>CM062819.1:1093202224-1094702223 GCA_031772625.1 Pinus tabuliformis
TATATTATTATTGTTAGGTCGGCTGGGTTATATTGTGACTCCTTAGACTCCTATATATAGAAATGAGGTTTTGTCATTTGAATCATTGAAGAATTGTTCATTTGTGTAACGTAAAGGAGGTTGCCCCCTCGAAGCGGTTGAATTCTAAGGCATGGATCTATCTTTTCAATCTTTTTCTTGAGCTGGTTCATAACAGAAGGGGTTTCAACAGTGGTCTATTGATCATAGATAGAAAAACTCCTAGATAAAACTGAAGAGAGTGAAGAAAAAAACCAAAATTTGGAGGCAGATCTAGTCTTGTTTGATCATCGCACCTATAACACAGGGAAACAGGGATGCATCCCACCTACTGCACACGGGAGGTGCGATGCATCCAGATTGCCAAGAAGACAAGGTGCGATGGTCCAGGGACAAGACTGTAACTTGGTTTTTGGTCACAGTTTACAGCTTAGTTTAGGGATTTAGGCCGAGCAAATGATAGTCAGTAACTACAAAGTATAGGGGCTGATCTAATGAGGTTACTCATGCTACCTCTAGGGCACTTAGGATGTTTGCAAGTCAATTGTTAAATTCATAAAAAACCCAGAGATTGACTGAAGCAACGTTGATCTACTTTGCACTTGTATAGCAAATGCAATTCGAAGGATAGCTGGCTTGACATTAGGTTTCATCTGTGGTTTATGAATCAAACAAATAGAGACAAGCAATAAAACTAATTGCTCCCCAGCGGAGTCGCCATTTTGTTACTGGGAAATCTAGTGTCTATTCAGAGCTGCTAGTCCCACTAAGACGGGTAGCTATCTTAGAAACAAATAGATTAAAGTCACTTCTTTTTCCTTTACGAGAAAGAGATGAGAAAGAAGTAGAGAGTACCAACCTCAGTCTTCTGCTTGGCACCTTGCTTGTTTCCTTTCACCTTTGACAGAATCTCGCCACTACTTCCTTACTTGTCCAGCTTCAAAGAGCACCTATAGATTCACAACAACATAATACCATCAAAGCATAGAGATCTTTCACTGTAAACAATATAGGATCAGATATATATTGACCATATAAATGCATATAAAAACACAATATTCAAATATACACAAGAATATGGAGGAAAAATCAAATAGCTTTATTAGTAAAAGTCGTATAAGAGAGGTTCACAACCACTCAGTCTGACCTGGCACCATCCTCCCAGCTTTAAAGCCCTCTTCACCTCACACAAGGCAAGATCACCCAACAATGCCTTCAAAGAGAAACCAACAACACCTCTTTGCAAATTACCCAAATTCCAACCTTTGGATCTCTTGGAGGAGGGATCCATTTGTAGATATTTGCAAGGGGGTGAGTCAGCTTCTAGGATTTTGATTAGTGTCATCTCTCTAATAGTTCGTGGTTCCACATGGAGATTTTAGATATCTTACTCATCCCTGGGCAAACTCAGAGAGGAAAGTGTCAAATGAGCAGTTTCTAGAAGATTCTCTGGGTCTCCACCTACAAAACTGCTTGTGCCATTTGTCTGCTCTTGCTCATTGCACCCTATAGAAGGGATTTCCAGTATGCATCGCATTTTTTGCATGTGGCAAGTGAGATGCATCGCACCTTTAGCACTGGGCAGTCTGTATGGTCCTGCTTTGACCAGTTCTGAGTAGCTTTTCATGGAGAACTTCTGGGAGATGATGTAATCAGCTGACCTTGCTCCTTTAGGGTATGAAACAACACTTTTAGGGACTTAGAAGCCATTGGTTTATGCACATATGTGATTGGGATTACAGTGCCCAAATATGTCTATAACAAATAAGGGGCTACACTAGTAGTATAGGGACCTAACATTAACTTAATGAATGTATTCCAATAACGAGTTTTTACCCAACCTAATTCACCTTTATTTTTTAGGATATTCTTTATGTTTGAAGAAAATCCAGTTGGAAATTTATTTTTTTCAATAACCTCTTTCACATCCTTGATTTTTTGCTCTATCAATAACCATGGAAGGGTGCTTATATTTTGGCAGTCTCCTTCGCTATTTGAATGAGTTGAACTTTCTAACGCATGGTTTGCCTCATTAATATCATTACAAATATTTATAATCATTTTATTTATCTCTCCTTCCATCTAAGATTCACTATAATGTCTTTGTTACATTCTCCCGATGTGCATTTTATCAAACAAAAGAGTAATTTCTAAGTTCTCATAATAGGAGTCTATTGAATTTCTTGTGATAAATTTTCATTCCTCATGGAAGTGCCCTGTTATTAATGCCTTGATGAAATACAATGTGAATCATAATTTAATATATTGTAACAACAATATAACCTTTCAATTAGTGAAGTGAATAAAATTCCATAAAAATATAATATAATCCAAACATATCATGTATATTGATACATAGACAATTCGATCCATACCTTGAGAGACTCTATTATATTGCAACTTCCATGCACAAGGTGTCATTCTTTGCTGTCTTAATACAGTATCTTCTTTCCCATTGAAAATATATCTTTCGGTACTCCAGTAACTGTGGTTCTTCGAAAGGAAATTCTTATACTCATCAAACACATCCTTCCCTAAGGTTACTGAAAAAACAATATTTCATCTTAGGACCAAAAAAAGGACAAGAAAATTCACCCTTTATTTGAAGACCTGAAGAGATGGAATAATTTTTATATCAATTAATTTAATCATGAACAATCAAGGCCAGACTATTTAAAAAACATACATGAAATTAACTTCATAAAATTAAACATTATTAAAGTGCAGGGTAACATTATAACATACCATAGAAATGTGTTAGCTCTGGGGCATCGCGAATTCTCCATACAAGCATTGCATGGAATTTAAATTCCTTTTATGCATCTACTGGTCTATAGATATGATACATAGTGACATTGTTCCATAACTCCATTAACTCATCGATAAGAGGATCGATATATAAATTCATATCTTTGACCAGGTACTTACCTAATTGATTGGACATGCAATACATAATTACTACAAATATTAGTAAATAAAAAAAATTATAAGACATAATTATAAGTCATAATTGAACATATATGAGTAAGCAAAAAAATATAAGTCAAAATTATGAATCAAACAAGACAAATGAGATGTTATTGTGTTAAAAAAAATATTCTAAGAAAATTAATACCTAGAACAACCATTGCCAACATTATGCACTCCCTCTTTATTTACTTCCATGGAGGAATTTTATTATTGATAATAAAAAATGGCCACACTCTTTAAGTAGATTTGGGCTATCCAAATGGATTGACACTATCAGCTGATAATGGAAGCCTATGAATACGAGGTTCTCTTTTAAACTTTGGCCACTTTTCCTCTATATTCCAAAATATAGATCCATCTGCAGGCATTTGAAGAACTCCATCCTCACTTTTATTTGTTGCATGGTAATCCATAATTTTTGCTATTCTTTTGTACCTGAACAATTTCCGTAGATTTGGAATTATGGGAATATAAAAAATAACCCTACGAGGCACCTTTTTTGTTACTTTATCGCTTTAATATCTAGTCTCATCGCATTTTGGGCATTTGTATTTTGACGCATGTCCTTCATAATAGAGAATATCATCATTAGAGCATGCATGAATAGCTTGATACTCCATTCCAATATATTTCATAATGGCATGTAAATATCAGTAAGTACGAGGTAAAATATTTGACGGTAGTAACAAAAATTCACCTAATAATCTACAACATAAAAAATTGGTAGTGGTTAATGTACTAAACAACATTAATTGTACAGATTGCATCCAAATGTTACAAATTAATTAAATGATTATCAATGTACTAACATTAAAAACAAAGGAAAAAATAATTTATTTATCATGTATATAGTACTAAATGTCACAAAATATATTACACACCTTAGGAGTTGTGTCACGCGTGTGTTTGACAACCCATTCACCACCTTTAAGTTGAATAGAAACAATACAACAAAGAGAAGATATGTTTTTGAGCCTTCATAAAGAGATTTAATTTCCCTCTCAAGTAAAAGTATATCAAAAGCATAGTCATCATACTAGTTGCCATGATCATCCATTCCAACATTATTAAATGTCTGCTGGATCATTCTATTTGTCCCATCTTCTTCAACTATGTTATCAACATCATTATCTTCTTCCATAAGATCATTAGCTTGATCGTCAATATTAATCGATCCATGTTCTTGAACAGGGGCTTGTACTACAACCGCCTCTTCCTTGTCGAGTAATTCCCTACGAGGCCCATATTATACAATTACAATCAATAAATTAAATTAGTATATATAGAAAATATTTAAACATCGGTATAACAATTGTTTACAAATATAATGTATATGGAAAACTAAGACAAGAAAGAAAAAGAGAATGACAACTTAGGTGAGACCAAGAAATAAGACAACAAATCAATGATGATGTATATGAAATTTATCAAGATATTTAAGAATATGTTGAAAAAATCTAAGAAATATGTTACTTTTCTTGACATATAGGAACTGAGACACTTTTTGACATATATAGCCATAACCATAATAAAAAACATATTGATATTATTTTTCATTCATCATTATAATGTCATATAGTTTCTTAAGTTCACTTAGAGACCATAAGTTTTAAGAGGATGGGTGAGAAACCATGAGCTTGGGTGAGAGCAAGAAAAAAACAGCAAAACAATGTGATCATGAAGCTTGTGCATGAAATTAGCAAGATGTTTAAGATTATGTTGAAAAACATTAGGAACAATGAACACATGTGAGTTGTAGGAATGAGTCTAGCACATATTCTAATGATATTTAACATTGTTTAATGCATAGAAGTGCACTAGAACTTAATCTAGTGATGTGAAAAGGTGTGAGAAATATAGGGGTGATCATACTTAAACGTGACACCTATAACTATAAGAAGACATAAAAATGACACTTTCACATGAAAACGACCTTGAAAGTGACTCATGCCAGAGTGAAGATAACATGAAAACACCACCTATTAAAGTGAAAGAAAGCCAAAATTACAGTCGATAACGTGAAAGAAACACTTTTGAAAGAAAATTAAAGTGTGCAAAAGACGACAATTGAGAAAAATCACCAAAATAGAAGTACAAACACAACCAAAGAGAGAGTGGTTGTCAAAAAAAGTGTGCATTAGTTGTCGACATGAGTTGAACATCGCATCGACACTATCGTGATGGATGGTGCTATGCTTGTCTAAGCTTGCATAAAGGAAGTGCACTTTTTTATTTAGGCAAGTGGTAGGGAACCCACTAAAGACATATTTTATAGGAAACCCTTTTTTACTAAGGCACGAAATCAAATATATTTCCTTCTACACAAAATGGGGTATTACTTCTTTTTGACTACTTATTTGATTTGACCAATCTGTCAAAAATTCACTCCTTTGTACTTAGTCGTAAGTGAATGTTATAGTATAAAAACATTGCACCTAATTCAAAGGACATTCAAAATGGAATGTTCTACCTTGCATGAGTGATAATAAGTAAGATAAAGCTAGAAAAAATAACCATTGATCACTTATCAAACATTTCATTAATCTACCTTTTTGCTAGAACTATTGTAGCTTTGATATTACTTCAATTAGTTTTCCCACAATTTACAACAAATGAGACCCTTTACTTATCGCAAAAGGAGACTTTATATAGAGAATTCTTCACTATATACCACGTGAACTTCAAAAGTTCATTGTCACCTAAAACATTTTGAAACACCAAGTGCAAGGCTTGTGTCCCATACGTTTTCCTTAAAAAATGAGAGAGACTCTTTTATGAGCAAAATAGATTGTGGTTAGGAACATACCATTTTAATAAATTATGGTTTATAAATTTATACTTTTTAATAAATAAGCTAATTTTTATTTTTATATAATTTTTTTCATAAAAATGAACTTTTATTAACTATCATCTTACCTAAATTAATAAAACGACTCCTTTTATCTTTATCCGATCATTTTTATTTGTAATAATTTTATTTTTAATCAAATATATATATATATCTAGATCTAGATCTAGATATATATATAGATATATATATATATATATATATATATATATATATATATATATAGATATGACTTATAAACTTTATTAGAATATATTATATAATTATTTTCCTCTTTCCTTTAAAAATGTATTCACTATGTCCATCTTTTCAATTATGTGCATAATATACTTTAAAAACTTATTAATACTGCTCCATAAAAACTCGTGATTAACCTTTAAATCCTCTAGGTCCTAATTAACAACCTAAACATACATTAAACCCCTAACACCTTAACCCCATTCTCTTAAAACCTTGAATCCATAACCCCTAAGCCTTTAACCTCTAACCCCTAAACCCTTAAAACATTAACCCCTTATTTCTAAACACCTATAGTATTTAACCCCTAACTCAACCTATCCCTTTAATCAACCCTAATGAAAAAAATTCAAATAATATTTCTAGCCCACATCAAGATGATAACATAGGGTAAAAACCTAAAAAAATAATATTATAAAATAAATTTACAATATAATGATAATACAATTTACAATACAAAGACATACAATCTAAAATGTGATATATATATATATATATATATAGATATAGATATATAAACATTTACAAAAACAATCTAAAATACAAGGACATATAATGAATAACTTAGTAATGGATGATATTCATGTCCGCCTTCAACATGTCCATAGTCTCTACAATGTTTTTTAGTTGATTTTATTAAAATTCTTCTTGGCCTCAAGCCCTTGAAATTTCTACAAGGGAAATAGCATTTTTTATCCTCAGAAGCCTTCGGTGTCGATCCCACATATCTTTGGTCTCCTTGAGGAATGTTATGTGGCATTTTTTGTCACTAAACTTTCAGTGATTCTTTTATTCAAAAATTAAACTTAAAATAAGCTTACAACCTTTCAAAATAATCACAACTAATATATATATATATATATGGAAACTATGTCAAAGTCATATGATGTTTGGGCATATATATATAGGAAGTGAGACACTTTCTGAGATATATAGTCATAACCATAATAAAGAACATATTGATCTTATTTTACATTCATCATTATAATGTCACATTCTTTCTTAAGTTAACTTAGAGACTAGAAGTTTTAAGAGGATGGGTGAGCAACCATGAGCTTGGATGAGAGCAAGAAAAATGTACAACAAATCAATGTGATCATGAAGCTTATGCATGAATTTAACTAGATGTTTAATATTATTTTGAAAAAAATCAGGAACAACATGTGTGAGTTGTAGGAATGAGTCTACCACACATTCTAATGATATTTAACATTGTTTAATGCATAAAAATGCACCGGAACTTAATCTAGTGATGAGAAAAGGTGCGACAAATATAAGCCTGGGTGAACATACTTAAAAGTGACACTTGCAACTATAAGAAGACATGAAAATGACACTCGCACATGTGAACGACCTTGGAAGTGACACATGCCAGAGTGAATATAACATGAAAACACCACTTATTAAAGTGAAATAAAGCCAAAATGATAGTCGTGAATGTGAAACTGAATTAATGTGTGCAAAAGATGACAGTTGAGAAAAATCACCAAACTAGAAGTACAAACACAACCAAAGTGAGAGTGGTTGTCAACAAAAGTGTGCATTGGTTGTCCACATGAGTTGAACATCGCACCTACAGTGTCTTGATGGACGATGTTATGCTTGTTTAAGATTGCATAAAGGAAGTGCACTTTTTTCTTTAGGAAAGTGGTAGGGAACCCACTAAAGACATCTTTTATAGGAAAACCTTTTTTACTAAGGCACAATGTCAAATATCTCTCCTTCTACACAAAATAGGGTATTACTTATTTTTGACTACTTATTTAATTTTACCAAAATTTCAAAAACTCACTTATTCATTCTTAGTCATAAGTGAATGTTATACAATAAAAACATTATGCCTATTTCAAAGGAAATTCAAAATGGAATGTTCTACCTTGCATGAGAGATAATAAGTAAGATAAGGTTGTAAAATATAACCATTGATTATTTATCAAACATTGTATTAATCTACCTTTTTTCCAGAACTATTATAGCTTTGATATTACTTCAATTAGTTTTCTCACAATTTACAACAAATAAGACCCTTTACTTATCACAAAAAAGACTTTATATAGAGAATTATTCACTATATATCACTTGAGCTTCAAAAATTCATTGTCACCTAAAACATTTTGAAACACCAAGTGCAAGGCTTGTGTCCCATACTTTTTTCCTTAAAAAATGAGAGTCTCTTTTATGAGAAAAATATATTGCGATTAGGAACATAACATTTTAATCAATTGTAGTTTATAAATTATAATTTTTAATAAATAAATTAATTTCTATTTTTATATAAATTTTTTCATAAAAATGATTTTTTGTTAATTATCATCTTACCTAAATTAATAAAATAACTCCTTTTATCTTTATCCAATCATTTTTCTCTATAATAATTTTATTTTTAATCAATTTTTTATTTAATTAGTTTATATATATATATATATATATATGACTTATAAATCTTATTATAATATATTATATAATTATTTTCTTCTTTTTTTAAAAAATGTATTTTGTATGTCCATCTTTTAAATTATGTGCATAATATACTTTAAAAACTTATTAATAATGCTCCATAAAAACCCATGATTAACCTTTAAATCCTCTAGGTCCTAATTAACAACCTAAACATACATTAATCCCCAAACACCTTAACCTCATTCCCCTAAACCCTTAAATCCTTTACCACTAAGCCTTTAACCCCTAACCCCTAAACCCTTAAAACAATAACCCCTTATTTCTAAGAACCTATAGTATTTAACCCCTAACGCAACCTATCCCCTTAATCGACCCTAACAAAAGTAATCAAATAATATTTCTAGTCCACATCAAGATGACAACATAGGTCAAAGACCTCACAAAATAATATTATAAAATACATTTACAATATCAAGATAATAAAATTTACAATATAAGGACATACAATCTAAAATTCAATATACATATAAACATTTACAAAAATAATCTAAAATACAAGGACATATAATGAATAACTTAGTAATGGATGATATTCATGTCCACCTTCAGCATGTTCATAGTCTCTACAATACTTTTTATCCAATTTTATTAAAATTCTCCTTGGCCTCAAGCCCTTGCAATTCATACAAGGGAAATAGAATCTTTGATCCTTAGAAGCCCTCGATGTCGATCCCACATATCGTCGGTCTCTTTGAGGAATGTTATATGACATGCTTTGTCACCAAAGTGATGGTTTTATTCAAAAATTACCCTCTAAATAAGCTTATAACCTTTCAAAATAATCATATATATATATATATATATATATATATAATTCTAATATTAATGTTATATTTATTATAATTAGTTAAACTCAATGCAAAATGGTCCCATATTAGATGTTGTCAATGAAAAATACTCATTAATGGTGGAATTGCACATTATGCTTTGGTTAGTTTCTATTTGTCCGATATTGGACAACACATTTTCATATTGGATAAAACTTCGAATATTTGACAATAAAAGAACTCTTGTTGGATATTCGATGACCATAGAAATTATATCTATATATATATATATATATACACACACACACACACACACACACCAAACATTAGATAGTCAATGGGTAAAGACCTTCCTTCTGATATTTAATAGTTAAAAAACACCCATCAGATATTTCATTATTGTCGAGATTTAATAAAAAACAAAGCAAAAAAAAATACATTTAACTTCCAACACGTTTTCCAATTTTATATGTTCCATCATATTCTGCCATTGGAATTTCCCCTCAACTATGGTAGTGCATGGACAAAGATTCCTCCAATGTCCTATGTTGCAACCAAAAATAGGGATGTTATCCCTATGTCAAGCTCATTGACCAAAATTAGGAAGAATGATCTAGTGAATAGAAATTTTCGTGTATCATTTACTTTGACCAAAATTAGGGATGTTTTCCTTGTGTCAAGTACATTGACTAGAATTAGGGAAATGGTTCTAGAGGTTGAGTTATAGCCTCCCAACATCCTTCTTGGATCATTGAGAGAGTTTCTTGGATTTTTGAGAGATATGCTTAGATATCTATTTAGAGAGAGCTACTCAGATCTATGTTTAGAGATAGCATGTTTTGGCATCTAGGACTTGGTTGATTTTGTTTGGAGTTTCATCTAGACTATGTGCACTAGTCATGTGATGGTGAACAAGGACTAGTCTAGATACCATGAGGTTGACATGTCAACCAAATCATGGTGAATAGTTGATATTGATGTTATACCATAGGTACTGGGTGTATTCCATTATTATTATAGGTAAAGAGGGTTTACCTAAGTGATTGTGATGTTGGTAATATTCATATTGATTTGATAATGCTGATAATCTAGTCTTTTCTTAGAAAACTTTTAAATTGGTTGACATTTTGTTAAACATTATGAGTACCTGCCTAGCTAAGAGGGAGTGTTGAAGAAAGTAGCTATGGTTGGTATTCATAATCCTTGATGTATTTATAATACTGTGTAAAAACATGAAAGAAAAATAAACATTAAATTAGAAGAAATAAAATGAAAAAAAAAATCAACAAAACCATAGTTCATACTCACATAAATAACATATTTACCATAAGTTACTACCCACCACAATTTAAGCAAGTATGTATGTAAAATATGGGACAATAAACAATATGTAAATAAATATACTTACCAAGAGTTATTTCCCATCATTATTTACGTGATCTTCAACACTTTAACAAATATGAGTAAAAATGTAAATATGCCGACTTACTAGAATTTAATTTACAAAGAGACATGATTTAATTTAAGAGACATGTCTCTTGGATATGTTGGTTATAAAATACACTTGAACTTTTAATTTTACATATCCACTTATCACACATATCTTTCTCTTTTACACACGTGATCACACATAAAGTAAGTTTTTCAACATTTGTGATCTTTACATTCCTTTGATGGTTATTGGTTGAATTTATGAAGTGTGATTGCTTGATGAAGATAAAATAAATATAATAAATATTCACAAGTAATTTCCATAGTTCATAAATAATGTACTTATATTAATTGTACAGAAAAATAAACAACACTAAGCTTTGGGTACTACTACAATGAATCAATCCAAAACAAGGTGTCCTTTCTCTCTCAAACTTCTCAAAAATAGTGTTGTTGTATGATGAATTTATTAGTGCTAGCCTATTTCCATATTGAATAGCTTTAAATAGGGTTTTGAGCTATCATTTTCTATTTCTATGATTGAGAAGGGTTATATTTCTTGTTCCAAAGTGGCCTCCATAATTGTTGGCCACGATGGATCCACACCCACCAAAATGTTTCTCCAAAAACATTATTTAGAACTTCTAGATCAGGAAGACCAAGACCTTCATCCATTCTTTTGAAGAAATAATTTATCCTAGAATAAATGGGCCCATTTTCTTTCCCACATATCCCCACCCTAGAGAAAGGATTTATGTATAATCTTGATGGATTTTAGGGTTCCTTTAGGTTCCACTAACATAGAGAACACATACATTATAAGGGATTACAAGACTGATTTTAGCAAGACTAATTTGCCAACAAAATTGAGAGATTTGAAGGTCTATCAATCTAGATTTTTGGATATTTTATAGACTAATTCCATTTGTTTAATAGTTCTAAGGGAGTTGTTTACCAAATATGCCCCCATATACTTAGTAAGGAAAGAATTACATTGAAAACCTAGAAATTTGCCTAAGTGCTCCTATACTGGTAAGTTAGTATTAAAGAAATAAATTTGAGATTTACCCACATTAATGAATGTACCTAAGACCTCCATGAATTCCTCTAGGATCTATTTTAGATATATACCTTATCTTACTATAGGAAATCTTGATAGCATTATATCATCAAAAAATTGTTGATGGGAGATGAGAATATCATCACCATAGAGTCTTAGTCCTTTTATATCTCCTTGTGCTACTACTAACCTTATGGTGTGTCCCAACCTTTATGTAGCAATAATAAATAAGAATGGAAATATAGGTTCACCTTGTTGAATTCCACATGAATACTTGAATTTTGAGTAAGAAGATACATTGACCATCTTTGAGAAGAACATTAGGGGAGTTTTGCGGAATAAAATGAGCTTCCTAAGGAGATTATAAAATAATAGTGGAAATAATAAAATAAGATTTGATTACATCATCAAATTTTAGAGGGAAAAAAGAAAAAACTATTTTTTCAACTTATATTTTCAACTTATCTCCCTATTGGTTTACTCAAATTTCGAGTGGCAAGACTCGTTGGATGCATAATTTGATTCCTCATCCAAGGAGTACCCATGTTGCATACTTTCTATGGAACCTACTACACAAAAAATGAGAAATACATGAAAAATGTGATTGCAATTACGGTTTTTCATGTATTTCTCATTTTTCGTGTAGCAAGGTCCATCAAAAGTATCTAACATGGGTACTCCTTGGATGAGGAATTAAATTTTTCATCCAACGAGTACTCTCATTCGAAATGTAAGTAAAACCTTAGGGAGATAAGTTTAAAATATGAGTCAATTTTTTTTTTTTTTTTTTTTTTTTTTAATATTTTTGTTTTTTTACTCCAAAAATGGTGAATCATCCCCCATGGTTGACATCATCATCTTAAATCCTATTGGTTCTTATAAAGTTTATTTTGGTTGTACCTTTTTCTTATGAGGCCCATTTTAGACCTCAAAAATTCCCTAATGATTGGTTGCAACTTAAGCTACTACCCAATTAATACAACTACTTAAAAATCCAAAGGCTATGAGAACAGTGAAGAGATAAGCCCAACTAAGTCTTTGGAAGGCCTTAAATAGGTCAACCTTAATTAAAATTCATTCAATTTTGATTTTTCAATGAATGGAGGACCCCATGGGCTAGTACTATTCCATCAAAGATCTATCTACCCTCCACATAACCAATATGCTCCATTGAAATTAGATTTGGTAGGGGTGAATTTAGAAAAATTGCAATGAATTTAAAAATAATATTATATATCACATTGCATGAGGATATTGGTATGAAGCTACCCAAATCCTAGGCCTTATCATACTTGGGTGCTATTTTTAATGGCATGGTATTCAAGGATGGAAATAAAGTGCATTATCAGTGAAATTCCTCCACCTCGTCATGGATTTTTGCAATAAGCAAGTGCCAACAAGCTTGGAAGAAATATGTGGTGAACCCATCTAGACTCAACACTTTATTATCTGACATGGGAATTATCACCTCTTCAAAATCAACACAGGATACCTCTTGGAGTAAGGAAGCATTATGATCTATTTGAATCATCATTGGGATATCTTCCATGATCTTCTGAATTGTTCTCCATTGTCTTTAATTTGGGTTAGACAAAATTGATTCATAATATCTTAGAAGAAATTCTTGTTCCATCTCTTTGTGACTTGTCATTTTTCATCGTTCTTCATATTTGAGTAAAAACTCCTAAAAGATATCGGTGTTTGATCATTGATTTATGCAAAAACGTTTTTTTCTTCTCCCCTTCTTGAAGCTAGTGGATTCTAGATTTTTTCATCCATATTATTTTCTCCTATTTCCTTTTATCCTCTATTTTGCGAGAAATTATCCTTATTTGGCAATTGTGTCCTTAGTTCTTCCCTACTATTATCACCCCAAGAAACTCACCTAGGTTGTATATCAGTGATGCTCAGGAACATTACAAACTCAACAAAATCTTGGGAAAATAGGTGGATGAATGAAAGAAATGCTTCATATTCAAGCCAGATAATTACTTCTACTATGATTGACCCCAGACATGGGTGAACACCCCCAGGTTACAAGGCTTTTAACCACCAATTACTCATAGTTTTAGAGACAATGTGATGATGGAGAACACTGATCACACCAGCAGATGCACAGGCCCCTGTGATAGCCAACTGCAACTAGTTAAAAGGTCTGTAAATCTGTTTTCTAATACACAGACAGGATGACACCTCTCTGGCATTAAAACAACAGAAACCTGTAAGAAAATTCAATTATACATACTAAATGCTAACACAGAGGTGGGATGACAGCCCCTCTAATGCTAAATATTAATAGCACATGAAATAATGCAGAACAGGCACAACCTGGAACAAATAAGAAGCAGTGGAGAGTGAGCAATAAATAGCAAAAGAAGCTTGTATTAGTTGGAAATGTAGACCAGAAGCTACAGGTTACAAGGTAGTTACAGTCTCCAGAAGTTGAATCTTGCAATAGATTAACACTCATCAACCTCATTACATTGTTTTTTTGGGTATATATAGAATCTGTTACACAAAATTTCTCAGCTAGCCTATGTGTGGAGGTGTCTTAATGGACCACCAACCACATTTACAGTTAGATATGGGTTTTCTGCTACAATCTGAATGAACAAAATGGCTCTTTATGTACTCTGGTGTACTCCTGGAACAGGTGAAGTATTAACTGAATAAATTCCAATAAATGCTACAGTGATTTATCTTCTCAAGGTGGTCCTTTTGTCCTTTGGAAGTACACTGTGTTGAATGCAATAGCTGAGGGCTTTAATGCACAAGTCGTTGGTTCGTGACTTCCCTCCTTCTCTGCGTGCAAAACTCAGGCTGCAAATACTTAAAAATACCTTGAACACGAACAGGAGCCGGGATGAAACACCGGCCGTTGGATGGATTACGTGAACAATCGTGATCTGCTAGCAAGAGGCAATGGAATACATGCAGCGTGATGGGAATCAATAGCAGCCATTGGATTCAACAAAAAAGCAACAAAGATTAACGTATGGAAGCTATCAGGAGACATATGCATGAGAAGGACATGGACCATGGATCATGGTTGGCCCAATCCAACGATTGACGGGCGGTGGAGATGGGAGACAGTTAGCGGGCGGGGACCGTACTGGATGGTGGTAAATGGTTTCCCCGCACCGCTCTTCAATCAAAGGCAGTATACATACAAGGCAGTGCAATGCAATAAGATTAAGGCACGTGGTAGATGTGATGGCAGGAAAACCACTTTCCCCACGAGCTAACGAGTGTGCGAGTTACAGGAGCGGGAGAAGCGTATGGCGTTGGATCAACGGGCGGATGATCGGACGGTTGACGAGTTAATACATATGCTTAGGTTGATATGACGGGTGATGTGACATGTAAAGCTACGGGCCCGGGCTCTTTTAAAGCTTAGGGCTATAAAATTTTGTATGCGTGGGGTTATGGATTAAAACCTTAGGGACAGGGATTAAACAAAAATGCGTTTGAATGAGGTTTACGCGAGATATATGGGTTTTGAACAAGTTATAATGGTTTTCGGAAATTTATAAAGGGTATAGGATTTTAATATTATTATAGACAAAAGCACCCGGGGGTTTAGAGGAACATGGGTTTAGGCGGGCTTTTGTTAAACAACATGTGCCCAGGAGCCAAGGGAAATAGAATTATAACGAAGTTTATGAGGAAAATAGAGGAAAATGGCACCAACGGGGTTAAGGGAGGGTAGGGAAAATGAAATGGAAGGAGGAAATGAAGGTGACGGGAGCTACAAGGGTAAAGCAAATGGAAGGGGAAAGATTGAATGAGCTTCTGCTAGCCCCTCCTTCTCAGAAAACACCACGGCCAAGCTGTCCTTGACCCTAAAAAATGCTCAAACATGTAGTAGTGCTAACATTTGGCTCCTTTTGGGGATGAGATCCTCCTTGTGAGGTCTCAAGAACCTGTAGATCAATGCCTTCCTGATAAAAACCAATTAGCAAAATTCCTAGTGTTCCATTGGGCATGGAGTCTACTTTGCCTGCACAAAACTGATAAAAACAGAATATTTACAATTTTTAAAGCGAAAGGCCTTAAACAACATAAACTTTCAAAAATCGCACATTAACTGGGCCATCAAAAACTGGTTCTCCTCCCATACTTTTCAGTATGAAGGTGTTGTTCCCTTGAATCTGTGAAATGATGAAAGGACCTGTCCAGAAAGCATCAAACTTTCCATGATTGCCTTTCTTTTTCTTTAGTGCATGCCATTTCAGAACCAAGTCTCCAGCCTGAAAATTATTTGCTTTTGTCCATTTGTCAAAAGCATCGTTAATTATCTTTTGATGTGTTGCAGCCTTGTCAACCAGCTGTTTTCTAATTTGATGTAACTCTGTCAAATCAGTGATTCTTCCTGCCATGTCTTCTTCTTTATTCTGCCCTTCTTGAAGGAATTTTTCCACAAGGAGAGTTAACTGAATTGGGAATACAGCCTCAGTGCCATATACCAGTCTGAATGGAGAACTCCCTATGGATTTCTTGATGGTCACTCTGTCAGCCCACAGGGCATACTTGAGCTTTGAATCCCAATTCTTTTTATTGTCCTCTAACAGATTTTTAATTATCCTGATTAGGCTTTTATTAGAGGATTCTGCTAGACCATTTCCCTATGGGTAATAGGAGGTGGAATGAAAAAGTTTGACACCCATTGAATCACACATTTCCACCAGCTCTTTTTCCCTGAAATTTGATGCATTATCTGTGATTAGTTTATGCAGACAACCAAATCTACTGAAGATATTCTCTGTTAAGAACTTGATGACCACATTATGATCAGCCTTCCTTGTAGGAATTGCTTCAATCCACTTTGTGAAATAATTAGTGGCTACTAATATCCACCTGTGCTAGCCACTGGGATGTGGATTAATTTCCCCAATGAAGTCCAAACCCCACTGCTGAAAAGGTCCTTTTGCTTGAATTGGTTTTAGGGGTAGGGACTTCAACTGCTGTTTTCCTTCAAATCTTTGGCACCTGTCACAAGATTTAACAAAAGAAAATACAACAGAAAATAAAGTGGGCCAATAGTACCCAGCTCTGAGAATTTTGTGGGCTGTAGTCTTCCAATAATGGTGCCCTCCACACATGTTGTTATGAAACTGCTGCATAACATTTTTTTATTGTTCTTTGTCCAAACACCTTAGAAATATTCTAGATGGGTCCCTCCAGTAGAGCAGATTTTCCATAATGCAATACTTTGTTTCTCTAAGTTTTAAAGTTTTGGCCTGACTTTGAGTAAATTCTGAAAGGATCTCTAGCTTCAACAAGAAATTAATTTTTTTAGCATACCAGTTACATGAAGCTAGATTTTCGGCCACAAACTGTTTTTTCTCTATTTCAGTTATTTTTTCCTCTTCTGCTTGACCATTTTCTACATTTGCATATAGGAAATCAATGTCAAAAGGGCTGCAACTTTCTTTAGTCAATAACTTGGCAAGACCCTGACCTCTGACCAGCTTGCTGGGCCTCAACTCAATATGAAATTCTATCATTTTTGCAATCCATTTTGCCTTCTTCCATCAGCATTAGGTTGAGTCAAGACATCTTTTATTTCAGTAGAGGGCACATATGCAATTATTTTTGAATGCGAAATATAAACTCTGAAAGCCTTCAAGGATTTGATAAGAGAATATGCCTGTTTTTCAATAATATCATACCTCATTTTAGCATCCCTTAAATTCTTGCTGAAGAATGCCACTAGATGCTTTGAACCTTCTTCATCTTGCTGCAATAAAACAGCTGCAATGGTGTCTTCAGAGGCAAATGAGAAAATATGAAACTCCCTACTGTAATCAGGGCTAATCAAAGTAGGAGCCTCCATAATAGCCTTTTTAATAGACTCAAATGATTTTCTTGCTGTATCAGTCCACCTTACCTCTGCTCCTTTCTTTAACATGGAGGTCACATGCTTAACCAATTCTGCAAAATTTGGAATAAACCTCCTGACAAAATTAATTTGCCCAAAAAGGATTGGATATCCTTCTTTGATCTTGGAACAGACAAAGTATGTATGGATTTTACTCTTTCTGGATCAATCTGAACACCTGTAGTAGACTCAGTAGGTCCCAACAGCTTGCCTTCATGTAAAGCAAATTGTGATTTTTTGGGATTGACTGAGATTCCAAACCTCCTGCACTTAAAAAATACTCTTTTCAAATGTTGTAAATGATTTTGATGGCTGCTGGAATAAACAGTTATATCATCAAGGTAGATAAGGACGAATTTGTTCTTCTCTCCCACAAATTCTATGTCCATAGCTCTCTAAAAGATGGCTCCAGCATTCATCAATCCAAATGGCATTTTGGCATACATAAAAGTTCCCCAAGGGGTGGTAAACGCAGTCTTTTCTTGATCATCTAGGTGCACAGCAATTTGATTGAAGCCTGAAAATCCATCCAAAAATGACATTACTTTAGCTCTTGAGACCTTCTGCAATAAATGTTCCATCATTGGCAGAGGATAGTTGTCTTTCTTGGAGCATTTATTCAAATTCCTGAAATCAACACAAACTCTGATTTCTCCACTCTTCTTCCTCACCACCACTAGATTGGCCACCCACTTGGAATATCTGAGAGGTACTATGATCTTAGCAGCCAACAACTTTTTAATTTCTTTTTCAATCAATGGAAGAAGAAATGGATTTATTGGTCTCAGCTTCTGTTTGAAAGGAACAATGTCTTTTTCCAGAGGGATTTTATGTTGAATTATGTTCTTATCAAATTTCTTCAGGTCACTATACTCCCAGGCAAACACATCAGCAAATTGCTTCATTAAATTGCAGTATTCAGTGCTTTGATTGGCAGACAAATGAGTGGACAAATTCACATACCTAGGCTGACCTGGACTTCCTATATCATGCTTACAGACTGTAGATTGGTCTTATTTTTTAGAAGCCTTTTAAGGCACATCATTATGGTCAAACAGTCTTTCAAGAGGAATTAGACCCTTAGGAATATGGTTACTAGGAAGCTGGACAATATTGATTTTACCAATTCTATTTCTAAGCTAGGACTAGTGATTTTCTAACAAGGCATCATTTTCTTGGTCAATTTGTATCTCAGGGAAGTCATCAATGACTTGAAGGAAACTATTTATCTCATCATCATCATTAAAAACTTTCCAATGCAGGACATTATCAGGTAAGGAAGGTCTATATTTCACTTGGACTTCATAAACTAATCTGGGAGGCATAGGAGGTATAAATAGACTAGCAAAAATAGCAAGGGAATTAGCAAGCTGATTTTGGGCTCTAGGAATGTATGAAATATAGAAAAAATCAAAAGATTCTCTCATTCTCCATACCTCATCTCTGTATGCTTTCAGCCTTAGGTGCTTTGCTTGAAAAGTTTTATTTACTTGTTGAATTATCTTATCAGCATCTCCAAATACCTTTCGATTCTTGATTCTTCTGTCTTTTGCTGCATTAAGGCCCAACAGCAAAGCCTCATACTCTGATATGTTATTTGTGACTTGAAAAAGTAGTTTGAAATATAGATGAATGCTTTCTTGTTGTGGAGAAACTAGCAACACCCCTGCTCCCGCAGTCTCCTTGGAACATGCTCCATCAAAAAATAACTCCCAAATCTGACTTCCTTGCTTTTCCTCGGCCTGAACAATTGGTTTCATGAGATGCATTTTGGCCTTCTGAAATTATTCTATTTGGAGAATGCATGCTCCAAAATCAATGTCCACTGCATATATTGGATGATTTGTAGGATTCTTCGCATCACTAATGATGTATGCCAATTGTGCTTCTCTATACAACCTCCTGCTTTCTCCTCCAAACACTGGGACAATAGCATAAGATAGATCATTCTAAAGTGTCCCACCTAGTCTCTTAATCCATCCTCTGGACAGAAGCATGCCAAACTTAGGAGGGACATCTGCTACCACAATATCCATCATCATACTCTTCATGGGCAGCTGAGTTAAGGTAATGGCCAGATCTTTAATCAATCCAAGACATTTGACCTTCCTTGAATCAAAAGAAAATAAATCATGATAGGGTTTGGTGATATCAAGGCCCAACTCTTCCATGACAACTTTAGGAATTAAATTGTGGTTGGCCCCTGTGTCTAACAGGAAATTGTGGAGGATTTTATCATGAATGGTCAAGGAGACATAAAAAGATGGAGAATTATTATCAGTAGGCTCCATCATAGGACTAAGCATAATGGCAGGCTTGTCATCTTGCAAATTAACAGAGTCTGTGGAGGCTTGTTTGGTTTCTAGCTCAAGGGCTCCAAGGATAGGCTTCCTAAATACTTCACTCTTCACCAAATCAACCAGAGGCACATATATTTTCAATTTTTGAACTTCTGACTCAAAGCTGAAAGAAGAAGGTGATTTATCGGAAATTTTTACCTCTTGCACTAGAGATTTGAGGATGACTGGATCAGTTGCTGGTCTTCTTTGCCTGCTATTCTGTGGTTCTGTTTGGGCAGCAGCCCTTTGTGCAGGATTTTTCTTGACATTCTTTGCATTGGACCTCATATTATATCTCTGCTGCTGTTCACTAGATTGTAGAACAGCTCCTCTGTCCCACTGCTGACTATTTTTCTCTTGCGGCAATGATTCTTCATACTCAACCAATGTCAAAAATGCAGCACTGCCTTTATCTTCCATGCAATGAATTTCATCCTCATCTTCTTCAAAATGTTCTTCCTCCATGACTACATTTTGGAAAGGAGCTTTAACTTTCTGATCTTCTTTTGATTCTTCACCTCTCTACATAATTTGTAGCTGCTCATTTGCTCTTCTGAATGGATTTTGATTTCTTGGAACAAATGTGCTCTGCTGCCTTGTTTTCCCTTAATTTTGCTCAACCTTTCGCTTAGAAATTTCAGCAGCCAATGACTCTATCATCTTGGTCATTTTATCTAATTTAGACTCTAAAGATGGACTAGATGAAGTAGAGGCCTGATTTCTTTGCCTCCTTCTGTCAGCTTAACTTTTGAGCTTTTCTGCAGCCATAATATTAGATTCTACTTCTAGGGCTGCATCCTGCATGTCCGCCCGTGTAGCACATCTCCTTTCTCTCAATAACAGGCAAAAATCAGAGTCAAAATCATTAGCATAAGTGAGTTTGTTAGAAGTGGGGGTAGGTTTTACCTCAGCTGATATCTTACTATACATTCGATTGAATCTTTTATTAAAATCAGTTATTGATTCACCATTTTCCGTCTTCAAATTACCAAACTTAGTATGATAATGCAACAAACCCTTTTTATCTCCCCATTGCTTCAAAAATGCATCATCTAATGCTTCAATATCTGTTATAGATCTCTGGGGTAACTCTCTAAACCACTTCCTAGCCTCTCCATCAAGGCTCTAGACAAAAACTCTCATCCACACATCATTTTCACTTATATCTAAATTATCAGAATAACTATAAAAAGCTTCAAAGTGTTCTTCTGCTGTTACTCCCTTTGTTCTAGTGAATTTATGCATATATTTTTGATATTCTCCCACAGGCATAGGATTTAAAGGAACAGGCAATACCAACGGTCCATATCTAGCAACTACAATTCTTTCAATCCTCGTAGGTGCTTGTTGTCTTGCCATGATTGGAATATTTGGAAGAATACTAGCAGATTGAATAGTAGGGAGTAATGTGATGGATGGCAGTGATAAAGGGATGTTTTGGATTGAAATGGAAGCTTTCTTTGGACTAAGATTCAAAGGGGAACTAACTGCACTAGGGGTTGCACTAATCTCTGAAGATTTTTCACTATTAGTAGTGTTGTTCTCTAAACCTTCAAATTGCAATTCTTCAGCAATAACTTTATCTTTCATAGATGAATTAGATTTGTTAGGCTTACATGATCTTGATGCCCCTTTCTATGAAGCTTTCTTCGATTTAACAGTCCTTTCATGTTCAAGCACTGGTTCAGCTAGTAATTTCTAAGGATTTCTTCGAGTGTGTCTCGCAAACTGAGCCAAAACTTCAATGTGGGGTCACCAAAGGTTGGTCTTCCCGCAATGGAGTCGCCAGACAGATGATTACAACTAGAAACTATGTTCAAACTTTATCTGTCATCAAAGCTTGAAGCTATGTCGTTCTCCCAGGGAGGCTGAGCTTCAATTCTCCTCTCCCCGACAACAGCGCCAATTAATGTTATCACCCCAAGAAACTCACCTAAGTTGTATATCAGTGATACTCAGGAACATTACAAACTCAACAAAATGTTGGGAAAATAGGTGGATGAATTGAAGAAATGCTACATATTCAAGCCAGATAACTACTTCTACTATGATTGACCCCAGACATGGGTGAACACCCCCAGGCTACAAGGCTTTTAACCACCAATTACTCACAGTTTTAGAGACAATGTGATGATGGAGAAAATTGATCACACCAGCAGATGCACAGGCCCCTATGATGGCTAGCTGCAACCAGTTAAAAGGTTTGTAAATCTGTTTTCTAATACACATATAGGATGATAGCTCTCTGGCGTTAAAACAATAGAAACCGGTAAGCAAATTCAATGATACATGCTAAATCCTAACACAAAGGTGGGATGACAGCCCCTCTAATGCTAACTATTAACAGCACATGAAATAATGTAGAACAGGCACAGCCTAGAACAAAGAAGAAGCAGTGGAGAGCGAGCAATCAATAGCAAAAGAAGCTTGTATTCGCTGGAAATGCATACCAGAAGCTGCAGGTTACAAGGTAGTTACTTTTATCACTCAGGTTGTCCTTCTGGTCAGCATCAAAAGGATACGACCAAGGTAACCACAGACCAATCTTTGGACTGTAGGTTCTAGCCCACCTGCAATCACAGAGGGCTCTCTCTTTCTGATTTAGCTTTGTTGATAATGTTTTTAGGCTAGTTATTGAGTTCAAGGGGTTTTGTTTTGATTTTTGGTGGGAAGGATGATACTTTCAGGTAAAGAGGCAGGGATAGCCTGAAAGTTTTAGAACCATTGGGCGTGGAGTCAAGGAGTAGGACTGGTGGTGCGTTTTCTTGCTCACAAGAAATAATATGGAGCAAGCTAGCTGCATATGAAACAATCATTCAAGGTAAAAATATGGATTAAAGGCTAAGGAATGAGAGGCAATTAAGAATCTCTCAGTCAGGTTAGTAGAAAGGAGATAAATGAGCCCTATCTAGGAGCAGTTAAGAATTCCTAGGTAACAGTCATTCATATGTGAAATAGATCAAGCATGAGCCACAAAGGAATTCATATTTATGCCTAAATCAAGAGGAAAACATTAATAAGCAACAGAAACTAAGCAGAGAGTGCGGCTAAGCAAATTCTAAACCAATCCTTTGTTCCATAACATAATCATATGTGAAATTGGAATAACAGAGGTAAGAGACACTTATTGATTCGTAATGCATCCCAAGAATTCCACATTCAATTCTTCAGACCATTAGACACAGAGCAGACAGTCATTCCTCCAAAGCTTTTCAGCAATCTTTGATTAAGTAAAACATCTCAGATATCCAGTGCAGGTCTCTAATGAAGACTATCAACCAACCAAACCTTAAAACAATACAGAGGGTGGTATATATAGGGAAAAATATCAAAACTTGTCTATTATAGCTTGACCTAAACAGGTCCTAAAGAAAAATGATCACTTTAACCTAATCCTATCCAGCAATAAATGCAAGAAAATATCTTTGAGTTGCGCTGAGGGCAGCCCTATCAAAACTGAGTTAATGTGTTGTCCTTGGTGGCTTGGTGTAGTGTTTCTGCAATAACTGTGCATGGGTCTCTGGTCCATTGCTGTTCGGCAGCCTTAAATGCTTTAACTGTGATTTGAGAGCTTTAATGGGCTTACACCGCTCTATTTGACTTTGTTGGAGGCCATTCAATGTTAACCTGCTTCGGGAACTACAGATTTCCTTTAAAAATATTCAATTGATACTCTTTGCCGCTTCTTCGATGTGCTGTGGTGCTGAAATTGTCAAATCAATATTTAATGGCCGCTGTTCGGCCCTCTGTTTCCTTTAGAACTATTTTCTGCTCGTTTCTGAATGCCTCAAAACGGGTCATTCTGCGCTTTTCGAGCTTGCTGGGGGCTACGCAATGAGGGTCTTTCCATTTTTGCCCATTTCCCATAGCCATGCACGATTAGGCGCTAATCGCGCATGAAAAACTGCCTCAGAATTTGAATCCGGGCTTCCTAAGCACGATTTTCATCTTCGCGCCTTTTTTGCTGATGATGTTAGCATGACATCAGTGGGTGGGACCGAGTACGACGGATTATGTCAACATGATGACGTCAGCAGGGTGACGTCAGCCTGTACGGCAGGTGACGTGGCAGTGACGTGGTGGGGTGAGTTGGCAATATGGTGGCAGGAGGCCGATGCAGGCAGATGACGTCAGCGGGTGACGTGGTGCTGTGCAGGAGGGCGGAAGCGGTTTTTGGTTTTGGGTGCACCGCCTTTGGGCAGACGGCGGTATCGGAGGAGGGGCTCCGCCACGACCGAGAGGGTGATGAATGGCGGGAGTATGGCGGAAAAATTGCCCATCTCCTGGACGCTAACCATCGGCGGGTTGGGGAATGGGAAGGCCCACCAACCGTTGATCTCAGGCGCATCAGATCGGACGATCGGCGGAATGGATGAGGCAGCGGAGGGTTAAAGCTTGGGCCCGCACGAATATTTGAATCTTAATATAGCGCGGCAGGGGTTTAAACTATGGTTTTTGCGGGTTTTAGTGGTTTATTAGCGAGCGGGTTGAGTGTTTTGTGGGCAAGACTTTAGGGTAAAGGCGAAGAAGTGGGTTTTGTAGGGTTAGGGCTAAGGGGGAAAGGTTGTTAGCATGACTAGGTGTCAGACTAACCCTTGTAGGGACACGGAAGGGCTAATAACAGCCCCAAATGGACTGCTACATCCTAGACTTTAAGAATAGGGCTATAGTGCCAGGGAGGGGGTATTATTATATTTTTGGGATTTTTATACATAGTTTTTAGTGGGGGAAGGGGAGATAGATAGGGAGCTAGATAATAGAATTAGTAGTTAATATGTAGGTGACCAGAAAGCGCTAAGTATGTCAATCTTAGGCTATTTTTAAGGGGGGAAATGACTTATAGAGGAGGAATGAACAATCCTTGAGTGAAGCAGGTCTTCACCAAGGCAACTGATATGGAAAATGATGAAATTAAGAGGAATCAAGCAGATCTTGACCTCTTCGGGGAAGTTAGTAAGTGATTTGGGGAAGAAGAAGAAGGGGAAGTTAGTAATGTCCAGCTTGAGTTCCTCCAAATGGAAAACTGCCTCCAACCTGTGATCTGAAAAAATATAACACTTTGAAACACAAAATTGATCATGAATCATCATTCTGCAACCTCAAAACTACCTACCGAGCCTACTGGCCTAACATTTTTTCTTCTTTTGGTTGGGTGCACTTAGATTTGCAGACCCAGCTTTACAATTTTTCTTTTGACTGTCCTCCTATCTAAATCTACACTTATTTCTGCCAAGGGCCCAGATTAAGCAGTTGGGCTCCTTTGATTCTCTACCTATCTAAAAATTTGCCAAGATTAAGCTGTTTGGTCAGATATCAATTCTCTATATTCTAAAACAAGAAATTGAAACCTAGGGGGGCCAAGATTAAACTGTTTGGCCCTCCCTTTTATAGAACATTCTTCAAAAATGGTTAAGTCATCAAAATTGGGATACAGCAGTGGCACTTGGACTGGCACACTTTCATGGCCTTTTCTTTGACCTCTTTTGGAAATATGGAACCTTGCAGCATGAAAGATGACATATTTGGCATGTAAAAATGTCAATCATAAACTATGAACACCTGTTGCAATAGGAGGCTAACAGTGGCTCCACTTGGGGATGGCTTTTCCTTGTGAAAAGCCAAGAACAGCAGGTCAGAATGCCTGATCTTCTGTTGTTTTTGTAGATTGAAAAACTCTTTATGTTGGCCGTTAGATAATTGAAACTTTGTAATATGAACAACCTTCTCCTCAACTGAAATATTGTGAAATGCATAGCATTGCCTGCTTTCTTCTGCGTGCTTACTATTATGTAGAATGTTGCTTGAGCATTGTGCCTTTGAAACAGTCTCAGAACATGGATCAAAACTGATGTGTTTGCCTTAGCCTTGGTCTAGAAACAGCTGCTGATATGAAACTTAAGACTGCAAGACTACAAATAGCTTCTTTTTTCCATGAATTGTTGTGATATGACAGTGCTACTCTTGCTGTTTTGTTGAGATTAGTGTAGAGACAGAGCTTTTTTAACTAGAATACTTGCATTGGCTGTGTCTTCATAAAATTTACTGTTGCTCCTCCAACATTCGGAAAAATAAAACAAAGTGTTGATATATACAAACATTACTGTGTACAAGAAATATATACAGAGCTGCATCGTATCCCTTAGAAGGGATCATGGTAATCTTTCAGCATATGGCCATTAACAGGGCCTTCTTCAGCAGAGTTGCCCTCTACAGAATTGAGAAAATATGTGTTATTTCCCTGAACAGCAGAATAACGAATGGCCCTTTCCATAAAAATTCAAACTTTGCATGTTTTCCCTTGTCTTCTCTTCGTGAATCCCACCTTAGAACTTTGTCACCAATGTAGAAATCCTCAGCCTTAACTCTCTTATCAAACATCTTTTTGAGCTTTTCTTGCAAAATTTGAGCTCTGTCATAAACTTGTTCTCTGGTTTGCTGAAGATGAATGGTCTGATTAATTCTTCTTTGAATGTCATTTGGTTCAGCCTGAATTTCCTGTAACAGTATGATAGTAGGGATGCCCAAAGATGAAGGAAATCTGGCCTCCATGCCATATACTAGCTCATAAGGGCTCATCCCAATGGATCTCTTTGTTGAAAGTTTGTCTGCCCATAGGGCATTTACCAGCTTTTTGTGCGAGTTCTTCTTGTTTTCTTCTAGCACTTTCTTTATGATGTTGATGAGGCTCTTGTTGGATGATTCAGCCAAGCCATTACCTTGAGGGTAATAGGCTGTAGAGTGGCCCAAGGTAATATGAAATTAGTTGCAAAAATTGATCATATTTTTGGATTTGAAGGCAACGGCATTGTCAGTGATGATCTTCTCAGGGCAACCAAATCTAGAAAGGATATTGCACTCAAGGAATTGGATAATGATGGTGTCATTGGCTTGCCTACAGGGGATGGCTTCAACCCACTTGGTGAAATAGTCGATGGCTGTTAAAATCCATTTGTGCTGGCATGAGGAAGAGGGATGGATTTCTCCAATGAAGTCAAGACCCCATTGTTGAAAAGGTTTTTCAGTTGAGATGGGTTTCAGGGGCAGGGGCAACAACTTTCTTTTGCCCTCAAAGATTTGGCATTTTTGACATGACATGGAAAACTTCTTTACATCTGCAAAAAGAGAGGGCCAGTAGAAACAAACCCTTAAAATTTTATCAGCAGTGGACTTCCAATATAGATGTCCTCCACAGTCACCTGCATGGAATTCTTTCATGACATTGTTAGTTTCACTCATGGTTAAACAATTAAGCAATATACCTTCATGATTTCTCCAAAATAATGCGCCATCTATGACACAAAAATTTAAAGCCTTCATTTTCAAAAATCTTTTCTTGGTTCTGGACAATCCTGGGGGAGCAAATAGGTTTAACAGTACAAAACATATATCAGCATACCATGGGGATTGCAAAAAGGTTTCACTGATCTGTGGAGTTGCCAGCTCTTGTTCATCGTCCAGTTGGTTAATGTCCAAGGCTTGAAAGTTTGTTTCAGACATCAGTTTGGCTAAACCTTGTCCCTTTATCAGTTTGGTTGGTTTTATTTCTATGTCATACTCAAGGATGTTTGCAATCCACTTTCCTCTTTTGCCTTCTAATCCCTCTTGGGTTAGTATGTCTTTTACAACAACATTTGGGACATAGGAAATCACATGTGAATATAAAATGTACACTCTGAAATCCTTGATGGCCTTAGCGAGTGCATAGGCCTGCTTCTCCATGATTGGGTACTTCAAAGGGGCATCTCTTAAGGCTCGGCTGGAAAATGCAATCGGCTTTTCAGCTCCGTGTTCATCCTTTTGCAAAAGGACAACAGCTATAGTATGATCATATGCAAAAGAAAAAATGATAAAATCTTTGTCAAATTGTGGGTTGGTGAGGACAGGGGTTTGGGTTAAGGCAGATTTTATACTCTCAAAGGCCTGCTTAGTTTCAAGAGACCATTTTACCTTGGCATCCTTTTTTAACATGTTGCTTAATAATCTTATCATCTCGGCTAGATTTGGAATGAATCTCCTTAGGAAATTGATCTTTCCAAGGAATGCTTGCAGCTCTTTTACGTTTCTTGGATATGGGATTTGGAGGATGGCTTGGATTCTTTCAGGATCAATTCTAATCCCATCTTTTGATATGATGTGGCCAAGTAATTTGCCTTCCTCAAGGCCAAAAAGACACTTCTTGGGGTTCAAGGAAATGCCATATTTCCTGCATGTCATGAATATTTGCCTTAAGTGTTTGAGGTGCTCTTGATTAGATTTGGAAAATGGGGTCCAGTCATCAAGGTAGACAACTAGGAAATCATGTATTTCTTTGGCAAATGCAATATCCATTGCTCTTTGAAAGGTAGCACCAACGTTTTTAAGTCCGAATGGCATCTTTACATACTTAAATGTTCCCCACGGTGTGGTAAAGGCTGTCTTGTCTTGGTCATCCGGGTGAACAAGTATTTGATTGAAACCTGAAAAGCCATCTAGCAGAGAGATTCTAGATGACCCCACTACTCTTTGTAGGATGTGATCCATCTTGGGCAAAGGATAGTGGTCTTTTAGGGAGACTTGGTTTAAATTTCTCAGATCCGCACAAAGTCTAATCTCACCTGTTTTCTTTCTTGTGGGAACAAGATTGGATACCCATTCAGAAAATCTGATGGGTGTTATGATACCTGCTTCAAACATTCTTTTCACTTCCTTTTCAATCAAAGGGAGAAGCACAGGATTGATTCTCCTCAGTTTCTGTTTGAAGGGCTTTTGGTTTGGTTTTAAGGGAATGGTGTGTTGGATCACTGAGGTGTCATAGGACTTCAAGTCCTCATAACTCCAAGCAAATACATCTTGGAATTATTTAAATAAATCAATATACTTGGGCTTTTGATCAGGTGGCAAATTTTTGGACAGTTTGATCATTTTTGGCTTCTCTGCTGTCCCAATGTTGTGTTCTTCTATATCAGAATTCAATGGTTGCATTTTTGGTTTTTTAGGAACATCTTTTGCATCAAACATGTCTTCTAATGGGGTTAGGCCGGCAGACAGAAAGTTATCTTTTAAGTCAATGAATTCGGCCTCTGTTTTGGCTATTTCCTTCAAATGCATTTGTTTCAGTTGTTCTATGTTTGTTTTGTTAAAAACAGTTGGGTTCAGGATTTGTTTAGCTGTTGCAGCTGTTACAGCCTATTGAATTTCATTTGTTTGCTGTTGGGAATCGTTCATAGCATCCATGTCAATGTTAATATTTGCAAATTCATGCTCAAGAGTAAGGAAATTATTAATCTGGGCATCATTTTCGAACACTTGTCAATCTTTAACGTTATTTCGGACAGCAGGCCTATGTTTTATTTCAGCTATAAAATGATGATTTGGCTCAAAGGGAAGCTTGCATGTACTAGAAAAAGTGGCTAGGCTATGTGCATGAATGTTATGCTCTCTTGAAACCTTGGCCAGCTTGAATTCAGTGAATGCGTTGAGTATATTAGTGGCAGCAGTCCTATAAGCCCTCATTCTATTGTCATTGGTAACAAAGTTACCTTTCATCTGTTGTACGATTAAATCAGAGTCACCTAAAATGGACACTTTTGCAGCTCCTAAAGCTTTGAGCAGTTTAAGGCCTAAAAGTAGAGCCTCATACTCTGCCATGTTGTTGGTGCATTTAAAGTTCAGTCTGTAGGCATGGCCTTCTGCATGAATGTTATGTGTATTGTGAATCCATACACCTGCCCCTGCTCCTAACTTGTTGACAGAGCCATCAAACTCTAAATACCATGTGATTTCTTGCTTGTGGTTAGTACTAAGAGTTTCAACCCTTTTAGGATTGGGCAGATTTGCAGTTTCTGTTTGGGGAGTTTCTTCTTGTATGCTGGCTGCATTAACTGTTTTGACAATTTCATCAGTATGTGCAACCGATTCTTCATTGATGTGTGCTTGTTGTTCTAGAGCCAAAGGCTCATCATCAGTTGGAGAATTCGTATAATCATTAAACAAAATAAAAGAATCCATATCAGAATGGTGTTAGGATATTCTGACACATAGGAAATAGTTAAGTTCAACTTGGTCTAGTATAGAGTTAGGTAAAGTGTGTTTCTTTACCGTTGTACATTTTGTAACTTACAATTCGACGGTTCACTCTCTCCTTGGTATTACCGACACTTGATCCGTGGCTTGACACCCGATTGGTCCATGAGTTTTATTTAAAGCGCATGGAGGGTCATTGTTCGGGTAATCCGTCTATGAGAGAAAGCTTATGTAAATTTTCATTTTTTGATTAATAAATTGCCTGAAGTGGCCACGTTGGCTCAGGCCATGGACTATTTCCCTCTTTGAGGGTTTTAACCACGTCAAAAATACTGGTGTATTGATTTTAGATCTGGTTGTGAGCGGTGTCCTTTTGGTGTTCTTTCTGAGGAACTTACCCTGTAAATTCCTACATGGTATCGGAGTTATTTGAGGGCCGCGTCCATTGGTGATCCAAATCTGAAGTCGGTAGAACTGCATGCGGCTGCCGTTTCCTAGATCTATTGTTTCTGACTACTTTCGGGCCGAGAGGACTGCTCTTTTGTGTTCAGAGCATCTGTTCCAGTGAGGAACCCCTTTCGTTTCACGCAAAAAGGTTTCCGGTAGCCCTATCTGCGTCATTTTTAAGATCTGGAGGTATACAGTGTTTATCTGCAGTTTACTGTTATTTTCTCTCTGGTTATTTCGGTTTCTGTTTATTTAGCTTTTTTTTATTAGCGGATCTATACCTTTCATTTCTGCGTATGCTCTTTGCCCTACGACTCTGCGCGATCTGGGCAAATCAGAAACAGAAAGGAAGTTTTTTTTCTCATGCGTATGCTCTTTTCCCTGCACCTTAGTGTGATCTTGGAAAATCAGAAACATTGAGAAAAATATTTAGTTTCTGGCTAAAGCTAACTTTGAGCCGTAAGGTTCGTTTTTCTTTGCATATTCGTCTCTCTCTCTCTCTCTCTCTCTCTCCTCTCTCTCTCTCTCTCTCACAAATTTTTTGTATAGCTCAATTGGTTCAAAGCTATTTTAAGAGAGTAGAGGTCTTGGGTTCAAATCTCCATTTTGTGGGGGCATTTTTTTTCATTCCCGCACATTCGCGCACTTTGCCGGCAACTTCAACAAATTTTTTTCAAAAAGCCATAACTTCTTCTCTCTCTCTCTCTCTCTCTCTCTCTCTCTCTCTCTCTCTCTCAAATTTTTTGTATAGTTCAATTGGTTCAAAGCTATTTTAAGAGAGTAGAGGTCTTGGGTTCAAATCTCCATTTTGTGGGGGCGTTTTTTTTCATTCCCGCACATTCACGCACTTTGCCGGCAACTTCAACAATTTTTTTTCAAAAAGCCATAACTTCTTCATCTGGAAGCCTTTTTCAAAGCCGTTTTTTTTAAAACAGCCTATTTTTTCGAGATCTATCCATTGGAACACTTACTTTTAGAATCTTCAGCTTCAGTTTTTTAAAAAAAATGGAAAGTCCATGCCAAGTCATTCTTGACAGCACTAACTACTTCCAATGGATAGCCTACATGGAAGATTTACTTAGAAGTAAAGGTCTCTACAGAATAGCCACAAGCCAAGAGAAGAAACCAAAAGATGAAGACAAGGCTGCAAAATGGGAAAATAGACAAGATCAAGCACGTGGTTTGATAGGGATGTCTATTTCTCCTGATCTTAGATTCCATATTGCAGAACTTGATACTCCTCATGAAGCATTGGAACAAATCACTAAAGTTTTTGGGATTAAAAATGAAATTAGAGCCCATCAACTTGAAAATGAGTTGCTTACATTGGATCCTAATAATTTTTCTTGCATTGAAGATTTCTTGTCCAAATTCAAGACCCTTAGGTATCTCTTGGAAGGTGTTAAGGTTAAGAAAGAAGATAGTAACCTTATTTATTCCATCCTTACTAAGTTGGGACCAGCCTACTCTGTATTTGTTTCCACCTTCCATTCTACAAGGGAAGCTTTCATTTGCCAAGGAAAAGACTACAAGGCCCCTTCCTTTGACTCGTTTTGTGATTCTTCAATAAGAGAACAAGAAAAACTCTTACACCTTGGTCTTCTTAATCTTGGAAACTCTTCCAAGAAAGCGTTAGCCGCCCAGCAGCAACCAAATTCAAAGAATCCTAAGAAGTCATATCCTAAAAAGAATGGTCCTAAACCAAACAAGGGTCCTAAACAAACTCAGCCTCAAAATGAAAGATCATTTCAGCAAAATGATAGGACCAATAAAAACAAATGGAAGAAGACTGATAGACATTGTAACTTTTGTAATCGAGATGGCCACTTAGAATCTAAATGCTTTAAGAAGATGGAAGCCTTGGAAGCCGCAATGAAGAAACATAACATCCATGTGGAGCATTCTTCAACTTCAACTTCAACTTCATCTTCAGGAATGGCACTTTCTGCATGTCGTTGTCAATCATCTCAGTCTGGTTATGCATTAAATGTATCTTCTTCTTCTCATTCTCATGAGTGGCTCATTGATTTTGGAGCCTCTTATCACATGGCCAAAAACAAAGCCATGTTTTCTTCTTTAAATGATTGTAACACCAAAAATATATATGTTGGTGATGATAGATCTCTTAATGTTGTAGGGACTGGAACTGTTCATCTAGACAATGGTCAGTTTAATGATGTATTATGTGTTCCAACCTTATCCTGCAACCTTCTATATGTATATCAGATAACTCATTCAGGTGAAGGTAAAATTGTTGAATTTTCACCTCATGATGTTGTAATCAAGTATCTAAGAGATCCTAAACAGATTCTAGCTACTGGTATTGCTGATGATTCCACAAGGTTGTATAAGTTTCACAACTTTGGGTCATCAAATCTTCCCTCAGTATTTGTTGCTCATAATGATGAAGTGAGCAAACTTTGGCATGAGCGATTTGGTCACTTAAACTATCGCTCCCTTCAGCATCTATGTAAAGAAAATATGGTGACAGGTCTTCCTATGGTATCTTGCAGAGATGGTGTTTGTTCCGGATGTGTACTCAGAAAACATCATCGGGACAGTTTTGAAAAACGTGCCTCTTGGCACGCCTCAGCCCCTTTACAGCTTGTGCACAGTGATTTATGTGGTCCACTTCCTGTTGCTTCATTCTCTGGCTGCAAGTATTTCTTAACTTTCATTGATGATTTCTCTAGACGCACTTGGGTATACTTCTTAAAACTCAAGAGTGAAGTATTTAACACATTTTTGGCCTTCAAAGCCTTTGTTGAAAAACAATCTGGACATCAAATTCTTAAGCTAAGAACTGATAATGGTGGAGAATATGTTAAAAACACATTCATCAACTTTTGCACCGAAAATGGAATTCAAATGCAACATACTGTTCCATACACTCCACAACAAAATGGTGTAGCTGAAAGGAAAAATCGCACCTTAAAGGAAATGGCTAATTGTATGCTGCAATCTAAATGACTCAATCTTAGTTTTTGGGCCGAAGCAATTAATTGTGCAAATTATATAATCAATCGCACTCCTACTAAGGTTCTAAAGAATATCACTCCAGAAGAAGCTTGGAGTTCCATTAAACCAGATGTAAGTCACTTTCGTGTTTTTGGAAGTGAAGCATGGGCCCATATTCCAGATGAAAAGCATAAAGCTTTATAACCTAAGAGTGAGAAATGTACTTTTGTTGGATATTCTGAAGATGTAAAAGGTTATAGACTTATTACATTTAAGTCCAAAAATGTTATCATTAGAAGAGATGTAAAATTTGATGAAAATAAATCGGCCTGCGAGCCTAGTCCGGTGGATGTGCCACCTCTTCCTATCTCTTCTACTTTTGAAAACATTTCTTCTTCAGATGATGAAAGTGAGGATGACAATCCTCCCCCACCTTCTCAAGATCCTCAACTTCCAAGATGGGTCCGTGCTACTCGGGATGCAGCAGGTGATCTTGCCGGTGATCCTACAGATCAGCGATGTACACGTTCTCAGTTTGAAAGAGCCTCTTCTTTACTGGCTCAAGCTCCATTAAATCATGATCCTGACACTTTTGCAGAAGCTTCAGGCCATCCACATTGGGAAGCAGCTATGAATGAAGAATATCATTCATTGTTGGCAAATGATACATGGGATCTTGTTCCTCTACCAAAGGGACGCAAACTTGTTAGATGTAAATGGGTTTACAGAACCAAGTATGGACCAGATGGGAAAGTATATAAACATAAAGCTCGTCTTGTTGCTAAGGGATTTTCACAGGTTGAAGGCATTGACTACACTGAAACCATCTCCCCTGTTGCCAAAATGAACTCTATCCGCCTTGTTCTTTCCCTTGCTGCCTCTTTAAAATGGGAAGTCCATCAGATGGATGTTAAATCTGCCTTCTTGCATGGGGACTTGCATGAAGAAATCTATATGGAACAACCCATTGGCTTCATCCAAACAGACTCCAACCTTGTATGTCGACTTAAGAAATCCCTTTATGGTCTCAAGCAAGCTCCTCGGGCTTGGTATGCCAAAATGGATAGCTTTCTTTTAGAATCTGGCTTTTCTAGGTGTTATTCTGACAATATTGTCTACACCAAGAAAGTGGGCAACTCTCTTATCATCCTTGTTCTTTATGTTGATGATCTTATTCTTACTGGTAGTGATCCCAACCTTATAAACCATGTGAAGTCCAACCTTAAAAAGAAATTTGAAATGACAGACTTAGGACACTTACACTATTTTCTCGGTCTTCAAGTCTTGCAATCCAAGGAGGGTATTTCCCTTTCCCAGTCCAAGTATGCTTGTGATATTCTTCGTCATTTTCACATGGAAGACTGTAAGCTAGCCCCTTCTCCCTTTCAATCTGGAGTCAAACTTTCAGTCTCTTGTACTTCTCCTGAAGTTGATGCTACCTTATACCGTCAACTTGTAGGAAAACTCCTGTATTTAACCCATACTCGTCCCGACCTTTCCTTTGTTGTTGGCCTTGTTGCTCGTTTTATGCAAAACCCCCGTGAAAGTCATTGGAAAGCAGCTAAAAGAATACTTCGTTATGTTTGAGGTACAGTACAGTTTGGGATTCATTACAGTGCCAAAGTAGCTCCTCTATTAGTTGGTTTCACTGATTCTGATTGGGATGGTGACCCTGATGATCGGAAGTCTACTGCCGGTTATGTCTTCACTCTTGGTTCAGGACCTATTACATGGGCTTGTAAGAAACAGGCTGCCATTTCTCTTTCGTCAGCAGAAGCAGAGTATCGTGGTGCTGTGGAAGCCAGTAAGGAAGCCTTGTGGCTTCGTCAGATCCTATCAGAGTTTGGCTTTGAGCAGCATCATCCAACCACACTTTGGTGTGATAATCAAAGTGCCATTCAGCTATGCAAAGATCCAGTCCAGCATCAGCGCAGCAAACACATTGAACTACACATGCACTTCATCAGAAAGCTCATTCATGACCATGTTCTTGAAGTGTAATATTGTTCAACAGATGATCAGGTTGCAGACATCTTCACAAAGGCTCTCACAGAGGCGAAGTTCACTAAACTTCGATATATGCTTGGAGTTCAGGAAGTTGTCACTAAGGGGGGATAGGTTCTAGTGCCTCCTTCCTTCTCCTATTGTGTCATATTTGTAAATCCTTCAATCCTATCCCAAGTTGTTCTTAAGGGGGGATGTTAGGATATTCCGACACATAGGAAATAGTTAAGTTCAACTTGGTCTAGTATAGAGTTAGGTATAGAGTTAGGTAAAGTGTGTTTCTTTACCGTTGTACATTTTGTAACTTACAATCCGATGGTCACGATATGTAGTGATCCGACGGTTCACTCTCTCCTCGGTATTACCGACACTTGATCTGTGGCTTGACACCCGATTGGTCCATGAGTTCTATTTAAAGCGCATGGAGGGTCATTGTTCGGGTAATCTGTCTATGAGAGAAAGCTTATGTAAATTTTCATTCTTTGATTAATAAATTCCCTGAAGTGGCCACGTTGGCTCAGGCCGTGGACTGTTTCCCTCTTTGAGGGTTTTAACCACGTCAAAAATATTGGTGTATTGATTTGAGATTTGGTTGTGAGCGGTGTCCTTTTGGTGTTCTTTCTGAGGAACTTACCCTGTAAATTCCTACAAATGGATTGAGTAAATGGGAAAATTTTCAGGCTTGCTCTCACTACTTACCACATATTTCATGAGTGTTTCTCTGTACAGTCTCTTTGGTTGCCCAAAGACTGGAATAGTGGCATAGGATAGGTCTAACTAAAGGGATCCTTGGAGCTTTGCTCCCCATGATCTTGATAGGAGCATACCGTACTTTGGTGGGATGTCAGCCACCACCACATCCATGAGGATGGTCTTGTTGGGATATTGGACTAAGGAGACACACAAGTCTTTGATGAGGCCTAAACACTTGACTTGACTTGAGTCAAAGGAAAATAGATCTTTGTAGGGTCTTGTGATATCAAGGTTCAGCTTTTCCATAACTGCTTTGGGCATAATATTGTGCGATGCTCCTGAATCAAACATACTATTGTGCAAAACTTTGTCATGTATATGCAAACTAACATAGAAGGGTGAAATATGTCCATATGTTGACTTTCCATTAACTTCTGGACCAAACAGCAGTTCAGGGGTATCATCCAAAACATTTACATCATCCTTATTCTATGGGATTTGAAGTGATCTTCGAATTTGTTGCATATATACATCGTGTTTGGAAAGTTCTGAGAGGGGGATGGATATCTTAAGTTTTCCAATCTCTGCTTCTAAGTTAAATGGCTTTTCCAATGGAGTCTTGGTGTTGATAATGGCAATTTTTTCTACTTTTTTTGAATTACCAGCGATTTTCTCTTTTTCATCACCGTTATGGGAATTGATTGCTTGCGGTTTTTCTTGTTTAGGAGAGATTTTTGGAACACTGGTCGAATTTTGCTCAGAGGAAGGAGGTGGCAGAGGCTGATCAATAGAAGGCTGCATTTCTGTTATGTCTTCTACAGTCACATGATGCGGGTTTGGGACAGGTATATCAGCTGGTTCTGTTATAACAACCTTGCCTTTAATCTTGTTGGGTTGTTTTCCATCCTTTGGTTTGCTAGGTTCAGAAATGTCAATGGTCCTAGTTCTAAGCTTATATTGTTTGTGGACCTCATACACAGCAGTATCATAACCTTGTTTAAAATCAAAAGACTCACCAGACTTAGTCTAAAATTGACTATAGTCATGCTCATCTTGGTCTTCTTGGCTCAGAAAAGTTTGATGCTCACCCTTTAAATCCATCAGATTCATGTGAGTGTCTTCTATGGGTTCACTAGAAGTGGATGCCTCAGCATAGTTTTCTTGGAAAGGGGGTCTTATGTCATGATCTGGGCTTGACCTACCAACATTTTTGTTCTGCATTTTCCTAAAATTTGGGTTCCTTATGGTATTGGACTGTTGTCCTTCCCATGATGACTTCCTCTCAACACTCTCTACTCTGTCTCCCAGCCTTTGCATGCCACTGATAATAGCATCAAGCTTTTGTTCTAAGGCTGAGGCTTCTTCCTTAAAGGTGGTTCTTCTTTCCATTCTAGCTCTATTTCTTTTGGCAATTAGGTTGGCCTCTACGCTAACAACAACATTTTGCATGTCTGCAAGGGTCTGAGGGGCTCTTTCTTTTAACTGGTATGCCATATCCGGGTCGAATCCATCAGGGAATTTATACAAGGCAAGGTCAGGTGGTGGTCTTAAGTTCTATGGTATTGCATTATAGACATTATTGAACCTTGCACAGTACTCCAAAACAGTCTCTTGAGGACCTCTTTTAATTGTATCATATTCAGCTAGTATGTGCAAGGGGTCTTTCTTTTTCTCCCATTTGTTGGTAAAGGATTGGTAAAGCTCATCCGGAGCGGTTATAGAATTTGCAGCAAGTGATCTGAACCAAGTTCTTACATCACCTGTTAGACTTTGAACAAAAATTTTCATTCTCACGCTATCATCATCTATTTCATAGTTTTCAAGATAGTCCTGCATCTTCTTGGTATGCTGAAGTGCAGTGAAAGGACCAGTGCTATCAAAATATGTAATTTTGGATTGGTAATCTTGAGGCAAGGCCCCAGGATTAGCAGGCCATTGCAGGGGTGCATATCTATTAGCCATATTCACAGGGATAAGTGGAACAATAGGAACAACAGGAACAACAGGAACAACTGTGACGACAGTAGTGGTAATAGGAGTATGTGCAGTGAATGAAGGTGTGGAAGGAGTGCTTTGAGATGTGGATGATGAATAATGGGAAACAGGGGTTGAATGAAATAAAACCTTGAAAGGAGTTGGAACACAGCTTGGGTGAGCTGCTTCAGGACTTAAATCAGCAAAATCTTCTTGTCTTTCTTGCTTCCTAAGGATCTTTGGGATTAAGTTTGAATTTTCAAAAACAGCTGGAGGGTTTGGATCTGGGTTTGACCTTGTATGACGTAAGTTCTTTTTGGGAGCCAGCTTCCGAATTTATTTTAGGTATTTTTCTGGGAATGCCTTTAGAATTAGCAAGGAACTAATCAAAATTTGGGAACAGCTATCTAGAGCTTAAAAATAGCATGAAGATTGATTGAAGCAGCTTTTATTTACTCCTAAAAATGCAAAGCAAGAACAGTTTCAAAGGCTCCCTGGCTGATATTCAGACTTCATCTGTAGTTTTAAGGAGCAGACAACACTTGAACAATTGATTTGTTCCCCAGTGGAGTCGCCATTATGTTATCACTTAGGTTTTCCTTTTGTTCAGCATCAAAAGGATACGGCCGAGGTAACCACAGACCAATCTTTGGACTGCAGGTTCTAGCCCACCTGCAATCAAAGAGGGCTCTCTCTTTCTGATTTAGCTTTGTTGATAATGTTTTTAGGCTAGTTATTGAGTTCAAGCAGTTTTGTTTTGATTTTTGGTGGGAAGGATGATACTTTCAGGTAAAGAGGCAGGGATAGCCTGAAAGTTTTAGAACCATTGGGTGTAGAGTCAAGGAGTAGGACTTCTGGTGCATTTTCTTGCTCACAAGAAAGAATATGGAGCAAGATAACTGCATATGAAACAATCATTCAAGGTAAAAAGATGGATTAAAGGCTAAGGAATGAGAGGCAATTAAGAATCTCTCAGTCAGGTTAGCAGAAAGGAGATAAATGAGCCCTATCTAGGAGCAGTTAAGAATTCCTAGATAACAGTCATTCATATGTGAAATAGATCAAACATGAGCCACAAAGGAATTCATATTTATGCCTAAATCAAGAGGAAAACATTAATAAGCAATAGAAACTGAGCATAGAGTGCGGCTAAGCAAATTCTAAACAAATCCTTTGTTCCGTAACTTAAGCATATGTGAAATTGGAATAACAGAGGTAAGAGACACTTATTGATTCATAATGCAGCACAAGAATTCCAAATTCAATTCTTCAGACCATTAGACACAGAGCAGACAGTCATTCCTCCAAATCTTTTCAGCAATCTTTGATTAAGTAAAACATCTCAGATATCCAGTGCGGGTCTCTAATGAAGACTATCAACCAACCAACCCTTAAAACAATACAGAGGGTGGTATATATAGGGAAAAATATCAAAACTTGTCTATTATAGCTTGACCTAAACAGGTCCAAAACAAAAATGATCACTTTAACCTAATCCTATCCAACAATAAATGCAAGAAAATATATTTGAGATGCGCTGAGGGAAGCCATATCAAAACTGAGTTAATGCGTTGTCCTCGGTGGCTTGGTGTAGTGTTTCTGCAATAACTGTGCATGGGTCTCTGGTCCATTGCTGTTCGGCGGCCTTAAATGCTTTAACTGTGATTTGAGAGCTTTAATGGGCTTACACCGCTCTATTTGACTTTGTTGGAGACCATTCAATGTTAACCTGCTTCGGGAACTGCAGATTTCCTTTAAAAATATTCAACTGATACTCTTTGCTGCTTCTTTGATGTGCTGTGGGGCTGAAATTGTCAAATCAATATTTAATGGCCGCTGTTCGGCCCTCTGTTTCCTTTAGAACTATTTTTTGCTCCTTTCTGAATGCCTCGCAAAGAAAAACAGGTCATTCTGCGCTTTTCAGGCTTGCTAGGGGCTGCACGATGAGGGTCTTTCCATTTTGGTCCATTTCCTGTAGCCATGCGTGATTAGCGCTAGGTGCTAATCGCGTATGAAAAACTGCCTCAGAATTTGAATCCGGGCTTCCTAAGCACGATTTTCGTCTTCGCGCCTTTTTTGCTGATGACATTAGCATGACGTCAGCGGGTGGGACGCAGTACGGCAGATTACGTCAGCATGATGATGGCAGCAGGGTGACGTCAGCATGTACGGCGGGTGCCGTGGCAGTGTCACGATGGCAGTGACGTGGCGGGGTGAGTTGGCAGTACGGTGGCAGGAGGTCGACGCAGGTAGATGACGTTAGCGGGTGACGTGGTGCTGTGCAGGAGGGCGGAAGCGGTTTTTGGTTTTGGGCGCACCGCCTTTGGGCAGACGGCGGTATCGGAGGAGGGGCTCCGCCACGACCGAGAGGGTGACGCGTGGTGGGAGTACGGCGGCAAAACTGCCCATCTCCCGGACGCTAACCATTAGCGGGTTGGGGAATGGGAAGGCCCACCAACCGTTGATCTCGGGTGCATCAGATCGGACGGCTGGCAAAATGGATGAGGCGGTGGAGGGTTAAGGCTTGGGCCTGTGCGAATATTCGAATCTTAATATAGCATGGTAGGGGTTTAAACTATGATTTTTGCGGGTTTTAGGGGTTTATTAGCGAGCGGGTTGAGTGTTTTGTGGGAAAGACTTTAGGGTAAAGGTGAAGAAGTGGGTTTTGTAGGGTTAGGGCTAAGGGGGAAAGGTTGTTAGCATGACCAGGTGTCAGACTAACCCCTGTAAGGACACGGAAGGGCTAATAACAGCCCCAGATGGACTGCTATTTCTCAGACTTTAAGAATAGGGCTACAGTGCCAGGGAGGGGGTATTATTATATTTTTGGGATTTTTATACATAGTTTTTAGTGGGTGAAGGGGAAATAGATAGGGAGCTAGATAATAGAATTAGTAGTTAATATGTAGGTGACCAGAAAGCGCTAAGTATGTGAATCTTAGGCTATTTTTAAGGGGGGAAATGACTTATAGAGGAGGAATGAACAATCCTTGAGTGAAGCAAGTCTTCACTAAGGCAACTGATATGGAAAATGATGAAATTAAGAGGAATCAAGCAGATCTTGACCTCTTCGGGGAAGTTAGTAAGTGATTTGGGGAAGAAGAAGAAGGGGAAGTTAGTAATGTTCAGCTTGAGTACCTCCAAATGGAAAACTGCCTCCAACCTATCATCTGAAAAGATGTAACACTTTGAAACACAAAATTGATCATGAATAATCATTCTGCAACCTCAAAACTACCTACCCAGCCTACTGGCCTAACATTTTTTCTTCTTTTGGTTGGATGCACTTAGATTTACAGACCCAACTTTACAATTTTTCTTTTGACTGTCCTCCTATCTAAATCTACACCTTTTTCTACCAAGGGCCCAGATTAAGTAGTTGGGCTCCTTTGATTCTCTACCTATCTACAAATCTGCCAAGATTAAGCTGTTTGGTCAGATATCAATTCTCTATATTCTAAAACAAAAAATTGAAACCTAGGGGGGCCAAGATTAAACTGTTTGGCCCTCCCTTTTATAGAACATTCTTCAAAAATGGTTAAGTCATCAAAATTGGGATACAGCAATGGCACTTGGACTGGCACACTTTCATGGCCTTTTCTTTGACCTCTTTTGGAAATATGGAACCTTGCAGCATGAAAGATGACATATTTGGCATGTAAAAATGTCAATCATGAAATATGAACACCTGTTGCAACAGGAGGCTAACAGTTACAATCTCCAGAAGTTGAAGCTTGAAACATATTAACACTCATCAACCTCATTACATTGTTTTTCTGGGTATATATAGAATCAGTTACACAAAATTTCTTAGCTAGCCTATGCGTGGAGGTGTCTTAATGGACCACCAACGTCATTTACAGTTAGATATGGGTTTTCTGCTATAATTTGAATGAACAAAATGGCTCTTTCTGTACTCTGGTGTACTCCTGGAACAGGTGAAGTATTAACTGAATAAATTCCAATAAATGCTGTAGTGATTTATCTGCTCAAGGTGGTCCTTTTGTCCTTTGGAAGTACACTTTGTTGAATGCAGTAGCTGAGGGCGTTAATGCACAGGTCGTTGGTTCGTGACTTCCCTCCTTCTCTGCGTGCAAAACTCAGGCTGCAAATACTTAAAAATACCTTGAACACAAACAGGAGCCGGGATGAAACATTGGCCGTTGGATGGATTACGTGAACAATCATGATCTACTAGAAGGAGGCAATGGAATACATGCGGCGCGATGGGAATCAATAGCAGCCGTTGGATTCAAAAAACGAGCGGCGGAGATTAATGTATGGAGGCTATCAGGAGACATATGCATGAGAAGAACATGAACCATTGGATCATGGTTGGGCCGATCTAAAGGTTGACGGGTGGTGGAGATGCGAGACAGTTAGAGGGCAGGGACCATACTGGATGGCGGTAAATGGTTTCCCTGCACCGCTCTTCAGGCAAAGGCGGTATATGTACAAGGCAGTGTGATGCAATAAGATTAAGCCACGTGGCATATGTGATGGCGGGGAAACCACTTTCCTGACGAGCTAATGGGTGTGCGAGTTACGGTAGCGGGAGAAGCATATGGCATTGGATCAATTGGCGGATGATCAGACGGTTGACGGGTAATAAATATGCTTAGGTTGATATGACGGTTGATGTGACATGTAAAGCTGCGGGACCGGGCTCTTTTAAAGCTTAGGGTTATAAAATTTTGTATGTGTGGGGTTATGGATTAAAACCTTAGAGATAGGGATTAAACAAAAATGTGTTTGAACGAGGTTTACACGGGATATATGGGTTTTGAACAGGTTATAATGGTTTTTGGGAATTTATAAATGGTAGAGGGGTTTAATATTATTATAGACAGATGCACCCGGGGGTTTAGAGGAACATGTGTTTAGGCGGGCTTTTGTTTAAACAACATGTGCCCGGGAGCCAAGGGAAACAGAATTATAACGGATTTTATGAGGAAAATAGAGGAAAATGGCACCAAAGGGGTTAAGGGAGAGTAGGGGAAATGAAATGGAAGGAAGAAATGAAGGTGATGAGAGCTACAAGGGTAAAGCAAATGGAAGGGGAAAGATCGAATGAACTATTGATAGCCCCTCCTTCTCAGAAAACACCACGGCCAAGCTGTCCTTGACCCTAAAAAATGCTCAAACATGTAGCAGTGCTAACACCTCCAAAATTAATTATTGTTGAACCTCTTACATATGTACCTCCAACTCTTGTTTTGCATGGAAAATATTTCCAAAATCCTATTTGTTCCTTTTTTTTAATTTTTGACTTAGGAATCTTAAGCTTTTGTTGAAACTTGATTATAATGGAGGGACCTTGGACTTGAATCTCTTCCCACCATGAAATTTCATTCTCAAGGAAAGATATACCTTAAGCCATAAACTCTCAAATATGAAAGGCTTATTTTTAGGGGTAGCTTTGAAATCCATTTCTAAATATATTGGTGAGTGATCTAAATATATACAAGGAAGAATAAATCCTTCCATGAAGACATCCAGAGAGATTCTAAGACCAAAAATATATCTAAGCACGAGGCTATTTGTTTCTTACTATTGAAGTGATTGTTCCAGATAAATACTTGTTAACTATTTCCACATCGGCTAGCTTCATTTGTTGCATCAATTGTTTGAATTTTTTGGAGTATGTGTCATAGCAGCAAATACATTCCTTTTTTTCCTCTATTGATTTCACCATTTTAAGTCTCCTCCTAGATTCCATAATGTATGCTGGTGAGGATTTCTAATGCTAGCCAACATTATAAGGAAGAATACCATTTTGTTTGCCATATTTTTCCCATAGACTACTGTTATGCATAACATTTATTTTGATCATAAGTAGTGGAATCCACTATAGATTATCCTTAGGGTATCCATCCAATATGTAAATCCCAATTTGTTTGGATTCCATAAGATAGTCAGACCCTCATATTTCCTTGTAGCATCTAGTGTTATGGTTTGACATCTTCTCCAACAATGAGAGACTATTGTGCTAACATTATTACCATCAATATTAGTCTCTTGTAGCATAATTATTGTAGGGAGTTCCCTATGGATTCTCTCTTTGAGAAGCCTTTGTTTTCCTTAGTAGTTAATGCCTCTTATATTCCATGAAATTACCTCCATTGAGAAGAATGTTGGGTATAGCAAAAACACCTCCTTTAAGGGAGTCACTTGTCCAAAATTGACAAGTGCATCCCCATCTCCTATATTAACTTTTTTTCATTTCTCCTTCCTCCCTTTTTTTCTTTGTTTGCATGTTTAGGGATGTCTTTTGAGATTTATTTCAGGATGCCAAGACTTGAGATGGATGAGGTTTCTCCCTTTGAAGTTACATTCCTTTTTATTTTTTAGCAACAAATATGTTTGTCTAAACAATTTTCTTTTTGATTTGGTATATTTCCTAGGTCTTCACCTATATACTCTTCGAGGTTTGGGAGTGTGATTTCATGCACATCCATGTCCCTCATCCCATAAACATTCCATGTTCCCTTTACATCTGGGATATCAATTTCCTATGTTGTTTTATTTGTGAATTCCTTTGGAACATTTCTCTTATGAGCTTCAACCTATGGTTTTCCATTGCCATTCCCTTGATATGTTTCTTGAGGATGTACATGATATGGAATGTCCTTATCTTGTTTATTCAATGCCTCATAATGGTTTTTGGACTGAAGGGGATCCTTTAGTGTTGTTTCATTTTGTACTTGAGGGTTTTACTAATTAGGTTGGACCTTTTGATAACCTTCATGATCCAATTCATGCTAATATTTTTTGTTTCTTCTATGAGATTCAAGGGACAATCCCTAAATATATGGTCATATTCATGGCACCTACAGAATATGAATGGTACATGCTTGTAATCCATAGGCTATTTCCAAACTTCACCATGATAGGAGAATTCAATTGATTCCAACAATGGCTGGGAGATATTGATATGCACACATACCCTCACATATGAGGTGTAGTATATTTAGTTTCTCACTTGAGATATTTTCCGAAAATATTTGATCACATTTCTAATACCTTCTAATAATTTCTCCTCCCAAAATTTATTTAGCAAAGAAAATATGCAAACCCAAATTGGGGTTGCCAGGAATTTTTCCTTTTCTAGGTTGTACCTTTCATTCCATAATTTCATGAATAACCCTGCATTAATGGAGAAAATATGGGCCATTCTTGCATACCCTATTTTTGTCTTCTGAATTTACAAAAATCATCATAAAGAGACCCGTTGCTCCTAGTTTGAGATCAATGTGCTTCTTCTGCCATTTTTGTTGGATCAGTCCAACTAATGCTCTCTTTGTTGGCCAATTCTTGTTAAACTTGTGTATTAAGGAATCATCCTTTATATGTTGGATTTAGCTCTTAATTTTGTCCTATTTTACTTTGTATTTCATATCCTTAACTACCTTAGGGATGTGTCTCCCTTTCATATGATTTTTCCAATTCACCCCTACTCGAAGATCATTTTTTCTTGATAGGGCGCTTGCATCTAATGACTTAAACCAAAACCCCCATCTCCTGTGAGTAGATGCTTGGAGGGGTTTGACCCCATTGAGGCAATTTCCATGATTTCTCTCACACCACACCACATCGGTTAAGTTCCAAACCAATACAACAACAACAAGAAGGAAATTACTTCTACACAATGTTAGATTTGAGCCCTGCAAAACACCCTAGTTCATTTTTTGAAAAATCCCTAGCAACTTAAAACCCTTATTCAATATAAACAATTACTATATCAATTTTATTTTCTCTTTAAAAATTTACCAATTTTTTAAATTATTTTCTCTCCACTAAAATTTTAAATTTATCATCTTTATATGAAAATATTCTCTATTAATACCTTTTAAAGGTATAATATCAACTAATCCACAAACTTAATTTCAAACTTATTTAATCTCAATCAAATTACTATCAAAACAATTATTCTGGATAAAAATATATTCCATTAACTTTTATTATTCTTATTATTTTATAAATAGGCTGAGCCTAGGCCAAGGCCAACCCTTCTATTCGATGGAAGAACAAATTTCCCACTAGTGGGATACTATCACTACAATTTTGTGAAGCTCCATAGAACTTGGACTCCCCTCAGAATAGTTTAATTCCCCAAAAGTAGCTTCCATCCCCAATCACCAAACTGACTAATCCACATCTCAGGAGTTTATTAACTTTTTTTATTATTTGTAAAATGTAAAATACTAAGAAAAATAAATAAATTTAACCTTAAAAAAAAAAAAAAAAAAAAAAAATTACTTTCAAATATCTAGATTTCTAATGAACAAAAAAAATATTTATAAATGAAGAAAATATAATTATATTATATAATCAAATTTCATTAAATAAGAGTACAAACCGCTCAATTTTTTTATAATGTTTTTTTTTTCATTTTCTTAAATCAAAATAATGTTTTTCTTTTTTTTTGACTTAAAAAACTTAAAAAATAACTCAACAATATACCTAATTACCCTCTTAAAAGTTAATAAATTAACAAATAAGAAAATATTCTTTTAATATTAAAAAAAAAAGTGAAAACTCTTAAATATATCGATATATCAACCCAAAAAAATAATCTTTAAGCATTACCGAAACTTAAATAGAGTAACATAAACAATATTCAATCCTGATAAAATTACTAACAAATTAAAGATATTCAACATATTAGAAATATATATCGAACAAATTCAGCCAACATTAACGGCATTCAGTGAGTAAGTTCGATAGTTAAATAAAATCATTTTTTTTTTTTTTTTTTAACTATTTTAATCTCAAATATAAAATTTGATTCTCTAGATAAGTTATATTTTTAAAAATTTTAGATTCATTTAAAAAAAATTACGAGTGTTAACGAATATATTTTAATTATTATTATAAAAATTATGGTGGTTTTCCTTTTTAGATATATATTTTAAAGATAGTTTATTGCCATCATATAATGATATATCCATATTATATATCCACTTAGTCTGTATATGCACTTTGTTACTCTCATGGAATCAGTATTTCAAATATTTTTATATCACTTTAAATATTTTATTTTAATTATCACTTTAAACATTTTAAAACTTACAAAAAAAATATATGAATATATAATTCTTTGAACAAGGATCTTCACTTGAGACTTTTAAACAACTACTCTTCAAACCTTTTAGGTTCAATAATTTTAATCAAATAAACATCAAACGATCATATATATATAAATGGAATGGGTAGCATTTATATTAAAACACCTAGTTATATATTCGAACTCATTTATATGTTTAAGAGATATTTAAAGCTTGCAAAATATCTTAGCTTCAATAACCAAAACACGATAGTTTTAATAAAAAAAAATATCAAAACAATCATATATATATATAAACGGAACACATAGTATTTATATTAAAATATTAAGTTACATATTCGAAACCATTTACATGTTTAAGAGATATCTAAGGCTTGTAAAGTTGAGATTGAACACAGAGTCTCAATCCAAACTCTTAAGCAAGTTCCCCGTGACACAAATATTTCACTCCTTTTCTAAGTAAAAATTTTCCAAAACACCCCAATACCAAGAGAGATTTACATTCCATTTTTCACTAATTTTATTTTGATCTAGTCTAGCTTCTTGTTTTTCTGGGTGAAAAACTTTTTCTTTTCATCCCAACTTGATTCCAACCTGCATTTTTTGCAAATTCTAGTTTATTGTTCTTAAACAAGTGCGATAATATTCTTGAAATCTTCCTCATCTATGTGATTTGCCCAAGAAGCCACATTTTCAATATAATTCCTTGTGGTTTTCGGAGGGGATCCGTTTAGCACAAAGATTGTTGCTTTACCACTAATTTTGCATTAAGAGAATCCTTAGTAGTGACTCGAGGATCCACATTGGCATGTGATTTTTCTTGTTGGGATTCTAATGTCATGGATGTATTTTCTTTGGTTGTATTTGCTTCCTTCTTATATGTTGGTTCTTTCTTGTCCTGAAGCTCTTCCTCTTTGAATATTGTATAATGATCACCTTGCTATCCTTCCCACCATTTGGGCCCTTGGAATTTTTTCCTGAGAACATTTGGGGTAGTTTTTAATTACTTGCCTCGTTTTATAGCATGCTCTACACTGAAATGAAATATTGTCATAGTCAAGATTTTGGACCCAAACATAGTTTGAATTCGTCAAATTAATTTTCGTGGGAAAACCCTTATTGAAGTCCATCTCCACACAAATGTGGGCATAAGTAGTCTTGTAATTTTTTTATGTTTCAGAACAATGACATTAAGACTTTCCCAACACATTCCCTATGGAGGAAAGCGATGTAAGTTTACAAAAATGTAGGGGAAGGTTCGGAAGCCTTACCTAAACAAGGGTCGTGTATATTGATGTCCTTACCAGATCAAGAGTGGGAATCTAAGGCTGCATGAAGACACCAACACTACCCCAAAACCACAACCTAGTTTCATAGATGGCCTCCGTGTCCTCTATATTATCAAAAACCACGGGAAAAAACCCTAATTCATAGGGTAAATGTTTTGTTCATCCGTCAAAAGGGGCTTCCATGTCTTAGAGATCCATTTGTGTAGATTGTCCAACCACGGATCACACCCATTAAACTTGCAAATCCACGGAGGCTTCGCTAGGGGAAATACCATACCACGTGCATGCATATTGGGGGATATATATTGAGGAAAAAATAAAATAATATATTGAGCACATAATAAGGGGTTAAGGTTTTTTATATTTGTAAGTATAAAAATGGAGCTCAAAGTTAATGGAAAAATATTAAGGGTTATAAAAAATGTGAATGAAAAAATGTATAACTACAATATATAGTGAAAGAAGGGGCTTTTTAAAATGGGAAGGTGTATTGTGTTTATATTGGTAGGGGGTTAAAAAGTGTCATTTTTAGAGGTATTTTCCAATATGTAGTCAAATTAAGGGTATTTTTTAGTATGCCACGACTATACGTGCTTGTCAGAGGTTCATTAAGTGAAATCCCCATGTGCAAGTCAAGTCATTCTCTAGAAAATATTTTTTACAACAAAAGCTTCCTTGTCCACGGGAACATTGAGGGAAGAAATTTATTGAACCACTGGAAGATCGGAACCAAATTTCAACATAGAGTTGTACGGAACACAAAAAGGGCTAGCTTGATCAACATCCATACCTGCAAAAGAAAGTGTCCTTTTTTGTTGAATCACAGGAATTTTCCATTGAACGATCTGCGAAAAAATCCATGAAAACAAAGCAAAAATTGGATGGCTAAGGCAAAACCCTAATTGCCACAAAGGTTTCAATAACTCTTTCCATAATAATGATAAATATAATTAAAATTTCTAAATATTATTTAAATATTTAAATATTCAATATAAATATTTATTAACCAATAAAATATTTAATTAAAAAAGAAAACAAAACTTACTGTAATTAATCTACATATAACTCAAAAATAAAATTAAACCATTTCATTATTTAATACCACCTTAATCATTTTAAATATTTATAAAGTTTTATGTGCATTAATATAGAATGGAAATCTCCCTTTCATTATTTTGGTGTCACCTTAATCATTTTAAATATTTATAAAAATATTTAACTACATTAATGAAATTATTTTAAAGTATTTCAATTGTTGAGAAAGAGTAAAGAGTTTGGATTATCCACAGGGTATTCATATTTTGTCAATGTTTTAAATCTCAAAGAAGATTCATAATTAAGATAATGCTTTAGGAAAGAAAAACAAATATAAAGAAATAAAGAAATAATAAAAACAAAACAAAACCATAAAAATTAGGCTGAAAACTAAATTAAAACTTAAAATAATATTATTAATAATTAATTAAAAAACTTAAATTAATTATAATTATAATACCTAAATTAATTATAATAATTATATATAATATAATTTCTGAATTTAAACTTCTGATAATTAAAGAACAATTTTTTTTTCTCCGTAGAAATCAAATAGAAGAATTTTTTGCACGTGTTTCAAACCATTCAATGTGGACAAGATGAAGATGCAGATTATGGAAATAGCTTAAATAGGTTTTAATGTAGAGATACTATAACTACTAGTTTACAAATAATATTATTTAATTAATAACATTAATTAGTAGGAACAAATTATATTAATTAAATAGAAAACTATGTTAAAAAAACATTTTAAGGAATAAAAAGAATTAAACAAACAAAGTCAAACATCAAACAAGGCATGAAGTCAAAAAATATTTTTAATTATCAACCAAAATAAATGCCTAACTAAGCAAAAGTTATTTATTTAAATAATACCATTAAATACTAGGAACCAACTTTAATAATTAAGATTATAGAAAGTATTAAGTTTCAGATTAAAATAGAAAAAATAACCAAGTCAAACATTAACCAAGCAACTCAGTCAAAAAAGGAGTCAATATCCTAGGAGGCAAGATCCTATAAATAATTAAAAATAAACTAAATAGGAATTGAAAATAAATAAACTTCAACCAAATATAATCAAATTAAGAGAGACTAAAGTATAATGCCATACAATTAAAATGGATCCAAGAACAAGACGGTAAACAAAATTCCAAAGATTTAAGAAGAAACAAAGGCCCACAAAAGACAAGAAGAAACTTAAAAAACTTAAAAACAACTAGGAGAATAGGATAGGTACTCAACTTCTGCTAATATTCCAAACATCATCTCTATTCAAATTGGTGAGCCTTTTTTCGATTTCTAAGGCCTCCCTGAATTTTCGATGATGGAAATGATTGATCCTAGCAATGACCTGGCCTCCTCAATGCAGATGTGATGTTTGTTTTTATCTTCATGTTCGACCAAACCAGAGAAGCGGGTTTTGCGATGCCTGATGTCAGCGGCGTGCTCACCTATACTTTGATTAATTGAGCGACCTCAGATAAAGAACCCTCATAATAATTCTAGTTACCCCCCTATATTTTTTAGGGCTTGTTCACTTGGAGATTGGCATGATAAGGAAGATTCTTGATTTTATTTCATGGTATTTTATTTTGCTTCATTTAGAGCTTGCTAATAAGATATCTTCTCCCCTTTGGTCTTGAATCGAGGCATGCTCGGCTTTGAAGTCCTTTCATATGGAAGATATCTGGAAAATGAAGTAGTCCAAGAAATTTTTTTCGTAGCCTATTGTTTTTAGTTTCTGAAGAGGTTTTCTATTACAACAAAACCCGCAGGTATTGGTAAAATTTCCAAACCAGTAACTAAGATCCCCAAGGTGGAAATTACGGATTGCATAGAGGTGTAGTGATTCTTCCAACACCCCCCATCAAAGCAACTCAGGGGAATCAAACTTGGGTCCAGGCTCTGATACCATGAAGAGGTTTTTCATTACACCAAAACCCGCAGGTGTTGGTAAACATTCCGAATAAGTAACTAGGATCCCTAGGGTGGAAATTACGGGTTCCATAGAGGTGCGGTGATTCTTCCAATAGTTTCCTTCATAGGTCATCCATGAGCAGAGTTAATTTTGATTAGATTTATGCTCTCCAATCATGGGTTGGCTTTGTCTCTAATCACTCCTCCATCCCGAGCGATAATGGTAAGGTTGGGTCAGGCTCTTGTTATGGTTGTAATAGCCCTTCGATGTTCCCGCTTCAAATTCCTCCCCTCTTTGTTGTTCCTCCTTTTCTTCCTGAACATCATGTTGTTTCCATCATTTCTCGGGTTTATTCCTCCATTAAGACATCTGGCGATCAGTGTTCGGATGATCTTGTTGATCCAGGTTATTCTTCGAACTCTCGGATCTGTCATTGTCCTATCCGTTTTGGTTCTTCCTCCTCCTCTTCTCCTTTTATTGTTTCTCCTAGTTGTCCCCCTTCACCCATTGGTCATCCCTCCCTTGCCCCTCTTCTCCCCTCGTCGATGATTGTTATACTGTCTCTATTTTTTAGTGAGAATTTGTTAACGCTCCCTTCCCTTCCTTTCCCTCTAGATGCAAATGCAAATTTAGTTCGAAAGACACTGTAGGTGGCCCCGTTGGACTAGTCATTTGACTTCTCGGTAGATACAATAGAATTGGGGGTGTCTTCTTCTTCAACCCTCTCCAAGTATGTCATCCCCAATGCTTATTCATCTCTTTTCTCATGGCTTCCTTTGGTAAGCGGCTACGTTGACCCTACCTCCTTAAGCAGTTATGAGGATTCCTTGTGTTTCAGCGATGTGGTTTCTAGAGGTTTTGTGGGTAGACGTTGTCATGATATTGATAACAATATTTATATGGGTAATAACAACAAAATTATTAATAATAATAATAGTTTCATTAATTAATAACTATAATAATAACAAGAATATTAAAAATATTAAAAATAACAAGATTAATAATGTTGATAGGGTTGTTAATAATTTTAATAGAAATAAGATGTATAATAAAATAATAAAAATCGTGATTTTCATGTTATTAACAAAAATATTTTCTGTCATAATAATGAGTCAGTCATTGGTAGGACTTTATGTTTGTCCAACAAAGTTTGTTCTAATTATATTTCCCCTTCTAGTAGTAGGGTTGTCAATCTCTCAAGCTTCTCTTTTGACCCTCTGGTTTTTAGTCCATTGGAGAAAGGTTTAAATTATACCCTTGCTCCTAGAAAGATCCCAGTCGATGATATCATTTATGACATTGAGTATGGTATTAGATACTTACCAGATGCCACTAAAGATATCATCATGCGGTTGTCCTTATTAAGGCTAAGCCCTCAAAGAACAACATTAACAAACTTGAGTTTGATGCTCTCAGCTCTTTAAATAGTAACAAGGATGTTGTTGTTCTCAAATTTGACAAGGGTGGTGTTGTTGTTATTCTTGATAGCGAGGATTACACGAAGAATATATTGGACCACCTTGGCAATAGTGGGAGCTACATGAAACTTAATAAGGATCCTTTGAAGAATATTTTCAAAAATGTGGCTCTTTCTATAAAATATAGTATCTCGTTCGACTCCTCCAGTCTAAGTTGATCGAAAGTAGCCCTCTTACCCCTAGAATCTATGGCCTCCCAAAGATTCATAAGGAAGGGGCCTCCCAAAGAAAACAAAACTTACTATAATTAATCTACACATAACTCAAAAATAAAATTAAACCATTTCATTATTTAATACCACCTTAATCATTTTAATTATTTATAAATTTTTATGTGCATTAATATAGAATGGAAATCTCCCTTTCATTATTTCGGTGTCACCTTAATCATTTTAAATATTTATAAAAATATTTAACTACATTAAATATTTATGAATTTTTGGTCATGCCTTTTGGCCTTACCAATGCACCTTCAACATGTCAAGGTTTGATGAATTCAATTTTCAAACCATTCCTTAGAAAATTTGTGTTAGTATTTTTTGATGATATACTAATCTATAGCAAGTCTTGGAAGGATCATGTTGAACATGTTGAGAGGGTGTTACAACTATTGGAGGAGAAACAATTATATGCAAAAAGATCCAAATGTTTCTTTGGAGTCCAGGAGGTGGAATATCTGGGTCATATTGTATCTCATGAAGGAGTTAAGGTAGACCCTAGCAAAATTAAAGCCATTAAGGAATGGAAAATCCCCACATCCATAAAGCATCTACGAGAATTTCTCGGGTTGACAGGGTATTATCGCAAGTTTGTTAAGAATTATGGGAGAATAGTAGCACCTCTAGCAACATTATTGAAGAAAGATGCATTTTCATGGACTCCGAAAGAAACAACGGCCTTTGAACATCTTAAAGAGGCAATGTGCCAAGCACCGGTATTAGCTACACCGGACTTCACAAAAACCTTTATTGTGGAATGTGATGCTTCAGGAAATGGAATTGGTGCTGTTCTAATGCAAGATGAAAGACCCATTGCTTTTGAAATTCGTCCAATCAAGGGAAAGTTTTTAAGCAAAGCTATTTATGAGAAGGAAATGTTGGCAATACTCCATGCATTTAAGAAATGACGACCCTACCTAATGGGAAGACACTTCAAGGTAAAAACAGATCATGATAGCCTTAAATACTTTTTAGAACAAAGATTATCCTCTGAAGAGCAAAAAAAGTGGGTCACAAAGATGTTGGGTTATGACTTTGAAATCATCTACAAAAAAGGGAAGCAAAATGTGGTGGCAGATGCACTCTCAAGAAAGGATGAGGATGTGGAATCATTGTTGTGCACCATTTCTATTATCCAACCAAATTGGATAAACGAAGCAAGCGAGGAATGAAGAATGACGAAGAAGTGTGGGCACTTATTCGAAAGTTACAACAAGATTCCGGTACATCGGATACATTTAGCTGGCAAAATGATTCGTTATGATACAAAGATCCCTTATACCTCTGTAAGAATTCCCAGCTAAAACAAAAGATTCTTATGGAATTGCACACTTCTCCCTTAGGAGGGCATTCAGGATTTTTAAAAAATTACCACAAGGTTAAGAAGGAATTTTTTTGGGATGGCCTTAAATCAGATATTCAAAAGTTTGTGGCAGAATGTTTGGTTTTACAACAAAATAAAGTTGAAACAATTAACACACCGGGTCTATTACAACCTTTATCCATTCCAAGCCAACGTTGGGAGGAGGTTTCAATGGATTTTATCACAGGTTTACCCAAGCCTGAGGGAAAGAGTGTCATCATGGTGGTAGTTGACAGACTTACCAAGTATGCACACTTTTGTGCATTATCACATCCATTTAATGCTAGTACAGTTTCTACTGCATTTATGGAAACAATTCAAAAGCTACATGGAAACCCAAAGATTATTGTAACTGACAGAGATCCCATTTTCACTGGAAATTTTTGGACAGAATTATTTTCTTGTCTTGGTACTCAGTTAGCTCATAGCTCATCTTATCATCCTCAATCTGATGGGAAAACTAAGATAGTAAACAAATGTTTGGAAGGATATCTTCGTTGCTTTGTATCTGATAAACAGACACAATGGGTCAAATGGTTGCCTCTGGCTGAATGGTGGTATAATACTTCCTTCCATACAGCAACAAAAATGACCCCATTGATGGCACTTTATGGGTATCAACCACCATCCATCACATCATATTTAAGAGAAAATTCTAAGGTTCAAGCAGTGGAACATCACATCGAAGGTCAACAACAAGTCCTCCAACTCTTAAAGGATAACCTCGTGTTGGCACAGAATAGAATGAAATAATAGGTAGATCAACATCGCAGTGAAAGAAGTTTTCATGTAGGTGATTGGGTATTCCTACGGCTACAACCATATAAGCAAATGTCCCTCAAGCAAGCTAAGAAGGATAATAAATTATCACCAAAGTATAATGGTCTTTACAAGGTGTTGCAAAATACTGGTACTATGGCATACAAATTGGAGCTTCCTGCAGCTTCTCGATTGCACCCAGTTTTCCATGTTTCATGTTTAAATAAGGTTATAGGCGACAAGCTCCTAGTTCAAACAATATTTCGAAAACTTGACGAGGAATGAAAAATTATATTGGAACCGGAAGCAGTCACAGAAACAAGAACTCGACAGCTACGAAATCGATCAATTTTGGAGTATCTTATCAACTGGAAGAACTTATCTGCTGAAGATTCCACATGGGAGGATGAGAATTTTATATGGAAGTATCCAGAACTACTCAAGCATTAAGGACAACACTTTTTTGAAAGAAAGGGGCATGTTGGGTCCCTATAATAATAGTGATTACCCCATTACTATTGTAGTTATACCCCTTATCAATATTGTTGTGCCCCTATTGCCCCCATATTTTTATTACTGTGCCCCATAGAATCCCTCTATTGTTATTTTTGTGGTTTTATATTATTATTGTTAGGTCGGCTGGGTTATATTGTGACTCCTTAGACTCCTATATATAGAAAGGAGGTTTTGTCATTTGAATCATCCAAGAATTATTCATTTATGTAATGTAAAGGAGGTTGCCCCTTCCAAGAGGCTGAATTTTAAGGCATTGATCTATATTTTCTATATTTTTCTTGAGCTGGTTTCAAACAGGCTCCTCTGAAACCCATTGTCAACATGATAGGAGGGTCGACCTATCTTCTTGCTAAATATTTAGCTATGAAACTTAAGCCCCTTTTTTGTCGTACAAAATCCTTTGTCAAGGACTCTGCATCATTTGTCAATGAGTTAAAGGGTATTGCTCTTGATCCGGATGACAAGCGTGTGATTTTCTATGTGGTCTTTGAAGTCATTAAGATTATTATAGATCCTAATATGAATATTAGTTGGCATTTGTCTCACTTCTACTTTCTTCTCTTTTGATGGGGAATTTTATGAGAAAACTTGTGGTGTCGCCATGGGTTCCACTCTCTCCCCTGTGGTGGTTAATCTATTCATGGAGGATTTTGAATCAAAGGCCTTATCCTCTTCTTGTCTTATACCTAAGATGTGGAATAGCTTTATAGATGACACTTATGTCATCTGGTCCCATGGTAAAGAAGAATTGGACATGTTTTCCCTTCATCTTAATAATCAGTCTGGTCCCAAAAAATTCACCATGGAATTTGAAAGAAATGGTAGCCTTATGTTCCTTGACGTCCTCCTTTCAAGGAATGGTGATGGATCCTTTTCTCATCAACTCTTTTGGATGAAAAGTCACACAAAGCAATATCTTCATGCTAATTCTCATCATTTCGCGGCTCAAAAGCTTGGTGTTCTCAACACTTTAGTGACTAGAGCTTTAAGAGATTTTGATGGCAACCATCTTCATGATGAGAAAGTGAACCTCCTGAATGTTTCTTGAATAATGGGTACAGTAGACACTAATGTACTAAGGATTTCCTCAAAGCCGAAAAGGGTCATAAGGCTAGGATTGAACATAAGGATCATTTTTCTGGTGTTCGTCTCCTTTTTATCCAAGGGACCACTCAAAAAATTACGAGGATCCTAAAGCAGCATAAGGTTCCTTCAACCTTTAGACCTATGAATACCATCTGGAGCTCCCTAAGATATCTCAAGGACTTTGTGGATCCTAAAAATATGAAAGGTGTTTACGTTATCCCCTGCTCTTGTGGGACCCCCTACATAGGTGAGACAAGTCACTCAATTAATCAAAGGATACGTGAGCATTCCACTGACATCAGGCATGGTAGGACCCGCTCCTCTTCTTTGGATGAACACGAATATAAAACCAAACATCACTTATGCATTAAGAAGGCCCAATTCATTGCCATGATAAATCATTTCCATCATCAAAAATTCAGGGAGGCCTAAGAAATCAGAAAAAGGCCCACCAGTTTGAATAGAGATGATGGTTGAAATATTAGCAGAAGTTGGGTCCCTATCTTGTCCTCCTAGTTGTTTTTAAGTTGCTTAAGTTTCTTCTTGTCTTTTGTGGGCTTTTGTTTCTTCTTAAGTTTTTAGAATTTTCTTTATCGTCTTTTTCTTGGACCCATTTTATATTTATATTTTTTTGCTAGTCTTTAATTTGATTGTATGGCCTTATACTTGAGTATCTCTTCCTTTGATTATCTTTGGTTGAATTTTATTTAATTTTTGTTCCTATTTAGTTTATTTTTAATTATTTATAGGGCCTTTCCTCCTAGGATATTGCCTCCTTTGGTCATTTTTGACTAAGATCCTTGGTTAATGTTTGACTTAGCTATTTTTTCTATTTTAATTTGAAACTTAATACTTTTCCTAATCTTAAGTATTAAAGTTGGTTCCTAGTATTTAATGGTATTATTTAGATAAATAATGTTTTCTTATTTAGCTGTTTTTTTTGGTTGATAATTAAAAATCTTTTTTGACCTCATGACTTGTTTGATGTTTGAATTTGTTTGTTTAATTATTTTTATTCCTTCAAAAATAAATAGCATAGTTCTTGATTAAATTAATATAATTTATTCGTATTAATTAATGTTATTAATTAAATAATATTATTAGGAAACTAGCCATTTATTATAGCCGTTATAGTATCTCTACATCAATCTCGCTGTAAGTTATTGCCATGATCTATATCTTCATCTTGTCCTGACAATGAACCAAACTGGATGGTTCAAAAAGCATAGGCAAAATATTCTCCTTTGTAATTTCTACCAAAAAAAATTATTCTTTAATTTATAATATAATTCATAAGAACAAATGTTAATTTATGTAATAATATATATTATAATAATTTTGTATATGATACATTTACATGATACTTATAATGCATTAACTCAAAATAACTAATATATTAATTAATATTACAAATATTAATTATATCAGTTGTATTAATGAATTTTTAAATATATTAAAAATTAAGTAAATTAATGATATATATGTTAGTAATATTATTTATTTATATATTAGATAGATAGATAGATAGATAGATATAGATAGATAGATAGATAGATAGATAGATAGATAGATAGATAGATAGATATAATATAATATTTAATATGATCTTAATTAAATGATATTATTATTGTATTATATCATATTATATTATATGTTAATATTAATATTAGTTTTTTATATGATTATAAGTAAATTATTAAATGGATTTAAGTTAGGGATAGAATTCATACATGAGATGTTATACCTGTGAGGAGTTGCGAAAGCTAAATTGCTTGACCAGAGGAAACCAATTGTCATTAAAATCAATGCCACCATCCCTATTAAGATTATGAGGGAGCTTCATTATCTCAAGCGCCTCTCTCATCTTCAATTTTTTATAGTGATCTTCCCTAGGAATGATTCTAGCAACTTTTAAGCAAACATGATGCTTAGTCTTATAGGAGTGTTCAACAATGGTTGAAGTGCAAGATATTTCATTTTTAATGTCAGCTTCATGCTCTTTTAACTTCTTTGCAAGGAATATCATGTTTCTCCAATAACTTTTACCACAAGAACAATCGATTTTTTAGACTCCCTTAAGTTGATGTTGATCTATTTTGTATTTAACATATCTCATTCTTTGTCTGATTATTTCTGCTTAAGGGAGTTTACAAAATTTATCAATATCAGCTTAAGGGAGTCTACAAAATTTATTGTTCTTGTGGTAAAAGTTATATTGGAGAAACAAGGTGTTCCTTGTTATTTTGTCTTTAATAGATCTAATTCTCTCTCTAATTTTTTTTTCTTAAGGGGGTCTACAAAATTGATTGTTCTTGTGGTAAAGTTATATTGGATAAACAGGACATTCCTTGCAAAGAAGACTAAAAGAGCATAGAGTTGACATTAAAAATGAAAGAACTCGCACTTCAGCCCTTGTTGAACACTCCTCGAAGATTAAGCATCATGTTTGCTTAGAAAGTGCTAGAATCATCGGTAGGGAAGATCACTATAAAAAAAGGAATATCAGGGAGGTGCTTCAGATAATGAAGCACCCTCATAATATTAATACGAATGGTAGCATTGAGATCAATTTCAATTGGTTTCCTCTAGTCAAACAGATTGGCTCTCACAGTAACTCTCAAATATAACATTTCAAATATGAATTTCTCTCCCTCACTTAAAACCATTTAATAATTTATTTATAATAATATAAAATTAATATTAATATTAACATATAATATATATAATACAATACAATAATAATCCCATTTAATTAAGATTATTAATTTCTTTATCATAATTAAAATATTTTTAATATTACAAACATATGTATCATTAATTTAATTAATTTTTAATATAATAAAAAAATAATTAATATAATTAATATATTTATTTTGAATTAATGCATTATAAGTATCACCTAAATGTATCATATAAAATTTCTCATTAAATAAATATATATATATATATATAATTTAGGTTACATTATTATAACTATAATTAATTTAGGTCTTATTAATTAATTATTAATAATATTATTTTAGGTTTTAATTTATTTTGAGTTAAACTTTTATAGTTTTTGTTTTCTTTCTTTTCGTTTTTCGTTTATTATTATTTTTCCCTCCGTATTGTATCTTCTTTCCTCAAAGCATTGTCTCGATGATGGATCATTTTTTAGAATCGGAACATCAACAAAATATGAATACTATTGTGGATAACATGAGCTCTCTTTCAACAAAAGAAAACCTCAGAAGTCTGAAATCTAAAATTATTTCAATGTTACTCTAAACACTTTACATTTAAACTTATAGGGTTAAATTATTTTTAATCTTTAGAATTCATCAATATAGTTATGTAATTAATAAAATATTATTGTTTAAATAATAGAAAACTAAAATCTATTTAAATTTTAAATAATTTGTAATTATATAAAATGTTATTGATTAAGTAATAAAAAAATTAAAGCATATTTAAAATTTTAACCATTTATATGAGAGTTTTTTTGAGATTTTTCTTTCTTAAATAGTAATAAGATATATCTAAATGTAGGCTTTTGTGAGTAGTATTTAGATATATTATATTAGTAAATTTATGCAGAAGTACTGATGAAAGTATAGCCATAGTTGTTTATAGAAAAATGTGACAACATTTTTGAAAACTAGATTTTATTGTCTATGTTGATGATGTCACCATACTATTGCTATGCTCTAGTAGTATATATTAATATACATATTGAGAAAAAATTCTAAAATATAAAAACCTTTTTTTGGCATTAAATCAAAATTTAAACTCAATTATGCTCCTATTCATCTATTATGATTAAATTTTCAACTATATCTACCTAGATGAGATCATAAAACCTACTTGGAGTATGAGCTAGCTGAAGACATGTGGTTCTTACTATCCTAGAATTCTCCCTACTATGCATCCTAGACATTTTTCACATGAAACTAGAGATGTTAGAGTTTTGTTTTAAACTCTTTGAGCTACTAGAAGTGAGTGGATAATGAGTTGGTTAGTGTTTCTTTCACTAGTAACCTATCAACCTTACTTATCATCAATGTAATCTCCATTTTAACATGATCCTCTGCCATATGTGCTTCCTTTCCCATCTTCATTTCTTCCCTTCTTTTCCTTTCCTACTAGATAATTTACTTGTCTTGTAGTCTACCAACCCATAGCTAGATTTCCTCTCACAACTCTTCCTGTAACTGTGCTAATTTTATTGATTCCACTACTCATCCTAGAATCTTATTTTCTCCCAATCCAAAGAGATAATACAATTAATTCCCATGCATTTTCTATCACCCATAATTCCTTAAAATCCAATTGTTCAATATGTGGAAAAATGAAATATTTTTAAAATAAATATCCTATCCCTCCTCATACCTGGTGTTGTATTCCTTCTCTAAACCATAAATTTCCTACAACCTGTTGGCATGGAGGGACTACAACGATGAGCTAATCTGACATAGTTTTCTATTATAACCATATTTTCCACTCCACTATAGTTACAGAGACCCTAGTTCAACTTACCTCAATTGTTGTCCAGAATGCATCCCCTTTCACTGTTTTTTTTACGTATATGGTACTTACAAGGAAGTTATTATATGTTATAGGGTTGAAGTTACATATTGAGTAATTTCTCCATAATTATTTTGTCACAATTTCATAATTGCAAAATAATAATTATTTCATAATTGAGAAGAAAACTCATACTCGAACATGAAACTTTTGCATGAGTTGTAATTTATTGGTTGGCATGCCATCAAGTATATCCATGACTTGTATCCACCCAATTCACATTTCATCAGACCTAACCTCGCATGTCCCTAGGTGTTTGGATACATCCTCCTAAGTCACGGAAAAATCTATATAATGAGACCCTGTCAAGGGGATAGATATAAAGAAGTATTTCTCAGTTATGCTAGTGGAATTCTACCATAATTTCCTTCTAAATGGGATTATTCCAATTCATAGATAATCCAAGGAGCGGAAGATACCAAGAATCATAAAAGAGGCATCACTATTTGAAGTTATATCATGTATTGTAATTTTGATTAATATGAATGGAAATATCTTTACCTTATAATGTATTTTTTAGGATATGGATAGCTTGATCATGTTTATGTATTAATTTTTCTTGCTAAGCTAATTTTCCTTCCATAGAGGCATGTATTGTCTTTGTATGTTCATGACTATGTGTAAGAGATCAACTAGTAACTAGAGTAGGATCTCTAGGCAAGAGAAATATCTTCAACAACCAAGGATCTGCAAAATATATATCAATCTTCGAGTTGTAGGGCATGCATTATATTCTTTCCACGACTAGTGCCATGCAATGGTACATTGTGTCAAGTGCAACGGGGGGTCATAGGGGGGTGGCATCCCCCCTATTGGGGGGTTTGGAGGGTGGTGGTATCCCCCTTGCATGGGGTTTGAAGCAACGTCCCAGGAATTATGTTTTATGCGAATCCAATAATAATTGGGCAAAGCCAAGGATTGTTGGCGGACCTATCCATGGTTTTTCACATGGTTTTTGTGCATGGATTTTTGGGCATGATGATTTTTCCCATGGTATTTTATAGATCCGATCAAGGGAACTACGAATATGTTCTAATTCAGGGTTAATGGATTGGGTTTTATCAATGCTCTGACATGTATATAATGTATTGTAACATTAAAAGGAATATAATGAAAAAACAATTTGGTTTTCTTGGTTTTGGGTTCCAAGACAAATTCTCTATGTATATTTTTAAGTTATTTCCATTGCATATTTTTTCTATTTTTCACGAATATGTTTGTAGGTAATTTTTGTACATATTTATAACCTACACAAGGGTTGGTGTGTGCACTTCTTCCTTTCTTATCTCTTTTATGTATATGGATGGTAGTATAATAATTTTTTTTTGGATTGGATCTGAATATTCAGACACCATTCAATGGATCTAAGGGAGAGATATGTGGAGCAACAACTTCTTTCCTCTTAGGCATTTATTGAGGTAACAGAATAGGTCACTCCACTAGGGAGTCTATCCCTAGTGATTTGATTTCTCTTTCCTTGGTTTCAAATTTTGATTTGGGCCTATTACTAAGCTTTTGTCTGTCATTTTCTACCTTGTTTAGTATGCTATAGGCTGATCTTGCCTGCATTTAATTGGATCTAAATTTGTTATAAAATTTATTTTAAAAAATGAGGAAAAAATAGGCCACGAGTTTCAGATCAAATTATGTGATTTTTTTTATATAATTTGAGTGAAACAATGACACATCTGAATTATTATCATATTTTTATCTAAAATAAAATAAAATAAAATAAAATTGTCTAAAATGGTATCTAGAGGAGGAAGATATGGCTAATTCAAAATCAGTGTATTTTCCTGATATTTTGTGATGCCTGCAAAATTTTGTTTGCCATATCTTTTCATAGGGACCTTTGTTTTACATGAGACCAAAATCATTGGATCAACATTTTTCTTAGTTTTCCTTTTACAGAATATGATATGTTCTTGAGATATTTAGTAACATATCGTCTTTGACGATTTCGCCTTACTTTTATTTTCTAATTTTTCATCAGTTTCTTTTCCACTAAAACATTATTTTCAAAATTAAATCTCTAATTTATATTAGTGGGGTGTCATATCTAAATCATATTTGATTAAGATATTCTCTCCTTCAAGGGATCTAATTGTATCTTGTAATTTGTGCTAGTTTGCATGAGATGCTTTTCATTGGTTTCCTAGTTTGGTGATAGATATTTTGATCATTTTTGTGATATCATAAACTAGATATCAGTGTCCTAGTATGTACTTATGATCTTATTATGTGCTTGCATCATGAAGAAAATATATTTCGTTGAGCCTCTCTAGTCTTGTTTCCTTGTCTATAGTTTGGTTTGATTCTCTTGTATGTGAATGTAGGTATCTACTTACTTGTAGTCTGCATTGAGCTGCAAACCTAAAACCAACTTTTTATTTATCTACATGTGATGAACGATTTTTCATGATCTCTTTTGCAAAGCCTTAGTTTTGAGCATTTCAGTGCTTGTTGGTGCTTTTTCTTTGGCACTATTTAAGAGTTTCCTTTTGCATTTTTTTGGGTTGTTTTGTGGATCATATTTTTTTAAGGATTTGGCGAATTTCAAAGTGAATATTGAGAGTGAATGTGAGCTTGTTTTTCACTCGGAAAAAGGAAATATACTCTACCCTTCCTTAATTAGTTTTTATTGAAATTGAAAGAAAAAAACAATTGCACTTCATATAGTTTGCATTAGGATTTTCCTTGAATTATTTTACACCATCTCAATTGCACTCTAGTGCCCTTATATAAACAACAACCATAAAATAAAGCACTAATAAAATTAACTAGATCTTTTGGTTATATAAAAGCAATGAGATTAAAGTTGTAGAGCCTTGGAGTAGGGTTTGGAGAGGAGACTCTTCAAGGCTATTAAAATGAAGCTACAACTACTAAAGCATGTAAATCCATTACCACAATGACATCACTGGGAAAGCTCCTCTCACATGAGATTTAAGTATGCATCCTCATCGAGAATCTAGGATTGACACCCACAATATTAGGTTATTAGTGTTTGTGAATTGTGCATGTCACATGGGGATATCCTTGAAAGGTGTACGACTAGATTTCTACAATCTCTCTAGACGTTTTAGGCTTAAATACCTTGCCTATGTTTATGGTCCTTATCACACATGTCCTCCCATCCAATTGACTATGAAGTGGTAACCTAAGTTTATATGTTCTAGGGATATTACCTAGGTCACAATGGGTTGGAAGTCTCGACAATACATGAGACAGATGTTAATCACCATAATAATGTTGTTGGAGGATGATTATCATCCCCATTGTAGTCACTTGCACCAATCAAGGATGATATAGGAAGGTTGGGATAACTTCATGTTAAGTCCTTTGCTAGTATAAGGAAATTGAGGCTTTCATTGCCTCAAGAGTTTTGGCTTTTAGGAGGTACCTTTCTAGTGGTTTTCTTATTGAATATCATAAGGATTTTTATAGTGCATGTTATTTGGTTCTAGTTTTCCATAGGGATATCTAAAATTAATTTATTAAATAATAAAATATATTCATCATCTCTAACTAAATTGTTTGAGTTTCTCGAATATTAATTAGTTGAACCTTTCTCTCGAAAAGGAGGTTCAACCACCTAGAAGATGTAGTATAGCTCTGGAATCATAGGATTTAGATCAAACATAGGTTGGGGGGGAATAACCTTGGTTTTGGGAGGGGATACTTAGTTAATGTTGAGGTTATATATGGGAGTCCACTGCCACATTTCAATCCACCTTTAACCAGCCCTTTTAAACTCATACTTGCATAAATGGGTGCCTTTTCTTCTAAACCTTTTTCCTTATTCTATCATTCAATATTTGGTGAGAGTGGTGCATCTACTATGGGGTAAATGGGTCCCTCATCTATGTCAAATTCGGTAGTTTCATTTTTTATGTCCACATTATCACCAATTAGTGTGGTAGGGCCCACTTCTCAGCCACTGACAACACCTCTATCCTCTTCATGGGGCATTCCACTATTTTCTTCGACAACCTCTACAAGTTTTCCAAGTGTATCTATACCCCTATCTCCATCCATATTTATTTTTAGAAATGAGAAAAACCAAAGCCAACCAACAATATTTGGGTGGTTTCCAACTTGCTCAATCATTCCTATGGTTTCTATGCTTACTTTGGGTTTGTCCTCTTTGGGGAACATGTAGGGTGTCTATGTTTATCCCTAGTATATATGGGTGAAATAATATTTTTAGAGGGAGATCTGATCCATGGGGTAGTTTTATATTAGAGGAATTCCCTTCTCTAGAATTTTTCTCTCCTTCAAAGGGGCTAGGTTACTTGGTGGGATCAACCCCAATAGTCCACTATGCCAATAATTTATTACACTTACAATGATGTTTTTGTACTAGGACATCATTCTTCTAGTGTTAGGAACAATCCCTTTAGAAATCATGCTTTAAGGAGTTTCCTTGTTCCCAGGCTTCAAAATCCTTTCATCATGCTTATTGGTTTGATGGTCCAATTACCTGGGTGTAGTTATCTTATTGATCAACCTTCTTCTTTCGTTAACTATGTTAGGGGTGGATTGCAATATCCATCAGTGGGTCCATCATCACTTATTCATTCATTTAGCCAACAACAACTTCCATTTCTAGCACCATCTGGTTTCTAGTGGAAATCCTTTCAGGAGATAACCACCCTACTATTGTTGTGCTTCTCAAATCTTTAATTAATCTGTTTAACACATTTTATAATGATTAGATTACAACCATAATCTAGAAAATTGACTTCCTTCACAGTATGTTGGCACCTATCTGACGGGAATTTTGTTTCTCTCATGGATCTATAAACTACCATCCGTTGAAGGCCACCATGATCAATTTTCCTCACCTAACTACCATTGGACTATCCAACTCTGATTGGATGGAGAAATATCTTCCTTCTACTAAATCTTGTAAATTGATGTCTACTCTAAAGCCTCAACGTCTTCACTTCCTCCATGTGAACCATGTTTCTCAATTCGCTCAACATGAGAAACCCAACAACTATCATCCTTTTTTGCATCAAATTTGAATAAAGCAATTTACCTGGAGAGGGTTATTTCTTCTCTTCTACTCACAACTCTCTATGCTCTCTAACACACCAAAAACAATCAATTATTCTCCATGTTGCAGCACATAAAATTTAATTTTTTCTTCTCAAATCATCTCTAAATTCTGCATTCACAATTATGATATATCTCTACAATACTATGTGAGTCACTGCAACAATCTCTACTCACTCATAATGCCCTCACACTGGCATTCTCTCACAATCTCAAAACAGTCAGCCGAATAGACTCAAATTCTTCCTCTATTTATCATTTTTCTATGTTGAGTAACTTAGTAAATGATACAAGTTATGGACCAATCAACAAATATTTTCATGTGTTTTAGATATGGTTGAGATAGATTTCTTTACCAAATAAAATCGCTTTCTCCACTAGCCTTCTGATATCTGCAACCTTGATCAACTTCTAGAAACCCCACAAACTTTCCTGGCCATATGTCGAAAATTTCCTAAGACGAATGTCACATACACAATGTTGCACAAACTCAATTTGAGTTTATTAGTCACTCCCACGAGCCTTCCTTCCAATGACTAGATCTTTTCATTTTCTCCCATGACTCATCATCCATGCAACTGGGACAGAGGATCATAAAAAAACATCTTCTCTCAACTCAAAACCTGCCCAACCTTCTTCCATAGTTTGGAAATCCTCTATAGGACCTTTGGAAGTCATTGACACCTTTGTAACACCTCCTTTAATCACTACCACATCACTATCATCATCATAAGTCAAACTACATTGACTATGATACTAACCAAAAGCCATACTAAACATTTGAGCCATCAAACTATTCCACAACAACTCTGCCATCAATATGCAGCTCCAAAACATCTCATACATCCTCTAACACTTGTATAACCATCTCAAGCATTCACTCACACTTGTAGACCATCTCCAAGCTCAATGTATAAAACCATAAACATGAGAGACCTAATCTGGGACATGGAGACCTAATCAACAAGGCTCATCAACTCTAATTTTTGTAGAAGCCACCAACACCTATATGAAGCAACATGATAATGAGGACCATGACAACCTCTACTCACACTCTGTATGTAGGACCTGCAAATCGCCACTCCATCCTCACATCTCTATGCTAGTAGACAGGCCAAAGACCATCTATGCATCATCCATACATAAGCCACCTATAGCCACACATACACATGCATAATTGATTCTCCTGCAACCCATGCTACCAGGTTGACATTAATGTCAACCAAGAACACATAAGGAACCCTACAACACACATCAATGGCAATAATCTCCCCCTTTTCCATTGATGGCAATCCTAGCTGAAACAACCATATGAAACTGTCTTCTGAAAAATGATATCCATCCTCACTTTCTCCCCCTTTGACATCAATGACAAAGGGATAAACATGTCAAGGAAAACTAATGTATTCTCCTCTCTATGCAGTGGGCTTCATCAACAAAAACATATGCTCCACTCAATGTCATATGCAGGTGATGAACAATGGAGTACAAGACTAAAAGATAAGAATAACAACAAAACTCCCCCACATAACTGAAAAATATGTGCATTAAACTCCCCCTGTGCAGAAGATATTCCTAATAAACAACACACTAGAGCAGCTGTTATGAAACCAGCTCAAGAGAAGATAGAAAAGAAAGATCAACGCCTTAGAATTCAGCCTCTTTGAGGGGGCAACCTCCTTTACAATACATAAATGAACAATTCTTGGATGATACAAATGACAAAACCTCCTTTCTATATATAGGAGTCTAAGGAGTCACAATATAATCCAGCCGACCTAACAATAATAATATAAAGCCACAAAAATAACAATAGAGGGATTCTATGGGGCACAGAAATAACAATATGGGGGTAATAGGGGCACAACAATATAAATAAGGGGTATAACTACAATAGTAATGGGGTAATCACTAGTATTATAGGGACCCAACATGCCCCTCTCCTTCAAAAAAGTGTTGTCCTCAATGCTTGAGCAGTTCTGGATACTTCTGCATAAAATTCTCATCCTCCCATGTGGAATCTTCAGCGGATAAGTTCTTCCACTTGATAAGATACTCTGAAATTGATCGATTTCGTAGCTGTCGAGTTCTTGTTTCTGTGACTGATTCTAGTTCCAATATAATGTTTCCTTCCTCGTCAAGTTCTGGCAATATTGTTTGAACTGGGAGCTTGTCGCCTATAACCTTCTTTAAACATGAAACATGGAAAACTGGGTGCAATCGAGAAGCTGCAGGAAGCTCCAATTTGTATGCCATAGTACCAATCTTTTCCAACACCTTGTACGGACCATAATACTTTGGTGATAATTTATTATCCTTCTTAGCTTGCTTTAGGGACATTTTCTTATATGGTTGTAGCCGTAGGAATACCCAATCACCTACATCAAAACTTCTTTCACTGCGATGTTGATCTGCCTGTTGTTTCATTCTATTTTGTGCCAACACGAGGTTATCCTTTAAGAGTTGGAGGACTTGTTGTTGATGTTCGATGTGATGTTCCACTGCCTAAACCTTAGAATTTTCTCTTAAATATGATGTGATTGATGGTGGTTGGTACCCATAAAGTTCCATAAATGGGGTCATTTTTGTTGCTGTATGGAAGGACCTATTATACCACCATTCAGCTAGAGGCAACCATTTGACCCATTGTGTCTGTTTATCAGATACAAAGCAACGAAGATATCCTTCCAAACATTTGTTTACTATCTCAGTTTGCCCATCAGATTGAGGATGATAAGATGCGCTATGAGCTAACTGAGTACCAAGACAAGAAAATAATTCTGTCCAAAAATTTCCAGTGAAAATGGGATCTCTGTCACTTACAATAATCTTTGGATTTCCATGTAGCTTTTGAACTGTTTCCATAAATGCAGTAGAAACTGTACTGGCTTTAAATGGATGTGATAATGCACAAAAGTGTGCATACTTGGTAAGTCTGTCAACTACCACCATGATGACACTCTTTCCCTCAGACTTGGGTAAACCTGTGATAAAATCCATTGAAACCTCCTCCCAACGTTGGCTTGGAATGGATAAAGGTTGTAATAGACCCGGTGTCTTAATTGTTTCAACTTTATTTTGTTGGCAAACCAAACATTCCGCCACAAACTTTTGAATATCTGATTTAAGGCCATCCCAAAAAAATTCCTTCTTAACCCTGTGGTAAGTTTTTAAAAATCCTGAGTGCCCTCCTAAGGGAGAAGTGTGCAATTCCATAAGAATCTTTTGTTTCAGCTGGGAATTCTTACAGAGGTATAAGCGATCTTTGTACCATAACGAATCATTTTTCCAGCTAAATGTATCAGAAGTACTGTAATCTTGTTGTAGCTTTCGAATAAGTGCCCACACTTCTTCGTCATTCTTCCATTCCTCCTTTGCTTCGTTTATCCAATCTGGTTGGATAATAGAAATGGCACACAACAATTCTTGCACATCCTCATCCTTTCTTGAGAGTGCATCTGCCACCACATTTTGCTTCCCTTTTTTGTAGATGATTTCAAAGTCATAACCCAACATCTTTGTGACCCACTTTTGTTGCTCTTCAGAGGATAATATTTGTTCTAAAAAGTATTTAAGGCTATCATGATCCGTTTTTACCTTGAAGTGTCTTCCCATTAGGTAGGGTCGCCATTTCTTAAGTGCATGGAGTATTTCCAACATTTCCTTCTCATAAATAGCTTTGCTTAAAAACTTTCCCTTGATTGGACGACTTTCAAAAGCAATGGGTCTTTCATCTTGCATTAGAACAGCACCAATTCCATTTCCTGAAGCATCACATTCCACAATAAAGGTTTTTGTGAAGTCCGCTGTAGCTAAGACCAGTGCTTGGCACATTGCCTCTTTAAGATGTTTAAAGGCCTTTGTTGCTTTCGGAGTCCATGAAAATGAATCTTTCTTCAATAATGTTGTTAGAGGTGCTGCTATTCTCCCATAATTCTTAACAAACTTGCGATAATACCCTGTTAGCCCAAGAAATCCTCGCAGATGCTTTATGGATGTGGGGATTTTCCATTCCTTAATGGCTTTAATTTTGCTAGGGTCTACCTTAACTCCTTCATGAGATACAATATGACCCAAATATTCCACCTCCTGGACTCCAAAGAAACATTTGGATTTTTTTGCATATAATTGTTTCTCCTCCAATAGTTGTAGCACCTTTTCAACATGTTCAACATGATCCTTCCAAGACTTGCTGTAGATTAGTATATCATCAAAAAATACCAACACAAATTTTCTAAGGAATGGTTTGAAAATTGAATTCATCAAACCTTGAAATGTTGAAGGTGCATTGGTAAGGCCAAAAGGCATGACCAAAAATTCATAATGACCCTCACGAGTTCTAAATGCCGTTTTCGGAATGTCTTCAATCTTCATTCTGATTTGATGATATCCCGAACGAAGATCCAACTTGGTGAAGTAAATTGATCCACGCAATTCATCTAGTAATTCATCAATGACAGGAATGGGGAACTTATCTTTAATAGTGAGCTTGTTGAGCTCCCTATAATCTAGACACATGTGTCATGATCCATCCTTCTTGTGCACCAATACTACTGGAGCTGATAAATAACTTTGACTCAGTTGAATTATACCAGCCTCTATCATTTCTGCAACCATACATTCAATTTCACTTTTTTGGACATATGGATATCTGTACGGCCTGATGTTTGGAGGAACACTTCCTGGAATCAGATGAATAGCATGATCATGATCACGCATAGGTGGGAGACCTTTGGGAGTCTCAAATACCTTGGAATGATTGTCCAGGAATTTTTGGAGATCTGTAGAAATAGATGATTCCAATGTGGAAACATCTAGCGAACATAATTGTGCAATTACACCTCTTTGCTCCTTTTTTAGAAGCTTTGTCATGCCATTAGAGCTGATTCTCTTTCCTGGTTTCCCTGCAATACCCCTTAATTCAACTTCCTTTCCTTCCACAGAAAATTTCATGAAAATTTCTTGAAAATTAAAAGCTATCGTACCCAAGGATTGTAGCCATTGGACTCCTAGTACAACATCAACACCTCCCATTGGAATGGAAAGCATTGGGCTAGTCAATACATATTCTCCCATGGATAGCTTGATATTATGGCACTTTCCAGAACAATTTATTGTTCCTCCATTTGCAATCATCACTTAACACTCTGGTGCTGGATATAGGAAGCAATTCAATTCTTTTGCTACCCTACAATGAATAAAATTGTGGGTGCTTCCTGAATCAATGAACACTGTTACCTTTTTCTTCTTGATTTGTCCTTCTATCTTGATGGTTTGAGGAGTGGTAATTCCCGCCAATGCATTACAAGATATGGTCGGATTTATTTGTTCTTCATCTAGGCTTTGTTCCTGGAACATATCCTCTTCTTTTGACCTTTCTTGCTCCTTTTCTTCTTCCTCTTCACAATCTATGTAGAATAATTTCTTCTCAGCACACTTATGACCTTTTGTGTATTTGCTATCACAATTGTAACAAAGCCCTTTTGCTCTTTTTTCTTCCAATTGTTGTGGTGTCAACCTTGTAGGTTGTGGAAGACTATGGGCAACAACACTTCCGTCTTTATAGTTGTGAATGGTATGCTTCCTAGTTGCCATAATTTTGCTTTCCATTTTTCTTGCTAACCTGAATGCCTTCTCTAATGAATCAGGTTCCCAAAGGCGCACATCATGTTGGATATTATCCTTTAAAGACCCTATGAACACATCAATCCTATGCTCCTCTGGAATATCTTTTACCCTTATGTTCAATTTTTGGAACTCTTCAATGTGCTCCATTATTGAACCCTTTTGTTTGAGACTTATCAATTGGCTAAAAAAAGTGTTGCTTTTTGTATCCTCATAATGTGCTATCAATTCTTCCGTAAAAATTGCCCAAGTGATAAATTGTTTACAAGAACAAAGCCATTGATACCATACAAACTGATTTGGTTCCAAATATAAATTTTCCATTCGTACCTTTTGTGTGTTTTGCACATTATTGAGATTGAAGAATTGCTCCATTTGTAATATCCATGTGGCGGGATCCTTGCCATCAAACTTCCTCATATCAATTTTTGGAATATGGTGGGTCTTCGATCCAACATTAGAGTCTATGGAATCATGATTAACATTTCTTTTTTTCACATCATGAGTTTCCTTTACAACCTTTTCACCATTAGTAAGTATTTCTTGTAGAAAATTTGTCAAATCTGTCTTCAAATCTGCCATGTCTGTCTTCAAATCTGTCCTCAAATCTGTCTTCAGATCATCCATCTTAGCTTCCATGCCCTTTATCTTAGATTCCACGCCATTTATCTTAGATTCCACGCCATTTATCTTAGCATCTGTTAGCTTTTGTGAGCATGACATTTGTTGCACTTGTTCTTGTAATTTTGATATATCATGTAGCATTTCTTCCTCTTCTTCATGAGTCATGCTAGAGATTTCAGGTTCCTTACTAGGTGTTTTCATTTTCTTTCCTCGAAGCATCTGTTACCGATAATAATTCTTTACTATGCCCTTTGAATTCCTTCAAACCAAGCTTATGCAAAAAAAAAAAAAAAACTACACACCTTTTTTTTTACTTTGTCGAAGCCTAATATTGAATTTGAAGTATCTCTGTAATTTTGAATCATCCAATTCTCAAGTTGTGACCTATAGTAGCCTTGTATGTCCTCTTTCCAATGCCACTAGTCTGATCCAAATTGGATTCTCCAAGAAAGAGTTATGCACAATCTCCCGCAGTGACCTGATTATAGACTATTTCAGTAGAGCGAAATTGTATGAAGTACCACGTGTCACTGCTTCAACCTTTGACTCTCAAAAATATATAAACGAAAACTACAGTCCGTCCTCTTTCTGTACCTTCTTACAAAATTTCAATCCGATGCTTAGAAATAAAGTTATGACGATTTTCCCCAGGTCACCTGTTTTGCGTGTAATTCCGGAGTCTGAAAAAAGACCAACTTCCTCAGATCATATCTCCAAAAATATCGCGCGAAAAGCTCTCAAATTCGGACCCAAGGTTCAGCACGATTTCTTCTCAAATGGGTTTTGTTTGCCACTTCTGAAACGTCACAGAAAAAACGTTATAGCGAACATTCCACGATGACCTGTTTGGAGCAGCGAAACCCTAGAATCCAAAGCTCTGATACCAAATGTTATGAAACCAGCTCAAGAGAAGATAGAAAAGAAAGATCAACGACTTAGAATTCAGCCTCTTCGAGGGGGCAACCTCCTTTACATTATATAAATGAACAATTCTTGGATGATACAAATGACAAAACCTCCTTTCTATATATAGGAGTCTAGGGAGTCACAATATAATCCAGCCGACCTAACAGTAATAATATAAAGCCACAAAAATAACAATAGATGGATTCTATGGGGCACAGAAATAACAATATGGGGGTAATAGGGGCACAACAATATAAATAAGGGGTATAACTACAATAGTAATGGGGTAATCACTAGTATTATAGGGACCCAACAGCAGCATTATACATATCTTAAGGTAACATGGCAATAACCAGCAGTATTAATAACTAAAATACATTCTCTCTCTTGAAGCAGCAACAACATAATCCATGTCATAAAAGCAACAATAGATCAAATCACCAGCGCATGGCAGCAGCCACATAATATGACCAATTAGCAATGCAACTCTAATTAACTCCATAATAGCAGTAGCATATATCCAACCAACTTTCAAGAAACAATAGAAAATACTTCCTCTCCACAATGTACTCTTCAGCAGCAAAAAAATCATACATCATCAACAACAATGATTATCTAAAAGCAACATCTCTTACTCCTATCTCAATGAACAACTATAACATCCTCTAAGGAACAATGTCACATTGACATTGCCAACCATACTCCATTGAATGCAAACATCTCCATGGTTTAATGCAAACTAACAAGTATGTCACTACTAATACCTCCTTGCCACATGTAAGAGGCTACTTCACATGTACCAATGACTATGGCATAATTTATGCAATAAATTACAAGTCTTCATAGGCCTATCAGATGTCTTCCAAAATTATAATACATTATTGTACAATGAAATTATAATCCCATACATATGGCTTAACCAACTCTCATGACTCACTATACAACACATGACATTCATGGCTTATGACTCTATGTGTGAAACATACAAGTATGATACTCTCTCGTACATGTCTATCATAACAATCCTTTCATCAATGCATGGCTAATACAATGGAATAATGCAAGTACATAGAGCATATGATACAAAACATGTCCTCCTCAAAACAACAAGATAATGTTAATAGAAATCACATAAGAGACATGTATCATCCTCTCCAAATCATTGGCCATAAATCAAGATCTTAAAAGTAGTAATCAACAACACATAACAACATATAATGTCCCAACAATAGTATGCATCAGCAACATCATGAACCAAAAACATATATCAACATCATGAATCCGAAAATATAGCATGCAAATCATTTCAATATAACAGCCCTTTGTAGACATACATGGCAGCAACAATAACCGTCATATGGAGGATGAGCCTCTAAAATATAAGCAAAAATGATAGTGGAAATAAGCATATAATGTTGTAATGATAGCATCAACATCACATCAGTAACATACTAAAAAATATAAGCATCATGTACACTTACAAAAAATCATAAACATCACCAAATGTAGCATCAACAACAACATGAAAAACATCCATCATGAACAGCTTCTAGATTCCCTCCATATAAGATGCAAGTCTCTAACACATGAGTTATGCAAGAAGTTATAACCATACACAACTATCATACTAAACTTCATGGCACCAATACATGCATGATTCATCAAACCAAAATGCATAATACCATCCATCTACATGTCAACTAGTATAGATAGCATATTATCCATGCACAACAAAATGCAAGCTCCTGCAACAACTTCATGTCAAATAAGCACATAACATGGAATTCATAGCCAACTTCTCCAAGGAAACATAATTCCATCAAAATATTAGAAGTATATAAAGTCCTCCCCCTGAACATGTGCCATGATGTTTTGTCAATCTTCCTTCTAGAGAGATTTGTGATCGTTCTCACATCACAAATCTTGATCACAACAGCCTTATCAGATATAATCATTAGTACAAAAAATAAAATACAACGTCATGAAAGCACAAGTTCATCAAAAATAACTTCTCAACAAGTAGATATATTCATGTATACTTCAATAGCTATGGAAACACCATCAATGATTTTTTATGCAAAAACAAGATGCACCATAGCTCCCCCTAAGGCCATGCAAGCCTTGGTTTCTTCTTGTCAGTTATTTTTTCTCCTTCTTTGTCCAAACTTTGAGTGGCTCCTGTCTTGCATGTGGAGGTCCAATTGTCATCGTTTTTGGCCTACTTTGCATATTCTTCATTCTTTGATTAGGCGGCCTTAAGTGTTTTGGAGTCTTGCAATCCTTTGCCATATGACTAAGATTATCACATATGTACCATATGATATGACCAAGAAATGGAGGAAAAGATTTGAATATATTGATCTTCCTTTTACTCCTCATTACATACAACCTATATTCAATATCCTTGTGGCTAAAATCATTGCATGAGTAGAAAAACCACAAAAATGACCATTATACCTGATTTTGGTTGAACTCCAAGAAGTGGGTTGTCTTTCTTGCATGTTTTATTGATAAGGCCTTCTACACCATTTGTTCTCTTGTTGCACGGATCTACAATTTGTTGCAATATGTCCTAGCTTCTGGAAGTTGAAGCATCTCACATATGAAAAGGATCTCGAACTTTTTCTTGGCATAACCTTGGGATTATCTTCCTTGAGCTCCTTCTTTTATTTTTGGTCATATTGATGGATCTACTTAATTCTTTCACAACTAATATCACCGGTAATACTTGTGGTTGTAAATAAAATAATTTCTCCTTTGTGCATGATGAAATCCAACTTAACAGATAAGGAAGTGGCTTTCTCCTCTAATCCATTCCTTAGTAAAACCATTTCTTCTTCCAATATCACACATTCCTCCTTCTTATCTCTATAATGATTTCTCATTTATTCCTCAATCTTCTTTGCCTCCTCAAGTTGAAATTTCAATCCATTGATTTCCTCTCTTAGCCCATTTTCTTTCTCATCGGAAATCTGTAAAAGTCTTTTCTCATCTTTACATGCAATGGTTAGTTTTTTACTTTAGCAGCTAATTCCTTGATTGCAATCATTTTTTATTCATATTCAGCCTTAATCAGAGAAATATCCTTCTCATCATCACTATCAAACTCAAAAGAATCATTAGAATTAAATTAAAAAATTATTTCAACATATTGCTTTGTGTCACAACTGTTTTAACTGAGATTTCATAATTTGTTGCTTCTTTTGTAATATATTGAATCTTTTCCTTCTTAGAACGCTTCATCTTCTCAGACATCCTTCTCTTCCTTCTAGACATGATTCACGATCTACTATCCAAGTAATCAATCTTCACTAAAGAGAACCAGTTGTGATCCCAATTGGTTGAAACTAGATCACTACTAAGAGGGGGGGTGAATTAGTAGTGATGGTATTTATATAAATTTTGAATATTTTTACCACAATATCAAATATACATGCACATTCACAACATTAACTTAACTGAATATGAAAGCAAAAATAAACTAAAGGCATAATAACCATGGGATCATCAACACAAATAATCACACATGAAGACACAAGTATTTATGGTGGAAACCCTTTCAGGAGAAAATCGCCCTGTTGTTGTTGTGTTACTAAATTATTCTATTAATCTACTGAACAAATTTTACATGGATTAAATTACAACTATAACTAGAAAGACTTGAATTCCTTCATAGTGTGTTGGCACCAATCAGATAGGAAATTTGTTTCTCTCACGGATCTTCAGACTACCATCCACTAAGGCCACCATGATCAATGATCCTCACCCAACTACCATTGGAATATCCAACTTTGACTGGATGGAGAAATTTGTTCCTTCTACTAAACACGCAAAATCATTATTTACTCTGAAGCCTCCACGCCTTCACTTCCTCCATGTGAACCACGTTTCAAAATATTTCACGCCAAGTTCTCAATTCTCTCATGATGAGCAACCCAATTGTCACCATCATTCTTCTCATTGAATATTAATAAAAAACTTTTCTTGGATAGGGTTATTCCTTCTCTTTTATTCACAACTATATATGCTCTCTAACACACCAAAAAACTGTCAATTCTTCTCCACTCTACAACAAATAAAATCATATTTTTTCTTCTCAAGTCATCTCTGAATTCTACATACACAATTTTGATATATCTATGGAGTATTGTGTGAATAGTTCCAGCAATACCTACTCATTCACAATTCCCTCACAATGGCATTCTCTCACACTCTCAAAACATCCAGCCGAATAGACTCAAATCCTTCCCCTCTTTATCATTTTTTGTGTTGAGTAACTTAATAAATGCTACATGTTATGGACCACTCAACAAATCTTTTCACACACTTCAGATTTGGTTGAAATAGGCCTCTTGACAAAATCAAACCACTTTCTCCACTAGCCTTTTGATATCTTCAACATTGATAAGCTTCTAGAGACCGCATGAACTTTTCCAACCATATGATAAAAATTTTTGAACAAGAATGTCATTATAATACCATAATTAGATGTGTTGTGTGAGGAATATAGAGAAAAACTCATGAAAAGGATCGATCGCACACAAAGCACTACACAGACTTGACTGGAGCTTCTTAGTCACTCCCACAGTCCTACCTTCTAGTGACTGGAACTTTTCAATCGGTCTCATGACTCATCATCCATGCGACTGGGGTAGATTATGGTAAAAAAAATATTTCCTTAGCTCAAAACCCACCCAAACTTCTTCTAGAGCTTAACAAGCCTCTGTAGGACCTCTGGAAGTCACTGGCACCTTTGAAACACTTCACCAAATTATTGCCACATCACTATCATCAACATAATTCAAACTAGGTTGATTAAGATGCCAACCAACAACCATACTAAACATTTGAGCCATCAAACTACTCCACAACAACTCTTCCATCAGTATGCATCACTAAAACATGTCATACATCCTCCAACACCTGTAAAATCATCTCAAGCATTCATTGAAGCTTTTAGATCCTCTCCAAGCCTAATATATAACATCATCAACATGAGAGACCTAATATGGGACATGGAGACCTAATCAATAAGGCTCCTCAACCCTAACTCCTGTATGTAGAAACATGATAAAAGAACATGATCATGAGGACCATGACAACCTCTTCTCAGACTCTATATGCAGCACCTACAAATCAGTGCTCAATCCTCACATCTCCATGCTAGTAGACATGAAAGATACCATATATACATCATCCATACACAAGCCACCTACATCCACACATGCATAATTGATTCTCCTGCAACCCATGCTACCAGGTTGAAATTAATGCCTACCAACAACACATCTGCAACATTGCAACACACATAAATGCCAAAAAAAATTACTAATGAATCCATATGCCATGATCCTAGGTGGCCAACTATGCCTTCAATTTTTTCATATGATATTTCTAAATTTGAATAGATGCTTCAATTTCAGCTCAAAACAATCTTTATTAGATAGAAATGTGCAGATACAGAATTATTATCCCTGCGCACTCAGTTGCAGGGGCCCGCGCACTCAGCTTGTAGACTTACCAAGGTCTTCGCACACTCAGTTGCAGGTGTCTTCCCCTTTCCCCTATGTATAGGAAACAAACCTTTCCTACCTTAGCACCTTTCCCTTACAATGATTCTTCCCAAAAAATTAGTTCTAAGACTTGTTATGACTCAACTTTATATAGCATTTGCTTTACAATTTCATGTTTCGCGGACCTTGGGTGGGTCTCAAAACAACTTTATCACCTACCTGACTAAGGGACTAAAGCCCCTTTTACATCTACTAGCTTCGTGCTCCACTTTCCAATTTTCATAGAGACTTTACATTCACTACCACAAGATATTACAAAATTGACTCAAAACTTAACAAAATTGACCCCAGGGACCCCATCCCAATAGGCCCCCAACACAAATTGGGTGACTCACCCTCGAGTCACTCAGTTGGTGCCTATATCTTACTACGGAGTATGTTTAACTCCATCTTCAACACATCTATGTCAGTAGAACCTTGCACCGCAGCCTGTTGTACTTCCTCTACTATATTTTCTGTAGTCGGCCCCTCCATCATGAGGCGCATCATCCTCTAAGTCTAATGGAGTGTCTTCAATTTTTCCTGGACTGATAGAGTAAGATGGCTTGCTTCCTATGTCCATGTTTGTATTTTGGCCTTTAAGACGACCTCTTTCCTTTGCAACTCCTCAATCTATGTTTGAAGTTGTTTTCCTTCTATTAGGTGAGTGAAGCGTTAGACTGGCGCCAAAGTGTGCATAATCGCCCAGATTTCATCAAACTGTCGTTGCAGCTACATGATATATGTGCCAAGTTTCACCAAGTTTTGGTCCTCCTGCAAAGTCATCCATAACTCCATTGCTTGTTTGAAAATTAGTGTGCATCCTGTGACTACGACACCCAAAGTGGCCATGCTCTCCCTGATGGATGCACCGTGCTGTGCTCGGACTTCTAGTAGAGTAGTTGGTTGCAATTTCAATTCAAGCTCTGATATCTTCATTTGTAACTCAAATGTTACCCAGATGACCTCATCCTTCGATTATCTAACTGTGGCAGCCGACTTACAAATATTTGCTATTGCTGCTACATCTTTTGGAATGTGAAGTTCTGGTAGCCTATGACATGCCTGCATAATTGCTGCCTCCAAGCTCTGTCTTCGTGCATCCAATTCTTACTTTTCCTTCAGTGCCTAAGCCTTTTCTAAAAAAATCTTCGCATTATTCATCTTGACTTCGCTGATAGCTAATAGTGCATGTTTCTCCCTGATCCTGAGCTCGTCTGATACCCCCTGATGAAGCGCATGGAGGGTCTAAATAGGCAGTGTGGATAAGTTGATACCCATATCTTTTATCTATGCGAGCTGGGTGTTTTCTTCATCTTCTTCTACAGACAGTGTACCGTATGGTAAAAGAATAAATCTGAGGTCTAGAGTTCTGTCTATGTCTAGCACCGACATGCTCACTTGTTGCAAGCTTGCTTGAATCCCACTCTCCTATCCCATGCTTGCCTGAATTCAACTTGTTTGAATCTACACCTCATGCAGATCCTTTTGCATGCTCCCCAACATTGTCATGTAATGTTACTTGAACTGTGTCCACGGCTTCGTCATTGTGTCACGAACTTTGTCCCCGTTCTCATCCAATTCCTCCTCAGTGAGGACCATTGGATTCACATGTGCATTCTTGTCTGACTTCTACTTCTTCATGGGTCTAGACATCGTCTCCTTGCCCTGCTTCTGCAATTTAAAGGGATTTCTCTACTCCTTGCCACCACCTTCTTCCTCCTCGGACCCTTCCTTATCCACAGTATGTTGAGAAGCAGACTCCTCAACTTCCAGTGTGGCATCCTTCGCAGCACGCTCCTTGTCAACGGCTACCTTAGCAACAACTTTCTTATTTTCCTATGATTCTTTTTCTTGAGCTGTGGCTAGTTTGTCCTCTTTCTTTTTTTGCACTTCTTTCTCTCGAAAAGTAGCCTGTGCAGCTTCCTTTTCCTTCCGCATCATTGTGGCCTATGCGGCGGAACTTTCCCTGGCCATGTTGGTTCCTTATCGAAGATCTGATGGCTTTTGCCACTCACTTGGCCATTTTCCCATGACTTCATGTACATTTGTGTCAGTGACTAGGTATGGCAACTTGTACCATACTTTCTTAGGATCACGTCTTGCATAGATGGATACGTTATGAAAATCTGATTTATACTCTGCGTAGGCCTCCAATTTCCCAAAAAATGTTGGTGACAACCTTGGCCTCTAGATGATCATGGTGTGAAGGTCCATCTAGACCAGCACCCAGAATACTTTCGTTTCCATGACCCTCTTTGGGTCCTTCATTTCCCATAGCAAAGTGAACTTTGTGGCCTCTGGTAAATCATCATCATGTGGAGGGAACTAGCTATCCTCTAGAAGCCTCCACTCGACAAAGGAAATCAATAACATCATCCAGGCATAATGGAATGCATTTCCATCGTCCTGTGCTTCACGACAATTCAACTGGAACTCTTTGCAGAGGTATTGTGCCTAGTTGTACTGCACACCATTCATGCATTGTGCAACTAAGGAAATGACTGGCGCAACACCTTACCCACACTGCACTTCCTCATAATCTTGCAAGCCAAAATTTGGGTAGAAAAATGCACCTCCCTGTCGGTTATGGAACGAATAAAGTATTTGCACGACTTCTTCACTAAGCCATACTCGCACTTCATTTAATACGTGATTTGTTTCTCTTGAATCTTGCCTCCAAACTTCTCGGCGAGATCCAACCCTTGGTAGGGAAACCTTGTGATATGGTGGATTAGCATATTTGTGATTGACATGGGCTCTCCCAGCTAGAGACACCCATCATGCACTAGCGTAAGTAATTGGCGTACACACATCGTGTTGATAGTGGTTTGGCTAAAGTGTGGTACCCACAACATGTTCAATAAACCGACTTTTTCAACCCCCGCGACCCACTTCATAGTCTCCAGTCACGTGACTCCGACCTCCTCATAGTATATCTTCACCAGATATTTGTTTGTCGCCAAGTGCAGGAATTTCTCATGATCAGCTAGATCCCAATCCTCCATTTTGAGGGCGGGAATGCACCCTAACTGTGCACCTTCAAATGACACTTTCTCTGGTAATAGTGGTGTAGAGACCATAAACTTATCAGAATCAGGATCCTTGGGTACCTTCGCTTTTCCCTTTCATGGAGGGATATATTTTGAGAGCTTAGTGATACACTCGCCCTCCACAAAATCCAACTCTTCAATCCCATCATGAAGCTCCTCTGCATCAAGATCCAAGGGTTCATATGGTTGTTTCAACTTTTCCATCTGAATCCCTTTCTTTTGCACCTCCGTGGGGTTCTTCCTTGATGACTGTCGCACTGGTACAGCTTGTGGTTTATTTTGCTTCTCCTTAACAATGGATGGTTTAGGCAACCTTGGAATCATAGGCACAGACGATGTAACTTCCATTGTGGACACAATTTTAGGGGTTGTGCTATCAGAGACAGTAGCTTTGGATACAACGACTTCAAAGACAGCGACTTCTGTGGGATCAATCATTTTCTCAAGGAAGAGCTTACGCCTCCACTCAGACAATTTTGTGAACTCCGACTGCAACAAAAGTTCCTCCAAATCGTTCTTAGACATAGATGGGGGCAACAAATTTTCTGAAAGAAAAGTGTTTGACTATAGGCCAGCATGCTAGATTTATAGGGAATGTCAAATTCAAATTCAATCGTTCCCTCCAATTTCTGCTCATAAATGCATCTTTGGCGGAAGATTGCCAAAGATTTGCACCATAAATGCAGACTACCCACTCCTCCTAACAGGATTTTCACCATCCAGTCAACCATAATGCATCCAAAAACTATTTTTAGACTCCTCTATGTAGCACCATCCTCCATGGCACATCCCTCTTGGTGCAGCTCCTCCTAGCGTACTTTTGGCTTCCTTCACACAACCCCATTACTTTGTTTTCTTAGTCTTTGGGTAGTGTAGCTATAGTCCCATACTCCCTCACAACTCCCTGGAGTACTAAGACTATTCTTCCATCATGTATTCATTGTGCAGTGGTAGGATCCCCTTGATATAACTTCAAACGACTTCCATTGACTTTTCCCAAAAATATTTCCCCATTCAACTTCATGACTTGAACTATGCGCATTTGAAACTTCCCAAGGAACTTCATGGACTTTCTATCATATATTAGTACTAAGGCATTCATCTTGAAGGTGTGCAACTTAATATGTCAATCATGACATGCCTTTCTGTGCTCCTTTTGCACCTATTGGTGAAATCCTGCTAAAAGCCTATCTTCTTCTAACTCCAACAACTATGTGAGGCACTCCTTTATAGTTTCGCAGTCCACCATATCAGTCAATGATGCAATTTTCAAACTCGTCACACTATACTTCATGGGCATCACAACCTCTATCTCATAAACCAGCCTGAATAGAGTTTGTCCTATTAATTCCTTGCACTTTGTCCTATATGCCCATAGGACCATTGGTATGTGCACATACCAATTGTTCCTATGTGCATTGCAGGCCTTCATCAATGCGTTTTCCAGAATTTTATTGAATGCTTCAACCGTGCCATTTGTCTGAGGATGATAGGGCATACTCTTTTGATGATAAACCTAAAATTCTTTGAACATCACAGTGATAGTTTCATTGATAAAGTGTCAAACCTTGTCAAGACATACTCAAATAGGAACTCTGCAATTGTATCGGTGCTATAGTCCTTCACTGGTTGTGCTTTTGCCCACCTCGTCAAGTATTCATTCACAGTAATAATATACAACATGCCTGTCTTTTTCCCTGGGGCCTATATCGGACCCACAAAGTCAATATCCCATTTGTCGAACACCTGTAATTAAATCTAATGATTCAAAGAAAATTCATCCCTTCCCGATAGCTTTCCCATCCTTTGGCATGCACACATGCCTTCCAATATGCCTTAGAATCCTTATGTAGCATTGGCCAGCATAATCCTGTGCGCAAAATCTTTTGTGCAGTCTCTCTATCTACATAGTGTGCTCCCACCACTCCTCCATGTGCTTTGGTGAGGATACTAGATCGTTCAAACTCTAGAATGTATCGGCGTAGTATTTCATGAGTACCCATCTTATACAAGTGTCCCACAATCATATAAAAGTTAGCTATGCGAACCACTAACTCCTTTTTCTGCTGTGTAGAGTATGCTTTTGGGGTTGTTCCAGTAGTTATAAATTGAATTGTATCAGCAAAGTGTGATGCGTACAACGAAGAGTTGTGCATCCGATAACCCTTCTTCCAAACTAATTGGTTATTTGCCTATCTCAATCTGGGATAAATGATTTGGTCCCGCATTACAATTTCGAAGCTTTATAATCACCTCAAAATCATATTCTTGAAACAACAATAACCATCTATAGATCTTCCCCCAACACAGGATTGTTGAGCAAGTACTTGAGAGTGGATTGATCTGTATACATTTTGAAATGTGCACCCAAAAAATAATGTCGAAACTTTTGTAGCGTGTAAACCATCGCCAATTCTTCGTGCTCTGTAGTTGAATAATTCTTCTCAACCTTTGACATTTTTCAGCTTGCAAAGGCTATAGGGTGATCTATCTCACCTTCACCTAGTTGGGTTAATACCACACCCAATGTAATACAAGAGGCATTCATTGCACATGAAATTCTTTCCTCCAATCGAGAAACACAAAAATAGGTGCAGTCGCCATCTTTTCCTTTAACACATCCAGGCTGTGCTGACACTCTTCAACCCAGCAGAAGGTTTCATCCTTCTTCAGTAATTTTTGCATTGGTGCAGTGATCTGTGCATAAGCTTTGATGAACTTTCTATAGTAATCAGTGTGCCCCAATGTTGCGCACAACTGCTTTACATTCTTCGGAGCTTCTAAATTGACAATAACAGCTATCTTCGCAGGATCTACAATTAATCCCTGCTTGTAGACTACATGACCTAATAGTATCCCATAAGGCACACGAAAGATACACTTCTTCAAATTTAGAGAAATTTGGTCACTGTGACAAGTATCCAACATGAGGCGCAGACTTGCAACATGGCATTTTACCAACCCAAACACAGTCCAGTCATCAAAATATACTTCTAAAACTTTATGGATGTATTCTTTGAATGTTGCAATTACAACTCTTCAAAATATTGCGGACACATTCTTCAGCCTGAATGGCATCATTGTCTACTAAAATCATCGCCACTCCATCCTGACTGTCGTCTTACTGAAATCCTCGGGCACAATCTTAATCTGATGGTACCCTGAGAACCCATCAATGAACGAATAAGATTCCTGCCCTCCATTGTTCTCCAAGACTTTGTCCGTAAATGCTGTTAGAAATGGGTCATGAATGCATGCATCATTGAGCTTCCTCAGGTCTACGCATATTTTGGTTTCACCTTACTGCTTCTTTTCTTGAACCACCATAGGGCTCACCCATTCAGATTCTTCTACTGGCTCAATAATTCCAGCTTCAACCATTTTGTCTAGCTCTTTACGCACATTCTCTTTATACATTGGATTTATATGGTAAGTTCTCTGTTTCACGAGATCCACATTGGGATTTAAAGTGATCTTCATCACTCCTAGATCTCCTACTATTCCTTTCAGGTCCAAGGACTTGGTGGGAGAGCCCAGGGATCCCATCCCAACAATGTTTCCATGGATAGGGTGATTTTCGAGGAGTATGCCATTCTAAGTGCTCAACAGGTTGATCTGATTCATTCTTAATTAGTCAATTTGTATGCTATCATTTCTAATACTCCTTTCCCTTCATTTGATACACCATGACCTAAACCAAAACCAAATTCTAATGGTTTGATCAATTCCGTCTCTTTTAATGCTACGAGTCAATTAAAAGCTCAATTGGAGAATTTGATCATCACTTCACAAGCCTAAAAATTGCACCCAGTTCTCCATAATAATGATGTTTTGATAAAACCATCATGGTCAATATGGTTTAGTCCATGTAACCTAATAATCCTCAACAAATTGGTAGGAGAAAGAAGAAGAACAAGTAGAATGATTCAAGACTTTATGGACATACCTTTATGCCTCAAGGAATTCTTCAATCACTTTCCATCAAACTAAGGGGGGAAAATGTCACCATATATGTTGAAATTATTGAAGCCCCATTAAATTATATGTTGATCCTTGGTCATAGATAGTTTTATGCAATGCATGTTATCATGTCATTGGTGTTTCATGTGCTTCGCTTTTCTCATGAAGATAAGATTGTCATGCTCGATTAACTTGAGTATTTTGTACTGTCGACTAATTATACTTGTACGGTAACTATTGGGCCATTTGTTGGAGATAACCCTTCAACTTATGATAACATCAGCTCCAAGCAGTTTAAAATCCATTGTTTATAGGTGTCTATCCTATGCCCCTACCTAGTGTTTCTTCTACCTCTATCACTCCTATGCATATGATCTCTTCCATCACAAGTGGATCCCATCAATCTCCCGACCCTTAGGTGGTTCCTCATACTTTAGAGGTTGATCATTATGGTAAGCACGTCCCTTTAAGTCTGGATGAGATCACTTAACAAGAAATCCAATCGACATCTGACACTTCTGAGTTGGGTGACACCTATAGTGCACTACTTAATGACTATATTATTTCCATTTGGACATTTGACGATCAAACATCTCATGGCATTTTGGATATTGATCTTCCTATTGAAGAACAAATCATGGAAGTATTTTTTATCTCTTATTTTCCTCAGGGAGAAATGCATCATCAATCATCTTTCCTTCCCAAGGTAGACAAGTTAGATGAGTCATAAAAAATCATGGCTTCATCTAACAATGTTAAGTGGTCCCATTCCCCCATGATGTTGCATGATATTTTCTTAGAGGGGAACTTGGTGAAAATTGCAAAGATTATACCCATCAACATTTCTATGAAATTGGGTGTCATGGAAAATAATTGGATTGAACTATAACCGTGGCGAAATTGAAACATGTACCACCCGTTTCAAGGAATTCCATAATTTTTTCGTTTGGTATTATGAATAAATGCCTGGTATTTCCCCTAGATTGTTGAACATGAAATTAAGGCATATGAAAAAGCTAATCTAGTTAGGCAAAGGATTGATCCAGTCAATCCTCATAAAGCAGTTTCTATCAACGTAGAGGTTCAAAAGCTATTATAAGTTGGTTTCATTTATTTGGTACCCTTAAGGGAATGTGTCTCAAATATTGTTTTGGTCGATAGGAAATAAAGGGAGGTTAGGGTTTGTGTTGATTATAGGGATTCAAAATTGACTTTTCCAAACTATAATTATCCAACCCCTTTTATCAATCAAATTCTATATGAATGCACTAAGAATGTTATCTTTTCCTTTATGGATAGCTTTTCTAGCTATAATCAAATATAGATCAAACTAGTGAACCAACAAAAAATAACTTTTATCTACCCATGAGGAGCATTTGCATATCGAAAATTCCCTTTTGGTATTAAAAATATTGGTGAAACTTTCTAGTGGGCCATTTTTTATGCATTTCATCACATTAAACACATCATTGAGGTCTATTATATGTTCTTACTACTCAGTCCCTTTAGCGTGAGGATCAGCCAACCCAACTTAGGAAAGTCTTTCTTCATTGTCGTCATCATAAAGTTAGATTAAACCCACATAAGTATGTCTTTTGAGTATTTTTTGGGAGGTTTCTAGGCTTCATCATTTCCCAAGAATGGATCAAAATTTATTCTTCTAAGGTCAATGCTATAATCAATTTTCCTCCTCCACGTACTCTTCACTAGGTTAAAGTGCTTGAAGGGAAGGATAATTTATTGCATAGTTTTATTGTAAAAATATATTGGTATAATGAAAGGTTTTATGTGTGTTTTTAATAAACGTGTACCTCTTATATGGGATGACTAGGCATATAAGTCTTTTGATGCTTTGAAGCAATCCTTGTAGTCTGGCCCATTACTGGGCTCTCCTAATTTTAATCGAGACTTTTTTCTCTATCTCATGTCCTTTAAATACTCCATCGGTATTGGTCTTATCCAAGAGGATGAGATGCACAATGAAAATAATATTTACTATCTTAGAAAATCCTTATTGGTTTGGAGCTTTATTATTACCACATTGAGAAGTTGGTTTGGAAGAGGTTGTTGTTGTCTGGTGTTTATGGAGTTACATACTCTTGAAAAAGACTATGATAATTATTGAATCCAACCCGATGAAACATATACATAGTCATAAAATCATTGGGGGAAAGTACTTGAAATGGATTGTTATCCTTCAACAGTTTGATTTGGGGTTTATGGTTGCTAAATCCAAGAAATATTTATCATTTATTGAGTTAATATCCTAGTTATCTTGAGTTGATGAAGAATTTGTGGTTGAGGAATCATTGCTTGATGAATCCTTATTCCTCAATAACTCCTCTAATATAAGTTATGGATATGTTCTTATTTAGTTACATACTCAACATTTTTGGTATGAATTGTCTCATGTTGAACGTCATCATATATGCCATCATGCTAGGAACTATGTCATTATTTTTTATACTCTTTATATCCACAGAGATGATGTGTTGTTACTTTGATCTCTCACTCATGAGGAGGAAAAATTAATATTGGATGATTTCCATGTAGAAGCACGTGATGGTTATTTATATGGGCATCAACTGCTCAAAACAATGTGTGTTCTGGTTTCTTTTGGCCTTAAATCTTTAAGGATTATATTACTATGGTCCAAAATTGTCATCCATGTCAAATATTTACTAAGAATGTGTTCTTACCCTTCGACACTTCACACTATGGTTTCTATTGGACCCTTTTCTAAATGGGGCATTGATGTTATGTACCGTAACCCTACCTTAGCTAGAGCACACCACTACATCATCATAAAAGTGTACTATTTCGATAAGTGGGCTAAGGCCATGCCTATCTTCTCTAATGATGGCACCACTACAACATTATTGATATTCAACTATATTATTTCTAGGTTTGGGCTACCCAAAATTATCATGATGTATCGTCATTCACATTTTCACAATCATGTAATGATGGAATTAATAACCAATTTTGTTTTTCAATAATAACACTCAACCCCCTATTATCCCTAGGCTAATAGACAAGTAGAGGCCATCAATTGTCTTGAAAACCATTCTCCAAAGGATGGAAGGTAATCATAAGTAAAATTGGAATGTTCTACTTATTTTCATGTTATGGGCCTATCAAACCTCACTTAAAACATTTACAGGTTTCACTCCTTTCCAATTGGTTTATGGAGTGGAGGTTGTACTTTTGTTTGAGTGCAAGGTTCCATCATTGAAACATTTCATTGAGCTACTACCTAACACTTTCATAGAGGAAGAGAATCTCTTACACTGCGCCCATCATGACAAACATATTCACTATGCTATAATAGCCAACAAGATTCATATGAATAATGTCAAGGATCAATATGATAAATTTGTTCAACCTCACATGTTTATGAAAGGTGATTTAGTTTTGGTCTATGATCGAGATCATGATAAGTTATGTGTAGGTAATTTGCAACCCCTCTAGCATGGTCACTATATTGTTAATGTTTTCTAAAAAAAAATAGGCCTACGAGTTGGTAGGTTATGATGGAAAACCTTTTTTTGAGCCACGTAATGGGCTCTATGCCATAAATTAATATGCATAAGTATTCTACCTACATGGGTCTTATACATATCATATATAGGTTTGAATGGGGTTTGGTTTTTTCTCTTTTTATTTTGTATAGACAATTACTTTTCACGTTCACTTATGCATAGTGCAATATTGGTAGATGTCAAGACCCTCCAAAATTTATGTAAGCTTTACAAATAGTGTCAATTGTAGTACTCAGAACCTTGCTTCTACTTCTTTGGTCATCTTTTCACCCAATAATGAGATCATGAGTTTAGGGGGGGGGGGGGGGGGGTTTCTTGGTCCAGTGACCAATAACATGGTATAATATAGTGTCATTATTGTGCTCTTGTTTGAGGATATTTCCCTTGGAATAAATCACATGGTTTCAAAATTGATTCATAACTCATAGTGTCTCAATAGAGCCATGTTTATTCTATGAGGAATCCTACATTACTTCGTTATTATTTGAGGGTATGTATCTTGGAATGACATTTTCTTTGCATTACCCACATTCATATTCCTCAAGTCTCTAATCCTCTAGTTGATTGATTGGCTATCTATGTCTTGGATTGACATTTGTCACATTAAGTTAATAAATCATGCATAACACACACTCATTAGAAGAATAGATGAAAACATCATAAGAAAACATGTACAACAAGAGAGAAGAGAGAAATCATAAAAATAAAAAATAAAAATTGTAAAACTCAAAAAAAAATGTATGGTCCTATTTTTACTTGATCCATGTTTTATTTCTTATGGATCTAGTATTTCTGAGTGGATTTTACAAGATGGGGTAGTATTTTTATCGTGACATCCACTCGACCTTAGGCATGTTATTTTTTAACCTGACATGTAGGGGTAGGTCTTTCCTTTCAATTTATGTTGCATCATTGATCATCATTTCCTTCTTCATTGCACCATAGATTCAATGTCGCCAAGTTATGGAATTAGCCAGTCTATATTTACATGTTGAAGCCTATATGATAGTGCCTTCCTTCATATGGAAACCATAGTTTAGCACCTCTTTGTTGTTTTGGTTTTCATGTTGCATATTTTTATTATTTCAAAATCCCTCCTTTTGACCCATCATGACTTTAAATCTAAACCTCATGTCATCTTCTTTGTCATTTTCTGGCTATACCCTGAGAGGATTCCATCACTAATTTTTTATTTGTTCTTTCTACTAGATTTACCCTCTCTTATGCATATTGATATGCCTTGGTTTTGTCTCATCATCACAAGCACACTATCGTTGGCCCTTTCATTTGCTTTTTCTTAGTGTTCTATCATTATTGGAGGGACTTCTATGATGACTAGTTTTCCTTACTAGCCTCTTTTCTCTTTTCTGCATAATGTGGTTCCATTAGGTCAAAACTAGTTTCTACCCTTTATAACACTTGTTCCCCTAGGATGATCTTCGCTTGTGTACTTCTAATGTGTCTTAAGTACTTTTTGTTGCTACAACACCCTCCAAAATTTCACTACATTTAAATTTTGGATCCTACTTCATTGTCGTATCAAGCGTCACCTTGGTCATCAAGTGTAATTTCATGTTTATCTATATGTTTAAGTATTCTTGAATTTTCTCAAGTGTTGGCTTAAGGGGGCCTGCCCCAGGTTCAGAGTTGTTCGTATGAACCAACAGAACCCTAAAGACTGGCCCTTTCGGGAACAACCTGCATAGCACAGGTTGCAGTCTCACCTAAAGCAGTATTGGGGGATGATAGAACCAGGTTTCTGTGTCCAGAGGTGTGTGATAAGTAGTTTCAGCTCTGGTAGTTCAAATATTCCTTCGCGCAGATCGATATCTTTCTAGGGCTTACTACTGTAACTCAAGTAAAACGGCTTCTAGACCTTTGCGAAGGTCCGTGATCAGACTTTACAGACCCTAAGGAAGCATTCTATCTACTTTTGCATGCTAATAAACAACCCTAGATCCGACTTTGTGCAGATCTATCAAATTCATCAAAAATCATAACAAAATTAACCCTTAACTTCTTGAACATAGATAATTACTTAAGATATGCATAAATATCGTAGATTCACTATATTCAGGCAACATTCATACATTTTTCCATAGAAAAAATATTATAAAGCGACAGATCATAACATAAAACAAAATCGAGAATAATACTCAGATGCAAAGTATTTCTTCAGAAGCAATCTTTATTAAGACTCAACATTCAGATTATAGACTCCTTTACCCGGTGCACCAAGCTGCAGGGGTCCACGCACTTAGTTGTGGACTTTCCAAGGCCTCCTATGAATTCAGCAGCAAGAGCCCTTCCATTTCACCTAAGTACAGGAAGTAGAGCCTTCCTACTTTAGAACTTGCCCAAAACAATCTCTATCTTGACTCCAAGTTATCAACTACTACCTCTAGACTCACTATGACTTTACTATATATAGCTTTCTTTAATATAATACCATGGTTTGTGGACCATGGGTGAGTCTCAAAATTGACCTATTTACTTATCCAAACAAGGGGCTAAAACCCCTTTGATTTCTATCTAACTATGCGCTCCACACCCACATTTCACAGAGACTTTACATCTTTTACAAAACTTTTACAAAATTTGGGTTAACTAACCCCAAACCTAACCCTAGGGACCTTATCCCAATAGGCCCAATGAGATTTTCTACATTATGACAGAGCTCACTAAAATCCTGCTTCAAGACTTCCATCTTTGTGATTCCTTGTATTGTCTCCTACTTTACCTCTTCAACCAGCTTTCCGGTAGTTGGTCCTTCTACCGCTAGACTCATGGTCTGTTGAGTCTGCTGCAATGCATTCAATTTTACTGTATGGTCTAAGCAATCTGGCTGGCCTCCTTTGTCCACGGTTTAAGTCGAGCCTTCAAAAATGATTCTTTTTGTTACAAGTCCTGAACTTGTATCTATAGCAGATTTCCTCCTTGTAGGTCCATGAAGCGCTAGACTGGCACCAAAGTGCATCCAGTCGCTCTGATTTCATCATATTTTGTTGTGCTTCACTAATTTATGTATGTAATTCCTGCAGGGTTTGATCCTCCTGCAAATTATCCCATAACTCCATGGCGTGGTTAAAAACGAAGTCACAACCTTTCACTTCCCTGTCCAGAGTAGCCATGTGCTCCTTGATGGTTGTGCCATGTTTCTCCCGAACCTTTGGCATAGTATTGGGTTGCAACTTCAGCTGCAACTCTGAGATATTCATTTGAAAACCAAAGGTAACCCTGTCGATATAATCTTTTGATGAACGTACCACAACAACTAATTTTCTTACTTTTGTTGAAGCTGCAACATCCTCTGGGATGTTCAATTCCATAACTGATTTGTAGGCCTGCTCTATTGTTGTCTCCAGGCTCTGACTTCGTTTCTACAGCTCCTCCTTTTCCTTCAGCACTTCAGCTTTCTCCGTGAACATCTACTCATTATTGACTTTGAACTCACTTATGACTATGAGTGTGCACTGCTCCCTGATCCTTAGTTCGTCTAAAACCCCTTGATGCAACACATGGAGGGTCTGAAGTAGGAGCACGTCCAAGTTTATGCCCATGTCCTTCACTATACCTGGCACAACATGTTCCTCCTCTGACTCCACGCGAACAGACCCTTCTGGTAAAGGTATCACTCTAAGGTCAAGGGTTGGTTCCAATTCTTCTATTGCTCTCCTTCCTTACGCTAGGCTCACTTGCACCCTGCTTGCTTGCCCAATGCTCGCTTGAATTTTTCCAATCTAGATCTACAGGGCATGAAAACCCTTTTGGGCACTCCCCAGTGTCTACATATACTATTTCTTGAAATTTTTCCACAACTATGTTGTTGTGTCCATGAATTTTCGCTAATCTCGTCGAGATCTCCCTCTGTCAAGACCGTTGGGTCGATGCGCATTTGCTTATCAGACTTATGCTTCTTTCATTGCCCAATAGTCTTCTCCTTTCCATGCCTCTTCAAGGTGAAGGGAGTACTCTACTCTTCTCCACCGTCTCCTTCCTGGCCTAAGAGCTCCTATTCATTTGTGTGTTGTGAAGTCAATCCTTTGACGTCTTCTATGTCCGGACATTCTTTCTCAGCTTGTTCTTTTGCAGCGTGCTCTTTCTTAGTGCGTTCCTTTGAAACACATTCTTTTTCTGTGGCTTCCTTGTCAACGACTTCTTTCTTCTTTTGCTCAGCCAGAGCTCATGCAAGCTTCTAAGATGCTTCCTTACGCTTCTGCACAGCAGAGCTCTCTACAACTTTTCTTGTATACACACCAATCTCCTTAGGTTCACACCACTTTGTTGGCCAAATCCCCACAATTTCCTACACATCCATCTCAGATATTGTTTGGTCAATTTAGTGTGATCTAAATTGCTATTTATAATGTCAACCCGGGGTTCGTAAACTGACGAAGTGAAGTGTACTATATGTACTAGATAACCATTTCCTTAGTCTTTTGTCGTTTTTAGTTTTTTTTAAGTTTGTTTTTGGATTTATCTTTCCCTAATGTGAGACGATGAAAAGGTGATAAAGCAAGTGAAATATGGATGATTATGGTGATCTCTAAGTGGTTTTTCAAAACTTAAAAGAAAGAAAGCTTTAAAATAACTGCAATGAAATCAATTCTTCAAAAGAAATAAAGACATCAAACAATGAACTAATGACATCGGCCCAGTATCTTTGTTGCTGAATGAAAATGAAAGTGAAATCTACACTAAATTCAATTAAAAGTAAGAACAACTAATCCACACTATTTCAACTCAATCTTCCTTGTGAAAAGATATCATGAAATGTTAAGCAATGTGAAATCTAAAAGAAGTTAAACTACATAAAAGAAACTAATCACACTACTTTAACTTTCTTGACCTTTTGCCTTTCAGCTTAATTTACCCTGTGAGAAATAGTCATGAACAAGTCAAGAAATGTGAGATCTAAAGCAAACTAAATCAAGCTATAATGAGTGATATTCTGGTTCCTAATAAAGTTATTTGATTATAGAAAGGAACCGTTAACAGATGAATAGCATGATATCTAAGAACAGAAAATAAATGTACAACTCAAGGAAACGACAGTACTGGAAATCAAACTTCAGAAAACAAGAGTTAGCGACAAAGACAAGATGATCTCGTATGCCAATAGTTATAAAAAGAAAAGGTGAAAAATTGCCCCGGGCTGCCTAAGAAAACCTGCAGAAAACACTGATCAGTTGTAACCATAAAAGAGCAGCAATGAAAATTTAAATCAACAGAAATCAAAGAGCTTTGTTATGTACAGCTAATATACATGATGAAATAAAACGCAACATTTAAATGACAACTGTACAGCTAATATACATGAATAGAAAAAAAAGTAATGCAAGAGTTAAAGGACAACTGTACAAGGCTTCAGTGAGCAGGGGCCCTCTACCACTTCAGCTGATTCAACGAACAACTACAAGCTTAAGTTTAAACCAGTCTTCTCATATATTAAACAACAACGTAAAAGTGCAGTGGGAAAATACAACAACTTTGAATTACATTACAAAAGATTAACTTTTACAGCGTTCATGGACGCGTTATTTATAAAGAAAGAAAGCTAAACATATTAACTAAATCTACGTTATTAACCACGCTGCCAGAGACACGTAAATCCTCTTCAGCCCGGATCTAGGTAACTGTCATCATGTTTATTAAATCTGAGAGGTATGGCTGTTGGATTCACGCTATCAGGATGTCTTCATGGCTAAGGACTGTGCCACGTAGCTTCACGTGCTCAAAAACAGAGCTACGCAGAGCCGTGCCACCGCTGAACACTTCCGTTGACTATCCTTTGCCCCTTGTTTGACCGCGGGCTTTTATGGCCGTGCTGGATGATCTGGAGGGACACGTTCCATGTCCTTGACTCTTGTAACTTTCCCATGTGGCTCATTTCTTCAGAGGACACCTGTAGCATGGTGTTTGACAAAACGGCTCCGGAATCCTGTGCTAGCTGCAGAAACCTGGGTCGACTGCGGAAACCTGTGTCGACTGCGGAAACTGAGAAGCTTCCGCAGCTGTCTGAACAAAATTCTAAGCCAAACAACAGTCATCAACGTAGTTAGAAAACCATGTCAAAATCTTTTTTTTAAACTAAAATACAATGATTTAATCAACTTGGTGGATGAAATGAGTGGAAAAAGAAGGCTGAGAGGGTGTATAGGAACGTGCAGGTTCAAGGCTCAACATACCCCCATTGTGAAGGTGTTGCATGTCCTCATGCAACCAAAACTTAGTTATTTTCCCTTAATCCATATGCTCTGAGGCTTCTGCAAGAACATCTAGCCCTCTTCTCTTTCTCTTTGATGCTAAAATGGTCCTTGGTTTCCTGACTAGACATTTGAACTTAAGATTAATTAATGCCCTGCTCAACTTTTTACACTTTTTCTTCAGCTTCCTGTTCTTCTTTTGCCACAGCCCTAAATGGAGCATAATGTTATCATGGACAATCTTGTCTACCTTACTCTGTGTGGGGTCGTTAATATGCCATGATTATTGTCACTTGTGAACGCTTATTCCACCCATTTCCACCATTCTTCATCATGTCATTTATTATAATTTATCATTTAAATCCATTTTATAAATGATTTATGCTCTCATGGATGAATATTATTTATTTTCTTTTATTTTTAATAAATTGATTATTATGCATTATTTTACCAATGATAGTTCTAATAAGTTGGTTGTAACCTTATCTACCATTTTTAGCCTCCAAAGTAACTTCCAGATTGAAGATTTGATTTTTAAATCAGCCAACTCAGAAATTCGCTGGTTTAAGGAGTGACAGTTTTGCGGTTAAGATTCTGAGCAAACGAAGATGAATTTGGAAAATCCGGAAAATGGGTTTTGTCCAGAACGGGCCCAATTATCTTCGTAAAGAACAGTTTGCCCAAATTCGGCTTGTACAGGGAGAAACGCAGGGTTCTTTGAGCACGATTTTCTGAGATTTGCTGTTGCGGCCGCCCTCCAAATCTTAGCTGCAAACCTAAATCCGCCTTGTTCTTGTTGATCAATGGGTTAGAATCAACCTAAATTTGTAAGAGAAATCATGATTGTAATTATCCATGCTCTGATCTTCTTTATTTAAATGAAACCCAAGATTAGAGACGGGGGATGGAGGACGACTGTTTTTATAATTCTGAGTTTCAGAACCAATGGTGATCATGGAGTCTCGCTGAAGACCTGACTTTGTTATACTTTTGTTGATGCGATTAATATAAAGACTCGGCGTTCATTCCGTTGCTGCATCTGAATTGAGTTACGGCGGTGCCATTGGAAGCTACGGGCCCGGCTCCAACGGACACTCGCTGATTGTATCATTACAGTTTGGCTTTGTGTGGTTTGTTTATTATTCTCAATAATCTGATATACTTACATGCTGTTCCATACTCGTTCATCAGTAGTTTTCCTTTTGTAAATCTTTGTAACAAGTTTACATCATATTTCCATAATTAATCACATAACATTGTTCTAAGTTGTTCACTTCCGTTACAGAATTTATAAGTGGAATGTTTCAGCTACATATGGTTGGAGTAATGGACTACTGGTGATTATCTCAGATGATATATATATGATTGACGTTTCCTATTTATAATGATTTGTTGTTTCATTTGATCAAGTTGCCTACTTGTATAAACAATTGTTCTTTCTTTGTATATAAGTTGATGTCAAGAATTGAGAGTGTCGAACTCGCGAGATTTAGTTCTTTTGATTGATGTTTCATTTACTGCTGTCTATTTCCTTTTGTTATTTCATTTCTACTTGCTGCCATTCCATTTCCTTGCATTTATTGCTTTGGTGTGAGAGGAGGATCAAGGCTGTCGTGAGACACAGCAGACGCTATTATGCTCCCAGATCCATGATCCATACTCTAATTCCTTTTCCTTCATCAATTTCTAGAGGATTGAGTTATTGCTACCATATCCTCGATTGATGGTTATTTGAATGAATGATTTAGTTTAGAACATTTCAGTTTCTTGCTTTAGACTTTGTTTCCAGCTTTCATTTACTTTTGGGTTTTAAGCACTATATTGCAAAACATTACTCTTAAGTAAATAGCCGCCTCAGACAGAGTACACTCTTGAAATAAAAAGTCATCCCTAGGTTGATAATTAATATGAGGTAATTAGGAGTTCACAAGACACCTTTTTATCGCCCCACATTTTGGCGCCGTTGCCGGGGAGAGTGTAGTCATTTCTAAAGAGTAGTGTGAATCTGATAGGGAAGAGTTGGATCTTAAAAACGGAAGGTAAGAACCTGCGTACGGAGCATGTAAAAGCCCTGCTCCACTGTCCGCTTTCCTAACAGATTCGTTGTTGCTTTGTTGGGTAGAAATAGATGTTTGAATTTTTGTGTGAATGATTAGGAAAAAGATAGAAATTTTTAAAAAAATGAATCACATGATCTCACACAAGTGGTGATGTAAGCACCACCCATTTCACTAACCGATTGACAGGAACATTTGAAGAAGGAGCCTCGAAGAAACACATGAAGAACATCTTAAACTATGGTAAGAAATGGCTCACGTTTCTACTTTTGAATTTCCTATCAAAGATCTAGGAGGAGTGATACAAATGCACATAATTCCCCCATCTTTACCAAATTTTCATGGTTTAGCAAATGAAGATCCACATACATTTTTATTTGAGTTTGAAATACTTTGTAGAGGATATGATTACTGTACTGACGATCAAAGATTGAAAGTGTTTCCTCTTACTCTAAAAGGAGCAGCTCTCCGATGGTTCATGAGCCTAGGTGGGAATTGCATCCAATCATGGGAGGACATGAAGAACATATTCTTGAAGAAGTACCAAGACTATTGCAAATCCAATGAAGATATTTTCTATATGATACAAGGGGAAGATGAAATTTTGGAGGACTATGTAGATCGGTTTCATTATAACCTTCAAAAATCAAAATATAAGCATTTGGAAAAAGAGATCTTAAAAACACGCCTTCTTAAAGGAATCAAAGATAAATGTTTAGAAACCCTAAATCTGATAGGAAAAGGTGATGTTTTTCAGTTATCATATGATGATGTTTGTGAGTTGTGCATAAGGTATTCAAGAGGAATCTCCAAGGTTGGTAAGAATTTTAGAGATGTTTGTTTTTCCTTTTCCAAATATGCTACAAGAATAGGAGACATAAGAGCTGAAATCAATGCTTTATTTGAAAATTTTAAATTGGATTTTATTAGCTCTTTAAAAGAAAAATTGGATGTTTTGCAGGTTCATAAAAATGAAGAATTTGATGAAGTGTTTTGTTCTCATGACCGAAAGGAGCATCTCATAGATACTCACTCTTCCTTATCTATGATGGAAGTGGCATATCAAAGAGGTATGGAAGCTGCAACAAGGTCAAAACCACAGAAATCATGGCCTACAAGTATGGTTCAAAACACTTTTTCTCCATCGTCATACTTGCATAATCCATTATGGAATGCTAATGTGTTAGGGCAGCCATGTCAATATAACCACCTATCTTGTTTACAAGTTGGGCATGGTTCATCTTATGATGGCATGACTACTCTCCCTCATCTTGTAGCACAAGCACATTCTCCATATTCTCCACCAGCTCTTTCACAACACCTTGCTTGCCCATTCACACAACCCAATCAGCCACATCATCAAAATGCTCCTGCTCAACTAATTTCACACCCCCACCATAATAAACCAGTACAACATGCTTACAATGTTGAGCTGGAAAATTTACCCACCCTTCCCACCCATTCTATCTCACATGTGTCATTAGAGAAAACCTACAATGAGATTCAGAATGTTTCAAATGCAAAAATTGTAGAAGCTATGGAAGAAAATGAGGTTTCTTTTACTATGCATCAACAAGCTATTTTAAAAGCTCAAGAACTTCATGATATGATGGCTATGCGAAATCAAGAAAATAAAGGATACATTGAAGATTGGTTTCACTCGATCATTTGTTTGCAACATCACTCCATGCTTCAACAATTTTTGATATCATTTTTTCAAGGGAAGATGGCTTCTCATACCCTAATTTTCATTAATATGCATTTTTCAAATTTGGGTATGTGCATACGTGAAGCCGTATTTCGAAAATGGCTTCACTGGAAGTACTCATACACGTAGTCATATTCATCCTTCAATCAAAGTAGGTTAGTGAATAAAATAAAACAAAATAAGGACATAAATAAGTGCATTTTGTTCTTTTGTAAAACTAGGGTTTTTTTTTTTGCAACATGCTATGCAAATCAACATCGGTGATAATTTTTTTTTTATAATTTGTGTATGTAGATGAATCATAATGGAAATAATAAGTTCTACAAACACTCATTTTCATTTTTATCACCAATTTGAAAAAATGCTTGAATTTCATTTTTTTTGGCTTGCGGGCTTGATGAACTTTCTGGAAAAACAGTCGGGACACTCATGTTTTGAGGGACCAAAAGTGAATATTTTTAAAACATATTTCTACCCTAGGTAGCCCTTGATGTCTACTTTCTAACCCAATTTGAATCACTCAATTTGGATTTGAAACGAAAAAGTTAGAGCCAAAACATTGACCGGATGTCTAGCGGGCAGCTCAGGAACAGAGTTGGGACAGTCAGTTTTTGGAGGCCTAAATGACCATATTTTTAAAACCTGTTTCTATCCTAAATAGCCCTTGATGTCTACTTTCCAATCCAATTGGAATCACTCAATTTGGATTTGAAACGAAAAAGTTAGAGCCAAAACATTGACCGGATGTCTAGCGGGCAGCTCAGGAACAGAGTTGGGACAGTCACTTTTTGGAGGCCTAAATGGATGAATTTTTAAAACCTGTTTCTATGGTAGATTCTCCTATGAATCTAGTTTACAATGCAATTGGAATCACTCATTTTCGATATCGTATGGGGAAGTTATGATCAAAATACTGACTGTCTATCGTAAATCAGCACCCTTAAAACTATGTTTTTCCGGCTGTTCCTTACAATATTTGACCTATCAATTCTTCTTGTCTTAAAAACCTATTTCTATTGGAGATAAATAAATGAATCTACTTTCATTTCCAATTTGAATCATTTGAATCCGACATCAAACGAAAAAGTTACGCTTGAAATATCAACTGTTGGTCTAAGCCGGGTAATCGAAGATGACTCTATTATGCAGGTTGTTCTAAACAAATTTGACATATCATATCATTGATTTTTTAAAACCTGTTTCTATTGGAGATACACCATTGAATTAGCTTTCATTTGGCTTTGGAATCACTCAATTTGGACGAAAAACAAAGAAGTTGTGATTAAAACACTGCTGGTTAGTATGATTGGCCACTGCTCTCCCGCAGGTAACAAATAAACTTTACTTTGTTATTTTCTCTATGGATTTGTTATATAGAGTAACTACTTGTTAGTTTTTTACATAATTCTTGGATTAAAGGAGTCCGTACACCTCTCTTTCTTCATGATTTAATGTTTTATTGCAGGTAGATACTCGTTTTTTGCAGGTCTTGGGAAAATAAAGAAGGTCAACTTATGGACGAGTGATTTTTCAAATAAATTTTTATAAAACAAAGGAATTTTATCCAAAGCATTACCCAACGGATTCATAATAGAACAAATGAAGAATTGATTTCAATTTCAAGATTCATGTCTTGTCACTGCTGCCAAAACATTTTTCAAATAGATCATTTTTTTGACATAACATCATAGCTGTTGTAACTCAATTTATTTATTTACATACTGCTTTTTGTTGTTTCTTTTCTAATTTCTCTTATATTTTGTGTTTCAGGTGTTGCTTCATTCAAACTGTGACCCATCCTCAGCTTCAATACAGTGAACAGCTAATTCATTCTTTGCGTGCTTGTATTTTATGGTTGTATATTTCGCTGTTCCTTTTCTGAAGGAACAACATTTGTGTGCATTTTTTGTCGTTCCTGCTGTTCCTTTTTCAAAAGGACATCATTGTCGTGTTGCTATTTATTTTCTAAAGGAATAGCACTTTTTGGTTCAGCCATTCATTTTGCTGTTCCTTTTTCACAGTACATTTTGTTGTTCTTTTTTCACAATTCATTTTGCTGTTCCTTTTCAAAATGGAACAACACTTTTGCATTTTCACGTTTTGTTGTTCCTTTTCGAAATGGAACAGCACTTTTCGCACTTTCACGTTTTGTTGTTCCTTTTCGAAATGGAACAGCACTTTTCGCACTTTCACGTTTTGTTGTTCCTTTTCGAAATGGAACAGCACCTTTCTGCACTTTCACATTTTGCTGTTCCTTTTCGAAATGGAACAACACTTTTTGCACTTTCACATTTTGCTGTTCCTTTTCGAAATGGAACAACACTTTTTGCACTTTTACATTTTGTTGTTCCTTTTCGAAATGGAACAACACTTTTTGCACTTTTACATTTTGCTGTTCCTTTTCGAAATGGAACAGCACCTTTTTGCACTTTCACGTTTTGCTGTTCCTTTTCGAAATGGAACAGCACCTTTTTGCACTTTCACGTTGGGTGTGTTTTTGCTGTTCCTTTTTCAAAATGAACAACATTTGGTGTGTTTTTGTTGTTCCTTTTTCAAAAGGAACAACAGTTTGAGTTTTATTGTTCCTTTTTCAAAAGGAACAACATTTGGTGTGTTTTTGCTGTTCCTTTTTCAAAAGGAACAGCAGTTTGAGTTTTTGCTGTTCCTTTTTCAAAAGAAACAGCAGTTTGAGTTTTTTTGCTGTTCCTTTTTAAAAAGGAACAGCAGTTTGAGTTTTTTGTTGTTCCTCTTTCAAAAGGAACAACAGTTTGAGTTTTTACTGTTTCTTTTTCAAAAGGAACAGCAGTTTGAGTTTTTTACTGTTCCTTTTTCAAAAGGAACAGCAGTTTGAGTTTTTGCTGTTCCTTTTTCAAAAGGAACAACAGTTTGTGTTTTTGCTGTTCCTTTTTCAAAAGAAACAGTAGTTTGAGTTTTTTTGCTGTTCCTTTTTCAAAAGGAATAGCAGTTTGCGTTTTTACTGTTCCTTTTTCAAAAGGAACAACATTTGGTGTGTTTTTGTTGTTCCTTTTTCAAAAGGAACAACAGTTTGAGTTTTTGCTGTTCCTTTTTCAAAAGGAATAGCAGTTTGAGTTTTTGTTGTTCCTTTTTCAAAAGGAACAACAGTTTGAGTTTTTACTGTTCCTTTTTCAAAAGGAACAGCAGTTTGAGTTTTTTGCTGTTCCTTTTTCAAAAGGAACAACAGTTTGAGTTTTTGTTGTTCCTTTTTCAAAAGAAACAGCAGTTTGATTTTTTTGCTGTTCCTTTTTCAAAAGGAACAGCAGTTTGAGTTTTTTGCTGTTCCTTTTTCAAAAGGAACAGCAGTTTGAGTTTTTGCTGTTCCTTTTTCAAAAGGAACAGCAGTTTGAGTCTTTTTCTGTTCCTTTTTCAAAAGGAACAGTTTGAGTTTTTGCTGTTCCTTTTTCAAAAGGAACAGCAGTTTGAGTTTTTGCTGTTCGAGTTTTTGCTTGCATGGATTCTTCTCTTTCAAAAGGAACGACATTTGCATTTTCACGTTTTCTGTGTGTATTTTTGTTTTTTGGTGTGCATTTTCTTTGATGTTCCCTACATGGAACACCACTTTTTGAGTGTTTTTGCTGTTCATTCAAAAGAGCAACACTTTGGGAATATTTTTGAGGGCAACCCTTTCCTTTCTCTTGTGGGATTATTCATAGTTCAGCTCAACCACATTCTCCTGATTCTCTTTCATGACATGAAGTACACTACTTTTATGAGGACAGGAATTATGGATTCTTTTGAAGCAAAGTTAATATTATTCACGTTATGATCTTTAAAAGGACAGCTCCTTGATGATAGATTCTTTTTAAAAGGGACACAATTATTTATATATTCCTTTACTGCATTGTTCTCTGTTGTACATGATACTGATTGATCATCTTAATACCATGCTGGTTCCACCCTTCCTGGTTATAATCTTCTCTGTCTATAATAAATGAGATTATGGGTATATTTTTTATATTGACATGTTCAACTTCTTCCGCCATCCCTGCTCTTAAGGAGTACTGAGCCTCCCTCTTTTTATCATAAAAATGTGAAATAACAACAAAATTTTGTTCGCAGATGGAGGATAGGGGGTCTCATTACGAGCCAGCCTACCATGTTCATAAGGCTGTAACAAAGTGACATTCCCATTATGGCCACCACACCAGGGTTATGATCCATTAGATAGCCAAATTATCCTTGGAACAGGAGGTCTCATCACGAGCCGGCCTGATCACTTTTGCTACCTCCTAGTGAATGGCAGTGTGGTTGTCTGGTTACCACGCCAGCACACTGATCTCTTCTGTAGAACAGCACTAAAACTCTCCATTTATAAATTGAGGATCCTGGCTCATATGGGTTAAAAAGCAACCCTGCCGAGGCTATGGATGCCTGCGGGCAGCAGCGGCTCTGCTTATGGAATTGAAGTTATATCTTTTCGTCAATTATTATTATAATACCCTTTTCTTATTTTCTTTTTATCAGAGAAGTTATTTCCTTAACTTTTTCCCTGTTTGAACCTTTATGCATGGGAAATTGTTTTATGATCAATCACATCATTTTCAGCTAGAATACCGTCAGCAAAGCATCTTTTTAGCATATTGTTGTCCTTTTTCGTTTTGTATAAACTATCATCAATCCAAAGCGTCCTATCTCTTATTCATAACTATCTTTACACACTTTGCTCTCAACATAACCATAATTTTCACCGTCCTCTCATTGATAAGTGTACTCTGCTTTACTTACTGATATATTGTTCATTCCATTGCCTTGCCGTCCGCACCACCCCTCTCATATGCTTTATGGTTATGGAACCCATTTTCCAATTGGAGGGGGGGAATGTATGCATTATGGGATTGCATGTGATATGATTACTACACTTTGCCATACCTTGTTGATTTGACAACATATTAGTATTGCATGTATACATAAGTTTTTCTAATTGAAATTTTGCATGCATTTTATCTGTTGCTATTCAAAGCTAACACTATGGATTCAAGAACATTGTATGCAAAATAGTGCTTTGTTTACAGGAGAACAACAAGTATGGGCAGAATTCTATTCGTAGCATGACCACACTATTGCACTTCACAGTAGAGGCTCGTGAACGTGAACAATTCTTCAGACATGATGTGCTTCCCTGGATTCTACCTTTTGCATCACTTTTAGCACCAACTCTGCCTACATCAGCTTCAACAACTGCCAGTATTTATATGTCATTCCACATTTTTGGAGGTAAAACTTGAGGTAAAATTGCATAGTTTTCTAATTTATTATAAATTTAGGAGAATCTAATGAAAATCCATTTTGAGCATTATTTATCATCCTTCATTTCACATCTTTACCACTTCCTTTTTTTTCAGCAGCATATCATTTCCGAGTGTGGGGGAGTGTTCCTTCATTTCTTTCTTTTAACCACATCATTCATATTATTTATCATCCATTTCTATTATTATTCATTCTCAACACCTCCCTTATTTCATGTTGTTTTACACCAAGCGTACAATTCAACAGCTGGTAGCAACCACCTCTATTTGTTTTCTAGCATCGCATGAGGACATGCTAATTTTTCAGAGAGGGGGAGGAATCGCTACGCATGATGGATGTTTCCTATTTTCTTTCTCATTTAAGGCATGCAATTTCAGTCATACAATTTCAGTGTAGAAATTGATTTCCATAATATTTTTAAAAACTATGAACTCAATTCTTGTGATCTCTAGGAAACACAGACATACTATTAAAATATACAAACCTAGATCATTTCAAGTTAAATTGGTTCATACAATTTCGGAAATCATGTACTCTCACCTACAGCCATTTTATTTATATCTCATGATCCATGCATCAAAACGATCTGATTTTTGGATCATAGAGACATTCATGTATTGTAAATTTACTTGCAACATTTCAACAAAATCTGGTTTGTAGTTTTGAGAAAATGCTTAATGAAGTTTGTTGTTATCTATATTATATTTTGTTGCAACTTCATACATATAGTTGAATGTCAATGTAAAAATTGTTATGCCTTCATCGAGATTGCTAAAATTGAATATTTATTAATTAAGGAAGCATTCAGTTATTCTCAAATTTTTATTGCTTGGTTAACACATGGTTTTTGTCTTTGGGTTGCATGAGGACATGCAATATATTCAGTTTTCGTTGCATGAGGACATGCAACATATTGAGTGTGGGGGTGTGTGGGGTCGTTAATATGCCATGATTATTGTCACTTGTGAACGCTTATTCCACCCATTTCCACCATTCTTCATCATGTCATTTATTATAATTTATCATTTAAATCCATTTTATAAATGATTTATGCTCTCATGGATGAATATTATTTATTCTCTTTTATTTTTAATAAATTGATTATTATGCATTATTTTACCAATGATAGTTCTAATAAGTTGGTTGTAACCTTATCTACCATTTTTAGCCTCCAAAGTAACTTCCAGATTGAAGATTTGATTTTTAAATCAGCCAACTCAGAAATTCGTTGGTTTAAGGAGTGACAGTTTGGCGGTTAAGATTCTGAGCAAACGAAGACGAATTTGGAAAATCCGGAACATGGGTTTTGTCCAGAATGGGCCCAATTATCTTCAAAGAGACCAGTTTTCCCAAATTCGGCTTGTACAGGGAGAAACGCAGGGTTCTTTGAGCACGATTTTCTGAGATTTGCTGTTGCGGCCGCCCTCCAAATCTTAGCTGCAAACCTAAATCCGCCTTGTTCTTGTTGATCAATGGGTTAGAATCAACCTAAATTTGTAAGAGAAATCATGATTGTAATTATCCATGCTCTGATCTTCTTTATTTAAATGAAACCCAAGATTAGAGACGGGGGATGGAGGACGACTGTTTTTATAATTCTGAGTTTCAGAACCAATGGTGATCATGGAGTCTCGCTGAAGACCTGACTTTGTTATACTTTTGTTGATGCGATTAATATAAAGACTTGGCGTTCATTCCGTTGCTGCATCTGAATTGAGTTACGGCGGTGCCATTGGAAGCTACGGGCCCGGCTCCAACGGACACTCGCTGATTGTATCATTACAGTTTGGCTTTGTGTGGTTTGTTTATTATTCTCAATAATCTGATATACTTACATGCTGTTCCATACTCGTTCATCAGTAGTTTTCCTTTTGTAAATCTTTGTAACAAGTTTACATCATATTTCCATAATTAATCACATAACATTGTTCTAAGTTGTTCACTTCCGTTACAGAATTTATAAGTGGAATGTTTCAGCTACATATGGTTGGAGTAATGGACTACTGGTGATTATCTCAGATGATATATATATGATTGACGTTTCCTATTTATAATGATTTGCTGTTTCATTTGATCAAGTTGCCTACTTGTATAAACAATTGTTCTTTCTTTGTATATAAGTTTATGTCAAGAATTGAGAGTGTCGAACTCGCGAGATTTAGTTCTTTTGATTGATGTTTCATTTACTGCTGTCTATTTCCTTTTGTTATTTCATTTCTACTTGCTGCCATTCCATTTCCTTGCATTTATTGCTTTGGTGTGAGAGGAGAATCAAGGCTGTCGTGAGACACAGCAGACGCTATTATGCTCCCAGATCCATGATCCATACTCTAATTCCTTTTCCTTCATCAATTTCTAGAGGATTGAGTTATTGCTACCATATCTTCGATTGATGGTTATTTGAATGAATGATTTAGTTTAGAACATTTCAGTTTCTTGCTTTAGACTTTGTTTCCAGCTTTCATTTACTTTTGGGTTTTAAGCACTATATTGCAAAACATTACTCTTAAGTAAATAGCCGCCTCAGACAGAGTACACTCTTGAAATAAAAAGTCGTCCCTGGGTTGATAATTAATGTGAGGTAATTAGGAGTTCACAAGACACCTTTTTATCGCCCCACACTCTGCTCTTTGAGTGCTTCGTTTTCCTATTTGATGTGCCTATTTAGGACTTCCAATTCAAACACTTCCTGTTTTAAAGACTGTACTTGTGCATCAAGTGGCAAGGTGGTGCTTGGTCCTGCAGCTGATTGTTCCAAGGACTCTAGGTAGTTATATGCTTCTTGCTAGTTGGAATCTACCTCAAGTGTCTTTCTCGGCCTGAACTCAAATTCTGGTGAAGGAGGACTGCTTTCTCTTTCCAGCCGAAAAGGGCTTTCCTCACGTGGAGGACTTGGCTCAATGCTTGGCTGAGTTGGAGATTTCTCAAGTGTCTCTTTATCTAAATCAATAAAGTGAGACTGTTTTTCTTGGGTTACACTCTTCTTTCCTTTTAGCCTACTACTCCTCCTCACGTGTGGACTAGTGCTCTTTTCCTGTGCACTCTGTTTTCCTTTTTGTTTCTTTGTTATGGCAGCAACTTGAAGATGTACCAATCTTTCTGCCAAAGTTTGAGAATCTTCCTCTATGGATAGTTCAGGGGATGAATAGGTTTCTTGAATGGTTATTTTGCCTTTGTCCTTCTTCTGTTTCTTGTTTTTAGCTCCCTCCTCTTCTTCTTTCTGAATAGTTTCCTGAATGTCTATTGTAGGAGAGTCTTGGGCTGTAATATTCTTTTCTTTCCTCCTACTTCTCTTTAAAATTTTTGGGGAACTGCTTCCAGAGGCTTCAGTCAGTTCTTGGAAGTGGTTTCTTGTCAAAAACTTTTCCCAAGTATCCTTAGTGTTTTTCAACTGATCTTCAATAAGGATTTTTATGAACCCGTGATGGTAAAGATGGGGTTCAATATTGCCTACGTGTTTTTGAACAGTAGAGCTCATTTTCTTCAAGCTTGATAACAGAAAATAAGGCAAATTAAGGGTATAACCTTCCATAAAATTCATCATTAGCCTGGCATGATACATGTACATGGACCCGAAACGACCCTCGCATGTGATAAATTTCTGGATAAGTAATAACAGAGTGGACTACTCTTCTTTTATTGCATTCACAGGGATTCCTTTTGTAAACACAGAGGTATCCATACCTGGGTTTTGGAGCATGATTCTCCATCCTTGATCGTCCACACTTTTGTTTTTGAACCACCTTTCACCTTCTTGTGGGAGACTTGTTGCAGCTGCTATTGTGGCCTCGGTCACTGTAAATTTTAAGTCTCCTATCTCCACTGCGTGTCCATTAAAGGACCGTGCAAAGGCTTTAGCCACTTTTTTGTTATAGCCCCTGAACTTTTGAATGAATCTCAGCCACCTTGCTTTCTTCAACGACTCCTTCGTTTGAGGATAACCCTCCAGGTATTTTGGTCCCTCCGGTTCATCTCTTAGTAGTTTTCCCATTCTCGGCTTTAAATTCCGACTGAAAATTCTACTGCGTATGAAGGTTCATGAAAAAATGGGCTGATTACGGGATTCTTAGGGTAACTGGAGTAGCCGTAATCGAAGTTCAGGATGTATGTCGTGACTGTAGCTAGGGTTTGGAGCAAGCTGTAGTGGATGCAGTGGAAATGGAGAACAGGGAATGGTATGAGTACCGAGGGAGTAAAGGGTAAGCAACAATAACGAGTTCAACATCGAATGCATGCGAGAGTGAAGTGATAAATGGACAGAATAACGGCTGAGTCCTTTTGGATCGGATGACTTGCGCACACGTCTCAGCAGATGGCTACGGGAATTATGGTGAAGGAGAGCTGTAGTACAGTAGGTCATGTCTCAGAAGTACGGCCAATAAATGGGAGAGCAGTCCATCTCGAGTTTAAATTGAGAATGATCATGGGACCGTTAGAAATGAATAAGGTGTGTGTGGAATGACGTCGGTGGAAGGGGAGTGGTATGGGGCTTGCCGTATCAAATCATTGCATTTAGTGGAACTTGCCATGGTTTAATAACTATGCATAATAATGACATTGAATTGTTATTTGGTAGAGATTTTTTATCATACCTTTGGAAGTTTATCATTTCTTGATTAAGGCTTCTGACCCATTGTTGTTCTTTGATCTTGAAGATGCCCCATGTCTTTGCTGCACTTGGTGATGATGACACTAACCTTTGACTGTGACTTTTTTGAAAACAGAGTGATGCCGGCTGTAGAGACAGAGTGATGCTGGCTACGGAAATCGTTTCTGGCTGCGAAAACTGGTTCTAGCTGCGGAAACGGTTTCCAGCTGCGGAAACTAAGACAACACCCCTTTAATTGCACAAAGATAGTTAGAGAAGAACTAACTAAATAAAATAGTCCTGAGAGGGACTTTTATTGATGGAATGAAATGAAATGAGTGGAATGAGATGGAAATGAAGTGGAGTGAAGGTGGAGATGAAAATGAGATGGATGAACTGAAATGGCAAATGAGGTGGAGTGAAGATGGAAAGAGAGAGAGATTTTTTTGGAAAATATAGAGTGTCAGGTGCCCCTGATTTTCACTCTACATTTTTTGTATAAGACTGCCAATCTATGATTGGTTTTCAGGCTTATACAAAAGATTTTTTTTTTTTTTTTTTTTTTCAACTGAAAGAAACAAAGACTAGGCTGATGGAGGAGAAGGATTCCTCTCCACCAGCCTCATTGCAGAATTTTCTTGAAACATTTTGACAAAGTCCTCTTTTGAGAGTGGCTTATGATAAATTTTCAATCGGTGGCCATTCACAATGAGAGGAGTTTGAAACTCATCAATGGTCTTGACTCGAACTGCTCCATTGCTAAAGACTTCGTCAATATCATATGGTCCAAGCCAATGAGTCTGAAATTTTCCTTTGAAGTCTTTAAACTTGGAATCAAACAGTCACGCCCAATCTCCATTTTGAAACATTTTCTCTTTGATATATCTGTCATGCCACTTAGTTCTTTGGTGCTGAACTAGATCAGTCCTTAAAATTGCATCTTGTCTTATTTCATCTAGCTCATTCAGCTGCTCCATTTTGTGCTTTTGGGCTTCTGATAGATTCATCCCCAACTGAACTGCCATCTTGAAAGTCTTGACTTGAAACTCAATGGGGAGCAGGACTTCTTTCCCATAAACAAGTTCATAGGGAGAATGTCATGTTGTGTTCCTCCATGTAGTTCTATAGGTCCATAAGGCTTCAGGAAGCCTTTCTGCCCAATCTCTTTTGTGGAGATGAACAGTTTTGGTGATGATGCTCTCAAGAACTTTGTTTGTAGATTCCACTTGACCATTTCCTTGCGGATGGTACGGAGTAGATTTTCTGTGCTTGATTTTGTATTCTTCCATCAGCTTCTCCATCAAATTAGATGTAAATTTACTTCCCTGATCTGTCACAATTTCTCTTGGGACACAAAAACGAGTAAAAATATCCTCAAAAAGAAATTGAACAACTGAATTTTCAGTGGCAGAAGGCAATGCCTTGGCTTCTATCCATTTAGTAACATAATCAGTGCAAACTAATATACACTTCTTTTGTTTAGATGGTGGATTAATAGGTCCAATGAAATCTAAAGCCCATTTTTCAAAGGGTTTGATGAGTACCTGTGGCTGTAATGGCATTTCATTTGAAAGAGTTGGTCTCCCAACTCTTTGGCAGCTGTCACACCTCCTGACATATTGTTTTGCATCTTTGAAGAGAGAAGGCCAATAATATCCTAAAGAAAGGATTTTATAGGCCGTCCTCTTGTCAGCAAAGTGTCCATCGCATGGTTCATCATGACATGCCTTGAGGATGTCAGGCATTTCATCTTCCCGAACACATCTTCTGATCACACAATCTAGCCCTGTTTTAAACAATTCATTAGAAATCCATGAATAATTTGAACTCTCCTAAATAATTTTCCTTTTCTCATTAGGAAATAAGTGTGGAGGTAGCTTCCCTGTAACCAAATAGTTAGCAATATCTGCATACCAAGGAGTTTTAGTAGTTACTCCAAACAAATATTCATCTGGAAACTTATCCTCTACAGGAGAATCTTCGTTAGTATTTTGGATTCTAGACAAGAAATCAGCTACTGTATTTTGTTTCCCTGGTCTATCTAACACAGTAATATTGAATTCTTGTAAAAGTAAAAGCCATCTTGTAACTCTGCCATTAGTAACAGGTTTTTTCATGAGATATCTAATTGTAGAATGATCAGTATGGAAAAAAGTTTCATAGCCTGTTATATAATGTCTAAACTTGTTGATTGCATGAATAACATCTAAGAACTCTTTTTCAGTCACAGTATAATTTAACTCAGTAGGAGTCAAATTTTTACTGGTGTAGTAAATGGCATAAGGAACTAAATCCTTTTGACCCAACACAACTCCTAGAGCTGTATCTGAAGCATCTGTAGAAATATGGAAAGGAAGTTTCCAATTTGGCCCTCTCAAAATGGGTGCTTTAGATATTCTTGTTTTCAAAGTTTCAAATACAGATTGACAGTCAGGATCCCAATTGAATTCATAGTCTTTTGTAAGTAATTTGAAGAGCGGAGATGCTATCTTGGTGATTTTTTCAATAAATCTTCTATAATATCCAGTAAATCCAAGAAAACTTCTAATTTCTCTTTGACAATTTGGAATAGGTAACTTGGAGATGACTTCAACTTTTGATCTATCAACTTTAATCCCATCTCCTGAAATATGATGTCCTAAAACAATCCCTTCAGTAAACATCATAAAAAAAAATTCATGACTTAATGAAAGATTTGTTTCTTTACATCTTATAAGGAATTTTTCCAAATTCTCTAATGCCTCTTCAAATGAATTACCATAAACTGTAAAATCATCCATATAGACCTCTACACAATCATGAATTAGATCAGAAAAGATTCCTAGTACTGCCCTTTGAAATGTTGTGGGTGCATTACATAATCCAAAAGGAACTACTCGGTAAGCAAAAGTTCCCCATGGACAGGTAAATGTGGTCTTGTCCTGATCTTCAGGTGCTACCTGAATCTGATTGTAACCTCTAAAACCATCCAAAAATGAGAAATACTTTTTGCCTGCTAAAGTAGATCAATAAAGGGTAAAGGAAAGTGATCCTTCAAAGTTGCTTTGTTCAATTCCCTGTAATCAATGCAAACCCTCCATTCACCATTCTTTTTAGGTACTATAACCAAAGGAGAAACCCACCAGCTATCTGAAATGGGGTAAATGAAGTTTACATTAAGTAACTTTTGGAGCTCTTCTTTCACTATCTCCCTAAGGTTTGGATTCATCCTTCTTTGAGGTTGTCTGATTGGTCTATTGTTTTCCTCAATGTAGATGTGATGAATGCAAGTCTTAGGGTAAATACCTTTCATGTCAGTATACTCCCATGCAAATGCAGTAGAATGTTTTTGCAAGATTTTGGTTAGCTCTTCCTGTTGTGATTTTTCCAAGTTTCTGTTGATATTCAATGTTTTTCCTGGAAAAATCTCAATGGCAGAACTACCAATTTCTTCCATAGAGAAAAGAGACATTTGTCTAGATGATAGACACTCAATGTCAGAATCCAACTAAAATTGTGTGTGGTCATATTCTGAAGATGGTTCAAAGTTTTCTAATGTGTTCAGAATTTGACTATCTTCACTGATCTCAGAAATGGTAAAGACAGGTTGTATAGTATCTTCATCATCAACCCACTCATTATCTCCTATTTCTGTAATTTCTTTTGTTGGAGGATACAAATTGAACTTCTTTGTCGAATTACCATCAGAAATATACATATCCCCAGACCTACAACTGATAAAAGCATCAGTTGTCGCTAGCCAAGGTCTTCCTAAAATAAGAGGATGTCCTCCTAGATTACTCTTGGGAGTTAAAATCATGAAATCGACTGGATATTCCCAAGAGTCTAAGGAGACTGGAATGTCTTCTAATACACCATCTGGTTTGATAATTGATCGATCTGCAAGTTGCAGTAAAGTAGGTGTAAAGAGAAGATTAGGAAGTTTTAGCTGTTCCATAGTCTGTCTACTCATGATGTTGATAGCAGCCCCTAAATCAATCAAAGTATTTGGTATTTCTACCCCATTTATATGTGTTTTGACAATTGGACTACCGGGATCTACATATTTCTGCATAGTAATTTTTCCCATCATGATATCTGCAATTTTCCCTACCAGGTGGATTCTTCTAGTATCTCTTGGTTTCCTTCCTGGTCTTTTAAGACTCAACTCCTTTATTGTTTTTGCTAGAATAGGAATCTCTTTAATGGCTTGTAAAAAGGGAATCTTGATACAGACATTCTTCAATTCATCTAGAAAATTATAGTCAGGCAACCAAATTTGTTTTTTCACTCCTTTGTCAATTTGTAATCTTTCAGGAAAAGGAGGTGTGGATAAAGATGCAGGTTGCTCAACTATGGGAGTTGTGGGGGTTAATTCTTTTTCTTTTTCTTTTTGAGTGTTTGGGTTTTGAAGAGATGCTTCAGAACCCTTATTAGCTTCAAGAGACTCTTCCTCAAAAATGTCTTGTTTTTGGGTATCTATAGAAGGCTTATCTAAAATTCTACCAGATCTGAGTTGTACTTCATTGAGAGGAACAATCATATAGGTAGGAAATTGTTGACCTTCCATCATGTAAGCATTTTGAGGGTTTTTGTTATTGGGGTTTGGCAATGGCTGAGAAGGAAGTTGATTTGACTTCTGTTGGAATGGAAGCAAGAGTTGAGAATTTGGATTCTGTTGAGAAGGTTGTTGTTGTTGTGGAAATGGCAATGATAGTTGTGGATTTTGATTTGGAAGTTGTGGAGCTTGTTGGTTTTGAAAATATGGGGGATATTGATAAAATTGAGCAAATCTCCCATAAGGATTTTGCATACTTTGTACCCATGATTGAAAAGGATTTTGAGGTTGGGACCAAGGTTGTTGCCAAGGATTCCAATTTGGTGGGTTTTGAAAGTTCATAGAGTTGCTAAACCCTTGATTTTGTTGCCCCTGCCAAGGTCTCCTTGCAACAAAACAGAGAGATTCGATTGTATTTGGATCTTCTTGAAAGATAGCTTTGAGCCCAGGAATTGAAGGACAATCCTTGGTCTCATGATTCTCTGAACAAATTACACATGTTTCTACAACTTTTGCATCCAAGGGACATTCCCTTAGAGAATGTTTCTTCCTACACTTTGGGGAAAAGATGGCCAAAGGCTCAGCTTCTGCTTTCTGCTTATTGTGAATCTTAAAGGTGTTTAGTTGCTCACTAAGACTCCCTAAGATGTCAGTTTTGAATTCATCAAGCATGTTGCCAATCTCAGCCCTACTTATTGATCCAGTTGCAGATTTGTTTGCTCTGATGAGAGAAGGATCTCTAGGCCCTTTTTGAGTTTTAGATTTCCCCCTTGAGAGATGGACACATAGCTCTGCTATACCATGAAGTGGAAGTTGAGATATGTCTCCTTTTCCCATCATGTTCAAAATATCTATCCATTCATCTCTAATGGCTTTTAATAGAAGGTCTTTCAAGGTCTCCTCATCTAAGTTACTCATTTTTTCTCTTTTCAGGTTGTATTGAAATCTTTCAAGTAAATCCTCCAAGTTTTCATCTTCTCTTTGCACCATTTTGAATACCTCATCCTTGTGATTGGTGGGCATACAATAGTCCAGGTACCTATCCAAAAATGTTTGTTTCATATCATTCCAAGTCCTAATGGATTGAGTGAGTAATCCCATGAACCATTTTAAGGCTGCTCCTTTCAATGTTGAAGGAAACAGTTTGAGTTTTTGAGAGTCTTCCAGATAATCATAAGTTTGACACACGACCTCAAACTCAAATAGAAATGTTTCAGGGTCCTCATTCCTTAACCCATGGAAGTTTGGGAGGACAGATGGTGAGATGTTTTTCACTATGGATCGGGAGTCCTCATCGACTATAGGAAATATGAATGAGTTATCTCCATCCCTATTTCCCCCAATGTTACCTCTACCTCCTCCATTGTTTCCTCCTCCTCCTCTACCTCTACCTCTACCAAATCCAGTTGCTCCTTCCTCTATCATGGTAGTTTCCCTAGAGACTTCAGAGTCTTCTGGTTCTTCTACTAAGGGTGAACGAGAAGGAATTTCTCCCTCTTCTTCTTCAGATGATTCTACTTCTTCAATTACAATTTGTCTTTCTGTAGAAGGAAGGAAAGGATCTCTTTCTAATTCAGATTCGATGGAAGGTGTGGGAGAGTCGACTCCTGCCTCTTGAATTCCAGGAATCCTAGGGCTAGGAGTGTAAGTTGGAGATGATGGAGGTGTCTCTTGTCTATTCCTTGAAGTATATGGACTTGTAAAAATCAAACTCTTGGCTCTAGCTAAAAACCTTCCCCTAGAATCTCTTGCTCTATGCATGTCATTTTTTTTTTTTTCTTCAAGTCGGGCTAATAATTCTCTTTCTGATCTCCCAGGTCACTCTAGGTGCAAGAAGAGAGCATACTCAAGAAACTATTAAACCAATAACTTTCTCTTTTCTGATCCTCCAAATCACACTAAGTGCAAGAGGAGAGCATACTTTGAGAGGTTATCAATTTTCCTTCCTTGAAATTTTCTTGTTTTTTTTTTTAAGAATTTGGCTACCTAATTTCACTTCCCCGGCAACGGCGCCAAAATGTTTGGTCAATTTAGTGTGATCTAAATTGCTATTTATAATGTCAACCCGGGGTTCGTAAACTGACGAAGTGAAGTGTACTATAGGTACTAGATAACCATTTCCTTAGTCTTTTGTTATTTTTAGTTTTTTTTAAGCTTGTTTTTGGATTTATCTTTCCCTAATGTGAGACGATGAAAAGGTGATAAAGCAAGTGAAATATGGATGATTATGGTGATCTCTAAGTGGTTTTTCAAAACTTAAAAGAAAGAAAGCTTTAAAATAACTGCAATGAAATCAATTCTTCAAAAGAAATAAAGACATCAAACAATGAACTAATGACATCGGCCCAGTATCTTTGTTGCTGAATGAAAATGAAAGTGAAATCTACACTAAATTCAATTAAAAGTAAGAATAACTAATCCACATTATTTCAACTCTTCAACTCAATCTTCCTTGTGAAAAGATATCATGAAATGTTAAGCAATGTGAAATCTAAAAGAAATTAAACTGCATAAAAGAAACTAATCACACTACTTTAACTTTCTTGACCTTTTGCCTTTCAGCTTAATTTACCCTGTGAGAAACAGTCATGAACAAGTCAAGCAATGTGAGATCTAAGCAAACTAAATCAAGCTATAATGAGTGATATTCTGGTTCCTAATAAAGTTATTTGATTATAGAAAGGAACCGTTAACAGATGAATAGCATGATATCTAAGAACAAAAAATAAATGTACAACTCAAGGAAATGACAGTACTAGAAATCAAACTTCAGAAAACAAGAGTCAGCGACAAAGACAAGAGGATCTCATATGCCAATAGTTATAAAAAGAAAAGGTGAAAAATTGCCCCGGGCTGCCTAAGAAAACCTGCAGAAAACACTGATCAGTTGTAACCATAAAAGAGCAGCAATGAAAATGTAAATCAACAGAAATCAAAGAGCTTTGTTATGTACAACTAATATACATGATGAAATAAAACGCAGCATTTAAATGACAACTGTACAGCTAATATACATGAATAGAAAAAAAAGTAATGCAAGAGTTAAAGGACAACTGTATAAGGCTTCAGTGAGCAGGGGCCCTCTACCACTTCAGCCGATTCAACGAACAGCTACAAGCTTAAGTTTAAACCAGTCTTCTCATATATTAAACAGCAATGTAAAAGTGCAGTGGGGAAATACAACAATTTCGAATTACATTACAAAAGATTAAATTTTACAGCATTCATGGACGCGTTATTCATAAAGAAAGAAAGCTAAACAGATTAATTAAATCTACGCTATTAACCACGCTGCCAGAGACACGTAAATCCTCTTCAGCCCGGATCTAGGTAACTGTCATCATGTTTATTAAATCTGAGAGGTATGGCTGTTGGATTCACGCTATCAGGATGTCTTCGTGGCTAAGGATTGTGCCACGTAGCTTCACGTGGTCAAAAACAGAGCTACGCAGAGTTGTGCCACCACTGAACACTTCCGTTGACTATCCTTTGCCCCTTGTTTGACCGCGGGCTTTTATGGCCGTGCTGGATGATCTGGAGGGACACGTTCCATGTCCTTGACTCCTGTAACTTGCCCATGTGGCTCATTTCTTCAGAGGACACCTGTAGCATGGTGTTTGACAAAACGGCTGCAGAATCCTGTGCTGGCTGCAGAAACCTGGGTTGGCTACGGAAACCTGTGTCGACTACGGAAACTAAGAAGCTTCCGTAGCTGTCTGAACAAAATTCTAAGCCAAACAACAGTCATCAGCGTAGTTAGAAAACCATGTCAAAAGCTCTTTTTTTAACTAAAATACAATGATTTAATCAACTTGGTGGATGAAATGAGTGGAACAAGAAGGCTGAGAGGGTGTATAGGAAGGTGCAGGTTCAAGGCTCAACAGATACCAAATATGGTAGCTTGTGCCATAGGTGCTTTGGGTCCTTATGCACCCTAATTGAAATGTTGTCGAAATCATCCTTGAACTCTGTGTAGGCCATCAATTTCTCGAACAAGGTTGGGGACAACCTTGGCCTATCACTGATAACCATTCGAAGTTCCATCTCCATTGGAATCCATAAAATTTTCGACTCTTTGATCCTTTCCAGATCCTTTGTTGCCCACAGTGAAGTGAACCTTGCTGCCTTTGGTAAATCTTTCGGCTGCGGGGGAAAGTGAATGTCCTGCAGTAATCTCCAAGCTACTAAAACAATAGATAGTAACAACCACGCATAGTGGAAGGGCTTTCTCTCTTCCTGAGATTTGTGGTAGTTCGTGAGGAACTCCTCACACAGATACTTCACCCAGTTGTATTGAACTCCCTTCATGAACTAGGTAGCTAACGATACTACCGACACCAAAACTTCATCTGTGCGACACTTACTCATGATTCTTCCTGCAAGAATCTGGGTGGTGAACTACACTTCTTGGTCTTGAATAAAGTGCATATAATATCCATGCAAATTCTTAACAAGCCCATATTCAACCTTCATCTTGTCTACTAACTATTTCTCACCACTTTTCCCTCCAAACTCCTTGGCTGGGTCCACCCCTTTGTAGGGAAGCTTTGTGATCCAATGAATTAACATGTCCGTAATCGGGATGGGCTCCCTAAGCCATAGGCATCCATCATGCACCATCGCAAGGTGTTGGTGCACACACACCATGTTGATAGTCAATTTATGAAAATGCAACACATAGAGCATGTGAAGTAACTCCACCTTCTCAACACCTCTGACCCACTTCATGGGTTCCAACCATGTAACCCTAGTCTCTTCATAGTATATCTTTGTCATATATTTGCTAGTCACCAAATATGGTAATCACTTATAGTCTGTGAGGTCCCAATCCAACATTTTCAGAACTGGAATGCACACTAGTGTTGTGCCTTCAAATTCCACCTGTTCAAGAAACAAGGGTGTCAAAACCGTAAATTTCCCGGAATCTAGGTCATTGATAACTTTGGTTTTTCCCTTCCGTGGAGGGATATATGCTGGGATCTGTGTGATAGGCTCAACCTCCTCTGCATCCAACTCCTTTATGCTTGGTATTCTTCTTCCTCTACATCAACCACTTTCACCCATTGTTTATCTCTTTTCTCCTTCTGTCGCACCTCTGGGTTCTTCCTTGGTGATTGTCTCACCGACATCGGCTTCTTCTATTTTTCTTTGGTAGTAGATTGCTTTGGCCTAGGCAACCTCGGCACCGTAGGCACAGGGGTTGTAGCTTCCATACTTGAGATCTCAGGGCCCGGCACATCAGAAACAATAGCTTCAGAACTCACACCTTCTGCAGGATTTGTGGCAGTAATTCGTTCTAAGAACAATTCACAGGTTGTTGCAGATAAACTTTCAAATGAGGGGCTCAACATGAGTGCTTCCCAGTCTTCGTTCTTCATACAGTGAGAAAAATAGGGCTCAGACACAATTCTCAGAACGCAAAGTGTTCTTCAGTGAACTAACATGCTCAATTTATAGGAGGGTTTGAATTCAAATCTGACCATTCCCCCTAATTTTTTTATCATTAATGCATCTTTGGCAACATATCTCCAAATATTTTTTCCATAAATGGTGCCTACCCACTCCTCTTAACTTATTTTTGGCCATCAAATCATTAATAGTAACTCCAATGGCTACCTTTGGACCCATCTGTGCAACACCATCCTCCATGGCACAACTTATTCGGTGCAGCTTCACCTTTTGCACTCCTGTCATCCATCGCACGGCCTCCTTACCACATTCTTCACTTAGCTGCACATTGTAGTTTATAGTCCTGCAATACCTTGTGGCTACCTGGATTACTAAGACTATATTTCTTTCATATAGTCATTGCATAGGGGTAGGATCCCCTATGTACAACTTCAGCCTACTTCCATTCACTTTTCCAAGGAATGGTTCCCCATTCAGGTTCACGAGCTGAACTGTGCCACCATGTGTGATCTCCTTAATAACATATGGCCCCAACTAGTGCTTTCGAAACTTTCCTAGAAATTTCGTGAACAACTTGTCATATAAAAACACTAAATCATCTATATTGAATGTGCACAACTTAATATGTTGATCATGACATGCCTTCTTGCATTCCTTTTACACTTGCTGGTGAAATCCTATAAGAAATTGGTCTTCTTCTAACTCCATGATCTACACGAGCTATTCCTCCAAGGTCTCATGATCCACCATTTCTGTCAATGTTGCAATAAGTAAACTTGGGACAATATACTCCATAGGCATTACTGCCTCAATCCCATAGACCAGTCGAAACAGTGTTTGGTCTATCAACTTCTTGCAAGTCATCCTATAAGCCCACAACACATCAGGTACGTGCATGTCCCAGTCATTTCTCTATGTGTTTCAAACCTTTGTCAATGCATGCTCCAAAATCTTGTTAAAAGCTTCCACCATTCCATGGCCCTGTGGGTTATAGGGTGTGCTCTTCTGATGAACACCTGGAATTCTTCAAGCATTGCGCTGATCATTTCATTTAAGAAATGTGTACCCTAATCACTTATCAATATCTTAGAGCATCCAAACTGTGTTATGACATATTCAAACAAAAATTTTGCAGTAGTGACCAATGGACAATCCTTCATTGGTTGTGCTTCTACCCACCTAGTTAAATACTAAGTTGGGTTAATGATATACTGCATGCCCGTCTTCTTCCTTGGTGGTTGTATTGGACCTATAAAATCAACTGCCCATTTTTAAAATACCTGCAATGAGACTTGAGGATGTAAAGGCAATTCATCCCTTCATGAAGGCTTCCCCGTCGTTTGGTAAGCATAGCACACCTTGAAATATGCCTTAGAATCCTTGTGTAATGTCAACCACCATAACCCAACATGAAAAAATTTATGCTTCGCCGCTTTCCCTGCATAGTCACCTCCTGCCACTCCTCTATGGGCTTCAGCTAGGATACTAGCATGTTCAGACTCTGGAAAATACCTTCAAAATATCTCAGTTTTTCCCATCTTATACAAATGACCCACAATCACTAAAAAATCCACACCGCAAACTACTAACTCCTTCTTTTGTTGAGTGGAATAACCTTCTGGAGATGTTCTCGTTGTTAAAACTTGAATGATATCTTGAAATTGATCATCCATGACGCACACCGTAAAGATCTACACATCCAGAAATCCTTCCTCCAAACTACTTGGTTCCCTGCCTATTTCAATCTTTAATAGATGGTTTAGGCCTGCATTCAGCTTACTAGGATTCATAATCACTTCAAAGTCATACTCCTGGAACAATAGTAACCATCAGCATATCTTCCCCCCCAACATAGGCTTATTGACCAGGTACTTCAACGTGGAGTGAACTGTATACATTTTAAAGTTTCCACCCAACAAATAATGCCTAAACTTTTGCAGTGCGTAGACCATTCCCATCCCTTCGAGCTCTATTGTGGAGTAATTCTTCTAGGATTTGGATAACTTTCTACTCATGAAAGCTATCGGATGATCAATCTCTCCCTCACCTGCCTATGTTAATACTGGTCTTAACACAATGCAAGAGGCATATACATGCACATGGAACTCCTTCTTCCAGTTGGGAAATCCCAAAATAGCCATTGTCACCATTTTCTCCTTCAAGACATCTAAGTTGCACTGATAGTCTTCATCCCAGCAAAACATCACATCTTTCTTCAACAATTTCCCCATCGGGGCAGTTATCTGAGTATATACTTTGATAAACTTTCTGTAATACCCAGTGTGTCCCAATGTTGCGCGCAGTTGTTTCACATTTCTATGAGCTTCCAAATTCACAATTACGGAAATCTTCATTGGGTCCACCATCAATCCCTGCTTACATATGACATGGCCAAGCAAAATCCCAAAGGGCACACAGAATATACACTTCTTCAAGTTCAGTGCAATCTGATACCTTCGACATGTATCCTGCATAAGGCGCAGACACGCAACATGGTGCTTCACCAACCCAAACATAGTCCAATGATCAAAATACACCTCCAAAAATTTATGAATGAACTTTTTGAACACGGTGATCACCAGCCAGGAAAAAATTACAGGTGCATTCTTCAACTCGAATGGCATAATTGTATATTGGAAGCCACCCCACTCAATCTTCAAGGTTGTCTTGATTCTATCTTCTGGCGTGATATTTATTTGATGATATCTCACAAAACCATCAGTAAACAAATATGCCTCCTATCCGCTAACATTCTCTAACACTTTATCAGTAAATGGTGTTGGAAATGGATCATGTATGCATGCATCATCAAGCTTCCTCGGGCCCATGCATATGCATATTCAACTTTCTGATTCTTTTCTTGGACCACCATTGGGCTTACCCAATCTGATTCTTCCACAGGCTCAATAATACCAGCCTCTAGCATCTTATCCAGTTCCTGGTGCACCTTCTCTTTATATTTTGGATTCAAACAATAAGGTCGTTTCTTAACAGGGTTCACATCCGCTTCAATGTGATCTTCATAACACCTAAATCTCTTATGATCCTTATCAAATCTAAAAACTTCGTTGGGAACAAATCCTGGTACTCACGCAATATCTCAGCTACCTTATCAACCGTATCTTCATCCCAATAGTCTCCTATCTTCACGAACTTAGGTTCTTCTTCAAATCCAATGATTACTTGTTGATTATTTAGAGGCTCTAATATATCGGGGTTCGCCACCTTCAGTCCTTCGACTTCACGTTGTCCTTCTATCTCTGGAATGGAAATATTCCACGGATCATCTTCTTCTTCTTCTTCAGCAGTCATGTTATAACATTCCAATGCATGGCGCAATTGTGTACTCCAGTCTCACAAAGCACATTCTACCAATTCCTTCGACATTCTGAATATTGATGCTTTGATCTCCTGGGGTGCTTCATCAATGCTCTCAAACCCCGAAGCTGAAAGTTAATAGAAAACTCTCCCTTAAAATTTCCTATTCATTCATTCCATGACAAAGCTCCGTCTCTAGATACCATTTCATTGGGATCGTATCTAACTTATGACAAAAAATATCCACCCATTCTAGTTGTGGTTATATTCCCCAGGCCTTAGTCTATCGTGCCAAATGATCACATGGATCATCCTTCCCACTTTATTTTTCTGCCATTCTAGTATTAGCATACCCAAATATTAACTTCATCATTCTCCTGTATTCTTTCCACCCAGAAAAGTTCTCCTTGTGCATACCTCACCAATGGGCATGAGTAGCATGCAACACCAATTCCAGTGCCTAGAATCAATGCTCTTCTGGTACTTCCCTTTAGAATTCATCCAAAACAATTTCCACATCATTCAAACCATCATAATTCTGAAGGTTTCTTACATCAATCGAAACACACCTCAGTGATTTGGTCATCATATTGCAGTGGAGCGTAAATACTTCATGTAACCGATTTTGCCAATGTTCAAGCTCTTCATCTAAATATGAGGCGTAGGAGCTATCCCTATCCCACGCAATTCGTCCATCGGTTGTAGGGTTGATCCAATCCTCATATCACATTGTTATCTTATATATCTGATCCATATCATCATCACTTTATACATAGTTGCGAACAAGTTCAGTATAACGAACTCCTTCTACAGGGTCTAGTGGCACCACAACCCTAAGCGACTTCTTCTGAAATGAAATATTGTGCTTCTTCAAGTTAATTAATCTATTCATATAAATATCCCAGTCAATTCCTAGTAGCATGGGGTAAGGGTTACTATCATCCACTATTTCAATGCCCTCAAAGTCAGCCAGCGCAATTTCACCCTCAATGTCCACCATTACACCATATAAGTGCCTCATTGAAACAATCTTCTATTGCTTTTCCATGCGCAACTGAATAGGGGACCATTTCAATGTAGGTCTCCCCATCCTTTCCCATGTCTGCTTAGGAAGGACATTTGCATCAGACCCCAAATCCAAGATGACCTGGTCCATTTCGTATTCTCTTATCTATGCAGTTAGCCTCATCTCACACCTGTTCTCATATTATGCTTACCAATCTTACTTACTGTGCTTTTTTCAACAGGAGTCTTTTATGTATTTGTGCACGTGTCTATTAACTCTTGTAATCCTTCTACTCCTTTCTGGTTGTGCAGTAACTTCATACAAGTCTTCAGGAAAGTAGCTAGTATTGAAGGATCTACTTCTTGCATCGTATTAGTCTCTAACATTTTCTCACGACTCCCTGAGGTGGAGGCCTCAGTGTAGTTCTTCTTTGCTTCCATGAAGGTTTCTTTAGCACGATTAAGATCAAAATCTACTTCCTTCTCAGCAACTTTTCTCACCCATCTATCTTCCTTAGGTGGTTTACCTTTATCTACATCAGTTTTCATACCACTTCTCAACATGATATTTATGCTCTAATCTTCTTCGTAGGGCTCATCCCTCATCATCTAAATGTTCTCCATAGGCTCTTGGGTTTGTGCCTTCTTTTTTCCATAGGCACTAGACATTCCTCTATGACATGGTCAAATTGTCAACAATACTGACATGAAGGATGGGTGGGGTTTGTACAATATTGTGCGAAGTGCCCTGATTTACCACAGTTATAGCAGATTACCTACCCACGCCCTTGACCTGGTCCAGTGCCTCTTCCTCGTCTTCAGCCCTGAAATCATCAACGCGTTGCTCCTGCACCTTGATCCCCAGGCCGGTTCTCTACCTGCATCCTGGAGGTAGGGGTTATATCCATCATCATCTCATAACTCCTACAATGGTGTTCATCGTGTCCTACAGACTTACAGAAATTGAAAAACAATTGTTGATGGGTCTGTACAATTTTTTGCAATAAACGGTAGTTATCAGTAGCATGTTGTCCTCTAACCTAACATATAACGCACCATAGCATAGTTCTCGTGCTCGTCCCAATGTTATTTTTTGGTTTTAGGGCAACAAACCCTCCCCCTATAGCGTAGTTCTTAGAGACCGAGAAATGGTCCTTATCATGTCCATGGCTCTTACACTTTAGACACCAGACCTCAGCATGCACATCTCGCTGAGCTTCCTTTCCTCTCTTCAAGCTATGTAATTCCAAGTGAAAGCCTTCCAGCTGTGAATGAATCTGTTGCACTCCCAGGTTCATATCCTGTATAGGAAATGCATCCAGACTCATCGCAATCTTGAAGGCTTTCACTTGCATTGCTATCTTCTGTTGTGACAGAGGTACTCTTAAATGTGGAAAGAGCGATGCTATAAACCAGTCGCAATGCTGGGAATCTGATATTATCAGATTAGCCTACCTCATCAGGCACTTCAACCTCTGATCAAAGTCCCAAGGTGTCTCGTCTATCTTCTATCATATTTCCTTAAATTCAATAATCGATTGCTCCTCTGACTTAGGCTTTGTGAACTCCTTCTTCAAAGATAGTTGGGTATCCACCAACATTGTGTTGGGGTTATCAGTGCAATACTTGATATACCATGTTAATGCACGATCCTGTAAGGTTGTAACCAACTATGATTTCTTAATATTATCATCTGTGATCTATTGTGTTATCCAAATAGCTCCTACGACAAACCAAAATTGTTCGGGTTCTTCACTCCATATTCCCTTAAAAATCGAAATCTTCATCATGTTAGCCATGTTGAATGGCGGAATTGGAGGTGGAGGGTGTGAAGGCACAGGTGTATGAGGTGGAGGTGGGGATGGAGGTGGAGTGGATGGATGAGGTATCCTGAGAATACCCTGTGTAATTAACTGAACTACACTTTGTGGCGTAGTCAGCACTGTCCATTTGTCATCGCTTAAAGGGGGTTCAATGAGCGAACTATATTCTAGGTTGGATCCTCTATTTTTTATAAAGAATATCCCGCTTCGCGTAGCCCCAAACATCAAGGTAATTGCATAACCCTCTTTTCACGTAACAACATTTTAATCCAAGTCTTTAATGATTTCAAATACTTACATTGTGATCCTTTAAAGATCCTTCGTTCCACTTTGTTATAGTTGATATTTCTATCGATTGCAAAATAAGTCACAAAAATTCCCAATCTGCGATCAATCCAGTGGTCCACAGCCCAAGCGATATTTCTTTCTGATGCTTCCAAACGTCATACCAATTCATAAGTCCACATTATAGGGCCTTCGAGACTCCACATCCCTTGACTATCAACTAATTTAGACAACCACTCATATAGTTCTTCAGTGAAGAAACAAAAGGACATGTCGGTCTTGTCTATGTACAAATATCTTTGCAACCATTGCTCCTTGGATAATTTAGTTCTCCATCTCTCCTGAGCCACAAATGTGTGCAATTTTCGATCAATCTAGTTATAAAGCTATTTCTTCGTAGGAAACCATTTATCACACATCTCTCACGTAGATCCCAGTCACCGCAAAGGAACCATTTTTTGACTTAAGGGGGCCTGACCTAGGTTCAGATTTGTTCATGCCAACCAACAGAACCCTAACTATTGACTGTTTTGACAACAACTTGCATAACACAGGCTGCAATCTCACCTGAAGCAGTATTGGGGGATGCTAGAACTAGGTTTATGCATCTAGAGGCAATGTGATAAGTGGGTTCAATCTCTGGTAGCTCAGATCTGCCTTCGCGTAGATCGGTATCCTTCTAGGGCTTGCTATTGTAACTCAGGTAAAACTGTTTCTAGACCTTCACAAAGGACCATGATCAGTCTTTATAGACCCTAAAGAAGGAGTCTATCTACTTTTTCATGCTAATCAACAACCCTAGATCTGCCTTCGTGAAGATCTATCCAATTCGTCAGGAATCATAATAGAATTAACCCTTAACTTCGCGAACATAGATAATTACTTAATATATGCATAAATATGATAGATTCGCACAACGTATATACATTTTTCCATAGAAATAATTTTATAAAGCAACATATCACAACATAAATAGAATATGAAATAATTCTCAGATGCAAAGTATTTATTCAGAATCAATCTTTATTAAGCTTCAATGTTCAGATTATAGACTCCCTTACCCTATGCACCTAGCTACAGGGGTCTACACACTTAGTTGCATAATTTCCAAGGCCTCCTACGCACTTAGCTATATGATTCTTCCTCTTTCACCTAAGTACAAGAAGCAGAGCCTTCATGCCTTAGCACTTGCCCAAAACAATCTCTATCTTGACTCCAAATTATCAACTACTACCTCTAGAGTCACTATGACTCAACTATATATATCTTTCTTCAATACAATACCATGGTCTGTGGACCATGGGTGAATCTCAAAACTGACCTATTTACTTATCCAAACAAGGGGCTAAAACCCCTTTGACTCCTATCTAGCTGCATGCTCTACACCCACATTTCATGGAGACATTACATATTTTACAAAAATTTTACAAAATTTGGGTTAACTGACCCTAGGGACCCTATCCCAACATCAAGTGTCTTCGCATTGATTAGAACATCTCTAGATTCATTTTATGGTCATAACATATTTGCTGTGGTAAAACAACACTTTTGGGTCACATTCGCACACACTTCACTCATAATACTTGGGTAATGTGTATAAAGTGGTGTTTTGATTTGTATTCATTGTTGATCAATCTTGTCTAAGTTTTCTCAGTGAATTGGTAACTGTCGCACATGGTTTTATGACTAGAACTCATCCATCTCACCTATTTCCCATAAAGTGAACTCATAAAGACCAAGAGCACACAAGAGCACTTCAAACCCTTAACGGGAAACCTGTCGTTGTTTAAGAGTATGCCCTATGCCCTTCACGAGAGAAAAGTGCACTCCTCAAGCTCGATTCCCCTTCCATGTTCTAAATCGAAATCTCTAAAACTCACTAAGTCTTCCTATAGCACACTCCTTCGACTTGAAGAAGTGAGCCCTCCTTGGGCACACTAGCACATCTTGAAGACCTGAAGTTGAACCCTTCAACCTTCCCCAATGTGCAATGTGTGCTCCTGGACTTCTTGAGTGCACTGGTGCACTCCAAAGGCACGAAGCCCCATCCTTCAACCTTCAAGAGTGTGCCATGTGCCCTCCCTAAGGCCTCTTGATCATATGAGCACACCTTAAACGCATGAAGCCTCGGCCTTCAGCCTTTGGGAGTGCACCATGCACCCTCCCTCTCTCCCTTCAGTGCACAACACACTTGGGAAGCTTGAAGCCTTCCCCTTCATCATTTGGACTTGTGCCTTGCATCCTGCCTTGATTTTTTTCCTCTTTTGGTCATATGAGTGCATGTTAAATCCCCAAAGCCTCTCCTCTTCGCCCATTTAGCCTTTCAAAGTGTGCCCTTGCACCCAGTAACCCATTTGACCCTCTTTGAGTGCACTGAAAAGGATTGAACATAAAATATGCATGGATTATGGTAGAATAGGATATTTTCAAGCTAATAGTTGCTTGTCATGAGTGATTGCAGATACAGGTATTCCAAAAACACCATGGAAAGCACACATGAGGAATATCAAGCAAGGAAAACAAGCAAAGGAAGCATGGAAAGAGTGAATAACACACTTAAACCTTAATTATCGAAGCACTCTAAAGACTCCAAGATTGAAGACCCTTTGGAGGGTTAAAGCGCCATTATCAAAAGAAGAATAAAGAAGGAATACATAGCTAGCAGCCATGCCACTGCCAAATAAAGTACATGTCATCAGTCACTATTAGTCCCAATCATCAAAATAGTGAAATTTCAAGTCTCATCACATGATGATATGGATGTCATGATGTATTATTGTAATAATTGTAAAAGAAAAATATATGGAAGTCCAAGAGTCATGTAAGAACTAAAGAATTATGGAATTCGGAAAGACATAATATCAAAAGTTATAAGTAATTCCAAAATCCATTTGGAATCCCAAAGGGTTTAGAAGTCCAAAGGTCATAAGATGTTAGAAACTCAATATCCATGAGGATGTGAAAGGTTATTCATCAAGTTATAAATAGATCTTCATTTATTAGGTAAAGGACTTTTAACCTTGGCTTCTCCCACAAGGCATTAGAGAGACAGAGTTAGTACTTTTGGGGAGCAAATAGTGGCTGTAACGCTCCACTATTGGATGTAGTGGTGTTCATTACATTTTTCTATATTGTGACTTTTTCTTAGTATTGAAGCCTTCCAGGCCAACATATTTTCACACATAGATTGTGAATATTTCTAAGACTATTCTTTGAATGTTTATAGTTAATGTTTGTTTTCATTAGTATTGCATTAGTTTAACTATTTATGTTACTCCAATGCTTCTTGTTGGAAATGTGTTGTTATGTTTGTAATCATCGTCGCATCCATGTGAACTATTTCACTTGATGTTAGAAGAGTCTTTTTATTTCACGTGTGCCTACATTAGGGTAGTACAATTAATTTTCTCTTACAGGCTCACTTAATTCCCCCCCTCCCCCCCCACAATAGAAGAACCTTGATACATCAAAAATTGAAAATTTTCACAAGGCATACTAACTTTCTCATTCAAAATGACAATTTCACTTCTCTTGCACACTGACAGTTAAAGCCAAGGCATATCTTTAAGTAAACAGTGATTGGTTTGTATTCAGGATGAGACTCCTACACCAAATTATGTGAGGTTTAGTTGGGACCTTATATCGGGGAGATCCCCTGTATGTTGGCAGCATCTAGCACTGTCAACAACACTAAAGGGTTACAAGTGTCCTTTTATCTCTTTTTTGAGTTCATTAAAACAACATGAAAATACACCTTGTATCCAGCACACTATTATGTCTTCTTTGAGCTCGTTAAACCATGAAGAAAACACATTGTTGAGTATCCTTTTATCTATTTTTTGTGCTCATTATAATTGAATAAAAAATACATTATCAATCATCTTCTATTTCTTGCTCGCTAAACTGTGAAGGAGATCCCAATAAATAAAAAGACAAAAAGGGGTGGGGATCACTTTTTTCCATTCAACTAATCAAAATGGTAGTGCCAATAACATTTCCCTTGAACATTGCCCATATTTACATCATTATCTTAAAACTAGGTTTTAGCTTTCCTAGGAGCTATACCATATATATATATATATATATATAAAAGTAGGTTTGATCCTCTTGGCTGGGCACTCTTCCAGTCACTATAGAGAGTGATTCAGTGCCTCTTATGTTTTTGTGCAATATCACATGGTGCTAATTAGTAAATGTTTCCAAGTCAATTTTGTGTCATGCTTTTACATGTTCAAGGGAAGTCTAAACCTCAGTAATCCATTTGCAATCCTTTTTGACCTATTGTTTTGGCCATCCTTGTGTCAGTTATACCTCATGACTTCATTTATTCATATCTTCTCTTAGTTTTTTCCATATCTATTGATGGGGGGTACATTAAGGCCCTCCTTTGATGGATATTCTATTTTCAAATTCAAATCATTATCCAGGAGTTTGATCTATGAACTAGTAGTACTTTGGAGCTTGCAGACCTCAAGGGTAGGGTTCCTCATGATTGATAGTGTGTTTACCTCATTAAATTGTAATCAATCGAGTCTGGGAGTGTTCGATATTAGCTTATTTATTTACACTTTGTGGAATGTGCTACATACCTTGGGATACATTTTCATCATTGGTGGGTTCCCTCACATCTATTAACACTATACCTTAATGATCAGTAATTAGATGGTTTTTACCATGCTTTAAATCAACTCATCTATTCGCATGTTGTAGATTTGTAGCATTGAGGTTGAGTAAGATACCTTGGGATAGGTACATCTCACTCTTATATGGCACCCTTCCCAAGTTGTATTGGAGTTATGTATCATTTTATGTACTTTGAGGACTACTTTGGGGAACCTATCTTCTATGTATCCACTTTTCTAATTATGTATATTGTTACATAGATTCACACTAAAATTTTTTGTGTTTATGATCTTTTGGTTTGTTGCATGGATCCACATTGTATGTATCATGCTCATGTACTAGCATTTCATTTCATGGATCTAGAATATATGGTTGGTGGTCATCTTTAGTTCTTAATTATGTTGAGCATGGGTATAACCACCTCATGGATGGTTATCTTATGGTTGAGACATAGGAATAAATGTCATTTTGATTTGATTCCTTGGCATTGACTCCTTCCTATAATTTTGATACATGTTTTTGTAATGCATTCAACCATTAGTTTATCTTTTAACTTCATGCATTAAGGGGTATATTTTATGACCCTATTTTTGACTCCACTATAGTGAGAGAGACCCTAGTTCAACTTACCTTAGTTATTGGCTAGAATGCATCCCCTTTCACCCCTATTTTTACTCATATGGGTCTTACAAAGAAGTTATTAGATGTTATGTTAATGTAATTGCATAGTTGAGTAATTTCTCATAAATATCATTGTGACAATTGCATAAATATGAAATAATATTTTTTTCATATTTGAGAAAAAGCTCATAATTAAGAATGAAAGTGGTGCATGAATTGTAATCACGTGGTTCACATGATATCAAGTCTATCTAATACTTGTATCCACCAAATTCACATGCCATCAGGCCTAACTTCTCATGGCCCTAGGTGTCTAGATAAATGTTCCCGAATCCAGGAAAAACCTACATATTGATACCCTCTCAAGGGAAGAGATATAGAGAAAGTATTTTTTTTTTAATGTTGGTGGAATTTTACCTTACTTTCCTAGCACAAGAGATTAACCTAATACATAAATAAGCTAAGGAGAGGAAGATACCAAGGACCATAAAAGAGGCCTCACTATTTGAAGGTATATCATGTTTTTTACTTTTCATTATTATGAATGGAAAGTTCTTTCCCTTCCAATTTCTTGTTTCTGATATGGATAACTTGATCATGTTTATGAATTAAGTTTGCTTATTAAGATAATACACCTTCCATAGAGGTAAGTATTGTCTTTGCATGTTCATAATTGTGTGTAGGAGATTAGCTCTAATATTTGAAGCAAGATCTCTAGGTAAGAGCAAGACCTTTAGCAACCAAGGATCTATGAAATCTACATCGATCTAATAGGGTAGTAGCATCTAAGACCTTTATGCATGTGGATGGTAGTAGCATAACATTTTTTGGATTGGATTTGAACATTCACACACTATCTAATGGATTTAAGGGCAAGATACATGGAGAAACAACTCCTTGTCTTTTGAGCATTTCTTGAGGCAACAATGCCCCACATCAATCACATAAGGATGCTTCTATACATCACTTGGTATTCCATTCCATTAACAAGAATAATTTCCTGGTGCATTGAACGTTTCACCATCAATTGAAAATAAACTTAACTATATTTAGTCAATTATTTCCAGCGACTTGACTTAACCTTTATTTTTCACTTCTAATGTGTTATACGCCTTCCATATTTTTGGCATGTAGGACATATTACCACCTTATCATTTTATTGTGAATTCATATTTATAATTTATGGGATCGTTTCCTCCCTCAAAGTTCCTTTGGTTCATGTGGTATTGACTACCAATAATAAAGATGAATTGGCCAAGAAATTAGCTAAACCAGTAAGGTCCCTAAGCACGTTTTTAGCTTGAATATTTGGTATTGAGGATATAATTTCCAAGATTCTTTTGTGAAGATGGATTAATTTGGAGTCTAAAGGAAAGGCTCCCAAAGAAAAATGTTGAACTGTGTTATTACAATTTACTATTATCAAGAGGGGTATGATTGGTAAGGATTCTTCCAGAATATTTCCTTGAAGGAGAAAATATATCGTGGCTTGATTAATGGAGGATTTTCCTAGATCCATACATAATGTAATTCAATTTATCCTTTCATGCCATAGAATAACTCCCTCGTCAAACCTTCCACCCCTAGGATTTTCTTTAGTGCCTCATGAAAGCATAAAATGCAAGACTTTGACTATGAATCCATGCCTTAAATTGTTCCTTTGTAAGAGATATTTACTAGAATTGTTTCCTACTATTAGGAGGACTAGTTTAGTTATATCAATGGATTTGAGAAAGAAATCAATATTCCTATCTATCTAGTAGGTGAGGTCTATAGACTTTTAAAATCCTGATTTTGCATGCTCTGTTTATAAGGAAAATTCTCTTTTAGCTACCACCTTCAACTATGATAGAGTTTCTTGAAAGACTACTCTTATTATTTCATGCCAAATATTTCAATAGAAAAATTTAGGGAGAGCCATCCACACTCCTCAAAAATATAGTTTTATAACAAATTTTCTAGGATTCAAAAAATTGGAATGTTGATTATGTCCACTTGAGTCGATGAAACAATCCCTGCATAACCTACCCCTAGACCTTCTTAGTGAATTCATACTCTAGAAATAAATTCTTAATCATTTCATTATCAGCTCAATAGAGGGGAAAAGTAACTAGTTTCAGTCTTCATAATTGTTATTGTAATCATTTCAATATGTGTCTTATGTAAATAAACAAAAGAAGAAAGAAAAAGTTATTATTTTAAACCATGGGTTTCGTCCTTCTTATCGATGGCCTTCTCGGTAAAATCATACTCTTCATGATTCTAGGGTTTCTTAGGTCATAGGATTTATTATCATGAGTCAATAGATTCAACATCATGATTATAAGACCCTTAGAATTTATTTTTTAGTCTAGAAAGTCCTGGAACCCTCCTAGTACATGTCAGCGCTGGCAGAGACAAGTCGGCCTAGAGAAGGGTTATTTGACCTCTTGGAAAGGATATATATAGAGACATCTTCAACCTTATTTTGGACATCATGTCCATAAGTCTAATATGCAATAGAAATAATAATAGAGAAGAGTGAAGGACAAGGAATCCAAGATAAATCCCTAGCAAAGGAAAGAATACATGTCTTTGGGAATTTTCTCTCAACGTGCGAGTTTCTTTAGTAGTTGTAGGAGAAAAACTTTTTGAGGTAATTGCAGGTCCAAAATTTTGAGTTTAATGTAGTTCCTAAAAGGTTTTTCTCTAGTACTAGACATTTTTTGACTTTGACCTAATTGGAAGGTCTCTTTGGAGGGTTGAATTGGTTATGGGAGCAGGACTTGGTCTAAGGTTTTGGGTCTTTTACTTCTCATTTGAACCATATTCTATAATAACAGAAGAGATTTTTTAAGTTTTCATCTTGGAGGGGTTTTTCACTGGCTTGGAACTTAATTTCTATGTCCACTGTCTTTACTATTTTTTTCTTGATAATTATTTTATGAAGAAGAGCTAATAAAGAAAACACATGAAGATAAATAAAGTACACAAGTAATTATTAAGGTTAAAAAAAATGAAATTAATAGCTACCATATTGCATTTTCCAACATGGTATAAGAGCTAAGGTGAACCAGAGAAGGCATTTGAGAATATCATCTTGTGGACACAAAGAAGGGTTTTCCCAAGGGAATCACTTGCATAAGGTTCAAACTCTTATTAAAGAGAGTAGACTACTTCAAGCTCTCATCAAAGAAAATATTGAGAAGGAAGATCACAATGTAACACATCCTCCTGCATTTACCCACTTTTACAAGCCCTCTAGGGTAAACATGAGTTCAGTGTTACTATGATATGACTTGACCTCCAAGTTCTAGTTATGAAAGTGGGGCCTACTAACCGAAACTTTTACTGCCACCCATCAGGGACACCAGATCACTCAAGAGTCTAAAAACCACCCCTAATGATCAATCCCTGAGTTAGAACTTATTTTCACAAGCTTACCTCCCAACTGCACCCTTGAAACATTATGTATGGGGTTGGAAGGCTCCAACCGCATCCACAAGCCTTCCTGCATGTGGTTATCACTAAAATATTCAAGTTTTGTGGATGTAATGGTAATATCTATGCCACGTTTTCAAGGTTGGCCTACCAGCGACTGCCCAGAATTCCCAAAACTTTCTAGATTCAAGTCTTAGGTCATAATAAGTCTAAACAACCAATAACAAAGAGCTATATTAACCAAGACATACCTAATACATTATACACATTTCATCAAACATATAGTAAACATAGAAGCTACAGGTCATGAATGTATATATGATCATAAACTCCTAAACTTCATCATAAAATCATCAAGAAGGTTGAATTCCCTCTCAAGTAGTTGCAAAAACACTTGTTAGCCCATGCATTCATCAACCATTTAATAACTTATTGAATCATGAACAAGGTATGTAGTAACAACATATCATATGACCATGAATATAACTAGAATAGAAGCTACGAAAAATAATCCATGAGATCAACATAATAAACAGTACACAGGCTCATTGATCACAACATAAAGTAGTTCATATTAACATATGAAAAATCCAACCAATTCATCAACTTCCACACACTACTCGACCATAGGCTAGGCTGAACCAAATCTCTATTTCATCCAATCACCCTTGTGCCATATTCCAAGAATGAATATAGGATCTCATGGGATAAACCAAGACATAACCAAAAAGGGAATCCAAATATTAAACCACCACCACCCTCAAGCTAGTGTGATCTCACCTAAACTAGTCACAAGGTCACAAAACCAAAACAAGATTGGATGCCTTAGAATTCCTTCATCATACCCATAGGAATTTTCTTATCTCCACCTACCTGTCGAGGGCTTCTCAGAGAAAACCATATCCACCCTCAACCCTTAGGATTTACCTGAGACTACCTCAATTAGATCCAAAATATTCTGGCAATCCAAATATCAACCAAGAATAAACCCCATCACAACATGGCTATCTAGGAAATGGAGACATAAGGCTAAAACCACTGTCAACCTAAGAAAATCCCATGCCAATGATAACAAAGATAAACAATTAACTAATGAATTCACCATGCATTTGAATCCCAACATTTTAAATATCACATGCACATTATTACCTATAGATCCACAATTATTTTTTCCCCTTACTTGTTTTTGTCCAAACTTCCTCTTTCACACCCTTGATTCCCTTTCTTGCTTGCTCCTTTGCTTGTTATCTTTGATTTTCTAAACATGATGAAAAGTTGAGAAAAAGTTGTCAACTATTTCTCAGGTGCCTTTTTATCATTGATGTCTATTCACTTCCTTTCCTTTCTCCTTTTTCTTCATTTTCCTTTGATTTTTCTCTAATTTCCCTTGCATGTACATTTGTGTCTCTTCATATTCCTATTCTCTTATTTTCCTTTATTTTCTTAACTAAATTTCCTTTATTACCTCTTTGCATTTTCCAATTTTCATAGTTATTAATAAACCACAAGTGATTTCCCCAATGTGATGTTTACCCACCATTCAACTTGGAATATATGTCCCATGACCTTCGACTTATTTTATTTACATGGAAAATCAACTAGGGGTTCTTACAAACTCCTCCCCCTTAAGGGAACACTATCCTCAGTGTTTTATGACACTTATGACCATCAAAATGTACTTCTTATGGAGCTTTGTATCACAACTCAATGCAATATTTACAATGACAATTGTTGAAAACATGACAAATGTACTAGTTATGGAGCTTTATAAACCTAGCTCGATGTAGTTTTTACAATGACAAACACATATACTTATGCACATTTTCTTCAAACAAAATATAATCATATTTTCCATGGATATTTCTATACATAGTTCGATACAGTGTTTACAATAATATACACATATATACATATGCACCATTTCTTTAACTAGAAAATAAAAGGATATGATGCCTGCAACGGCAACAAGGGAATCCAAAGGCTCATACCTCCACCCTAAAAGTAATACAAGGATTAACCTCCTTCCCAAGTGATGAGACCCAGTATTGCAAAAACAATGTTGTAACTCTAAAGGCTACCAACTTAAATAATCAACCTGGGGTTTGTACAAACTTAAGAGGTGTCAACATTATATGTACAACAAGCAATGTGTCCTTCTTTCATTGATCTAATGCAATGAAGTGAATGTCTTAAAATCTAACCTAAACTAGTTACAAAAATGGAAATTCTTATCTATTTACAGTAATGGAAATGTTACTCTACTTTTCATAAATGTAAATGTTAACCTACTTTCATGAATGTAAATGTTATTCTATTTGCAAAATGTAATTGTTGCATCAAAAGGAAACCTAGTTTATGCAATAGAAATAACAATGTTGGAAATGGAAACACTAGCTTAAGATGTATGAAATAAAACCTACTCATGAAATAATTCTTCAATCACTGCATTAAAGATAGATTTTTTCAACAGAGTCCATAAGGTACTTCATGAAGTAATCATGAAGTAATCCTCATTATTCTCTTCAAGTCATGAATATGTCCAATAACAATAACTGCAGAGGTGAATTGCAATGGAGAAGAGGCAAGGCTTAAGAGGTCTTTTGGTCTTAATAAATCATGGTTCAAAGCTTGGAGGTAATTATTCAAGCCTAAGTGACAAAAAAAAATCTTTTGGATCATATCTGCTCAAGTTTACACGTGCTACAGGACTGCCATAGGAGGTGCTACAAGAGGCCCTGTTCGGCTACAGTAGTGAGATAACTTGCCGAATTCCCAAGTAAATCAAATGAAAATGATATGGAAAAAAAAATTTATTAAGTATGATATCTTAGGACTCTGTTCCAAGTGGGATCACTCCAAAATACCCCTTTTAACACATGCTAAAAGATAGCAAAAAAATAATACTCTAAAAACCGGAAATTCAAAAACTAGTGAGCTAGTTAACCTACCAAATTCCTAACCTAATCAAGTGAAAAAATTTATTGGGTAATTTTTTTTATTAACTTGAATTCTTTTATAACCCAATACAAGTGGAATAAACTCAAATAAATCTCATTAATACATTCTAAAAAATAACAGAAAATTGCTACTATTTTGGTACAATGGACTTCTAGAAATTCTAGATTTATGAACTAGTGAACCAATCCAAGTAGCTCAATGATGAATATGACTTTTCAAAGCTGTTTTAAGGATAAATCATGCTTATTACACTATAAATAATATGCAAAACAACTCACTTCAATCATTTAACCAATATGACCTACAACAAAAGAAGCATGAATAGTAAATGCATAAATAAGAGATGCAAGTGAAAAAGACATTCAAAGGAAATAAATAAATTGTACAAGAGGTCTATGAGAACCCATAGATGGCCAAGCCAAAGGAAAATCAGAGTCCTATGAATGAAACCAAGCTTTAGAAGCTAATAGATGGTCCTCTTCTAGGTGGCCACTCTAATCCTGAGATTAGTTTGATGGGAATACTTGGTGTTGTTGTCCCACATCCTCTATCATCTTTGATTTTGCAATATGCATCCTTCTGTGAGTTATTCCCTTTCTTTTTCCAATTCGAATAAGAGGGGTACTGCAAATTTCTCAGGAATAATCCTTCCTGCTTCTACAAATTTATAATAGAACTCTAGTTTAGGTTACGGTTTAGGCTCTTAGAGTTCCTAGGGACCTATTTCGACCTCTTTTGATGTTGTTTCCTCCTCCTGTAGCACTTTTTTATAAATTTTTTCTTTATTATAGCAATTCAAGTATTCATGTAGTAGTGGTGTCGAGTCCTATATAACCTCTAGTTTCTCCTGTAACAAAGTCATTTATTCTTTTAGTTTCTTAGTTTTGGATGATCTAGTGGTTGGCCTTGTCATGGATGCCATAGGTTGTTTACTCCTGGCTTTGGGGGAGGTGACATCCTCAATTTTCTCTTCCTCTGACCCTAATTTATTTCTTGTTGACTAAATGAATTTTCAATTTTGATAGGAACAAATGAAGGAGGTTGAGGTTGATGAAAACGAGACTAATTTAATGAAAACAAGGTTGGCGGTGTGAAAGAAAGGTTAGATGAAAATGAGGCTAGTGGGATATAAAAATGAGGCTAGTGGGAGATGAAAACAAGGCTAGGTAAAGATTTGGTTTGGCGAATAATTTAGTTTTTGGATGGTTTCCTTTATTGACCCCTGATACTTAGACACACAAAAGAGAAATTACATAGTACTCATGAAGCCTAAAGGATTTGATTACATACCTCGCTACCTGTGGAGCTGCTTGATGGTGTTGATGTTTTGGATTGAGTATTGTTCTGCAAGTGTTGTTGGAGCCAAAGACTATGTTGCAAGTGTTGCACGATGTCCTGATTCAACATTGATGCTTGTTGTTAGAGGTTTCTTGCTTATGTGTTGATGGTAGATACGGGCATGAGTAAGGCTATTTTTTAGTGTATTATGTGAAGTTATTGGTTTTCCTCCCTTTCTTCGTGCAATTTCCTGATAAAAATATGAATTTTGTTTATTCTCTACTAGCGAAAACTCAGTGATGTAGGTATTTTTCATTCATGCATGTTCTCTTGGAATTAGCCAGTACTGCTTTGCAGGGTAGTCAAGGATTTTGTAGCAACTAATTAGGAGGCCCTATAACTGCTGAAGGATCAGGGTTGTAATATTTAGATTCCCATGGTGATTGATTTCCAATTCTATAGCTTTGGCTACCTTGATGTCTGCATGTTGCTCCAAAAAATGGTGTTTGATCTTCTAACTATTTAAGGTGCCATTTCTTGTACTAGTTGCTCCACGGTTTAGTTCTGATTTGGAAATTTTTTGTACATATTCTAGAGATGTCCTTGATTGAGTGTTGTCAATGTAGGTCTTTTTGATGGTAGATAAATATGAAGCTTTTAGAGATGATTAGTGACCCTATAGTAGGCTTGTAGATGTTTTGTGGCTGCCTAATATCAAGGAGGTTATCCCTCAATGCTTTATGATGGTCAATTCTTCATTCTGGTGCTTCCAAGTGATTTTAATTGTGGTTATGGAGGGCTTGTGTAGACTACTACAAGACTGTATAATTTCTTGTAGCAGTCACATAGACCTCTCTATGATGACAATAACCTTCACAAAATGCATATAAACTCTGATAATTCATGTTAAACTCATGGACAAGGATTAGAATCTTTGGTTGTGGTGAAAATTGTGGGAGAAGGGGTTAAAATAGTTTTTTTCATGGATAGAGATTAATTTTTGGATGTAAAAATGGCTAAATGGTGTGGAGGATGGATGATGAAGGTGTGGTTGACTTATTTTTTGATACCCCCAAGGAGAACATAGGATCTCACCCTGTTGTCTAGGTAAATTTTATATGTGGACAAAGATGATCCCTCTAGCTCAATGAGTGGGACTAGAAACCTACGTGACAATCTACTAGACACTTTCCTAAGTTACAATTGAAAAGAGAGACGAAGAAGATTGCCTACCTCATTTGGATGCTACCATGTTGTTGGGCCATCGAAAAGGTATGTTTTATCCTCATATTAGCTTAATTAATCATTCATCTTTATATGTTTATCTTCAATTTAGAAAAAAATTTAGAAGAAACAAATGTAGAAGCCGAATAAAAGCCATCATTAACGAAATGGGTAATTTTGGGCATCAAAGCTAACTTTCGCTATTTTTATATGTAAGAATATGAATTGAACGATTGATGTTCAAACGATGGAACAACAACGACCAAGAAAAGGAAAAGGAAAATGTTTCGCTCATGAAGGCTAGTGGAAGACCAGGGAAATTGAGTTGATTTTGTAATAAAATATGATTGTTGGTTGTGAAATCCTCAAGATCTCCTAATCTTGAGGATTCACTCCTATCCATTTGTCTCTCATAGATTATATAAATCTGATAGGCGAAATGAACAACTAGCTAGGAATCTAGAGATTGTAACTATTCACTTTTGACACAGATTGCTCTCACTATGGTGATTTTATATCTTTATTATTGAGTTTAATTACAAAGACCGTGTTTTATTTGTAATTTCATTCTAAGTGTCTTTCGGTAGTGAATTCTAGAGACTCTGGGCCCAGTCGTTGGGAGATTTATTGCATTGCGTCTGTCATACTTATTTCTTTTTACTCTTGCAAATGTTTATTCTTGTTATTTCATGAAATTAGAATTATTCTAATTGTTGTGAGTATTTCTCGTTAAGATTTACCTTTGTCGTTCAAAGTAGATTCTAGATCTTTCTATGTTTATAGTTGCATGTTAATCTTTTATGAATTTATTAGATTATACTAAGTATTTGATTGATGTTCCTTTTGAAGTAGTGTTATCGGAGATCTTGAGTTCACAATTGATTGATTTCAGTTAAAAGTTTGAATATTTTCTTGTTGTTTACTTGTTGTAACTTTCTTTCTTTTTGAATGAATTATTGTTGATACTAGTTAGATCTGGTAAGAGTGCTTCCTTTTACTTGCATTCATATTCATTTTTCTCCACAATAACTTAAAATAGATTTGTAAATTCTTTAAGGTTTGCCTTCATATTTGTTTTGGATTGAGCTTCGAGAATTAGATATTAGTCATTGCAATGATTCTAAATCATTTCATTATGAATTAACCTCTGAATTCACTTGCAATGACAATGCTAAACACTCTTGAAATAAACAGACTTACCCTGTTTCGATAATTAATGTAGGTAGTAAGGTTTCTTTCAATAGGCATGTTAGTGCACTAGCATTTTGGCGTCGTTGCCGAGGAGAGTGTTTCAAAGTGATTTCTTTTTATTTTTCTTGCTATAAAAGAATTGGGCATTAAAAATGAGAGGTAAGAACCTGCGTAACCAACAAGTAAAGTGCTTCTTCAATAGCCCGCTTTTCAGCAAATGCATAAAGGTTAAATAGGAGTAGGGGTTTTTATGAATGACTAAGAATAAAAAGGTAGACAAATATCAAAACCCCCCACCCAAATCCACAAAACCCAAGGGATCGGTGAACCTTGGAAGACCAAATTTTATAGATGAAATCACAAGAAAAGAAAAATCGCAGGCATCAGTAGGACCCCGGACTATATTTGGAAAAAGCCCTACTGTAATCCTCAGGCAGTAGGCTCACCATCTGTAGCCTACGCTGAGATTCATAGCCAAGCTAGAGGATCTGAACGGAGCTTTCAGGTTATCGAAAATTTACATTATGATCCTTCACGAGAGAGAAAATCATGCAATTTAAGAGGAGAGGGAGAAACCAGTGGAGCTTCTAAGGCAGAGCCATAGTTGTCTGAACTAGGATCTCCTGTGATCCCAGATCTAAGAAGTGTCATAAAACCACCTCTGATTGAAAATATTCCACTTACTCTGATAGAATCCCCTGAACTCCCTGAAGGATATTGGCACATTTTTGACAAAATGGAAAATCAACCACCTTAAGGTCAGACCTCGACGTTGGAATATCCCATAGTTGATCCAGTAGCCAATGCCCCGATGAAATCTATTCCCTTTCAAAACATCCCAAACTTTCATGGGATGACCACAGAGGATCCGAACAGCTTCTTATTCGATTTTGATTTCCTGTGTAGATGATATGATTATACCACCAATCCTCAAAAACTGAAGTTGTTCCCTTCTATCCTAAAAGGAGCAGCTTTGCGATGGTTTATGGGTTTAGGCAGATGCACTATTAACTCTTGGGATGACATGAAAAATTATTTTCTCATGAAATATCACGATTATTGTAGAACTAGGGAATTAAAATACGAAACCTTTAAAATTTTTGAGAAGGATAATGAAACTCTAGAAGAATATGTCGAACAGTTTCATTAAAATTTGCAAAGATCCCCTCACTCCACATTACCAAAAGAAGTCCGGAAAGCCATATTAATTAAAGGAATGAAATAATAATGGATAGAAAATTTAAATATGATGGGGAAGGGAGAAATTTCTCAAGAGTATTATGATGAAATTGTTTACTTGTGTATCAGGTGTTCACAAGGTAGCACACGCACCGGGTCAGGAAACCGAGATTCTGTGACTATAGGAAGCAAATCGCCCAGTGGAAGTGTGACGAGAGTAAAAGTCAGTAATCTCCTGGAGGACTTCAATACAGACATCCTGGGCACCCTTACAACACAGTTGGACATCCTATAGGCAAAACAAAAACAAGCTTTAGAAGAACAAAATTTGCTCATTTTTTATTCACACCACTAGAAGAAGCACAATCAATGGGAGTGTCCATTGGACATAGTCCAGACATTTCCTATCTGCACCAAGGACCATGCCACCAAGCATTGTCCATCACTTCCAGGGTTGAAATTAGTTTTTAAAGAAGTAGAAGAAGAGACAGAACCAGTATACTTAATGAACCAATGTTGACAGTGGCAAGTATGACCTACAGGTATGTCACAAGACCCATCTTAGTTCTTCCCTTCATCATCATTTAATCAACAGAATAATTCTAGAATAGTGTGCCAAGGTCAATCACCTTTCTCGATTTGGAATTCCTAACCATTTCCTATGTCACCTTGGCCAACTCAGTCCTTTCCAAGTAATGGTAAGCCGAATTGTCCTTTTACTCATTTTTGGCAAAATAATCCCTACCCATCCCAGTGGCCTACCTCTACTTCACAAAATTCAAACTGGTCTTTGAATTGGCAGTGGCCTCTAGGGATAAACCATTCACCTATGGCGAAAGGTACTCGACCTCAACCTACATTATTATGCCGATATCCACTACAACAAAATCCTCAGCCCTTTCTACATCCCCAACTACCAACTCAACCAAATCCAAATCCCAATAACAGATTGATTCAGCTGATACAAATTGTTGAAAACTCAGACCCCGAGACCAAACAAAAAGAATGTAGTGAACTAAGGCTGAGTTCAGGACGCATTATCACTCCTGAGGAAGATAGATACCAGCCACCAAATGAGTTAGAAACACCACCTGTAAATACACCTTTGACTGTGACTGACACATAAATAAAACAGGGAGAAAACATAGTCGAATAGAAAGATCCTGAAAAACTCATAATTACTTCTACCTCGTTCCCTAAAAGATTACCAATACCTAGACCAATTGTTTATCCAAAGTTTGATCTCCTAGGGGAACTTAAAAATATTTTCATTTAAATTCCTCTCCGCCAAGCCACCCAAGATATTCCTATTTATGCAAAAACACTTAAAGAACTATGTGTGAAAAAGCTTGTGAGGAAAATAAAAGCTTCACCAACTATCCATGTTGTAGGGGCCTTGTCTGATTTACTTTTTGGCGGGGAAACACCGATAAAATATGAAGATCTAGGGGATCCCATAGTTACATTCCAAATATATGGCTGCTCCTTTTCTAATACATTGGTCGACTTGGGTGCATCCATTAACATCTTAACCACGGAAACTTGTGAGACACTTGGTATCATAGCTCTAGAACCAACCACCACCCTGCTAGAACTCATTGATCATTCAGTGGTAAAAACAAAGGGAAATTTACAGGACATTATGGTTTTCGTCGATTCATAAGAGTACCTAGTGGATTTTCTAGTATCAAACCAAGAAGTCAATTAGACGGATGCCCTTTAATTTTGGGCCAACATTGGTTGGAAATAGCTGATGCTTATATAAGTTGTCATGTGGGCAGCATGACCATTGCTAAGGGAGATGTTGTAAAGAATATTGTTTTATATCCTCCTGCCAAACTAAGTCTGTCCATTGTGAAAATACATAAACAACCACCCACATACTTGGAAGAAAGTATTAGTTCACCACTTACAGAAGCAGAGGCACTTGAGTTCAAGAATCGGACTGAAGACGATGTAATCAATAACTTTATTAATCAGCCAGCCAATGTGATTAATGTAAAATTCCAAATGTTAAAATCTATTCTTGACAATGAAGCCTTGGAAGACCCTTTGAAAGATACTTATGATTAGCATATTCTGACAACTTTCATTCACAACAAGAAGCCTGTTGAAATTGAACTAGGAAAGGTTTTAAATATCAATGATAGTCTGGGCAGTGACCAGTAGCAAAGTCTCATTCAAGCTCTACAAATATATAAAGGGGCTTTTTCTTGGGACTATCCATACATGAAGGGCATAGACCCAAAATTGTGTACACATCATATCTACACTAAAAAGGATGCTCGTCCTATCTAGCAACCTCAACGGAGACTAAATCCACATCTCATCGATATTGTAAAAGAAGAACTACAAAAGTTGTTGGACGTGAATTTTTCTTATCCCATTTCAAAAAGTAAGTGGGTCCCTCTGCTGGTAGTTGTTCCCAAGAAGAATGGGAAGTGGCACATCTATGTGGATTGTCGGGAATTGAATAAAGCCATACAGAAATATCACTTCCCTCTTTTATTTATTGATCAAGTCCTTGATACATTGGCAGGGAAGCAATTATTTTCCTTTCTTGATGGCTTCAGTGGCTATAATCAGATCCAAATCACCCCTGAAGACCAAGACAAAACCACCTTTACCCACCCATGGGGTACTTTGCTTATAGAGTGTTACCGTTTGGTTTATGAAATGCCCCAACTACGTTTCAGAGGGCCATCCTCAGTAATTTTGTTGATCTGATAAATGAAGGACTTGAAGTTTACATGGATGAATTTACCCCCTATGGGGATGACTTTGACCAAGCGCTACAGATATTAGAGTATGTTTTGGAATGATGCATCGCCACCAAGCTGTGTTTAAGTAACGATGCATAGCCAGCTGCAACTAGTTAAAAGGTCTGTAAATCTGTTTTCTAATACACAGACAGGATGACAGCTCTCTAGCATTAAAACAATAGAAACCTGCAAGAAAATTCAATGATACATGCTAAATCCTAACACAGAGGTGGGATGACAACCCCTCTAATGCTAAATATTAACAGCACATGAAATAATGCAGAACATGCTCAGCCTAGAACAAAGAAGAAGCAGTGGGGAGTGAGCAATAAATAGCAAAAGAAGCTTGTATTAGCTGGAAATGCAGACCAGAAGCTACAGGTTACAAGGTAGTTACAGTCTCCTGAAGTTGAATCTTGCAACAGATTAACACTCATAAACCTCATTACATTTTTTTTTGGGTATATATAGAATCGGTTACACAAAATTTCTCAGCTAGCCTATGCGTGGAGGTGTCTTAATGGACCACCAACCACATTTACAGTTAGATATGGGTTTTCTACTACAATATGAATGAACAAAATGGCTCTTTCTGTACTCTGGTGTACTCCTGGAACAGGTGAAGTATTAACTGAATAAATTCCAATAAATGCTACAGTGATTTATCTGATCAAGGTGGTCCTTTTGTCCTTTGAAAGTACACTGTGTTGAATGCAATAGTTGAGGGCTTTAATGCACAGGTCATTGGTTTGTGACTTCCCTCCTTCTCTTCATGCAAAACTCAGGCCACAAATACTTAAAAATACCTTGAACATGAACAGGAGCCGGGATGAAACACTGGCTGTTGGATGGATTACGTGAACAATCGTGATCTGCTAGTAGGAGGCAATGGAATACATGCGGCGTGATGGGAATCAATAGCAGCCATTGGATTCAACAAACGAGCGGCATAGATTAACGTATGGAAGCTATCGGGAGACATATGCATGAGAAGAACATGGACCATGGATCATGGTTGGGCCAATCCAACGGTTGACGGGCGGTGGAGATGCGAGACAGTTAGCGGGCGGGGAACGTACTGGATGGCGGTAAATGGTTTCCCCGCACCGCTCTTCAAGCAAAGGCAATATACATACAAGGCAGTGCAATGCAATAATATTAAGGCATGTGGTAGATGTGATGGTGGGGAAACCACTTTCCCCACGAGCTAATGAGTGTGCGAGTTACGGGAGCGGAGAAGCATATGGCGTTGGATCAACGGGCGGATGATCGAACGGTTGACGAGTTAATACATACTCTTAGGTTGATATGACGGGTGATGTGACATGTAAAGCTGCGGGCCTAGGCTCTTTTAAAGCTTAGGGCTATAAAAGTTTGTATGCGCGGGGTTATGGATTAAAACCTTAGGGACAAGGATTAAACAAAAATGCGTTTAGAGGGGTTTAATATTATTATAGACAAAAGCACTCAGGGGTTTAGAGGAACATGGGTTTAGGCGGGCTTTTGTTAAATAACATATGCCCGGGAGCCAAGGGAAATAGAATTATAATGAAGTTTATCAGGCAAATAGAGGAAAATGGCACCAACGGGGTTAAGGGAGAGTAGGGAAAATGAAATGGAAGGAGTAAATGAAGGTGACGGGAGCTACAAGGGTAAAGCAAATGGAAGGGGAAAGATTGAATGAGCTTCTGCTAGCCCCTCCTTCTCAGAAAACACCATGGCCAAGTTGTCCTTGACCCTCAAAAATGCTCAAACATGTAGTAGTGCTAACATTTGGCTCCTTCTGGGGATGAGATCCTCCCTGTGAGGTCTCAAGAACCTATAGATCAATGCCTTCCTAATAAAAACCAATTAGCAAAATTCCTAGTGTTCCATTGGGCATGGAGTCTACTTTGCCTGCACAAAACTGATAAAAACAGAATATTTACAATTTTTAGGGCGAAAGGCCTTAAACAACATAAACTTTCAAAAACCACCCATTAACTGGGCCATCAAAAACTGGTTCTCCTCCCATACTTTTCAGTATGAAGGTGTTGTTCCCTTGAATCTGTGAAATGATGAAAGGACCTGTCCAGAAAGAATCAAACTTTCCACGATTGCCTTTCTTTTTCTTTAGTGCATCCCATTTCAAAACCAAGTCTCCAGCCTGAAAATTATTTGCTTTTGTCCATTTGTCAAAAGCATCGTTAATTCTCTTTTGATGTGCTGCAGCCTTTTCAACCAGCTGTTCTCTAATTTGATGTAACTCTGTCAAATCAGTGATTCTTCTTGCCATGTCTTCTTCTTTATTCTACCCTTCTTGAAGGAATTTTTCCACAAGGAGAGTTAACTAAATTGGGAATACAGCCTCAGTGCCATATACCAGTCTGAATGGAGAACTCCCTATTGATTTCTTGGTGGTCACTCTGTCAGCCCACAGGGCATACTTGAGCTTTGAATCCCAATTCTTTTTATTGTCCTCTAACAGTTTTTTAATTATCCTGATTAGGCTTTTATTAGAGGATTTTGCTAGACCATTTCCCTATGGGTAATAGGAGGTGGAATGAACAAGTTTGACACCCATTGAATCACACATTTCCACCAGCTCTTTTGCCCTGAAAGCTGCTGCATTATCTGTGATTAGTTTATGCAGACAACCAAATCTACTAAAGATATTCTCTGCGAAGAACTCGATGGCCACATTATGATCAACCTTCCATGTAGGAACTGCTTCAATCCACTTTGTGAAATAATTAGTGGCTACTGATATCCACCTGTGCTGGCCACTAGAATGTGGATTAATTTCCCCAATGAATTCCAAACCCCACTGTTGAAAAGGTCCTTTTGCCTGAATTGGTTTTAGGGGCAAGGACTTCAACTGATGTTTTCCTTCAAATCTTTGGCACCTGTGACAAGAAGTAACAAAAGAAAATACAACAGAAAATAAAGTGGGCCAATAGTACCCAGCTCTGAGAATTTTGTGGGCTGTAGTCTTCCAATAATGGTTCCCTCCACACATGTTGTTATGAAACTGCTACATAACTTTTTTTTATTGTTATTTGTCCAAACACCTTAGAAATATTCTAGATGGGTCCCTCCAGTAGAGCAGATTTTCCATAATGTAATACTTTGTTGCTCTAAGTTTTAAAGTTCTGGCCTGAATTTGAGTAAATTCTGAAATGATCTCTAGCTTCATCAAGAAATTAATTATTTCAGCATACCAGTTACATGAAGCTAGTTTTTCGGCCACAAACTGTTTTTTCTTTATTTCAGCTATTTTTTCCTCTTCTGCGTGACCATTTTCTACATTTGCATATAGGAAATCAACGTCAAAAGGCTTGCAACTTTCTTTAGCCAATAACTTGGCAAGACCCTAACCTCTGACCAACTTGGTGGGCCTCAACTCAATATGGAATTCTATTATTTTTGCAATCCATTTTGCCTTCTTCCATCAGCATCAGGTTGAGTCAAGACATCTTTTATTGCAGTAAAGGGCACAAATGCAATTATTTTTTAATGCAAGATATAAACTCTGAAAGCCTTCAAGGATTTGACAAGATCATATGCCTGTTTTTCAATAATATCATACCTCAGTTTAGCATCCCTTAAATTCTTGCTGAAGAATGCCACTGGATGCTTTGAACCTTCTTCATCTTGCTGCAATAAAATAGCTGCAATGGTGTCTTCAGAGGGAAATGAGAAAATATGAAACTCCCTGCTGTAATCAGGACTAATCAAAGTAGGAGCCTCCATAATAACCTTTTTAATAGACTCAAATGATTTTCTTGCTGTATCAGTCCACCTTACCTCTGCTCCTTTCTTTAACATGGAGGTCACATGCTTAACCAATTCTGCAAAATTTGGAATAAACCTCCTGACAAAATTAATTTGCCCAAAAAGGATTGGATATCCTTCTTTGATCTTGGAACAGACAAAGTCTGTATGGATTTTACTCTTTCTGGGTCAATCTGAACACCTGCGGTAGACACAGTAGGTCCCAATAGATTGCCTTCATGTAAAGAAAATTGTGATTTTTTGGGATTGACTGAGATTCCAAACCTCCTGCACTTCAAAAATACTCTTTTCAAATGTTGTAAATTATTTTGATGGCTACTGGAATAAACAGTTATATCATCAAGGTAGATAATGACAAATTTGTCCTTCTCTCCCACAAATTCTATGTCCATAGCTCTCTGAAAGGTGGCTCCAGCATTCATCAATCCAAATGACATTTTGGCATACATAAAAGTTCCCCAAGGGGTGGTAAACGCAGTCTTTTCTTGATCATCTGGGTGCACAGCAATTTGATTGAAGCCTGAAAATCCATCCAAAAATGACATTACTTTAGCTCTTGAGACCTTCTGTAATAAATGTTCCATCATTGGCAGAGGATAGTTTTCTTTCTTGGAGCATTTATTCAAATTCCTGAAATCAACACACAGTCTGATTTCTCCACTGTTCTTCCTCACCACCACTAGATTGGCCACCCACTTGGAATATCTGAGAGGTACTATGATCTTGGCAACCAACAACTTTTTAATTTCTTTTTCTATCAATGGAAGAAGCAATGGATTTATTGGTCTCAGCTTCTATTTGAAAGGAACAATGTCTTTTTCCAGAGGGATTTTATGCTGAATTATGCTCTTATCAAATGTCTTTAGGTCACTCTACTCCCAAACAAACACATCAGCAAATTGCTTCATTAAATTGCAGTATTCAACGCTTTAATTAGCAGACAAATGAGTGGACAAATTCACATACCTAGGCTGACCTGGACTTCCTATATCATGCTTATAGACTGTAGATTGGTATTGTTTTTTAGCATCCTTTAAGGCACATCATTATGGTCAAACAGTCTTTCAAGAGGAATTAGACACTTAGGAATATGGTTACTAGGAAGCTGGACAATACTGTTTTTACCAATTTTATTTCTAAGCTAGGACTGGTGATTTTCTAACAAGGCATCATTTTCTTGGTCAATTTGCATCTGAGGGAACTCATCAATGACTTGAAGGAACCTATTTATCTCATCATCATCATTAAAAACTTTCTAATGCAGGACATTATCAGGTAAGGAAGGTCTATATTTCACTTGGACTTCATAAACTAATCTGGGAGGCATAGGAGGTATAAATAGACTAGCAAAAATAGCAAGGGAATTAGCAAGCTGATTTTGGGCTCTAGGAATGTATGAAATATAGAAAAATCAAAAGAGTCTCTCATTCTCCGTACCTCATCTCTGTATGCTTTCAGCCTTAGGTGCTTTGCTTGAAAAGTTTTATTTACTTGCTGAATTATCTGATCAGCATCTCCAAATACCTTTAGATTTTTTATTCTTCTGTCTTTTGCTGCATTAAGGCCCAAGAGCAAAGCCTCATACTCTTCTATGTTATTTGTGACTTGAAAAAGTAGTTTGAAAGACAGCTGAATGCTTTCTTGTTGTGGAGAAACTAGCACCACCCTTGCTCCCGCAGTCTCCTTGGAACACGCTCCATCAAAAAATAACTCCCAAATCTGACCTCCTTGCTTTTCCTTGGCCTGAACAATTGGTTTCCTGAGATGCATTTTGGCCTTCTGAAATTCTTCTATTTGGAGAATACATGCTCCAAAATCAGTGTCCACTGCATATATTGGATGATTTGTAGGATTCTTCGCATCACTAATGATGTATGCCAACTGTGCTTCTCTGTACAACTTCCTGCTTTCTCCTCCAAACACTGGGACAATAGCATAAGATAGACCATTCTAAAGTGTCCCACCTAGTCTCTTAATCCATCCTCTAGACAGTAGCATGCCAAACTTAGGAGGGACATCTGCTACCACAATATCCATCATCATACTCTTCATGGGCAACTGAGTTAAGGTAATGGCCAGATCTTTAATCAATCCAAGACATTTGACCTTCCTTGAATCAAAAGAAAATAAATCATGATAGGGTCTGGTGATATCAAGGCCCAACTCTTCCATCACAGCTTTAGGCATTAAATTGTGGCTGGCCCCTGTGTCTAACAGGAAATTGTGGAGGATTTTATCATGAATGGTCAAGGAGACATAAAAAGATGGAGAATTATTATGAGCAGGCTCAATCATAGGACTAAGCATAATGGCAGGCTTGTCATCATGCAAATTAACAGAGTCTGTGGAGGCTTGTTTGGTTTCTAGCTCAAGGGCTTCAAGGATAGGCTTCCTAAATACTTCACTCTTCACCAACTCAACGAGAGGCACAGATATTTTCAATTTTTTAACATCTGACTCAAAGCTGAAAGAAGAAGGTGATTTATCAGAAATTTTTACCTCTTGCACTAGAAATTTGAGGATGACTGGATCAGTTGCTGGTCTTCTTTGCCTGCTATTTTGTGGTTCCGTTTGGGCAGCAGCCCTTTGTGCAGGATTTTCCTTGACATTCTTTGCATTGGACCTCATATTATATCTCTGCTGTTGTTCACCAGATTGTAGAACAGCTCCTCTATCCCACTCCTGACTGTTTTTCTCTTGCAGCAATGATTCTTCATACTCAACCAATGTCAAAAATGCAGCACTGCCTTTATCTTCCATGCAATGAATTTCATCCTCATCTTCTTCAAAATGTTCTTCCTCCATGACTACATTTTGGAAAGGAGCTTTAACTTTCTAATCTTCTTTTGATTCTTCACCTCTCTACATAATTTGTAGCTGCTCATTTGCTCTTATGAATGGATTTTGATTTCTTGGAACAAATGTGCTCTGCTGCCTTGTTTTCCCTTAATTTTGCTCAACCTTTAGCTTAGAAATTTCAGCAGCCAATGACTCTATCATATTGGTCATTTTATCTAATTTAGACTCTAAAGATGGACTAGATGACGTAGAGGCCTGATTTCTTTGCCTCCTTTTGTCAGCTTAACTTTTGAGCTTTTCTGCAGCCATAATATTAGACTCTACTTCTAGGGCTGCATCCTGCATGTCTGCCAGTGTAGCACATCTCCTTTCTCTCAATAACAGGCAGAAATCAGAGTCAAAATCATTAGCATAAGTGAGTTTGGTAGAAGTGGGGGTAGGTTTTACCTCAGCTGGTATCTTACTATACATTCGATTGAATCTTTTATTAAAATCAGGTATTGATTCACCATTTTCCGTCTTCAAATTACCAAACTCAGTATGATAATACAACAAATCCTTTTTAGATCCCCATTGCTTCAAAAATGCATCATCTAATGCTTCAATATCTGTTATAGATCTCTGGGGTAATTCTCTAAACCACTTCCTAGCCTCTCCATCAAGGCTCTAGACAAAAACTCTCATCCACACATCATTTTCACTTATATCTAAATTATCAGAATAACTATAAAAAGCTTCAAAGTGTTCTTCTGCTGTTACTCCCTCTGTTCCAGTGAATTTATGCATATATTTTTTATATTCTCCCACAGGCATAGGATTTAAAGGAACAGGCAATACCAACAGTCCATATCTAGCAACTACAATTCTTTCAATCCTCGTAGGTGCTTGCTGTCTTGCCATGATTGGAATATTTGGAAGAATACTAGAAGATTGAATAGTAGGGAGTAATGTGATGGATGGGAGTGATAAAGGGATGTTTTGGATTGAAATGGAAGCTTTCTTTGGACTAAGATTCAAAGGGGAACTAACTGCACTAGGGGCTACACTAATCTCTGAAGATTTTTCACTATTAGCAGTGTTGTTCTCTAAACCTTCAAATTGCAATTCTTTAGCAATAACTTTATCTTTCAGAGATGAATTAGATTTGTTAGGTTTACCTGATCTTGATGCCCCTTTCTATGAAGCTTTCTTCGATTTAACAGTCCTTTCAGGTTCAGGCACTGGTTCAGCTGGTAATTTCTAAGGATTTCTTCGAGTGTGTCTCGCAAACTGAGCCAGAACTTCAATGTCGGGTCACCAAAGGTTGGTCTTCCTCCAATGGGATCGCCAGACAGATGATTACAACCAGAAACTATGTTCAAACTTTATCTGTCATCAATGCTTGAAGCTGTGTCATTCTCCCAGGGAAGCTGAGCTTCAATTCTCCTCTCCCCGGCAACAGCGCCAATTAATGTTATCACCCCAAGAAACTCACCTAAGTTGTATATCAGTGATGCTCTAAAACATTACAAACTCAACAAAATGTTGGGAAAATAGGTGGATGAATGAAAGAAATGCTACATATTCAAGCCAGATAACTACTTCTACTATGATTGACCCCAGACATGGGTGAACACCCCCAGGCTACAAGGCTTTTAACCACCAATTACTCACAGTTTTAGAGACAATGTGATGATGGAGAACATTGATCACACCAATAGATGCACAAGCCCCTATGATGGCTAGCTGCAACTAGTTAAAAGGTCTGTAAATCTATTTTCTAATACACAGATAGGATGACAGCTCTCTGGCATTAAACAATAAAAACCGACAAGCAAATTCAATGATACATGCTAAATCCTAACACAGAGGTGGGATGACAGCCCCTCTAATGCTAACTATTAATAGCACATGAAATAATGCAGAATAGGCACAACCTAGAACAAAGGAGAAGTAGTGGAGAGCGAGCAATAAACAACAAAAGAAGCTTGTATTCACTGGAAATGCAGACTAGAAGCTGTAGGTTACAAGGTAGTTATAATCTCCAGAAGTTGAAGCTTGCAACAGATTAACACTCATCAACCTCATTACATTGTTTTTCTCGGTATATATAAAATCTGTTACACAAAATTTCTCAGCTAGCCTATGCATGGAGGTGCCTTAGTGGACCACCAACGTCATTTACAATTAGATATGGGTTTTATACTATAATCTGAATGAACAAAATGGCTCTTTTTGTACTCTGGTGTACTCCTGGAACAGGTGAAGTATTAACTGAATAAATTCCAATAAATGCTGCAGTGATTTATCTGCTCAAGGTGGTCCTTTTGTCCTTTGGAAGTACACGTTTTTGAATGCAGTAGCTGAGGGCGTTAATGCACAGGTCGCTGGTTCGTGACTTCCCTCCTTCTCTGCGTGCAAAACTCAGGCCGCAAATACTTAAAAATACCTTGAACACGAACAGGAGCTGGGATGAAATATTGGCTGTTGGATGGATTACGTGAACAATCATGATCTGCTAGAAGGAGGCAACGGAATACATGCGGCGCGATGGGAATCAATAGCAGTCGTTGGATTCAACAAACGAGCGACGGAGATTAACGTATGGAGGCTATCGGGAGACATATGCATGAGAAGAACATGAACCATTGGATCATGGTTGGGCCGATCTGAAGGTTGACGGGTGGTGGAGATGCGAGACAGTTAGCGGGCGGGGACCATACTAGATGGCGGTAAATGGTTTCCTCGCACCGCTCTTCAGGCAAAGGCGGTATATGTACAAGGAAGCGCGATGCAATAAGATTAAGCCACTGGAAGATGTGATGGCGGGGAAACCACTTTCCCCACGAGCTATTGGGTGTGCGAGTTACCGTAGCGGGAGAAGCATATGGCATTAGATCAACAGGCGGATGATCAGACGGTTGACGGGTAATACATATGCTTAGGTTGATATGACGGTTGATGTGACATGTAAAGCTGCGGGCCCGGGCCCTTTTAAAGCTTAGGGTTATAAAATTTTGTACGTGTGGGGTTATGGATTAAAACCTTAGAGACAGGGATTAAACAAAAATGCGTTTGAATGAGGTTTACATGGGATATATGGGTTTTGAATAGGTTATAATGGTTTTTGGGAATTTATAAATGGTAGAGGGGTTTAATATTATTATAGACAAAAGCACCCGGGGTTTAGAGGAACATGTGTTTAGGCGGGCTTTTGTTTAAACAACATGTGCCTGGGAGCCAAGGGAAACAAAATTATAACGGATTTTATGAGGAAAATAGAGGAAAATGGCACCAATGGGGTTAAGGGAGAGTAGGGAAAATGAAATGGAAGCAGGAAATGAAGGTGACGAGAGCTACAAGGGTAAAGCAAATGGAAGGGGAAAGATCGAATGAACTGTTGCTAGCCCCTCCTTCTCAGAAAACACCATGGCCAAGATGTCCTTGACCCTAAAAAATGCTCAAACATGTAGCAATGCTAACACCTCCAAAATTAATTATTTTTGAACCTCTTACATATGTACCTCCAACTCTTGTTTCGCATGGAAATATTTCCAAAATCCTATTTGTTCCTTTTTTTTTAATTTTTGACATAGGAATCCTAAGCTTTTGTTGAAACTTGATTATAATGGAGGGACCTTGGACTTGAATCTCTTCCCACCATGACTTTTCATTCTCAAGGAAGGATAGACCTTAAGCCATAAACTCTCAAATATGAAAGGCTTATTTTTAGAGGTAGCTTTGAAATCCATTTCTAAATATATTGGTGAGTGATCTAAATATATACAAGGAAGAATAAATCATTCCATGAAGACATCCATTTATAAGAGAGATTCTAAGACCAAAAATATATCTAAGCACGAGGCTATTTGTTTCTTACTATTGTGGTGATTATTCCAGATAAATACTTGTTAACCATTTCCACATCGGCTAGCTTCATTTGCTGCATCAATTTTTTGAATTGTTGGGAGTATGTGTCATAGTAGCAAATACATTCATTTTTTTCCTCTATTGATTTCACCATTTTAAGTCTCCTCCTAGATTCCATACTGTATGTTGGTGAGGATTTCTGATGCTAGCCAACATTATAAGGAAGAATACCATTTTGTTTGCCATATTTTTCCCATAGACTATTGTTATGCATAACATTATTTTGATCATAAGTAGTGGAATCCACTATAGATTATCCTTAGGGTATCCATCCAATATGTAAATCCCAATTTGTTTGGATTCCATAAGATAGTTAGACCCTCATATTTCCTTGTAGCATCTAGTGTTATGGTTTGACATCTTCTCCAACAATGAGAGGCTATTGTGCTAACATTATTACCATCAATATTAGTCTCTTGTAGCATTATTATTGTAGGGAGTTCCCTATGGATTCTCTCTTTGAGAAGCCTTTGTTTTCCTTAGTAGTTAATGCCTCTTATATTCCATGAAATTACCTCCATTGAGAAGAATGTTGGGTATAGCAAAAACACCTCCTTTAAGGGAGCCACTTGTCCAAAATTGACAAGTGCATCCCCATCTCCTATATTAACTTTTTTTCATTTCTCCTTCCTCCCTTTTTTTCTTTGTTTGCATGTTTAGGGATGTCTTTTGAGATTTATTTCTAGATGCCAAGACTTGAGAGGGATGAGGTTTCTCCCTCTGAAGTTACATTCCTTTTTATTTTTTAGCAGCAAATATGTTTGTCTAAACAGTTTTCTTTTTGATTTGGTATATTTCCTAGGTCTTCACCTATATATTCTTCGAGGTTTGGGAGTGTGATTTCATGCACATCCATGTCCCTCATCCCATAAACATTCCATGTTCCCTTTACATCTGGAATATCAATTTCCTATGTTGTTTTATTTGTGAATTCCTTTGGAACATTTCTCTTATGAGCTTCAACCTATGGTTTTCCATTGCCATTCCCTTGATATGTTTCTTGAGGATGTACACGATATGTAATGTCCTTATCTTGTTTATTCAATGCCTCATAATGGTTTTTGGACTGAAGGGGATCCTTTAATGTTGTTTCATTTTGTACTTGAGGGTTTTACTAATTAGGTTGGACCTTTTGATAACCTTCATGATCCAATTTATGCTAATATTTTTTGTTTCTTCTATGAGATTCAAGGGACAATCCCTAAATATATGGTCATATTCATGGAACCTACAGAATATGAATGGTACATGCTTGTAATCCATAGGCTATTTCCAAACTTCACCATGATAGGAGAATTCAATTGATTCCAACAATGGCTGGGAGATATTGATATGCACACATACCCTCACATATGAGGTGTAGTATATTTAGTTTCTCACTTGAGATATTTTCCGAAAATATTTGATCACATTTCTAATACCTTCTAATAATTTCTCCTCCCAAAATTTATTTAGCAAAGAAAATATGCAAACCCAAATTGGGGTTGCCAGGAATTTTTCCTTTTCTAGGTTGTACCTTTCATTCCATAATTTCATGAATAACCCTGCATTAATGGAGAAAATATGGGCCATTCTTGCATACCCTATTTTTGTCTTCTAAATTTACAAAAATCATCATAAAGAGACCTCTTGCTCCTAGTTTGAGATCAATGTGCTTCTTCTGCCATTTTTGTTGGATCCGTCCAACTAATGCTCTCTTTGTTGGCCAATTCTTATTAAACTTGTGTATTAAGGAATCATCCTTTATATGTTGGATTTAGCTCTTAATTTTGTCCTATTTTACTTTGTATTTCATATCCTTAACTACCTTAGGGATGTGTCTCCCTTGCATATGATTTTTCCAATTCACCCCTACTCGAAGATCATTTTTTCTTGATAGGGTGCTTGCATCTAATGACTTAAACCAAAACCTCCATCTCCTGTGAGTAGATGCTTGGAGGGGTTTGAACCCATTGAGGAACTTTCCATGATTGCTCTCACACCACACCACATGGGTTAAGTTCCAAACCAATACAACAACAACAACAAGGAAATTACTTCTACACAATGTTAGATTTGAGCCCTGCAAAACACCCTAGTTCATTTTTTGAAAAATCCTACCAACTTAAAACCCTTATTCAATATAAACAATTACTATATCAATTTTATTTTCTCTTTAAAAATTTACCAATTTTTTAAATTATTTTCTCTCCACTAAAATTTTAAATTTATCATCTTTATATGAAAATATTCTCTATTAATACCTTTTAAACGTATAATATCAACTAATCCACAAACTTAATTTCAAACTTATTTAATCTCAATCAAATTACTATCAAAACAATTATTCTGGATAAAAATATATTCCATTAACTTTTATTATTCTTATTATTTTATAAATAGGCTGAGCCTAGGCCAAGGCCAACCCTTCTATTCGATGGAAGAACAAATTTCCCACTAGTGGGATACTATCACTACAATTTTGTGAAGCTCCGTAGAACTTGGACTCCCCTTGGAATAGTTTAATTCCCCAAAAGTAGCTTCCATCCCCAATCACCAAACTAACTAATCCACATCTCAGGAATTTATTAACTTTTTTTATTATTTGTAAAATGTAAAATACTAAGAAAAATAAATAAATTTAACCTTAAAATAATAATAATAAAAAAAAAAAAAAATTACTTTCAAATATCTAGATTTCTAATGAACAAAAAAATATTTATAAAGGAAGAAAATATAATTATATTATATAATCAAATTTCATTAAATAAGAGTACAAACCGCTCAATTTTTTTATAATGTTTTTTTTTTCATTTTCTTAAATCAAAATAATGTTTTTCTTTTCTTTTCTTTTTGACTTAAAAAAACTTAAAAAATAACTCAACAATATACCTAATTACCCTCTTAAAAGTTAATAAATTAACAAATAAGAAAATATTCTTTTAATATTAAAAAAAATGACAACTCTTAAATATATCGATATATCAACCCAAAAAAATAATCTTTAACCATTACCGAAACTTAAATAGAGTAACATAAACAATATTCAATCCTGATAAAATTACTAACAAATTAAAGATATTCAATATATTAGAAATATATATCGAACAAATTCAGCCAACATTAACGGCATTCTATAATGGTTTATGAAGGTGAGTAAGTTCGATAGTTAAATAAAATCATTTTTTAATTTTATATTTTTTTTAACTATTTTAATCTCAAAGATAAAATTTGATTCTCTAGATAAGTTATATTTTTAAAAATTTTAGATTCATTTAAAAAAAATTACCAATGGTAACGAATATATTTTAATTATTATTATAAAAATGATGGTGGTTTTCCTTTTTATATATATATTTTAAAGATAGTTTATTGCCATCATATAATGATATATCCATATTATATATCCACTTAGTCTGTATATGCACTTTGTTACTCTCATGGAATCAGTATTTCAAATATTTTTATATCACTTTAAATATTTTATTTTAATTATCACTTTAAACATTTTAAAACTTACAAAAATATATATATATATATATATATGAATATATAATTCTTTGAACAAGGATCTTCATGGTATTTTATTTTGCTTCATTTAGAGCTTGCTAATAAGATATCTTCTCCCCTTTGGTCCTGAATCGAGGCATGCTCGGCTTTGAAGTCCTTTCATATGGAAGATATCTGGAAAATGAAGTAGTCCAAGAAATTTTTTTTCATAGCCTATTGTTTTTAGTTTCTGAAGAGGTTTTCCATTACAACAAAACCCGCAGGTATTGGTAAAATTTCCAAACCAGTAACTAAGATCACCAAGGTGGAAATTACGGATTCCATAGAGGTGTAGTGATTCTTCCAACACCCCCCATCAAAGCAACTTAGGGGAATCAAACCTGGGTCCAGGCTCTGATACCATGAAGAGGTTTTTCATTACACCAAAACCCGCAGGTGTTAGTAAACATTCCAAATAAGTAACTAGGATGCCTAGGGTGGAAATTACAGGTTCCATAGAGGTGCGGTGATTCTTCCAATAGTTTCCTTCATAAGTCTTCCATGAGTAGAGTTATTTTTGATTAGATTTATGCTCTCCAATCGTGGGTTGGCTTTGTCTCTAATCACTCCTCCATCCCGAGCGATAATGGTAAGGTTGGGTCGGGCTCTTGTTATGGTTGTAATAGCCCTTCGATGTTCCCGCTTCAAATTCCTCCCCTCTATGTTGTTCCTCCTTCTCTTTCTGAACATCCTATTGTTTCCATCATTTCTCGGGTTTATTCCTCCATTAATACATCTGGTGATCAGTGTTCGGATGATCTTGTTGATCCAGGTTATTCTTCGAACTCTCGGATTTGTCATTGTCCTATCAGTTTTGGTTCTTCCTTGTCCTTTTCTCCTTTTATTGTTTCTCCTAGTTGTCCCCCTTGATCCATTGGTCATCCCTCCCTTGCCCCTCTTCTCCCCTCGTCGATGATTGTTATATTGTCTCTGTTTTTTAGTGAGAATTTGCTAACGCTCCCTTCCCTTCCTTTCCCTCTAAATGCAAATGAAAATTTAGTTCTAAAGACATTGTAGGTGGCCCCATTGGACTAGTCATTTGACTTCTCGGTAGATACAATAGAATTGGGGGTGTCTTCTTCTTCAGCCCTCTCCAAGTATGTCATCCCCAATGCTTATTCATCTCTTTTCTCATGGCTTCCTTTGGTAAGCGGCTACGTTGACCCTACCTCCTTGAGCCGTTATGAGGATTCCTTGTGTTTCAGCGATGTGGTTTCTAGAGGTTTTGTGGGTAGACGCTGTCATGATATTGATAACAATATTTATATGGGTAATAACAACAACATTATTAATAATAAGAATAGTTTCGTTAATTAATAACTATAATAATAACAAGAATATTAATAATATTAAAAATAACAAGATTAATAATGTTGATAGGGTTGTTAATAATTTTAATAGAAATAAGATGTATAATAAATTAATAAAAATCGTGATTTTCATGTTATTAACAAAAATATTTTCTATCATAATAATGAGTCAGTCATTGGTAGGACTTTATGTTTGTCCAACAAAGTTTGTTCTAATTATATTTCCCCTTCTAGTAGTAGGGTTGTCAATCTCTCGAGCTTCTCTTTTGACCCTCCGGTTTTTAGTCTATTGGAGAAAGGTTTAAATTATACCCTTGCTCCTAGAAAGATCCTAGTCGACGATATCATTTATGAAATTGAGTATGGTATTAGATACTTACTAGATGCCACTAAAGATATCATCATGCGGTTGTTCTTATTAAGGGTAAGCCCTCGAAGAACAACATCAACAAACTTGAGTTTGATGCTCTCAACTCTTTAAATAGTAACAAGGATGTTGTTGTTCTCAAAGCTGACAAGGGTGGTGTTGTTGTTATTCTTGATAGCGAGGATTACATGAAGAATATATTGGACCACCTTGGCAATAGTGGGAGCTACATGAAACTTAATAAGGACCCTTTGAAGAATATTTCAAAAAATGTGGCTCTTTCTATAAAATATAGTATCTCGTTCGATTCGTCCAGTCTAAGTTGATCGAAAGTAGCCCTCTTACCCCTAGAATCTATGGCCTCCCAAAGATTCATAAGGAAGGGGCCTCCCAAAGAAAACAAAACTTACTATAATTAATCTACATATAACTCAAAAATAAAATTAAACCATTTCATTATTTAATACCACCTTAATCATTTTAAATATTTATAAATTTTTATGTGCATTAATATAGAATGGCAATCTCCCTTTCATTATTTTGGTGTCACCTTAATCATTTTAAATATTTATAAAGCTATTTTACATTAAATATTTATGAATTTTTTGTCATGCCTTTTGGCCTTACCAATGCACCTTCAACATGTCAAGATTTGATGAATTCAATTTTCAAACCATTCCTTAGAAAATTTGTGTTAGTATTTTTTGATGATATACTAATCTACAGAAAGTCTTGGAAGGATCATGTTGAACATGTTGATAGGGTGCTACAACTATTGAAGGAGAAATAATTATATGCAAAAAGATCCAAATGTTTCTTTGGAGTCTAGGAGGTGGAATATATGGGTCATATTGTATCTCATGAAGGAGTTAAGGTAGACCCTAGAAAAATTAAAGCCATTAAGGAATGGAAAATCCCCACATCCATAAAGCATCTGCGAGGATTTCTCAGGTTGACAGGGTATTATCACAAGTTTGTTAAGAATTATGGGAGAATAACAGCACCTCTAACAACATTATTGAAGAAAGATGCATTTTCATGGACTCGGGAAGCAACAACGGCCTTTGAGCATCTTAAAGAGCCAATGTGCCAAGCACCGGTCTTAGCTACACCGGACTTCACAAAAACATTTATTGTGGAATGTGATGATTCAGGAAATGGTGTTGTTCTAATGCAAGATGAAAGACCCATTGCTTTTGAAATTCGTCCAATCAAGGGAAAGTTTTTAAGCAAAGCTATTTATGAGAAGGAAATGTTGGCAATACTCCATGCACTTAAGAAATAACGACCCTACCTAATGGGAAGACACTTCAAGGTAAAAACGGATCATGATAGCCTTAAATACTTTTTAGAACAAAGGTTATCCTCTGAAGAGCAAAAAACGTGGGTCACAAAGATGTTGGGTTATGACTTTGAAATCATCTATAAAAAAGGGAAGCAAAATGTGGTCGCAGATGCACTCTCAAGAAAGGATGAGGATGTGGAATCATTGTTGTGCGCCATTTCCATTATCCAACCAAATTGGATAAACGAAGCAAGCGAGGAATGAAGAATGACGAAGAAGTGTGGGCACTTATTCGAAAGTTACAACAAGATTCCAGTACATCTGATACATTTAGCTGGAAAAATGATTCGTTATGATACAAAGATACCTTATACCTCTGTAAGAATTCCCAACTAAAACAAAAGATTCTTATGGAATTGCACACTTCTCCCTTAGGAGGGAATTCAGGATTTTTAAAAACTTACCACAGGGTTAAGAAGGTTTTTTTTTGGGATGGCCTTAAATCAGATATTCAAAAGTTTGTGGCGGAATGTTTGGTTTTCCAACAAAATAAAGTTGAAACAATTAACACACCGGGTCTATTACAACCTTTATCCATTCCAAGCCAACGTTGGGAGGAGGTTTCAATGGATTTTATCACAGGTTTACCCAAGTCTGAGGGAAAGAGTGTCATCATGGTGGTAGTTGACAGAGTTACCAAGTATGCACACTTTTGTGCATTATCACATCCATTTATAGCCAGTACAGTTTCTACTACATTTATGGAAACAATTCAAAAGCTACATGGAAACCCAAAGATTATTGTAACTGACAGAGATCCCATTTTCACTGGAAACTTTTGGACAGAATTATTTTCTTGTCTTGGTACTCAGTTAGCTCATAGCTCATCTTATCATCCTCAATCTGATGGGAAAACTAAGATAGTAAACAAATGTTTGGAAGGATATCTTCGTTGCTTTGTATCTGATAAACAGACACAATGGGTCAAATGGTTGCCTCTGGCTGAATGGTGGTATAATACTTCCTTCCATACAGCAACAAAAATGACCCCATTGATGGCACTTTATGGGTATCAACCACCATCCATCACATCATATTTAAGAGAAAATTCTAAGGTTCAAGCAGTGGAACATCACATCGAAGGTCAACAACAAGTCCTCCAACTCTTAAAGGATAACCTCGTGTTGGCACAGAATAGAATGAAATAATAGGTAGATCAACATCGCAGTGAAAGAAGTTTTCATGTAGGTGATTGGGTATTCCTACGGCTACAACCATATAAGCAAATGTCCCTCAAGCAAGCTAAGAAGGATAATAAATTATCACCAAAGTATAATGGTCTTTACAAGGTGTTGCAAAATACTGGTACTATGGCATACAAATTGGAGCTTCCTGCAGCTTCTCGATTGCACCCAGTTTTCCATGTTTCATGTTTAAATAAGGTTATAGGCGACAAGCTCCTAGTTCAAACAATATTGCCAAAACTTGACGAGGAAGGAAAAATTATATTGGAACCGGAAGCAGTCACAGAAACAAGAACTCAACAGCTATGAAATCGATGTAAACAAATGTTTGGAAGGATATCTTCATTTCTTTGTATCTGATAAACAGACACAATGGGTCAAATAGTTGCCTCTGGCTGAATGGTGTTATAATATTTCCTTCCATACAACAACAAAAATGATCCTATTTATGGCACTTTATGGGTATCAACCACCATCCATCACATCATATTTAAGAGAAAATTCTAAGGTTCAAGCAGTGGAACATCACATCGAACATCAACAACAAGTCCTCCAACTCTTAAAGGATAACCTCGTGTTGGCACGGAATAGAATGAAATAACAGGCAGATCAACATCGCAGTGAAAGAAGTTTTGATGTAGGTGATTGGGTATTCCTACGGCTACAACCATATAAGCAAATGTCCCTCAAGCAAGCTAAGAAGGATAATAAATTATCACCAAAGTATTATGGTCCGTACAAGGTGTTGAAAAAGATTGGTACTATGGCATACAAATTGGAGCTTCCTGCAGCTTCTCGATTGCACCCAGTTTTCCATGTTTCATGTTTAAAGAAGGTTATAGGCGACAAGCTCCTAGTTCAAACAATATTGCCAAAACTTGACGAGGAAGGAAAAATTATATTGGAACCGGAAGCAGTCACAGAAACAAGAACTCAACAGCTATGAAATCGATCAATTTCGAAGTATCTTATGAAGTGGAAGAACTTATATGTTGAAGATTCCACATGGGAGGATGAGAATTTTATATGGAAGTATCCAGAACTACTCAAGCGCTGAAGACAACACTTTTTTGAAAGAGAGGGGCATGTTGGGTCCCTATAATAATAGTGATTACCCCGTTACTATTGTAGTTATACCCCTTATTAATATTGTTGTGCCCCAATTGCCCCCATATTTTTATTACTGTGCCCCATAGAATCCCTCTATTGTTATTTTTGTGGCTTTATATTATTATTGTTAGGTCGGCTGGGTTATATTGTGACTCCTTAGACTCCTATATATAGAAAGGAGGTTTTGTCATTTGAATCATCCAAGAATTATTCATTTATGTAATGTAAAGGAGGTTGCCCCCTCGAAGAGGCTGACTTTTAAGGCGTTGATCTATCTTTTCTATCTTTTTCTTGAGCTGGGTTCATAATAGACTCCTTTGAAACCCATTGTCAACATGATAGGAGGGTCGACCTATCTTCCTCCTAAATATTTAGCTATGAAACTTAAGCCCTTTTTTTGTCATACAGAATCCTTTGTCAAGGACTCAGCATCGTTTGTCAATCAGTTAAAGGGTATTTCTCTTGATCCGGATGACAAGCGTGTGATTTTCTATGTGGTCTTTTAAGTCATTAAGATAATTACGGATCCTAATACAAATATTAGTTGGCATTTGTCTCACTTCTACTTACTTCTCTTTTGATGGGGAATTCTATGAGAAAACTTGTGGTGTCGCCATGGGTTCCCCTCTCTCCCCTGTGGTGGTTAATCTATTCATGGAGGATTTTGAATCAAAGGCCTTATCCTCTTCTTGTATTCTACCTAAGATGTGGAAGAGCTTTATAGATGACACTTATGTCATCTGGTCCCATGGTAAAGAAGAATTGGACATGTTTTCCCTTCATCTTAATAATCAGTCTGGTCCCAAAAAATTCACCATGGAATTTGAAAGAAATGGTAGTCTTATGTTCCTTAACGTCCTCCTTTCAAGGAATGGTGATGGATCTTTTTCTCATCAACTATTTTGGATGAAAAGTCACACAAAGCAATATCTTCATGCTAATTCTCATCATTTCTCGGCTCAAAAGCTTGGTGTTCTCAACACTTTAGTGACTAGAGCTTTAAGAGATTCTGATGGCAACCATCTTCATGATGAGAAAGTGAACCTCCTAAATGTTTCTTGAATAATGGGTACAGTAGACACTAGTCTACTAAGGATTTCCTCAAAGTCGAAAAGGGTCATAAGGCTAGGATTGAACATAAGGATCATTTTTCTGGTGTTCGTCTCCTTTTTATCCTAGGGACCACTCAAAAAATTACGAGGATCCTAAAGCAGCATAAGGTTCCTTCAACCTTTAGACCTATGAATACCATCTAGAGCTCCCTAAGATATCTCAAGGACTTGGTGGATCCTAAAAATATGAAAGGTGTTTATGTTATCCCCTGCTCTTGTGGGACCCCCTACATAGGTGAGACAAGTCACTCAATTAATCAAACGATACATGAGCATTCCACTGACATCAGACATGGTAGGACCCGCTCCTATTCTTTGGCTGAACATGAAGATAAAACCAAACATCACTTCTACATTAAGAAGGCCCAATTCATTGCCATGATCAATCATTTCCATCATCGAAAATTCAGGGAGGCCTAAGAAATCGGAAAAAGGCCCACCAATTTGAATCGAGATGATGGTTGAAATATTAGCAGAAGTTGGGTCCCTATCTTGTCCTCCTAGTTGTTTTTAAGTTGCTTAAGTTTCTTCTTGTCTTTTGTGGGCTTTTGTTTCTTCTTAAGCTTTTAGAATTTTCTTTATCGTCTTTTTCTTGGACCCATTTTATATTTATATTTTTTTGTTAGTCTTTAATTTGATTGTATGGCCTTATACTTGAGTATCTCTTACTTTGATTATCTTTGGTTGAATTTTATTTATTTTTTATTCCTATTTAGTTTATTTTTAGTTATTTATAGGGCCTTTCCTCCTAGGATATTGCCTCCTTTGGTCATTTTTGACTAAGATCCTTGGTTAATGTTTGACTTAGCTATTTTTTCTATTTTAATTTGAAACTTAATAATTTTCATAATCTTAAGTATTAAAGTTGGTTCCTAGTATTTAATGGTATTATTTAGATAAATAATGTTTTCTTAGTTAGCTATTTTTTTTGGTTGATAATTAAAAATCTTTTTTGACTTCATGACTTGTTTGATGTTTGACTTTGTTTGTTTAATTATTTTTATTCCTTAAAAAAGAAATAGCATAGTTCTTGATTAAATTAATCTAATTTATTCATATTAATTAATATTATTAATTAAATAATATTATTAGGAAACTAGCCATTTATTATAGCCATTATAGTATCTCTACATCAATCCCACTGTAAGCTATTGTCATGATCTATATCTTCATCTTGTCCTGACAATGAACCAAACTGGATGGTTCAAAAAACATAGGCAAAATATTCTCCTTTGTAATTTCTACAAAAAAAAATACTCTTTAATTTATAATATAATTCATAAGAACAAATGTTAATTTATGTAATAATATATATTATAATAATTTTTTATATGATACATTTACATGATACTTATAATGGATTAACACAAAATAAATAATATATTAATTAATATTACAAATATTAATTATATCAGTTGTATTAATGAATTTTTAAATATATTAAAAATTAAGTAAATGAATGATACATATGTTAGTAATATTATTTATATATATATATATATATATATATATATTAAATGATAATATTATTGTATTATATCATATTATATTATATGTTAATATTAATATTAGTTTTTTATATGATTATAAGTAAATTATTAAATGGATTTAAGTTAGGGATAGAAATTCATACATGAGATGTTATACCTGTGAGGAGTCGCGAAAGCTAATTTGCTTGACCAGAGGAAACCAATTGTCATTAAAATCAATGCCACCATCCCTATTAAGATTTTGAGGGAGCTTCCTTATCTCAAGCGCCTCTCTCATCTTCAATTTTTTATAGTGATCTTCCCTAGGAATGATTCTAGCACCTTTTAAGCAAACATGATGCTTAGTCTTATAGGAGTGTTCAACAATGGTTGAAGTGCAAGATATTTCATTTTTAATGTCAGCTTCATGCTCTTTTAACTTCTTTGCAAGGAATGTCATGTTTCTCCAATAACTTTTACCACAAGAACAATCGATTTTGTAGACTCCCTTAAGTTGATGTTGATCTATTTTGTCTTTAACATATCTCATTCTTTGTCTGATTATTTCTGCTTAAGGGAGTTTACAAAATTTATCAATATCAGCTTAAGGGAGTCTACAAAATTTATTGTTCTTGTGGTAAAAGTTATATTGGATAACCATGACGTTCCTTGCAAAGAAGACTAAAAGAGCATAGAGTTGACATTAAAAATGAAAGAACTCGCACTTCAGCCCTTGTTGAACACTCCTCGAAGATTAAGCATCATGTTCGCTTAGAAAGTGCTAGAATCATCGGTAGGGAAGATCACTATAATGAAAGGAATATCAGGGAGGTGCTTCAGATAATGAAGCACCCTCATAATATTAATACGAATGGTGGCATTGAGATCAACTTCAATTGGTTTCCTCTAGTCAAACAGATTGGCTCTCGCAGCAACTCTCAAATATAACATTTCAAATATGAATTTCTAACCCTCACTTAAAACCATTTAATAATTTATTTATAATAATATAAAATTAATATTAATATTAACATATAATATATATAATACAATACAATAATAATCCCATTTAATTAAGATTATCAATTTCCTTATCATAATTAAAATATTTTTAATATTACAAAGATATGTATCATTAATTTAATTAATTTTTAATATAATAAAAAAACAATTAATATATTTATTTTGAATTAATGCATTATAAGTATCACCTAAATGTATCATATAAAATTTATTAGAATGCGTATCATTAAATAAAATATATATATATATATATATATATATATATATATATATATATATATATAAAAGGTTACATTATTATAACTATAATTAATTTAGGTCTTATTAATTAATTATTAATAATATTACTTTAGGTTTTAATTTATTTTGAGTTAAACTTTTATAGTTTTTGTTTTCTTTCTTTTCCTTTTTCGTTTATTATTTTTTTTCCCTCCATATTGTATCTTCTTTCCTCAAAACATTGTCTCGATGATGGATCATTTTTTAGAATCGAAACATCAACAAAATATGAATACTATTGTGGATAACATGAGCTCTCTTTCAACAAAAGAAAACCTCAGAAGTCTGAAATCTATTCAATGTTACTCTAAACACTTTACATTTAAACTTATAGGGTTAAATTATTTTTAATCTTTAGAATTGATCAATATAGTTATGTAATTAATAAAATATTATTGTTTAAATAATAGAAAACTAAAATCTATTTAAATTTTAAATAATTTGCAATTATATAAAATGTTATTGATTAAGTAATAAAAAAATGAAAACATATTTAAAATTTTAACCATTTATATGAGAGTTTTTTTGAGATTTTTCTTTCTTAAATAGTAATAGGATATATCTAAATGTAGGATTTTGTGACTAGTATTTAGATATATTATATTAGTAAATTTATGCAGAAGTACTGATGAAAGTATAGCCATAGTTTCTTATAGAAAAATGTGACAACATTTTTGAAGACTAGATTCTATTGTCTATGTTGATGATGTCACCATACTATTGCTATGCTCTAGTAGTATATATTAATATACATATTGAGAAAAAATTCTAAAATATAAAAACCTTTTTTTGGCATTAAATCAAAATTTAAACTCAATTATGCTCCTATTCATCTATTATGATTAAATTTTCAACTATATCTACCTAGATGAGATCATAAAACCTACTTGGAGTAATTTCTATGAGCTGGCTGAAGACATGTGGTTCTTATGATCCTAGAATTCTCCCTACTATGCATCCTAGACATTTTGCACATGAAACTAGAGATGTTAGAGTTTTGTTTTAAACTCTTGGAGCTACTAGAAGTGAGTGGATAATGAGTTGGTTAGTGTGTCTTTCACTAGTAACCTATCAACCTTACTTATCATCAATGTAATCTCCATTTTAACATGATCCTCTACCATATGTGCTTCCTTTCCCATCTTCATTTCTTCCCTTCTTTTCCTTTCCTACTAGATAATTTACTTATCTTGTAGTCTACCAACCCATAGCTAGATTTCCTCTCACAACTCTTCCTGTAACTGTGCTAATTTTATTGATTCCACTACTCATCCTAGAATCTTATTTTCTCCCAATCCAAAGACATAATACAATTAATTCCCATGCATTTTCTATCACCCATAATTCCTTGAAATCCAATTGTTCAATATGTGGAAAAATGAAAGATTTTTAAAATAAATATCCTATCCCTCCTCATACCTGGTGTTGTCTTCCTTCTCTAAACCATAAATTTCCTACAACCTGTTGGCATGGAGGGACTACAGCGATGAGCGAATCTGACATAGTTTTATATTATAACCATATTTTCCACTCCACTATAGTTACAGAGACCCTAGTTCAACTTACCTCAATTGTTGTCCAGAATGCATCCCCTTTCACTGTTTTTTTTACTTATATGGTACTTACAAGGAAGTTATTATATGTTATAGGGTTGAAGTTACATATTGAGTAATTTCTCCATAATTATTTTGTCACAATTTCATAATTGCAAAATAATAATTATTTCATAATTGAGAAAACAACTCATACTCGAGCATGAAACTTCTGCATGAGTTGTAATTTATTGGTTGACATGCCATCAAGTCTATCCATGACTTGTATCCACCCAATTCACATTTCATCAGACCTAACCTCGCATGTCCCTAGATGTCTGGATACATCCTCCTAAGTCACGGAAAAATCTATATAATGAGACCCTGTCAAGGGGATAGATATAAAGAAGTATTTCTCAGTTATGCTAGTGGAATTCTACCATAATTTCCTTCCAAATGGGATTATTCCAATTCATAGATAATCCAAGGAGTGGAAGATACCAAGAATCATAAAAGAGGCATCACTATCTGAAGTTATATCATGTATTGTACTTTTGATTAATATGAATGGAAATATCTTTACCTTATAATGTATTTTTTATGATATGGATAGCTTGATCATGTTTATGTATTAATTTTTCTTGCTAAGCTAATTTTCCTTCCATAGAGGCATGTATTGTCTTTGTATGTTCATGATTATGTGTAAGCGATCAACTAGTAACTAGAGTAGGATCTCTAGGCAAGAGAAATATCTTCAACAACCAAGGATCTGCAAAATATATATCAATCTTCGAGTTGTAGGGCATGCGTTATATTCTTTCCATGACTAGTGCCATGCAATGGTACATTGTGTCAAGTGCAATGGGGGGTCATAGGGGGGTGGCATCCCACCTATTGGGGGGTTTGTAGGGTGGTGGTATCCCCCTTGCATGGGGTTTGAAGCAAAGTCCCAGAAATTATTTTTTATGTGAATCCAATAATATTTGGGCAAAACCAACGATGGTGGGCAGACCTATCCATGGTTTTTCACATGGTTTTTGTGCATGGATTTTTGGGCATGATGATTTTTCCCATGGTATTTTATAGATCCGATCAAGGGAACTACGAATATGTTCTAATTCAGGGTTAATGGATTGGGTTTTATCAATGCTCCGACATGTATATAATGTATTGTAACATTAAAAGGAATATAATGAAAAAACAATTGGGTTTTCTTGGTTTTGGGTTCCAAGACAAATTCTCTATGTATATTTTTAAGTTATTGCCATTGCATATTTTTTCTATTTTTCAAGAATATGTTTGCAGGTAATTTTTGTACATATTTATAACCTACACAAGGGTTGGTGTATGCACTTCTTCCTTTCTAATCTCTTTTATGTATATGGATGGTAGTATAATAATTTTTTTTGGATTGGATCTGAACATTCAGACACCATTCAATGGATCTAAGGGAGAGATATGTGGAGCAACAACTTCTTTCCTCTTAGGCATTTATTGAGGTAACAGAATAGGTGACTCCACTAGGGAGTCTATCCCTAGTGATTTGATTTCTCTTTCCTTGGTTTCAAATTTTGATTTGGGCCTATTACTAAGTTTTCGTCTGTCATTTTCTACCTTGTTTTAGTATGCTATAGGCTGATCTTGCCTGCATTTAATTGGATCTAAATTTGTTTTAAATTTTATTTTTAAAAATGAGGAAAAAATAGGCCACGAGTTTCAGATCAAATTATGTGATTTTTTGTATATAATTTGAGTGAAACAATTACATATCTGAATTATTATCATATTTTTATCTAAAATAAAATAAAATAAAATTGTCTAAAATGGTATCTAGAGGAGGAAGATATGGCTAATTCAAAATCAGTGTATTTTCCTGATTTTTTGTCATGCCTGCAAAATTTTGTTTGCCATATCTTTTCATAGGGACCTTTGTTTTACATGAGACCAAAATCATTGGATCAACATTTTTCTTAGTTTTCCTTTTACAAAATATGATATGTTCCTGAGATATTTAGTAACATATCGTCTTTGACGATTTCGCCTTACTTTTATTTTCTAATTTTTCATCAGTTTCTTTTCCACTAAAACATTATTTTCAAAATTAAATCTCTAATTTATATTAGTGGGGGGTCATATCTAAATCATATTTTATTAAGATATTCTCTCCTTCAAGGGATCTAATTGTATCTTGTAATTTGTGCTAGTTTGCATGAGATGTTTTTCATTGGTTTCCTAGTTTGGTGATAGATATTTTGATCATTTTTGTGATATTATAAACTAGATATCAGTGTCCTAGTATGTACTTATGATCTTATTATGTGCTTGCATCATGAAGAAAATATATTTCGTTGAGCCTCTCTAGTCTTGTTTCCTTGTCTATATTTTGGTTTGATTCCGTTGTATGTGAATGTAGGTATCTACTTACTTGTAGTATGCATTGAGCTGCAAACCTAAAACTAACTTTTTATTTATCTACATGTGATGAACAATTTTTCATGATCTCTTTTGCAAAACCTTAATTTTGAGCATTTAAGTGCTTATTGGTGCTTTTTCTTTGGCACTGTTTAAGAGTTTCCTTTTGCATTTTTTTGGGTTGTTTTGTGGATCATATTTTTTTAAGGATTTGGCGAATTTCAAAGTGAATATTGAGAGTGAATGTGAGCTTGTTTTTCACTCGGAAAAAGGAAATATACTCTACCCTTCCTTAATTAGTTTTTATTGAAATTGAAAGAAAAAACAATTGCACTTCATATAGTTTGCATTATGATTTTCCTTGAATTATTTTACACCATCTCAATTGCACTCTAGTGCCCTTATATAAACAACAAGCATAAAATAAAGCACTAATAAAATTGACTAGATCTTTTGGTTATATAAAAACAATGAGATTAAAGTTGTAGAGCCTTGGAGTAGGGTTTGGAGAGGAGACTCTTCAAGGCTATTAAAATGAAGCTACAGCTACTAAAGCATGTAAATCCATTACCACAATGACATCACCGGGAAAGCTCCTCTCACATGAGATTTAAGTATGCATCCTCATCGAGAATCTAGGAGTGACACCCCCAATATTAGGTTATTAGTTATTGTGAATTGTGCATGTCACATGGGGATATCCTTGAAAGGTGTACGACTAGATTTCTACAATCTCTCTAGACGTTTTAGGCTTAAATACCTTGCCTATGTGTATGGTCCTTATCACACATGACCTCCCATCCAATTGACTATGAAGTGGTAACCTAAGTTTCATATATTCTAGGGATATTACCTAGGTGAGAATGGGTTGGAAGTCCCGACAATACATGAGACAGATGTTAATCACCATAATAATGTTGTTGGAGGATGATTATCATCCCCATTGCAGTCACTTTGTTATAGACATTTTTGTGCCTTACAGCATTGAGCATGAAATGTCCATAATCTAAGGGATCCAAAGTCCCTAAACATGTTGTTCCTACCCCTAGAGGAACAAGGCTAACAAACCACAACAATTCACAGAAGTTCTCCACCAGAAACTGCTAAAAAACAAGTTAATTCAGGATCATTTCAGTGGCTACACTAGCTGTTTGTGCTGAATGTCAAAGCCAACACTGGCTACCTACGTTGAATGTCAAAGGGAACACTGGCTACCTGCGCTGAACGAGAATGGACATGTGGCAGGCTCATTTCTCAAGGTGTCAAAACCTAGGAAGCTTCCAAAATGACACTTGCCTCAGGGAATTCGACTGGTGATGAGTAAGAGGTTCCAAATCTCCAAGTGGAAGCAAGAACCTCCAAGTGGACTCAAGAACTAACAGAGGGAGAGGACACTAGTCAGATCTCAAGCTGACTCATCCTCTCTCCAAACATCTATATATAGATCTCTCCTCCATGAGATCTAGAGGCTGGAATTTTGTTATTGCAAAGAATTGTTGTTGGTTTGAGATTGGAATCATTGGGTGTTTAATGCTTTGAAGGGGGTGAAGATAGGAATTCCATTTGCTGGGAAGGAGATGCTGGATTGGAGCCCTCTGGGTTGTATCTCTTCCTGAACCTTGTTATTCATCAATAAAGCTATCTTGTTTTCTCCTATATCCTGATGTATTCTTGATGTATGATTGCATTAGTGTATTTGGTTTATTTCTAATCCTAAACTAGTTATGAATGTGAATATCTGTCTTTGTGTAGTGTTCTTCTCTTGTCGCAAGTAGCTGTTCTCTTGTGATCTTGCAGGAACCCGTTGAAGCTGGACAAGCAAGAAGGCAAGTAGTTGTTCTCTTGTGATCTTGCATGAACCTGTTGAAGCTGGGCGAGTGAGAAGGCAAGTAGCTGTGAACTCCCAAAGAGAAGAGAGACCAAGTCGAGGGACAAACGGAAGACACCGGTAAGTCTATTGATCTCTCTTCTTTCACATTTCATAAAGGAAGAAACCAGAATAGCTGTCTCTGTTTGTTGCTAAGGCACTATCACACCTTAGGTGGATAGGATCGTCCTGCATAGGCATTTTTCCCACAACAAATTGGCGACTCCGCTGGGGAGATCTGTTCAGTCATTTTATTTGTGTTTCTATCATTGTTTGTTTCATAGACTTGACAGCAACAATCGAACTGCATCTGCTTTTCCCGGATGCAAAGTAGACAGTTGCTGCTTTGATCCAATCACTGGACTTGTCTATGATCTCAACAATGGACTCACAAATGATTTGATGATCCTTTGTGATAGATCTTAGTACCCCCTCAAAGCATCCCTTTGATTACACCTTGCTTGTTGCTTTTATTTGGCCTGAAACAGTGAATTAAATAGCAATCTGTGACCCAGAACATGTGAGAAACGAGAGTTTCTCCTTCAGCGCAGACCCAGTGAAGGGATTCTGCATTTCAATGCAGGTCCCGTGAAGGTTACCTGCGCTGAATGTCAAAACCCCTGTGTTGAGGTTGCGCTGAACCAGTTTGTCCTTGTGCAGCTGGGGTTCTCTGCTCTGTTTTGCCTTGTTTTGATCTCTGATTTTTGCAGCCTGTAACCAGCATAGGTACCAGTCTGATAACTCCTTTTCTCTGCTTAAATTCTGCCTCCTTTTGTACAAAAAGACTGTGAGTTTTTTTATGTGTTTGTGCCGTCATTTACAGTTTTCCTTTGCATGAGTGAAATATTCATCATGTAGCCCTTGATTCAGATCTGTTGATTGTGATCTTAGAAGAGAGTTCATTGGTTGTTTGCAGATTGATTATACATTTACTCTTGCTTATTGGTTTGAGTTTGTCTCTTTTAAGTGTCGAAACAAGTATTCATTTCGAAAATCGTTAAGTGTTGTAATCTCTTCTACCGTCTCTGATTTCGAAAAATTAAACTTGTTTGTATTTGTCATTTAAAAGCAAATTCAAAGCTGTACAAAAAGCTTTCTGTGTAGGCATCAATACTAAGAAAGCGGAAAACAAACACCTGCATTGTGCATTTGCATTTGATAGTTTGCATGATTGATTTAGGAAAAGTGCATTAGAGTGTGCTGATTGCTCTTTGAGAAAAGATGGTGTCTTTCTTTTCCCTTAGTAGCTAGGATTTTCAAAGTTGAAAAGATATAAAGCTTGCTTATCATCTTTAGACTGCATTTAGGAATTGTATCATACATCTCGTGGTGAACCTTGAAAGGAAAACTTCTAAAAAGATCAACCTAAAATAAATTGAATGAACTTAACAACGCTTTGCAACATAACACACAACATAGAGGTCTAGGCTAGAGACGTGTTCCGGCGTCGTTAAGCCTGGTGACTGTCGATCTCGTGGATGGTGGGTGATTCCTCCTGAGGGACGATAGCGCCAATACGGATTGTGCTCCCACGTACCGTCGCGTATATATTGGGAGACCCCTATAGGCATAAAACCTTTATCCTTAGGAAGCCGTGTCGGCCGCCCTACTGATCGCAATGCACTGAACACAGCATTCAGGAAGATCGACCGCCCGTACCCTAAAAAGTATTCTGCGGTTTTGCGAAAAGTTTGGCACACCCTCTGCCTAGAACTCCAGAGCAGTTCCTTTTGGCCTTTTTCAGACTCTATAACAGAAAAAGTCCATCCGAGCATTTGTCACTTCGGGCTCGTTAAAACATCGAAGGAGACTAGAGTCATCTTTAGCTTTTTCTCGACTCTTTAAAATTGAAAAAGCAAGTTGTGTCTAAAAAATTCATTTAATTCGGAAACACATTTTCCCCTTTTGTATTTTGGTTGATCGAGTAATCCGCAATCGTGGAAGAAAGTCAATTGAAACCCCGTCGTTCGCGGAGGCTTACGAGTCAACCGTCTTTGTCTCCGGAATCGAAAACATTACGGACAAAGTGAACTCGTTTAACCGGTTAGAAATCTCCTATCAAGGTTAGAACAAGTGTTCCAACGACATCTGAGATTCCGGTTACTCCAAACATTTCTGGAAACCCTGCCTCTATAGAAGAATTTCAACAGCCACAGAGGGACAGTAACACTGATCCTAGTCTGGGAGCAAATACTTGCGTTACTGAACCAGTTCCATCTGTAACCGGTTCAGAGAGTCTTGCTCCTCAAACAACTGTCGCTGTCGATTCAACCCCTTCTTCGGCACCAGAAATATTTTACGGACCTGACGGTCTTCCTCTTCCACCTGGTTTGATTGCGATAGAGGAAATTGTAGAGGATCCGCAAGCAAGTACTCCAACTCATTTTGGAGTAGGGGTCACTCTATTTCCTTCTACATCAGAAGTTAGTCTATCACCAGTGGAAGTTCCTGTAGAATCGCTAGGCAATCTATTGGATAGACTCAAAATGTCTGAACAACCGTCAACATCTAGGACTGTGTCGAACGACACAGCGACAGCAGAAGCCCCTGCCGTCACTCCGACAATGTTTTCCGGCATACCATCTATCCCGACTAGCTCACAACCGCTAGAAGGAGTCCACCAAGGGACTATTTCGACAGTGTGGTCTATTCCAGTTTGTTCATCCGGAATAATATCCGGCAACTCTTATGTTGAGACTCGCCAGATTGATCCATTTGGAGGTCAATTTGGGCAATCCAGTCCACAAGGAAAAACAATCCCCTTAAGTTCCGGATTGCTACCGTATGGGGGGCAATATGCCCTTTCATTACCCCCTCTGGGAGGGTATCCATACGGGAGTTCACAACAGTATTCAGGTTATACTGGAATTACATCAAGTGGTTGGGTACCTATGCTACCTCAACAACCAAGGGTTGTATATTCTATGCAACAGTGTGTACCTATGTCGAACATCCCGACCACACCGGCTATTGTGACAGTGTCGCAAGTTCAAACGTTGCCTGTCGTATGTCAACCTCAAATTTCTCAGGTTGTAATGCAACATCCCCTTGACCCTGTGACACAACCACAATCGCCAATTGGTGGGGCGACACAGGTCCAAACGGGTACAATTACCCCAAACCTTGGTCCAACAGTTAGTATAGCACAACAGAACATGGCTTCACAACCATGGCTGGTGCAATACCAACAACCACAATTCCAGCAAGTGTACCAAGGTTCTGAGCAGCAGATCTTTGCGAACACTGGACAACCGTATATTCAAAATGGTCAAAACCAACCGCTTTATAGTGGTCAAGTCCACCAACCGTATCAGTCATACCAACATCAATTACATTATGCTGGTATGCAAAGGCCCACTACTCAGGCAATTCCATCGTACCCTGGGTATGCTTCACCTAACCTGAATCAACAGTTACCATTCGTGGCCACTTTAGAGTTACTCGATTTACACCGGTTAACCAACGATCTGATTGCTTACGCCCCTTGGTGGCCAGCGATTCCTCACAAACTTCCATCTGACATTCCTAAATTCAATGGAAATCCAGGTGAAGACCCATCGAATCACGTGATGACTTTTCATCTATGGTGTTCATCAAACACCCTAAATGATGATTCGATAAGGCTTCGCCTTTTCCAGAGGATGTTAATGGGTCCAGTGGCAAAATGGTATATTGAATTACCTAGAGCCTCGTTCGACAATTTCAGCTCCCTAGCCACGACTTTCTTAACCCATTTTCAATTACCGATAAGGTATGAAACGGGAACAGAAATCTTAACCAACTTCAAGCAGACAACTGCCACTCATATATCCGATCATATACATGAATGGCGTCGTCGCCGTAGGATGGTGAAAACGTACGTTCCCGATCAGCTGTTAGCTGAATGGTTTATAAAGTCGTTACTTCCTGCTATAACAGAAGATGTGGCAAAGGGGGGAGTTGTAACAGAGGAGCAAGTCATTGCTCGTGCACAATATCTAGACTTAGTTTATACTCAGTCTGGCACACTCTACGACAAAATACCTGATGCCCCTAGACCGAAATTCTCATTTCCTCCTCCTCCTAAATCAAATAGTGACTCTCATGCCAACGATGGTGTGATTGGCACAGCAAACACGAAATCGACAAAGGCTTCGTCTAAGAAAGCCCGTAAGAATTCGAATCAAAATGCAAAAGACGAAATTCTTGCTTCGGAAGTAAATGCCGTATCAGCAGATAAAGGCAAAGAAACCAATCAACCAGGAAGCAAGAAGAAGCAAAACAAATGGAAGAAGAAGAAAAAGGGTGGGTCATCCCCTGAAAAAACTTCTTCAAACCCTCCTGGGAAAGGGAAACAAAAAAATCCATGTCAAATATGTGATGAGGATCATTGGACAGGCAAATGTCCGTACAAAGCTGAGCTTAAAAGATTCTTTAAGAGTTCGCAGACCTCAGCTGTGTTAACTGATCTGTTTCCCAATCTAGGTCAAAATCTGGTTGATAGTGCAAATGCTTCCCCGTCACAAGTGCTCATGTTGTCGGTTTCAAAATAGCAGAATGATGCTTTGATTTCGACAAGGAACAAAGATTACGAGAATCCGCAGCTGTTGAACGAAAAAGGTAAAGATCAACCAAGTAGTTCGACAACAACTTCGACAAAAGTTGTACCGCCCATCATTCCTGAATTAACAATAAAACCGCCAAAGGGAGTAGTACACAAGTCGACATTTAATCCTCGTGCCAGAGCGGCGCAACATTATAACATAGTGGAGGATTTGGCCCAATCGCCATCCGCTATGTCGACTCTTGAAGTACTACAAAATTGCCCATCCCAAAGGCAGGCTTTGTTATCGGCTATTGGTGGGGTTGATCCTAAGCATTCCAATCTTGTATCCTTCGATCACAAAGGATACGATCCTCAGTTACCAGCTCAACTAGCTTTCCTTATTCAAGTGAAAGCCCTCAACAAAACTGTTCACCGAACAATTATTGATGAGGGGGCATCTACATGTATTATGTCAATGAGTTGCTGGAAAACTTTAGGATCTCCAACCTTGTCGCGATCTTCGACGACATTAAAAGCATTCGACGGAAGGACATATACCTCGTGCGGTATCCTTAATAACTTGAAAGTTGAACTGGGAGGAAAAACAGTAGAAATAGATGTTGAAGTCATCGATGGGAATCTGGACTACAACATCCTACTGGGAAGACCGTGGATATATGCCATGGCAGCTGTAGTGTCAACTTATTTTAGGAAGATCGCATTCCCTTTTCAAGGAGGGATTATGATCGTCGACCAACAAGACTTCCTCCCTAATGGTTCACAAGTTACAGGAAGCATTCCCATGATCCATGGAAGCAACCACTCGCTTCAATACATCGGAGTAGGCCTACTGAAAGACCCCACATTAATGGGAACTTTCGCACTTCCACCTCCAATCTATATAGGAGAAGTAGCGTTGGTAAGAGCCTGCAACATGATATCTTCCACGAAGATCTCAAAAGACGATGTCGAAATGGATCATGCAATGGTTTTGCCCCCAAGCCCTATAGAAATATTGTAGCAATCAATGTTTCGAGCATGGGAGGCGAACCCAAACCAACGCTCATCAAGCGTTTGGGTAGATAGGTCTAGAGAATATGGTACCCCGTTAGATCCTTGGTCGAAAGTACATGGGACTGACGAAGGAATCCTACAATCAATGTTGATTGAGGGGGCACCATGGAATGATTGCCACCATCGTTCCCTTCTTCCGGAATATGAAGAAGATACTCAGCATGACCTTTATCACCCTTCAGTTTTTGAATTCCTATCAAATACTGTAAATACGGTGGATTCCGAGCGAAACTTATCCAATATTGAAGAGACTATAGCTATAAATATCTCGACTAACACAAATGTTGTAGAGAATATTTATGTCGGCAAAGGATGTTCTCCTTCAGAACTGGAAATATATAACGCTCTTTTTCGCGAATTCAGAGATGTCTTTGCTTGGTCATATGATGAAATGCCAGGCATTGACTCGAGTATTGTTGAACATGAAATTAAAATGTATCCTGATGTCAAACCAGTAAGACAACGGCTTCGGCAGGTGCACCCCAAGAAAGCCGCTACCATTAAAGCAGGAGTATAGAAGCTCCTCCACGCTGGTTTCATCTACCTGGTTCCTCTAACCGATTGGGTATCGAATATTGTCCCTGTTATGAAGAAACAAGGGACAATTAGAGTGTGTGTCGATTATAGGGATGTAAACCAAGCTTGTCCGAAAGACAACTACCCTACACCCTTCATCGACCAGATAATTGATGAATGCGCCGGATGTGAAATCTTTTCATTCATGGATGGATTTTCCGGGTATAATCAAATAAATATCCGCCCACAGGACCAGTCAAAGACTGCATTCATTTGTCCGTGGGGCACATTCGCTTATCGAAAATTACCCTTTGGTTTAAAGAACACAGGGGCGACGTTTCAGAGGGCAATGAATTATGCCTTCCATGACATCAAGAACATCGTTCAACCTTATCTCGACGACCTTCCGGCTCATTCGCGAAAGCGGACTGATCATCCACAGCATTTAAGAGCAATATTTCTACGTTGTCGACACTACAAGATAAGACTCAATCCGCACAAATGTGTGTTTTGTGTCGATTCTGGTCGTTTACTTGGCTTTGTAGTCTCTAAGGATGGGATTCGTCTCGACCCTTGTAAGGTTCAGGCAATCATTAATTTGCCTCCACCTCCAAATTTGCTTCAGATTCAGAAACTCCAAGGTAAAGCAAACTTTCTGAGGAGGTTCATTCCAAATTACGCAGAACTTGCTAAAGGTTATACTCATCTTTTGAAAAAGGATGTACCTTTTGTCTGGGATCAGGTGGTGCAAGCTTCCTTTGATGCTCTGAAAGATTCTCTAGTAAAAGCATCATTAATGTATGCCCCGGACTATCAAAGAGATTTTAACCTGTATCTGGCTACAGCGGATACGACCATTGCGATGGTTTTAGTTCAAGAAGTCGATGGAATCGAACATCCTATATATTATTTAAGTAAAAACTTGAATGATACAGAAAGCAAATAGTCTTATGTTGAAAGGCTAGCACTCGCTGCTGTTCAAGCGATACAAAGATTTCGACATTATGTCCTCTTTCGGAAAACTACCATTCTATCAGATTGCAACCCCATGACTTATATATTGTCGCGACAGTTGCTGGGGGGCAAGTATTCAAAATGGATAGCGATCCTTCAAGAGTTTGATCTAGAATTTGTAAAATCCAAATCAAAGAAAGCTTTAGTTTTCGCAGAATTATTGTGCGATCTCCCATCGTCGTCCAACGATGAAACATCCGAAGAGTCAATCATGGACGAAAGTTTGTTTCTGATATCTGCAAGCAATGAGTGGTATGGAGATATAATAATTTATCTCCAAACCCAAAAATTCAGGCCTGACACCTCTCACTCAGAATAGAAACGTATACGATACCAAGCGAAAGACTACATGATTGTCGGTGATACACTTTACCGTCGTGGTATCGATACAGTTCTGAGGAGGTGCCTCATCCATGAAGAGGCCGAAAAAGTCCTAAATGAGTCTCATTCAGGCGCGTGTGGGGGGCATCAATCTGGATATGCTACAACACAGAAAATCTTACGAGCAGGATACTTCTGGCCAACCATGTTCAAAGATTGCATAACCGCAGTCAAAAGTTGCCATGCTTGTCAAATTTTTGATAGCAAAACCAGAAGACCACCCGCACCTTTACAGCCAATAGTTGTTGTTGGGCCTTTTGCCAAATGGGGCATCGATTTCATGACATGTAAGCCCACCTCGACCGGGGGGCATGGGTATATTATAGTCGTCGTTGACTATTTTACCAAATGGGCCGAGGCGATGCCTACATTAGATAACACTGGTGAAACAGCTGCCCTTTTCTTTTTCAATCATGTAGTCGCCAAGTTCGGTGTACCACAGGCTATAGTTACAGATCATGGATCGCATTTTCACAATCACATGATGGTTGAATTAGCTGCCAAGCTAGGGCTATCTCACGACAGCTCTACCCCGTATTATCCGCAAGCCAACGGACAAGTTGAAGCAATCAACAAGGTCCTGAAGCGTATGATGCAAAGGATGATCGGGGTTCACAAAAGAAGGTGGCACCTAATCCTGTACTCAGCCTTGTGGGCTTACCGAACATCGATAAGGAATGCGACCGGGTTCACACCTTTCCAACTGGTGTATGGCCTAGAAGCAGTCTTGCCAATCCAGTGTGAAATTTCGTCGTTTAAACTCGCAATTGATCTCCTCTCCGGAACTTCGGAAGAAGAGGCCCGTTTCTTGGAATTAATCCAATCGGATGAAACCCGTCGTGACGCCGCTTTGGCTAACGAAGCCCATAAGAAACGAGTCAAGGCGCAGTTCGACAAAAATGGCAAACCCCGTGTCTTCTCAGAAGGTGACTTGGTCTTGCTTTATGACCAAGAATCCGATAAATTGGGAGCAGGTAAATTTAATTCTTTATGGATGGGCCCCTATATTGTTAAACGAGTGTTAGCAAAAGGAGCCTACGAGTTAATGGATTATGATGGGATTCCACTGGCGCAACCCCGTAATGGGTTGTACCTCAAGCGTTACTATGCTTAAATAGTAACCTGTATGCTTTTGTTGTATTTTGCTTTCGCTAAAGTATTTGTTTTGTTCGAGTAATCCACCTTTTTACATTTATTGTAGATGTCAAACCTTCTGGAGACATGTGTTGGATATGCTGACGGAGCGAGTCATAGTTCGCGGAACCTATCCTCCGTAGCCTGGGCCATTTTTGATCCAAGCGGCGAGTTAGTAAGTTTCAGAGGTGTATGTATTGGGAAATCAACGAATAACATCGCTGAGTATAGCGCGTTGATAGAAATACTCTCTGATGCCATCACCCATGGTATACGCCGACTAATTGTCAGGCTATACTCACAACTCGTAATACTACAACTCAATGGTATATATTCCGTTCGCAATCCAGCTATTTATCGCATGTTCCTAAGGGTTAAGATTTTGGAAAGAAAATTTGATTCAATTCAATACCAGCATATTTCTAGAAACTTAAACACATTAATCGACTCATTAGCAAACTATGTGTTAGATAGACATTTGCGACATTTATAAAAAGAGACACATCATCAATGTTGTCCATATGGATCATATAACTCAACCAGAATAAAACTTGAAAATCAAAATATATATATAAGCTGTTTATCGTTTATACATAATGTTCTGTAACCAAGAAAAAAATCGATAATATGACCCAAAAACTCAAAAATGCTAGGGGGCACCCTAGCCTAGTGATGCTCATGTTAGCACGTCACGGCCTGTGCAATCATGCGCAAGAGACGAGTCCATCATCTAGGCACACCAGTAGTATGTCGCTGCAACTGTAAAGGTAACTCATCAATCCTCACATCGGGAATGCCGAGAGTAAGGCTCTCAACCTGCTCCTGCACAACTGTAAGGGTCTCGGCCACGTCAAGGTCGCGAAGAATAACCCTCCCAGCAGTCTCCCCTGCTGGGGCAGTGACTGGCGCTCTCGGGCGAACTGCTGGACGAACAGGACCAACATCTGCATGCACACATGAGTTTGATTAAAGTCTTGATAGAATAAAGCACAAGGACATTATAAATAAGAACAGTAAACAGTAATATGGTTGAAGGTTTTACCAATAGCCCCCCACTGTTCGCCATCCGGCAGTACCAAGTCCGGATCACCTCGGAAATCCATACCAACATATGGATACTCAGAATAGAACATCTCCTGACGCTTGAACCACCTGAAGAAGGTATCAGTGAAAGAAATCTGAGATTGACCAGCATGCCTAGACATGTGATCAACCCATCTCTGCATGCGTGGCTCGGTAGGAGAAGGCAAGTTGAGTGCGATATATTGAGGCTGCATCAGTGGTATTTTCTGCAAGGCAAAGGCAGTCAGAATAGAACCAAATCCAAAGTTCTTCAGCTTCCCATCCTTTACCTTGTTCAACTGACTTTTCATCTGAAGAAGTACTGCATCACACCAGTTGAATATTTTCGGTTGGAGACACTCCAAGGCGTGCTGTACATAAGACCTGTTGGCAACATGAAGAGATGTGCTACCGGCCATCCTACCGATAGTATACAGAATGGACCTGAGAGACCTGTCAGTAATCTCACGGATAACAACCTTGCCGTCTCTACTCGGCTGGGATCCCTCCCTGCAATACTGGCGGACATAATCTCTCACGGAGTCATTCCCTCGGGCCGAACCTGACAAAGAAATGGGGGCACCCCGCCTCGACAAACCAGTCAAGAAGTAAATGTCTACCACGGTCAAAGGGATGGATTTGCTCCTGATCTAAAATACTTGGTTGATAGGATCCCAAGCATCAAGCATATACTGTAGTAAAGATATCTGTGCTCTCATACTAGAGATACGGAAGAGCTTCAGCAGGCCACAGTTCCGCAGCGCGTTCACCGTGACAGGGTCATGGAGGGCAATCATGTCCTCTTCTTCATGTTCTCGTTCTCACCATGTAAGGGTCATTTTGCTCAAGAATCCCTGCAAAACAAACAAGAGAAAGAGTAAGATCCTGGATTTGATGAGAAACTGGCAAAATTCTCATCAAAAACTGTGCAACAGAACTGTTTTTCTATGCTCAACGCAACTGGCTAGTGTCCCACCTGCGTTGAAGGTCAAACTGCCTTCATGCAGCTTGACATTCAACACAGGTTTCGAATGGACTGCCTGCGCTGATGGCAGAGCGCCCTAGCAAAACCCCAGGGGCTCAGGAGAACAGGAAAACAAGCACAGAATGGAAAAAGGAAACCATGAAAATAAAGAGCTAGGGTTTAGCTCCTACCTGGTCCAGACGGCGCTAAAAATAATCCGCAGAATCTCCAGGAATCAGCTGATGAAAATCAAGGGGGAAGAGGCACCTCCAAAGCTCCAACAAACCACATTCAAATGAAATGGTAAAATGAGAGGTAAAAACACCTTTTAATTGCTTTTTACGTAGTTCAAAGCGAAATATTAGGTTTCTAATCTCATTTTCAAGCAAATATTATTCATTTCTAACTAGTTTGATGCAGCAATTGAGGATACAATACTATCTTTGAAAAGGGCAAAGCTAGTAATGGTAAAAATAAAAAATTTGACCATATAATTTCGAGCAGTTTTAGCACAAAGTTCATGCTTGTTAAAAAATAAATGCAAGAGCCGAGCAGTTTTAGCACATAGTTCATGCTCGTTAAAAAATAAACATAAGACCGAGCAAATGTTTCCACCCGCGTTTAAGCTCGTTAAAAAATGAACTATCCCGGTAAATAACCACTGTGAATGTAATATCATCAGCCATTAAAGCCTTGGTCGTGTTTGCACCGTCACCTCCACTTTTCCATTGGCCGATCATTCACCTCCATATGATTGTTTACCCATTTTGAGGAACAGCTGCAAAGAGTGATTTCACCTAGCCATCCTTGTGACACTGCCATGATTGGAAAATTCCAACCTATACCTGGAATCAGCTGCTAACCCTGTTTATCACTCGTTCCTCAAAAGACGAGTCTTCTTTAAGCTCTTTTCATCTGACTCGTAAAATATGAAAAGATTGCCGAGTCCTTGGCCTTCCAGCTCGTTAAAGGGACAGGAAGAGCTATCCCTCCTCTAGATTTTAATCTTTTTGGACCTGAGGGATTATTGCACAAAAAGATCGAGCGCTTGTTTTGTTCAGCTCATTAAAACTATCGAAAACTCATCCCTTCTGTATTGTTTTATACTTTTTCGGACTTAAGGGATTAGATGACGAGAAAGGACTTTTGGAGTTAACTTTATGTACCTTTTCAGACTCTCTAAAAATGAAAAGGACCGAGTTATCTTTGTCGTTAGACTCGTTAAAATCATTAAATAGCGACAAACTTGTCTTTAGACGAGAACGAGTTTCACTATCGCTAGGCTCGTTAAAACATAGCGATGGGCTTGCCCGAAGGGCAGGTTATAGAACAAGCATATGTTATCCTCCTCAAGCTTGACAAAAATAAAGAGGTACTGGTTAGCAATGACTGGGGAAAACTTGGTAGAAACTCAAGAAAACTTTGATGGTAGCAAGTCGCTCTTGAACATGACACTTTTCCTCCGTACCACAATCAGGTTGGGTTGTTTCATTCACCGGTCACATCCATGGTCTCGCCATACCATCCATATTTGGGGTAATGCTACCAATCCATCGCATCAGTGTCGCCATATGTTCAAGAGAAGTCATTCATAAAAGTCAAACCGTGTCCCATCCACTGCCATACATTATCCTTCATCCTTTCATGACCGCCACCCTGAATCATATGTCACAGATCGTTTTCACCTCCATTAAAATCATTAGCTCCGTTCCATGTCACTGATGTGGGATTCATTAAGGCCCTACTTTGACGGATCGCTTCTTGTCGACATCAGCTCATTATCCAAGAAGTTGATCTAGGAACAACCCCTTCAGTACTTTGAAGCTTGCATGCCTTAATGGCAAGTTTCTCACTTCCGGCGACAGGTATACATCAATTTTGCGTGGTGTTCAACGCCAAGTCCTTTATTCACACCACGTGAATTGTACTGCAGTACCTTGAGGGTCATTATCATTATCGGTGATTCCTCTCGCGCTTGTTAACGGTTTACATCATTGACCGGTAATCAAGCGATGTCTTTCCATGTTCGACTTCAGAACATTTCTCACATGGATCGACTTGTACTTAGAGTGAAGATCGAATGAGTTTGAAGACCCCGGATCTAGTTTCATCCATCCGGGCTGCGATATATATTCAGGAAAGATAAAGACATTGACATGTACATCATTGCAGCAGATAATCATCCTACTCAAAGGATGATAATTTCATCAAAATTATCAGTCTACCATCAGACGATTGTCTGTTCTATGTACAGAAAAATGAATTTATAAAGCTGAGCATGGGAATGCCCGCCTCAACTAGATCATGAAAGCAGTATGAAAAATAATGTATTGTATTGTATCTTATTACAGGTCTCCTCTCAGCATTGGATGAACTTCGGATCCCCCTGATAAAGCATTTCACCCGATAAACAGCCTCATACTTTAGGGGGCAACTGTTATAGAAATTTTTGTGCCTTACAGCATTGAGCATGAAATGTCCATAATCTAAGGGATCCAAAGTCCCTAAACATGTTGTTCCTACCCCTAGAGGAACAAGGCTAACAAACCACAGCAATTCACAGAAGTTCTCCACCAGAAACTACTCAAAAACAAGTCAATTCAGGATCATTTCAGTGGCTACACTAGTTGTTTGCGCTGAATGTCAAAGCCAACACTAGCTACCTTCGTTGAATGTCAAAGGGAACACTGGCTACCTGCGCTGAACGAGAATGGACATGTGGCAGGCTCATTTCTCAAGGTGTCAAAACCTAGGAAGCTTCCAAAATGACACTTGCCTCAGGGAATTCGACTGGTGATGAGTAAGAGGTTCCAAATCTCCAAGTGGAAGCAATAACCTCCAAGTGGACTCAAGAACTAACAGAGGGAGAGGACACTAGTCAGATCTCAAGCTGACTCATCCTCTCTCCAAACATCTATATATAGATCTCTCCTCCCTGAGATCTAGAGGCTGGAATTTTGTTATTGCAAAGAATTGTTGTTGGTTTGAGATTGGAATCATTGGGTGTTTAATGCTTTGAAGGGGGTGAAGATAGGAATTCCATTTGCTGGGAAGGAGATGCTGGATTGGAGCCCTCTGGGTTGTATCTCTTCCTTAACCTTGTTATTCATCAATAAATCTATCTTGGTTTCTCCTATATCCTGATGTATTCTTGATGTATGATTGCATTAGTGTATTTGGTTTATTTCTAATCCTAAACTAGTTATGAATGTGAATATCTGTCTTTTTGTAGTGTTCTTCTCTTGTCGCAAGTAGTTGTTCTCTTGTGATCTTGCAGGAACCCATTGAAGTTGGACAAGCAAGAAGGCAAGTAGCTGTTCTCTTGTGATCTTTCATGAACCTGTTGAAGCTGGGCGAGTGAGAAGGCAAGTAGCTGTGAACTCCCAAAGAGAAGAGAGACTGGATCGAGGGACAAACGGAAGACACTGGTAAGTCTATTGATCTCTCTTCTTTCACATTTCATAAAGGAAGAAACCAGAATAGCTGTCTCTGTTTGTTGCTAAGGCACTATCACACCTTAGGTGGATAGGATCGTCCTGCATAGGCATTTTTCCCCACAACACACTTGCACCAATCAAGGATGATATGGGAAGGTTGGGATAACTTCATATTAAGTCCTTTTCTAGTACAAGGAAATTGAGGCTTTCATTGCCTCAAGAGTTTTGGCTTTTACGAGGTACCTTTCTAGTGGTTTTCTTATTGAATATCATAAGGATTTTTATAGTGCGTGTTATTTGGTTCTAGTTTTCCATAGGGATATCTAAAATTAATTTATTAAATAATAAAATATATTCATCATATCTAACTAAATTGTTTGACGTTCTCGAATATTAATTTTTTAAACCTTTCTCTCGGAAAGGAGGTTCAACCACCTAGAAGATGTAGGATAGCTCTGGAATCATAGGATTTATATCAAACATAGGTTGGGGGGGAATAACCTTGGTTTTGGGAGGGGATACTTAGTTAATGTTGAGGTTATATATGGGAGTCCACTGCCACATTTCAACCCACCTTTAACCAGCCCTTTTAAACTCATACTTGCATAAATGGGTGCCTTTTCTTCTAAACCTTTTTCCTTATTCTATCATTCAATATTTGGTGAGAGTGGTGCATCTACTATGGGGTAAATGGGTCCCTCATCTACGTCAAATTCGGTAGTTTCATTTTTTATGTCCACATTATCACCAATTAGTGTGGTAGGGCCCACTTCTTAGCCACTGAAAACACCTCTATCCTCTTCATGGGGCATTCCACTAGTTTCTTCGACAACCTCTACAAGTTTTCCAAGTGTATCTATACCCCTACCTCCATCCACATTTATTTTTAGAAATGAGAAAAACCAAAGCCAACCAACAATATTTGGGTGGTTTCCAACTTGCTCAATCATTCCTATGGTTTCTATGCTTACTTTGGGTTTGTCTTCTTTGGGGAACATGTAGGGGTGTCTATGTTTATCCCTAGTATGTATGGGTGAAATAATATTTTTATAGGGAGATCTGATCCATGGGGTAGTTTTATATTAGAGGAATGCCCTTCTCTAGAAGTTTTCTCTCCTTCAAAGGGGCTAGGTTACTTGGTGGCATCAACCCCAATAGTCCACTATGCCAACAATTTATTACATTTACAATGATGTTTTTGTACTAGGACATCATTCTTCTAGTGTTAGGTACAATCCCTTTAGAAATCATGCTTTAAGGAGTTTCCTTGTTCCCAGACTTCAAAATCCTTTCATCATGCTTGTTGCTTTAATGGTCCAATTACCTGGGTCTAGCTATCTTATTGATCAACCTTCTTCTTTAGTTAACTATGTTAGGGATGGATTGCAATATCCATCAGTGGGTCCATCATCACTTATTCATTCATTTAGCCAACAACAACTTCCATTTATAGCACCGTCTAGTTTCTACTGGAAACCCTTTCAGGAGATAACCACCCTACTATTGTTGTGCTTCTCAAATCTTTAATTAATTTGTTTAACACATTTTATAATGATTAGATTACAACCATAATCTAGAAAATTGACTTCCTTCACAGTATGTTGGCACCTATTTGACATGAATTTTGTTTCTCTCATGGATCTATAGACTACCATCCGTTGAAGGCCACCATGATCAATTTTCCTCACCTAACTACCATTGGACTATCCAACGCTGATTGGATGGAGAAATATCTTCCTTATACTAAATCTTCTAAAGCCTCAACGTCTTCACTTCCTCCATGTGAACCATGTTTCTCAATTCGCTCAACATGAGAAACCCAACAACTATCATCCTTTTGTTCATCAAATTTGAATCAAAAAATTTACCTAGAGAGGGTTATTTCTTCTCTTCTACTCACAACTCTCTATGATGTCTAACACACCACAAACTATCAATTCTTCTCCATGTTGCAACACATAAAATTTGCATTTTTCTTCTCAAATCATCTCTAAATTCTGCATTCACAATTATGATATATCTCTACAATACTATGTGAGTCACTGCAACAATCTCTACTCACTCATAATGCCCTCACACTGGCATTCTCCTACAATCTCAAAACAGTCAGCCGAATAGACTCAAATCCTTCCTCTATTTATCATTTTTCTATGTTGAGTAACTTAGTAAATGATACAAGTTATGGAAAAATCAACAAATATTTTCATGTGCTTTAGATTTGGTTGAGATAGGTTTCTTTACCAAATAAAATCGCTTTCTCCACTAGCCTTCTGATATCTTCGACCTTGATCAACTTCTAGAAACCCCACAAACTTTCTTGGCCATATGTCGAAAATTTCCTAAGAAGAATGTCACCATAATACCTAAATTATGCTTGGTTGCATACACAATGTTGCACAAACTCAATTTGAGTTTATTAGTCACTCCCACGAGCCTTCCTTCCAGTGACTAGATCTTTTCATTTTCTCCCATGACTCATCATCCATGCAACTGGGGTAGAGGATCATAAAAAAACATCTTCTCTCAAATCAAAACCTTCCCAACCTTCTTCCATAGTTTGGAAATCCTCTATAGGACCTTTGGAAGTCATTGACACCTTTGTAACACCTCCCTAAATCACTACCACCTCACTATCATCATCATAAGTCAAACTACATTGACTATGATACTAACCAAAAACCATACTAAACATTTGAGCCATAAAACTATTCCACAACAACTCTGCCATCAATATGCAGCTCTAGAACATCTCATACATCCTCTAACACTTGTATAACCATCTCAAGCATTCACTTACACTTGTAGACCGTCTCCAAGCTCAATGTATAAAACCATAAACATGAGAGACCTAATTTGGGACATGGAGACCTAATCAACAAGGCTCCTCAACTCTAATTTTTGTAGAAGCCACCAACACCTATATGAAGCAACATGATATTGAGGACCATGACAACCTCTACTCACACTTTGTATGTAGGACCTGCAAATCGCCACTCCATCCTCACATCTCCATGCTAGTAGACAGGCCAAAGACCATCTATGCATCATCCATACACAAGCCACCTATAGCCACACATACACATGCATAATTGATTCTCCTGCAACCCATGCTACTAGGTTGACATTAATGTCAACCAAGAACACATAAGGAACCCTGCAACAGACATCAATGGCAATAATCTCCCCCTTTTCCATTGATGGCAACCCTCGCTGAAACAACCATCTGAAACTGTCTTCTGAAAACTGATATTCATCCTCACTTTCTCCCCCTTTGACATCAATGACAAAGGGATAAACATGTCAAGGAAAAATAATGTATTCTCCTCTCTATGCAATGGGCTCCATCAACAAAAACATATGCTCCACTCAATGTCATATGCAGGTGATGAACAATGGAGTACAAGACTAAAAGATAAGAATAACAACAAAACTCCCCCACATAACTGAAAAATATGTGCATTAAACTCCCCCTGCGCACAAGATATTCCTAATAAACAACACACTAGAGCAGCATTATACATATCTTAAGGTAACATGGCAATAACCGGTAGTATTAATAACTAAAATACATTCTCTCTCTTGAAGCAGCAACAACATAATCCATGTCATAAAAGCAACAATAGATCAAATCACCAACGCATAGTAGCAACCACATAATGTGACTAATTAGCAATGCAACTCTAATTAACTCCATAATAGCAGTAGCATATATCCAACCAACTTTCAAGAAACAATAGAAAATACTTCCTCTCCATAATGTACTCTTCAGCTGCAAAAAAATCATACATCATCAACAACAATGATTATCTAAAAGCAACGTCTCTTACTCCTATCTCAATGAACAACTATAACATCCTCTAAGGAACAAGGTCACAATGACATTGCCAACCATACTCCATTCAATGCAAACATCTCCAAGGTTTAATGCAAACTAACAAGTATGTCACTACTAATACCTCCTTGCCACATGTAAGAGGCTACTCGACATGGACCAATGACTATGGCCTAATTATATGCAATAAAGTACAAGTCTTCATAGGCCTATCAGATGTCTTCCAAAATTATAATACATTATTTTACAATGAAATTATAATCCCATACATATGGCTTAACCAACTCTCATGACTCACTATACAACACATGACATTCATGGCTTATGACTCTATGTGTGAAACATACAAGTATGATACTCTATTGTACATGTCTATCATAATAATCCTCTCATCAATGCATGGCTAATACAATGTCATAATGCAAGTACATAGAGCATATGATACAAAATATGTCCTCCTAAAAACAACAAGATAATGTTAATAGAAATCACATAAGAGACATGTATCATCCTCTCCAAATCATTAGCCATAAATCAAGATCTCAAAAGTAGTAATCAACAACACATAACAACACACAATGGCCCAACAATAGTATGCATCAGCAACATCATGAACCAGCAACATATATCAACATCATGAATCAGAAAATATAGCATGCAAATCATTTCAATATATCAACCCTTTGTAGACATACATGGCAACAACAATAACCGTCATATGGAGGATGAACCTCTAAAATATATTCAAAACTGATAGCGGAAATAAGCATATAATGATGTAATGATAGCATCAACATCACATCAGCAACCATACTAAAAAATATAAGCATCATGTACAATTACAAAAAATCATCAACATCACCAAATGTAGCAGCAACAACAACATGAAAAACATCCATCATGAACAGCTTCTAGATTCCCTCCATATAAGATGCAAGTCTCTAACACATGAGTTATGCAAAAAGTTATAACCATACACAACTATCATACTAAACTTCATGGCACCAATACATGCATGATTCATCAAACCAAAATGCATAATACCATCCATCTACATGTCAACTAGTATAGATAGCATATTATCCATGCACAACCAAAATGCAAGCTCCTACAACAACTTCATGTCAAATAAGCACATAACATGGAATGCATAGCCAAACTTCTCCAAGGAAACATAATTCCATCAAAACCATCAAAATATTGGAAGTATATAAAGTCCTCCCCCTGAACATGTGCCATCATGTTTTGTCAATCTTCCTTCTAGAGAGATTTGTGCTCGTTCTCACATCACAAATCTTGATCACAAAATCCTTATCAGATATAATCATTAGTACAAAAAATAAAATACAATGTCATGAAAGCACAAGTTCATCAAAAATAACTTCTCAACAAGTAGATATATTCATGTATACTTCAATATCTATGGAAACACCATCAATGATTTTTTATGCAAAAACAAGATGCACCATAGCTCCCCTTAAGGCCATGCAAGCCTTGGTTTCTTCTTGTCAGTTATTGTTTCTCCTTCTTCGTCCAAACTTTGAGTGGCTTCTCTCTTGCATGTGGATGTCCAATTGTCATCTTTTTTGGCCTACTTTGCATATTCTTCATTCTTTGATTAGGCGTCCTTAAGTGTTTTGGAGTCTTGCAATCCTTTTCCATATGACTAAGATTATCACATATGTACCATATGATATGACCAAGAAATGGAGGAAAAGATTTGAATATATTGATCTTCCTTTTACTCCTCATTACATACAACCTATATTCAATATCCTTGTGGCTAAAATCATTGCATGAGTAGAAAAACCACAAAAATGACCATTATACCTCATTTTGGTTGAACTCCAAGAAGTGGGTTGGCTTTCTTGCATGTTTTCTTGATAAGGCCTTCTACACCATTTCTTCTCTTGTTTCACGGATCTACAAGTTGTTGCAATATGTCCTAGCTTCTGGAAGTTGAAGCATCTCACATACGAAAAGGATCTCGAACTTTTTCTTGGCATAACCTTGGGATTATCTTCCTTGAGCTCCTTCTTTTACTTTTGGTCATATTGATGGATCTACTTAATTCTTTCACAACTAATATCACCGGTAATACTTGTGGTTGTAAATAAAATAATTTCTCATTTGTGCATGATGAAATCCGACTTAACAGATAAGGAAGTGGCTTTCTCCTCTAATCCATTCCTTAGTAAAACCATTTCTTCTTCCAATATCACACATTCCTCGTTCTTATCTCTATAATGATTTCTCATTTATTCCTCAATCTTGTTTTCCTCCTCAAGTTGAAATTTCAATCCATTGATTTCCTCTCTTAGCCCATTTTCTTTCTCATCGGAAATCTGTAACAGTCTTTTCTCATCTTTACATGCAATGGTTAGTTTTTTACTTTAGCAGCTAATTCCTAGATTACAATCATTTTTTATTCATATTCAGCCTTAATCAGAGAAATATCCTTCTCATCATCACTATCAAACTCAAAAGCATCATTAGAATTAAATTAGAAAATTATTTCAACATATTGCCTTGTGTCACAACTGTTTTTACTGAGATTTCATAATTTGTTTCTTCTTTTGCAATATACTGAATCTTTTCCTTCTTCGAACCCTTCATCTTCTCACACATCCTTCTCTTCCTTCTAGACATGATTCACGATCTACTCTCCAAGCAATCAATCTTCACTAAAGAGAACCAGTTGTGATACCAATTGGTTGAAACTAGATCACTACTAAGAGGGGGGGTGAATTAGTGGTGATGGTCTTTATATAAATTTTGAAGATTTTTACCACAATATCAAATATCCATGCACATTCACAACATTAACTTAACTGAATATGAAAGAAAAAATAAACTAAAGGCATAATAACCATGGGATCATCAACACAAATAATCACACATGAAGACACAAGTATTTATGGTGGAAACCCTTTTAGGAGAAAATAACCCTGTTGTTGTTGTGTTACTAAATTATTCTATTAATCTACTGAACAAATTTTACATGGATTAACTTACAACTGTAACTAGAAAGACTTGAATTCCTTCATAGTGTGTTGGCACCAATCAGATAGGAAATTTGTTTCTCTCATGGATCTTCAGACTACCATCCACTAAGGCCACCATGATCAACAATCCTCACCCAACTACCATTGGAATATCCAACTTTGATTGGATGGAGAAATTTGTTCCTTCTACTAAACACGGAAAATCGTTATTTACTCTAAAGCCTCCACGCCTTCACTTCCTCCATGTGAACCACGTTTCAAAATATTTCACACAAAGTTCTCAATTCTCTCACGATGAGAAACCCAATTGTCACCATCATTCTTCTCATTGAATATGAATCAAAAACTTTTCTTGGATAGGGTTATTCCTTCTCTTTTATTCACAACTATATATGCTCTCTAACACACCAAAAACTGTCAATTCTTCTCCACTCTACAACAAATAAAATCATATTTTCTCTTCTCAAATCATCTCTGAATTCTACATACACAATTTTGATATATCTATGGAGTGTTGTGTGAATAGTTCCAGCAATAGTTACTCATTCACAATTCCCTCACAATGGCATTCTCTCACACTCTCAAAACATCCAGCCGAATAGACTCAAATCCTTCCCCTCTTTATCATTTTTTGTGTTGAGTAACTTAATAAATGCTACATGTTATGGACCACTCAACAAATCTTTTCACACACTTCAGATTTGGTTGAAATACGCTTCTTGACAAAATCAAACCACTTTCTCCACTAGCCTTTTGATATATTCAACATTGATAAGCTTCTAGAGACCCCATGAACTTTTCCAACCATATGATAAAATTTTTTGAACAAGAATGTCATTATAATACCATAATTAGATGTGTTGTGTGAGGAATATAGAGAAAAACGCATGAAAAGGATCGATCGTACACAAAACACTACACAGACTTGACTGGAGCTTCTCAGTCACTCCCACAGTCCTACCTTCTAGTGACTGGAACTTTTCAATCGGTCTCATGACTCATCATCCATGCAACTGGGGTAGATTATGGTAAAAAAAATCTTTCCTTAGCTCAAAACCCACCCAAACTTGTTCTAGAGCTTAACAAGCCTCTGTAGGACCTCTGGAAGTCACTGGCACCTTTGAAACACTTCACCAAATCATTGCTACATCACTATCATTAGCATAAGTCAAACTAGGTGGATTAAGATGCCAACCAACAACCATACTAAACATTTGAGCCATCAAGCTACTCCACAACAACTCTTCCATCAGTATGCATCACTAAAACATGTCATACATCCTCCAACACCTGTAAAATCATCTCAAGCATTCATTGAAACTTTTAGATCCTCTCCAAGCCTAATATATAACATCATCAACATGAGAGACCTAATATGGGACATGGAGACCTAATCAATAAGGCTCCTCAACCCTAAATCCTGTATGTAGAAACATGATAAAAAAAACATGATCATGAGGACCATGACAACCTCTTCTCACACTCTATATGCAGCACCTACAAATCAGTGCTCAATCCTCACATCTCCATGCTAGTAGACATGAAAGATACCATATATACATCATCCATACACAAGCCACCTACATCCACACATGCATAATTGATTCTCCTGCAACCCATGCTACCAGGTTGACATTAATTCCTACCAATAACACATCTGCATCACTGCAATACACATAAATGCCAAAAAAAAATTACTAATGAATCCATATGCCATGATCCTAGGTGGCCAACTATGCCTTCAATTTTTTCATATGATATTTCTAAATTTGAATAGATGCTTAAAACAATCTTTATTAGATAGAAATGTGCAGATACAGAATTCTTATCCCTGCGCACTCACCTGTAGGGGCCCGCGCACTCAGCCTGTAGACTTACCAAGGTCTTCGCACACTCAGTTGCAGGTGTATTCCCCTTTCCCCTATGTATAGGAAACAAACCTTTCCTACCTTAGCACCTTTCCCTTACAATGATTCTTCCCAAAAAATTAGTTTTAAGACTTGTTATGACTCAAATTTATATAGCATTTTCTTTACAATACCATGTTTCACAGACCTTGGGTGGGTCTCAAAACAACTTTATCACCTACCCGACTAAGGGATTAAAGCCCCTTTTATATCTACTAGCTTCGTGCTCCACTTTCCATGTTTCATAGAGACTTTACATTCACTAGCACAAGATATTACAAAATTGACTCAAAACTTAACAAAATTGACCCCAGGGACCCCATCCCAATAGGCCCCCAACACAAATTGGGTGACTCACCCTCGAGTCACTCAGTTGGTGCCTATATCTTACTACGGAGTATGTTGAACTCCATCTTCAACACATGTATGTCAATAGAACCTTGCACCGCAGCCTTTTGTACTTCCTCTACTAGATTTTCTGTAGTCGGCCCCTCCATCATGAGGCGCATCATCCTCTAAGTCTAATGGAGTGTCTTCAATTTTTCCTGGACTGATAGAGTAAGATGGCTTGCTTCCTCTGTCCATGGTTGTATTTTGGCCTTTAAGACAACCTCTTTCCTTTGCAACTCCTCAATCTATGTTTGAAGTTGTTTTCCTTCTATTAGGTGAGTGAAGCGTTATACTGACGCCAAAGTTTGCATAATCGCCCAGATTTCATCAAACTGTCATTGCAGCTACATGATATATGTGCCAAGTTTCACCAAGTTTTGGTCCTCCTACAAAGTCGTCCATAACTCCATTGCTTGTTTGAAAATTAGTGTGCATCCTGTGACTACGACACCCAAAGTGGCCATGCTCTCCCTGATGGATGCACCGTGCTGTGCTCGGACTTCTAGTAGATTAGTTGGTTGCAATTTCAATTCAAGCTCTCAGATCTTCATTTGTAACTCAAATGTTACCCAGCTGACTGTTGGGTCCCTATAATACTAGTGATTACCCCATTACTATTATAGTTATACCCGTTATTTATATTGTTGTGCCCCTACCCCCATATTGTTATTTCTGTGCCCCATAGAATCCCTCTATTGTTATTTTTGTGGCTTTATATTATTATTGTTAGGTCGACTGGATTATATTGTGACTCCTTAGACTCCTATATATAGAAAGGAGGTTTTTTCATTTGAATCATCAAAGAATTGTTCATTTATGTAATGTAAAGGAGGTTGCCCCCTCGAAGAGGCTGAATTGTAAGGCGTTGATCTATCTTTTCTATCTTTTCTTGAGCTGGTTTCATAACATTTGGTATCAGAGCTTTCGATTCTAGGGTTTCGCTGCTCCAAACAAGTCATCGTGGCATTTTCGCTATAACGTTTTTTCTGTGACGTTTCAGAAGTCGCAAAAAAAACCCATTTGAGAAGAAATCGCGCTGAACCTTGGGTCTGAATTTCAGAGCTTTTCTCGTGATATTTTCGGAGATATGATCTGAGGAAGTTGGTCTTTTTGAAGACTCCTGAATTACATTCAAAACAGGTGACCTGGGGAAAATTGTCATATATTTCTCTCTGGGAATATCTTTTTCAGAACCAAATATCGAAAATTGTACACGTGGCACTTCATACAACTTCGCTCTTCTTGAAAGGTCTATAATCAAGTCATCTTGGGAGATTGTGCATAACTCTTTCTTGGAGAATCCAATTTGGATCAGATTGGTGGCATTGGAAAGAGGACACAAAGAACTAATACAGGCCACAAATTCCAAAGTAGATGATTGGAAAGTACATAGATACATCAGACGCAATATTGAGCTCCTACAAAGTGAAAAAAGGTGTGTAGATTTTTTTAAATTTTTGCTTAAGCTTGGTTTAAAAATTTATTTTGAAGGAATTCAAAGGGCATAGTAGAGAATTATTATCGGTAACTGATGCCCCAAGGAAAGAAAATGCAAACACCTAGTAAGGAACCTGAAAGCTCTAGCATGACTCATGAAGAAGAGGAAGAAATGCTACATGATATATCAAAATTACAAGAACAAGTGCAACAAATTTCACGCTCACAAAAGTTAACAGATGCTAAGATAAATGGCGTGGAAGCTAAGATAAATGGCATGGAAGCTAAGATGAATGACATGGAAGCTAAGATGGACAATTTGAAGATAGATTTGAACACAAATTTCAAGACAGGCATGGCAGATTTGAAGACAGATTTGACAAATTTTCTACAAGAAATACTTACTAATGGTGAAAAGGTAGTAAAGGAAACTCATGATGAGAACAAAAGAAATGTTAATCATGATTCCATAAACACTAATGTTGGATCGAAGAATCACCATATTCCAAAAATCGATATGAGGAAGTTTGATGGCAAGGATCCTGCCACATGGATATTACAGATGGAGCAATTCTTCGATCTCAATAATGTGCAAAATGCACAAAAGGTACGTATGGCAACTGCATATTTGGAACCAAATCAGTTTGTATGGTATCAATGGCTTTGTTCTCGTAAACAATTTATCACTTGGGCAATTTTTACGGAAGAATTGATAGCACATTATGAGGATACAAAAAGCAACACTTTTTTTATCCAATTGATAAGTCTCAAACAAAATGGTTCAATAATGAAGCACATTGAGAAGTTCCAAAAATTGAACATAAGGATAAAAGATATTCCAGAGGAGCATAGGATTGATGTGTTCATAGGGTCTTTAAAGGATAATATCCAACATGATGTTCGCCTTTGGGAACCTGATTCATTAGAGAAGGCATTCAGGTTAGCAAGAAAAATGGAAAGAAAAATTATGGCAACTAGGAAGCATACCACTCACAACTATAAAGACAGAAGTGTTGTTGCCCCTAGTCTTCCACAACCTACAAGGTTGACACCACAACAATTGGAAGAAAAAAGAGCAAAAGGGCTTTGTTACAATTGTGATAGCAAATACACAAAAGGTCATAAGTGTGCTAAGAAGAAATTATTCTACATAGATTGTGAAGAGGAAGAAGAAAAGGAGCAAGAAAGGTCAAAAGAAGAGGATATATTCCAGGAACAAAGCCTAGATGAAGAACAAATAAATCCGACCATACCTTGTAATGCATTGGCGGGAATTACCACTCCTCAAACCATCAAGATAGAAGGACAAATCAAGAAGAAAAAGGTAATAGTGTTGATTGATTCAGGAAGCACCCACAATTTTATTCATTGTAGGGTAGCAAAAGAATTGAATTGCTTCCCATATCCAACACCAGAGTGTCAAGTGATGATTGAAAATGGAGGAACAATAAATTGCTTTGGAAAGTGCCATAATATCAAGCTATCCATGGGAGAATATGTATTGACTAGCCCAATGCTTTCCATTCCAATGGGAGGTGCCGATGTTGTACTAGGAGTCCAATGGCTACAATCCTTGGGTACAATAGCTTTTAATTTTCAAGAACTTTTCATCAAATTTTCTACGGAAGGAAAGGAAGTTGAATTAAGGGGTATTGCAGGGAAACCACGAAAGATAATCAGCTCTAATGGCATGACTAAGCTTCTAAAAAAGGAGCAAAGAGGTGTAATTGCACAATTATGTTCGCTAGATGTTTCCACATTGGAATCATCTATTTCTCCAGATCTCGAAAAAGTCCTGGACAATCATTCCAAGGTATTTGAGACTCCCAAAGGTCTCCCACCTATGTGTGATCATGATCATGCTATTCATCTGATTCCAGGAAGTGTTCCTCCAAACATCAGGCCGTAGAGATATCCCTATGTCCAAAAAAGTGAAATTGAACATATGGTTGCAGAAATGTTAGAGGCTGGTATAATTCAACCGAGTCAAAGTTCTTTCTCAGCTCCAGTAGTATTGGTACACAAGAAGGATGGATCATGGCGCATGTGTCTAGATTATAGGGAGCTCAACAAGCTCACTATTAAAGATAAGTTCCCCATTCCTGTTATTGATGAATTGCATGGATCAGTTTACTTCACCAAGTTGGATCTTCGTTCGGGATATCATCAAATTAGAATGAAGATTGAAGACATTGCGAAAATGGCATTTAGAACTCATGAGGGTCATTATGAATTTTTGGTCATGCCTTTTCGCCTTACCAATGCACCTTCAACATTTCAAGGTTTGATGAATTCAATTTTCAAACCATTCCTTAGAAAATTTGTGTTAGTATTTTTTGATGATATACTAATCTACAGCAAGTCTTGGAAGGATCGTGTTGAACATGTTGACAGGGTGCTACAACTATTGGAGGAGAAACAATTATATGCAAAAAGATCCAAATGTTTCTTTGGAGTCCAGGAGGTGGAATATTTGGGTCATATTGTATCTCATGAAAGAGTTAAGGTAGACCCTAGCAAAATTAAAGCCATTAAGGAATGGAAAATCCGCACATCCATAAAGCATCTGCGAGGATTTCTTGGGTTGACAGGGTATTATCACAAGTTTGTTAAGAATTATGGGAGAATAGCAGCACCTCTAACAACATTATTGAAGAAAGATTCCTTTTCATGGACTCCGGAAGCAACAAAGGCCTTTGAACATCTTAAAGAGGCAATGTGCCAAGCACCGGTCTTAGCTACACCGGACTTCACAAAAACCTTTATTGTGGAATGTGATGCTTCAGGAAATGGAATTGGTGCTGTTCTAATGCAAGATGAAAGACCCATTGCTTTTGAAAGTCGTCCAATCAAGGGAAAGTTTTTAAGCAAAGCTATTTATGAGAAGGAAATGTTGGCAATACTCCATGCACTTAAGAAATGTCAACCCTACCTAATGGGAAGACACTTCAAGGTAAAAACGGATCATGATAGCCTTAAATACTTTTTAGAACAAAGATTATCGTCTGAAGAGCAACAAAAGTGGGTCACAAAGATGTTGGGTTATGACTTTGAAATCATCTACAAAAAAGGGAAGCAAAATTTAGTGGCAGATGCACTCTCAAGAAAGGATGAGGATGTGGAAGAATTGTTGTGTGCCATTTCTATTATCCAACCAGATTGGATAAACGAAACAAGGGAGGAATGGAAGAATGACGAAGAAGTGTGGGCACTTATTCGAAAGCTACAACAAGATTCCAGTACTTCTGATACATTTAGCTGGAAAAATGATTCGTTATGGTACAAAGATCGCTTATACCTCTGTAATAATTCCCAGCTAAAACAAAAGATTCTTATGGAATTGCACACTTCTCCCTTAGGAGAGCACTCAAGATTTTTAAAAACTTACCACAGGGTTAAGAAGGAATTTTTTTGGGATGGCCTTAAATTAGATATTCAAAAGTTTGTGGCGGAATGTTTGGTTTGCTAACAAAATAAAGTTGAAACAATTAAGACACCGGGTCTATTACAACCTTTATCCATTCCAAGTCAACGTTGGGAGGAGGTTTCAATGGACTTTATCACTGGTTTACCCAAGTCTGAGGGAAAGAGTGTCATCATGGTGGTAGTTGACAGACTTACCAAGTATGCACACTTGTGTGCATTATCACACCCATTTAAAGCCAGTACAGTTTCTACTGCATTTATGGAAACAATTCAAAAGCTACATGGAAACCCAAAGATTATTGTAAGTGACAGAGATCCCATTTTCACTGGAAATTTTTGGACAAAATTATTTTCTTGTCTTGGTACTCAGTTAGCTCATAGCTCATCTTATCATCCTCAATCTGATGGGAAAACTGAGATAGTAAACAAATGTTTGGAAGGATATCTTCGTTGCTTTGTATCTGATAAATAGACGCAATGGGTCAAATGGTTGCCTCTGGCTGAATGGTGGTATAACACTTCCTTCCATACAACAAAAAAAATTACCCCATTTATGGCACTTTATGGGTATCAACCACCATCCATCACATCATATTTAAGAGAAAATTCTAAGGTTCAGGTAGTGGAACATCACATCGAACATCAACAACAAGTCCTCCAACTCTTAAAGGATAACCTCGTGTTGGCACAAAATAGAATGAAACAATAGGCAGATCAACATCGCAGTGAAAGAAGTTTTGATGTAGGTGATTGGGTATTCCTACGGCTACAACCATATAAGCAAATGTCCCTAAAGCAAGCTAAGAAGGATAATAAACTATCACCAAAGTATTATGGTCCATACAAGGTGTTGCAAAAGATTGGTACTATGGCATACAAATTGTAGCTTCCTGCAGTTTCTTGATTGCACCCAGTTTTCCATGTTTCATGTTTAAAGAAGGTTATAGGCGACAAGCTCCCAATTCAAAAAATATTTCCAGAACTTGACGAGGAAGGAAAAATTATATTGGAACCGGAAGCAGTCACAGAAACAAGAACTTGACAGCTACGAAATCGATCAATTTCAGAGTATCTTATCAAGTGGAAGAACTTATCCGTTGAAGATTCCACATGGGAGGATGAGAATTTTATGCAAAAGTATCCAGAATTACTCAATCGTTGAGGAAAACACTTTTTGGAAGGAGAAGGGCATGTTGGGTCCCTATAATACTAGTGATTACCCCATTACTATTATAGTTATACCCCTTATTTATATTGTTGTGCCCCTATTACCCCCATATTGTTATTTCTATGCCCCATAGAATCCCTCTATTGTTATTTTTGTGGCTTTATATTATTATTGTTATGTCGGCTGGATTATATTGTGACTCCTTAGACTCCTATATATAGAAAGGAGGTTTTGTCATTTGAATCATCAAAGAATTGTTCATCTATGTAATGTAAAGGAGGTTGCCCCCTCGAAGAGGCTGAATTCTAAGGCGTTGATCTATCTTTTCTATCTTTTCTTGAGCTGGTTTCATAACACTGACCTCATCCTTTGATTATCTAACTGTGGCAGCCAACTTACAAATATTCGCTATTGCTGCTGCACCTTTTGGAATGTGAAGTTCTGGTAGCCTATGACATGCCTGCGTAATTGCTGCCTCCAAGCTCTGTCTTCGTGCATCCAATTCTTACTTTTCCTTCAGTGCCTAAGCCTTTTTCTAAAAAAATCTTCTCATTATTCATCTTGACTTCGCTGATAGCTGATAGTGCGTGTTTCTCCCTGATCCTGAGCTCGTCTGATACCCCCTGATGAAGCACATGGAGGGTCTAAATAGGGAGTGTGGCTAAGTTGATACCCATATCTTTTATCTATGCGAGCTGGGTGTTTTCTTCATCTTATTCTACAGACAGTTTACCGTATGGTAAAAGAATAATCTGAGGTCTAGAGTTTTGTCTATTTCTAGCACCGACATGCTCACTTGTTGCAAGCTTTCTTGAATCCCACTCTCCTATCCCATGCTTGCTTGAATTCGACTTGTTTGAATCTACACCTCATGCAGATCCTTTTGCATGCTCCCCAACATTGTCATGTACTGTTACTTGAATTGTGTCCATGGCTTCATCATTGTGTCACGAACCTTGTCCCCGTTCTCATCCAATTCCCCCCCAGTGAGGACCATTGGATTCATATATGCATGCTTGTCTGGCTTCTACTTCTTCATGGATCTAGACATCGTCTCCTTGCTCTGCTTCTGCAATTTAAAGGGAGTTCTCTACTCCTTGCCACCACCTTCTCCCTCCTCGGACCCTTCCTTGTCCACAATATTTTGAGAAGCAGACTCCTCAACTTCCAGTGTGGCATCCTTCGCAGCATGCTCCTTGTCAACAGATGCCTTAGCAACAACTTTCTTATTTTCCTATGCTTCTTTTTTTGGAGTTGCGGCTAGTTTGTCCTCTTTCTTTTTTTGCACTTCTTTCTCTTGAAAAGTAACTTGTGCAGCTTCCTTTTCCTTCCGCATCATTGTGGCCTGTGCGGAGGAACTTTCCCTGGCCATGTTGGTTCCTTATTGAAGATCTGATGGCTTTTGCCACTCACTTGGCCATTTTCCCATGACTTCATGTACATTTGTGTCAATGACTAGGTATGGAAACTTGTACCATACTTTCTTCGGATCACGTCTTGCATAGATGGATACGTTATGAAAATCTAATTTATACTCTGCGTAGGCCTCCAATTTCCCAAAAAATGTTGGTGACAACCTTGGCCTCTAGATGATCATGGTGTGAAGGTCCATCTAGACCAGCACCCAGAATACCTTCATTTCCATGACCCTCTTTGGGTCCTTCGTTTCCCATAGCAAAGTGAACTTTGTGGCCTCTAGTAAATCATCATCATGTGGAGGGAACTAGCTATCCTCTGGAAGCCTCCACTCGACAAGGGCAATCAATAACATCATCCAGGCATAATGGAATGCCTTTCCATCGTCCTGTGCTTCACGACAATTCAACTGGAACTCTTTGCAGAGGTATTGTGCCCAGTTGTACTACACACCCTTCATGCATTGTGCATCCAAGGAAATGACTGGTGCAACACCTTACCCGCATTGCACTTCCTCATAATCTTGCAAGCCAAAATTTGGGCAGAAAAATGCACCTCCCTGTCGGTTATGGAACGGATAAAGTATCTGCGCGACTTCTTCACTAAGCCATACTCGCACTTCATTTAATACGTGATTTGTTTCTCTTGACTCTTGCCTCCAAACTTCTTGGTGAGATCCAACCCTTGGTAGGGAAACCTTGTGATATGGTGGATTAGAATATTTGTGATGGACATGGGCTCTCCCAGCTAGAGACACCCATCATGCACCAACGTAAGTAATTGGCGTACACACATCGTGTTGATAGTGGTTTGGCTAAAGTGTGGTACCCACAACATGTTCAACAACCCGAATTTTTCAACCCCCGTGACCCACTTCATAGTCTCCAGTCACGTGACTCCGACCTCCTCATAGTATATCTTCACCAGATATTTGTTTGTTGCCAAGTGCAGGAATTTCTCGTGATCAGCTAGATCCGAATCCTCCTTTTTGAGGGCAGGAATGCACCCTAACTGCGCACCTTCAAATGACACTTTCTCTAGTAATAGTGGTGTAGAGACCATAAACTTATCAGAATCAGGATCCTTGGGTACCTTCGCTTTTCCCTTTCGTGGAGGGACATATTTTGAGAGCTTAGTGATACACTCGCCCTCCTCAAAATCCAACTCTTCAACCCCATCATGCAGCTCCTCTGCATCAAGATCCAAGGGTTTATATGGTTGTTTCGACTTTTCCATATTCCCTTTCTTTTGCACCTCCGTGGGGTTCTTCCCTGATGACTGTCGCACCGTACAACTTGTGGTTTATTTTGCTTCTCCTTAACAATGGATGGTTTAGGTAACCTTGGCATCGTAGGCACAGACGATGTAACTTCCATTGTGGATGCAATTTTAGGGGTTGTGCTATCAGAGAAAATAGCTTTAGATACAACGGCTTCAAAGACAACGACTTCTACGGGCTCAATCATTTTCTCAAGGAAGAGCTTACGCCTCCACTCAAACAATTTTGTGAACTCCGACTGCAACAAAAGTTCCTCCAAATCGTTCTTAGACATAGACGGGGGCAACAAATTTTCTGAAAGAAAAGTTTTTGACTATAGGCCAGCATGCTAGATTTATAGGGAATGTCAAATTCAAATTCAATCGTTCCCTCCAATTTTTGCTCGTAAATGCATCTTTGGTGGAAGATTTCCAAAGATTTGCACCATAAATGCAGCCTACCCACTCCTCCTAACAGGATTTTCACCATCCAATCAACCATAATGCATCCAAAAACTATTTTTAGACTCCTCTATGTAGCACCATCCTCCATGGCACATCCCTCTTGGTGTAGCTCCTCCTAGCGCACTTTTGGCTTCCTTCGCACAACCCCATTACTTTGTTTTCTTAGTCTTTGGGTAGTGTAGCTATAGTCCCATACTCCCTCACAACTCCCTAGAGTACTAAGACTATTCTTCCATCATGTATTCATTGTGCAGTGGCAGGATCCCCTTGATATAACTTCAAACGACTTCCATTGACTTTTCCGAAAAATATTTCCCCATTCAACTTCTTGAGTTGAACTATGCCACCATCTCTAATTTCCTTGACTACATAGGGCCCCAACCAGTGCATTTGAAACTTCCCAAGGAACTTCATGGAATTTCTATCATATATTAGTACTAAGGCATTCACCTTGAAGGTGTGCAACTTAATATGTCAATTGTGCCATGCCTTTCTGTGCTCCTTTTGCACCTATTGGTGAAATCCTGCTAAAAACCTATCTTCTTCTAACTCCAACAACTACGTGAGGCGCTCCTCCATATTTTTGCAGTCCACCATATCAGTCAATGATGCAATTTTCAAACTCGTCACACTATACTTCATGGGCATCACAACCTCTATCTCATAAACCAGCCTGAATAGAGTTTTTCTTATTAATTCCTTGCACGTTGTCCTATATGCCCATAGGACCATTGGTATGTGCACATACCAATCGTTCCTCTGTGCATTGCAGGCCTTCATCAATGTGTTTTCTAGAATTTTATTGAATGCTTCAACCGTACCATTTTTCTGAGGATGATAGGGCATACTCATTTGATGATAAACCTAAAATTCTTTGAGCATCACAGTGATAGTTTCATTGATAAAGTGTCAAACCTTGTCAAGACATACTCAAATAGGAACTCCATAGTTGTATCGGTGCTACAGTCCTTCACTGGTTGTGTTTTTTCCCACCTCGTCAAGTATTCAGTCACAGTAATAATATACAGCATGCCTGTCTTTTTCCTTGAGGCCTATATCGGACCCAAAAAGTCAATATCCCATTTTTCGAACACCTGTAATTAAATCTAATGATTCAAAGAAAATTCATCCCTTCTCGATAGCTTTCCCATCCTCTGGCATGCACACATGCCTTCCAATATGCCTTAGAATCCTTATGTAGCATTGGCCAGCATAATCCTGTGCGCAAAATATTCTGTGCAGTCTCTCTATCTACATAGTGTGCTCCCACCACTCCTCCACGTGCTTCGGTGAGGATACTAGATCGTTCAAACTCTAGAATGTATCGGCGTAGTATTTCATGAGTACCCATCTTATACAAGTGTCCCGCAATCATAGAAAATTTAGCTACGCGAACCACTAACTCCTTTTTCTTCTGTGTAGAGTATGCTTTTGGGGTTGTTCCAGTAATTATAAATTGAATTGTATCAGCAAAGTGTGATGCGTACAACGAAGAGTTGTGCATCCGATAACCCTTCTTCCAAACTAATTGGTTATTTGCCTGTCTCAATCTGGGATAAATGATTTGGTCCCGCATTACAATTTCCAAGCTTTATAATCACCTCAAAATCATATTCTTGAAACAACAATAACCATCTATAGATCTTCCCCCCCAACACAGGATTGTTGACCAAGTACTTGAGAGTGGAGTGATTTGTATACATTTTGAAATGTGCACCCAAAAAATAATGTCGAAACTTTTGTAGCGTGTAAACCATCGCCAATTCTTCGCGCTCTGTAGTTGAATAATTCTTCTCCACCTTTGACATTTTTCAGCTTGCAAAGGCTATAGGGTGATATATCACGCCTTCGCCTGGTTGGGTTAATACCACACCCAACGTAATACAAGAGGCATCCATTTCACATGCAATTCTTTCTTCCAATCGAGAAACAAAAAAATAGGTGCAATCACCATATTTTCCTTTAACACATCGAGGTTGTGCTGACACTCTTCAACCCAGCAGAAGGTTTCATCCTTCTTCAGTAATTTTTCCATTGGTGCGGTGATCTATGCATAAGCTTTGATGAAATTTCTATAGTAATCAGTGTGCCCCAATGTTGCACACAACTGCTTTACATTCTTCGGAGCTTCTAAATTGACAATCACAGCTATCTTCGCAGGATCTACGATTAATCCCTGCTTGTAGACTACATGACCTAATAATATCCCATAAGACACGTAGAAGATACACTTCTTCAAATTTAGAGAAATTTGGTAACTGTGACAAGTATCCAACATGAGGCGCAGACTTGCAACATGGCATTTTACCAACCCAAACACAGTCTAGTCATCAAAATATACTTCTAAAACTTTATGGATGTATTCTTTGAACATTGCAATTACAACTCTTCAAAAGATTGTGGACGCATTCTTCAGCCTGAATGGCATCATTGTGTACTAAAAGCATCGCCACTCCATCCCGACTGTCATCTTACTGAAATCCTCAGGCACAATCTTAATCTGATGGTACCCTGAGAACCCATCAGTGAACGAATAAGATTCCTGCCCTCCATTGTTCTCCAAAACTTTGTCCGTAAATGCTGTTAGAAATGGGTCATGAATGAATGCATCATTGAGATTCCTCAGGTCTACGCATATTTTGATTTCACCTTACTGCTTCTTTTCTTGAACCACCATAGGGCTCACCCATTCAGATTCTTCTACTGTCTCAATAATTCCAACTTCAACCATTTTGTCTAGCTCTTTACGCACATTCTCATTATACATTGGATTTATATGGTAAGTTCTCTGTTTCACGAGATCCACATCGGGATTTAAAGTGATCTTCATCACTCCTAGATCTCCTACTATTCCTTTCAGGTCCAAGAACTTGGTGGGAGACCCCAGGGACCCCATCCCAACAATGTTTCCATGGATAGGGTGATTTTTGAGGAGTATGCCATTCTAAGTGCTCAACAGGTTGATCTGATTCATTCTTAATTAGTCAATTTGTATGCTATAATTTCTAATACTCCTTCCCCTTCATTTGATACACCATGACCTAAACCAAAACCAAATTCTAATGGTTTGATCAATTCCGTCTCTTTTAATGCTATGAGTCAGTTAAAAGCTCAATTGGAGAATTTGATCATCACTTCACAAGCCTAAAAAATTGCACCCAGTTCTCCATAACAATGATGTTTTGATAAAACCATCATGGTCAATATGGTTTAGTCCATGTAACCTAATAATCCTCAACAAATTGGCAGGAGAAAGAAGAAGAACAAGTAGAAAAATAATTCTGAGCTTGCTTGAGAGACCCAACAAAACCAACCCATTCAGGGTGGGGCCATAGGTGAGAAATTCCATAAGGCCAAACTCCCTTGCAATATTTTTCAAGTGGATCACTTAAATTATGAATTTCCATGTATGGATGAGATTCATAGTTTCCAGGCACAACTGGTAGCCACCAAACAAGTAGGCATGTTGTCCCATCCATTCCTTTCCCAACCACAACAACAAATAGTTGCACAATCTCCTCCACCTTCGCCCTGGGGAAATGGAGGACAAGATAATTTTCCCAGAGGAAATGCACCTATTATTATGTGTAATGAGTAGAATAACTTATCCATGAGAGCCAAACCTTAAGACACTCGATAGTCAAGTTCTACCTCTAAGGACCCAATCACCCCAGTTTTGCTCAATGGAACTCTCACTATGGATAATCCTCTGGAACCTCCTATTTCGCCCACCTAAGGGTATTCTCTAAAATTTGATGCAATCCTAATGCACAAGATGCCCAAAATTATAGTATTGTTAAGAATTTATCCCAAGCACCATGTGCCATGTCTGCTCTGGAGGTTTTGTAGAGTTGTCCTACACACTACAAATATTTGTTGATTGTTATTAGAGGGGTTGATCCCTCAAAGTTGAGTTTGATTACATTTTATTTAAATGACCCTCACTTTATAATCCCCCATTTGGTCACCCTTTAGATCTAGGTGCATGTATTCAAACAAGATGTACATTACATGCTTGTGGATGAAGGGTCTTCCACTTGTTTTATGGTCGTGTCATGCTAGAAAGCTCTTGGTTCTCTAGCACTTGTCAAGTCAAGTATAATGATTCAAGACTTTATGGACATACCTTTGTGCCTCAAGGAATTCTTTGATCACTTTCCATCAAACTAAGGGGGGAAAATGTCACCATATATGTTGAAATTATTGAAGCCCCATTAAATTATATGTTGATCCTTGGTCATAGATAGTTTTATGCAATGCATGTTATCATGTCATTGGTGTTTCATGTGCTTCGCTTTTCTCATGAAGATAAGATTGTCATGCTCGATTAACTTGAGTATTTTGTACTGTCGACTAATTATACTTGTACGGTAACTATTGGGCCATTTGTTGGAGATAACCCTTCAACTTATGATAACATCATCTCCAAGCAGTTTAAAATCCATTGTTTATAGGTGTTTATCCTATGCCCCTACCTAGTGTTTCTTCTACCTCTATCACTCCTATTCATATGATCTCTTCCATCACGAGTGGATCCCATCAATATCCCAACCCTTAGGTGGTTCCTCATACTTTAGAGGTTGATCATTATGGTGAGCACGTCCCTTTAAGTCTGGATGAGATCACTTACCAACAAATCCAATCGACATCTGACACTTCTGAGTTGGGTGACACCTATAGTGCACTACTTAATGACTATATTATTTCCATTTGGACATTTGACGATCAAACATCTCATGGCATTTTGGATATTGATCTTCCTATTGAAGAACAAATCATGGAAGTATTTTTTATATCTTATTTTCCTCAGGGAGAAATGCATCATCAATCATCTTTCCTTCCCAAGGTAGACAAGTTAGATGAGTCATAAAAAATCATGGCTTCATCTAACAATGTTAAGTGGTCCCATTCGCCCATCATGTTGCATGATATTTTCTTAGAGGGGAATGTTGAGTCTTGAAAATGTCATTCATTTCCATTACACTTTCACTATTATGTCCATTATATCACCTCCATTTCACCTCCATTTCACTACTATGTTACCACATTCATCCCACTTTCATTATCATTGGGCCACATTTATGTTTTTCCAATCTTTATTAATTCTAAGCCTTTGAATTTGTGGTTAAAAATTAGAAAATAATGTGCATATGATTATACCTAACAAATGGGTTGAGATTGTTGACATGTGTAGGTTGAAAGGAGGCTTCTAGAAGACCCTTATGTGGCACTGTAAGGCCAAATTCAAATTTGAGTGGAAAGAATGATGGGATCATGAGGATATGTGTCACATCTCCTAATTGTATTGTAACTCTAAGAAGACATGTGTCTTATCAGTTCCTATTTTGATTAGGACTCTAGAGGTAGAGGGAGAGATTCATGGAATCTCATTAATGAGATGGCTTCTCATCTTTTTGTATAAATAGGAGATCTCTCTCCTTCATTTGTTAGCTTAGAGCTTAGAGCTTAGAGTTTGGAGTTCTTAAGTCTTTTTAGTTTGTGAGTTTGTAGTTCTTCCTTGATGGCTTTTGAAAGCTTTGGAGAGCTTTGTTGTACTTTGTAATTTTGAAGAATTTGAATAAAGCTTTGATGTTCTCAACATGGAAGGAGATGTGAAGTAGATGTCATGGAGCATATTAGAATGTAAGGTAGAGTAGATTTCATTTTGTAAATTTTGATTTGTTTCATTATGTCATTTGATTGCTTTCAAGTTGGTAGATTAAATTTTTCATTCATGCAATTTTAATTCATGCAAGTGTGTTCAACCGGTTGATTGTAGGTTAGTAATGCACATAGCTTTTTAATGACTAATGACATGACAAAATCATCTTGCCCTTCTGCTGATTTATTTTTTTGAGTTCTAATTCCAGCACTGTTATTTCTTTCAGTTTTGTTTTTGCTCATTTACTTTCATGCAATTTAGATATCATATTACTCAGCTTGTTTATGATTACTTCCTATATACAGATTGAGTTGAAAGGAGAAGGATCAGAACGGGGGTTGAAGTAATGTGATTTGATCTTAGTTTCCTTTTATGCAATTTAATTTCCTGCAATTTAGATATCATATTACTCAGCTTGTTTATGATTACTTCCTATAGACAGATTGAATTGAAAGGAGAAGGATCAGAACGGGGGTTGAAGTAGTTTGATTTAGTTTCTTTGCTTTCAGTCTTTGAGTTGCTTTAAGTTCAGTTTTTACTTTCTTCAGTTTTCTTTTTATACAGCAGCAAGGATACTAGGTTTCATAGTCACTAGCTCATTGATTGGTTATTGCATTCTATTTTGATTTATGTGGCTGCATATTTACACTTTTTTTTAAGTAATACTTCCATCAATAACATGTTTTAAGATCTTTTGAAGTGCTAAGTTTTGGAAGTTACCATTAGGGACATAAGCCTTGTTTTGAAATCTCTATCCATACTTGTCCTTTAAAAGTATTCTTAAGACTTTAGAATAGGATTTCCATTTGCATTAGACACTTTAGGAAACCAACAAAAACAAAATAAAATCTATAAAACAACGAAGTAAGAAAAAGGTTAACTAAGCACATATGGTGCACCACACTTCATCAGTTTATGATACCCGGATTGATAATTTATGTAGAGCAATTTAAGACGTTAAATTGACTAGACATTTTGGAGTCGTTGTCGGGGAAGTGTAATTAGGAGACCTCATTTCTTACATTTGAAAAAAAAAAAATTAATTAATAATTCTTGAGTATGCTCTCCTCCTGCACTTTGTGTGATCTGGAGGATCAGAAAAAGAATTGTTATGTTAAAAAAGAAAAAGAAAAAAAAAAAGGAGACAAAATAAACTTCATCATTTCAATTGATTCAAAAAAAAAAAAAAATGGAACTCAACTGCTTTGATAGGTTCAAATTGTCCAAAATTGACTGGTTATGGTTTGTAGTGGTCCTCAAAACACTGTATCCTGTTTTAATAAGGTTTTGCAACTTAGCTGCGGAAAGTGCCCTGATTCCGCAGCCAGTTGAGAATTCCGCAGTTGTTTCAAGGTTTAACAGGTTACAAGCATCCAATAAAAAAACCGACCACATGGGCATCTCCAAAATTGTCCCGACATGGATCCTATCCTATTCACCCAACTCAGATCGATGAAAAATCAGCCTAGGACCTCAGTCAAAGTCCTATTTTTAGCATGTTTTTCTTGAAGTATTTGCTGCCTGAAATTGAAAATCATGAATCCTTTTTATAAAATTTTACAATTTCAGAGAAAAAAAAAAAGAAAAACAATCTATGGCTATCTTGAATCCTAGCTTTCACTGTGGCTTCAACAAAAAAATCTTCCTCCCTGATCAAGCTTTGGCCTGAAACAAACCTGCAACATAAAAAAAAAAAATGCACTGTATATGTGAGAGAATAACTCCATCAAGGGGCCTCAGCGTTTCTTTTTAGAGGCTGAAATTTATTATTGTTCAGATGGATTGAGCTCCTTTCTTGTGGACCGAATCGTGCATTTTTGGAGGTTGATTCCTGTAGGATGCATTCATCATTTAGTGGCAGATTTCTGAGTTGATTTCACCTTTGGATAGCTACATTATCAGCCAGAAATAGCAGGTTGAATTCTTGAAGGTAGCTTCTGGTGATCCATTAAATTATTGAGGGCCGAGTAGTCATTTTTCTCCAAGGACAAGAGCATATAAGTTGATTACATTTGCTAATAGAAGAATCATTACATCCCTGTTTCCGTCCTTCATCCATTGCCAATTGTTTAGCTCGAAGTAGCTTTAATGTGCCTGAAATTACAGTCCATCACTTACAGTCAAAATCCCTGATCATAACAAATGAAACAACACCAATGTCTTTGAAAATTTTTATACTGTTCATTTTTTATTTCCCTGTGTTCAAATTGCAAATCAAACAAGAAAAAACGAATGCAGCAATTCATAAAATCAGAAGAGTAAAAACATCAATTCAGAAAAAATGCAGAACAGAGAAAAACGTCAAACTTTGAGAGCACTATTTGGCAAAATGGAGGTGAATTTAAAAAAACTAAAACATGGGTTTTTTTTCCAGCTAGGTCAATTAGATAACCCAGAAACCGTTTGAAGAGATTCGTGGCGGTTTGGGAGAAATTTTCGGTTCTTTGGAGTGCATTTTTGACTGCCGCGTGAAAAAAAAAATGGAATTTTTAATTAAATGAGCGGACAGTGATTTAATTCGGCTCTGTGCTGGCATCTACTCTACCTCTACCACATCTTCCACCCTTTTCCACCACGTCTTCTACCCTTATGCCACCCGTTTTCAAATCATTAACATCTGTTTAACAACAATCTGAAATGAATACGACACTGTCTAACTCCATTTCGTGAACCAATTACATACGGCTCTTCACAGCAAAGACGTGTCCATAATACTCCGTCAAGCAAGAGGGAAGTTTGTTGGTTGGTTCCATCAATGGGAGATGACAATAGTAAATTATTTCAAGAATTTATCACATATTTGAAGCAAAGAGAATGCACGGGAGTTGTAGATTATGCAGAATTCAGGAATGTTGATATGGTGATAGAGGTTGTAATAGAGAAAATTTCCTTGAAGCAAGAAATATTTAGTGACCTGGAAAAGATTTGTCCTACACACTACATCTTGGCCTCTAATATGTCTACGATTGATCTCAATCTCATTAGTGCAAAAACACATGTTCAAGACTGTATAGTAGGGGCACATTTTTTTAGTCCTGCGCATGTGATGCCACTCCTTGAAATTGTTCGAACAGAGAAAACTTCACCTCAGATTATTGTTGACCTTATAAATGTTGGAAAGAATATAAAAAAAAGTCCCTATAGTGGTGGGAAATTGCACCGGCTTTGCTGTCAATCGAATGTTCTTTCCATACACTCAATCGGCTCATATGTTGGCAATTCTTGGTGTAGATATTCTAGACAAAGTCATCACAAGTTTTAGAATGCATGAATCCTCTTTCCTCCACATTTTTTTTCCTTTCCACGCACACAGCCACTCCATTTCACAGTATTTTCTACACTTTGTTTTCATTAGCTGCGGAAACAAGCCACTTTCCGCAGCTGATTCAACTTTCCGCAGCTGTTTTGTTAAACTCTAGGTTGCAGGTGTCATTAAGCAAAACAAGCCACATGGGTAGCTGGGGGAATGTCAGTACATGGATGATGTTCTATTCATTTGATCTAATTCAATGAAAAAGACCCCGGTCAAAAGGAAGTCAAGTTGAGTGTTATCACTAAGTCGCCACACTGAGTCGCCACACTAAGTCGCTGCATGTCAAGAAAAAAATAAATATTTTTGAATCAATGAAATGAATAAGTTATTTGCTCACTTTTCTGAAGGTATTGATTAATTTTGGATTGATGATGAAAGATGAATGGCTAACTTTTTATTTAAGATTTTTAGCTACATAAACTGTGCACATTCCGCAGCTAAAGTCCAATTCCGCAGCTGTTCTCCAATTCCGCAGCCAGAAAAACCTCATTGTTCAAATCATCCTAACTTTTTCATACAAAATTAGATTTTGATGATTTAAGTACCATTGGAAAGATCTCAACAGGATCTACATAATGAGAAATCCATCATTTGAGTTTGAAATGGAAAATAATGAAATAAATTGTTGAAAAGAAGCAACATCAACTTGAGGCACTAATTCCAAATCAGGTATAAATTCTTTTGATTTTTCCTTTGAGAACTTGTTTCACTAATACAAATTCTTAGTTTTGTGTGTAAATATCATAACTAGAGAGATTGGCCATCTCTCTCATTTGATAATCTTACATTCCATTGCAGAAGAAGTATTATTTTTTTTGCAGGTTTCAGGAGGAAGGACAAATGACTACAAGAGAATGGTGTCTCTCTAAGAGACCAATTTGTTTCATAAGAGGATGATCAACAACAAAGAGGAAATATGTTGATGCAAAATCAGATCCAAACACTTGAAAAAAACTTTCAGATACTATTTTCTCCATCACAACCATCCATCACATCCATACTTTATAATAAACCATTCACCTCATTCCACTCCATACTTTCCACTTACATTCACATACACTTTCCATCTCTTTTTGTCCATTCATAACCCACAAATAAAAGAAATAGGCTCATTCATATGCTTATTGCCCATTTCCATTTCTACTCTCCATTGCCATCTTCCATTTTCATCTTCCATTTCCTGTCATTTTCATTCTGCAAATAAGCCCTGCTTCAATGCAAATAATTGAGTCCATAGTCCTTTGAGTCTAAATTCTCTGTAAAAACACCTTGAGGCTTGCATGCCTTAATGGAAAGTCCTCATGCTGACAAACAATGGGAATACATTAATGTCCCTTGTTCGTTAGATCTTCTAGGTGACTTGACATCAGCAAATTCATTCGTACCTAGCAAGATGTGTTTGGGCATCTTGACTCTCATTGTCATCAATGGTGAGAGTTCTCGTATTGACTAGTGGCATCCATTAATGGCCACTAATCCAACAATTTCCTACTATGTTCGACATTAGAACATCTTTTCACATAGTAGGAATTGTGCCAATGAGTTTTGAAGACGTGAAGACTATTATTTTTAGCATTTTGGAGCAGATTCAATAAGTTTTAGTAGAAGCAATAAAAAGTCATCTTATCTCTCTATCCATGACTCCTCTTGTTCAGCCACTTGAAGAAGAATATGATCAGAATTTTTTAGCCACCACACATACAACTCATCCATTCCAAAGGGTAAGTGAAGGTACGTCATTTTCTAACTTTTGACCATAGAATTCCATAAAAAGCTAGAATGATAATTGTTGGAAAAACATTTCTCTTCCTCATTTCATAAAATTGCCAATACCATCAGTTTGGGGGGGGGGAATACGTTCATATTCATATCTTGCCATGTCCATATCATATTCAGGAGCCCACATACTTCCAACATATATTAATTATTACATTGCTATTATGAGCATACAATGGCTTTTGAAAAAGTGCATAAAGGATAAATTGGATACAAAAAAAAATCATGGTTGTCACACAAGAACCAACCATCATGCAATCCAATAAAGATATACTTTGCAACAATACACAAAATATCATTATGCAAAGTTCAAAGATCAAAATAGAATGCAACAACAAAAAAATGGTTGTAACATAAGAACCAACCATGTTGCAATTCAAGTGAAACACTTTGCAGAAATATGAAGTTATCAAATGATATCATGCAAAGTTAAGCCAAAGCTCAAGGATCAAAAGAGTTAATGTAATATATATTGCATAAGGACATGCAATAGCTTCAGTTGAGGGGTATGTTGAGTCTTGAAAATGTCATTCATTTCCATTACACTTTCACTATTATGTCCATTATATCACCTCCATTTCACCTCCATTTCACTACTATGTTACCACATTCATCCCACTTTCATTATTATTGGGCCACATTTATGTTTTTCCAATCTTTATTAATTCTAAGCCTTTTAAATGAATTTGTGGTTAAAAATTAGAAAATGATGTGCGTATGCTTATACCTAAAAAATGGGTTGAGATTGTTGACATGTGTAGGTTGAAAGGAGGCTTCTAGAAGACCCTTATGTGGCACTGTAAGGCCAAATTCGAATTTGAGTGGAAAGAATCATATGATCATGAGGATATGTGTCACATCTCCTAATTGTATTGTAACTCTAAGAAGACATGTGTCTTATCAGTTCCTATTTTGATTAGGACTCTAGAGGTAGAGGGAGAGATTCATGGACTCTCATTAATGAGATGGCTTCTCATCTTTTTGTATAAATAGGAGATCTCTCTCCTTCATTTGTTATCTTAGAGCTTAGAGCTTAGAGTTTGGAGTTCTTAAGTCTTTTTAGCTTGTGAGTTTGTAGTTCTTCCTTGATGGCTTTTGAAAGCTTTGGAGAGCTTTGTTGTACTTTGTAATTTTGAATAATTTGAATAAAACTTTGATGTTCTCAACATGGAAGGAGATGTGAAGTAGATGTCATGGATCATATTAGAATGTAAGATAGAGTAGATTTCATTTTGTTAAATAGAGAATCCATACAGGTGAGAATGGTTTTAGATAGAGGAGGAATGACTTGTTGTAGAGTTTTGTGAACCCTGTTGTAGAGTTTTGTGAACCCTGTTGTAGATTTCATTTTGTAAATTTCGCTTTGATTTCATATTGTCATTTGATTGCTTTCAAGTTGGTAGATTAGATTTTTCATTCATGCAATTTTAATTCATGCAAGTGTGTTCAACCGGTTGATTGTAGATTAGTAATGCACATAGCGTTTTAATGACTAATGACATGACAGAATCATCTTGTCCTTCTGCTGATTTATTTTTTTGAGTTCTAATTCCAGCATTGTTATTTCTTTCAGTTTTGTTTTGCTCATTTACTTTCATGCAATTTAGATATCATATTACTCAGCTTGTTTATGATTACTTCCTATAGACAGATTGAGTTGAAAGGAGAAGGATCAGAACAGGGGTTGAAGTAGTGTGATTTGATCTTAGTTTCCTTTTATGCAATTTAATTTCCTGCAATTTAGATATCATATTACTCAGCTTGTTTATGATTACTTCCTATAGACAGATTGAGTTGAAAGGAGAAGGATCAGAACGGGGGTTGAAGTAGTGTGATTTAGTTGCTTTGCTTTCAGTCTTTGAGTTGCTTTAAGTTCAGTTTTTACTTTCTTCAGTTTTCTTTTTATACAGCAGCAAGGATACTGGGTTTCATAGTCACTAGCTCATTGATTGGTTATTGCATTCTATTTTGATTGAAGTAGCTGCATATTTACACTTTTGTTTAAGTACTAATTCCATCAATAACATGTTTTAAGATCTTTTGAAGTGCTAAGTTTTGGAAGTTACCATTAGGGACATAGGCCTTGTCTTGAAATCTCTATCCCTACTTGTCCTTTAAAAGTATACTTAAGACCTTAGAATAGGATTTCCATTTGCATTAGACACTTTAGGAAACCAACAAAAATAAAACCCCAAAACAAAATAAAATCTATAAAACAACGAAGTAAGAAAAAGGTTAACTAAGCACATATGGTGCACCACACTTCATCAATTTACGATACCCGGATTGATAATTTATGTAGAGAAATTTAAGACGTTAAATTGACTAGACAGGGAACTTGGTGAAATTGCAAAGACTATACCCATCAACATTTCTATGAAATTGGGTGTCATGGAAAATAATTGGATTGAACTATAACCGCCGCGAAATTGAAACATGTACCACCTGTTTCAAGGAATTCCATAATTTTTTCGTTTGGTATTATGAATAAATGCATGGTATTTCCCCCATATTGTTGAACATGAAATTAATGCATATGAAAAAGCTAATCCAGGTAAGCAAAGGATTGATCCAGTCAATCCTCATAAATCAGTTTCTATCAACGTAGAGGTTCAAAATCTTTTATAAGTTGGTTTCATTTATTTGGTACCCTTAATGGAATGTGTCTCAGATATTGTTTTGGTAGATAGGAAATAAAGGGAGGTTAGGGTTTGTGTTGATTATAGGGATTCAAAATTGACTTTTCCAAACTATAATTATCCAACCCCTTTTATCAATCAAATTCTATATGAATGCACTAAGAATGTTATCTTTTCCTTTATGGATAGTTTTTCTAGCTATAATCAAATATAGATCAAACTAGTGGACCAACAAAAAATAACTTTTATCTACCCATGAGGAGCATTTGCATATCGAAAATTTCCTTTTGGTATTAAAAATATTGGTGAAACTTTCTAGTGGGCCATTTTTTATGGATTTCATCACATTAAACACATCATTGAGGTCTATTAGATGTTCTTACTACTCAGTCCCTTTTTTGTGAGGATCAACCAACCCAACTTAGGAAAGTCTTTCTTCATTGTCGTCATCATAAAGTTAGATTAAACCCACATAAGTATGTCTTTTGAGTATTTTTTGGGAGGTTGCTAGGCTTCATCATTTCCCGAGAATGGATCAAAATTTATTCTTCTAAGGTCAATGCTATAATCAATTTTCCTCCTCCACGTACTCCTCACTAGGTTAAAGTGCTTGAAGGGAAGGATAATTTATTGCATAATTTTATTGTAAAAATATATTGATATAATGAAAGGTTTTATGTGTATTTTGAATAAACGTGTACCTCTTATATGGATGACTAGGCATATAATTCTTTTGATGCTTTGAAGCAATCATTGTAGTCTGGCCCATTACTGGGCTCTCTTAATTTTAATCGAGACTTTTTTCTCTATCTCATGTCCTTTAAATACTCCATCGGTATTGGTCTTATCCAAGAGGATGAGATGCACAATGAAAATAATATTTACTATCTTAGAAAATCCTTATTGGTTTGGAGCTTTATTATTACCACATTGAGAAGTTGGTTTGGAAGAAGTTGTTGTTGTCTAGTGTTTATGGAATTACATACTCTTGAAAAAGACTATGATAATTATTGAATCCAACCCGATGAAACATATACATAGTCATAAAATCACTGGGGGAAAGTACTTGAAATGGATTGTTATCCTTCAAGAGTTTGATTTGGAGTTTATGGTTGCTAAATCCAAGAAATATTTATCATTTATTGAGTTAATATCCTAGTTATCTTGAGTTGATGAAGAATTTGTGGTTGAGGAATCATTTCTTGATGAATCCTTATTCCTCAATAACTCATCTAATATAAGTTATGGATATGTTCTTATTTAGTTACATACTCAACATTTTGGTATGAATTGTCTCATGTTGAACGTCATCATATATGCCATCATGCTAGGCACTATGTCATTATTTTTTATACTCTTTATATCCACAGAGTTGATGTGTTGTTACTTTGATCTCTCACTCATGAGGAGGAAAAATTAATATTGGATGATTTCCATGTAGGAGCACGTGATGGTTATTTATATGGGCATCAACTGCTCAAAACAATGTGTGTTCTCATTTCTTTTGGCCTTAAATCTTTAAGGATTATATTACTATGGTCCAAAAGTGTCATCCATGTCAAATATTTACTAAGAATGTGTTCTTACCCTTCTACACTTCACACTATGGTTTCTATTGGACCCTTTTCTAAATGGGGCATTGACGTTATGTAGCGTAACCCTACCTTAGTTAGAGCACACCACTACATCATCATAGAAGTGTACTATTTCGATAAGTGGGCTAAGGCCATGCCTATCTCCTCTAATGATGGCACCACTACAACATTATTAATATTCAACTATATTATTTCTAGGTTTGGGCTACCCAAAATTATCATGATGTATCGTCATTCACATTTTCACAATCATGTAATAATGGAATTAATAACCAATTTTGTTTTTCAATAATAACACTCAACCCCCTATTATCCCTATGCTAATAGACAAGTAGAGGCCATCAATTGTCTTGAAAACCATGCTCCAAAGGATGGAAGGTAATCATAAGTAAAATTGGAATGTTCTACTTATTTTCATGTTATGGGCCTATCAAACCTCACTTAAAACATTTACAGGTTTCACTCCTTTCCAATTGGTTTATGGAGTGGAGGTTGTACTTTTGGTTGAGTGCGAGGTTCCATCATTGAAACATTTCATTGAACTACTACCTAACACTTTCATAGAGGAAGAGAATCTCTTACATTGCACCCATCATGACAAACATATTCACTATGCTATAATAGCCAACAAGATTCATATGAATAATGTCAAGGATCAATATGATAAATTTGTTCAACCTCGCATGTTTATGGAAAGTGATTTAGTTTTGGTCTATGATCGAGATCATGATAAGTTATGTGTAGGTAAGTTGCAACCCCTCTAGCATGGTCACTATATTGTTAATATTTTCTAAAAAAAATAGGCCTACGAGTTGGTAGGTTATGATGGAAAACCTTTTTTTGAACCACTTAATGGGCTCTATGCCATAAATTAATATGCATAAGTATTCTACTTGCATGGGTCTTATACATATCATATATAGGTTTGAATGGGGTTTGGTTTTTTCTCTTTTTATTTTGTATAGACAATTACTTTTCATGTTCACTTATGCATGGTGCAATATCGATAGATGTCAAGACCCTCCACAATTTATGTAAGCCTTACAAATAGTGTCAATTGTAGTACTCAGAACCTTGCTTCTACTTCTTTGGTCATCTTTTCACCCAATAATGAGATCATGAGTTTAGGGGGGGGGGGGGGGGTTTCTTGGTCCGGTGACCAATAACATGGTATAATATAGTGTCATTATTGTTCTCTTGTTTGAGGATATTTCCCTTGGAATAAATCACATGGTTTCAAACTTGATCCATAACTCATAGTGCCTCAATAGAGCCATGTTTACTCTATGAGGAATCCTACATTACTTCATTATTATTTGAGGGTATATATCTTGGAATGACATTTTCTTTGCATTACCCACATTCATATTCCTCAAGTCTCTAATCCTCTAGCTGATTGATTGGCAATCTATGTCTTGGATTGACATTTGTCACATTAAGTTAATAAATCATGCATAACACACACTCATTAGAAGAATAGATGAAATCATCATAAGAAAACATGTACAACAAGAGAGAAGAGAGAAATCATAAAAATAAAAAATAAAAATTGTAAAACTCAAAAAAAAATGTATGGTCCTATTTTTATTTGATCCATGTTTTATTTCTTATGGATCTAGTATTTCTGAGTGGATTTTACAAGATGGGGTGGTATTTTTATCGCGACATCCACTTGACCTTAGGCATGTTATTTTTTAACCTGACATGTAGGGGTAGGTCTTTCCTTTCCATTTATGTTGCATCATTGATCATCATTTCCTTCTTCATTGCACCATAGATTCAATGTCGCCAAGTTATGGAATTAGCCACTCTATATTTACATGTTGAAGCCTATATGATAGTGCCTTCCTTCATATGGAAACCATAGTTTAGCACCTCTTTTTTGTTTTGGTTTTCATGTTGCATATTTTTATTATTTCAAAATCCCTCCTTTTGACCCATCATGACTTTGAATCTAAACCTCATGTCATCTTCTTTGTCATTTTCTGGCTATACCCTGAGAGGATTCCATCACTAATTTTTTATTTGTGCTTTCTACTAGATTTACCCTCTCTTATGCATATTGATATGCCTTGGTTTTGTCTCATCATCACAAGCACACTATCGTTGGCCCTTTCATTTGCTTTTTCTTAGTGTTCTATCATTCTTGGAGGGACTTCTATGATGACTAGTTTTGCTTACTAGCCTCTTTTCTCTTTTCTGCATAATGTGGTTCCATTAGGTCAGAACTAGTTTCTACCCTTTATAACACTTGTTCCCCTAGGATGATCTTCACTTGTGTACTTCTAATGTGTCTTAAGTACTTTTTGTTGCTACAACACCCTCCAAAATTTCACTACATTTAAATTTTGGATCCTACTTCATTGTCGTATCAAGTGTCACCTTGGTCATCAAGTGCCATTTCATGTTTATCTATATGTTTAAGTATTCTTGAATGTTCTCAAGTGTTGGCTTAAGGGGGCTTGCCCCAGGTTCAGAGTTGTTCGTAGCAACCAACAAAACCCTAAATACTGGCCCTTTCGGGAACAACCTGCATAGCACAGGTTGTAGTCTCACCTAAAGCAGTATTGGGGGATGATAGAACCAGGTTTCTGTGTCCAGAGGTGTGTGATAAGTAGTTTCAGCTCTGGTAGTTAAGATCTTCCTTCGCGTAGATCGATATCTTTCTAGGGATTACTACTGTAACTCAGGTAAAATGGCTTCTAGACCTTTGCGAAGGTGTGTGATCAGACTTTACAGACCCTAAGGAAGCATTCTATCTACTTTCGCATGCTAATAAACAACCTTAGATCCGGCTTTGTGCAGATCTATCAAATTCATCAAAAATCATAACAAAATTAACCCTTAACTTCTCGAACATAGATAATTACTTAAGATATGCATAAATATCATAGATTCACTAGATTCACGCAACATTTATACATTTTTCCATAGAAAATATATTATAAAGCGACAGATCATAACATAAACAAAATCGAGAATAATACTCAGATGCAAAGTATTTCTTCAGAATCAATCTTTATTAAGATTCAACACTCAGATTATAGACTCCTTTACCCTGTGCACCAAGCTGCAGGGGTCCACACACTTAGTTGTGGACTTTCCAAGGCCTCCTATGAATTCGGCAGCAAGAGCCCTTCCATTTCACCTAACTACGGGAAGTAGAGCCTTCCTACCTTAGAACTTGCCAAAACAATCTCTATCTTGACTCCAAGTTATCAACTACTACCTCTAGACTCACTATGACTTTACTATATATAGGTTTCTTTAATATAATACCATGGTTTGTGGACCATGGCTGAGTCTCAAAATTGACCTATTTACTTATCCAAACAAGGGGCTAAAACCCCTTTGATTGCTATCTAACTATGCGCTCCACACCCACATTTCACAGAGACTTTACATCTTTTACAAAACCTTTACAAAATTTGGGTTAACTAACCCCAAACCTAACCCTAGGGACCTTATCCCAATAGGCCCCCAACACAAATATGGTGACTTTCCCTCGAGTCACTCAGCGAGGTTTTCTAAATTATGACGGAGCTCACTAAAATCCTACTTCAAGACTTCCATCTTTGTGATTCCTTGTATTGTCTCCTACTGTACCTCTTCAACCAGCTTTCTGGTAGTTGGTCCTTCTACCGCTAGACTCATGGTCTGCTGAGTTTGCTGCAATACATTCAATTTTACTATATGGTCTAAGAAATCTGGCTGGCCTCCTTTGTCCACGGTTTAAGTCAAGCCTTCAAAAATGATTCTTTTTGCTACAAGTCCTGAACTTGTATCTATAGCAGATTTCCTCCTTATAGGTCCGTGAAGTGCTAGACTGGCGCCAAAGTGCATCCAGTCGCCCTAATTTCATCATATTTTTGTTGTGCTTCACTAATTTATGTACGTAATTCCTGCAGGGTTTGGTCCTCCTGCAAAGTATCCCATAACTCCATGGCATGGTTAAAAAGGAAGTCACAACCTTTCACTTCCCTGTCCAGAGTAGCCATGTGCTCCTTGATGGTTGTGCCATGCTGCTCCCGAACCTTTGGCGTAGTATTGGGTTGCAACTTCAGCTGCAACTCTGAGATATTCATTTGAAAACCAAAGGTAGCCCTGCCGATATAATCTTTTGATGCACGTACCGCAACAACCAATTTTCTTACTTTTGTTGAAGCTGCAACATCCTCTAGGATGTTCAATTCCATAACTGATTTGTAGGCCTGCTCTATTGTTGTCTCTAGGCTCTGACTTCGTTTCTACAGCTCCTCCTTTTCCTTCAGCACTTCAGCTTTCTCCGTGAACATCTACTCATTATTGACTTTGAACTCACTTATGACTATGAGTGTGCGCTGCTCCCTGATCCTTAGTTCGTCTGAAACCCCTTGATGCAACACATGGAGGGTCTGAAGTAGGAGCACGTCCAAGTTGATGCCAATGTACTTCATTGTACCTGGCACAACATGTTCCTCCTCTGACTCCACGCGAACAGACCCTTCTGGTAAAGGTATCACTCTAAGGTCCAAGGTTGGTTCCAATTCTTCTATTGCTCTGCTTCCTTACGCCAGGCTCAGTTGCACCCCGCTTGCTTTCCCAATGCTCGCTTGAATTTTTCCAATCTAGATCTACAGGGCATGCGAATCCTTTTGGGCACTCCCCAGTGTCTACATATACTATTTCTTGAAATTTTGCCACAACTATGTTGTTGTTTCCTTGAATTTTCGCTAATCTCGTCGAGATATCCCTCTGTCAAGACTGTTGGGTCGATGCGCATCTGCTTATCAGACTTATGCTTCTTTCATTTCCTAATAGTTTTCTCCTTTCCATGCCTCTTCAAGGTGAAGGGAGTACTCTACTCTTCTCCACTGCCTCCTTCCTGGCCTGAGAGATCCTATTCATTTGTGTGTTGTGAAGTCAATCCTTTGATGTCTTCTATGTCCAAACATTCTTTCTCAGCTTGTTCTTTTGCAGCGTGCTCTTTCTCAGTGCATTCCTTCGAAACACATTCTTTTTCTGTGGCTGCCTTGTCAATGACTTCTTTCTTCTTTTGCTCAGCTAGAGCTCGCGCAACCTTCTAAGATGCTTCCTTACGCTTCTGCACAGCAGAGCTCTGTACAACTTTGCTTGTATACACACCAATCTCCTTAGGTTCACACCACTTTGTTGGCCAACTCCCCACGATTTCCTACACGTCCGTCTCAGATACCAAATATGGTAGCTTGTGCCATAGGTTCTTTGGGTCCTTATGCACCCTAATTGAAATGTTGTGGAAATCAGCCTTGAACTCTGTGTAGGCCATCAATTTCTCGAACAATGTTGGGGACAACCTTGGCCTCTCACTGATAACCATTCGAAGTTCCATCTCCATTGGAATCCATACAATTTTTGACTCTTTGATCCTTTCCAGATCCTTTGTTTCCCACAGTGAAGTGAACCTTGCTGCCTCTAGTAAATCTTTCGGTTGTGGGGGAAAGTGACTGTCCTCCAGTAATCTCCAAGCTACTAAAATAATAGATAGTAACAACCACGCATAATGGAAGGGCTTTCTCTCCTCCTGAGATTTGTGGTAGTTCGTGAGGAACTCCTCACACAGATACTTCACCCAGTTGTATTGAAATCCCTTCACGAACTAGGTAGCTAATGATACTACCGACACCGAAACTTCATCTGTGCGACACTTACTCATGATTCTTCCTGCAATAATATGGGTGGTGAACTGCACTTCTTCGTCCTGAATAAAGTGCATATAATATCCACACAAATTCTTAACGAGCCCATATTCAACCTTCATCTTGTCTACTAACTATTTCTCACCACTTTTCCCTCCAAACTCCTTGGCTGGGTCCAACCCTTTGTAGGGAAGCTTTGTGATCCAATGAATTAAAATGTCCATAATCGGGATGGGCTCCCTAAGCCATAGGCATCCATCATGCACCATCGCAAGGTGTTGGTGCACACACACCTTGTTGATAGTCAATTTATGAAAATGCAACACATAGAGCATGTGAAGCAACTCCACCTTCTCAACACCTCTGACCCACTTCATGGGTTCCAACCATGTAACCCCAGTCTCTTCATAGTACATCTTTGTCATATATTTTCTAGTCACCAAATATGGTAATCACTTATGGTCTGCGAGGTCCCAGTCCTCCATTTTCAGAACTGGAATGCGCACTAGTGTTGTGCCTTCAAATTCCACCTATTCAGGAAACAAGGGTGTCAAAACCATAAATTTCCCGGAATCTGGGTCCTTGATAACTTTGGTTTTTCCCTTCTGTGGAGGGATATATGTGGGGATCTGTGTGATAGGCTCAACCTCCTCTGCATCCAACTCCTCTATGCCTTGGTATTCTTCTTCCTCTACATCAACCACTTTCACCCGTTGTTTATCTCTTTTCTCCTTCTGTCGCACCTCTAGGTTCTTCCTTGGTGATTGTCTCACCGACATCGGCTTCTTCTATTTTTCTTTGGTAGTAGATTGCTTTGGCCTAGGCAACCTCGGCACCGTAGGCACAGGGGTTGTAGCTTCCATACTTGAGATCTTAGGGCCCGGCGCATCAGAAACAATAGCTTCAGAACTCACAGCTTCTGCGGGATTTGTGGCAGTAATTCGTTCTAAGAACAATTCACAGGTTGTTGCAGACAAATTTTCAAATGAGGGGCTCAACACAAGTACTTCCCAGTCTTCGTTCTTCATACAATGACAAAAATAGGGCTCAGACACAATTCTCAGAATGCAAAGTGTTCTTCAGTGAACTAACATGCTCAATTTATAGGAGGGTTTGAATTCAAATCTGACCATTCCCCCTAATTTTTTTTATCATTAATGCATATTTGGCAACAGATTTCCAAATATTTTTTCCATAAATGGCGCCTACCCACTCCTCTTAACTTATTTTTTGCCATCAAATCATTAATAGTAACTCCAATGGCTACTTTTGGACCCATCTGTGCAACACCATTCTCCATGGCACAACTTATCCGGTGCAGCTTCACCTTTCGCACTCATGTCATCCATCACACAACCTCCTTACCACGTTCTTCACTTAGCTGCACAGTGTAGTTTATAGTCCTGCAATACCTTGCGGCTACTTGGATTACTAAGATTATCTTTCTTTCATATAGTCATTGCGTAGGGGTAGGATCCCCTATGTACAACTTCAGCCTACTTCCATTCACTTTTCCAAGGAATGGTTCCCCATTCAGGTTCACGAGCTGAACTGTGCCACCATCTGTGATCTCCTTGATAACATATGGCCCCAACTGGTGCTTTTGAAACTTTCCTAGAAATTTCATGAACTTTTTTTCATATAACAACACTAAATCATCTATATTGAACGTGCACAACTTAATATGTTGATCATGACATGCCTTGTTGCATTCCTTTTACACATGCTGGTGAAATCCTATAAGAAATTGGTCTTCTTCTAACTCCATATTCTACACGAGATATTCCTCCAAGGTGTCATGATCCACCATTTCTATCAATGTTGCAATACGTAAACTTGGGACAATATACTCCATAGGCATTACTGCCTCAATCCCATAGACCAGTCTAAACAGTGTTTGGTCTGTCAACTTCTTGCAAGTCGTCCTATAAGCCCACAACACATCAGGTACATGCATGTCCCAGTCATTTCTCTATGTGTTGCAAACCTTCATCAAAGCATGCTCCAAAACCTTGTTAAAAGCTTCCACCGTTCCATGGCCCTGTGGGTTATAGGGTGTGCTCTTCTAATGATACACATGGAATTCTTCAAGCATCGCGCTGATCATTTCATTTAAGAAATGTGTACCCCGATCACTTATCAATATCTTAGAGCATCCAAACTGTGTTAGGACATATTCAAACAAAATTTTTGCAGCAGTGGCCAATGTACAATCCTTCATTGGTTGTGCTTCTACCCACCTGGTTAAATACTCAGTTGGGTTAATGATATACTACATGCCCGTCTTCTTCCCTGGTGGTTGTATTGGACCTATAAAATCAACGGCCCATTTGTCAAATACCTACAATGAGACTTGAGGATGTAAAGGAAATTCATCCCTTCACGAAGGCTTCCCCGTCCTTTGGCAAGCATAGCACACCTTGAAATATGCCTTGGAATCCTTGTGTAATGTCAACCATCATAACCCAACACGAAAAAATTTCTGCTTGGCCGCTTTCCCTGCATAGTGACCTCCTGCCACTCCTCTATGGGCTTCAACTAGGATACTAGCATGTTCAAACTCTGGAAAATACCTTCACAATATCTCAGTTGTTCCCATCTTATACAAATGACCCACAATCACTAAAAAATCCACACCGCAAACTACTAACTCCTTCTGTTGAGTGGAATAACCTTCTGGAGATTTCCTGTTGTTAAAACTTGAATGATATCTTCAAAGTGATCATCCGTGACGCACACCGTAAAGATCTACACATCCAGAAATCCTTCCTCCAAACTACTTGGTTCCCTACCTATTTCAATCTTTAATAGATGGTTTAGGCCTGCATTCAGCTTGCTAGGCTTCATAATCACTTCAAAGTCATACTCCTGGAACAATAGTAACCATCGGCATATCTTCCCCCCCAACATAGGCTTATTGCCCGGGTACTTCAGCGTGGAGTGATCTGTATACATTTTAAAGTTTCCACCCAACAAATAATGCCTAAACTTCTGCAGTGCGTAGACCATTGCCATCCCTTCGAGCTCTATTGTGGAGTAATTCTTCTAGGCTTTGGATAAATTTCTACTCATGAAAGCTATCGGATGATCAATCTCTCCCTCACCTGCCTATGTTAATACTGCTCTTAACACAATGCAAGAGGCATCTACATGCACATGGAACTCCTTCTTCCAGTTGGGAAATCCCAAAATAGGCATTGTCACCATTTTCTCCTTCAAGACATCTAAGCTACACTGATAGTCTTCATCCCAGCAAAACATCACATCTTTCTTCAACAATTTCTACATTGGGGCGGTTATCTGAGTATATACTTTGATAAACTTTCTGTAATACCCAGTGTGTCCCAATGTCGCGCGCAGTTGTTTCACATTTCTATGAGCTTCCAAATTCACAATTACGACAATCTTCAATGGGTCCACCATCAATCCTTGCTTACATATGACATGGCCAAGCAAAATCCCAAAGGGCACACAGAATATACACTTCTTCAAGTTCAGTGCAATCTGATACCTTCGACATGTATCCTGCATGAGGCTCAGACACGCAACATGGTGCTTCACCAACCCAAACACAGTCCAATGATCAAAATATACCTCCAAAAATTTATGAATGAACTTTTTGAACACCGCGATCACCAGACAGGAAAAGATTGCAGGTGCATTCTTTAACTCGAATGGCATAATTGTATATTGGAAGCAACCCCACTCAATCTTGAAGGTTGTCTTGATTCTATCTTCTGGCATGATCTTTATTTGATGATATCTCACAAAACCATCAGTAAACGAATGTGCCTCCTATCCGCTAACATTCTCTAACACTTGATCAGTAAATGGTGTTGGAAATGGATCATGTACGCATGCATCATTAAGCTTCCTCGGGCCCATGCATATGCATATTCAACTTTCTGATTCTTTTCTTGGACCACCATTGGGCTTACCCAATCTGATTCTTCCACAGGCTCAATAATACCAGCCTCTAGCATCTTATCCAGTTCCTGGTGCACCTTCTCTTTATATTTTGGATTCAAACAATAAGGTCGTTTCTTAACAGGGTTCACATCCGGCTTCAATGTGATCTTCATAACACCTAAATCTCTTATGATCCCTTTCAAATCTAAAAACTTCGTTGGGAACAAATCCTGGTACTCGCGCAATATCTCAGCTACCTTATCAACCGTATCTTCATCCCAATAGTCTCCTATCTTCATGAACTTAGGTTTGTATTCAAATTCAATGATTACTTGTTGATTTTTTAGAGGCTCTAATATATCAGGGTTTGCCACCTTCAGTCCTTCGACTTCACGTTGTCCTTCTATCTCTGGAATGGTAATATTCCACGGATCATCTTCTTCTTCTTCTTCAGCGGTCATGTTATAACATTCCAATGCATGGTGCAACTGTGTACTCCAGTCTCACAAAGCATATTCTACCAATTCCTTCGGCATTCTGAATATTGATGCTTTGATCTCCTGGGGTGCTTCATCAATGCTCTCAAACCTCGAAGCTGAAAGTTAATAGAAAACTCTCCCTTAAAATTTCCTATTCATTCATTCCATGTCAAAGCTCCGTCTCTAGATACCATTTCATTGGGATCGTATCTAACTTATGACAAAAAATATCCACCCATTGTAGTTGTGGTTATATTCCCCAAGCCTTAGTCTATCGTGCCAAATGATCACATGGATCATCCTTCCCACTGTATTTTTCTGCCATTCTAGTATTAGCATACCCAAATATTAACTTCATCATTCTCTTGTATTCTTTCCATCCAGAAAAGTTCTCCTTGTGCATACCTCACCAACGGGCATGCGTAGCACGCAACACCAATTCCAGTGCCTAGAATCAATGCTCTTCTGGTACTTCCTTTTAGAATTCATCCAAAAAAATTTCCACATCATTCAAACCATCATAATTCTGAAGGTTTCTTACATCAATCGAAACACACCTTAGTGATTTGGTCATCATATTGCAGTGGAGCGTAAATACTTCATGTAACCGATTTTGCCAATGTTCAAGCTCTTCATCTAAATCTGAGGTGTAGGAGCTATCCCTATCCCACACAATTCGTCCATCGGTTGTAGGGTTGATCCAATCCTCATATCACATTGTTATCTTATATATTTGATCCATATCATCATCACTTTCTACATAGTTGCGAACAAGTTTAGTATAACGAACTCCTTCTACAGGGTCTAGTGGCACCACAACCCTAAGCGACTTCTTCTGAAATGAAATATTGTGCTTCTTCAAGTTAATTAATCTGTTCATATCAATACCCCAGTCAATTCCTAGTAGCATGGGGTAAGGGTTACTATCATCCACTATTTCAATGCCCTCAAAGTCAGCCAGCACAATTTCACCCTCAATGTCCACCGTTACACAATATAAGTGCATCATTGAAATAATATTCTATTGATTTTCCATGCGCAACTGAATAGGGGACCATTGCAATGCAGGTATCCCCATCCTTTCCCATGTCTGCTTAGGAAGGACATTTGCATCAAACCCCAAATCCAAGATGACCTGGTCCATTTCGTATTCTCTTATCTATGCAGTTAGCCTCATCTCACACCCTGTTCGCATATTATGCTTACCAATCTTACTTACTGTGCTTTTTTCAACAAGAGTCTTTTCTGTATTTGTGCACATGTCTATTAACTCTTGCAATCCTTCTACATCTTTCTGGTTGTGTAGTAACTTCATACAAGTCTTCAGGAAAGTAGCTAGTACTGAAGGATCTACTTCTTGCATCGTATTAGTCTCTGACATTTTCTCATGACTCCCTGAGGTGGAGGCCTCAGCGTAGTTCTTCTTTGCTTCCATGAAGGTTTCTTTAGCACGATTAAGATCAAAATCTACTTCCTTCTCAGCAGCTTTGCTCACCCATATATCTTCCTTAGGTGGTTTACCTTTATCTACATCAGTTTTCGTACCACTTCTCAACATGATATTTATGCTCTAATCTTCTTCGTAGGGCTCATCCCTCATCATCTGAATGTTCTCCATAGGCTGTTGGGTTTGTGCCTTCTTTTTTCCATAGGCACTAGACATTCCTCTATGACATGGTCAAATTGTCGACAATACTGACATGAAGGATACGTGGGGTTTGTACAATATTGTGCGAAGTGCCCTGATTTACCACACTTATAGCAGATTACCTGCCCACGCCCTTGACCTGCCTCTTCCTCGTCTTCAACCCTGAAATCATCCACCCGTTGCTCCTGCGCCTTGATCCCCAGGCCGGTTCTCTACCTGCATCCTAGAGGTAGGGGTTATATCCATCATCATCTCATAACTCCTACAATGGTGTTCATCGTGTCCTACATACTTACAGAAATTGCAAAACAATTGTTGATGGGTCTGTAAATTTTATTTTCAATAAAAGGTATTTACCAGTAGCATGTTGTCCTCTAACCTAACATATAACGCACCATAGCATAGTTCTCACGCTCATCCCAATGTTATTTTTTTGTTTTAGGGCAACAAACCCTCCCCCTATAGCGTAGTTCTTATAGACCGAGAAATGGTCCTTATCATGTCCATGGCTCTTACACTTTAGACACCAGACCTTAGCATGCACATCTCGTTGAGCTTCCTTTCCTCTCTTCAAGCTATGTAATTCTAAGTGCAAGCCTTCTAGCTATGAATGAATATGTTGCACTCCCAGGTTCATATCCTATATAGGAAATGCATCTAGACTCATCGCAATCTCGAAGGCTTTCACTTGCATCGCTATCTTCTGTTGTGACAGAGGTACTCTTAAATGTGGAAAGAGTGATGCTATAAACCAGTTGCAATGCTGGGAATCTGATATTATCATATTAGCCTACCTCATCAGGCACTTCAACCTCTTATCAAAGTCCCAAGGTGTCTCGTCTATCTTCTATCATATTTCCTTAAATTCAATAACTGATTGCTCCTCTGACTTAGGCTTAGTGAACGCCTTCTTCAAAGATAGTTGGGTATCTACCAACATTGTGTTCGGGTTATGAGTGCAATACTTGATATACCATGTTAATGCACACAATCCTGTAAGGTTGTAACCAACTGTGATTTCTTAATATTATCATCTGTGATCTATTGTGTTATCCAAATAGCTCCTACGACAAACCAAATTTGTTTGGGTTCTTCACTCCATATTCCCTTAAAAATCAGAATCTTCATCATGTTAGCCATGTTGAATGGTGGAATTGGAGGTGGAGGGTGTGAAGGCACAGGTGTATGAGGTGGAGGTGGGGATAGAGGTGGAGTGGATGGATGAGGTATCCTCAGAATACCCTGTGTAATTAACTGAACTACACTTCGTGGCGTAGTCAGCACTGTCCATTTGTCATTGCTTAAAGGGGGTTCAATGAGCGAACTATATTCTTGGTTGGATACTCTATTTTTTATAAAGAATATCCTGCTTCGCGTAGCCCCAAACATCAAGGTAATTGCATAACCCTCTTTTCACGTAACAACATTTTAATCCAAGTCTTTAATGATTTCAAATACTTACATTGTGATCCTTTAAATATCATTCGTTCCACTTTGTTATAGCTGATATTTCTATCGATTGCAAAATAAGTCACAAAAATTCCCAATCTGCGATCAATCCAGTGGTCCACAACCCAAGTGATATTTCTTTCTGATACTTCCAAATGTCATACCAATTCATAAGTCCACACTATAGGGCCTTCGAGACTCCACATCCCTTGACTATCAGCTAATTTAGACAACCACTCATATAGTTCTTCAGTGAAGAAACAAAAGAACATGTCACTCTTGTCTATGTACAAATATCTTTGCAAACATTGCTCCTTGGATAATTTAGTTCTCCAGCTCTCCTGAGCCACAAATGCGTGCAATTTTCGATCAATCTAGTTATAAAGCTATTTCTTCGTAGGAAACCATTTATCACACATCTCTCACGTAGATCCCAGTCGCCGCAAAGGAACCATTTTTTGACTTAAGGGGGCCTGACCTAGGTTCAGATTTGTTCATGCTAACCAACGGAACCCTAACTATTGACTGTTTCGACAACAACTTGCATAACACAGGCTGCAAGCTCACCTGAAGCAGTATTGGGGGATGCTAGAACTAGGTTTATGCATCTAGAGGCAATGTGATAAGTGAGTTCAATCTCTGGTAGCTCAGATCTGCCTTCGCGTAGATCGGTATCCTTCTAGGGCTTGCTATTGTAACTCGGGTAAAACAGTTTCTAGACCTTCACAAAGGACCATGACCAATCTTTATAGACCCTAAGGAAGGAGTCTATCTACTTTTTAATGCTAATCAACAACCCTAGATCTGCCTTCGTGAAGATCTATCCAATTCGTCAGGAATCATCATAGAATTAACCCTTAACTTTGCGAACATAGATAATTACTTAGTATATGCATAAATATGATAGATTCACTAGATTCGCACAACATTTATACATTTTTCCATAGAAATAATTTTATAAAGCAACATATCACAACATAAATAGAATATGAAATAATTCTCAGATGCAAAGTATTTATTCAGAATCAGTCTTTATTAAGCTTCAATGTTCAGATTATAGACTCCCTTACCCTGTGCACCCAGCTGCAGGGGTCTGCACACTTAGTTGCATAATTTCCAAGGCCTCCTACGCACTCATCTGTATGATCCGTCCTCTTTCACCTAAGTATAGGAAGCGGAGCCTTCATGCCTTAGCACTTGCCCAAAACAATCTCTATCTTGACTCCAAATTATCAACTACTACCTCTAGAGTCACTATGACTCAACTATATATAGCTTTCTTCAATACAATACCATGGTCCGTGGACCATGGGTGAATCTCAAAACTGACCTATTTACTTATCCAAACAAGGGGCTAAAACCCCTTTGGCTCCTATCTAGTTGCACGCTCCGCACCCACATTTCACGAAGACATTACATATTTTACAAAAAATTTACAAAATTTGGGTTAACTTACCCCAAAACTGACCCTAGGGACCCTATCCCAACATCAAGTGTCGTCGCATTGAGTAGAACATCTCTATATTCATTTTATGGTCATAACATATTTTTTGTGGTAAAACAACACTTTTGGGTCACATTCACACACACTTCACTCATAATACTTGGGGAATGTGTATAAAGTGGTGTTTTGATTTGTATTCATTGTTGATCAATCTTGTCTAAGTTTTCTCAGTGAATTGGTAACTGTCGCACATGGCTTTATGAGTAGAACTCATCCATCTCACCTATTTCCCATAAAGTGAACTCATAAAGACCAAGAGCACACAAGAGCACTTCAAACCCTTAACGGGAAACCTGTCGTTGTTTAAGAGTATGCCCTATGACCTTCACAAGAGCAAAGTGCACTCCTCGAGCTCAATTCCCCTTCCTTGTTCTAAATCGAAATCTCTAAAACTGACTAAGTCTTCCTATAGCACACTACTTAGACTTGAAGAAGTGAGCCCTCCTTGGGCACACTAGCACATCTTGAAGACCTGAAGTTGAACCCTTCAACCTTTCCCAATGCGCAATGTGTGCTCTTGGACTTCTTGAGTGCACTGGTGCACTCCAAAGGCACGAAGCCCCATCCTTCAACCTTCAAGAGTGTGCCATGTGCCCTCCCTAAGGCCTCTTGATCATATGAGCACACCTTAAACGCATGAAGCCTCGACCTTCAGCCTTTGGGAGTGAACCATGCACCCTCCCTCTCTCCCTTCACTGCACAACACACTTGGGAAGCTCGAAGCCTTCCCCTTCATCATTTGGAATTGTGCCTTGCATCCTGCCTTGATTTTTTTCCTCTTTTGGTCATATGAGTGCATGTTAAATCCCCAAAGCCTCTCCTCTTCACCCCTTCAGCCTTTCAAAGTGTGCCCTTGCGCCCAGTAACCCATTTGACCCTCTTTGAGTGCACTGAAAAGGACTGAACATAAAATATGCATGGATTATGGTAGAATAGGATATTTTCAAGCTAATAGTTGCTTGTCATGAGTGATTACAGATACAGGTATTCCAAAAACACCATGGAAAGCACACATGAGTAATATCAAGCAAGGAAAACAAGCAAAGGAAGCATGGAAAGAGTGAATAAAACACTTAAACCTTAATTATAGAAGCACTCTAAAGACTCCAAGATTGAAGACCCTTTGGAGGGTTAAAGCGCCATGATCAAAAGAAGAATAAAGAAGGAATACATAGCTAGCAGCCATGCCACTGCCAAATAAAGTACATGTCGTCAGTCACTATTAGTCCCAATCATCAAAATAGTGAAATTTCAAGTCTCATCACATGATGATATGGATGTCATGATGTATTATTGTAAAAGACAAATATGTGGAAGTCCAAGAGTCATGTAAGAACTAAAGAATTATGGAATTCAGAAAGACATAATATCAAAAGTTATATGTAATTCCAAAAGCCATTTGGAATCCCAAAGGGTTTAGAAGTCCAAAGGTCATAAGAAGTTAGAAAGTCAATATCCATGAGGATGTGAAAGGTTATTCATCAAGTTATAAATAGATCTTCATTTATTAGGTAAAGGACTTTTAACCTTGGCTTCTCCCGCAAGGCATTAGAGAGACAGAGTTAGTACTTTTGGGGAGCAAATAGTGGCTCTAACGCTCCACTATTGGATGTAGTGGTGTGCATTACATTTTTCTATATTGTGACTTTTTCTTAGTATTGAAGCCTTCCAGGCCAGCATATTTTCACACATAGATTGTGAATATTTCTAAGAATATTCTTTGAATGTTTATAGTTAATGTTTGTTTTCATTAGTATTGTATTAGTTTAACTATTTATGTTACTCCAATGATTCTTGTTGGAAATGTGTTGTTATGTTTGTAATCATCGTTGCATCCATGTGAACTATTTCGCTTGATGTTAAAAGAGTCTTTTTATTTCACGTGTGCCTACATTAGGGTAGTACTATTAATTCTCTCTTACAGGCTCACTTAATTCCCCCCCCCCCCAAACAATAGAAGAACCTTGATACATCGAAAATTGAAAATTTTCACAAGGCATACTAACTTTCTCATTAAAAATGACAATTTCACTTCTCTCGCACACTGACAGTTAAAGCCAAGGCATATCTTTAAGTAAATAGTGATCGGGTTGTATTCAGGATGAGACTCCTACACCAAATTATGTGAGGTTTAGTTGGGACCTTATATCGGGGAGATCCCCTGTATGTTGGCAACATCCAGCACTGTCAACAACACTAAAGGGTTACAAGTGTCCTTTTATCTCTTTTTTGAGTTCATTAAAACAACATGAAAATACACCTTGTATCCAACACACTATTATGTCTTCTTTGAGCTCGTTAAACCATGAAGAAAACACATTGTTGAGTATCCTTTTATCTATTTTTTGTGCTCATTATAATTGAATAAAAAATACATTATTAATCATCTTCTATTTCTTGCTCGCTAAACTTGAAGGAGATCCCAATAAATAAAAAGAAAAAAAGGGGTGGGGATCACTTTTTTCCATTCAACTAATCAAAATGGTAGTGCCAATAACATTTCCCTTGAACATTGCCCATATTTACATCATTATCTTAAAACTAGGTTTTAGCTTTCCTATGAGCTATACCATATATATATATATATATATATATATATATATAGATAAGTAGGTTTAATCCTCTTGGCTGGGCACTCTTCCAGTCACTATGGAGAGTGATTCAATGCCTCTTATGTTGTTGCGCAATATCACATGGTGCTAATTAGTAAATGTTTCCAAGTCAATTTTGTGTCATGCTTTTACATGTTCAAGGGAAGTCTAAACCTCAGTAATCCATTTGCAATCCTTTTTGACCTATTGTTTTGGCCATCCTTGTGTTAGTTATACCTCATGACTTCATTTATTCACATCTTCTCTTAGTTTTTTCCATATCTATTGATGGGGGATACATTAAGGCCCTCCTTTGATGGATATTCTATTTTCAAATTCAAATCATTATCCAGGAGTTTGATCTATGAATTAGTAGTACATTGGAGCTTGCAGACCTCAAGGGTAGGGTTCCTCATGATTGATAGTGTGTTTACCTCATTAAATCATAAGCAATCGAGTCTGGGAGTGTTCGATATTAGCTTATTTATTTACACTTTGTGGAATGTGCTACATACCTTGGGATACATTTTCATCATTGGTGGGTTCCCTCACATCTATTAACACTATACCTTAATGATCAGTAATTAGATGGTTTTTACCATGCTTTAAATCAACTCATCTATTCGCATGTTGTAGATTTGTACCATTGAGGTTGAGTAAAATACCTTGGGATAGGTACATCTCAATCTTATATGGCACCCTTCCCAAGTTGTATTGGAGTTATGTATCATTTTATGTACTTTGAGGACTACTTTGGGGAACTTATCTTCTATGTATCCACTTTTATAGTTATGTATATTGTTACATAGATTCACCCTGTAATTTTTTGTGTTTATGATCTTTTGGTTTGTTGCATGGATCCACGTTGTATGTATCATGCTCATGTACTAGCATTTCATTTCATGGATCTAGAATATATGGTTGGTGGTCATCTTTAGTTCTTAATTATGTTGAGCATGGGTATAACCACCTCATGGATGGTTATCTTATGTTTGAGACATAGGAATAAATTTCATTTTGATTTGATTCCTTGGCATTGACTCCTTCCTATAATTTTGATCCATGTTTTTGTAATGCATTAAACCATTAGTTTATATTTTAACTTCATGCATTAAGGGGTATATTTTATGACCCTATTTTTGAATCCACTATAGTGAGAGAGACCCTAGTTCAACTTACCTTAGTTATTAGCTAGAATGCATCCCCTTTCACCCCTATTTTTACTCATATGGGTCTTACAAAGAAGTTATTAGATGTTATATTAATGTAATTACATAATTGAGTAATTTCTCATAAATATCATTGTAACAATTGCATAAATATGAAATAATATTTTTTTCATATATGAGAAAAAGCTCATAATTAAGAATGAAAGTGGTGCATGACTTGTAATCACGTGGTTCACATGACATCAAGTCTATCTAATACTTGTATCCACCAAATTCACATGCCATCGGGCCTAACTTCTCATGGCCCTAGGTGTCTACATAAATGTTCCCGAATCCAGGAAAAACCTACATAATGATACCCTCTCAAGGGAAGAGATATAGAGAAAGTATTTTTTTATGTTGGTGGAATTTTACCTTACTTTCCTTGCACAAGAGATTAACCTAATACATAAATAAGCTAAGGAGAGGAAGATACCGAGGACCATAAAAGAGGCCTCACTATTTGAAGGTATATCATGTTTTGTACTTTTCATTATTATGAATGGAAAGTTCTTTCCCTTCCAATTTCTTGTTTCTGATATGGATAACTTTGATCATGTTTATGAATTAAGTTTTCTTATTAAGATAATACACCTTCCATAGAGGTAAGTATTGTCTTTGAATGTTCATGATTGTGTGTAGGAGATTAGCTCTAATAGTTGAAGCAAGATCTCTAGGTAAGAGCAAGACCTTTAGCAACCAAGGATCTATGAAATCTACATCGATCTAATAGGGTTAGGGTTTTCACTTCTTCCTTGCATCTCTATTTTATGCATGTGGATGGTAGTAGCATAACATTTTTTTGGATTGGATTTGAACATTCACACACTGTCTAATGGATTTAAGGGCAAGATACATGGAGAAACAACTCCTTGTCTTTTGAGCATTTCTTGAGGCAACAATGCCCCACATCAATCACATAAGGATGCTTCTATACATCACTTGGAATTCCATTCCATTAACAAGAATAATTTCCTGGTGCATTGAACGTTTCACCATCAATTGGAAATAAACTTAACTGTATTTAGTCAATTATTTCCAGCGACTTTACTTAACCTTTATTTTTCACTTCTAATGTGTTATACGCCTTCCACATTTTTGGCATGTAGGACATATTACCACCTTAGAATTTTATTGTGAATTCATATTTATAATTTATGGGATCGTTGCCTCCCTCAAAGTTCCTTTGGTTCATGTGGTATTGACTACCAATAATAAAGATGAATTGGCCAAGAAATTAGCGAAACCAGTAAGGTCCCTAAGCACGTTTTTAACTTGAATATTTGGTATTGAGGATATAATTTCCAAGATTCTTTTGTGATGATGGATTAATTTGGAGTCTAAAGGAAAGGCTCCCAAAGAAATATGTTGAACTGTGTTATTACAATTTACTATTATCAAGAGGGGTATGATTGGCAAGGATTCTTCCAGAATATTTCCTTGAAGGAGAAAATATATCGTGGCTCGATTAATGGAGGATTTTCCTAGATCCATACATAATGTAATTCAATTTATCCTTTCATGCCATAAAATAACTCCCTTGTCAAACCTTCCACCCCTAGGATTTTCTTTAGTGCCCCATGAAAGCATAAAATGCAAGACTTTGACTATGAATCCATGCCTTAAATTGTTCCTTTGTAAGAGATAATTACTAGAATTGTTTCCTACTATTAGGAGGACTAGTTCAGTTCTATCAATGGATTTGAGAAAGAAATCAATATTCCCATCTATCTAGTAGGTGAGGTCTATAGACTTTTAAATCCCTGTTTTTTCATGCTCTGTTTATAAGGAAAATTCTCTTTTAGCTACCACCTTTAACTATGATAGAGTTTCTTGAAAGACTACTCTTATTATTTCAAGCCAAATATTTCAATAGAAAAATTTAGGGAGAGCCATCCACACTCCTCAAAAATATAGTTTTATAACGATTTTTCTAGGATTCAAAAAATTGGAATGTTGATTATGTCCACTTGAATCGATGAAACAATCCCTGCATAACCCACCCCTAGACCTTCTTAGTGAATTCATACTCTAGAAATAAATTCTTAATCATTTCATTATTAGCTCAATAGAGGGGAAAAGTAACTAGTTTCAGTCTTCATAATTGTTATTGTACTCATTTCAATATGTGTCTTATGTAAATAAACAAAAGAAGAAAGAAAAAGTTATTATTTTAAGCCATGGGTTTCGTCCTTCTTATCGATGGCCTTCTCGGTAAAATCATACTCTTAAATATCACATGCATTTCAAATATCACATGCACATTATTACCTATAGATCCACAATTATTTTTTCCCCTTACTTGTTGTTGTCCAAACTTCCTCTTTGACACCCTTGATTCCCTTTCTTGCTTGCTCCTTTGCTTCTTATCTTTGATTTTCTAAAAATGATCAAAAGTTGAGAAAAAGTTGTCAACTATTTCTCAGGTGCCTTTTTATCATTGATGTCTATTCACTTCCTTTCCTTTTTCCTTTTTCTTCTTTTTCCTTTGATTTTTCTCTAATTTCCCTTGCATGTACATTTGTGTCTCTTCATATTCCGTTTCTCTTATTTTCCTTTATTTTCTTAATTAAATTTCCTTTATTACCTCTTTGCATTTTCCAATTTCCATAGTTATTAATAAACCACAAGTGATTTCCCCAATGTGATGTTTACCCACCATTCAACTTGGAATATATGTCCCTTGACCTTCGACTTATTTTATTTACATGGAAAATCAGCTAGGGGTTGTTACAAACTCCTCCCCCTTAAGGGAACACTATCCTTAGTGTTCTATGACACTTATGACCATCAAAATGTACTTCTTATGGAGCTTTGTATCACAACCCAATGCAATATTTACAATGACAATTGTTGAAAACATGACAAATGTACTAGTTATGGAGCTTTATAAACCTAGCTCGATATAGTTTTTACAATGACAAACACATATACTTATGCACATTTTCTTCAAACAAAATATAATCATATTTTCCATGGATATTTCTAAACATAGTTCGATACAGTGTTTACAATAATATACACATATATACATATGCACATTTTCTTTAACTAGAAAATAAAAGGATATGATGCCTACAACGGCAACAAGGAAATCCAAAGGCTCATACCTCCACCCTAAAAGTAATACAAGGATTAACCTCCTTCCCAAGTGATGAGACCCAGTATTGCAAAAAGAATGTTGTAACTCTAAAGACTACCAACTTAAATCATCAACCTGGGGTTTGTACAAACTTCAGAGGTGTCAACATTATATGTACAACAAGCAATGTGTCCTTCTTTCATTGATCCGATGCAATGAAGTGAATATCTTAAAATCTAACCTAAACTAGTTACAGAAATGGAAATTCTTATCTATTTACAGGAATGGAAATGTTTCTCTACTTTTCATAAATGTAAATGTTAACCTACTTTCATGAATGTAAATGTTATTCTATTTGCAAAATGTAATTGTTGCATCAAAAGGAAATCTAGTTTATGCAATAGAAATAACAATGTTGGAAATGGAAACACTAGCTTAAGATGTATGAAATAAAACCTAATCATGAAATAATTCTTCAATCAGTGCATTAAAGATAGATTTTTTCAACAGAGTCCATAAGGTACTTCATGAAGTAATCATCATTATTCTCTTCAAGTCATGAATATGTCCAATAATCATAACTACAGAGGTGAATTGCAATGGAGAAGAGGCAAGGCTTAAGAGGTCTTTTGGTCTTAATAAATCATGGTTCAAAGCTTGGAGGTAATTATTCAAGCCTAAGTGACAAAAAACAAGCTTTTGGATCATATCTGCTCAAGTTTACACGTGCTACAGGACTGCCAGAGGAGGTGCTACAAGAGGTCCTGTTTGGCTACAGTAGTGAGATAACTTGCCAAATTCCCAAGTAAATCAAATGAAAATGATATGGAAAAAAAAATTATTAAGTAGGATATCTTAGGACTCTGTTCCAAGTGGGATCACTCCAAAATACCCCTGTTAACACATGCTAAAAGATAGCAAAAAAATAATACTCTAAAAACTGGAAATTCAAAAACTAGTGAGCTAGTTAACCTACCAAATTCATAACCTAATCAAGTGAAAAAAGTTATTGGGTAATTTTTTTTATTAAATTGAATCCTTTTATAACCCAATACAAGTGGAATAAACTCAAATAAATCTCATTAACACATTCTAAAAAATAACAGAAAATTGCTACTATTTTGGTACAATGGACTTCTAGAAATTCTAGATTTATGAACTAGTGAACCAATCCAAGTAGCTCAATGATGAATATGACTTTTCAAAGCTGTTTTAAGGACAAATCATGCTTGTTACACTATAAATAATCTGCAAAAAAACTCACTTCAATCATTTAACCAATATGATCTACAACAAAAGAAGCATGAATAGTAAATGCATAAATAAGAGATGCAAGTGAAAAAGACATTCAAAGGAAATAAAGAAATTGTAAAAGAGGGCTATGAGAACCCATAGATGGCCAAGCCAAAGGAAAATCAGAGTCCTATGAATGAAACCAAGCTTTAGAAGCTAATAGATGGTCCTCTTCTAGGTGGCCACTCTAATCCTGAGATTAGTTTGATGGGAATACTTGGTGTTGTTGTCCCACATCCTCTATCATATTTGATTTTGCAATATGCATCCTTCTGTGAGTTATTCCCTCTCTTTTTCCAATTCAAATAAGAGGGATACTGCAAATTTCTCAGGAATAATCCTTCCTGCTTCTACAAATTTATAATAGAACTCTAGGTTAGGTTATGGTTTAGGCTCTTAGAGTTCCTAGCGACCTATTTCTACCTCTTTTGATGTTGTTTCCTCCTCCTATAGCACTTTTTCTTGATCCTGTAGCACTTTTTTATAAATTTGTTCTTTATTATAGCAATTCAAGTATTCATGTAGTAGTGGTGTCGAGTCTTATATAACCTCTAGTTTCTCCTGTAACAAAGTCATTTATTCCTTTAGTTTCTTAGTTGTGGATGATCTAGTGGTTGGCCTTATCATGGATGCCATAGGTTGTTTACTCTTGGCTTTGGGGGAGGTGACATCCTCAATTTTCTCTTCCTTTGACCCTAATTTATTTCTTGTTGACTAAATGACTTTTCAATTTTGATAGGAAAAAATGAAGGAGGTTGAGGTTGATGGAAACGAGACTAATTTGATGAAAACAAGGTTGGCGGTGTGAAAGAAAGGTTAGATGAAAATGAGGCTAGTGGGATATGAAAATGAGGCTAGTGGGAGATGAAAGCAAGGCTGGGTAAAGATTTAGTTTGGTGAATAATTTAGTTTTTGGATGGTTTCCTTTATTGACCCCTGATACTTAGACACACAAAAGAGAAAATACATAGTACTCATGAAGCCTAAAGGATTCAATTGCATACCTCACTACCTATGGAGCTGCTTGATGGTGTTGATGTTTTGGATTGAGTATTGTTCTGCAAGTGTTGTTGGAGCCAAAGACTATGTTGCAAGTGTTGCACGATGTCCTGATTCAACATTGATGCTTGTTGTTAGAGGTTTCTTGCTTATGTGTTAATGGTAGATACGGGCATGAGTAAGGATATTTTTTAGTGTATTAGGTGAAGTTATTGGTTTTCCTCCCTTTATTCATGCAATTTCCTGATAAAAATATGAATTTTGTATGTTCTCTACTAGCGGAAACAGTGATGTAGTTATTTTTCATTCATGCATGTTCTCTTGGAATTAGCTAGTACTGCTTTGCAGGGTAGTCAAGGATTTTGTAGCAACTAATTAGGAGGCCCTATAACTGCTGAAGGATCAGGGTTGTAATATTTATATTCCCATGGTGTCTGATTTCCAATTCTATAGCTTTGGCTACCTTGATATCTGCATGTTGCTCCAAAAAATGGTGTTTGATCTTCTAACTATTTAAGGTGCCATTTCTTGTACTAGTTGCTCCATGCTTTGAAACTGATTTGGAAATTTTTTGTACATATTTTAGAGATGTCCTTGATTGAGTGTTGTCAATGTAGGTCTTGTTGATGGTAGATAAATATGAAGCTTTTAGATATGCTTAGTGACCCTATAGTAGGCTTGCAGATGTTTCGTGGCTACCCAATATCAAGGAGGTTATCCCTCAATGCTTTATGATGGTAAATTCTTCATTCTGGTGCTTCCAAGTGATTTTAATTGTGGTTATGGAGGGCTTGTGTAGACTACTACAAGACTGTATCATTTCTTGTAGCAGTCACATAGACCTCTCTATGATCATAATAACCTTCACAAAATGCATCCAAAAACTCTGATAATTCATGTTAAACTCATGGACAAGGATTAGAATCTTTGGTTGTGGTGAAAATTGTGGGAGAAGGGGTTAAAATAGTTTTTTTCATGGATAGAGATGAATTTTTGGATGGAAAAATGGCTAAATGGTGTGGAGGACAGATGATGGTGTGGTCGACTTATTTTTTGATACCCCCAAGGAGAACATAGGATCTGACCCTGTTGTCTAGGTAAATTTTCTCTGTGGACAGAGATGATCCCTCTAGCTCAATGAGTGGGACTAGAAACCTACGTGACAATCTACTGGACACTTTCCTAAGTTACAATTGGAAAGAGAGATGAAGAAGATTGCCTACCTCATTTGGATGCTACCACGTTGTTGGGCCATCGAAAAGGTATGTTTTATCCTCATATTAGCTTAATTAATCATTCATCTTTATATGTTTATCTTCAATTTAGAAAAGAATTTAGAAGAAACAAATGTAGAAGCCAAATAAAAGCAATCATTAACGAATTGGGTAATTTTGGGCATCAAAGCTAACTTTCGCTATTTTTATATGTAAGAATATGAATTGAACGATTGATGTTCAAACGATGGAACAATAGCGACCAAGAAAAGGAAAAGGAAAATGTTTCGCTCATGAAGGCCAGTGGAAGACCAGGGAAATTGAGTCGATTTTGTAATAAAATATCATTTTTGGTTGTGAAATCCTCAATATCTCCTAATCTTGAGGATTCACTCCTATCCATTTCTCTCTCATAGGTTATATAAATCTGACAGGCGAAATGAACAACTAGCTAGGAATCTAGAGATTGTAACTATTCACTTTTGACACAGATTGTTCTCACTATGGTGATTTTATATCTTTATTATTGAGTTTAATTACAAAGACCATGTTTTATTTGTAATTTCATTCTAAGTGTCTTTCGGTAGTGAATTCTAGAGACTCTGGGCCCAGTTGTTGGGAGATTTATTGCATTGCGTCTGCCATACTTATTTCTTTTTACTCTTGCAAATGTTTATTCTTGTTATTTCATGAAATTAGAATTATTCTTATTGTTGTGAGTATTTCTCGTTAAGATTTACCTTTGTTGTTCAAAGTAGATTCTAGATCTTTCTATGTTTATAGTTGCATGTTAATCTTTTATGAATTTATCAGATTATATTAAGTATTTCATTGATGTTCCTTTGAAGTATTGTTATCAAAGATCTTGAGTTCACAATTGATTGCTTTCAATTAAAAGTTTGAATATTTGCTTGTTGTTTACTTGTTGTAACTTTCTTTCTTTTTGAATGAATTATTGTTGATACTAGTTAGATCTGGTAAGAGTGCTTCCTTTTACTTGCATTCATATTCATTTTTCTCCACAATAACTTAAAATAGATTTGTAAATTCTTTAAGGTTTGCCTTCATATTTGTTTTGGATTGAGCTTCAGGAATTAGATATTTTTCATTGCAATGATTCTAAATCATTTCATTATGAATTAACCTCTGAATTCACTTGCAAAGACAATGCTAAATACTCTTGAAATAAACAGACTTACCCTATTTCGATAATTAATGTAGGTATTATGGTTTCTTTTAATAGGCATGTTAGTGCACTAACATTTTGGCGTCGTTGCCGAGGAGAGTGTTTCAAAGTGATTTCTTTTTATTTTTCTTGCTATAAAAGAATTGGGCATTAAAAATGAGAGGTAAGAACCTATGTAACCAACAAGTAAAGTGCTTGCTCAAAAGCACGCTTTTCAGCAAATGCATAAAGGTTAAATAGGAGTAGGGGTTTTCATGAATGACTAAGAATAAAAAGGTAGAAAAATATCAAAGCCCCCACCCATTTCCACAAAACCCAAGGGATCGGTGAACCTTGGAAGACCAAATTTTATAGATGAAATCACAAGAAAAGAAAAATCTCAGGCATCAGTAGAACCCCATACTATATTTCGAAAAAGCCCTACTGTAATCCTCAGGCAGTAGGCTCACCATCTGTAGCCTAGACTGAGATTCATAGCCAAACTAGAGGATCTGAATGGAGCTTTCAGGTTATCGAAAATTTACATTATGATCCTTCATGAGAGAGAAAATCATGCAATTTAAGAGGAGAGGGAGAAACCAGTGGAGCTTCTAAGGCAAAGCCATAGTTGTCTGAACTAGGATCTCCTATGATCCCAGATCTAAGAAGTGTCATAAAACCACCTCTGATTGAAAATATTCCACTTACTCTGATAGAATCCCCTGAACTCCCTGAAGGATATTGGCACATTTTTGACAAAATGGAAAATCAACCACCTTAAGGTCAGACCTCGACGTTGGAATATCCCATAGTCGATCCAATAGCCAATGCCCCGATGAAATCTATTCCCTTTCAAAACATCCCAAAATTTCATGGGATGACCACAGAGGATCCGAATAGCTTCTTATTCGATTTTGATTTCCTGTGTAGAGGATACGATTATACCACCAATCCTCAAAAACTGAAGTTGTTCCCTTCTATCCTAAAAGGAGTATCTTTGCAGTGGTTTATGGGTTTAGGCAGATGCACTATTAACTCTTGGGATGACATGAAAAAATATTTTCTCATGAAATATCAGGATTATTATAGAACTAGGGAATTAAAATACGAAACCTTTAAAATTTCTGCGAAGGATAATGAAACTCTAGAAGAATATGTCGAACGGTTTCAGTACAATTTGCAAAGATCCCCTCACTTCACATTACCAAAAGAAGTCCTGAAAGCCATATTAATTAAAGGAATGAAATAATAATGGATAGAAAATTTAAATATGATGGGGAAGGGAGAGATTTCTCAAGAGTATTATGATGAAATTGTTTGCTTGTGTATCAGGTGTTCACAAGGTAGCACACGCACCGGGTCAAGAAACCGAGATTCTATGACTATAGGAAGCAAACCGCCTAGTGGAAGCGTGACAAGAGTAAAAATCAGTAACCTCCTGGAGGACTGCAATACAGACATCCTGGGCACCCTTACAACATAGTTGGACATCCTATAGGCAAAAGAGAAACAAGCTTTAGAAGAACAGAATTTGCTCATTTTTTATCCACACCACTAGAAGAAGCATAATCAACGGGAGTGTCCATTGGACATAGCCCAGACATTTCCTATCTGCACCAAGGACCATGCCACCAAGCATTGTCCATCACTTCCAGGGTTGAAATCAGTTTTTAAAGAAGTAGAAGAAGAGACATAACCAGTATACTTAATGAACCAATGTTGACAGTGGCAAGTCTGACCTACAGGTATGTCACAAGACCCATCTTAGTTCTTCCCTTCATCATCATTTAATCAACAGAAGAATTCTGGAATAGCGTGGCAAGGTCAATCACCTTTCCTGATTTGGAATTCCTAACCATTTCCTATGTCACCTTGGCCAACTCAGTCCTTTCCAAGTAATGGTAAGCCGAATTGTCCTTTTACTCATTTTTGGCAAAATAATCCCTACCCATCCCAGTGGCCTACCTCTACTTCACAAAATTCAAACTGGTCTTTGAATTGGCAGTGGCCTCTAGGGATAAACCATTCACCTATGGCGAAAGGTACTCAACCTCAACCTACATTATTATGCCCATATCCACTACAAAAATATCCTCAGCCCTTTCTACATCCCCAACTACCAACTCAACCAAATCCAAATCCCAATAACAGATTGATTCAGCTGATACAAATTGTTGAAAACTCAGACCCCGAGAACAAACAAAAAGAATGTAGTGAACTAAGGCTGAGGTCAGGACACATTATCACTCATGAGGAAGATAGATACCAGCCACCAAATGAGTTAGAAACACCACCTGTAAATACACCTTTGACTGTGACTGACACATAAATAAAATAGGGAGAAAACATAGTCGAATAGAAAGATCCTGAAAAACTCATAATTACTTCTACCTCGTTCCCTAAAAGATTACCAATACCTAGACCAATTGTTTATCCAAATTTTGATCTCCTAGGGGAACTTAAAAATATTTTCATTAAAATTCCTCTCCTCCAGGCCACCCAAGATATTCCTATTTATGCAAAAACGATTAAAGAACTATGTGTGAAAAATCCTGTGAGGAAAATAAAAGCTTCACCAACTATCCATGTTGTAGGGGCCTTGTCTGATTTACTTTTGGGTGGGGAAACACCGATAAAATATGAAGATACAGGGGATCCCATAGTTACATTCCAAATATATGGCTGCTCCTTTTCTAACACATTAGTCGACTTGGGTGCATCCATTAACATCTTAACCACAGAAACTTGTGAGACACTTGGTATCATAGCTCTAGAACCAACCACCACCCTGCTAGAACTCATTGATCATTCAGTGGTAAAACCAAAGGGAAATTTACAGGACATTATGGTTTTCATCGATTCATAGGAGTACCTAGTGGATTTTCTAGTTATCAGACCAAGAAGTCGATTAGACGGACGCCCTTTAATTTTGGGCCAACCCTGGTTGGAAATAGCTGATGCTTATATAAGTTGTCATGTGGGCAGCATGACCATTGCTAAGGGAGATGTTGTAAAGAATATTGTTTTATATCCTTCTGCCAAACTAAGTCTGCCCATTGTGAAAATACATAAACAACCACCCACATACTTGGAAGAAAGTATTAGTTCACCACTTACAAAAGCAGAGGCACTTGAGTTCAAGAATCAGACTGAAAACGATGTAATCAATAACTTTATTAATCATCCAGCCAATGTGATTAATGTAAAATTCCAAATGTTAAAATCTATTCTTGACAATGAAGCCTTGGAAGACCCTTTGAAAGATACTTATGATCAGCATATTCTGGCAACTGTTGTTCATAACAAGAAGCCTGTTGAAATTGAACTAGGAAAGGTTTTAAATATCAATGATATTCTGGACATTGACCAGTAGCAAAGTCTCATTCAAGCTCTACAAATATATAAAGGGGATTTTTCTTGGGACTATCCAAACATGAAGGGCATAGACCCAAAATTATGTACACATCATATCTACACTAAAAAGGATGCTCGTCCTATCTAGCAACCTCAACGGAGACTAAATCCACATCTCATAGATATTGTAAAAGAAGAACTACAGAAGTTGTTGGACGTGAATTTTTCTTATCCCATTTCAAATAGTAAGTGGGTCTCTCTGCTGGTAGTTGTTCCAAAGAAAAATGGGAAGTGGCACATCTGTGTGGATTGTCAGGAATTGAATAAAGCCATACATAAATATCACTTCCCTCTTTCATTTATTGATCAAGTCCTTGATACATTGGCAGGGAAGCAATTATTTTCCTTTCTTCATGGCTTCACTGGCTATAATCAGATCCAAATCACCCCTGAAGACCAAGACAAAACCACCTTTACCCACCCATGGGGTACTTTGCTTATAGAGTGTTACCATTTGGTTTATGCAATGCCCCAACTACGTTTCAAAGGGCCATCCTCAGTATTTTTGTTGATCTAATAAATGAAGGACTTGAAGTTTACATGGATGAATTTACCCCCTATGGGGATGACTTTGACCAAGCACTACAAATATTAGAGTAGGTTTTGGAACGATGCATCGCCACCAGGCTATGTTTAAGTAACGATGCATAGCTAGCTGTAACTAGTTAAAAGGTCTGTAAATCTATTTTCTAATACACAGACAGGATGACAGCTCTATGGCATTAAAACAACAGAAACTTGCAAGAAAATGCAATGATACATGCTAAATCCTAACACAGAGGTGGGATGACAGCCCCTCTAATGCTAAATATTAATAGCACATGAAATAATGCAGAATAGGCACAGCCTGGAACAAAGAAGAAGCAGTGGAGAGTGAGCAATAGATAGAAAAAGAAGCTTGTAATAGCTAGAAATGCAGACCATAAGCTACAAGTTACAAGGTAGTTACAGTCTCCAGAAGTTGAATCTTGCAACAGATTAACACTCATCAACCTCATTACATTGTTTTTTTGGGTATATATAGAATCTGTTACACAAAATTTCTCAGCTAGCCTATGCGTGGAGGTGTCTTAATGGACCACCAACCACATTTACAGTTAGATATGGGTTTTCTGCTACAATCTGAATGAACAAAATGGCTCTTTCTATACTCTGGTGTACTCCTGGAATAGGCGAAGTATTAACTGAATAAATTCCAATAAATGCTACAGTGATTTATCTGCTCAAGGTGGTCCTTTTGTCCTTTGGAAGTACACTGTGTTGAATGCAATAGCTGAGGGCTTTAATGCACAGGTCGTTGGTTCGTGACTTCCCTCCTTCTCTGCGTGCAAAACTCAGGCCGAAAATACTTAAAAATACCTTGAACATGAACAGGAGCTGGGATGAAACACTGGCCGTTAGATGGATTACGTGAGCAATCGTGATCTGCTAGCAGGAGGCAATGGAATACATGCGCGTGATGGGAATCAATAGCAGCCATTGGATTCAACAAACAAGTGGCAGAGATTAACGTATGGAAGCTATCGGGAGACATATGCATGAGAAGAACATGGACCATGGATCATGGTTGGGCCAATCCAACAGTTGACAGGCAGTGGAGATGCGAGATAGTTAATAGGCGGGGACCGTACTGGATGGCGGTAAATGGTTTCCCCGCACCGCTCTTCAAGGAAAGGCAGTATACATACAAGGCAGTGCAATGCAATAAGATTAAGGCACGTGGTAGATGTGATGGCGGAGAAACCACTTTCCCCACGAGCTAACGAGTGTGCGAGTTACGGGAGCGAGAGAAGCGTATGGCGTTGGATCAACGGGCGGATGATCGGATGGTTGACGAGTTAATACATACACTTAGGTTGATATGATGGGTGATGTGACATGTAAAGCTGCGGGCCCGGGCTCTTTTAAAGCTTAGGGCTATAAAATTTTGTATGCGCGGGGTTATGGATTAAAACCTTAGGGACAGGGATTAAACAAAAACGTGTTTGAATGAGGTTTACACGAGATATATGGGTTTTGAACAAGTTATAATGGTTTTCGGGAATTTATAAAGGGTAGAGGGGTTTAATATTATTATAGACAAAAGCACCTGGGGGTTTAGAGGAACATGGGTTTAGGCGGGCTTTTGTTAAACAACATGTGCCCGGGAGCCAAGGGAAATAGAAGTATAACGAAGTTTATGAGGAAAATAGAGGAAAATGGCACCAACGGGGTTAAGGGAGAGTAGGGAAAATGAAATGGAAGGAGGAAATGAAGGTGACGGGAGCTACAAGGGTAAAGCAAATGGAAGGGGAAAGATTGAATGAACTTCTGCTAGCCCCTCCTTCTCAAAAAACACCACGGCCAAGTTGCCCTTGACCCTCAAAAATGCTCAAACATGTAGCAATGCTAACATTTGGCTCCTTCGGGGGATGAGATCCTCCCTCTGAGGTCTCAAGAACCTGTAGATCAATGCCTTCCTGATAAAAACCAATTAGCAAAATTCCTAGTGTTCCATTGGGCATGGAGTCTACCTTTCCTGCACAAAACTGATAAAAACAGAATATTTACAATTTTTAAGGCGAAAGGCCTTAAACAACATAAACTTTCAAAAACCGCCCATTAACTGGGCCATCAAAAACTGGTTCTCCTCCCATACTTTTCAGTATGAAGGTGTTGTTCCCTTGAATCTGTGAAATGATGAAAGGACCTGTCCAGAAAGCATCAAACTTTCCATGATTGCCTTTCTTTTTCTTTAGTGCATCCCATTTCAGAACCAAGTCTCCAGCCCGAAAATTATTTGCTTTTGTCCATTTGTCAAAAGCATCGTTAATTCTCTTTTGATGTGTTGCAACCTTTTCAACCAGCTGTTCTCTAATTTGATGTAACTCTGTCAAATAAGTGATTATTCTTGCCATGTCTTATTCTTTATTCTGCCCTTCTTGAAGGAATTTTTCCACAAGGACAGTTAACTGAATTGAGAATACAACCTCAGTGCCATATACCAGTCTGAATGGAGAACTCCCTATGGATTTCTTGATGGTCACTCTGTCAGCCCACAGGGCATACTTGAGCTTTGAATCCCAATTCTTTTTATTGTCCTCTAATAGTTTTTTAATTATCCTGATTAGGCTTTTATTAGAGGATTCTGCTAGACCATTTCCCTGTGGGTAATAGGAGGTGGAATGAACAAGTTTGACAGCCATTGAATCACACATTTCCACCATCTCTTTTGCCCTGAAAGCTGCTGCATTATCTGTGATTAGTTTATGTAGACAACCAAATCTACTGAACATATTCTCTGTTAAGAACTCGATGACCACATTATGATCAGCCTTCCTTGTAGGAACTGCTTCAATCCACTTTGTGAAATAATTAGTGGCTATTGATATCCACCTGTGTTGGCCACTAGAATGTGGATTAATTTCCCCAATGAATTCTAAACCCCACTGCTGAAAAGGTCCTTTTTCCTGAATTGGTTTTAGGGGCAGGGACTTCAACTACTATTTTTCTTCAAATCTTTGGCACCTGTCACAAGATTTAACAAAATAAAATACAACAGAAAATAAAGTGGGCCAATAGTACCCAGCTCTGAGAATTTTGTGGGCTGTAGTCTTCCAATAATGGTTCCCTCCACACATGTTTTTATGAAATTGTTGCATAACTTTTTTTTATTGTTCTTTTTCCAAACACCTTAGAAATATTCTAGATGGGTCCCTCCAGTAGAGCAGATTTTCCATAATGCAATACTTTGCTGCTCTAAGTTTTAAAGTTCTGGCTTGACTTTGAGTAAATTCTGAAAGGATCTCTAGCTTCAACAAGAAATTAATTATTTCAGCATACCAGTTACATGAAGCTAGATTTTCGGCCACAAACTGTTTTTTCTCTATTTCAGCTATTTTTTCCTCTTCTGCTTGACCATTTTCTACATTTGTGTATAGGAAAACAATGTTAAAAGGCCTGCAACTTTCTTTAGCCAATAACTTGGCAAGACCCTGACCTCTGACCAGCTTGGTGGGCCTCAACTCAATATGAAATTCTATCATTTTTGCAATCCATTTTTCCTTCTTCCATCAGCATCAGGTTGAGTCAAGACATATTTTATTGCAGTAGAGGGCACATATGCAATTATTTTTGAATGCAAGATATAAACTCTAAAAGCCTTCAAGGATTTGATAAGAGCATATGCCTATTTTTCAATAATATCATACCTCAGTTCAACATCCCTTAAATTCTTGTTGAAGAATGCCACTGGATGCTTTGAACCTTCTTCATCTTGCTGCAATAAAACAGCTCCAATGGTGTCTTCAGAGGCAAATGAGAAAATATGAAACTCGCTGCTGTAATCAGGACTAATCAAAGTAGGAGCCTCCATAATAGCCTTTTTAATAGACTCAAATGATTTTCTTGTTGTATCAGTCCACCTTACCTCTACTCCTTTCTTTAACATGGAGGTCACATGCTTAACCAATTCTGCAAAATTTGGAATAAACCTCCTGACAAAATTAATTTTCCCAAAAAGGATTGGTTATCATTCTTTGATCTTGGAACAGACAAAGTCTGTATGGATTTTACTCTTTCAGGGTCAATCTGAACACCTGCAGTAGACACAGTAGGTCCCAACAACTTGCCTTCATGTAAATCAAATTGTGATTTTTTGGGATTGATTGAGATTCCAAACCTCCTGCACTTCAAAAATACTCTTTTCAAATGTTGTAAATGATTTTGATGGCTGCTGGAATAAACAGTTATATCATCAAGGTAGATAAGGACAAATTTGTCCTTCTCTCCCACAAATTCTATGTCCATAGCTCTCTGAAAGGTGGCTCCAGCATTCATCAATCCAAATGGCATTTTGGCATACATAAAAGATCCCCAAGGGGTGGTAAACGCAGTCTTTTCTTGATCATCTGGGTGCACAACAATTTGATTGAAGCATGAAAATCCATCCAAAAATGACATTACTTTAGCTCTTGAGACCTTCTGCAATAAATGTTCCATCATTGGCAGAGGATAGTTTTCTTTCTTGGAGCATTTATTCAAATTCCTGAAATCAACACACAGTCTGATTTCTCCACTCTTCTTCCTCACCACCACTAGATTGGCCACCCACTTGGAATATCTGAGAGGTACTATGATCTTGGCAGCCAACAACTTTTTAATTTCTTTTTCAATCAATGGAAGAAGCAATGGATTTATTGGTCTCAGCTTCTGTTTGAAAGGAACAATGTCTTTTTCCAGAGGGATTTTATGCTGAATTATGCTCTTATCAAATTTCTTCAAGTCACTATACTCCCAGGCAAACACATCAGCAAATTGCTTCATTAAATTGCAGTATTCAGTGCTTTGATTAGCAGACAAATGAGTGGACAAATTCACATACCTAGGCTGACCTGGACTTCCTATATCATGCTCACAGACTATAGATTGGTCTTCTTTTTTAGCAGCCTTTTAAGGCACATCATTATGGTCAAACAGTCTTTCAAGAGGAATTAGACCCTTAGGAATATGGTTACTAGGAAGCTGGACAATACTATTTTTACCAATTTTATTTCTAAGCTAGGACTGGTGATTTTTTAACAAGGCATCATTTTCTTGGTCAATTTGCATCTCAGAGAACTCATCAATGACTTGAAGGAACCTATTTATCTCATCATCATCATTAAAAACTTTCCAATGTAGGACATTATCAGGTAAGGAAGGTCTATATTTCACTTGGACTTCATAAACTAATCTGGGAGGCATAGGAGGTATAAATAAACTAGAAAAAATAGCAAGGGAATTAGCAAGCTGATTTTGGGCTCTAGGAATGTATGAAATATAGAAAAAATCAAAAGAGTCTCTCATTCTCTGTACGTCATCTCTGTATGCTTTCAGCCTTAGGTGATTTGCTTGAAACTTTTTATTTACTTGCTGAATTATCTGATCAACATCTCCAAATACCTTTAGATTCTTGATTCTTCTGTCTTTTGTTGCATTAAGGCCCAACAGCAAAGCCTCACACTCTGCTATGTTTTTTGTGACCTGAAAAAGTAGTTTGAAAGACAGCTGAATGCTTTCTTGTTGTGGAGAAACTAGCACCGCCCCTGCTCCCGCAGTCTCCTTGGAACACGCTCCATCAAAAAATAACTCCCAAATCTGACCTCCTTGCTTTTCCTCGGCTTGGACAATTGGTTTCCTGAGATGCATTTCGGCCTTCTGAAATTCTTCTATTTGGAGAATACATGCTCCAAAATCAGTGTCCACTGCATATATTGGATGATTTGTAGGATTCTTCGCATCACTAATGATGTATGCCAACTGTGCTTCTCTGTACAACCTCCTGCTTTCTCCTCCAAACACTGGGACAATAGCATAAGATAGATCATTCTAAAGTGTCCCACCTAGTCTCTTAATCCATCCTCTAGACATCAGCATGCCAAACTTAGGAGGGACATCTACTACCACAATATCCATCATCATACTCTTCATGGGCAGCTGAGTTAAGGTAATGGCCATATCTTTAATCAATCCAAGACATTTGACCTTCCTTGAATCAAAAGAAAATAAATCATGATAGGGTATGGTGATATCAAGGCCCAACTCTTCCATGACATCTTTAGGCATTAAATTGTGGTTGGCCCCTGTGTCTAACAGGAAATTGTGGAGGATTTTATCATGAATGGTCAAGGAGACATAAAAAGATGGAGAATTATTATGAGCAGGCTCAATCATAGGACTAAGCATAATGGCAGGCTTGTCATCTTGCAAATTAACGGAGTCTGTGGAGGCTTGTTTGGTTTCTAGCTCAAGGGCTTCAAGTATAGGCTTCCTAAATACTTCACTCTTCACCAACTCAACCAGAGGCACAGATATTTTCAATTTTTGAACTTCTGACTCAAAGCTGAAAGAAGAAGGTGATTTATCAGAAATTTTTACCTCTTGCACTAGAGATTTGAGGATGACTGGATCAGTTGCTGGTCTTCTTTGCCTGCTATTTTGTGGTTCTGTTCGGGCAACAGCCCTTTGTGCAGGATTTTCCTTGACATTCTTTGCATTGGACCTCATATTATATCTCTGCTGTTGTTCACCAGATTGTAAAATAGCTCCTCTGTCCCACTCCTGACTCTTTTTCTCTTGCAGCAATGATTCTTCATACTCAACCAATGTCAAAAATGCAGCACTGCCTTTATCTTCCATGCATTGAATTTCATCCTCATCTTCTTCAAAATGTTCTTCCTCCATGACTACATTTTGGAAAGGAGCTTTAACTTTTTGATCTTCTTTTGATTCTTCACCTCTCTACATAATTTGTAGCTGCTTATTTTCTCTTCTGAATGGATTTTGATTTCTTGGAACAAATGTGCTCTACTGCCTTGTTTTCCCTTAATTTTGCTCAACCTTTAGCTTAGAAATTTCAGCAGCCAATGACTCTATCATCTTGGTCATTTTATCTAATTTAGACTCTAAAGATGGACTATATGAAGTAGAGGCCTGATTTCTTTGCCTCCTTCTGTCAGCTTAACTTTTGAGCTTTTTTGCAGCCATAATATTAGATTCTACTTCTAGGGCTGCATCCTGCATGTCTGCCAGTGTAGCACATCTCCTTTCTCTCAATAACAGGCATAATTCAGAGTCAAAAGCATTAGCATAAGTGATTTTGGTAGAAGTGGTGGTAGGTTTTACCTCAGCTGGTATCTTACTATACATTCGATTGAATCTTTTATTAGAATCAGGTATTGATTCACCATTTTCTGTCTTCAAATTACCAAACTCAGTATGATAATACAACAAATCCTTTTTATCTCCCCATTGATTAAAAAATGCATCATCTAATGCTTCAATATCTGTTATAGATATTTGGGGTAATTCTCTAAACCACTTCCTAGCCTCTCCATCAAGGCTCTAGACAAAAACTCTCATCCACACATCATTTTCACTTATATCTAAGTTATCAAAATAACTATAAAAAACTTCAAAGTGTTCTTCTGCTGTTACTCCCTTTGTTCCAGTGAATTTATGCATATATTTTTGATATTCTCCCACAGGCATAGGATTTAAAGGAACAGGCAATACCAACGGTCCATATCTAGCAACTACAATTCTTTCAATCCTCGTAGGTGCTTGTTGTCTTGCCATGATTGGAATATTTGGAAGAATACTAGTAGATTGAATAGTAGGGAGTAATGTGATGGATGGCAGTGATAAAGGGATGTTTTGGATTGAAATGGAAGCTTTCTTTGGACTAAGATTCAAAGGGGAACTAACTGCACTAGGGGCTACACTAATCTCTGAAGATTTTTCACTATTAGCAGTGTTGTTCTCTAAACCTTCAAATTGCAATTCTTCAGCAATAACTTTATCTTTCAACGATGAATTAGATTTGTTAGGCTTACCTGATCTTGATGCCCCTTTCTATGAAGCTTTCTTCGATTTAACAGTCCTTTCAAGTTCAGGCACTGGTTCAGCTGGTAATTTCTAGGGATTTCTTCGAGTGTGTCTCACAAACTGAGCCAGAACTTCAATGTGGGGTCACCAAAGGTTGGTCTTCCTGCAATGGAGTCGCCAGACAGATGATTACAACCAGAAACTATGTTCAAACTTTATCTGTCATGAAATCTTGAAGTTGTGTCGTTCTCCCAAGGAAGCTGAGCTTCAATTCTCCTCTCCCCGGCAACAACGCCAATTAATGTTATCACCCCAAGAACCTCACCTAAGTTGTATATCAGTGATGCTCGGGAACATTACAAACTCAACAAATGTTGGGAAAATAGGTGGATGAATGAAAGAAATGCTACATATTCAAGCCAGATAACTACTTCTACTATGATTGACCCCAGACATGGGTGAACAACCCCAGGCTACAAGGCTTTTAACCACCAATTACTCACAGTTTTAGAGACAATGTGATGATGGAGAACATTGATCACACCAGTAGATGCACAAGCCCCTATGATGGCTAGCTGCAACCAGTTAAAAGGTATGTAAATTTGTTTTCTAATACACATATAGGATGACAACTCTTTGGCATTAAAACAACAGAAACCGGCAAGCAAATTCAATGATACATGCTAAATCGTAACACAAAGGTGGGATGACAGCCCCTCTAATGCTAACTATTAACAGCACATGAAATAATGCAGAACAGGCACAGCCTAGAACAAAGAAGAAGTAGTGGAGAGCGAGCAATCAACAACAAAAGAAGCTTGTATTCGCTGGAAATGCAGACCAGAAGCTGTAGGTTACAAGGTAGTTACAATCTCCCGAAGTTGAAGCTTGCAACAGATTAACACTCATCAACCTCATTACATTGTTTTTCTGGGTATATATAGAATCTGTTACACAAAATTTCTCAGCTAGCCTATGCGTGGAGGTGTCTTAATGGACCACCAACGTCATTTACAGTTAGGTATGGGTTTTCTTCTATAATCTGAATGAACAAAATGGCTCTTTTTGTACTCTGGTGTACTCCTGGAACAGGTGAAGTATTAACTGAATAAATTCAAATAAATGCTGCGGTGATTTATCTGCTCAAGGTGGTCCTTTTGTCCTTTGGAAGTACACTTTGTTGAATGCAGTAGCTGAGGGCGTTAATGCACAGGTCGCTGATTCGTGACTTCCCTCCTTCTCTGTGTGCAAAACTCAGGCCGCAAATACTTAAAATTACCTTGAACACGAACAGGAGCCACGATGAAACATTGGCCGTTGGATGGATTACGTGAACAATCATGATCTGCTAGAAGGAGGCAACGGAATACATGCGGTGCGATGGGAATCAATAGCAGCCGTTTGATTCAACAAATGAGCAGTGGATATTAACGTATGGAAGCTATCGGGAGACATATGCATGAGAAGAACATGAACCATTGAATCATGGTTGGGCCGATCTGAAGGTTGAAGAGTGGTGGAGATGCGAGACAGTTAGCGGGCGGGGACCATACTGGATGGCGGTAAATGGTTTCCCCGCACCGCTCTTCAGGCAAAGGCGGTATATGTACAAGGCAGCGCGATGCAATAAGATTAAGCCGCGTGGCAGATGTGATGGCGGGGAAACCACTTTCCCCATGAGCTAATGGGTGTGTGAGTTACGGGAGTGGGAGAAGCATATGGCATTGGATCAACGGGTGGATGATCAGACGGTTGACGGGTAATACATATGCTTAGGTTGATATGACGGTTGATGTGACATGTAAAGTTGCGGGCCCGGGCTCTTTTAAAGCTTAGGGTTATAAAATTTTGTATGTGTGGGGTTATGGATTAAAACCTTAGAGACAGGGATTAAACAAAAATGCGTTTGAACGAGGTTTACACGGGATATATGGGTTTTGAACAGGTTATAATGGTTTCTGGGAATTTATAAATGGTAGAGGGTTTTAATATTATTATAGACAAAAGCACCCAGGGGCTTAGAGGAACATGTGTTTAGGCGGGCGTTTGTTTAAACAACATGTGCCCGAGAGCCAAGGGAAACAGAATTATAATGGATTTTATGAGGAAAATAGAGGAAAATGGCACCAACGGGGTTAAGGGAGAGTAGGGAAAATGAAATGGAAGGAGGAAATGAAGGTGACGAGAGCTACAAGGGTAAAGCAAATGGAAGGGGAAAGATCGAATGAACTGTTGCTAGCCCCTCCTTCTTAGAAAACACCACGGCCAAGTTGTCCTTGACCCTCAAAAATGCTCAAACATGTAGCAGTGCTAACACCTCCAAAATTAATTATTGTTGAACCTCTTACCTATGTACCTCCAACTCTTGTTTTGCATGGAAAATATTTCCAAAATCCTATTTGTTCCTTTTTTTTTAATTTTTGACTTAGGAATCTTAAGCTTTTATTGAAACTTGATTATAATGGAGGGACCTTGGACTTGAATCTCTTCCCACCATGACTTTTCATTCTCAAGGAAGCATAGACCTTAAGCCATAAACTCTCAAATATGAAAGGCTTATTTTTAGGGGTAGCTTTGAAATCCATTTCTAAATATATTGGTGAGTGATCTAAATATATACAAGGAAGAATAAATCCTTCCATGAAGACATCCATTTATAAGAGAGATTCTAAGACCAAAAATATATCTAAGCACGAGGCTATTTGTTTCTTACTATTGTGGTGATTATTCCAGATAAATACTTGTTAACTATTTCCACATCGGCTAGCTTCATTTGCTGCATCAATTGTTTGAATTGTTGGGAGTATGTGTCATAGCAGCAAATACATTCCTTTTTTTCCTCTATTGATTTCACCATTTTAAGTCTCCTCCTAGATTCCATAATGTATGTTGGTGAGGATTTCTGATGCTAGCCAACATTATAAGGAAGAATACCATTTTGTTTGCCATATTTTTCCCATAGAATATTGTTATGCATAACATTTATTTTGATCATAAGTAGTGGAATCCACTATAGATTATCCTTAGGGTATCCATCCAATATGTAAATCCCAATTTGTTTGGATTCCATAAGATAGTCAGACCCTCATATTTCCTTGTAGCATCTAGTGTTATGGTTTGACATCTTCTCCAACAATGAGAGGCTATTGTGCTAACATTATTACCATCAATATTAGTCTCTTGTAGCATTATTATTGTAGGGAGTTCCCTATGGATTCTCTCTTTGAAAAGCCTTTGTTTTCCTTAGTAGTTAATGCCTCTTATATTCCATGAAATTACCTCCATTGAGAAGAATGTTGGGTATAGCAAAAACACCTCCTTTAAGGGAGCCACTTGTCCAAAATTGACAAGTGCATCCCCATCTCCTATATTAACTTTTTTTCATTTCTCCTTCCTCCCTTTTTTTCTTTGTTTGCATGTTTAGGGATGTCTTTTGAGATTTATTTATGGATGCCAAGAATTGAGAGGGATGAGGTTTCTCCCTCTGAAGTTACATTCCTTTTTATTTTTTAGCAGCAAATATGTTTGTCTGAACAATTTTCTTTTTGATTTGGTATATTTCCTAGGTCTTCACCTATATATTCTTCGAGGTTTGGGAGTGTGATTTCATGCACATCCATTTCCCTCGTCCCATAAACATTCCATGTTCCCTTTACATCTGGAATATCAATTTCCTATGTTGTTTTATTTGTGAATTCCTTTGGAACATTTCTCTTATGAGCTTCAACCTATGGTTTTCCATTGCCATTCCCTTGATATGTTTCTTGAGGATGTACACGATATGGAATGTCCTTATCTTGTTTATTCAATGCCTCATAATGGTTTTTGGACTGAAGGGGATCCTTTAGTGTTGTTTCATTTTGTACTTGAGGGTTTTACTAATTAGGTTGGACCTTTTGATAACCTTCATGATCCAATTTATGCTAATATTTTTTGTTTCTTCTATGAGATTCAAGGGACAATCCCTAAATATATGGTCATATTCATGGAACCTACAGAATATGAATGGTACATGCTTGTAATCCATAGGCTATTCCCAAACTTCACCATGATAGGAGAATTCAATTGATTCCAACAATGGCTGGGAGATATTGATATGCACACATACCCTCACATATGAGGTGTAGCATATTTAGTTTCTCACTTGAGATATTTTCCGAAAATATTTGATCACATTTCTAATACCTTCTAATAATTTCTCCTCCCAAAATTTATTTAGCAAAGAAAATATGCAAACCCAAATTGGGGTTGCCAGGAAATTTTCTTTTTCTAGGTTGTACCTTTCATTCCATAATTTCATGAATAACCCTGCATTAATGGAGAAAATATGGGCCATTCTTGCATACCCTATTTTTGTCTTCTAAATTTACAAAAATCATCATAAAGAGACCCCTTGCTCCTAGTTTGAGATCAATGTGCTTCTTCTGCCATTTTTGTTGGATCCGTCCAACTAATGCTCTCTTTGTTGGCCAATTCTTGTTAAACTTGTGTATTAAGGAATCATCCTTTATATGTTGGATTTAGCTCTTAAATTTGTCCTATTTTACTTGGTATTTCATATCCATAACTACCTTAGGGATGTGTCTCCCTTGCATATGATTTTTCCAATTCACCCCTACTCGAAGATCATTTTTTCTAGATAGGGCGCTTGCATCTAATGACTTAAACCAAAACCTCCATCTCCTGTGAGTAGATGCTTGGAGGGGTTTGATCCCATTGAGGCACTTTCCATGATTTCTCTCACACCACACCACATGGGTTAAGTTCCAAACCAATACAACAACAACAACAAGGAAATTACTTCTACACAATGTTAGATTTGAGCCCTGCAAAACACCCTAGTTCATTTTTTGAAAAATCCCTAGCAACTTAAAACCCTTATTCAATATAAACAATTACTATATCAATTTTATTTTCTCTTTAAAAATTTACCAATTTTTTAAATTATTTTCTCTCCACTGAAATTTTAAATTTATCATCTTTATATGAAAATGTTCTCTATTAATACCTTTTAAACGTATAATATCAACTAATCCACAAACTTAATTTCAAACTTATTTAATCTCAATCAAATTACTATCAAAACAATTATTCTGGATAAAAATATATTCCATTAACTTTTATTATTCTTATTATTTTATAAATAGGCTGAGCCTAGGCCAAGGCCAACCCTTCGATGGAAGAACAAATTTCCCACTAGTGGGATACTATCACTACAATTTTGTGAAGCTCCGTAGAACTTGGACTACCCTTGGAATAGTTTAATTCCCCAAAAGTAGCTTCCATCCCCAATCACCAAACCGACTAATCCACATCTCAGGAGTTTATTAACTTTTTTTATTATTTGTAAAATATAAAATACTAAGAAATATAAATAAATTTAACCTTAAAATTAAAAAAAAAAAAAAAAAAATTACTTTCAAATATCTAGATTTCTAATGAACAAAAAAAATATTTATAAATGAAGAAAATATAATTATATTATATAATCAAATTTCATTAAATTTCATTAAATAAGAGTACAAACAGCTCAATTTTTTTATAATGTTTTTTTTTTCATTTTCTTAAATCAAAATAATGTTTTTCTTTTCTTGTTTTTTGACTTAAAAAAAACTTAAAAAATAACTCAACAATATACCTAATTACCCTCTTAAAAGTTCATAAATTAACAAATAAGAAAATATTCTTTTTATATTAAAAAAAAGTGAAAACTCTTAAATATATCGATATATCAACCCAAAAAAATAATCTTTAAGCATTACCGAAACTTAAATAGAGTAACATAAACAATATTCAATCCTGATAAAATTACTAACAAATTAAAGATATTCAATATATTAGAAATATATATCGAACAAATTCAGCCAACATTAACGGAATTCTATAATGGTTTATGAAGGTGAGTAAGTTCGATAGTTAAATAAAATCATTTTTTAATTTTTTTTTTTTTTAACTATTTTAATCTCAAATATAAAATTTGATTCTCTAGATAAGTTATATTTTTAAAAATTTTAGATTCATTAAAAAAAAATTACGAGTGAACGAATATATTTTAATTATTATTATAAAAATGATGGTGGTTTTCCTTTTATATATATATATATATATTAAAGATAGTTTATTGCCATCATATAATGATATATCCATATTATATATCCACTTAATCTGTATATGCACTTTATTATTCTCATGGAATCAGTATTTCAAATATTTTTATATCACTTTAAATATTTTATTTTAATTATCACTTTAAACATTTTAAAACTTACAAAATATATATATGAATATATAATTCTTTGAACAAGGATCTTCACTTGAGACTTTTAAACAACTACTCTTCAAACCTTTTAGGTTCAATAATTTTAATCAAATAAACATCAAACGATGATATATATATAAATGGAATGGGTAGCATTTATATTAAAACACCTAGTTATATATTTGAACTCATTTATATGTTTAAGAGATATTTAAAGCTTGCAAAATATCTTAGGTTCAATAACCAAAACACGATAGTTCTAATAAAAAAAAATATCAAAACAATCTCATATATATATATATATATATATATATATAAACGGAACACATAATATTTATATTAAAATATTAGGTTACATATTCAAAACCATTTACATGTTTAAGAGATATCTAAGGTTTGTAAAGTTGAGATTGAACACAGAGTCTCAATCCAAACTCTTAAGCAAGTTCCCTGTGACACAAATATTTCACTCCTTTTCTAAGTAAAAATTTTCCAAAACACCCCAATACCAAGAGAGATTTACATTCCATTTTTCACTAATTTTATTTTCATCTAGTCTAGCTTCTTGTTTTTCTTGGTGAAAAACTTTTTCTTTTCATCCCAACTTGATTCCAACCTGCATTTTTTGCAAATTCTAGTTTATTGTTCTTAAACAAGTGCGATAATATTCTTGAAATCTTCCTCATCTATGTGATTTACCCAAGAAGCCACATTTTCAATATAATTCCTTGTGGTTTTCGGAGGGGATCCGTTTAGCACAAAGATTGTTGCTTTTGCACTAATTTTGCATTAAGAGAATCCTTAGTAGTGGCTCGAGGATCCACATTGGCATGTGATTTTTCTTGTTGGGATTCTAATGTCATGGATGCATTTTCTTTGGTTGTATTTGCTTCCTTCTTATATGTTGGTTCTTTCTTGTCCTGAAGCTCTTTCTCTTTGAATATTGTATAATGATCACCTTGTTATCCTTCCCACCATTTGGGCGCTTGGAATTTTTTCCTCAGAACATTTGGGGTAGTTTTTAATTACTTGCCTCGTTTTATAGCATGCTCTACACTGAAATGAACAATTGTCATAGTCAAGATTTTGGACCCAAACATAGTTTGAATTCGTCAAATTAATTTTCGTGGGAAAACCCTTATTGAAGTCCATCTCCACACGAATGTGGGCATAAGTAGTCTTGTAATTTTTTTATGTTTCAGAACAATGACGTTAAGACTTTCCCAACACATTCCCTATAGAGGAAAGCGATGTAAGTTTCCAAAAATGTAGGGGAAGGTTCAGAAGCCTTACCTAAACAAGGGTCGTGTATATTGATGTCCTTACCAGATCAAGAGTGGGAGTCTAAGGCTGCATGAAGACACCAACACTACCCCAAAACCACAACCTAGTTTCATAGATGGCCTTCGTGTCCTCTATATTATCAAAAACCACAGGAAAAAAACCCTAATTCCTAGGGTAAATGTTTAGTTCATCCGTCAAAAGGGGCTTCCATGTCTCAGAGATCCATTTGTGTAGATTGTCCAACCACGGATAACACCCATTAAACTTGCAAATCCACGGAGGCTTCGCTAGGGGAAATACCATACCATGTGCATGCATATTGGGGGATATATATTGAGGAAAAAATAAAATAATATATTGAGCATATAGTAAGGGGTTAAGGTTTTTTATATTCGTAAGTATAAAAAATGGAGCTCAAAGTTAATGGAAAAATATTAAGGGTTATAAAAAATGTTAATGAAAAAATGTATAACTAAAATATATAGTGAAAGTAGGGGTTTTTTAAATTGGGAAGGTGTATTGTGTTTATATTGGTAGGGAGTTAAAAAGTGTCATTTTTAGAGGTATTTTCCAATATGTAGTCAAATTAAGGGTATTTTTTAGTATGCCACCACGTGCTTGTCAGAGGTTCATTAAGTGAAGCCCCCATGTGCAAGTCAAGTCATTCTCTAGAAAATATTTTTTACAACAAAAGCTTCCTTGTCCACGGGAACATTGAGGGAAGAAATTTATTGAACCATTGGAAGATCGGAACCAAATTTCAACATAGAGTTGTACGGAACACAAAAAGGGCTAGCTTGATCAACATCCATACCTGCAAAAGAAAGTGTCTTTTTTTGTTGAATCACAAGAATTTTCCATTAAAAGATCTGCGAAAAAATCCATGAAAACAAAGCAAAAACTGAATGACTAAGACAAAACCCTAATTATCAATAGCTCTTTCCATAATAATAATAAATATAATTAAAATTTCTAAATATTATTTAAATATTTAAATATTCAATATAAATATTTATTAAGCAATAAAATATTTAATTAAAAAAGAAAACAAAACTTACTATAATTAATCTACATATAACTCAAAAATAAAATTAAAACATTTCATTATTTAATACCACCTTAATCATTTTAAATATTTATAAAGTTTTACGTGGATTAATAAAAATAAAATTAAAACATTTCATTATTTAATACCACCTTAATCATTTTAAATATTTATAAAGTTTTACGTGGATTAATATAGAATGGCAATCTCCCTTTCATTATTTGGGTGTCACCTTAATCATTTTAAATATTTATAAAAATATTTAACTACATTAATGAAATTATTTTAAAGTATTTCAATCGTTGAGAAAGAGTAAAGAGTTTGGATTATCCACACGGGTATTCATATTTTGTCCATGTTTTAAATCTCAAAGAAGATTCATAATCAAGATAATGCTTTAGGAAATAAAAATAAATAAAGAAATAATAAAAACAAAACAAAACCATAAAAATTAGGATGAAAACTAAAACTTAAAATAATATTATTAATAATTAATTAAAAAAACTTAAATTAATTATAATTATAATACCTAAATTAATTATAATAATTATATATAATATAATTTCTGAATTCAAGCTTCTGATGATTAAAGAACAATTTGTTTCTGTAGAAATCAAATAGAAGAATTTTTTGCACGTGTTTCAAACTATTCAATGTGGACAAGATGAAGATGCAAATCATGGAAATAGCTTAAATAGGTTTTAATATAGAGAGACTGTAACTACTAGTTTACTAATAATATTATTTAATTAATAACATTAATTAGTAGGAACAAATTATATTAATTAAATAAAAAACTATGCTAAAAAAACATTTTAAGGAATAAAAAGAATTAAACAAACAAAGTCAAACATCAAACAAGGCATGAAGTCAAAAAATATTTTTAATTATCAACCAAAATAAATGGCTAACTAAGCAAATGTTATTTATTTAAATAATACCATTAAATACTAGGAACCAACTTTAATAATTAAGATTATAGAAAGTATTAAGTTTCAAATTAAAATAGAAAAAATAACCAAGTCAAACATTAACCAAGAAACTCAGTCAAAAATAGCCAAAGGAGTCAATATCCTAGGAGGCAAGACCCTATAAATAATTAAAAATAAACTAAATAGAAATTGAAAATAAATAAACTTCAACCAAAGATAATCAAATTAAGAGAGACTAAAGTATAATGCCATACAATTAAAATGGGTCCAAGAACAAGACGGTAAACAAAATTCCAAAGATTTAAGAAGAAAAAAAGGCCCACAAAAGACAAGAATAAACTTAAAAAACTTAAAAACAACTAGGAGAACAGGACAGGTACTCAACTTCTGCTAATATTCCAAACATAATCTCTATTCAAATTGGTGAGCCTTTTTTCGATTTCTAAGACCTCCCTGAATTTTCGATGATGGAAATGATTGATCCTAGCAATGACCTGGCCTCCTCAATGCAGATGTGATGTTTGTTTTTATCTTCATGTTCGACCAAACCAGAGAAGCGGGTCCTGCGATGCTTGATGCCAGCGACATGCTCACCTATACTTTGATTAATTGAGCGACCTCAGATAAAGCACCCTCATAATAATTCTAGTTACCTCCCTATATTTTTTAGGGCTTGTTCGCTTGGAGATTGGCATGATAAGGAAGATTCTTGATTTTATTTCATGGTATTTTATTTTTCTTCATTTAGAGCTTGCTAATAAGATATCTTCTCCCCTTTGGTCCTGAATCGAGGCATGCTCAGCTTTGAAGTCCTTTCATATGGAAGATATCTGGAAAATGAAGTAGTCCAAGAAATTTTTTTCGTAGCCTATTGTTTTTAGTTTCTGAAGAGGTTTTCCGTTACAACAAAACCCACAGGTATTGGTAAAATTTCCAAACTAGTAACTAAGATCCCCAAGGTGGAAATTACGGATTCCATAGAGGTGTAGTGATTCTTCCAACACCCCCCATCAAAGCAACTCAGGGGAATCAAACCTGGGTCCAGGCTCTGATACCATGAAGAGGTTTTTCATTACACCAAAACCCACAGGTGTTGGTAAACATTCCAAATAAGTAACTAGGATCCCTAGGGTGGAAATTACGGGTTCCATAGAGGTGTGGTGATTCTTCCAGTAGTTTCCTTCATAGGTCTTCCATGAGCAGAGTTAATTTTGATTAGATTTATGCTCTCCAATTGTGGGTTGGCTTTGTCTCTAATCACTCCTCCATCTCGAGCGATAATGTTAAGGTTGGGTCGGGCTCTTGTTATGGTTGTAATAGCCCTTCGATGTTCCCTCTTCAAATTCCTCCCCTCTCTGTTGTTCCTCCTTCTCTTCCTGAACATCCTGTTGTTTCCATCATTTCTCGGGTTTATTCCTCCATTAAGGCAACTGGCAAGCAGTGTTTGGATGATCTTGTTGATCCAGGTTATTCTTCAAACTCTCGGATCTGTCATTGTCCTATCCATTTTGGTTCTTCCTCGTCCTCTTCTCCTTTTATTATTTCTCCTAGTTGTCCCCCTTCACCCATTAGTCATCCCTCCCTTGCCCCTCTTCTCCCCTCGTCGATTATTGTTATATTGTCTCTGTTTTTTAGTGAGCATTTGTTAACGCTCCCTTCCCTTCCTTTCCCTCTAGATGCAAATGCAAATTCAGTTCTAAAGACACTGTAGGTGGCCCTGTTGGACTAGTCATTTGACTTCTCAGTAGATACAATAGAATTGGGGGTGTCTTCTTCTTCAACCCTCTCCAAGTATGTCATCCCCAATGCTTATTCATCTCTTTTCTCATGGCTTCATTTGGTAAGCGGCTACGTTGACCCTACCTCCTTGAGCAGTTATGAGGATTCCTTGTGTTTCAGCGATGTGGTTTCTAGAGGTTTTGTGGGTAGACGCTGTCATGATATTGATAACAATATTTATATGGGTAATAACAACAACATTATTAATAATAATAATAGTTTCGTTAATTAATAACTATAATAATAACAAGAATATTAATAATATTAAAAATAACAAGATTAATAATGTTGATAGGGTTGTTAATAATTTTAATAGAAATAAGATGTATAATAAAGTAATAAAAATCGTGATTTTCATGTTATTAAAAAAAATATTTTCTGTCATAATAATGAGTCAGTCATTCGTAGGACTTTATGTTTGTCCAACAAAGTTTGTTCTAATTATATTTCCCCTTCTAGTAGTAGGGTTGTCAATCTCTCGAGCTTCTCTTTTGACCCTCTGGTTTTTAGTCTATTGGAGAAAGGTTTAAATTATACCCTTGCTCCTAGAAAGATCCCAGTCGACGATATCATTTATGACATTGAGTATGGTATTAGATACTTACCAGATGCCACTAAAGATATCATCATGCGGTTGTTCTTATTAAGGCTAAGCCCTCGAAGAACAACATCAACAAACTTGAGTTTGATGCTCTCAACTCTTTAAATAGTAACAGGGATGTTGTTATTCTCAAAGCTGACAAGGGTGGTGTTGTTGTTATTCTTGATAGCGAGGATTACATGAAGAATATATTGGACCACCTTGGCAATAGTGGGAGCTACATGAAACTTAATAAGGATCCTTTGAAGAATATTTCCAAAAATGTGGCTCTTTCTATAAAATATAGTATCTCGTTCAACTCGTCTAGTCTAAGTTGATCGAAAGTAGCCCTCTTACCCCTAGAATCTATGGCCTCCCAAAGATTCATAAGGAAGGGGCCTCCCAAAGAAAACAAAACTTACTATAATTAATCTACATATAACTCAAAAATAAAATTAAACCATTTAATTATTTAATACCACCTTAATCATTTTAAATATTTATAAATTTTTATGTGCATTAATATAGAATGGCAATCTCCCTTTCATTATTTCAGTGTCACCTTAATAATTTTAAATATTTATAAAAATATTTAACTACATTAAATATTTATGAATTTTTGGTCATGCCTTTTGGCCTTACCAATGCACCTTCAACATGTCAAGGTTTGATGAATTCAATTTTCAAACCATTCCTTAGAAAATTTGTGTTAGTATTTTTTGATGATATACTAATCTACAGCAAGTCTTGGAAGGATCATGTTGAACATGTTGACAGGGTGCTACAACTATTGGAGGAGAAACAATTATATGCAAAAAGATCCAAATGTTTCTTTGGAGTCCAGGAGGTGGAATATCTGGGTCATATTGTATCTCATGAAGGATTTAAGGTAGACCCTAGCAAAATTAAAGCCATTAAGGAATGGAAAATCCCCACATCCATAAAGCATCTGCGAGGATTTATCGGGTTGATAGGGTATTATCGCAAGTTTGTTAAGAATTATGGGAGAATAGCAGCACCTATAACAACATTATTGAAGAAAGATGCATTTTCATGGACTCCGGAAGCAACAACGACCTTTAAACATCTTAAAGAGGCAATGTGCCAAGCACCGGCCTTAGCTACACCAGACTTCACAAAAACCTTTATTGTGGAATGTGATGCTTTAGGAAATGGAATTGGTGCTGTTCTAATGCAAGATGAAAGACCCATTGCTTTTGAAGTTCGTCCAATCAAGGGAAAGTTTTTAAGCAAATCTATTTATGAGAAGGAAATGTTGGCAATACTCCATGCACTTAAGAAATGACGACCCTACCTAATGGGAAGACACTTCAAGGTAAAAACGGATCATGATAGCCTTAAATACTTTTTAGAACAAAGGTTATCCTCTGAAGAGCAAAAAAAGTGGGTGACAAAGATGTTGGGTTATGACTTTGAAATCATCTACAAAAAAGGGAAGAAAAATGTGGTGGCAGATGCACTCTCAAGAAAGGATGAGGATGTGGAATCATTATTGTGTGCCATTTCTATTATCCAACCAAATTGGATAAATGAAGCAAGCGAGGAATGAAGAATGACGAAGAAGTGTGGGCACTTATTCGGAAGTTACAACAAGATTCCAGTACATCTGATACATTTAGCTGCCAAAATGATTTGTTATGATATAAAGATCCCTTATACCTCTGTAAGAATTCCCAGCTAAAACAAAAGATTCTTATGGAATTGCACACTTCTCCCTTAGGAGGGCATTCAGGATTTTTAAAAACTTACCACAGGGTTAAGAAGGAATTTTTTTGGGATGGACTTAAATCAGATATTCAAAAGTTTGTGGCAGAATGTTTGGTTTTCCAACAAAATAAAGTTGAAACAATTAACACACCGGTTCTATTACAACCTTTATCCATTCCAAGCCAACGTTGGGAGGAGGTTTCAATGGATTTTATCACAAGTTTACGCAAGTCTGAGGGAAAGAGTGTCATCATGGTGGTAGTTGACAGACTTACCAAGTATGCACACTTTTGTGCATTATCACATCCATTTAAAGCCAGTACAGTTTCTACTGCATTTATGGAAACAATTCAAAAGCTACATGGAAACCCAAAGATTATTGTAACTGACAGAGATCCCATTTTCACTGGAAATTTTTGGACAGAATTATTTTCTTTTCTTGGTACTCAGTTAGCTCATAGCTCATCTTATCATCCTCAATATGATGGGCAAACTAAGACAATAAACAAATGTTTGGAAGGATATCTTCGTTGCTTTGTATCTGATAAACAGACACAATGGGTCAAATGGTTGCCTCTGGCTGAATGGTGGTATAATACTTCCTTCCATACAGCAACAAAAATGACCCCATTTATGGCACTTTATGGGTATCAGCCACCATCCATCACATCATATTTAAGAGAAAATTCTAAGGTTCAAGCAGTGGAACATCACATCGAACATCAACAATAAGTCCTCCAACTCTTAAAGGATAACCTCGTGTTGGCACATAATAGAATGAAACAACAGGAAGATCAACATCGCAGTGAAAGAAGTTTTGATGTAGGTGATTGGGTATTCCTACGGCTACAACCATATACGGAAATGTCCCTCAAGCAAGCTAAGAAGGATAATAAATTATCACCAAAGTATTATGGTCTGTACAAGGTGTTGCAAAATATTGGTACTATGGCATACAAATTGGAGCTTCCTGCAGCTTCTCGATTACACCCAGTTTTCCATGTTTCATGTTTAAAGAAGGTTATAGGCGACAAGCTCCGAGTTCAAACAATATTGCCAAAACTTGACGAGGAAGGATAAATTATATTGGAACCGGAAGCAGTCACAAAAACAAGAACTCGACAGCTACGAAATCGATCAATTTCAGAGTATCTTATCAAGTGGAAGAACTTATCTGCTGAAGATTCCACATGGGAGGATGAGAATTTTATATGTAAGTATCCAGAACTACTCAAGCGTTGAGGAAAACACTTTTTTGAAAGAGAGGGGCATGTTGGGTCCTTATAATAATAGTGATTACCCCATTACTATTTTAGTTATACCCCTTATTAATATTGTTGTGCCCCTATTGCCCCCATATTTTTATTACTGTGCCCCATAGAATCCCTCTATTGTTATTTTTGTGGCTTTATATTATTATTGTTAGGTCGGCTGGGTTATATTGTGACTCCTTAGACTCCTATATATAGAAAGGAGGTTTTGTCATTTGAATCATCCAAGAATTATTCATTTATGTAATGTAAAGGAGGTTGCCCCCCTCGAAGAGGCTAAATTTTAAGGCGTTGATCTATCTTTTCTATCTTTTTCTTGAGCTGGTTTCATAACAGGCTCCTCTGAAACCCATTGTCAACATGATAGGAGGGTCGACCTATCTTCTTGCTAAATATTTAGCTATGAAACTTAAGCCCCTTTTTTTTCGTACAGAATCATTTGTCAAGGACTCTGCATCATTTTTCAATGAGTTAAAGGGTATTGCTCTTGATCCGGATGACAAGCGTGTGATTTTCTATGTGGTATTTGAAGTCATTAAGATTATTACGGATCCTAATACGAATATTAGCTGGCATTTGTCTCACTTCTACTTTCTTCTCTTTTGATGGGGAATTCTATGATAAAACTTGTGGTGTCGCCATGGGTTCCCCTCTCTCCCCTGTGGTGGTTAATCTATTCATGGAGGATTTTGAATCAAAGGCCTTATCCTCTTATTGTCTTCTACCTAAGATGTGGAAGAGCTTTATAGATGACACTTATGTCATCTGGTCCCATGGTAAAGAAGAATTGGACATGTTTTCCCTTCATCTTAATAATCAGTCTGGTCCCAAAAAATTCACCATGGAATTTGAAAGAAATGGTAGCCTTATGTTCCTTGACGTCCTCCTTTCAAGGAATGGTGATGGATCTTTTTCTCATCAACTCTTTTGGATGAAAAGTCACACAAAGCAATATCTTCATGCTAATTCTCATCATTTCTCGGCTCAAAAGCTTGGTGTTCTCAACACTTTAGTGACTAGAGATTTAAGAGATTCTGATGGAAACCATCTTCGTGATGAGAAAGTGAACCTCCTGAATGTTTCTTGAATAATGGGTATAGTAGACACTAGTGTACTAAGGATTTCCTCAAAGCCGAAGAGGGTCATAAGGCTAGGATTGAACATAAGGATCATTTTTCTGGTGTTCGTCTCCATTTTATCCAAGGGACCACTCAAAAAATTATGAGGATCCTAAAGCAGCATAAGGTTCCTGCAACCTTTAGACCTATGAATACCATCTGGAGCTCCCTAAGATATCTCAAGGACTTGGTGGATCCTAAAAATATGAAAGGTGTTTACGTTATCTCCTGCTCTTGTGGGACCCCCTACATAGGTGAGACAAGTCACTCAATTAATCAAAGTATACGTGAGCATTCCACTGACATCAGGCATGGTAGGACCCGCTCCTCTTCTTTGGCTGAACATGAAGATAAAACCAAACATCACTTCTGCATTAAGAAGGCCCAATTCATTGCCATGATCAATCATTTCCATCATCGAAAATTCAGGGAGGCCTAAGAAATCGGAAAAAGGCCCACCAATTTGAATAGAGATGATGGTTGAAATATTAGCAGAAGTTGGGTCCCTATCTTGTCCTCCTAGTTGTTTTTAAGTTGCTTAAGTTTCTTCTTGTCTTTTGTGGGCTTTTGTTTCTTCTTAAGTTTTTAGAATTTTCTTTATCGTCTTTTTCTTGGACCCATTTTATATTTATATTTTTTTGTTAGTCTTTACTTTGATTGTATGGCCTTATACTTGAGTATCTCTTACTTTGATTATCTTTGGTTCAATTTTATTTATTTTTTATTCCTATTTAGTTTATTTTTAATTATTTATAGGGTCTTTCCTCCTAGGATATTGCCTCCTTTGGTCATTTTTGACTAAGATCCTTGGTTAATGTTTGACTTAGCTATTTTTTCTATTTTAATTTGAAACTTAATACTTTTCCTAATCTTAAGTATTAAAGTTGGTTCCTAGTATTTAATGGCATTATTTAGATAAATAATGTTTTCTTAGTTAGCTGTTTTTTTGTTGATAATTAAAAATCTTTTTTGACTTCATGAATTGTTTGATGTTTGACTTTGTTTGCTTAATTATTTTTATTCCTTAAAAAAAATTAGCATAGTTCTTGATTAAATTAATCTAATTTATTCGTATTAATTAATGTTATTAATTAAATAATATTATTAGGAAACTAGCCATTTATTATAGCTGTTATAGTCTCTCTACATCAATCCCGTTGTAAGCTATTTCCATGATCTATATCTTCATCTTGTCCTGACAATGAACCAAACTGGATGGTTCAAAAAGCATAGGCAAAATATTCTCCTTTGTAATTTCTACCAAAAAAATTATTCTTTAATTTATAATATAATTCATAAGAGCAAATGTTAATTTATGTAATAATATATATTATAATAATTTTTTATATGATACATTTACATGATACTTATAATGCACTAACTCAAAATAACTAATATATTAATTAATATTACAAATATTAATTATATCAGTTGTATTAATGAATTTTTAAATATATTAAAAATTAAGTAAATTAATGATACATATGTTAGTAATATTATATATATATATATATATATATATATATATATATATATATATATATATATATATAATATAATATGATCTTAATTAATTGATATTATTATTGTATTATATCATATTATATTATATGTTAATATTAATATTAGTTTTTTATATGATTATAAGTAAATTATTAAATGGATTTAAGTTAGGGATAGAAATTCATACATGAGATGTTATACCTGTGAGGAGTCGCGAAAGCTAATTTTCTTGACCAGAGGAACCCAATTGTCATTAAAATGAATGCCACCATCCCTATTAAGATTATGAGGGAGCTTCATTATCTCAAGCGCCTCTCTCATCTTCAATTTTTTATAGTGATCTTCCCTAGGAATGATTCTAGCACCTTTTAAGCAAACATGATGCTTAGTCTTATAGGAGTGTTCAACAATGGTTGAAGTGCAAGATATTTCATTTTTAATGTCAGCTTCATGCTCTTTTAACTTCTTTGCAAGGAATGTCATGTTTCTCCAATAACTTTTACCACAAGAACAATCGATTTTGTAGACTCCCTTAAGTTGATGTTGATCTATTTTGTCTTTAATATATCTCATTCTTTGTCTAATTATTTATGCTTAAGGGAGTTTACAAAATTTATCAATATCAGCGTAAGGGATTCTACAAAATTTATTGTTCTTGTGGTAAAAGTTATATTGGATAAACATGACGTTCCTTACAAAGAAGACTAAAAGAGAATAGAGTTGACATTAAAAATGAAAGAACTTGAACTTCATCCCTTGTTGAACACTCCTCGAAGATTAAGCATCATGTTTGCTTAGAAAGTGCTAGAATCATCGGTAAGGAAGATCACTATAAAAAAAGGAATATCAGGGAGGTGCTTCAGATAATGAAGCACCCTCATAATATTAATACGAATGGTGGCATTGAGATCAATTTTAATTGGTTTCCTCTAGTCAAACAGATTGACTCTCACAGCAACTCTCAAATATAACATTTCAAATATGAATTTCTATCCCTCACTTAAAACCATTTAATAATTTATTTATAATAATATAAAATTAATATTAATATTAACATATAGTATAACATATAATATATATAATACAATACAATAATAATCCCATTGAATTAAGATTATTAATTTCCTTATCATAATTAAAATATTTTTAATATTACAAACATATGTATCATTAATTTAATTAATTTTTAATATAATAAAAAAATAATTAATATAATTAATATATTTATTTTGAATTAATGCATTATAAGTATCACCTAAATGTATCATATAAAATTTATTAGAATGTGTATCATTAAATAAATTATATATATATATATATATATATATATATATATATATATATTTAGGTTACATTATTATAACTATAATTAATTTAGGTCTTATTAATTAATTATTCATAATATTATTTTAGGTTTTAATTTATTTTGAGTTAAACTTTTATAGTTTTTGTTTTCTTTCTTTTCATTTCTCGTTTATTATTTTTTTTCCATCCATATTGTATCTTCTTTACTCAAAGCATTGTCTCGATAATGGATCATTTTTTAGAATCGAAACATCAACAAAATATGAATACTATTGTGGATAACATGAGCTCCCTTTCAACAAAAGAAAATCTCAGAAGTCTGAAATCTAAAATTATTTCAATGTTACTCTAAACACTTTACATTTAAACTTATAGGGTTAAATTATTTTTAATCTTTAGAATTCATCAATATAGTTATGTAATTAATGAAATATTATTGTTTAAATAATAGAAAACTAAAATCTATTTAAATTTTAAATAATTTGTAATTATATAAAATGTTATTGATTAAGTAATAAAAAAATTAAAACATATTTAAAATTTTAACCATTTATATGAGAGTTTTTTTGAGATTTTTCTTTCTTAAATAGTAATATGATATATCTAAATGTAGGCTTTTGTGAGTAGTATTTAGATATATTATATTAGTAAATTTATGCAGAAGTGCTGATGAAAGTATAGCCATAGTTTCTTATAGAAAAATGTGACAACATTTTTGAAAACTAGATTCTATTGTCTATGTTGATGATGTCACCATACTATTGCTATGCTCTAGTAGTATATATTAATATACATATTGAGAAAAAATTCTAAAATATAAAAACCTTTTTTTGGCATTAAATCAAAATTTAAACTCAATTATGCTCCTATTCATCTATTATGATTAAATTTTCAACTATATCTACCTAGATGAGATCATAAAACCTACTTGGAGTAATTTATATGAGCTGGTTGAAGACATGTGGTTCTTACGATCCTAGAATTCTCCCTACTATGCATCCTAGACATTTTGCACATGAAACTAGAGATGTTAGAGTTTTGTTTTAAACTCTTGGAGCTACTAGAAGTGAGTGGATAATGAGTTGGTTAGTGTGTCTTTCACTAGTAACCTATCAACCTTACTTATCATCAATGTAATCTCCATTTTAACATGATCCTCTGCCATATGTGCTTCCTTTCCCATCTTCATTTCTTCCCTTCTTTTCCTTTCCTACTAGATAATTTACTTGTCTTGTAGTCTACCAACCCATAGCTAGATTTCCTCTCACAACTCTTCCTGTAACTGTGCTAATTTTATTGATTCCACTACTCATCCTAGAATCTTATTTTCTCCCAATCCAAAGAGATAATACAATTAATTCCCATGCATTTTCTATCACCCATAATTCCTTGTAATCCAATTGTTCAATATGTGGAAAAATGAAAGATTTTTAAAATAAATATCCTATCCCTCCTCATACCTGGTGTTGTATTCCTTCTCTAAACCATAAATTTCCTACAACCTATTGGCATGGAGGGACTACAACGATGAGCTAATCTGACATAGTTTTATATTATAACCATATTTTCCACTCCACTATAGTTACAAAGACCCTAGTCCAACTTACCTCAATTGTTGTCCAAAATGCATCCCCTTTCACTGTTTTTTTACTTATATGGTACTTACAAGGAAGTTATTATATGTTATAGGGTTGAAGTTACATATTGAGTAATCTCTCCATAATTATTTTGTCACAATTTCATAATTGAGAAAAAAAATCATACTCGAGCATGAAACTTCTGCATGAGTTGTAATTTATTGGTTGACATGCCATCAAGTGTATCCATGACTTGTATCCACCCAATTCACATTTCATCAGACCTAACCTCGCATGTCCCTAGGTGTCTGGATACATCCTCCTAAGTCACGGAAAAATCTATATAATGAGACCCTGTTAAGGCGATAGATATAAAGATGTATTTCTCAGTTATGCTAGTGGAATTCTACCATAATTTCCTTTGAAATGGGATTATTCCAATTCATAGATAATCCAAGGAGCGGAAGATACCAAGAATCATAAAAGAGGCCTCACTATCTGAAGTTATATCATGTATTGTACTTTTGACTAATATGAATGGAAATATATTTACCTTATAATGTATTTTTTATGATATGGATAGCTTGATCATGTTTATGTATTAATTTTTCTTGCTAAGCTAATTTTCCTTCCATAGAGGCATGTATTGTCTTTGTATGTTCATGATTATGTGTAAGCGATCAACTAGTAACTAGAGTAGGATCTCTAGGCAAGAGAAATATCTTCAACAACCAAGGATCTGCAAAATATATATCAATCTTTGAGTTGTAGGGCATGCGTTATATTCTTTCCATGACTAGTGCCATGCAATGGTACATTGTGTCAAGTGCAATGGGGGGTCATAGGAGGGTGGCATCCCCCCTATTGGGGGGTTTGTAGGGTGGTGGTATCCCCCTTGCATGGGGTTTGAAGCAACGTCCCAGGAATTATTTTTTATGCGAATCCAATAATAATTGGGCAAAACCAAGGATGGTGGGTGGACCTATCCATGGTTTTTCACATGGTTTTTGTGCATGGATTTTTGGCCGTGATGATTTTTCCCATGGTATTTTATAGATCCGATCAAGGGAACTACGAATATGTTCTAATTCAGGGTTAATGGATTGGGTTTTATCAATGCTCAGACATGTATATAATGTATTGTAACATTAAAAGGAATATAATGAAAAAACAATTTGGTTTTCTTGGTTTTGGGTTCCAAGACAAATTCTCTATGTATATTTTTAAATTATTGTCATTGCATATTTTTTCTATTTTTCAAGAATATGTTTGCAGGTAATTTTTGTACATATTTATAACCTACACAAGGGTTGGTGTATGCACTTCTTCCTTTCTTATCTCTTTTATGTATATGGATGGTAGTATAATAACTTTTTTTGGATTGGATCTGAACATTCAGACACCATTCAATGGATCTAAGGGAGAGATATGTGGAGCAACAACTTCTGTCCTCTTAGGCATTTATTGAGGTAACAGAATAGGTGACTCCACTAGGGAGTCTATCCCTAGTGATTTGATTTCTCTTTCCTTGGTTTCAAATTTTGATTTTGGCCTATTATTAAGTTTTCATCTATCATTTTCTACCTTGTTTTAGTATGCTACAGGCTGATCTTGCCTACATTTAATTGGATCTAAATTTGTTTTAAAATTTATTTTAAAAAATGAGGAAAAAATAGGCCATGAGTTTCAGATCAAATTATGTGATTTTTTGTATATAATTTGAGTGAAAAAACTACATATCTAAATTATTATCATATTTTTATCTAAAATAAAATAAAATAAAATAAAATAAAATTGTCTAAAATGGTATCTAGAGGAGGAAGATATGGCTAATTCAAAATCAGTGTATTTTCCTGATTTTTTGTCATGCCTGCAAAATTTTGTTTGCCATATCTTTTCATAGGGACATTTGTTTTACATGAGACCAAAATCATTGGATCAACATTTTTCTTAGTTTTCCTTTTACAGAATATGATATGTTCCTGAGATATTTAGTAACATATCGTCTTTGACGATTTCGCCTTACTTTTATTTTCTAATTTTTCATCAGTTTCTTTTTCACTAAAACATTATTTTCGAAATTAAATCTCTAATTTATATTAGTGGGGGGTCATATCTAAATCATATTTGATTAAGATATTCTCTCCTTCAAGGGATCTAATTGTATCTTGTAATTTGTGCTAGTTTTCATGAGATGTTTTTCATTGGTTTCCTAGTTTGGTGATAGATATTTTGATCATTTTTGTGATATTATAAACTAGATATCAGTGTCCTAGTATGTACTTATGATCTTATTATGTGCTTGCATCATGAAGAAAATATATTTCGTTGAGCCTCTCTAGTCTTGTTTCCTTGTCTATAGTTTGGTTTGATTCCCTTGTATGTGAATGTAGGTATCTACTTACTTGTAGTCTGCATTGAGCTGCAAACCTAAAACTAACTTTTTATTTATCTACATGTGATGAACGATTTTTCATGATCTCTTTTGCAAAGCCTTAGTTTTGAGCATTTGAGTGCTTGTTGGTGCTTTTTCTTTGGCACTGTTTAAGAGTTTCCTTTTGCATTTTTTTGGGTTGTTTTGTGGATCATATTTTTTTAAGGATTTGGCGAATTTCAAAGTGAATATTGAGAGAGAATGTGATCTTTTTTTTCACTCGGAAAAAGGAAATGTAATCTACCCTTCCTTAATTAGTTTTTATTGAAATTGAAAGAAAAAAACAATTGCACTTCATATAGTTTGCATTAGGATTTTCCTTGAATTATTTTACACCATCTCAATTGCACTCTAGTGCCCTTATATAAACAACAACCATAAAATAAAGCACTAATAAAATTAACTAGATCTTTTGGTTATATAAAAACAATGAGATTAAAGTTGTTGAGCCTTGGAGTAGGCTTTGGAGAGGAGACTCTTCAAGGCTATTAAATTGAAGCTACAACTACTAAAGCATGTAAATCCATTACCACAATGACATCACTGGGAAAGCTCCTCTCACATGAATTTAAGTATGCATCCTCATCGAGAATCTAGGAGTGACACCCCCAATATTATGTTATTAGTTTTTTTGAATTGTGCATGTCACATGGGGATATCCTTGAAAGGTGTACGACTAGATTTCTACAATCTCTCTAGACGTTTTAGGCTTAAATACCTTGCCTATGTGTATGGTCCTTATCACACATGTCCTCCCATCCAATTGACTATGAAGTGGTAACCTAAGTTTCATATATTCTAGGGATATTACCTAGGTGACAATGGGTTGGAAGTCCTGACAATACATGAGACAGATGTTAATCACCATAATAATGTTGTTGGAGGATGATTATCATCCCCATTGCAGTCACTTGCACCAATCAAGGATGATATAGGAAGGTTGGGATAACTTCATATTAAGTCCTTTTCTAGTACAAGGAAATTGAGGCTTTCATTGCCTCAAGAGTTTTGGCTTTTAGGAGGTACCTTTCTAGTGGTTTTCTTATTGAATATCATAAGGATTTTTATAGTGCGTGTTATTTGGTTCTAGTTTTACATAGGGATATCTAAAATTAATTTATTAAATAATAAAATATATTCATCATCTCTAACTAAATTGTTTGACGTTATCGAATATTAATTTGTTAAACCTTTCTCTCGAAAAGGAGGTTCAACCACCTAGAAGATGTAGGATAGCTCTGGAATCATAGGATTTAGATCAAACATAGGTTGGGGGGGAATAAACTTGGTTTTGGGAGGGGATACTTAGTTAATGTTGAGGTTATATATGGGAGTCCACTGCCACATTTCAACCCACCTTTAACCAGCCCTTTTAAACTCATACTTGCATAAATGGGTGCCTTTTCTTCTAAACCTTTTTCCTTATTCTATCATTCAATATTTGGTGAGTGTGGTGCATCTACTATGGGGTAAATGGGTCCCTCATCTATTTCAAATTCGGTAGTTTCATTTTTAATGCCCACATTATCACCAATTAGTGTGGTAGGGCCCACTTCTCAGCCACTGACAACACCTCTATCCTCTTCATGGGGCATTCCACTAGTTTCTTCGACAACCTCTACAAGTTTTCCAAGTGTATCTATACCCCTACCTCCATCCACATTTATGTTTAGAAATGAGAAAAACCAAAGCCAACCAACAATATTTGGGTGGTTTCCAACTTGCTCAATCATTCCTATGGTTTCTATGCTTACTTTGGGTTTGTCTTCTTTGGGGAACATGTAGGGGTGTCTATGTTTATCCCTGGTATGTATGGGTGAAACAATATTCTTAGAGGGAGATCTGATCCATGGGGTAGTTTTATATTAGAGGAATGCCCTTCTCTAGAAGTTTTCTCTCCTTCAAAGGGGCTAGGTTACTTGGTGGGATAAATTACACTTACAATGATGTTTTTGTACTGGGACATCATTCTTCTAGTGTTAGGTACAATCCCTTTACAAATCATGCTTTAAGGAGTTTCCTTGTTCCCAGGCTTCAAAATCCTTTCATCATGCTTGTTGGTTTGACGGTCCAATTACCTGGGTCTAGCTATCTTATTGATCAACCTTCTTCTTTCGTTAACTATGTTAGGGGTGGATTGCAATATCCATCAGTGGGTCCATCATCACTTATTCATTCATTTAGCCAACAACAACTTCCATTTCTAGCACCATCTGGTTTCTAGTGGAAACCCTTTTAGGAGATAACCACCCTACTATTGTTGTGCTTCTCAAATCTTTAATTAATCTGTTTAACACATTTTATAATGATTAGATTACAACCATAATCTAGAAAATTGACTTCCTTCACAGTATGTTGGCACCTATCTGACAGGAATTTTGTTTCTCTCATGGATTTATAGACTACCATCCGTTGAAGGCCACCATGATCAATTTTCCTCACCTAACTACCATTGTACTATCCAACTCTGATTGGATGGAGAAATATCTTCCTTCTACTAAATCTTGTAAATCGGTGTCTACTCTAAAGCCTCAATGTCTTCACTTCCTCCATGTGAACCATGTTTCTCAATTCGCTCAACGTGAGAAACCCAACAACTATCATCCTTTTGTTCATCAAATTTGAATCAAAAAATTTACTTGGAGAGGGTTATTTCTTCTCTTCTACTCACAACTCTCTATGCTGTCTAACACACCACAAACTATCAATTCTTCTCCATGTTGCAACACATAAAATTTGAATTTTTCTTCTCAAATCATCTCTAAATTCTGCATTCACAATTATGATATATCTCTACAATACTATTTGAGTCACTGAAACAATCTCTACTCACTCATAATGCCCTCACACTGGCATTCTCTCACAATCTCAAAACAGTCAGCTAAATAGACTCAAATCCTTCCTCTATTTATCATTTTTCTATGTTGAGTAACTTAGTAAATGATACAAGTTATGGACCAATCAACAAATATTTTCATGTGCTTTAGATTTGGTTGAGATAGGTTTCTTTACCAAATAAAATCGCTTTCTCCACTAGCCTTCTGATATCTTCAACCTTGATCAACTTCTAGAAACCCCACAAAATTTCCTAGCCATATGTCGAAAATTTCTTAAGACGAATGTCACCATAATACCTAAATTATGCTTGGTTGCATACACAATGTTGCACAATCTCAATTTGAGTTTATTAGTCACTCCCACGAGCCTTCCTTCCAGTAACTGGATCTTTTCATTTTCTCCCATGACTCATCATCCATGCAATTGGGGCAGAGGATCATAAAAAAACATCTTCTCTCAGCTCAAAACCTGCCCAACCTTCTTCCATAGTTTGGAAATCCTATATAGGACCTTTGGAAGTCATTGACACCTTTGTAACACCTCCCCAAATCACTACCACATCACTATCATCATCATAAGTCAAACTACATTGACTATGATACTAACCAAAAACCATACTAAACATTTGAGCCATCAAACTATTCCACAATAGCTCTGCCATCAATATGTAGCTCCAGAACATCTCATACATCCTCTAACACTTGTATAACCATCTCAAGCATTCACTCACACTTGTAGACCGTCTCCAAGCTCAATGTATAAAACCATAAACATGAGAGACCTAATCTGGGACATGGAGACCTAATCAACAAGGCTCCTCAACTCTAATTTTTTTAGAAGCCACCCACACCTATATGAAGCAACATGATAATGAGGACCATGACAACCTCTACTCACACTCTGTATCTAGGACCTGCATATCGCCACTCCATCCTCACATCTCCATGCTAGTAGACAGGCCAAAGACCATCTATGCATCATCCATACACAAGCCACCTATAGCCACACATACACATGCATAATTGATTCTCCTGCAACCCATGCTACCAGGTTGACATTAATGTCAACCAAGAACACATAAGCAACCCTGCAACACACATCAATGGCAATAATCTCCCCCTTTTCCATTGATGGCAACCCTAGCTGAAACAACCATCTGAAACTGTCTTCTGAAAATTGATATTCATCCTCACTTTCTCCCCCTTTGACATCAATGACAAAGGGATAAACATGTCAAGGACAAATAATGTATTCTCCTCTCTATGCAATGGGCTCCATCAACAAAAACATATGCTCCACTCAATGTCATATGCAGGTGATGAACAATGGAGTACAAGACTAAAAGATAAGAATAACAACAAAACTCCCCCACATAACTGAAAAATATGTGCATTAAACTCCCCGTGCGCACAAGATATTCCTAAAAAACAACACGCTAGAACAACATTATACATATCTTAAGGTAACATGGCAATAACTAGAAGTATTCATAACTAAAATACATTCTCTCTCTTGAAGCAGCAACAACGTAGTCCATGTCATAAAAGCAACAATAGATCAAATCACCAACGCATAGCAGCAGCCACATAATGTGACCAATTAGCAATGCAACTCTAATTAACTCCATAATAGCAGTAGCATATATCCAACCAACTTTCAAGAAACAATAGAAAATTCTTCCTCTCCACAATGTACTCTTCAGCAGCAAAAAAATCATACATCATCAACAACAATGATTATCTAAAAGCAACATCTCTTACTCCTATCTCAATGAACAACTATAACATCCTCTAAGGAACAAGGTCACAATGACATTGCCAACCATACTCCATTGAATGCAAACATCTCCATGGTTTAATGCAAACTAACAAGTATGTCACTACTAATACCTCCTTGCCACATGTAAGAGGCTACTCCACATGGACCAATGACTATGGCCTAATTATATGCAATAAAGTACAAGTCTTCATAGGCCTATCAGATGTCTTCCAAAATTATAATACATTATTGTACAATGAAATTATAATCCCATACATATGGCTTAACCAACTCTCATGACTCACTATACAATACATGACATTCATGGCTTATGACCCTATGTGTGAAACATACGAGTATGATACTCTCTCGTACATGTCTATCATAACAATCCTCTCATTAATGCATGGCTAATACAATGTCATAATGCAAGTACATAGAGCATATGATACAAAACATGTCCTCCTCAAAACAACAAGATAATGTTAATAAAAATCACATAATAGACATGTATCATCCTCTCCAAATCATTAGCCATAAATCAAGATCTCAAAAGTAGTAATCAACAACACATAACAACACACAATGGCCCAACAATAGTATGCATCAGCAACATCATGAACCAGCAACATATATCAACATCATGAATCAGAAAATATAGCATGCAAATCATTTCAATATATCAGCCCTTTGTAGACATACATGGCAGCAACAATAACCGTCGTATGGAGGATGAACCTCTAAAATATAAGCAAAAATGATAGCGGAAATAAGCATATAATGATGTAATGATAGCATCAACATCACATCAGCAACCGTACTAAAAAATATAAGCATCATGTACAATTACAAAAAATCATCAACATCACCAAATGTAGCAGCAACAACAACATGAAAAACATCCATCATGAACAGCTTCTAGATTCCCTCCATATAAGATGCAAGTCTCTAACACATGAGTTATGCAAGAAGTTATAACCATACACAACTATCATACTAAACTTCATGGCACCAATACATGCATGATTCATCAAACCAAAATGCATAATACCATCCATCTATATGTCAACTAGTATAGATAGCATATTATCCATGCACAACCAAAATGCAAGCTCCTGCAACAACTTCATGTCAAATAAGCACATAACATGGAATGCATAGCCAAACTTCTCCAAGGAAACATAATTCCATCAAAAACATCAAAATATTGGAAGTATATAAAGTCCTCCCCCTGAACATGTGCCATCATGTTTTGTCAATCTTCCTTCTAGAGAGATTTGTGATCATTCTCACATCACAAATCTTGATCACAACAGCCTTATCAGATATAATCATTAGTACAAAAAATAAAACACAACGTCATGAAAACACAAGTTCATCAAAAATAACTTCTCAAAAAGTAGATATATTCATGTATACTTCAATAGCTATGGAAACACCATCAATGATTTTTTATGCAAAAACAAGATGCACCATAGCTCCCCCTAAGGGCATGCAAGCCTTGGTTTCTTCTTGTCAGTTATTGTTTCTCCTTCTTCGTCCAAAATTTGAGTGGCTCCTCTCTTGCATGTGGAGGTCCAATTGTAATCTTTTTTTGCCTACTTTGCATATTCTTCATTCTTTGATTAGGCGGCCTTAAGTGTTTTGGAGTCTTGCAATCCTTTGCCATATGACTAAGATTATCACATATGTACCATATGATATGACCAAGAAATGGAGGAAAAGATTTGAATATATTGATATTCCTTTTACTCCTCATTACATACAACCTATATTCAATATCCTTGTGGCTAAAATCATTGCATGAGTAGAAAAACCACAAAAATGACCATTATACCTGATTTTGGTTGAACTCCAAGAAGTGGGTTATCTTTCTTGCATGTTTTCTTGATAAGGCCTTCTACACCATTTCTTCTCTTGTTGCACGGATCTACAATTTGTTGCAATATGTCCTAGCTTCTCGAAGTTGAAGCATCTCACATATGAAAAGGATCTCGAACTTTTTCTTGGCATAACCTTGGGATTATCTTCCTTGAGCTCCTTCTTTTATTTTTGGTCATATTGATGGATCTACTTAATTCTTTCACAACTAATATCAACGATAATACTTGTGGTTGTAAATAAAATAATTTCTCCTTTGTGCATGATGAAATCTGACTTAACAGATAAGGAAGTGGCTTTCTCCTCTAATCCATTCCTTAGTAAAACCATTTCTTCGTCCAATATCACACATTCCTCCTTCTTATCTCTATAACGATTTCTTATTTATTCCTCAATCTTCTTTGCCTCCTCAAGTTGAAATTTCAATCCATTGATTTCCTCTCTTAGCCCATTTTCTTTCTCATCGGAAATCTGTAAAAGTCTTTTCTCATCTTTACATGCAATGGTTAGTTTTTTTACTTTAGCAGCTAATTCCTTTATTACAATCATTTTTTATTCATATTCAGCCTTAATCAGAGAAATATCCTTCTCATCATCACTATCAAACTCAAAAGAATCATTAGAATTAAGTTAAAAAATTATTTCAACATATTGCCTTGTGTCACAACTGTTTTAACTGAGATTTCATAATTTGTTGCTTCTTTTGCAATATACTGAAACTTTTCCTTCTTCGAACCCTTCATCTTCTCATACATCCTTCTCTTCCTTCTAGACATGATTCACGATCTACTCTCCAAGCAATCAATCTTCACTAAAGAGAACCAGTTGTGATACCAGTTGGCTGAAACTAGATCACTACTAAGAGGGGGGGTGAATTAGTAGTGATGGTCTTTATATAAATTTTGAATATTTTTACCACAATATCAAATATCCATGCACATTCACAACATTAACTTAACTGAATATGAAAGCAAAAATAAACTAAAGGCATAATAACCATGGTATCATCAACACAAATAATCACACATGAAGACACAAGTATTTATGGTGGAAACCCTTTCAGGAGAAAATCACCCTGTTGTTGTCGTGTTACTAAATTATTCTATTAATCTACTGAAAATTTTTTACATGGATTAACTTACAACTGTAACTAGAAAGACTTGAATTCCTTCATAGTGTGTTGGCACCAATCAGATAGGAAATTTGTTTCTCTCACGGATCTTCAGACTACCATCCACTAAGGCCACCATGATCAACGATCCTCACCCAACTACCATTGGAATATCCAACTCTGATTGGATGGAGAAATTTGTTCCTTCTACTAAACACGCAAAATCATTATTTACTCTGAAGCCTCCATGCCTTCACTTCCTCCATGTGAACCACGTTTCAAAATATTTCACGCCAAGTTCTCAATTCTCTCACGATGAGCAACCCAATTGTCACCATCATTCTTCTCATTGAATATGAATCAAAAACTTTTCTTGGATAGGGTTATTCCTTCTCTTTTATTCACAACTATATATTCTCTCTAACACACCAAAAACTGTCAATTCTTCTCCACTCTACAACAAATAAAATCATATTTTTTCTTCTCAAATCATCCCTGAATTCTACATACACAATTTTGATATATCTATGGAGTATTGTGTGAATAGTTCCAGCAATACCTCTCATTCACAATTCCCTCACAATGGCATTCTCTCACACTCTCAAAACATCCAGCCGAATAGACTCAAATCCTTCCCCTCTTTATCATTTTTTTGTGTTGAGTAACTTAATAAATGCTACATGTTATGGACCACTCAACAAATCTTTTCACACACTTCAGATTTGGTTGAAATAGGCTTCTTGAAAAAATCAAACCACTTTCTCCACTAGCCTTTTGATATCTTCAACATTGATAAGCTTCTAGAGACCCCATGAACTTTTCCAACCATATGATAAAAATTTTTGAACAAGAATGTCATTATAATACCATAATTAGATGTGTTGTGTGAGGAATATAGAGAAAAACTCATGAAAAGGATCGATCACACACAAAACACTACACAGACTTGACTGGAGCTTCTCAGTCACTCCCACAGTCCTACCTTCTAGTGACTGGAACTTTTCAATCGGTCTCATGACTCATCATCCATGCGACTGGGGTAGATTATGGTAAAAAAAATCTTTCCTTAGCTCAAAACCCACCCAAAATTGTTCTAGAGCTTAACAAGCCTCTGTAGGACCTCTGGAAGTCACTGGCACCTTTGGAACACTTCACCAAATCATTGCCACATCACTATCATCAGCATAAGTCAAACTAGGTTGATTAAGATGTCAACCAACAACCATACTAAACATTTGAGCCATCAAACTACTCCACAACAACTCTTCCATAAGTATGCATCACTAAAACATGCCATACATCCTCCAACACCTGTAAAATCATCTCAAGCATTCATTGAAACTTTTAGATCCTCTCCAAGCCTAATATATAACATCATCAACATGAGAGACCTAATATGGGACATGGAGACCTAATCAATAAGGCTCCTCAACCCTAACTCCTGTATGTAGAAACATGATAAAAAAAACATGATCATGAGGACCATGACAACCTCTTCTCACATTCTATATGCAGCACCTACAAATCAGTGCTCAATCCTCACATCTCCATGCTAGTAGACATGAAAGATACCATATATACATCATCCATACACAAGCCACCTACATCCACACATGCATAATTGATTCTCCTGTAACCCATGCTACCAGGTTGACATTAATGCCTACCAACAACACATCTGCAACACTACAACACACATAAATGCCAAAAAAAATTTACTAATGAATCCATATGCCATGATCCTAGGTGGCCAACTATGCCTTCAATTTTTTCATATGATATTTCTAAATTTGAATAGATGCTTCAATTTCAGCTCAAAACAATCTTTATTAGATAGAAATGTGCATATACAGAATTCTTATCCCTGCACACTCAATTGCAGGGGCCCGCGCACTCAGTTGCAGGGGCCCACGCACTCAGCCTGTAGACTTACCAAGGTCTTCGCACACTCAGTTGCAGGTGTATTCCTGTATAGTCAATTTAACGTCTTAAATTGCTCTACATAAATTATCAATCCGGGTATCGTAAACTGATGAAGTGTGGTGCACCATATGTGATTAGTTAACCTTTTTCTTACTTCGTTGTTTTATAGTTTATGTTGTTTTGGGGGTTTTGTTCTTGTTGGTTTCCTAAAGTGTCTAATGCAAATGAAAATCCTATTCTAAAGTCTTAAGAATGCTTTTAAAGGACAAGTATGGATAGAGATTTCAAGACAAGGCCTATGTCCCTAATGGTAACTTCCAAAACTTAGCACTTCAAAAGATATTAAAACATGTTATTGATGGAATTAGTACTTAAACAAAAGTGTAAATATGCAGCTACTTCAATCAAAATAGAATGCAATAACCAATCAATGAGCTAGTGACTATGAAACCCAGTATCCTTGCTGCTGTATAAAAAGAAAGTAAAAAACTGAACTTAAAGCAACTGAAAGACTGAAAGAAAATCAACTAATTCATCACACTACTTCAACTCTTCTGATCCTTTACCCTTTAGCTCAATCTACCTTATGGGAAGCAATCATGAACAAGTTAAGCAATATGATATCTAAATTGCAAGAAATTAAATTGCATAAAGGAAACTAATCACACTACTTCAACTCTTTTGATCCTTTGCCCTTCAGCTCAATCTACCTTATGGGAAGCAATCATGAACAAGTTAAGCAATATGATATCTAAATTACAAGAAATTAAATTGCATAAAGGAAACTAATCACACTACTTCAACTCTTCTGATCCTTTACCCTTCAGCTCAATCTACCTTATGGGAAGCAATCATGAACAAGTTAAGCAATATGATATCTAAATTGCAGGAAAGTAAATGAGCAAAACAAAATTGATTGAAATAACAATGCTGTAATTAGAACTCAAAAAAATAAATCAGCAGAAGGACAAGATGATTCTGTCATGTCATTAGTCATTAAAAAGCTATGTGCATTACTAACCTACAATCAACCGGTTGAACACACTTGCATGAATTAAAATTGCATGAATGAAAAATCTAATCTATCAAACTTGAAAGCAATCAAATGACATAATGAAATCAAAGCAAAATTTACAAAATGAAATCTACTCTACCTTACATTCTAATATGCTCCATGACATCTACTTCACATCTCCTTCCATGTTGAGAACATCAAAGCTTTATTCAAATTCTTCAATATTACAAAGTACAACAAAGCTCTCCAAAGCTTTCAAAATCCATCAAGGAAGAACTACAAACTCCAAGCTAAAGAACTCCAAACTCTAAGCTAAAGAGTACTAACTAATGAAGGAGAGAGATCTCCTATTTATACAAAAAGATGAGAGCCATCTCATTAATGAGAATCCATGAATCTCTCCCTCTACCTCTAGAGTCCTAATCAAAATAGGAACTGATAAGACACATGACTTCTTAGAGTTACAATACAATTAGGAGATGTGACACATATCCTCATGATCCCATGATTCTTCCACTCAAATTCGAAGTTGGCCTTGGGGTGCCACATAAGGGTCTTCTAGAAGCCTCCTTTCAACCTACACATGTCAACAATCTCAACCCATTTGTTAGGTATAAGCATATGCACATTATTTTCCAATGTTTAACCACAAATTCACTTAAAAGGCTTAGCAATAACAAAGATTGGAAAAACATAAAGGTGGCCCAATGATAATGAAAGTGGGATGAATGTGGTGACATAGTAGTGAAATGGAGGTGATATAATGGACATAATAGTGAAAGTGTAATGGAAATGAATGACATTTTCAAGACTCAACATACCCCCCAACTGAAGCTATTGCATGTCCTCATGCAATAAATATTACATTAACTCTTTTGATCCTTGAGCTTTGTCTTAACTTTGCATGATATCATTTGATAACTTCATATTTCTGCAAAGTGTTTTACTTGAATTGCAACATGGTTGATTCTTGTGTTACAACCAATTTTTTTTTTTTTTTCCTTCTATTTTGATCTTTGAACTTTGCATAATGATATTTTGATTATTGTTGCAAAGTATATCTTTATTGGATTGCATGATGGTTGGTTCTTGTGTGACAACCATGATTTTGTTTGTATCCAATTTATCCTTTAAGCACTTTTTCAAAAGCCATTGTATGCTCATAATAGCAATGTAATAATTAGTATATGTTGGAAGTATGTGAGCTCTTGAATATGATATGGACATGGCAAGATATGAATATGAATGTATTTCCCCCCCAACTGATGGTATTGGCAATTTTATGAAATGAGGAAGAGAAATGTTTTTCCAACAATTATCATTCTATCTTTTTATGGAATTCTATGGTCAAAAGTTAGAAAATGATGTACCTTCACTTACCCTTTGGAATGGATGAGTTGTATGTGTGGTGGCTGAAAAATTCTAATCATATTCTTCTTCAAGTGGCTGAACAAGAGGAGTCATGGATAGAGAGATAAGATGACTTTTTATTGCTTCTACTAAAACTTGTTGAATCTGCTCCAAAATGCTGAAAATAATAGCCTTCACGTCTTCAAAACTCATTGGCACAATTCCTACTATGTGAAAAGATGTTCTGATGTCGAACATAGTAGGAAATTGTTGGCTTAGTGGCCATTAATGGATGCCACTAGTCAACACGAGAACTCTCACCATTGATGACAATGAGAGTCAAGATGCCCAAACATATCTTGTTAGGTACGAATGAATTTGCTGATGTCGAGTAACCTAGAAGATCTAACGAACAAGGGACATTAATTTATTCCCATTGTTTGTCAGCATGAGGACTTGCCATTAAGGCATGCAAGCCTCAAGGTGTTTTTACAAAGAACTTAGACTCAAAGGACTATGGACTCAATAATTTGCATTGAAGCAGGGCTTATTTGCAGAATGAAAATGACAGGAAATGGAAGATGGCAATGGAGAGTAGAAATGACAATGGGCAATAAGCATATGAATGAGCCTCTTGCTTTTATTTGTGGGTTATGAATGGACAAAAAGAGATGGAAAGTGTATGTGAATGTAAATGGAAAATATGGAGTGGAATGAGGTGAATAGTTTATTATGAAGTATGGATGTGATAGAGACAATAGTATCTGAAAGTTTTTCAAGTGTTTGGATCTAATTTTGCATCAACATATTTCCTCTTTGTTGTTGATCATCCTTTTATGAAACAAATTGGTCTCTTAGAGAGACACCATTCTCTTGTAGTCATTTGTCATTCCTCCTGGAACCTGCAAAAAAAACTAATACTTCTTCTGCAATGGAATGCAAGATTATCAAAGGAGAGAGATGACCAATCTCTCTAGTTATGATATTTACACACAAAACTTAAGAATTTGTATTAGTGAAACAAGTTCTCAAAGGAAAAATCAAAAGAATTTATACCTGATTTGGAATTAATGCCTCAAGTTGATGTTGCTTCGTTTCAGCAATTTATTTCATTATTTGCCATTTCAAATTCAAATGATGGATTTCTCATTGTGTAGATCTTGTTGAGATCTTTCCAATGGTACTTAAATCATCAAAATCTGTTTTTGTATGAAAAATATAGGCTAATTTGAACAATGAGGCTTTTCTGGCTACGGAATTAGACTTTAGCTGCGGAATGTGCACGATTCTGTAGCTACAATCTTGGATACAAAGTTAGCCATTCATTTTTCATCAGCAATCCAAAATTAATCAATACCTTCAGAAAAGTGAGCAAATAACTTATTCATTTCATTGATTCAAAATTATTATTTTTTTCTTGACATGCAGCAACTTAGTGTGGCGACTTAGTGATAACACACAATTTGACTTACTTCTGACCGGGGTCTTTTTCATCAAATTTGACCAAATGAATAGGACACCATCCATGTACTGATATTCCCCTAGCTACCCATGTGGCTTGTTTTGCTTGATGACACCTGCAACCTAGAGTTTAACAAAACAGTTGCAAAAAGTTAAGCCAGCTGCGGAAAGTTAAGCCAGCTACGGAAAGTTGAGTCAGCTGCGGAAAATGGCTGCAACAGTAAACCATCAGTTTTAAGTTATTTTCTTCATTATCTGCATGTAGGAACTCTGTGAATTGTAGTGGCATATAGAGCAAACCAAGGTACTTACTCTTTTGCTGCATTTTTTTTTCGTGTGCTGACGGATTTTATATCATCGCATGCCTTTTGATATTCATATAATACAAATCAATTGAACACAGATTCAGATTGTTAATGTGTGACATTAATAGTTTATACCATCAGCCAAAAGAAAGTTAAGGTGTTGACGAATTGACTTTTTCAGCAAAAACACGTGAAGTGATAACAGTTGTGTTAGCGGGGAATGGCGAAGGTTTGACACAGCATCCACATATGTAACATGAAACTGCTTGAAGAAACCATTCACGGATTCAACTAAACAAACCATGACATCCACCTTGGCATAATGAAGTATGAGTAAAAGACGGAAGTTATGAGGCATGGTGGGAGACGTGGGCGAGTCTGAGTTAAAAATGGAGACAGGTGGCAGAAGATGTGTTACCTCAAACAACCAAAGCGTGCCATGTTTGAACTGTTATTTGTTCATTTAATAAAAATCTCTTTCCCCTCACATACACGGTGGATGACCTGTTAGCCAAGAAAATCAGATCTGGGCGGATTTCTCAAAGAAATCAGAATATGGCCACAACTGTTAAAAAAAAACACTGTTTTTTTACACGCGGCAGCTCCAAAGAACTGACGATTTCTCCCAGACCGCCGTAAAATTCTTCAAATGGTTTCTGGGTTATCTAACTGACCCACCTGGAGAAAAAACCCATGTTTTAGTTTTTTCAAATTCGTCCCTGTTTGGGAAAATCGAGCGTTTTAAATTTGACATTTTTCTGCTGTTTTACGTTTTTCTGAGTTAACTGTTCTGTGTTTGTTGCACTCGGCTGTAAGATTGAATCTCAGAGGGGGAAAATTGTTTTCAAATGCAGTCAATAACAAATGAATCATTCAGGGGAGGAGATGCTATAAAAAAAAAATTCTTTGCGAGCCTTCCAATCGCAGAATTTGTATGGTATATGCCTGACTGCAACAATCTACTTCATGGTGTTTCCGAAATGCCTTTTAAATCCTAAGGACAGTGATCACTTCAAAAGTTTCTTCTTTGGTTAGACAATTGCCAGCTGATTCAAATGTCTTTACTCTTAATTTAAATGAGTGTTCTAGTGGCTAATCCCTCATCATCATGGCCCAATTCGTTCCCTTAACAAAAAGCTTAATATGCTTCTATTTTTTTTTTTTAACAAATGTTCTTACAGGTTTGTTTCAGGGCCAATGCTTGGATAGGGATGCATATTTCTTGTTAAACCCACAGTGGAAGCGAAGATTGTTTTTCTCTTTTCTTCTTCTCTGAAATTGTAAAATTTTATAAAAAGGATTAATGATTTTCAATTTCAGGCAGCAAATACTTCAAGAAAAACATGTTAAAAACAGGACTTTGACTGAGGTCTTAGGCTGGTTTTTCATTGATCTGACCTGGGTGACTAGGATAGGATCCATGTTGGGACGATTCTGGAGATGCCCATGTGGTCGATTTCTTCATTGGACGCTTGTAACCTGCTAAACCTTGAAACAACTACGGAATTCTCAACTAGCTGCGGCATCAGGGCAGTTTCCGCAGCTAAGTTGCAAAACCTTATTAAAACAGGATACAGTGTTTTGAAGACCACTACAAACCATAACCAGACAATTTTGGACAATTTGAACCTATCAAGGCAGTTGAGTTTCATTTTTTTCATTTTTTTTTTTTAATTGAATCAATTGAAATGATGAAGTTTATTTTGTCTCCTCTTTTTTTTCTTTTCTTTTTTACATACCAATTATTTTTCTGATCCTCCAGATCACACAAAGTGCAAGAGGAGAGCATACTCAAGAATTATTAATTTTTTTTTTATTTATTTTTTACTTAACAATCCTTTTTTTGATCCTCTAGATCACACAAAGTGCAGGAGGAGAGCATACTCAAGAATTATTAAATTTTTTTCAGATGCAAGAAATAAGGTCTTCTGATTACACTTCCACGGCAACAGTGCCAAAATGTCTAGTCAATTTAACGTCTTAAATTGCTCTACATAAATTATCAATCCGGGTATCGTAAACTGATGAGGTGTGGTGCACCATATGTGCTTAGTTAACCTTTTTCTTCGTTGTTTTATAGTTTATGTTATTTTGGGGGTTTTGTTCTTGTTGGTTTCCTAAAGTGTCTAATGCAAATGAAAATCCTATTCTAAGGTCTTAAGAATACTTTTAAAGGACAAGTATGGATAGAGATTTCAAGACAAGGCCTATGTCCCTAATGGTAACTTCCAAAACTTAGCACTTCAAAAGATATTAAAACATGTTATTGATGGAATTAGTACTTAAACAAAAGTGTAAATATGCAGCTACTTCAATCAAAATAGAATGCAATAACCAATCAATGAGCTAGTGACTATGAAACCTAGTATCCTTGCTGCTGTATAAAAAGAAAGTAGAAACTGAACTTAAAGCAACTCAAAGACTGAAAGCAAATCAACTAATTCATCACACTACTTCAACTCTTCTGATCCTTTACCCTTCAGCTCAATCTATCTTATGGGAAGCAATCATGAACAAGTTAAGCAATATGATATTTAAATTGCATAAAGGAAACTAATCACACTACTTCAACTCTTTTGATCCTTTGCCCTTCAGCTCAATCTACCTTATGGGAAGCAATCATGAACAAGTTAAGCAATATGATATCTAAATTACAAGAAATTAAATTGCATAAAGGAAACTAATCACACTACTTCAACTCTTCTGATCCTTTACCCTTCAGCTCAATCTACCTTATGGGAAGAAATCATGAACAAGTTAAGCAATATGATATCTAAATTGCAGGAAAGTAAATGAGCAAAACAAAACTGATTGAAATAACAATGTTGTAATTAGAACTCAAAAAAAATAAATCAGCAGAAGGACAAGATGATTCCGTCATGTCATTAGTCATTAAAAAGCTATGTGCATTACTAACCTACAATCAACCGGTTGAACACACTTGCATGAATTAGAATTGCATGAATGAAAAATCTAATCTATCAAACTTGAAAGCAATCAAATGACATAATGAAATCAAAGCAAAATTTACAAAATTAAATCTACTCTACCTTACATTCTAATATGCTCCATGACATCTACTTCACATCTCCTTCCATGTTGAGAACATCAAAGCTTTATTCAAATTCTTCAATATTACAAAGTACAACAAAGCTCTCCAAAGCTTTCAAAATCCATCAAGGAAGAACTACAAAATCCAAGCTAAAGAACTCCAAACTCTAAGCTAAAGAGGACTAACTAATGAAGGAGAGAGATCTCCTATTTATACAAAAAGATGAGAGCCATCTCATTAATGAGAATCCATGAATCTCTCCCTCTACCTCTAGAGTCCTAATCAAAATAGGAACTGATAAGACACATGTCTTCTTAGAGTTACAATACAATTAGGAGATGTGACACATATCCTCATGATCCCATGATTCTTTCCACTCAAATTCGAATTTGGCCTTGGGGTGCCACATAAGGGTCTTCTAGAAGCCTCCTTTCAACCTACACATGTCAAAAATCTCAACCCATTTGTTAGGTATAAGCATATGCACATTATTTTCTAATGTTTAACCACAAATTCATTTAAAAGGCATAGAAATAATAAAGATTGGAAAAACATAAAGGTGGCCCAATGATAATGAAAGTGGGATGAATGTGGTGACATAGTAGTGAAATGGAGGTGAAATGGAGATGATATAATGGACATAATAGTGAAAGTGTAATGGAAATGAATGACATTTTCAAGACTCAACAATTCCCCTTTCCCCTATGTATAGGAAACAAACCTTTCCTACCTTAGCACCTTTCCCTTACAATGATTCTTCCCAAAAAATTAGTTCTAAGACTTGTTATGACTCAACTTTATATAGCATTTGCTTTACAATACCATGTTTCGCGGACCTTGGGTGGGTCTCAAAACAACTTTATCACCTACCTGACTAAGGGACTAAAGCCCCTTTTACATCTACTAGCTTCGTGCTCCACTTTCCATGTTTCATAGAGACTTTACATTCACTACCACAAGATATTACAAAATTGACTCAAAACTTAACAAAATTGACCCTAGGGACCCCATCCCAATAGGCCCCCAACACAAATTGGGTGACTCACCCTCGAGTCACTCAGTTGGTGCCTATATCTTACTACGGAGTATGTTGAACTCCATCTTCAACACATCTATGTCAGTAGAACCTTGCACCGCAGCCTGTTGTACTTCCTCTACTAGATTTTCTGTAGTCGGCCCCTCCATTATGAGGCGCATCATCCTCTAAGTCTAATGGAGTGTCTTCAATTTTTCCTGGACTGATAGAGTAAGCTGGCTTGCTTCCTCTGTCCATGGTTGTATTTTGGCCTTTAAGACAATCTCTTTCCTTTGCAACTCCTCAATCTATGTTTGAAGTTATTTTCCTTCTATTAGGTGAGTGAAGCGTTAGACTGACACCAAAGTGTGCATAATCGCGCAGATTTCATCAAATTGTCGTTGCAGCTACATGATATATGTGCCAAGTTTCACCAAGTTTTGGTCCTCCTACAAAGTCGTCCATAACTCCATTGCTTGTTTGAAAATTAGTCTGCATCCTATGACTATGACACCCAAAGTGGCCATGCTCTCCTTGATGGATGCACTGTGCTGTGCTCGGACTTCTAGTAGAGTAGTTGGTTGCAATTTCAATTCAAGCTCTGAGATCTTCATTTGTAGCTCAAATGTTACCCAGTTGACCTCATCCTTCGATTATCTAACTGTGGCAGCCGACTTACAAATATTTTCTATTGCTGCTGCATCTTTTGGAATGTGAAGTTCTGGTAGCCTATGACATGCCTGTGTAATTGCTGCCTCCAGGCTCTGTCTTCGTGCATCCAATTCTTAATTTTCCTTCAGTGCCTAAGCCTTTTCTAAAGAAATCTTCTCATTATTCATCTTGACTTCGCTGATAGCTGATAGTGCGTGTTTCTCCCTGATCCTGAGCTCGTCTGATACCCCCTGATGAAGCGCATGGAGGGTCTAAATAGGCAATGTGGCTAAGTTGATACCCATATCTTTTATCTATGCGAGCTGGGTGTTTTCTTCATCTTCTTCTACAGACAGTGTACCGTATGGTAAAAGAATAAATCTGATGTCTAGAGTTCTGTCTATGTCTAGCACCAACATGCTCACTTGTTGCAAGCTTGCTTGAATCCCACTCTCCTATCCCATGCTTGCCTGAATTCGACTTGTTTGAATCTACACCTCATGTAGATCCTTTTTCATGCTCCCCAACATTGTCATGTACTGTTACTTGAACTGTGTCCACGGCTTCGTCATTGTGTCACGAAGCTTGTCCCCGTTCTCATCCAATTCCCCCTCAGTGAGGACCATTGGATTCACATATGCATGCTTGTCTGACTTCTACTTCTTCATGGGTCTAGACATCGTCTCCTTGGTCTGCTTCTGCAATTTAAAGGGAGTTCTCTACTCCTTGCCACCACCTTCTTCCTCCTCGGAGCCTTCCTTGTCCACAATATGTTGAGAAGCAGACTCCTCAACTTCCAGTGTGGCATCCTTCGCAGCACGCTCCTTGTCAACGGCTGCCTTAGCAACAACTTTCTTATTTTCCTATGCTTCTTTTTCTTGAGCTGTGGCTAGTTTGTCCTCTTTCTTTTTCTGCACTTCTTTCTCTTGAAAAGTAGCCTGTGCAGCTTCCTTTTCCTTCCACATCATTGTGGCCTGTGCGGAGGAACTTTCCCTAGCCATGTTGGTTCCTTATCGAAGATCTGATGGCTTTTGCCACTCACTTGGCCATTTTCTCATGACTTCATGTACATTTGTGTCAGTGACTAGGTATGGCAACTTGTACCATACTTTCTTAGGATCACGTCTTGCATAGATGGATACGTTATGAAAATCTGATTTATACTCTGCGTAGGCCTCCAATTTCCCAAACAATGTTGGTGACAACCTTGGCCTCTAGATGATCATGGAGTGAAGGTCCATCTAGACCAGCACCCAGAATACTTTCGTTTCCATGACCCTCTTTGGGTCCTTCATTTCCCATAGCAAAGTGAACTTCGTGGCCTCTGGTAAATCATCATCATGTGGAGGGAACTCGCTATCCTCTGGAAGCCTCCACTCGACAAGGGCAATCAATAACATCATCCAGGCATAATGGAATGCCTTTCTATCGTCCTATGCTTGATGACAATTCAAATGGAACTCTTTGCAGAGGTATTGTGCCCAGTTGTACTGCACACCCTTCATGCATTGTGCAGCCAAGGAAATGACTGGCGCAACACTTTACCCGCACTGCACTTCCTCATAATCTTGCAAGCCAAAATTTGGGTAGAAAAATGCACCTCCCTGTCGGTTATGGAACGAATAAAGTATCTGCACGACTTCTTCACTAAGCCATACTCACACTTCATTTAATACGCGATTTGTTTCTCTTGACTCTTGCCTCCAAACTTCTTGGCGAGATCCAACCCTTCGTAGGGAAACCTTGTGATATGGTGGATTAGCATATTTGTGATGGACATGGGCTCTCCCAGCTAGAGACACCCATCATGCACCAGCGTAAGTAATTGGCGTACACACATCATGTTGATAGTGGTTTGGCTAAAGTGTGGTACCCACAACATGTTCAAGAACCCGACTTTTTCAACCCCCGCGACCCACTTCATAGTCTCCAGTCATATGACTCCGTCCTCCTCATAGTATATCTTCACCAGATATTTGTTTGTCACCAAGTGCAGGAATTTCTCATGATTAGCTAGATCCCAATCCTCCATTTTGAGGGTGGGAATGCACCCTAATTGTGCACCTTCAAATGACACTTTCTCTAGTAATAGTGGTGTAGGGACCATAAAATTATCAGAATCAGGATCCTTGGGTACCTTCGCTTTTCCCTTTTGTGGAGGGATATATTTTGAGAGCTTAGTGATACAATCGCCCTCCTCAAAATCCAACTCTTCAACCCCATCATGAAGCTCCTCTACATCAAGATCCAAGGGTTCATATGGTTGTTTCGAATTTTCCATCTTCCCTTTCTTTTGCACCTCTGTGGGGTTCTTCCTTGATGACTGTCGCACCGGTACAACTTGTGGTTTATTTTGCTTCTCCTTAACAATGGATGGTTTAGGCAACCTTGGCATCGTAGGCACAAACAATGTAACTTCCATTGTGGACGCAATTTTAGGGGTTGTGCTATCAGAGACAGTAGCTTTAGATACAACGGCTTCAAAGACAACGACTTCTGTGGGCTCAATCATTTTCTCAAGGAAGAGCTTACGCCTCCACTCAGACAATTTTGTGAACTTCGACTGCAACAAAAGTTCCTCCAAATCGTTCTTAGACATAGACGGGGGCAACAAATTTTCTGAAAGCAAAGTGTTTGACTATAGGTTAGCGTGCTAGATTTATAGGGAATGTCAAATTCAAATTCAATCGTTCCCTCTAATTTCTGCTCATAAATGCATCTTTGGCGGAAGATTGCCAAAGATTGGCACCATAAATGCAGCCTACCCACTCCTCCTAACAGGATTTTCACCATCCAATCAACCACAATGCATCCAAAAACTATTTTTATACTCCTCTATGTAGCACCATCCTCCATGGCACATCCCTCTTAGTGCAACTCCTCTTAGCGCACTTTTGGCTTCCTTCGCACAACCCCATTACTTTGTTTTCTTAGTCTTTGGGTAGTGTAGGTATAGTCCCATACTCCCTCACAACTCCCCTGGAGTACTAAGACTATTCTTCCATCATGTATTCATTGTGCAGTGGCAGGATCCGCTTGATATAACTTCAAATGACTTCCATTGACTTTTCCCAAAAATATTTCCCCATTCAACTTCGTGAGTTGAACTATGCCACCTTCTCTAATTTCCTTGACTACATAGGGCCCCAACCAGTGCATTTGAAACTTCCCAAGGAACTTCATGGACTTTCTATCATATATTAGTACTAAGTCATTCACCTTGAAGGTGTGCAACTTAATATGTCAATTGTGCCATGCCTTTCCGTGCTCCTTTTGCACCTATTGGTGAAATCCTGCTAAAAACCTATCTTCTTCTAACTCCAACAACTACGTGAGGCGCTCCTCCATAGTTTCGCAGTCCACCATATCAGTCAATGATGCAATTTTCAAACTCGTCACACTATACTTCATGGGCATCACAACCTCTATCTCATAAACCAGCATGAATAGAGTTTGTCCTACTAATTCCTTGCACTTTGTCTTATATTCCCATAGGACCATTGGTATGTGCACATACCAATCATTCCTCTGTGCATTGCAGGCCTTCATCAATGCGTCTTCTAGAATTTTATTGAATGCTTCAACCGTACCATTTTTCTGAGGATGATAGGGCATACTCTTTTGATGATAAACCTAAAATTCTTTGAGCATCACGGTGATAGTTTCATTGATAAAGTGTCAAACCTTGTCAAGACATACTCAAATAGGAACTCTGCAGTTGTATCAGTGCTACAGTCCTTCACTGGTTGTGCTTTTGCCCACCTCGTCAAGTATTCAGTCACAGTAATAATATACAACACGCCTGTCTTTTTCCTTGGGGCCTATATCAGACCCACAAAGTCAATATCCCATTTTTCGAACACCTGTAATTAAATCTAATGATTCAAAGAAAATTCATCCCTTCCCGATAGCTTTCCCATCCTCTGGCATGCACACATGCCTTCCAATATGCCTTAGAATCCTTATGTAGCATTGGCCAGCATAATCCTGTGCACAAAATATTCTGTGCAGTCTCTCTATCTACATAGTGTTCTCCCACCACTCCTCCATGTGCTTCGGTGAGGATACTAGATCGTTCAAACTCTAGAATGTATCGGCATAGTATTTCATGAGTACCCATCTTATACAAGTGTCCCGCAATCATAGAAAAGTTAGCTATGCGAAGCACTAACTCCTTTTTCTGCTGTGTAGAGTATGCTTTTGGGGTTGTTCCAGTAGTTATAAATTGAATTGTATCAGCAAAGTGTGATGCGTACAACGAAGAGTTGTGCATCCAATAACCCTTCTTCCAAACTAATTGGTTATTTTCCTGTCTCAATCTGGGATAAATGATTTGGTCCCACATTACAATTTCCAAGCTTTATAATCACCTCAAAATCATATTCTTGAAACAACAATAACCATCTATAGATCTTCCCCCCCAACACAGGATTGTTGACCAAGTACTTGAGAGTGGAGTGATCTGTATACATTTTGAAATGTGCACCCAAAAAATAATGTCGAAACTTTTGTAGCGTGTAAACCATCGCCAATTCTTCACGCTCTGTAGTTGAATAATTCTTCTCAACCTTTGACATTTTTCAGCTTGCAAAGGCTATAGGGTGATCTATCTCGCCTTCGCTTGGTTGGGTTAATACCACACCCAACGTAATACAAGAGGCATCCATTGCACATGAAATTCTTTCTTCCAATCGAGAAACACAAAAATAGGTGTAGTCACCATCTTTTCCTTTAACACATCCAGGCTGTGCTGACACTCTTCAACCCAGCAGAAGGTTTCATCCTTCTTCAGTAATTTTTCCATTGGTGCGGTGATCTATGCATAAGCTTTGATGAACTTTCTATAGTAATCAATGTGCCCCAATGTTGCGCACAACTGCTTTACATTCTTCGGAGCTTCTAAATTGACAATCACAGCTATCTTCACAGGATCTATGATTAATCCCTGCTTGTAGACTACATGACCTAATAGTATCCCATAAGACACACGAAAGATACACTTCTTCAAATTTAGAGAAATTTGGTAACTGTGACAAGTATCCAACATGAGGTGCAGACTTGCAACATGGCATTTTACCAACCCAAACACAGTCCAGTCATCAAAATATACTTCTAAAACTTTATGGATGTATTCTTTGAACGTTGCAATTACAACTCTTCAAAAGATTGCGGACGCATTCTTCAGCCTGAATGGCATCATTGTGTACTAAAAGCATCGCCACTCCATCCCGACTGTCATCTTACTGAAATCCTCGGGCACAATCTTAATCTGATGGTACCCTGAGAACCCATCAGTGAACGAATAAGATTCCTGCCCTCCATTGTTCTCCATAACTTTGTCCGTAAATGCTGTTATAAATGGGTCATGAATGCATGCATCATTGAGCTTCCTCAGGTCTACACATATTTTGATTTCACCTTACTGCTTCTTTTCTTGAACCACCATAGGGCTCACCCATTCAGATTCTTCTACTGGCTCAATAATTCCAGCTTCAACCATTTTGTCTAGCTCTTTACGCACATTCTCATTATACATTGGATTTATATGGTAAGTTCTATGTTTCACGAGATCCACATCGGGTTTTAAAGTGATCTTCATCACTCCTAGATCTCCTACTATTCCTTTTAGGTCCAAGAACTTGGTGGGAGACCCCAGGGACCCCATCCCAACAATGTTTCCATGGATAGGGTGATTTTCGAGGAGTATGCCATTCTAAGTGCTCAACAGGTTGATCTGATTCATTCTTAATTAGTCAATTTGTATGCTATCATTTCTAATACTCCTTCCCCTTAATTTGATACACCATGACCTAAACCAAAACCAAATTCTAATGGTTTGATCAATTCCGTCTCTTTTAATGCTATGAGTCAGTTAAAATCTCAATTGGAGAATTTGATCATCACTTCACAAGCCTAAAAAATTGCACCCAGTTCTCCATAATAATGATGTTTTGATAAAACCATCATGGTAAATATGGTTTAGTCCATGTAACCTAATAATCCTCAAACAATTGGCAGGAGAAAGAAGAAGAACAAGTAGAAAAATAATTTTGAGCTTGCTTGAGAGACCCAACAAAACCAACCCATTCAGGGTGGGGCCACAGGTGAGAAATGCCATAAGTCCAAACTCCCTTGCAATATTTTTCAAGTGGATCACATAAATTATGAATTTCCATGTATGGATGAGATTCATAGTTTCCAGGCACAACTGGTAGCCACCAAACAAGTAGGCATGTTGTCCCATCCATTCCTTTCCTAACCACAACAACAAATAGTTGCATAATCTCCTCCACCTTCGCCCTGGGGAAATGGAGGACAAGATAATTTTCCCAGAAGAAATGCACCTATTATTATGTGTAATGAGTAGAATAACTTATCCATGAGAGCCAAACCTTATGACACTCGATAGTCAAGTTCTACCTCTAAGGACCCGATCACCCCAGTTTTGCTCAATGGAACTCTCACAATGGATAATCCTCTGGAACCTCTTATTTCTCCCACCTAAGGGTATTCTCTGAAATTTGATGCAATCCTAATGCACAAGATGCCCAAAATTATAGTATCGTTAAGAATTTATCCCAAGCACCATGTTCCATGTCTGCTCTGGAGGTTTTGTAGAGTTGTCCTACACACTACAAATATTTGTTGATTGTTATTAGAGGGGTTGATCCCTCAAAGTTGAGTTTGATTACATTTGATTTAAATGACCCTCAATTTATAATCCCCCATTTGGTCACCCTTTAGATCTAGGTGCATGTATTCAAACAAGATGTACATTACATGCTTGTGGATGAAGGGTCTTCCACTTGTTTTATGGTTGTGTCATGCTAGAAAGCTCTTGGTTCTCTAGCACTTGTCAAGTCAAGTATAATGATTCAAGACTTTATGGACATACCTTTGTGCCTCAAGGAATTCTTCGATCACTTTCCATCAAACTAAGGGGGGAAAATGTCACCATATATGTTGAAATTATTGAAGCCCCATTAAATTATATGTTGATCCTTGGTCATAGATATTTTTATGCAATTCATGTTATCGTGTCATTGGTGTTTCATGTGCTTCACTTTTCTCATGAAGATAAGATTGTCATGCTCGATTAACTTGAGTATTTTGTACTGTCGACTAATTATACTTGTACGGTAACTATTTGGCCATTTGTTGGAGATAACCCTTCAACACATGATAACATCAGCTCCAAGCAGTTTAAAATCCATTGTTTATAGGTGTTTATCCTATGCCCCTACCTAGTGTTTCTTCTACCTCTATCACTCCTATGCATATGATCTCTTCCATCATGAGTGGATCCCATCAATCTCCCGACCCTTAGGTGGTTCCTCATACTTTAGAGGTTGATAATTATGGTGAGCACGTCCCTTTAAGTCTGGATGAGATCACTTACCAATAAATCCAATCGACATCTGACACTTCTGAGTTGGGTGACACCTATAGTGCACTACTTAATGACTATATTATTTCCATTTGGACATTTGATGATCAAACATGTCATGGCATTTTGGATATTGATCTTCCTATTGAAGAACAAATCATGGAAGTATTTTTTATCTCTTATTTTCCTCAGGGAGAAATGCATCATCAATCATATTTCCTTCCCGAGGTAGACAAGTTAGATGAGTCATAAAAAATCATGGCTTCATCTAACAATGTTAAGTGGTCCCATTCCCCCATCATGTTGCATGATATTTTCTTAGAGGGGAACTTGGTGAAAATTGCAAAGACTATACCCATCAACATTTCTATGAAATTGGGTGTCATGGAAAATAATTGGATTGAACTATAACCGCTGCGAAATTGAAACGTGTACCACCCGTTTCAAGGAATTCCATAATTTTTTCATTTGGTATTATGAATAAATGCATGGTATTTCCCCCAGATTGTTGAACATGAAATTAAGGCATATGAAAAAGCTAATCCAGTTAGGCAAAGGATTGATCCAGTCAATCCCCATAAAGCAGTTTCTATCAACGTAGAGGTTCAAAAGCTATTATAAGTTGGTTTCATTTATTTGGTACCCTTAATGGAATGTGTCTCAAATATTGTTTTGGTCGATAGGAAATAAAGGGAGGTTAGGGTTTGTGTTGATTATAGGGATTCAAAACTGACTTTTCCAAACTATAATTATCCAACCCCTTTTATCAATCAAATTCTATATGAATGCACTAAGAATGTTATCTTTTCCTTTATGGATAGTTTTTCTAGCTATAATAAAATATAGATCAAACTAGTGGACCAACAAAAAATAACTTTTATCTACCCATGAGGAGCATTTGCATATCGAAAATTTCCTTTTGGTATTAAAAATATTGGTGAAACTTTCTAGCGGGCCATTTTTTATGCATTTCATCACATTAAACACATCATTGAGGTCTACTATATGTTCTTACTACTCAGTCCCTTTGGCGTGAGGATCAGCCAACCCAACTTAGGAAAGTATTTCTTCATTGTCGTCATCATAAAGTTAGATTAAACCCACATAAGTATGTCTTTTGAGTATTTTTTGGGAGGTTGCTAGGCTTCATCATTTCCCAAGAATGGATTAGAATTTATTCTTCTAAGGTCAATGCTATAATCAATTTTCCTCCTCCACGTACTCTTCACTAGGTTAAAGTGCTTGAAGGGAAGGATAATTTATTGCATAGTTTTATTGTAAAAATATATTGATATAATGAAAGGTTTTATGTGTATTTTGAATAAATGTGTACCTCTTATATGGGATGACTAGGCATATAAGTCTTTGATGCTTTGAAGCAATCCTTGTAGTTTGGCCCATTACTGGGCTCTCCTAATTTTAATCGAGACTTTTTTCTCTATCTCATGTCCTTTAAATACTCCATCGGTATTGGTCTTATCCAAGAGGATGAGATGCACAATGAAAATAATATTTACTATCTTAGAAAATCCTTATTGGTTTGGAGCTTTATTATTACCACATTGAGAAGTTGGTTTGGAAGAAGTTGTTGTTGTCTAGTGTTTATGGAATTACATACTCTTGAAAAATACTATGATAATTATTGAATCCAACCCTATGAAACATATACATAGTCATAAAATCATTGGGGGAAAGTACCTGAAATGGATTGTTATCCTTCAAGAGTTTTATTTGGAGTTTATGGTTGCTAAATCCAAGAAATATTTATCATTTATTGAGTTAATATCGTAGTTATCTTGAGTTGATGAAGAATTTGTGGTTGAGGAATCATTGCTTGATGAATCCTTATTCTTCAATAACTCATCTAATATAAGTTATGGATATGTTCTTATTTAGTTACATACTCAACATTTTTGGTATGAATTGTCTCATGTTGAACGTCATCATATATGCCATCATGCTAGGCACTATGTCATTATTTTTTATACTCTTTATATCCACAGAGTTGATGTGTTGTTACTTTGATCTCTCACTCATGAGGAGGAAAAATTAATATTGGATGATTTCCATGTAGGAGCACGTGATGGTTATTTATATGGGCATCAATTGCTCAAAACAATGTGTGTTCTGGTTTCTTTTGGCCTTAAATCTTTAAGGATTATATTACTATGGTCCAAAAGTGTCATCCATGTCAAATATTTACTAAGAATGTGTTCTTACCCTTCTACACTTCACACTATGGTTTCTATTGGACCCTTTTCTAAATGGGGCATTGATGTTATGTAGCGTAACCCTACCTTAGCTAGAGCACACCACTACATCATCATAGAAGTGTACCATTTCGATAAGTGGGCTAAGGCCATGCCTATCTTCTCTAATGATGGCACCACTACAACATTATTGATATTCAACTATATTATTTCTAGGTTTGGGCTACCCAAAATTATCATGATGTATCGTCATTCACATTTTCACAATCATGTAATGATGGAATTAATAACCAATTTTGTTTTTCAATAATAACACTCAACCCCCTATTATCCCTAGGCTAATAGACAAGTAGAGGCCATCAATTGTCTTGAAAACCATGCTTCAAAGGATGGAAGGTAATCATAAGTAAAATTGGAATGTTCTACTTATTTTCATGTTATGGGCCTATCAAACCTCACTTAAAACATTTACAGGTTTCACTCCTTTCCAATTGGTTTATGGAGTGGGGGTTGTACTTTTGGTTTAGTGCGAGGTTCCATCATTGAAACATTTCATTGAACTACTACCTAACACTTTCATAGAGGAAGAGAATCTCTTACATTGCACCCATCAGGAAAAACATATTCACTATGCTATAATAGCCAACAAGATTCATATGAATAATGTCAAGGATCAATATGATAAATTTGTTCAACCTCACATGTTTATGGAAGGTGATTTAGTTTTGGTCTATGATCGAGATCATGATAAGTTATGTGTAGGTAAGTTGCAACCCCTCTAGCATGGTCACTATATTGTTAATGTTTTCTATAAAAAATAGGCCTACAAGTTGGTAGGTTATGATGGAAAACCTTTTTTTGAGCCACGTAATGGGCTCTATGCCATAAATTAATATGCATAAGTATTCTACCTGCATGGGTCTTATACATATCATATATAGGTTTGAATGGGGTTTGGTTTTTTCTCTTTTTATTTTGTATAGAAAATTACTTTTCACGTTCACTTATGCATGGTGAAATATCGGTAGATGTCAAGACCCTCCACAATTTATGTAAGCTTTACAAATAGTGTCAATTGTAGTACTCAGAACCTTGCTTCTACTTCTTTGGTCATCTTTTCACCCAATAATGAGATCATGAGTTTAGGGGGGGGGGGGGGGTTTCTTGGTCCGGTGACCAATAACATGGTATAATATAGTGTCATTATTGTGCTCTTGTTTGAGGATATTTCCCTTGGAATAAATCACATGGTTTCAAACTTGATTCATAACTCATAGTATCTCAATAGAGCCATGTTTATTCTATGAGGAATCCTACATTACTTCGTTATTATTTGAGGGTATGTATCTTGGATGACATTTTCTTTGCATTACCCACATTCATATTTCTCAAGTCTCTAATCCTCTAGCTGATTGATTGGCTATCTATGTCTTGGATTGACATTTGTCACATTAAGTTAATAAATCATGCATAACACACACTCATTAGAAGAATAGATGAAATCATCATAAGAAAACATGTACAACAAGAGAGAAGAGAGAAATCATAAAAATAAAAAATAAAAATTTTAAAACTCAAAAAAAAATGTATGGTCCTATTTTTACTTGATCCATGTTTTATTTCTTATGGATCTAGTATTTCTGAGTGGATTTTACAAGATGGGGTGGTATTTTTATCACGACATCCACTCGACCTTAGGCATGTTATTTTTTAACCTGACATGTAGGAGTAGGTCGTTCCTTTCCATTTATGTTGCATCATTGATCATCATTTCCTTCTTCATTGTACCATAGATTCAATGTCGCCAAGTTATGGAATTAGCCACTCTATATTTACATGTTGAAGCCTATATGATAGTGCCTTCCTTCATATGGAAACCATAGTTTAGCACCTCTTTTTTGTTTTGGTTTTCATGTTGCATATTTTTATTATTTCAAAATCCCTCCTTTTGACCCATCATGACTTTGAATCTAAACCTCATGTCATCTTCTTTGTCATTTTCTGGCTATACCCTGAGAGGATTCCATCACTAATTTTTTATTTGTGCTTTCTACTAGATTTACCCTCTCTTATGCATATTGATATGCCTTGGTTTTGTCTCATCATCACAAGCACACTATCGTTGGCCCTTTCATTTTCTTTTTCTTAGTGTTCTATCATTCTTGGAGGGTCTTCTATGATGACTAGTTTTCCTTACTAGCCTCTTTTCTCTTTCCTGCATAATGTGGTTCCATTAGGTCAGAACTAGTTTCTGCCCTTTATAACACTTGTTCCCCTAGGATGATCTTCGCTTGTGTACTTCTAATGTATCTTAAGTACTTTTTGTTGCTACAACACCCTCCAAAATTTCACTACATTTAAATTTTGGATCCTCCTTCATTGTCGTATCAAGTGTCACCTTGGTCATCAAGTGTCATTTCATGTTTATCTATATGTTTAAGTATTCTTGAATGTTCTCAAGTGTTGGCTTAAGGGGGCCTGCCCCAGGTTGAGAGTTGTTCGTACCAACTAACAGAACCCTAAAGGCTGGCCCTTTCGGGAACAACCTGCATAGCACAGGTTGCAGTCTCACCTAAAGCAGTATTGGGGGATGATAGAACCAGGTTTCTGTGTCCAGAGGTGTGTGATAAGTAGTTTCAGCTCTGGTAGTTTAGATCTTCCTTCGCGCAGATCGATATCTTTCTAGGGCTTACTACTGTAACTTAGGTAAAATGGCTTCTAGACCTTTGAGAAGGTCCATGATCAGAATTTACAGACCCTAAGGAAGCATTGTATCTACTTTCGCATGTTAATAAACAACACTAGATCCGGCTTTGTGCAGATCTATCAAATTCATCAAAAATCATAACAAAATTAACCCTTAACTTCTCGAACATAGATAATTACTTAAGATATGCATAAATATCGTAGATTCACTAGATTCACGCAACATTTATACATTTTTCCATAGAAAAAATATTATAAAGCGACAAATCATAACATAAACAAAATCGAGAATAATACTTAGATGCAAAGTATTTCTTCAGAATCAACCTTTATTAAGATTCAACATTCAGATTATAGACTCCTTTACCCTGTGCACCAAGCTGCAGGGGTCCACGCACTTAGTTGTGGACCTTCCAAGGCCTCCTATGAATTCAACATCAAGAGCCCTCCCATTTCACCTAAGTACAGGAAGTAGAGCCTTCCTACCTTAGAAATTGCCCAAAACATTCTCTATCTTGACTCCAAGTTATCAACTACTACCTCTAGACTCACTATGACTTTACTATATATAGCTTTCTTTAATATAATACGATGGTTTGTGGACCATGGCTGAGTCTCAAAATTGACCTATTTACTTATCCAAACAAGGGGCTAAAACCCCTTTGATTGCTATCTAACTATGTGCTCCACACCCACATTTCACAGAGACTTTACATCTTTTACAAAAAATTTACAAAATTTGGGTTAACTAACCCCAAACCTAACCCTAGGGACCTTATCCCAATAGGCCCCCAACACAAATAGGGTGACTTTCCCTCGAGTCACTCAGCGAGATTTTCTACATTATGACGGAGCTCACTAAAATCCTGCTTCAAGACTTCCATCTTTGTGATTCCTTGTATTGTCTCCTACTGTACCTCTTCAACCATCTTTCCGGTAGTTGGTCCTTCTACTGCTAGACTCATGTTCTGTTGAGTCTACTACAATGCATTCAATTTTTCTGTATGGTCTAAGCAATCTGGCTGGCCTCCTTTGTCCACGGTTTAAGTCGAGCCTTCAAAAATGATTCTTTTTGCTACAAGTCCTGAACTTGTATCTGTAGCAGATTTCCTCCTTGTAGATCTGTAAAGCATTAGACTGGCGCCAAAGTGCATCCAGTCGCCCTGATTTCATCATATTTTTGTTGTGCTTCACTAATTTATGTACATAATTCCTGCAAGGTTTGGTCCTCCTGCAAAGTATCCCATAACTCCATGGTGTGGTTAAAAAGGAAGTCACAACCTTTCACTTCCTTGTCTAGAGTAAGCATGTGCTCCTTGATGGTTGTTCCATGTTGCTCCCGAACCTTTGGCATAGTACTGGGTTGCAACTTCAGCTGCAACTCTGAGATATTCATTTGAAAACCAAAGGTAACCCTGCCGATATAATCTTTTGATGCACGTACTGTAACAACCAATTTTCTTACTTTTGTTGAAACTGCAACATCCTCTGGGATGTTCAATTCCATAACTGATTTGTAGGCCTTCTCTATTGTTGTCTCCAGGATCTGACTTCGTTTCTAGAGTTCCTACTTTTCCTTCAGCACTTCAGCTTTCTCCGTGAACATCTACTCATTATTGACTTTGAACTCACTTATGACTATGAGTGTGCGTTGCTCCCCTGATCCTTACTTCGTCTGAAACCCCTTGATGCAACACATGGAGGGTCTAAAGTAGGAGCACGTCCAAGTTGATGCCCATGTCCTTCACTGTACCTGGCACAACATGTTCCTCCTCTGACTCCACGCGAACAGACCCTTCTAGTAAAGGTATCACTCTAAGGTCCAAGGTTGGTTCCAGTTCTTCTATTGCTCTGCTTCCTTACGCCAGGCTCACTTGCACCCCGCTTGCTTGCCCAATGCTCGCTTGAATTTTTCCAATCTAGATCTACAGGGCATGCAAATCCTTTTGGGCACTCCCCAGTGTCTACATATACTATTTCTTGAAATTTTTCCACAAATATGTTGTTGTGTCCTTGAATTTTCGCTAATCTCGTCGAGATCTCCCTCTGTCAAGACTGTTGGGTCGATGCGCATCTGCTTATCGGACTTATGCTTCTTTCATTGCCCAATAGTCTTCTCCTTTCCATGCCTCTTCAAGGTGAAGGGAGTACTCTACTCTTCTCCACCGCCTCCTTCCTGGCCTGCGAGCTCCTATTCATTTGTGTGTTGTGAAGTCAATCCTTCGACGTCTTCTATGTCCGGACATTCTTTCTCAGCTTGTTCTTTTGTAGCGTGCTCTTTCTCAGTGCATTCCTTCGAAACACATTCTTTTTTTGTGGTTGCCTTGTCAACGACTTCTTTCTTCTTTTGCTCAGCCAGAGCTCACGCAACCTTCTAAGATGCTTCCTTACGCTTCTGCACAGCAGAGCTCTCTACAACTTTTCTTGTATACACACCAATCTCCTTAGGTTCACACCACTTTGTTGGCCAACTCCCCACGATTTCCTACACGTCCATCTCAGATACCAAATATGGTAGCTTGTGCCATAGGTGCTTTGAGTCCTTATGTACCCTAATTGAAATGTTGTGGAAATCAGCCTTGAACTCTGTGTAGGCCATCAATTTCTCGAACAAGGTTGGGGACAACCTTGGCCTCTAACTGATAACCATTCGAAGTTCCATCTCCATTAGAATCCATAAAATTTTTGACTCTTTGATCCTTTCCAGATCCTTTGTTTCCCACAGTGAAGTGAACCTTGCTGCCTCTAGTAAATCTTTCGGCTGCGGGAGAAAGTGACTGTCCTCCAGTAATCTCCAAGCTACTAAAAAAATAGATAGTAACAACCATGCATAATGGAAGGGCTTTCTCTCTTCCTGAGATTTGTGGTAGTTCGTGAGGAACTCCTCACAAAGATACTTCACCCAATTGTATTGAACTCCCTTCACGAACTAGGTAGCTAATGATACTACCAACACCGAAACTTCATCTGTGCGACACTTACTCATGATTCTTCCTGCAAGAATCTGGGTGGTGAACTGCACTTCTTGGTCCTGAATAAAGTGCATATAATATCCGCGCAAATTCTTAACGAGCCCATATTCAGCCTTCATCTTGTCTACTAACTATTTCTCACCACTTTTCCCTCCAAACTCCTTGGCTAGGTCCACCCCTTTGTAGGGAAGCTTTGTGATCCAATGAATTAGCATGTCTGTAATCGGGATGGGCTCCCTAAGCCATAAGCATCCATCATGCACCATCGCAAGGTGTTGCTGCACACACACCATGTTGATAGTCAATTTATGAAAATGCAACACATAGAGCATGTGAAGCAACTCCACCTTCTCAGTACCTCTGACCCACTTCATGGGTTCCAACCATGTAACCCCAGTCTCTTCATAATATATCTTTGTCATATATTTGCTAGTCACCAAATATGGTAATCACTTATGGTTTGCGAGGTCCCAATCCTCCATTCTCAGAACTGGAATGCGCACTAGTGTTGTGCCTTCAAATTCCACCTGTTCAGGAAATAAGGGTGTCAAAACCGTAAATTTCCCGGAATCTGGGTCCCTAATAACTTTGGTTTTTCCCTTCTGTGGAGGGATATATGCGGGGATCTGTGTGATAGGCTCAACCTCCTCTGCATCCAACTCCTCTAGGCCTTGGTATTCTTCTTCCTCTACATCAATCACTTTCACCCGTTGTTTATCTCTTTTCTCCTTCTGTCGCACCTCTGGGTTCTTCCTTGGTGATTGTCTCACCAACATCGGCTTCTTCTATTTTTCTTTGGTAGTAGATTGCATTGGCCTAGACAACCTCGGCACCGTAGGCACAGGGGTTGTAGCTTCCATACTTGAGATCTCAGGGCCCGGTGCATCAGAAACAATAGCTTCAGAACTCACAGCTTCTGCGGGATTTGTGGCAGTAATTCGTTCTAAGAACAATTCACAGGTTGTTGCAGACAAATTTTCAAATGAGGGGCTCAACACGAGTGCTTCCCAGTCTTTGTTCTTCATACAGTGACAGAAATAGGGTTCAGACACAATCCTCAGAACGCAAAGTGTTCTTCAGTGAACTAACATGCTCAATTAATAGGAGGGTTTGAATTCAAATCCGACCATTCCCCCTAATTTTTTTTATCCTTAATGCATCTTTGGCAACAGATCTCCAAATATTTTTTCCATAAATGGCGCCTACCCACTCCTCTTCACTTATTTTTGGCCATCAAATCATTACTAGTAACTCCAATGGCTACTTTTGGAACCATCTGTGCAACACCATCCTCCATGGCACAACTTATCCGGTGCAGCTTCACCTTTCGCACTCTTGTCATCCATCGCACAGCCTCCTTACCACGTTCTTCACTTAGCTGCACAGTGTAGTTTATAGTCCTGCAATACCTTGCGGCTACTTGGATTACTAAGACTATCTTTCTTTCATATAGTCATTGCATAGGGGTAGGATCCCCTATGTACAACTTCAGCCTACTTCCATTCACTTTTCCAAGGAATGGTTCCCCATTCAGGTTCACGAGCTGAACTGTGCCACCATCTGTGATCTCCTTAATAACATATGGCCCCAACTGGTGCTTTTGAAACTTTCCTAGAAATTTCGTGAACTTGTTGTCATATAACAACACTAAATCATCTATATTGAACGTACACAACTTAATATGTTGATCATGACATGCCTTCTTGCATTCCTTTTGCACTTGCTGGTGAAATCCTATAAGAAATTGGTCTTCTTCTAACTCCATGATCTGCACGAGCTATTCCTCCAAGGTCTCATGATCCACCATTTCTGTCAATGTTGTAATACGTAAACTTGGGACAATATACTCCATAGGCATTACTCCCTCAATCCCATAGACCAGTCTAAACAGTGTTTTGTCTGTCAACTTCTTGCAAGTCGTCCTATAAGCCCACAACACATCAGGTATGTGCATGTCCCAGTCATTTCTCTATGTGTTGCAATCCTTCGTCAATGCATGCTCCAAAATCTTGTTAAAAGCTTCCACCGTTCCATGGCCCTGTGGGTTATAGGGTGTGCTCTTCTGATGATACACCTGGAATTCTTCAAGCATCGTGCTGATCATTTCATTTAATAAATGTGTGCCCTGATCACTTATCAATATCTTAGAGCATCCAAACTGTGTTAGGACATATTCAAACAAAAATTTTGTAGCAGTGGCCAATGTACAATCCTTCATTGGTTGTGCTTCTACCCACTTGGTTAAATACTCAGTTGGGTTAATGATATACTACATGCCCGTCTTCTTCCCTGGTGGTTGTATTGGACCTATAAAATCAACGACCTATTTGTCAAATACTTGCAATGAGACTTGAGGATGTAAAGGCAATTCATCCCTTCACGAAGGCTTCCCCGTCCTTTGGAAAGCATATCACACCTTGAAATATGCCTTAGAATCCTTGTGTAATGTCAACCACCATAACCCAACATGAAAAAATTTCTTCTTGGCCACTTTCCCTGCATAGTGACCTCCTGCCGCTCCTCTATGGGCTTCAGCTAGGATACTAGCATGTTCAGACTCTAGAAAATACCTTCACAATATCTCAGTTGTTCCCATCTTATACAAATGACCCACAATCACTAAAAAATCCACACCGCAAACTTGTTACAGGGAAAAGTGTCTATTTAGAACTGCTCTATCCCACTAAGGTGTGACAGCTACCTTAGAAACAAATAGAGAAAAACTACTTTTGTTTTTCTTTTATGAATTATAGATAGAGAGGAACAGAAAGACCAACCTCTGTCTTGCGCTAATCCCTTGATTCGATCCCTCTCTTCTTTGATAGTAATCAGCTACTTGCTCCCTTACACGCCCAGCTTCAGAAAGTACCTGTAAGATCACAGAAGCATAGCACTATACAAAGACATGGATCTATAATCATAAACAATCTAGGATCAGATGTAAATTGACCATACAAATGTAACAAGCATCAATGATACAAAAGCATGGAGGAAAACTCAAATAGCTTTTATTGATAAACAAGAAAAGAGCCAGGAGGAGTTACAACTAGTTGTTCCGAGCCAGCATCAACCTCCCAGCAAAGAAGCCCCTCTTCACCTCAAACAAAGCTTAGATCACCCAACAATCTGATGTTTGTCTCTAGAAACCAACAACAATTCCTTACAATATGCAAAATTCCAGCCTCTGGATCTCTGGGATGAGGGATCCATATATAGATATCTATAAGGGGGATGAGTCAGCTTTTGATTTGATTAGTGTCTTCTCTCTGATAGTTCTTGCTTCCACTTGGAGACTGAGGGCCTCTTACTCATCCTTGGTCGAATTCAGTGAGGCAAGTGTCATAGGAGAAGATTCTGGAAGCTTCCATTGCCTCTCCACCTCGCGGAATGACACTGCCATTTGTCATTTCTCGCCCATCGCACCCCACAGAAGGGGCTTTTGAATGCAACGCACCCTCACAGTGTATTTGGGTGAGATGCAATGCACCTAGCGAGTGGAGCAGCTGCAATGATCCTGTTTTGACCAATTCTGAGCAGTTTCTCATGGAGAACTTCTGGGAGAAGCTGTAATCTGTTGACCTTGTTCCTTTAGGGGTTAGAACAACACTTTTAGGGACTTAGGAGCCCTTGGTTTATGGACATTTCATGCTTGGGGTTGTAGGGCCCAAAAATGTCTATAACAGTTGCCCCCTAAAGTATGAGGCCGTTAATCTTTTGGTGTCGGGTGAAATGATTTATTATGAGGATCCGAAGTTCTTTCAATGCTGGGAGGAGACCTGTAATAAGATACAAAACAATACATTATCTTCATATTGTTTTCATGATCTAGCTGAGGCAGGCATTCCCATGCTCATCTTTATAAATTCATTTTCATGTACATAGGACAGACAATCGTCTGAGTGTAGACTGATGATTCTGGTAAAGCCATCATCCTTTTGATAGGATGATTATCTGTGCTACAATTATGTACATTTAATGTCTTTATTTACCTGAATATATATCACATCCCGGATGGATGAAACTAGATCCGGGGTCTTCAATCTCGTCCGATCTTCACTCAAAGTACAAGTCGATCCATGTGAGAAATGTTCTGAAGTCGAACATGGAAAGACATCGCTTGATTACCAGTTAATGATGTAAACTGTTAACAAGCGTGAGAGGAATCATCGATAATGATAATGACCCTCAAGGTACTGCAGTACAATTCACGTGGTGTGAATAAAGGACTTGGCGTCGAACACCACGCAAAATCTTTCGGTCGAAGGCCATTGATGTAAACCTATCGCCGGAAGTGAGAAACTTGCCATTGAGGCATGCAAGCTTCAAAGTACTGAATGGGGTGTTCCTAGATCAACTTCTTGGATAATGAGCTGATGTCGACAAGAAGTGATCCGTCGCAGGAGGGCCTTAATGAATCCCACATCAATGACACGGAACGGAGTAAATGATTTTAATGGAGGTGAAAATGATCTGGTGATATAAGGTTCAGGGTGGCGGTCATGAAAGAATGGAGTATAATGTATGGTAGTGGGTGAGACACAGGTGAATTCTCTGAATGACTTCTCTTGAACATATCGGCAACACTGATGTGACGGATTGGTAGCATTAACCCCAAATGTGGATGGTATGGTGTGACCATGGTGATGTGACCGGTGAATGAAACAACCCAACCCGACTCGGACACGGAATGGAAGTGTCATGTTCAAGAGCGACTTGCTACCAACAAAGTTTCTTTAAGTTTTCTTCCTAATTATTCCCTAGTCATTTCTGACCAGCACCTCTTTATTTTTGTCAAGCTTGAGGAGGATAACATATGCTTGTTCTATAATTTGCCCTTCGGGCAAACCCATCGCTATGTTTTAACGAGCCTAGCGATAGTGAAACTCGTTCTCTCCTAAAGACAAGTTTGTCGCTATTAATCTTTTTAACGAGTTTAACGACAAAGATAACTAGGTCCTTTTCAATTTTAGAGAGTCTGAAAAGGAACATAAAGGTAACTCCAAAATTCCTTTTTCATCATCTAATCCCTTAAGTCTGAAAAAGTATAAAACAATACAGAAGGGATGAATTTTCGATACTTTTAACGAGCCGAACAAAACAAGCGCTTGATCGTTTTGTGTAATAATCCCTCAGGTCCAAAAAGATTAAAATCTAGAGGAGGGATAACACTTCCTGTCCCTTTAACGAGCTGGAGAGGCCAATGGCTCGGCAATCTTTTCATATTTTACAAGTCAGTTGAAAAGAGCTTAAAGGAGACTCGTCTTTTGAGGAACAAGTGATAAAACGGGTAGCAGCTAATTCCAGGTAAGGTTTCAAATTTTTCAATCACAGCAGTGTCACAAGGATGGCTAGTGAAATCACTCTTCGCAGCTGTTCCTCAAAATGGGTAAACAATCAAATGGAGGTGAATGATCGGCCAATGAAAAAGTGGAGGTGACGGTGCAAACACGACAAAGGCTTTAATGGCTGAAGTACTACATTCACGATGGTTATTTGCCAGGGGATAGTTCATTTTTAACGAGCTTAAACGCAGGTGGAAACATTTGCTCATGTCTTATGTTTATCTTTTAACGAGCTTGAACTATGTGCTAAAACTGCTCGATTAATCCAGTCGTGTGATAAGAATGTCTCATATAGAATGGAAACTTTTAGAGTTTTGCCCCACATCCTTTCTTTATGCAAGTTAAGAAACGACCAATCCTACGAGTTTAAAGGGTTAGAGGTCCTAAAAATTTTAAAAATAAATAGTCGCTCTTCGCTTGCAAGCCAAAAGGTTTGCATGCCCCCAGGTATAAAACAGAGTTTCAAGGTTACCCCTTCTTTAGTCCGTTAAAACATTTGTTTTACCGAGAGAGGCCTACCTCTTACAGGTTAATAAAGATAGTTCTATTTACGGTGTAAACAAAACACCTCTTCGGCGATGTCTACCGAGATAAACAAAGGTGAGTGGAGATGCCCGCCAACTCACATAACTTTGACAAGAGGATCTTATTCCAGTCCAACTCCCTCTTCCAATCATGGACGGGAGTACAGAGGTCATATACTCTCGCGGAAACCTACCCTATACCCGAGGTTTTCCTGCCGAAGCAGACCAGGGTGCATGCCCCCTAGGTTTCAGTCATGTCCCTCGAATCACTCACACTCATCGGGTGGATGGACTGGGGGTTGAGACATTTCTTGCATGAAAAGACCATTTAGGGATGGTATATGACTATTTGCTATGTGTGATCCGGGAAATGAAAGCTAGTCTACGAGCTTGACCACTCTTCCTTCGTGCGGAAAACACATCACTCTAAAGAGTGATGAGACAATGGCTCTCATGCAATAAATATAGTCTCATCCAAGGAGTAGATTGTAATCTAGGGGTCCTTGAACTACCATTACGTTCATGTGAACAGTTTTCCCTCTCAATGTTATGGGCACATTGGGAAGGATCCCTAACGGTCGACTGGTTCCTTTATCAAAACCTGTTAGATTTCTCATCTCAGGCAAAAGCGATGGCGAAGCAGTTAAGGAAAGGATACTCACAGAAGCCCCCTCATCTATGATGGTACCAGCCATAACCATTCTATATATTTGAACAATGATTCGGAATGGTACACTAGCTGGTAAACGGGGTCTGCCTAGTTGATTCCAGTCGAAGGAGACAACTAGGTTGCTTGGAGGTGGGACCGAATAGACGGCCGGGTATGACTCTAACGAACTTCCTTCCTGCGGTAAAGGAACGGGTAAATTGCCCCCATGTTCGTTGGAGTTTGTGCTTATGAAAATAATTTGGACGGTGTCATCCTTGTTCTCTTCAGTGATTGTATCATCTGAAGATGGAACCTCTAAAGGCAAGACCGGGTCAACTGCCGCGTCGACCTTTTGACTTTCGTCTAGTATGGATGCAGATGGTTTATATTCAATGATAGATGCTTTGGCCGACCACCTGAGCGGGCCAGCTGGATTTTCAACTAGTGACGGACTCGGCAAGAGTTTTTCATATCCAGGAGGAAGTCGTAATGGTGAAACCGGAAGATCGTCCAAAACTCTTTTAGCTTCGTCTAAGAAGGGACAACGGTGGACGGCATGATCGCCTTCGCACAGTTTACAAGGAAATCTATATCTTCCTTTTTTTCCTAGGGCTTCACTTTCACTAGTCGACGGTGTGTTTTCAACATGATCATCAGAGGTTGACGACACCGGGTTATCCATACGAGGAGACCAGTCCCTTAAGATCCGAGGGATGCAAGGACAATCTCTGTGATAGTGGTCTCCTTTGCAAATGACACATGGCGATTTAGGCCTGGTTGGTGCAGTGTGTGGATTTTCACTAGACGACACTCGTTTGCCCCCATTCGCTTTTGGCTCCTTCTTCTTCTTCTCTTTCTTCTTCTTTTCCTTTTTCTCCTTAGGTACTTGACTTTTGGCTTTACCAGCCCCATCAAGCGAAGAGGAAGGAGGAGAGGAAGAATTAGAGGAAGTAGAAGGTTGATGGGTAACTCTGGACTCGTCTAATTGCTGATTCGATTGTTCAGGAATTGTGGTGTTCTAAATTATAGAGGTTGAGAAGAGCCATACAGGCAAACCAATTGTCAGTCCTGGAAGCGACAATGTGGCCATATGGGGTGCACCAACATCTCCCCAAGAGGAGAAGGGACTAGGATTTCCTCCAAGGGGAATTCCTTGGTTGGTGGATTCGATTTTCTCAACCCAAGATCAACGTAGGAAAGGGGTAATGAATATTCTGTTTAAAATAAATTTTAGACGCTTTGACACAACTTGTTTTTTCAGTTTTTAAAATTCGAGAAAAAACAAAAGATGACTCTAGTCTCCTTCGATTTTTAATGAGCCTGAAGTGACAAGTGCTCAGATGGACCTTTTCTGTTAAGGAGTCTGAAAAGGAATGAAAGGGACTGCTCTGGAAATCTAGGTAGAGGGAGTACCAAACCAATCGCAAAATTGCAGAATACTTTTTACGGTACGGTAGTCAATCTTCCCGAATGTTGTGTTCAGTGCATTGCGATCGATAGGGTGGCAGACACAGCTTCCTATGGAAAAAGGATTTAAGCCTATTGGGGTCTCCCAAAATATACTCAACAGTACGTGCGAGCACAAGTCCGCACTGGCACTTATCGTCTCAAAGTGGAGTAATCACCCAACCATCAGTGAGAACAACAGTTACTAGGTTTTACGACGCCCGAATACGTCTCTAGCCTAGACTTCTAAATGTTGTGTGTTAAGTTCCAAAGCGTTGTTAGATTCATTGAATTTATTTTAAGTTGATCTTGCTTATGAAGTTTGTCTTTCGGGTTCACCACGAGATGTAGATGTAATTCCTAAAATGCAGTCTAAGATGATAAATAAACTTTTTATCTCTTTTATTCAATGAAAATCCTAGCTACTAGGGAAAAGAAAGACAAAATCTTTTCACAAAGAGCAAAGAGCACACTCTAAATGCACTTTCCTAAATCAAGCCAATCAAACTGTCTATATGCAAATGCACATGCATGTATTTGTTTTTCGACTTTCTTAGTATATGGATGCTAAAAAGAAAGTTGATGCAAAAATCTGAATTTCGTTTCAAGCGAAAAATATAAACAAGTTTCTTTTCGAAATCAAAAAAATGGAGATGATCACAAAACCTTACGATTTTGAAATGAATACTCGTTCTTGACACTAGAAAATTACAAATTCATACAAAAAGAAACAGTAACAGGATAATCGACCATCAACAACAATCAAATCTTTCCTAGGATTGAAATCGACACTTGCGACAGTTTCAAATCAAAGGACGACAGTACGATTACGCTACTTTTGCAAAGGAGAACTGTAAATGACTCAACAAACACACAAAAAAAATCTACAGTTCTTTTGTACAAAGGAGGCGGAATAACAGCAAGGAAAAGGGGTTTCAAACAGACATATACTGATCACAGGTAGCAAAATTCAGGAATAGAACTGGAAAGAATGATCCACAGAAGCCACAACTGCATAGAGCTAGTCTGATCAGCGCACCTGTAACACAGAGAATCTGAAATGCAACGCAAGTTGTCCACTCGGGAAGTGCACTGAAATTCAGAATCTCTGAACAGTACCTGCGCTGGGCCAGAAACGAGACTCTGTTCGGGTTCCGGGTCACAGTTTGCAGTTCAGTTCTTGGGTTTTGGCTGAGCAATAAAGCAATTAGTAATGCAACAATCAGAGGTAGATCTAAGGAGGATCTAAGAACTATCACAAGGGCAATCATATAGTTTGTGAATCAGTTGTTTAAATCATAAACAGATCTAGTAGATGGATTGAAGTAGCAGTCGTCTACTTTGCATTTGTTATGGCAAATGCAGTTCGAATGCTACTTGTAAGTTTATGAAATAGACAACAAAGAATGATAAAAAAACAAACTAATTAGCTCCCCATTGGAGTCGCCATTTTGTTACAGGGAAAAGTGTCTATTTAGAACTGCTCTATCCCACTAAGGTGTGACAGCTGCCTTAGAAACAAATAGAGAAAAACTACTTTTGTTTTTCCTTTATGAATTATAGATAGAGAGGAACGGAAAGACCAACCTCTGTCTTGCGCTAATCCCTTGATTCGATCCCTCTCTTCTTTGATAGTCCTCAGCTACCTGCTCCCTTGCATGCCCAGCTTCACAAAGTACGTGTAAGATCACAGAAGCATAGCACTATACAAAGACATGGATCTATAATCATAAACAATCTAGGATCAGATGTAAATTGACCATACAAATGTAACAAGCATCAATGATACAAAAGCATGGAGGAAAACTCAAATAGCTTTTATTGATAAACAAGAAAAGAGCCAAGAGGAGTTACAACCAGTTGTTCCAACCCGGCATCAACCTCCCAGCAAAGAATCCCCTCTTCACCTCAAACAAAACTTAGATCACCCAACAATCTGATGTTTGTCTCTAGAAACCAACAACAATTCCTTACAATATGCAAAATTCCAGCCTCTGGATCTCTGGGATGAGGGATCCATATATAGATATCTGTAAGGGGGATGAGTCAGCTTGTGATTTGATTAGTTTCTTCTCTCTGATAGTTCTTGCTTCCACTTGGAGACTGAGGGCCTCTTACTCATCCTTGGTCGAATTCAGTGAGGCAAGTGTCATAGGAGAAGATTCTGGAAGCTTCCATTGCCTCTCCACCTCACAGAATGACACTGCCATTTGTTGTTTCTCACCCATCGCACCCCACAGAAGGTACTTTTGAAATGCAATGCACCCTCATAGTGTATTTGGGTGAGATGCAACGCACCTAGCCAGTGGAGCAGCTGCAATGATCCTGTTTTGACCAATTCTGAGCAGTTTCTCATGGAGAACTTCTGGGAGAAGCTGTAATCTATTGACCTTGTTACTTTAGGGGTTAGAACAACACTTTTAGGGACTTAGGAGCCCTTGGTTTATGGAAATTTCATGCTTGGGGTTGTCGGGCCCAAAAATGTCTATAAAAAAACTACTAACTCCTTCTTCTGTTGAGTGGAATAACCTTCTGGAGATGTTCCTGTTGTTAAAACTTGAATCATATCTTCAAAGTGATCATCCGTGACGCACACCGTAAAGATCTACACATCCAGAAATCGTTCCTCCAAACTACTTGGTTCCCTGCCTATTTCAATCTTTAATAGATGGTTTAGGCCTGCATTCAGCGTGATAGGCTTCATAGTCACTTCAAAGTCATACTCCTGGAACAATAGTAACCATCGATATATCTTCCCCCCCAACATAGGCTTATTGACCAGGTACTTCAGCGTGGAATGATCTGTATACATTTTAAAGTTTCCACCCAACAAATAATGCCTAAACTTCTGCAATGCGTAGACCATTGCCATCCCTTCGAGCTCTATTGTGGAGTAATTCTTCTAGGCTTTGGATAAATTTCTACTCATGAAAGCTATCGTATGATCAATCTCTCCCTCACCTACCTATGTTAATACTACTCTTAACACAATGCAAGAGGCATCTAAATGCACATGGAACTCCTTCTTCCAGTTGGGAAATCCCAAAATAGGCATTATCACCATTTTCTCCTTCAAGACATCTAAGCTGCACTGATAGTCCTCATCCCAGCAAAACATCACGTCTTTCTTCAACAATTTCTCCATCGGGGCAGTTATCTGAGTATATACTTTGATAAACTTTCTGTAATACCCAGTGTGTCCCAATGTCACGCGCAGTTGTTTCACATTTCTATGAGCTTCCAAATTCACAATTACGACAATCTTCATTGGGTCCACCATCAATCCCTGCTTACATATGACATGGCCAAGCAAAATCCCAAAGGGCACACAGAATATACACTTCTTCAAGTTCAGTGCAATCTGATACCTTCGACATGTATCCTGCATGAGGCGCAGACACACAACATGGTGCTTCACCAACCCAAACACAGTGCAATGATCAAAATACACCTCCAAAAATTTATGAATGAACTTTTTGAACACCGCGATCACCAGCCAGGAAACGATTGCAGGTGCATTCGTCAACTCGAATGGCATAATTGTATATTGGAAGCAACCCCACTCAATCTTGAAGGTTGTCTTGATTCTATCTTCTGGCGTGATCTTTATTTGATGATATCTCACAAAACCATCAGTAAATGAATATTCCTCCTATCCGCTAACATTCTCTAACACTTGATCAGTAAATGGTGTTGGAAATGGATCATGTACGCATGCATCATTAAGATTCCTCAGGCCCACACATATGCATATTCAACTTTCTGATTCTTTTCTTGGACCACCATTGGGCTTACCCAATCTGATTGTTCCACAGGCTCAATAATACCAGCCTCTATCATCTTATCCAGTTCCTGGTGCACCTTCTCTTTATATTTTGGATTCAAACAATAAGGTCGTTTCTTAACAGGGTTCACATCCGCCTTCAATGTGATCTTCATAACACCTAAATCTCTTATGATCCCTTTCAAATCTAAAAACTTCGTTGGGAACAAATCCTGGTACTCGCGCAATAGCTCAGCTACCTTATCAACCGTATCTTCATCCCAATAGTCTCCTATATTCACAAGCTTAGGTTCTTCTTCAAATCCAATGATTACTTGTTGATTTTTTAGAGGCTCTAATATATCAGGGTTCGCCACCTTCAGTCCTTCGACTTCATGTTGTCCTTCTATCTTTGGAATGGTAATATTCCACGGATCATCTTCTTCTTCTTCTTCAGCGGTCATGTTATAACATTCCAACGCATGGCACAACTGTGTACTCCAGTCTCACGGAGCACATTCTACCAATTCCTTCGGCATTCTGAATATTGATGCTTTGATCTCCTCGGGTGCTTCATCAATGCTCTCAAACCCCGAAGCTGAAAGTTAATAGAAAACTCTCCCTTAAAATTTCCTATTCATTCATTCCAGGATGAAGCTCTGTCTCTAGATACCATTTCATTGGGATCGTATCTAACTTATGACAAAAAATATCCACCCATTCTAGTTGTGGTTATATTCCCCAGGCCTTAGTCTATCGTGCCAAATGATCACATGGATCATCCTTCCCACTGTATTTTTCTGCCATTCTAGTATTAGCATACCCAAATATTAACTTCATCATTCTCCTGTATTCTTTCCACCCAGAAAAGTTCTCCTTGTGCATACCTCACCAACGGGCATGCGTAGCACGCAACACCAATTCCAGTGCCAAGAATCAATGCTCTTCTGGTACTTCCCTTTAGAATTCATCCAAAAAAATTTCCACATCATTCAAACCATCATAATTCTGAAGGTTTCTTACATCAATCGAAACACACCTCAGTGATTTGGTCATCATATTTCAGTGGAGCGTAAATACTTCATGTAACCGATTTTTCCAATGTTCAAGCTCTTCATCTAAATCTTAGGCGTAGGACCTATCCCTATCCCACGCAATTCGTCCATCGGTTGTAGGTTTGATCCAATCATCATATCACATTGTTATCTTATATATCTGATCCATATCATCATCACTTTCTACATAGTTGCGAACAAGTTCAGTATAACAAACTCCTTCTACAAGGGTCTAGTGGCACCACAACCCTAAGCGACTTCTTCTGAAATGAAATATTGTGCTTCTTCAAGTTAATTAATCTGTTCATATCAATATCCCAGTCAATTCCTAGTAGCATGGGGTAAGGGTTACTATCATCCACTATTTCAATGCCCTCAAAGTCAGCCAGCACAATTTCACCCTCAATGTCCACCGTTACACCATATAAGTGCCTCATTGAAATAATCTTCTATTGATTTTCCATGCGCAACTGAATAGGGGACCATTGCAATGCAGGTCTCCCATCCTTTCCCATGTCTGCTTAGGAAGGACATTTGCATCAGACACCAAATCCAAGATGACCTGGTCCATTTCGTATTCTCTTATCTATGCAGTTAGCCTCATCTCACATCCTGTTCTCATATTATGCTTACCAATCTTACTTACTGTGCTTTTTTCAACAGGAGTCTTTTCTGTATTTGTGCACGTGTCTATTAACTCTTGCAATCCTTCTACTCCATTCTGGTTGTGCAGTAACTTCATACAAGTCTTCAGGAAAGTAGCTAGTATTGAAGGATCTACTTCTTGCATCGTATTAGTCTCTGACATTTTCTCATGACTCCCTGAGGTGGAGGCCTCAGCGTAGTTCTTCTTTGCTTCCATGAAGGTTTCTTTAACACGATTAAGATCAAAGTATACTTCCTTCTCAGTATCTTTGCTCACCCATCTATCTTCCTTAGGTGCTTTACCTTTATCTACATCAGTTGTCATACCACTTCTCAACATGATATTTATGCTCTAATCTTCTTCGTAGGGCTCATCCCTCATCATCTGAATGTTCTCCATAGGCTGTTGGGTTTGTGCCTTCTTTTTTCCATAGGCACTAGACATTCCTCTATGACATGGTCAAATTGTCGACAATACTGACATGAAGGATGCGTGGGGTTTGTACAATATTGTGCGAAGTGCCCTGATTTACCACAGTTATAGCAGATTACCTGCCCATGCCCTTCACCTGGTCCAGTGCCTCTTCCTCATCTTCAGCCCTGAAATCATCCACGCGTTGCTCCTGCGCCTTGATCCCCAGGCCGGTTCTGTACCTGCATCCTAGAGGTAGGGGTTATATCCATCATCATCTCATAACTCCTACAATGGTGTTCATCGTGTCCTACAGACTTACAGAAATTGCAAAAAAATTGTTGATGGGTCTGTACAATTTTTTGCAATAAACGGTAGTTATCAGTAGCATGTTGTCCTCTAACCTAACATATAACGCACCATAGCATAGTTCTCGCGCTCGTCCCAATGTTATTTTTTGGTTTTAGGGCAACAGACCCTCCCCCTATAGCGTAGTTCTTATAGACCAAGAAATGGTCCTTATCATGTCCATGGCTCTTACACTTTAGACACTAGACCTCAGCATGCACATCTCGCTGAGCTTCCTTTCCTCTCTTCAAGCTATGTAATTCCAAGTGCAAGCCTTCCAGCTGTGAATGAATCTGTTGCACTCCCAGGTCCATATCCTGTATAGGAAATGCATCCAGACTTATCGCAATCTCGAAGTCTTTCACTTGCATCGCTATCTTCTGTTGTGACAGAGGTACTCTTAAATGTGGAAAGAGCGATGCTATAAACCAGTCGCAATGCTGGGAATCTGATATTATCCTATTAGCCTACCTCATCAGGCACTTCAACCTCTGATCAAAGTCCCAAGGTGTCTTGTCTATCTTCTATCATATTTCCTTAAATTCAATAATTGGTTGCTCCTCTGACTTAGGCTTAGTGAACGCCTTCTTCAAAGATAGTTCGGTATCCACCAACATTGTGTTGGGGTTATCAGTGTAATACTTGATATACCATGTTAATGCACGATCCTGTAAGGTTGTAACCAACTGTGATTTCTTAATATTATCATCTATGATCTATTGTGTTATCCAAATAGCTCCTACGACAAACCAAAACTGTTCGGGTTCTTCACTCCATATTCCCTTAAAAATCAGAATCTTCATCATGTTAGCCATGTTGAATGGTAGAATTGGAGGTGGAGGGTGTGAAGGCACAGGTGTATGAGGTGGAGGTGGGGATGGAGGTGGAGTGGATGGATGAGATATCCTCAGAATACCCTGTGTAATTAACTGAAATACACTTCGTGGCGTAGTCAGCACTGTCCATTCATCATCGCTTAAAGGGGGTTCAATGAGCGAACTAAATTCTAGGTTGGATCCTCTATTTTTTATAAAGAATATCTCGCTTCGCGTAGCCCCAAACAAGAGGGTAATTGCATAACCCTCTTTTCACGTAACAACATTTTAATCCAAGTCTTTAATGATTTCAAATACTTACATTGTGATCCTTTAAAGATCCTTCGTTCCACTTTGTTATAGTTGATATTTCTATCAATTGCAAAATAAGTCACAAAAATTCCCAATCTGCGATCAATCCAGTGGTCCACAACCCAAGCGATATTTCTTTCTGATGCTTCCAAACGTCATACCAATTCATAAGTCCATACTATAGGGCCTTCGAGACTCCACATCCCTTGACTATCAGCTAATTTAGTCAACCACTCATATAGTTCTTCAGTGAAGAAAAAAAAGAACATGTCGGTCTTGTCTATGTACAAATATCTTTGCAACCATTGCTCCTTGGATAATTTAGTTCTCCAGCTCTCCTGAGCCACAAATGCGTGCAATTTTCAATCAATCTAGTTATAAAGCTATTTCTTCGTAGGAAACCATTTATCACACATCTCTCACGTAGATCCCAGTCGCCGCAAAGGAACCATTTTTTGACTTAAGGGGCCTGACCTAGGTTCATATTTGTTCATGCCAACCAACGCAACCCTAACTATTGACTGTTTTGACAACAGCTTGCATAACACAGGCTTCAATCTCACCTGAAGCAGTATTGGGGGATGCTAGAACTAGGTTTATGCATCTAGAGGCAATGTGATAAGTGGGTTCAATCTCTGGTAGCTCAGATCTGCCTTCGCGTAGATCGGTATCCTTCTAGGGCTTGCTATTGTAACTCAGGTAAAACAGTTTATAGACCTTCACAAAGGACCATGATTAGTCTTTATAGACCCTAAGGAAGGAGTCTATCTACTTTTTCATGCTAATCAAAAACCCTAGATCTGCCTTCGTGAAGATCTATCCAACTCGTCAAGAATCATAATAGAATTAACCCTTAACTTCGCGAACATAGATAATTACTTAATATATGCATAAATATGATAGATTCACTAGATTCACACAACATTTATACATTTTTCCATAGAAATAATTTTATAAAGCAACATATCACAACATAAATAGAATATGAAATAATTCTCAGATGCAAAGTATTTATTCAGAATCAGTCTTTATTAAGCTTCAATGTTCAGATTATAGAATCCCTTACCCTGTGCACCTAGCTGCAGGGGTCTGCACACTTAGTTGCATAATTTCCAAGGCCTCCTACGCACTCAGCTGTATGATCCTTCCTCTTTCACCTAAGTACAGGAAGCAGAGCCTTCATGCCTTAGCACTTGCCCAAAACAATCTCTATCTTGACTCCAAATTATCAACTACTACCTCTAGAGTCACTATGACTCAACTATATATAGCTTTCTTCAATACAATACCATGGTCTGTGGACCATGGGTGAATCTCAAAACTGACCTATTTACTTATCCAAACAAGGGGCTAAAACCCCTTTGACTCCTATCTAGCTGTACACTCTGCACCCACATTTCATGGAGATATTACATATTTTACAAAAATTTTACAAAATTTGGGTTAACTAACCCCAAAACTGACCCTAGGGACCCTATCACAACATCAAGTGTCGTCGCATTGATTAGAACATCTCTAGATTCATTTTATGGTCATAACATATTTGTTGTGGTAAAACAACACTTTTGGGTCACATTCGCACACACTTCACTCATAATACTTGGGGAATGTGTATAAAGTGGTGTTTTGATTTGTATTCATTGTTGATCAATCTTGTCTAAGTTTTCTCAGTGAATTGGTAACTGTCGCACATGGTTTTATGACTAGAACTCATCCATCTCACCTATTTCCCATAAAGTGAACTCATAAAGACCAAGAGCACACAAGAGCACTTCAAAACCTTAACGGTAAACCTGTCGTTGTTTAAGAGTATGCCCTATGCCCTTCACGAGAGCAAAGTGCACTCCTCAAGCTCGATTCTGCTTCCTTGTTCTAAATCAAAATCTTTAAAACTGACTAAGTCTTCCTATAGCACACTCCTTCGACTTGAAGAAGTGAGCCCTCCTTGGGCACACTAGCACATCTTGAAGACCTGAAGTTGAACCCTTCAACCTTCCCCAATGCGCAATGTGTGCTCCTAAACTTCTTGAGTGCACTGGTGCACTCCAAAGGCACGAAGCCCCTTCCTTCAACCTTGAAGAGTGTGCCATGTGCCCTCCCTAAGGCCTCTTGATCATATGAGCACACCTTAAACGCATGAAGCCTCGGCCTTCAGCCTTTGGGAGTGCACCATGCACCCTCCCTCTCTCCCTTCAGTGCACAACACACTTGGGAAGCTCGACGCCTTCCCCTTCATCATTTGGACTTGTGCCTTGCGTCCTGCCTTGATTTTTTTCCTCTTTTGGTCATATGAGTGCATGTGAAATCCCCAAAGCCTCTCCTCTTCACCCCTTCAGCCTTTCAAAGTGTGCCCTTGTGCCCAGTAACCCATTTGAGCCTCTTTGAGTGCACTAAAAAGGACTGAACATAAAATATGCATGGATTATGGTAGAATAGGATATTTTCAAGCTAATAGTTGCTTGTCATGAGTGATTGCAGATACAGGTATTCCAAAAACATCATGGAAATCACACATGAGGAATATCAAGCAAGGAAAACAAGCAAAGGAAGCATGGAAAGAGTGAATAACACACTTAAACCTTAATTATCAAAGCACTCTAAAGACTCCAAGATTGAAGACCCTTTGGAGGGTTAAAGCGCCATGATCAAAAGAAGAATAAAGAAGGAATACATAGCTAGCAGCCATGCCACTGCCAAACAAAGTACATGTCATCAGTCACTATTAGTCCCAATCATCAAAATAGTGAAATTTCAAGTCTCATCACATGATGATATGGATGTCATGATGTATTATTGTAATAATTGTAAAAGACAAATATGTGGAAGTCCAAGAGTCATGTAAGAACTAAAGAATTATGGAATTCTGAAAGACATAATATCAAAAGTTATATGTAATTCCAAAAGCCATTTGGAATCCCAAAGGGTTTAGAAGTCCAAAGGTCATAAGAAGTTAGAAAGTCAATATCCATGAGAATGTGAAAGGTTATTCATCAAGTTATAAATAGATCTTCATTTATTAGGTAAAGGACTTTTAACCTTGGGTTCTCCCACAAGGAATTAAAGAGACAGAGTTAGTACTTTTGGGGAGCAAAGAGTGGCTCTAATGCTCCACTATTGGATGTAGTGGTGTTCATTACATTTTTCTATATTGTGACTTTTTCTTAGTATTGAAGCCTTCCAGGCCAGCATATTTTCACACATAGATTGTGAATATTTCTAAGACTATTCTTTGAATGTTTATAGTTAATGTTTGTTTTCATTAGTATTGTATTAGTTTAACTATTTATGTTACTCCAATGCTTCTTGTTGGAAATGTGTTGTTATGTTTGTAATCATCGTCGCATCCATGTGAACTATTTCGCTTGATGTTAGAAGAGTCTTTTTATTTCACGTGTGCCTACATTTGGGTAGTACTATTAATTCTCTCTTACAGGCTCACTTAATTCCCCCCCCCCCCCCCCCCCACCCCACAATAGAAGAACCTTGATACATCGAAAATTGAAAATTTTCACAAGGCATACTAACTTTGTCATTCAAAATGACAATTTCACTTCTCTCGCACACTGACAGTTAAAGCCAATGCATATCTTTAAGCAAACAATGATCGGGTTGTATTCAGGATGAGACTCCTACACCAAATTATGTGAGGTTTAGTTGGGACCTTATATCGGGGAGATCCCCTGTATGTTGGCAGCATCCAGCACTGTCAACAACACTAAAGGGTTACAAGTGTCCTTTTATCTCTTTTTGAGTTCATTAAAACAACATGAAAATACACCTTGTATCCAGCACACTATTATGTCTTCTTTGAGCTCGTTAAACCATGAAGAAAACACATCGTTGAGTATCCTTTTATCTATTTTTTGTTCTCATTATAATTGAATAAAAAATACATTATCAATCATCTTCTATTTCTTGCTCGCTAAACTATGAAGGAGATCCCAATAAATAAAAATACAAAAAGGGGTGGGGATCACTTTTTTCCATTCAACTAATCAAAATGGTAGTGCCAATAATATTTCCCTTGAACATTGCCCATATTTACATCATTATCTTAAAAATAGGTTTTAGCTTTCCTAGGAGCTATACCTATATATATATATATATATATATATATATATATATATATATATATATATATATATATATATATATATATATATATATATATATATATATATATATATATATATATATATATATATATATATATATATAAGTAGGTTTAATCCTCTTGGCTGGGCACTCTTCCAGTCACTATGGAGAGTGATTCAGTGCCTCTTATGTTGTTGCGCAATATCACATGGTGCTAATTAGTAAATGTTTCCAAGTCAATTTTGTGTCATGCTTTTACATGTTCAAGGGAAGTATAAACCTCAGTAATCCATTTTCAATCCTTTTTGACCTATTGTTTTGGCCATCCTTGTGTCAGTTATACCTCATGACTTCATTTATTAACATCTTCTCTTAGTTTTTTCCATATCTATTGATGGGGGGTACATTAAGGCCCTCCTTTGATGGATATTCTATTTTCAAATTCAAATCATTATCCAGGAGTTTGATCTATGAACTAGTAGTACATTGGAGCTTGCAGATCTCAAGGGTAGGGTTCCTCATGATTGATAGTGTGTTTACCTCATTAAATCATAATCAATCGAGTCTGGGAGTGTTTGATATTAGCTTATTTATTTACACTTTGTGGAATGTGCTACATACCTTGGGATATATTTTCATCATTGGTGGGTTACCTCACATCTATTAACACTATACCTTAATGATCAGTAATTAGATGGTTTTTACCATGCTTTAGATCAACTCATCTATTCACATGTTGTAGATTTGTACCATTGAGGTTGAGTAAAATACCTTGGGATAGGTACATCTCACTCTTATATGGCACCCTTCCCAAGTTGTATTGGAGTTATGTATCATTTTATGTACTTTGAGGACTACTTTGGGGAACCTATCTTCTATGTATCCACTTTTCTAATTATGTATATTGTTACATAGATTCACACTGTAATTTTTTGTGTTTATGATCTTTTGGTTTGTTACATGGATCCACGTTGTATGTATCATGCTCATGTACTAGAATTTAATTTCATGGATCTATAATATATGGTTGGTGGTATCTTTAGTTCTTAATTATGTTGAGCATGGGTATAACCACCTCATGGATGGTTATCTTATGGTTGAGACATAGGAATAAATGTCATTTTGATTTGATTCCTTGGCATTGACTCCTTCCTAGAATTTTGATACATGTTTTTGTAATGCATTCAATCATTAGTTTATCTTTTAACTTCATGCATTAAGGGGTATATTTTATAACCCTATTTTTGACTCCACTATAGTGAGAGAGACCCTAGTTCAACTTACCTTAGTTATTGGCTAGAATGCATCCCCTTTCACGCCTATTTTTGCTCATATGGGTCTTACAAAGAGGTTATTAGATGTTATATTAATGTAATTACATAATTGAGTAATTTCTCATAAATATCATTGTAACAATTGCATAAATATGAAATAATATTTTTTTCATATTTGAGAAAAAGCTCATAATTAATAATGAAAGTGGTGCATGACTTGTAATCACGTGGTTCACATGACATCAAGTCTATCTAATACTTGTATCCACCAAATTCACATGCCATAGGGCCTAAATTCTCATGGCCCTAGGTGTCTAGATAAATGTTCCTGAATCCAGGAAAAACCTACATAATGATACCCTCTCAAGGGAAGAGATATAGAGAAAGTTTTTTTTTTTTTTTTATGTTGGTGGAATTTTACCTTACTTTCCTTGCACAAGAGATTAACCTAATACATAAATAAGCTGAGGAGAGGAAGATACCAAGGACCATAAAAGAGGCCTCACTATTTGAAAGTATATCATGTTTTGTACTTTTCATTATTATGAATGGAAAGTTCTTTCCCTTCCAATTTATTGTTTCTAATATGGATAACTTGATCATGTTTATGAATTAAGTTTGCTTATTAAGATAATACACCTTCCATAGAGGTAAGTATTGTCTTTGCATATTCATGATTGTGTGTAGGAGATTAGCTCTAATAGTTGAAGCAAGATCTCTAGGTAAGAGCAAGACGTTTAGCAACCAAGGATCTATGAAATCTACATCGATCTAATAGGGTTAGGGTTTTCACTTCTTCCTTGCATCTCTATTTTATGCATGTGGATGGTAGTAGCGTAACGTTTTTTTGGATTGGATTTGAACATTCACACACTGTCTAATGGATTTAAGGGCAAGATACATGGAGAAACAACTCCTTGTCTTTTGAGCATTTCTTGAGGCAACAATGCCCCACATCAATCACATAAGGATGCTTCTATATATCACTTGGTATTCCATTCCATTAACAAGAATAATTTCTTGGTGCATTGAACGTTTCACCATCAATTGAAAATAAACTTAACTATATTTAGTCAATTATTTCCAGCGACTTGACTTAACCTTTATTTTCACTTCTAATGTGTTATACGCCTTCCATATTTTTGGCATGTAGGACATATGGGCATTTTATTGTGAATTCATATTTATAATTTATGGGATCATTGCCTCCCTCAAATTTCCTTTGATTCATGTGTTATTGACTACCAATAATAAAGATGAATTGGCCAAGAAATTAGCTAAACTAGTAAGGTCCCTAAGCACATTTTTTACTTGAATATTTGGTATTGAGGATATAATTTCCAAGATTCTTTTATGAAGATGGATTAATTTGGAGTCTAAAGGAAAGGCTCCCAAAGAAAGATGTTGAACTGTGTTATTACAATTTACTATTATCAAGAGGGGTATGATTGGCAAGGATTCTTCCAGAATATTTCTTTGAAGGAGAAAATATATCGTGGCTTGATTAATGGAGGATTTTCCTAGATCCATACATAATGTTTAATTCAATTTATCCTTTCATGCCATAGAATAAATCCCTCGTCAAACCTTCCACCCCTAGGATTTTCTTTAGTGCCCCATGAAAGCATAAAATGCAAGACTTTGACTATGAATCCATGCCCTAAATTGTTCCTTTGTAAGAGATAATTACTAGAATTGTTTCCTACTATTAGGAGGACTAGTTCAGTTCTATCAATGGATTTGAGAAAGAAATCAATATTCCTATGTATCTAGTAGGTGAGGTCTATAGACTTTCAAATTCCTGATTTTTCATGCTCTGTTTATAAGGAAAATTCTCTTTTAGCTACCACCTTCAACTATGATAGAGTTTCTTGAAAGACTACTCTTATTATTTCAAGCCAAATATTTCAATAGAAAAATTTAGGGAGAGCCATCCACACTCCTCAAAAATATATTTTTATAACGATTTTTCTAGGATTCAAAAAATTGGAATGTTGATTATGTCCACTTGAGTCGATGAAACAATCCCTGCATAACCTACCCCTAGACCTTCTTAGTGAATTAATACTCTAGAAATAAATTCTTAATCATTTCATTATCAGCTCAATAGAGGGGAAAAGTAACTAGTTTCAGTCTTCATAATTGTTATTGTACTCATTTCAATATGTGTCTTATGTAAATAAACAAAAGAAGAAAGAAAATGTTATTATTTTAAACCATGGGTTTCGTCCTTCTTATCGACGGCCTTCTTGGTAAAATCATACTCTTCATGATTCTAGGGTTTCTTAGGTCATAGGATTTATTATCATGAGTCAATAGATTCAACATCATGATTATAAGACCCTTAGAATTTATTTTTGAGTCTAGAAAGTCCTGGAAGCCTCCTAGTACATGTCAGCCTTAGCAGAGACAATTTGGCCTAGAGAAGGGTTATTTGACCTCTTGGAAAGGATATATATAGATACATCTTCAACCTTATTTTGGACATCATGTCAACAAGTCTAATATGCAATAGAAATAATAATAGAGAAGAGTGAAGGACAAGGAATCCAAAATAAATCCCTAGCAAAGGAAAGAATACATGTCTTTGGGAATTTTCTCTCAACGTGCGAGTTTTTTTAGTAGTTGTAGGAGCAAAAATTTTTGAGGTAATTGCAGGTCCAAAATTTTGAGTTTAATGTAGTTCCTAAAAGGTTTTTCTCTAGTACTAGACATTTTTTTACTTTGACCTAATTGGAAGGTCTCTTTTGAGGGTTGAATTGGTTATGGGAGCAGGACTTGGTCTAAGGTTTTGGGTCTTTTACTTCTCATTTGAACCATATTCTATAAGAACAAAAGAGATTTTTCAAGTTTTCATCTTGGAGGGGTTTTTCACTGGCTTGGAACTTAATTTCTATGTCCACTGTCTTTACTATTTTTTTCTTGATAATTATTTGATGAAGAAGAGCTAATAAAGAAAACACATGAAGATAAATAAAGCACACAAGTAATTATTAAGGTTAAAAAAAAATTAAATTAATAGCTACCATATTGCATTTTCCAACATGGTATAAGAGCTAAGGTGAACCAGAGAAGGAATTTGAGAATATCATCTTGTGGACACAAAGAAGGGTTTTCCCAAGGGAATCACTTACATAAGATTCAAACTCTTATTAAAGAGAGTAGACTACTTCAAGCTCTCATCAAAGAAAATCTTGAGAAGGAATATCACAATGTAACACATCCTCCTGCATTTACCCACTTTTACAAGCCCTCCAGGGTAAACATGAGTTGAGTGTTACTATGATATGACTTGACCTCCAAGTTCTAGTTATGAAAGTGGGGCCTACTAACCGAAACTCTTACTGCCACCCATCAGGGACACCAGATCACTCAAGAGTCTAAAAACCACCCCTAATGATCAATCCCTAAGTTGGAACTTATTTTCACAAGCTTACCTCCCAACTGCACCCTTGAAACATTATGTATGGGGTTGGAAGGCTCCAACCTCATCCACAAGCCTTCCTGCATGTGGTTATGACTAAAATATTTGAGTTTTGTGGATGTAATGGTAATATCTATGCCACGTTTTCAAGGTTGGCCTACCAGCGACTGCTCAGAATTCCCAAAACTTTCTAGATTCAAGTCTTAGGTCATAATAAGTCTAAACAACCAATAATAAAGAGCTATATTAACCAAGACATACCTAATACATTATACACATTTCATCAAACATATAGTAAACATAGAAGCTACAGGTCATGAATGTATATCCGATCATAAACTCCTAAACTTCATCATAAAATCATCAAGAAGGTTGAATGCCCTCTCAAGTAGTTGCAAAAACACTTGTTAGCCCATGCATTCATCAACCATTTAATAACTTATTGAATCATGAACAAGGTATGTAGTAACAACACATCATATGACCATGAATATAACTAGAATATAAGCTATGAAAAATAATCCATAAGATCAACATAATAAACAATACATAGGCTCATTGATCACAACATAAAATAGTTCATATTAGCATATGAAAAATCCAACCAATTCATCAACTTCCACACACTACTCGACCATAGGCTAGGTTGAACCAAATCTCTATTTCATCTAATCACCCTTGTGCCATATTCCAAGAATGAATATAGGATCTCATGGGATAAACCAAGACATAACCAAAAAGGGAATCCAAATATTAAACCACCTCCACCCTCAAGCTACTGTGATCTCACCTAAACTAGTCACAAGGTCACAAAACCAAAACAAGATTGGATGCCTCAGAATTCCTTCATCATACCCATAGGAATTTTCTTATCTCCACCTACCTGTCGAGGGCTTCTCAGAGAAAACCATCTCCACCCACAACCCTTAGGATTTTCCTGAGACCACATCAATTAGATCCAAAATATTCTGGTAATCCAAATATCAACCAAGAATAAACCCCATCACAACATGGCTATCTAGGAAATGGATACATAAGGCTAAAAACACTGTCAACCTAAGAAAATCCCATGCCAATGATAACAAAGATAAACAATTAACTAATGAATTCACCATGCATTTGAATCCCAACATTTTAAATATCACATGCACATTATTACCTATAGATCCACAATTATTTTTTCCCCTTACTTGCTGTTGTCCAAACTTCCTCTTTCACACCCTTGATTCCCTTTCTTGCTTGCTCCTTTGCTTGTTATCTTTTATTTTCTAAACATGATCAAAAGTTGAGAAAAAGTTGTCAACTATTTCTCAGGTTCCTTTTTATCATTGATGTCTATTCACTTCCTTTCCTTTTTCCTTTTTCTTCATTTTCCTTTGATTTTTCTCTAATTTCCCTTGCATGTACATTTGTGTCTCTTCATATTCCTTTTCTCTTATTTTCCTTTATTTTCGTAATTAAATTTCCTTTACTACCTCTCTGCATTTGCTAATTTCCATTGTTATTAATAAACCACAAGTGATTTCCCCAATGTGATGTTTACCCACCATTCAACTTGGAATATATGTCCCATGACCTTCGACTTATTTTATTTACATGGAAAATCAACTAGGGGTTGTTACAAACTACTTCCCCTTAAGGGAACACCATCCTCAGTGTTCTATGACACTTATGACCATCAAAATGTACTTCTTATGGAACTTTGTATCACAACTCAATGCAATATTTACAATGACAAACACATATACTTATGCACATTTTCTTCAAACAAAATATAATCATATTTTCCATGGATATTTCTAAACATAGTTCGATACAGTGTTTACAATAATATACACATATATACATATGAACATTTTCTTTAACTAGAAAATAAAAGGATATGATGCCTGCAACGGCAACAAGGGAATCCAAAGGCTCATACCTCCACCCTAAAAGTAATACAAGGATTAACCTCCTTCCCAAGTGATGAGACCCAGTATTGCAAAAAGAATGTTGTAACTCTAAAGGCTACCAAGTTAAATCATCAACCTGGGGTTTGTACAAACTTAAGAGGTGTCAACATTATATGTACAACAAGCAATGTGTCCTTCTTTCATTGATCTGATGCAATGAAGTGAATGTCTTAAAATCTAACCTAAACTAGTTACAGAAATGGAAATTCTTATCTATTTACAGGAATGGAAATGTTACTCTACTTTTCATAAACGTAAATGTTAACCTGCTTTCATGAATGTAAATGTTATTCTATTTGCAAAATGTAATTGTTGCATCAAAAGGAAACCTAGTTTATGCAATAGAAATAACAATGTTGGAAATGGAAACACTAGCTTAAGATGTATGAAATAAAACCTAATCATGAAATAATTCTTCAATCACTGCATTAAAGATATATATTTTTCAACAGAGTCCACAAGGTACTTCATGAAGTAATCATCATTATGCTCTTCAAGTCATGAATATGTCCAATAACCATAACTGCAGAGGTGAATTGCAATGGAGAAGAGGCAAGGCTTAAGAGGTCTTTTGGTCTTAATAAATCATGGTTCAAAGCTTGGAGGTAATTATTCAAGCCTAAGTGACAAAAAACAAGCTTTTGGATCATATCTGCTCAAGTTTACACGTGCTACAGGACTGCCACAGGAGGTGCTACAAGATGTGCTACAAGAGGCCCTGTTCGGCTACAGTTGTGAGATAACTTGCCGAATTCCCAAGTAAATCAAATGAAAATGATATGGAAAAAAATAAATTATTAAGTAGGATATCTTAGGACTCTGTTCCAAGTGGGATCACTCCAAAATACCCCTGTTAACACATGCTAAAAGATAGCAAAAAAATAGTACTCTAAAAACCGGAAATTCAAAAACTAGTGAGCTAGTTAACCTACCAAATTCCTAACCTAATCAAGTGAAAAAAGTTATTGGGTGAATTTTTTTATTAACTTGAATTCTTTTATAACCCAATACAAGTGGAATAAACTCAAATAAATCTCATTAACACATTCTAAAAAATAACAAAAAATTGCTACTATTTTGGTACAAGGGACTTCTAGAAATTCTAGATTTATGAGCTAGTGAACCAATCCAAGTAGCTCAATGATGAATATGACTTTTCAAAGCTGTTTTAAGGATAAATCATGCTTATTACACTATAAATAATCTGAAAAACAACTCACTTCAATCATTTAACCAATATGACCTACAACAAAAGAAGCATGAATAGTAAATGCATAAATAAGAGATGCAAGTGAAAAAGACATTCAAAGGAAATAAAGAAATTGTACAAGAGGGCTATGAGAACCCATAGATGGCCAAGCCAAAGGAAAATCAGAGTCCTATGAATGAAACCAAGCTTTAGAAGCTAATAGATGGTCCTCTTCTAGGTGGCCACTCTAATCCTGAGATTAGTTTGATGGGAATACTTGGTGTTGTTGTCCCACATCCTCTATCGTCTTTGATTTTGCAATATGCATCCTTCTGTGGGTTATTCCCTCTCTTTTTCCAATTCGAATAAGAGGGGTACTGCAAATTTCTCAGGAATAATCCTTCCTGCTTCTACAAATTTATAATAGAACTCTAGGTTAGGTTATGGTTTAGGCTCTTAGAGTTCCTAGGGTCCTATTTCTACCTCTTTTGATGTTGTTTCCTCCTCCTATAGCACTTTTTCTTGATCCTATAGCACTTTTTTTTAAATTTGTTCTTTATGATAGCAATTCAAGTATTCATGTAGTAGTGGTGTCGAGTCCTATATAACCTCTAGTTTCTCCTGTAAAAAAGTCATTTATTCTTTTAGTTTCTTATTTGTGGATGATCTAGTGGTTGGCCTTGTCATGGATGCCATAGGTTGTTTACTCTTGGCTTTGGGGGAGGTGACATCCTCAATTTTCTCTTCCTCTAACCCTAATTTATTTCTTGTTGAGTAAATGACATTTCAATTTTGATAGGAACAAATGAAGGAGGTTGAGGTTGATGAAAACGAGACTAATTTGATGAAAACAAGGTTGGCGGTGTGAAAGAAAGGTTAGATGAAAATGAGGCTAGTGGGATATGAAAATGAGGCTAGTGGGAGATGAAAGCAAGGCTAGGTAAAGATTTAGTTTGGTGAATAATTTAGTTTTTGGATGGTTTCCTTTATTGACCCCTGATACTTAGACACACAAAAGAGAAATTACATAGTACTCATGAAGCCTAAAGGATTCGATTACATACCTCGCTACCTGTGGAGCTGCTTGATGGCGTTGATGTTTTGGATTGAGTATTGTTCTGCAAGTGTTGTTGGAGCCAAAGACTATGTTGCAAGTGTTGCACGATGTCCTGATTCAACATTGATGCTTGTTGTTAGAGGTTTCTTGCTTATGTGTTGATGGTAGATACGGGCATGAGTAAGGCTATTTTTTAGTGTATTATGTGAAGTTATTGGTTTTCCTCCCTTTCTTCGTGCAATTTCCTGATAAAAATATGAATTTTGTATGTTCTCTACTAGCGGAAACTCAGTGATGTAGATATTTTTCATTCATGCATGTTCTCTTGGAATTAGCCAGTACTGCTTTGTAGGGTAGTCAAGGATTTTGTAGCAACTAATTAGGAGGCCCTATAATTGCTGAAGGATCAGGGTTGTAATATTTAGATTCCCATGGTGACTGATTTCCAATTCTATAGCTTTGGCTACCTTGATGTCTGCATGTTGCTCCAAAAAATGGTGTTTGATCTTCTAACTATTTAAGGTGCCATTTCTTGTACTAGTTGTTCCATGCTTTACTTCTGATTTGGAAATTTTTTGTACATATTTTAGAGATGTCCTTGATTGAGTGTTGTCAATGTAGGTCTTGTTGATGGTAGATAAATATGAAGCTTTTAGAGATGCTTAGTGACCCTATATTAGGCTTTCAGATGTTTTGTGTCTACCCAATATCAAGGAGGTTATCCCTCAATGCTTTATGATGGTCAATTCTTCATTCTGGTGCTTCCAAGTGATTTTAATTGTGGTTATGGAGGGCTCGTGTAGACTACTACAAGACTGTATCATTTCTTGTAGCGGTCACATAGACCTCTCTATGATCACAATAACCTTCACAAAATGCATCCAAAAGCTCTGATAATTCATGTTAAACTCATGGACAAGGATTAGAATCTTTGGTTGTGGTGAAAATTGTGGGAGAATGGGTTAAAATAGTTTTTTTCATGGATAGAGATGAATTTTTGGATGGAAAAATGGCTAAATGGTGTGGAGGATGGATGATGAAGGTGTGGTCGACTTATTTTTTGATACCCCCAAGGAGAACATAGGATCTGACCCTATTGTCTAGGTAAATTTTCTCTGTGGACAGAGATGATCCCTCTATCACAATGAGTGGGACTAGAAACCTACGTGACAACCTACTGGACACTTTCCTAAGTTACAATTGAAAAGAGAGACGAAGAAGATTTCCTACCTCATTTGGATGCTACCACGTTGTTGGGCCATTGAAAAGGTATGTTTTATCCTCATATTAGCTTAATTAATCATTCATCTTTATATGTTTATCCTCAATTTAGAAAAGAATTTAGAAGAAACAAACGTAGAAGCCGAATAAAAGTAATCATTAACGAATTGGGTAATTTTGGGCATCAAAGCTAACTTTCGCTATTTTTATATGTAAGAATATGAATTGAACGATTGATGTTCAAACGATGGAACAACAACGACCAAGAAAAGGAAAAGGAAAATATTTCGCTCATGAAGGCCAGTGGAAGACCAGGGAAATTGAGTCGATTTTGTAATAAAATATGGTTGTTGGTTGTGAAATCCTCAAGATCTCCTAATCTTGAGGATTCACTCCTATCCATTTGTCTCTCATAGGTTATATAAATCTGACAGGCGAAATGAACAACTAGCTAGGAATCTAGAGATTGTAACTATTCACTTTTGACACAGATTGTTCTCACTATGGTGATTTTATATCTTTATTATTGAGTTTAATTACAAAGACCGTGTTTTATTTGTAATTTCATTCTAAGTGTCTTTCGGTAGTGAATTCTAGAGACTCTGGGCCCAGTTGTTGGGAGATTTATTGCATTGCATCTGCCATACTTATTTCTTTTTACTCTTGCAAATGTTTATTCTTGTTATTTCATGAAATTAGAATTATTTTGATTGTTGTGAGTATTGCTCGTTAAGATTTACCTTTGTCATTCAAAGTAGATTCTAGATATTTTTATGTTTATAGTTGCATGTTAATCTTTTATGAATTTATCAGATTATATTAAGTATTTGATTGATGTTCCTTTTGAAGTAGTGTTATCAGAGATCTTGAGTTCACAATTGATTGCTTTCAGTTAAAAGTTTGAATATTTGCTTGTTGTTTACTTGTTGTAACTTTCTTTCTTTTTGAATGAATTATTGTTGATACTAGTTAGATCTGGTAAGAGTGCTTCCTTTTACTTGCATTCATATTCATTTTTCTCCAAAATAACTTAAGATAGATTTGTAAATTCTTTAAGGTTTGCCTTCATATTTGTTTTGGATTGAACTTCGAGAATTATATATTAGTCATTGCAATGACTCTAAATCATTTCATTATGAATTAACCTTGAATTCACTTGCAAAGACAATGCTAAACACTCTTGAAATAAACAGACTTACCCTGTTTCGATAATTAATGTAGGTATTAAGGTTTCTTTTAATAGGCATGTTAGTGCACTAACATTTTGGCGTCGTTGCTGAGGAGAGTGTTTCAAAGTGATTTCTTTTTATTTTTCTTGCTATAAAAGAATTTGGCATTAAAAACGAGAGGTAAGAACCTGCGTAACCAACAAGTAAACTGCTTACTCAACAGCCCGCTTTTCAGCAAATGCATAAAGGTTAAATAGGAGTAGGGGTTTTATGAATGACTAAGAATAAAAAAGGTAGAAAAATATCAAAACCCCCCACCCAAATCCAAAAAACTGAAGGGATCGGTGAACCTTGGAAGACCAAATTTTATAGATGAAATCACAAGAAAAGAAAAATCTCAAGCATCAGTAGGACCCCAAACTATATTTGGAAAAAGCCCTACTGTAATCCTCAGGTAGTAGGCTCACCATCTGTAGCCTACGTTGAGATTCATAGCCAAACTAGAGGATCTGAATGGAGCTTTCAGGTTATCGAAAATTTACATTATGATCCTTCACGAGAGAGAAAATCATGCAATTTAAGAGGAGAGGGAGAAACCAGTGGAGCTTCTAAGGCAGAGCCATAGTTGTTTGAACTAGGATCTCCTGTGATCCCAGATCTAAGAAGTGTCATAAAACGACCTCTGATTGAAAATATTCCACTTGCTCTGATAGAATCCCATGAACTCCCTGAAGGATATTGGCACATTTTTGACAAAATGGAAAATCAACCACCTTAAGGTCAGACCTCGACGTTGGAATATCCCATAGTCGATCCAGTAGCCAATGCCCCGATGAAATCTATTCCCTTTCAAAACATCCCAAACTTTCATGGGATGAGCACAAAGGATCCGAACAGCTTCTTATTCGATTTTGATTTCCTGTGTAGAGGATACGATTATACCACCAATCCTCAAAAACTGAAGTTGTTCCCTTCTATCCTAAAAGGAGCAGCTTTGTGGTGGTTTATGGGTTTAGGCAGATGCACTATTAACTCTTGGGATGACATGAAAAATTATTTTCTCATGAAATATCAGGATTATTGTAGAACTAGGGAATTAAAATATGAAACCTTTAAAATTTCTACGAAGGATAATGAAACTCTAGAAGAATATGTCGAATGGTTTCAGTACAATTTGCAAAGATCCCCTCACTCCACATTACCAAAAGAAGTCCTGAAAGCCATATTAATTAAATGAATGAAATAATAATGGATAGAAAATTTAATATGATGTGGAAGGGAGACATTTCTCAAGAGTATTATGATGAAATTGTTTGCTTGTGTATCAGGTGTTCACAAGGTAGCACACGCATCAGGTCAGGAAACCGAGATTTTATGACTATAGGAAGCAAACCACCCAGTGGAAGCGTGACAAGAGTAAAAATCAGTAACCTCCTGGAGGACTTCAATACAGACATCCTGGGCACCCTTACAACACAGTTGTACATCCTATAGGCAAAATAGAAACAAGCTTTAGAAGAACAGAATTTGCTCATTTTTTATCCACACTACTAGAAGAAGCACAATCAACGGGAGTGTCCATTGGACATAGTCCAGACATTTCTTATCTGCAACAAGGACCATACCACCAAGCATTGTCCATCACTTCCAGGGTTGAAATCAGTTTTTAAAGAAGTAGAAGAAGAGACAGAACTAGTATACTTAATGAACCAATGTTGATAGTGGCAAGTCTGACCTACAGCTATGTCTCAAGACCCATCCTAGTTCTTCCCTTCATCATCATTCAATCAACAGAAGAATTCTAGAATAGCGTGGCAAGGTCAATTACCTTTCTCGATTTGGAATTCCTAACCATTTCCTATGTCACCTTGGCCAACTCACTCCTTTCCAAGTAATGGTAAGCCGAATTGTTCTTTTAATCATTTTTGGCAAAATAATCCCTACCCATCCCAGTGGCCTACCTCTACTTCACAAAATTCAAACTGGTCTTTGAATTGGCAGTGGCCTCTAGGGATAAACCATTCACCTATGGCGAAAGGTACTCAACCTCAACCTACATTATTATGCCCATATCCACTACAACAAAATCCTCAGCCCTTTCTACATCCCCAACTACCAACTCAACCAAATCCAAATCCCAATAACAGATTGATTCAGTTGATACAAATTGTTGAAAAATCAGACCCTGAGACCAAACAAAAAGAATGTAGTGAACTAAGGCTGAGGTCAGGACGCATTATCACTCCTGAGGAAGATAGATACCAGCCACCAAATGAGTTAGAAACACCACCTATAAATAAACCTTTGACTGTGACTGACACATAAATAAAATAGGGAGAAAACATAGTCGAATAGAAAGATCCTGAAAAACTCATAATTACTTCTACCCCATTCCCTACAAGTTACCAATACTTAGACCAATTGTTTATCCAAAGTTTGATCTCCTAGGGGAACTTAAAAATATTTTCATTAAAATTCCTCTCCTCCAGGCCACCCAAGATATTCCTATTTATGCAAAAACGATTAAAGAACTATGTGTGAAAAAGCCTGTGAGGAAAATAAAAGCTTCACCAACTATCCAGGTTGTAGGGGCCTTGTTTGATTTACTTTTGGGCGGGGAAACACCGATAAAATATGAAGATCTAGGGGATCCCATAGTTACATTCCAAATATATGGCTGCTCCTTTTCTAACACATTAGTTGACTTGGGTGCATCCATTAACATCTTAACCATGGAAACTTGTGAGACACTTGGTATCATAGCTCTAGAACCAACCACCACCCTGCTAGAACTCATTAATCGTTCAGTGGTAAAACCAAAGGGAAATTTACAGGACATTATGGTTTTCATCGATTCATAGGAGTACCTAGTGGATTTTGTAGTTATCAAACCAAGAAGTCGATTAGACGAACGCCCTTTAATTTTGGCCCAAACCTGGTTGGAAATAGCTGATGCTTATATAAGTTTTCATGTGGGCAGCATGACCATTGCTAAGGGAGATGTTGTAAAGAATATTGTTTTATATCCTCCTGCCAAACTAAGTTTGCTCATTGTGAAAATACATAAAAAACCACCCACATACTTGGAAGAAAGTATTAGTTCACCACTTACAGAAGCAGAGGCACTTGAGTTCAAGAATCAGACTGAAGACGATGTAATCAACAACTTTATTAATCAGCCAGCCAATGTGATTAATGTAAAATTCCAAATGTTAAAATCTATTCTTGACAATGAAGCCTTGGAAGACCCTTTGAAAGATACTTATGATCAGCATATTCTGACAACTGTCGTTCATAACAAGAAGCCTATTGAAATTGAAATAGGAAAGGTTTTAAATATCAATGATAGTCTGGACAATGACCAGTAGCAAAGTCTCATTCAAGCTCTACAAATATATAAAGGGGCTTTTTCTTGGGACTATCCATACATGAAGGGCATAGACCCAAAATTATGTACACATCATATCTAAACCAAAAAGGATGCTCGTCCTATCTAGCAACCTCAACGGAGACTAAATCCACATCTCATAGATATTGTAAAAGAAGAACTACAGAAGTTGTTGGATGTGAATTTTTCTTATCCCATTTCAAATAGTAAGTGGGTCTCTCTGCTGGTAGTTGTTCCCAAGAAAAATGGGAAGTGGCACATCTATGTGGATTGTCTGGAATTGAATAAAGCCATACAGAAATATCACTTCCCTCTTTCATTTATTGATCAAGTCCTTGATACATTGGCAGGGAAGAAATTATTTTGCTTTCTTCATGGCTTTAGTGGCTATAATCAGATCCAAATCACCCGTGAAGACCAAGATAAAACCACCTTTACCCACCCATGGGGTACTTTGCTTATAGAGTGTTACAGTTTGGTTTATGCAATGCCCCAACTACGTTTCAGAGGGCCATCCTCGGTATTTTTGTTGATCTGATAAATGAAGGACTTGAAGTTTACATGGATGAATTTACCCCCTATGGGGATGACTTTGACCAAGCGCTATAGATATTAGAGTAGGTTTTGGAACGATGCATCACCACCAGGTTGTGTTTAAGTAACTTCAAGTGTCACATGATGATGACAGAAGGCGTAATCTTATGACAGTAGATTTCTACGGCTGGGATACAGGTAGATCCAACGAATATAGAGGTAATTCTCCTACTACCTACACCCTATACTCAGAGAAATGTATGTAGCTTCCTTGGATATGCAGGTTACTATCGTAGGTTTATAAAAAAAAATCATAAAATGTTGCACCTTTGTATGCTTTAATAGGAAATATTGAATTTAAATGGTCTGATAAATGTGACACCACTTTTACAGATTTGAAGAAATTAGTTTTTACGACACCAGTATTACGTGGACCCAACTGGGAGCTACCCTTTCATATCTCTACGGATGCATCAAATGCAGCAATATTCATTGTCCTCGGCCAAGAGGAGGACAGAAAGCCTTATTCTATTTACTATATTAGAAAAAATCTTACTACTCCTGAACTTAATTATACAGTAACAGAAAATGAATTTTAGGTGTCGTTTATGCCATAAATAAATTTAAACATTATATGACTGGCTATTAAGTTTTTCTGTATACTGATCATTTAACCATTAGATAATTAGCTAAGAAACAAATTACAAATGGTCGACTGACTCGTTGGTTGTTACTTTTGCATGAGTTTGGTATCAACATTAAAGACCATCTATGGAAGGAAAACCCAGTCGCATATTTTTTTTCTCGGGTTCCAAAGATAAATGATTCGCTTGTAGTGGATGACTAGTTTCCAGACGAACATTTTTTTTCCATATCAGTTAAAATACCATGGTATGCAGATGTGGAAAACTATCTAGTAGTAGCAAAGCTTCCCAGACACTTGACAAAAAGGGAAAGGAAACAGACTGTCCAGTGAAGCACCCGATTTTCTTTGATTGGTGGATACCTTTTCCATACAGGGTTTGATATGTGCATACACAGATGCATTCGTGAAGATGAAATTTATGACATTTTGAAGGCCTGCCATGACGAGCCTTGTGGAGGACACTTCGCAGACCTCATAACTAGGCACAAGGAAATATAGATGGCCTATTATTGGCCCACCATTTTTAAAGACACTAAGAAATATGTCCAGTCTTGTGATAGATTCCAGAGGATGGGTCGTCTTGGTCAATCCAATAAAATGTCATTGTAGCCCCAATTGGTAGTAGAACCTTTTGAATGATGGGAGTTGGATTTTGTTGGCCCATTTCATCTGCCATCAAACCAAAAGGCCTACATACTGGTTGCTACAGACTATGTAACAAAGTGGGTAGAAACAGTAGCTTTGCTAAGGGCTACTGAATAAACCGTAATCAATTTCCTTTTCGAGTTATTTTTTTGGTATGGTTTACCCAAGTGATAACAGATGGAAGGGGGAAATTTGTAGGACATAAGATTATATCCACTCTATGGAACCACCACATCATAGATGGAGTCACTTCCCTGTATCCCCTGCAAGCAAATGGGTAGGTTGAAAGCACTAATAAGGTCATCGAAGAAATCTTGACCAAGACAGTTTCGACACATCAGTGGGATTGGGCTGCGAGACTACCAGAGGCCTTGTGGGCCTATCGCATAACTTGGTGAAATACTACTAGATATTCTTGTACCAACTTGTATTTGGCAAAGAACCTATCTTTCCTATTGAATTTGAAATAAAGACTCTCAAAATAGCCCAAGAAGTGGGATTGGATCTGACAGAGGCCCAAACTAAATGAATTCAACAAATAAATGAATTAGATGAGTCTCGACTACTTGCTCTACAACGCATTGTAATTATTTAGCAGCAAAAAGCTAAGTGGCACAACAAACTTATTAAAAAAAAGACATTTTAGAAAGGAGATTGGGCACTCCTCTATGATTCCAGATTTCAAGACTTTCTTGGTAAGTTACAGACAAGGTGGCTTGGCCCATATGAAATTCAAGAAGTGCACAACAATGGCACTCTCACTTGGACCACCATTGATGATTCTAGTCATTCTTTCCGAGTGAATGGATGTCGATTACGTCTTTATCATAAACCACTCACCAAAGACTATTTTTTCCAACAGGTACATGATTATCCCACTATGCAAATTTTAGCTAAAGGGGGTAATGACCTGACAACTTTACTTTCATGAAACTTATCTCTCTTTAGCTGTAAATAATGTATATATTTTTTTCCTACAATCGGTTGTAATTTACTTTAGATAGGCATCATTGTGTAAAAACGAGGATTTCTCTTGTTTTCTTGGTGTGCTTAATAATTGTTGTTCAATCAATTGAACATCTATTGTTCAGTCAATTTAATAGTTACTTTTGGGTAGATTGAACAACTCTGATTTATTTTGGTGTGCTTTCTATTCAATCAATTAAACAACTACTATTCGGTATATTGAACAACTTTGATTTCTTTTTGGTGTGTTTGCGTTGTTGTTCAATCAATTGAACCGTTTTTGTTTAGTCAATTGAATAACTCCAAGTTTGTTTTTGGTATGTTTCATGTTCAATCAATTGAACAGTTGATGTTCAATCAATTGAACAGTTGTTGTTTAGTCAATTGAACAACTCTCATTCCTTTTTGGTGTGTTTTTTTTTCATTCAATTGAACAACTATTGTTCAATCAATTGAATAGTTGTTGTTCAAAATATTGAACAACTCTAATTTATTTTTGTGTGTTTGTTGTTCAATCAATTGAATAGTTGTTGTTCAGTCAATTTAAAAACTAATGTTCAATAGAACGAACAGATCCAATTTATTTTTGTGTGTTGTTTGTTCAATCAATTGAACAGTTGTCGTTCAGTCAATTGAAAAGTTATTGTTCGGTAGAATGAACAACTCTTATTTCTTTTTGGAGTGTTTGATGTTCAATCAATTGAACAGTTGCTGTTCAGTCAATTGAACAAATATTGTTGGGTAGAAAGAACAGTCATGATTTCTTTTCTATGATAAATAATTTTTCTTGAATCACCGTTTATTTTTAATCAAATAGCCATTTTTATCTCCCGTGCTTTCTTATGAGAACCATCTTTTTGGATTTGCAATTTTCACCCAAGATAAAGGAAAAAAAGTAATATTAATACCATTATGACTTGTAAAACCTTTGATGGTTATCTTTATTCTGAAACTGGCCTGGTTCATCTATATAATGAATGGTTGACTATCTTCTCTTTGGACATATCATAAAATGATTCACTATCTTAATACCATGATGGTTTATCTTTCACACTTTCAATTTATAATTCCCTTTGGTATGATGATATAGGGATAAAAGCATAACTTTCATTGGCATTTTTTTACTTCTAACACCATCCCTAACTCTTAAGGAGTAAATGAACCTCCCTCACTTTACAATAAAAATATGGAAATATGAAAATATAAAATGCAATACACATTTTCTTAAAGAGGATAGAGGGTCTCATTACGAGCCAGCCTACCATGATCATAAGGATGTAACAAGTGACATTCCATTATGGCCACCACACCAGGGTAATGACCTTCTAGATAGTCAAAATTGTTAGAAGTACAGGAGGTCTCATCACGAGCTGGCCTGATCAATTTGTTTTATCCTCGTGAATGGCACTATGATTATCTGGTTACCATGCCAACATAGTGGTATCTTTATAGCAATAAAAAATAAAACCATCTAAATACTAAATGGAGGATTCTGGCTCATTTTTGGGTTAAAAAGAAACCTTGACATGGCTATGAATGCCTACTGGTAGCAGTGGCTCTACTTGTGGTATTGAAGTTCTATGTTACATTGCCAACTATTCTTCATCTCATTATTTCTTATTAATTCATTTTTAAAGGTGAATTTACCATTTGAACAAAAATTATAACTATATTAACCAACATTCATGGTAAACTATACTTTTATATGCATTATATCAATATTTTCCAATCAATCAATACCAGTATTTGTTATCATTTATCACCAGTCATTCTTTTGTCACATTTTTCCACCTAAGGAAATATATCTTCGTATAATGATCCATTATCTTTTTTATTCCTTTTACGTTCATTTCCAATCTTTGTGACTTGTACTGCTCTGACCATCTATTGCCGTATTTATGTAGCTTTGATTGTTGTCCAGCCACATTTATGAATCCTCAGTGTCATTTCCCTTATTCCCATGCTTTATGGTCGTGGACACCATTTTCTGATTGGAGGGGGGAAGATATGCATTATGGATAACATGCATAATAATTATCAAGCTATTTCCTAATTGTAGGGGGGAATGTAGGCATTATGAATAAAATCCGTAATAATTATTAAGCTACACAAAATACTACTGATGTGACAAACAACATCATTTCCCTCTTAATAACAACTTTAAATCAACATCATTGTTCTTTTAATAACAACTTTAAAGTTTTGTATAAGGTTTAGTGTGTTGTTCCAAACTACGAAACTATGAGAAAGAACATGCAAAAGTGCGAAGTGAACCAGCTACTAAGAAACAACAACCATGGGAGGAAAATCTATCCACAGTGAACCTACAGTACTCCAAGTAATAGAAAAGGCTCGTGAAATTCTTGAGCGCGCTACCTGGCTTCAGTACCTAGCCAAATTACAGGGGTTCCAGAATGAAATAACACTTGAGTTCTTGCAAAATCTACAGGATGAACCCATGAAACCCTTACACCTTTCTGTCCAGCATAAAATGTTTATGCAACAATACGAGGTCGTGGCTAAAATAAGACCACTCCATACAGATATTATACAGGCAGGAAGATAATATTTTCAGGACATTAAGGAGGAAGCTTTGATTCCAGCAAGGCAAAGAAGGGAATCTTCCACTAACAATGTCAAAAACGGGAGCCATTTGGGTACAAAAACTTTAAAGTTGTTGTTGCTCACTTAATCATGTACAACAATATACTCCTAGATATGGGTCCTGCCTAGATAGGATGTCGTTACATATGTCCTATTATTTGGTACCCCCCTTGAAGGGTATTACTGTGATTATGATTTTCCATATTACCACGTAAACCAAGATTTTGCAATACTTAAACAAAAAAAAGTGGTTTTATGTTATATAAGGAAGAAGTTTATCCTTCCTATTATTTGACATAACTGCACCTCAATCATCTTATTGCACGAGGACATGAAAAAAGGTAAGCATGGGAGTATGTTGGGCCGTGGAAAAGGTATGTTTTATCCTCAGATTATATTAATTAATCATTCATATTTATATGCTTATCTTCAATTTAGAAAAGGATTTAGAAGAAACAAGTGTAGAAGTCGAATAAAAGAAATCATTAACAAATTGGGTAATTTTGAGCATGAAAGCTAATTTTCACTATTTTTATGTGCAGTAATATGAATTGAACGATTGTTGTTCGAATGATGGAACATCAGTGACCAAGAAAAGGAAAAGGACAATGTTTCGCTCATGAAGGCCAGCGGAAGACCAGGGAAATTGAGTCTATTTTATAGTAAAATCTAATTTTCGGTTGTGAAATTCTCTGGATCTCCTGATCCTGAGGATTCTCTCCTATCCGTTTGTCTATCATAGGTTATATAAATCTGACAGGCGAAATGAACAGCTAGCTAGGAATATGGAGATTGCAAATATTCACTTTTGACACAGAGTATTCTCACTACGGTGATGTTGTATCTTTATGATTGAGTTTGATGAGAAATACCATGTTTGACTTGTAATTTCATTCTGAGTGTCTTTCGACAGTAACTTCTGGAGACTTTGGGCCCAGTTGATAGGCGAATTACTGCTTTGCATGTGCCATAATTATTTCTTTTTAATATTGCAATTGTTTATTCTTGTTATTTCATGAAATTAGAATTATCCTGATTGCTGTGAGTATTGATCGTTAAGATTTACATTTTCCATTCAAAGTAGATTCTAGATCTTGCTATGTTTACAGCTACGTTTTAATCTTTGATGAATTTATCAGATTAGCTTAAGTATTTGATTGATGTTCCTTCTAAATTAGTGTTATCATAGATTTTGAGTTCACAGTTGATTGCTTTTAGTTAAAATTTTGAATAGTTTCTTGTTGTTCACTTTCTGTAACTTTGTTTCTTGTTGAATGAATTTTTGTTGATACTAGTTAGATCTACTAAGAATGATTCCTTTTACGTGCATTCATATACAGTTTTCTGCACAATAGATTAAAATAGATTTGCAAATGCTTTAAGGCTTGCCTTCATATTTGTTTTGGATTGAGCTTAGAGAATTAGATATTAATCATTGCAATGATTCTAAATCAATTCATTCTATTTTTAACATCTGAATTCACTTGCATAGACAATGCTGAACACTCTTGAAATAAACAGACTTACCCTGGTTCGATAATTAATGTAGGTATTAAGGTTGCTTTTAATAGGCATCTTAGTGCACCAACACATGTTTTCCTTTGTTGAAGACCTCGAATCACTTGCGTCACGGGCTCGTTCCTGCTACTTACAGCGTTGATACACCTACGCAAGAGATCAAGAAACAATAAGGCATGCAAATACAAATAGCATAGTCAAAAGTAACCTACTTAACAGATCAAGAAGCGTTAAGCTAAATGATACATGATCATACACATTTAGTGAAAATGAACCAACAATTGTATATTAATAGAATAAAGGAGGAATCATAGAACCAAGAATTGATGTCAATAGGCTCTCCTTGAATGAATGTCCAAGTCCAAGCTAGGCTCTCCAAGCACTCCTTCTCCAAGCCAAATGAGTTGCATATAGGCACAATCTTACCATAAGGGTGAAAATAGACAAAGACAAACCTTTTAGTAATGCGAAAAGATGAATATATAGGTAGGGAAAGGGAGTTAGTATCTCTCCTAAGATAGGAGTAGGCCCTCATCTCAAGGAGGTAGCTTATAGGGATAAGACCAAAAGGCCAAGTTGATATAATTTGACTTCATCCACACCGAACCACCTCCATCTCGTCACTCTGGAAGCTTCTAGATCACGAAGCTTCTCCTCCTCTTTTGGAAAATTTCCTTTTAGGGATTATCGCAAGTATACAAGAAAAAAGAGCGATGGCATCACGGGGCTAGTATAGTGCAACTAGTGACCATCGTGGTTTTTAGTATCATAAGAGCAATGATTCTAAAATTAGGTTTTAGAGCCATTTCCTTCGGGGGAAGCTCAAGGAATTTTCTAATCAATGTTTTAGGGAGGATATGAGCTGCATATCTGAATGAGTACACTGCATGATGGTCATGTTTCAGGCACTTCGGGGTATGTCACAGGGAAGTGCAGGAGGTGTGAAAAAATAATGTCTAACAGATGCCCCCTAAAGCATGAAGGAAGAACAAGGAGTGATGTCTGAGATGCTTTATGATCTTTTTCAAGGACGAGAACAAGCATTGTCAAGAGACCTGAAAATCAAGGATGCATATACATATACATATATGATATCAAAACAAGAATCCACGGTATGGATGAAACCATCTAGATAATAAGGACTATATGAAAGGATCCATGGCATGGGCACAACCATCCAAATGAGAAGGATCATTTGTAAATATAAGATTCAAGGTATGGATGCAGCCAGTCGATATAGAAGGATCATCATAAATTCAAAGTCCCATATTATGGTCACGGCCATCCATATAGCAGAAACATGTGTACAATCATGAATAACACATAACTCCATGCAACCTAAGTCATATCAGATCATTCGAAGCTAGGATCTCCCTCCCGCACTTCCCTATGACATACCCCAAAGTGCCTGAAACATGACCATCATGCAGTGTACTCATTCAAATATGTAGCTCAAATCCTCTGTAAAACATCTTTCTAGGTAAATCCTCTCTATGGATAGAGACAATCCTAACCCAATGAGTGGTACTAGCAACCTATGTGAAAATCTGTTGAACACATCTTAAGCTACAATTGAAAAGAGAGACGAAGAAGATGGCCTACCTCATTTTGATGCTACCATGTCTTCCTTTGTTCAATATATTGAATCACTTGCATCACAGGCTCGTGCCTGCTACTCACAGTGTTTATACACCTTCACAAGAGATCAAGACACAACAAGGCATGTTAATACAAATAGCGTATCCAAAAGTAACCTACTTAACAGATCAAGGAGCATTAAGCTAAATGATACATGAGCATCCACATTAAGGGAAAATGAACCAGAAGTTGTAAATTAATATAATAAAGGAGGAAGCATACAACCAAGCCTTGATGTCAATAGGATCTCCTTGAATGAATGTCCAAGTCCAAGCTGGGCTCTCCAAGCACTCCTTCTCTAAGCCAAATGAGTAGCATATAGGCACAATCTTAGCATAAGGGTGGAAATAGACAAACACCAACCCTTTGGGAATGAGAAAAGATGAATATATAGGCAGGGAAAGGGAGTTAGGATCTTTTCAAAGATAGGAGTAGGCCCTAATATCAAGGAGGTAGCTCCTAGGGATAATACCAAAAGGAAACGTTGAGAGAATTTGACCTCATCCACGCCGAACCACCTCCAGCACGTCACTCTATAAGCTTCTAGATCATGAAGCTTCTCATCCTATTTTGGAAAAATTCCTTTTAGGGACCATCACGGATATACAAGAAAACAGAGTGATTACATCGTAGGGTTATTATAGTGCAACTAGTGACCATCGCAGTTTCTAGTATCATAAGAGCGATGATTCTAAAATTAGGGTTTTAGAGCCATTTCCTTCAGGGGAAGCTCAAGGAATTTTCCAATCAATGTTTTAGGAAGGATCTGAAATGCATATTTGAATGAGTACACTGCATGATGGTCATGTTTCGGGCACTTTGGGGTATGTCATAGGGAAGTGTGGGAGGTGTGATAAAATACTTTGTAATAGATGCCCCCTAAAGGATGAAGGTAGAACGGGGATTGATGTCTGAGATTCTTTACGAGCTTTTGCAAGGACGATAAAAAACATTATCAAGAGACCTGCAAATCAAGGATGCATATACATATCTGATATCAAAACATGAATCCATGATATGGACACAGCCATCCAAATAATAAGGACGATATGAGAGGATCCATGGCATGGGCACAACCATCCAAATGAGAAGGATCATCTATACATCCAAGATCCAAAGTATAGATGCAGCCATATGATATAGTAGGATCATCATAAATGTAAAGTCCCACAGTATGGTCATAGCCATCCGTATAGTAGAAACATGTACAATCATGAATAATACATAACTTCATGCAACCTAATTCATGTCAGACAGGACTCACGGTCTTGCACTCCATCCCTACCCGATCAAAGTACAAATTCTAACATTTGAATGAATGTGTCGAAGTCGAACATGCTAGAAACCACTTGATTACCGGCAAATGATGTGGACCATTAACAAGCACGAGAGAAACCACGAATAATGACAATGGCTCTCAAGGTACGACAGTACAATCCGTGAATGTGATAATTACGCTGAATTCGAACACCTTTGGAATCATCCAATCAAAGGACAATGATGAAAACTTGTCGTCGGATGAGAAGAACTCGCCATTAAGACATGCAAGCTCTAACGTACTGAAAGGGAGTTTCTAAGTCATCTTCCTAGATAATGAGCTGAAGTCGACAGGAAGTGACCCGTCGAAGGAGGTCCATAATGAGTCCCTCATCATTGACATGAAACATGGAATAAAGTTCAATGAAATGAATAAGATCCAAGACTATAACAATGGGTCAGACAATGTATAGGTAAATAACTACAGATAGGACTTCTCTTGAACATTTGCAACATGACTCTAGAGTGTGGAAGAATTTGACTTAACATAGGACTAAAGGTCATGATGATGAAATAAAATAGTTAGATGAGAGGAAAAAATGGATCACCCAAACTCGGGAGGAAAAGTGACTAAGTGAGCATATCCCAAACTCGACACGAGAAGCACAAGAGTGGCATGTTCAAGAGCGACATCCTGCCTATACAAAGGATGTTTCATTTTCATTTTTCCCTGCTAATTCTAGCGAGTACCTATTTATTTTTACACAAAATTGAAGAGGATATCATATGCTTGTCGTATAAGTTCATTCATCGAATGAATCCATCCTAGTCAGTTTTAGGAGCCCTAGGAAGGAGAAACTTGGTCTCGTCATGATGATAAGTCTTTCGTCGTTTAATTTTTATGAGTCCATCAGAAGGATTACTCAGTATCATTTTCATATTTAAAGAGTTTAAAAAATAAATGAAAAAGAAAACTCTATCATGTCCCTTTTCGTAATTGGTCTCTCAAACCCGAAAAGGTAGAAAATAATATTCGAGAGAACCTCTTGACCATGTCAACCAAGGTGTATCATTTTCGTAAATAGTCAATCTCAGCCTAAAAAGGGGGTAAAGCTATACTGAGATGTTGTCAATTCGTTTAATTTAACGATTTCAAAAAGACAAGTACTCGGTGATCTTTTCATATTTCGAGAGTCGGAAAAGATCTTAAAGATGACACTACCTGGAGGAATGAGTGGTATAAAAGGATAACAACTGGTTCCGGTAATCATGAAATTTCTCAAAACACGTAAGGGTCAAAAGGCTGGCTAATAAAACCACTTATCACAGATGTTCCCTAGGCAAGGGTAAAACAACCAAGTGAAAGCATATGATCGGCCAAAGAGATGGTGACAATGGAATGAAAAAAACCAAGGCTCATCTAGAAAAAGCAAGTTGATAAAAAGACAATCACGAGACGTAAAAAGGGAAATGGTTTAATTTTTACACAAGCTTCAAACATCAGAAACTATGCTTGATTACACTTGAGGATGGTTTCATTTTTTCACAATCTTGAAACATGAGGAAAAACTATGCTTGGATTTGGTTTCGTTTTTACACAAGCTTGAAATGGAGACAAACAATGCTTGGGTTTGGTTTCATTTTTACACAAGCTTCCAATGGAAACAAACTATGCTTGAGATAAGTTTACATACCCCAAGATTAATTTCATTCACCTAAGTAGACTAATAGTTACTAATAGGTGGATGGAATGAAGGTTCACTTACGAGATCAAGTGAAAGACTCGACTGGGATTTTATGAGATCTAATCAAAGACTCAAATTGGAAGGGGATTTGTTTCATTTTCTAACGAGATTGACACAAGAAAAGTACCATGCTCATGACACCTTGTTTCATTTTTTACCGATATTGACACAGGAAAAGAACTCTGCTCATGGAGACCTATTTCATTTTTTTAACGAGGTTGACATAGTAAAAGAACTATCCTCATATACCTTGTTTCATTTTTAAGGATCTTGACACAAGACAAGGAACTCTGCTCCATATCCCTTGTTTCATTTTTTAAGGAGCTTGACACAAGACAAGGAACTCTGCTCTAGCCCTTGTTTCATTTTTTAAGGAGCTTGACACAAGACAAGGAACTCTACTCGAAAGACCTGATCACATACCAAAAGAGGCCATGGCTTCCAAGAGGTTCTCATCATATGGGAGAACAACACTCTGGAAGGGATACATGTCCAGGGATCCAAATGAAAAATTGGGCTCCAAAGCCCCCAACACATGATGTACTACATCACCTACTAGATCATCAATAGACGTGGGCATGGAACAGGTGGCCACGTAACTAACTTGTGACGGGGGTGATACTGCTTGCATACGAGAACCATTTAGGGATGATGGTTGAGTGGGAGTTGATTTAGGACCAATGAATGTAAGTTGATCAATGATTGCAATGATTCCTTCTTGTGGGAAACACATCACTCAAAAGAGGGAAGAAACAAGAGCTCCCATGATGTAAACATAGTCACGACCAAGGAGTAGATTAAAATCCAATGGGTCTTGGACAACCATCACATCTATATAGATAGTCTTTCCTCCCAAAGTAATAGGTAAATTTGGAAGTATCCCTAATGGTTGACTAGTTCCTCTATTAAAACTTAACCGATTCTGTGTGACAAGGAAAAGCTAAGGAGAACCAAAACCTTGCCCAGCAGTTCAGGACATGATGCTAATAGATGTGCCCTCATCTATGACATAAGACAAAAGATGATATCCTTCCAGTCAAATCCAATAAAAAGAAGTGACTAAACTACTCGAAGGGCATGTCGTATGAATGTGAGAACTTCCCTCTTTCTCTATGGGAATAGGAGAACTACTCTCATGCACTTCGGGAACGGGAGGATTTCCCTCCAGTTCATTGAAGCTAAAGAAACCAGAAGAACCTGAGAAGCATGAGGTTCACTCTCTACCAAAAAGGTATATTTAACTGAAGGCGAAACTAACTCTACCATTTTCTCGACCAATGGTTGGTTGAGAATGGACTCACGAGACTCACTTTCAGAGAGAGTGGGGTTGACCAAAGATCACTTTTGATCAATCACTGGATCAACTAGTGAAGGATCAAGGGAAAGCTTTTGATACCTAGTTGGAAGACGAGTTTGAGAAGCTATGAGGTTTTCCAACTCTTTAAAATCTTCATCCAAAAGAGGACAAAGGTGAATGGGATGATTACCTTCACACAACTTACAAGGAAATTTAACTTTTCCCTTTTTACCATAGGCTTTATTGTTACTACTTGAGGGTTTGTCACCAACATGATCTAGTTCAATGTGAACTTAGGTCAATGTGAACCTGTAGACCACACTTCTAAGACCTTAGGAATGCCAAGACAATTTCGAAGAAGGTGATCACCCTTACATAACATGCAAGGAAACTTTACTTTCTGGGTCTGGTTGTAATATTTTTCTACATCAGTTGCATCTGTACCAATGGTTGCTTGGTTTCCCCCTTGCTTGTTTTGCTTCTTCTTCTTCATCCTCTTCTTCTTCTTCTTAGCTTCCTAGTTACTAGAATTTAGACTCACCAGGTGAAGAGGAAGAACAAGGTGAAGAAACGGGCAAAGAAGGCGAGTGATCAACTTTAGGATCAACATGAGGTTGATGTTATTCAAGTGGAGAACTCATTTCAAAATCAATTTGGACACTCGGAATCACCGAGGTCGAAAATAACCAAACTGGTCGACTAATGGTCAATCCAGGAAGGGACAACATTGCCATATAAGGAGCACTAGTATTTCCAAAAGAAGGAAAAGGACTAGGATTCCCATTAGAGTGATTTCTTTGACTGGTAAACTTAGGAAATGTTTCCATCAATATCAACCTAAGATCTACTAAGGAGTATTTCCATAGGAAGGATGTTTTTCCACGGTCAATTAATTGATTTTAGAACTTTCACAAAAATAAATAAAAAATGGGTAATCTATGCAAAAGGGTTTACCAAGTATCCATGAACAACAATATACACCTTAGCCAAAACCATAGACTTAACATACAGTGGCCAATCTCCCCGAATTTTGTGTTCGTTGTATCATGTTTACAAGGCTTCTAACTCGGTTACCTGTGCCTAAAGGATAGCAACCTAATGGGGTCTCCCAATATATACATGAAGGTACAGGGAGCACAAGTCCGTGTTAGTGCTATCTAATGTAGAACTATTCAATGATATCATCCCTATATACTTTTCATACTGAAGTGCCTCTGATATTCCCAAAATTACTAGAGACCCTTCTATATACTTCCATACTGGGATGGGATTTCACCCCCAGGATACACTACAGGAAGTTAACGACAACTTCTATGTTTTAAGACATCAAAACATGTCTCTAGCCTAGACCTCTAAATATTTGTGTTAAGTTCAAAATTTTTCTTAGGTTAATCGAGGTAAATTTTAAGTTTATCTTCAATTAATTTTCAGTTTTAAGGCTCAAAACGATGTCAAATAAACACCTATGATGCAACTATATGAGAAAAGGAAATATTTCCATTTCAATGAAAGCTAGACTAATCAAGGGAAGAAATTTCAATCAATAATGCATCAAGCAAAATGCCTTTCACTAACTTTCACTTTCATATTCCAAATGCAATGCCAAAAGTAAAAAATATTTTCACTATCCTAAATGAAACTTCTCAAAGAAAAATGATTTTGACTTTACTAAGATTGTTAGGATATTTCGACACATACGAAATAGTTAAGTACAACTTGGTCTAGCTTAGAGTTAGGTATAGAGTTAGGTAAAGTGTGTTTCTTTACCATTGTACATTTTGTAACTTACAATCCGACAGTCACGATATGTAGTGATCGACGGTTCATTCTCTCCTCGGTATTACCGACACTTGATCCGTGGCTTGACACCCGATTGGTCCATGAGTTCTATTTAAAGCGCATGGAGGGTCATTGTTCGGGTATTCCGTGCATGAGAGAAGCTTATGTAAATTTTCATTCTTTGATTAATAAATTGCCTGTAGTAGCCACGTTGGCGCAGGTCGTAGACTGTTTCCCTCTTTGAGGGTTTTAACCACGTCAAAAATACTGGTGTATTGATCTGTGATCTGGTTGTGAGTGGTGTCCTTTTGGTGTTCTTTCTAAGGAACTTACCCTGTAAATTCCTACATGGTATCAGAGCTATTTGAGGGCCGCGTCCGTTGGTGATCCAAATCTGAAGCCGGTAGAACTGCATCCGACTGTCGTTTCCTAGATTTGCTGTTTCTGACTGCTTTCGGGCCGAGAGGACTGCTCTGTTGCGTTTGGAGCATCTGTTTCAGTGAGGAACCCCTTTCGTTTCACGCGAAAAGGTTTCTGGTAGCCCTAGCTGCGTCATTTTTCAGATCGGGAGGTATACAGTGTTTATTTGCAGTTTACTGTTATTTTCTCTCTGCTTATTTCAGTTTCGGTTTATTTACTTTTTTTAACCGGATCTATACCTTTCATTTCTGCGTATGCTCTTTGTCCTACAACTCTGTGCGATCTGGGCAAATCAGAAACAGAAAGGAAGGATTTTTCTCATGCGTATGCTCTTTTCCCTGCACCTTAGTGTGATCTCGGAAAATCAGAAACATTGAGAAAAATATTTAGTTTTTCGGCTAAAGCTAACTTTGAGCCGCAAGGTTCATTTTTTTTAAAAATATCTAGTTTTTTTGCTAAAGCTAACTTCGAGCCATAAGGTTCGTTTTCCTTGCATGTCCGTGTTGGGTTTTGTGTTTTGTGTTTTGTAGGGAAAAAGAGCTTTCTCAAGGCAAGCATGCAAACCAAGCCCCCCCCCCCCCCTCTCTATCTCTCTCTCAAATTTTTTGTATAGATCAATTGGTTCAAAGCTATTTTAAGAGAGTAGAGGTCTTGGGTTCAAGTCTCCATTTTGTGGGGGCAGATTTTTTCATTCCCGCACATTCGCGCACTTTGCCGGCAACTTCAACAATTTTTTTTTCAAAAAGCCATAACTTCTTCATCCAGAAGCCTTTTTCAGAGCTGTTGTTTTTAAAACAGCCTAATTTTTCAAGATCTATCCATTGGAACACTTACTTTCAGCATCTTCAGCTTCAGTTTTTAAAAAAAATGGAAAGTCCATGCCAAGTCATCCTTGACAGCACTAACTACTTCCAATGGATAGCCTACATGGAAGATTTACTTAGAAGTAAAGGTCTCTACAGAATAGCCACAGACCAAGAGAAGAAACCAAAAGATGAAGACAAGGCTGCAAAATGGGAAAATAGACAAGATCAAGCACGTGGTTTGATAGGGATGTCTATTTCTCCTGATCTTAGATTCCATATTGCAGAACTTGATACTCCTCATGAAGCATTGGAAAAACTCACTAAAGTTTTTGGGATTAAAAATGAAATTAGAGCCCATCAACTTGAAAATGAGTTGCTTACATTGGATCCTAATAATTTTTCTTGCATTGAAGATTTCTTGTCCAAATTCAAGACCCTTAGATATCTTTTGGAAGGTGTTAAGGTTAAGAAAGAAGATAGTAACCTTATTTATTCCATCCTTACTAAGTTGGGACCAGCCTACTCTGTATTTGTTTCCACCTTCCATTCTACAAGGGAAGCTTTCATTTGTCAAGGAAAAGACTACAAGGCCCCTTCCTTTGACTCTTTTTGTGATTCTTTAATAAGAGAACAAGAAAAACTCTTACACCTTGGTCTTCTTAATCTTGGAAACTCTTCCACGAAAGCATTAGCCGCCCAGCAGCAACCAAATTCAAAGAATCCTAAGAAGTCATATCCTCAAAAGAATGGTCCTAAACCAACTCAGCCTCAAAATGAAAGATCATTTCAGCAAAATGATAAGACCAATAAAAGTAAATGGAAGAAGACTGATAGACATTGTAACTTTTGTAATCGAGATGGCCACTTAGAATCTAAATGCTTTAAGAAGATGGAAGCCTTGGAAGCCGCAATGAAGAAACATAACATCCATGTGGAGCATTCTTCAACTTCATCTTCAGGAATGGCACTTTCTGCATGTCGTTGTCAATCATCTCAGTCTGGTTATGCATTAAATGTATCTTCTTCTTCTCATTCTCATGAGTGGCTCATTGATTCTGGAGCCTCTTATCACATGGCCAAAAACCAAGCCATGTTTTCTTCTTTAAATGATTGTAACACCAAAAATATATATGTTGGTGATGATAGATCTCTTAATGTTGTCGGGACTGGAACTGTTCATCTAGACAATGGTCAGTTTAATGATGTATTATGTGTTCCAACCTTATCCTGCAACCTTCTATCTGTATATCAGATAACTCATTCAGGTGAAGGTAAAATTGTTGAATTTTCACCTCATGATGTTGTAATCAAGGATCTAAGAGATCCTAAACAGATTCTAGCTACTGGTATTGCTGATGATTCCACAAGGTTGTATAAGTTTCACAACTTTGGGTCATCAAATCTTCCCTCAGTATTTGTTGCTCATAATGATGAAGTGAGCAAACTTTGGCACGAGCGATTTGGTCACTTAAACTATCACTCCCTTCAGCATCTATGTAAAGAAAATATGGTGACAGGGCTTCCTATGGTATCTTGTAGAGATGGTGTTTGTTCCGGATGTGTACTCAGAAAACATCATCGGGACAGTTTTGACAAACGTGCCTCTTGGCACGCCTCAGCCCCTTTACAGCTTGTGCACAGTGATTTATGTGGTCCACTTCCTGTTGCTTCATTCTCTAGCTGCAAGTATTTCTTAACTTTCATTGATGATTTCTCCAGACGCACTTGGGTATACTTCTTAAAACTCAAGAGCGAAGTATTTAACACATTTTTGGCCTTCAAAGCCTTTGTTGAAAAACAATCTGGACATCAAATTCTTAAGCTAAGAATTGATAATGGTGGAGAATATGTTAACAACACATTCATCAACTTTTGCACCGAAAATGGAATTCAAATGCAACATACTGTTCCATACACTCCACAACAAAATGGTGTAGCTGAAAGGAAAAATCGCACCTTAAAGGAAATGGCTAATTGTATGCTGCAATCTAAAGGACTCAGTCTTAGTTTTTGGGCCGAAGCAATTAATTGTGAAAATTATATAATCAATCGCACTCCTACTAAGGTTCTAGAGAATATCACTCCAGAAGAAGCTTGGAGTTCCATTAAACCAGATGTAAGTCACTTTCGTGTTTTTCGAAGTGAAGCATGGGCCCATATTCCAGATGAAAAGCATAAAGCTTTAGAACCTAAGAGTGAGAAATGTACTTTTGTTGGATATTCTGAAGATGTAAAAGGTTATAGACTTATTCCATTTAAGTCCAAAAATGTTATCATTAGAAGAGATGTAAAATTTGATGAAAATAAATCGGCCTGCGAGCCTAGTCCGGCGGATGTGCCACCTCTTCCTATCTCTTCTACTTTTGAAAACATTTCTTCTTCAGATGATGAAAGCGAGGATGATAATCCTCCCCCACCTTCTCAGGATCCTCAAATTCCAAGATGGGTCCGTGCTACTCGGGATGCAGCAGGTGATCTTGCCGGTGATCCTACAGATCAGTGACGTACACGTTCTCAATTTGAAAGAGCCTCTTCTTTACTGGCTCAAGCTCCAGTAAATCATGATTCTGACACTTTTGCAGAAGCTTCAGGCCATCCACATTGGGAAGAAGCTATGAATGAAGAATATCATTCATTGTTGGCAAATGATACATGGGATCTTGTTCCTCTACCAAAGGGACGCAAACTTTTTAGATGTAAATGGGTTTACAGAACCAAGTATGGACCAGATGGGAAAGCTGATAAACATAAAGCTCGTCTTGTTGCTAAGGGCTTTTCACAGGTTGAAGGCATTGACTACACTGAAACCTTCTCCCCTGTTGCCAAAATGAACTCTATCCGCCTTGTTCTTTCCCTTGCTACCTCTTTAAAATGGGAAGTCCATCAGATGGATGTTAAATCTGCCTTCTTGCATGGGGACTTGCAGGAAGAAATCTATATGGAACAACCCATTGGCTTCATACAAACAGACTCCAGCCTTGTTTGTCGACTTAAGAAATCCCTTTATGGTCTCAAGCAAGCTCCTCGGGCTTGGTATGCCAAAATGGATAGCTTCCTTTTAGAATCTGGCTTTTCTAGGTGTTATTCTGACAATACTGTCTACACCAAGAAAGTGGGCAACTCTCTTATCATCCTTGTTCTTTATGTTGATGATCTTATTCTTACTGGTAGTGATCCCAACCTTATAAACCATGTGAAGTCCAGCCTTAAAAAGAAATTTGAAATGACAGACTTAGGACACTTACACTATTTTCTCGGTCTTCAAGTCTTGCAATCCAAGGAGGGTATTTTCCTTTCCCAGTCCAAGTATGCTTGTGATATTCTTCGTCATTTTCACATGGAAGACTGTAAGCCAGCCCCTTCTCCCTTTCAGTCTGGAGTCAAACTTTCAGTCTCTTGTACTTCTCCTGAAGTTGATGCTACCTTATACCGTCAACTTGTAGGAAAACTCTTGTATTTAACCCATACTCATCCTGACCTTTCCTTTGCTGTTGGCCTTGTTGCTCGTTTTATGCAAAACCCCCGTGAAAGTCATTGGAAAGCAGCTAAAAGAATACTTCGTTATGTTCGAGGTACAGTACAGTTTGAGATTCATTACAGTGCCAAAGCAGCTCCTCTATTAGTTGGTTTCACTGATTCTGATTGGGCTGGTGACCCTGATGATCGGAAGTCTACTGCCGGTTATGTCTTCACTCTTGGTTCAGGACCTATTACATGGGCTTGTAAGAAACAGGCTGCCATTTCTCTTTCGTTAGCAGAAGCAGAGTATCGTGGTGCCGTGGAAGCTAGTAAGGAAGCCTTGTGGCTTCGTCAGATCCTATCAGAGTTTGGCTTTGAGCAGCAGCATCCAAACACACTTTGGTGTGATAATCAAAGTGCCATTCAGCTATGCAAAGATCCAGTCCAGCATCAGCACAGCAAACACATTGAACTACACATGCACTTCATCAGAAAGCTCATTCATGACCATGTTCTTGAAGTGCAATATTGTTCAACAGATGATCAGGTTGTAGACATCTTCACAAAGGCTCTCACAGAGGCGAAGTTCACTAAACTTCGATATATGCTTGGAGTTCAGGAAGTTGTCACAAAGGGGGGATAGGCTCTAGTGCCTCCTTCCTTCTCCTATTGTGTCATATTTGTAAATCCTTCAATCCTATCCCAAGTTGTTCTTAAGGGGGGATGTTAGGATATTCCGACACATAGGAAATAGTTAAGTACAACTTGGTCTAGCTTAGAGTTAGGTATAGAGTTAGGTAAAGTGTGTTTCTTTACCGTTGTACATTTTGTAACTTACAATCCGACGGTCACGATATGTAGTGATCTGATGGTTCATTCTCTCCTCGGTATTACCGACACTTGATCCGTGGCTTGACACCCGATTGGTCCATGAGTTCTATTTAAAGTGCATGGAGGATCATTGTTCGGGTAATCCGTGCATGAGAGAAGCTTATGTAAATTTTCATTCTTTGATTAATAAATTGCCTGTAGTAGCCACGTTGGCGCAGGCCGTGGACTGTTTCCCTCTTTGAGGGTTTTAACCACGTCAAAAATACTGGTGTATTGATCTGTGATCTGGTTGTGAGCGGTTTCCTTTTGGTGTTCTTTCTGAGGAACTTACCCTGTAAATTCCTACAAAGATGCATTATATGAATCATTCTTTTCTTTTCGTTTTGAATGATTTGATGTACCTAATACAACCTTTAGCTTTCAAACACCGAAAAATGTGATATATTTTCAATGATGAATCTCAAAAATAACTTTTCAATGGAACTAATCTAATGCATTTTCATGAAAAGTAAATTTCGAAATACAATCTAAAACAAATGCAAAATGATGTTTCCAATGATTTCTATAGAAAACAACACTCAATCAATCAGCAAAACGAAAATCTCAACGTCACCAACAAGCAACAAGCGATGACCAATTGGTTAGAAACCCTATAACTCAATCATATTTCACTTCAAATCCAATGAGACAAATTTTGCAAATTAATCAAGACAATCAATCAAAAACTAACAAATCCAAGCATACAAGATAGGAAAAGACCTTAGGGGCCAAGACACACTAGATTCTAAGGAATAAACCTTAAAAATTATCACATTCAATGGTCATCGGTACTTTATATACCCAAACACATGATGATTGGGTTATCATCATTATTTTTCATGTCCAAACCCACGACAGTCGGGGTCATCAGCACTACTTTGTGTAGCGAAAGTAGTGATGATTTTAGCGCGACCAAACAATGAAGAAATGTTTTTCCATTGTGAATGTACAGGTAAAAACTCATGATGCCATCGTGAATATTAGAGCTAACCCACAATGGGTGATGAATATGGGAAAAATAAAAATATTCCAAGAAACAATTCAGACTTAGCACTATGAGGTAGTAACCAGTGATGGAATAAACCCAGATTGATGCAAGCAAGCCGAAAAATTGATAGTTTGTCTAACTAGTCATAGGATCTGATTGAAGGAATGGATGGAAAGGGTTATAGTGTCCCTAGCGGAGTCATCATTTTTTTGTCTAGATAAATCCTCTCTGCGGTAAAGACAATTCCTCTAGCTCAATGTGTGGGACTAGCAACCTACGTGACAATCTACTAGACACTTTCCTAAGTTACAATTGAAAAGAGAGACAAAGAAGATGGAATACCTTGTTCTGATGCTACCACCTCTTTCTTTGCTGAACACCTTGAATCACTTACATCATGGGCTTGTTCCTACTGCTCACAATGTTTATACACCTGCACAAGAGATCACAACACAAAAGACATGCAAATACAAATATCATATTCAAAAGTAACCTACTTAACAAATCAAGGAGCGTTAAGCTAAATGAAACATGAGCATACACATTTAGGGGAAATGAACCATAAGTTGTATATTAAAAGAATAAAGGAGTAAGCATGCAACCAAGAATTGATATCAATAGGCTCTCCTTGAATGAATTTCCAAGTCCAAGCTAGGCTCTTCAAGCACTCCTTCTCCAAGCCAAATGAGTATCATATAGGCACAATCTTAGCATAAGGGTGCAAATAGGAAAAGACCAACCATTTGGGAATGGGAGAGGATGAATATATAGGCAGGGAAAGGGAGACTTAGGATCTCTCCAAAGATAGGAGTAAGCCCTCATGTCAAGGAGGTAGCTCATAGGGATAAGACCAATACGCTAAGTTGGGAGAACGCGACTTCATCTACGTTGAGCAACCTCCAGCTCGCCACTTTGGAAGCTTCTAGATCAATAAGCTTCTCATACTCTTTGGGAAAATTTCCTGTTTGGAATCATCGCGAGTATACAAGAAAATAGAGTGATGCCACTATGGATCTAGTATAGTGCAATAGGCGACGATCGCAGTTTTGAGTCTCATAAGAGCAATGATTCTAAAATTAGGGTTTTAGAGCCATTTCCTTCAAGGGAAGCTCAAGGAAGTTTCCAATCAATGTCTTAGGGAGGATCTAAGTTACATATATGAATGAGTACACTACATTATGGTCATGTTTCAGGCACTTCGGGGTATGTCACAGGGAATTGCAAGATGTGTGACAAAATACTGTGTAACATACCCCTCTCTCTATGTCGATGAGAATCACGTAGCAATTATCGTCACTCCTGTAGCAATTCTGGAACACTCTTGTAGCATAATTGTTTTATCCATATCTCTAAAATGGTATATTGGATTGACCTAAAAAATTTTACTATGTTTCCATCATTATTATGCATCTCCCCATAAAAATCTTGGCCAACGGATACACATATATCGAGAAAAAATAAAAATGGTTGTAGGTGATGGAGGACAATTTCTCAAAAAGTGTGCACTAGAATTTGTTGAAATTCCTTGAGAATGTTACCATAATCCATATGCATCTCCCCATGAAACATCTGGAAAAAAATATGCATATTTTTTTACATATGGTAAAAACAATTTGCTTCCCTCTGTATTTTGGTAGTCTTGTAGAAAAATAGAAGCTTCCTATAGCACTTTAGGACAACAAGGAAAATGAATGGGAAAGGCTTGGTAATTATGGGTGGATGTTGGAAATTGATGAGGGAGATGGATTGACATGGCCTTTGTAAATCCCTCGAGCTGCAGATGGTTTGGACGAGAGTGCACGATGAAGGAGTGCGGGTGAGCCGGGTGAAACAATGTAGCCGCAGGAAGAAACACGAGGTCATTTGGTGAAAATGGCTAAGTGTTTGTTGAACGGAGGTTTATAGGGCAAGGTGGTCCTAGGTGGGGGCACCTAACCACAAATCTGACGTGCAGGGAAAGTGTAAAACGTCGAAGTGGTGGATCGCCTGGCCAGGCCTACGTGTTAAAAATGGTGACGGACAGGTATATATACATGGTAATGTGGATAGGAGATCCATCATTCAACGAGCAGTTCGAACAAGCTAATGAGCTAGCGAGGAAGGCGTAGTGCGAGCTGGGGTTCTAAAATCCTTAGCGAAATGTGCAGATGGACGTAGGGCCAAAGCACCCTAGCTGTAGGTCGAGGCGAGTTTTGTGTGGCCGTGGAAGAGTGTGCATACCACAGGGCATAGGAGCAAACAACAGTCGGCAGGTCGGTTGGTCAGAGCGTGGGTCAGGCTGCGAACGGTCAGGCGCACATGGGCGTCGGGGTAGGTAGCTGAGTTGGGTAATTGGCGGGTCGTTCGGAGGTGTGAGGGCACGATAGAAGGGTGAGCCAAGCAAGGCGAGCTCAGGCAGATGTGCACGGACTGAACGAGAGAACCGGAAGGGTGAACTGACGAGGGCGCCGAGTGAACACGAACGTTGGGTGTGCGGGTGTGCCAACACGTGAGTTGTGTGAACACGCTCAGCACAGTGACACGGTGAATGGTGGTTGGTGAAAACGGTTGAAGGGCAAGTTAGGTGAGCACCCGAGCGCGGTGAAACAAGGCGAAGGAAACGTGCGATGGTGGGCAAGTTGGTGAACAAGCTCAAGCATGGGTAAACAATGAACGAGTTTGGGTGGTCATAGTGGGTGCGCCTGAGCGAGAGTCAAGATGTGGGATGGGTGAAGGCATTGGTGAACTAGGGGACCATGCATGGGTGAACGATGATGGGTGGCATGATGAAACGACGAATAGGTGACTTTGCTAGGTGGTTGGGCAATGCTGCACGACAGTGCAGGAAGGTGAATTCTATAAGTGTGAATGTGAAACTTGGGGTTTCCCTATGTTGTAAAGCTTATATGTAATTCTGAATATGATCATTGTTAATATGGGTAGACTCATAATTACAGGGAGTTGCCCCTCCCATGATATTCCACTATGCACTTGAATGTTAATGGTGATAATATGTTAATGATGAAAGTTTCCACTATGTGTTTAATGAAATATTATGCTTAGCTATTGAAAAATATTCTAAGTATAGAAGTAAGGTGTAGTCCATGATCATTAGTATTGTTAAAAAGAAAAGGGTCGGTGGTGCCGCACCTCCTATAAAGCGATTGGAAGATTACCGCCAGTGTAGGGGTGTGAGAGGTGGTATCAAAGGTCTGTATTCTTGAGGCTTTGGTGATTCAGAATTGAAGAAGTCTGAAAGGTGATTCAAATTTACAGTTTATGGTCTACACAAGATTGAAAAGAGAGTAGTTAATAGAGATGGCAGAAGAACCTCAGATCATGATGGGTGAATCCAGCCATAATGCGTGAGAATATTTCTTTAACAGGGTGTTGGAATGAATGGGGGATTTGGGTTCTAACATAACTTTGATGAAGGTCATTCATCAATACTATGCGAAGGTGAAGGAGGAAATTGAAGACCTCAAGGTTTGATACAAGTATACAGAATGGGAGTATACGCAAACGAAAGAAGAAGTCAAGAAGATTGGTGAAGCAAGAGATCAAAGTTTGGCTGAAATATTGAAATTGTGGCAAGATTTTGACGATGCTCTGGATGAGATCGCAGTTTTGAAGAAGGGTGTGAGACACAATTGAGGTGGAGGTGTGACTCATGTCAAAGTCAAAGAACTATATTCTTATGATGGAACGAGGAGTGCGAAAAATCTTCGCAACTTTCTATGGGATATGGAACAGTACTTGGAGTGCTTGGGATTATCCTATGAGGAGAAAAAAATGAAGGTAGCTGGTCAATTCTTGACGAAAGATGCTAAGATGTGGTGGCGAAGGAGGATGGACCAAATTGCCAAAGGCAATGCTGGAGACATAACTTCTTGGGATGTCATGAGGAAGGCTTTGCAAACCCACTTTAGTCCACAAGACAAAACATGGGATGCAAGGATGAAGATAAAGTATATAAAGCAAACGAGAAGTCTGTAGGCATATTAGCAAGAGTTCTCAAGTGCAGTTTTGGAACTTCCATACATGGTGGAAAGGGATAAGGTGTTCAACTTTATCATAGGTCTGAAATCTTGGGTGTGGAATGAAATGAAGAGGAAAAGGATTAAGACACTTGAGGAGGCTTTTGCTTCTTTGAATCATTTGGTGGAACACTATGATGAGGGTTACGATGAAAAGAAGAAGAAGTATGACAAACTGAAAGAGAAAACTACAAAAGAGGAGACTTAGAGATCGAATGACAAGTCGAAGATGAAGAAACCGTTGAAGTGTTGGATATGTGAAGAACCGCACACGGTGAAGAATTGTCCTTCAAGACCAAAGGTGGCTGCCTTGGCATAGTCCAATGCGAAGAAGAAAGAAGAAACTTCCGTAGGAGTTATGTAGATTCTAGGAGCTACAATAGCCATGGAAGCAGTCTCAAGCAGAGACCCGGAAAGAAAAAAATTGGAGTATGTTGAGATGAAGGTTGGGAGTGCTGATGTGCTTGCTGTGGTGGATAGTGGCGCAACTCACAAATTTATGAGTGAGGATACTGCGAGAAGGATTTGGCTGAAGTTTGTACCGGTGTAGGCACAAACGAAGATAGTGAATTATCCTCCAGATTTTGTGATTGGAGTAGCTGAGAAGGTGGATGTGACACTTGGTGAATGGACAGGGAAAGTTGATTTCACTCTGGTGTGGATAGATGACTATGAGGCTATATTGGGTATAGAATTCATGAAGGAATTTGATGTGATGATTGTTCCTCATATGAAGAAATTGTACATTTATGACAGACGAGAGAATGTACCCGTTGGTGTACCAACCTTGGGAGTAACTAAGCCTGAATGTAAGTTGACAGCGATGAATATGGAGAATGGGAAAAGAGATGAAGAGATATGTAAGCAGTTGTCTATTGCGGAGGCAAAGCTTTCGGAGTAGTCACAGGTTATCATGACATTGCCAGATAGCATCTTGGGTCTATCTAAGAGGCTGGAAGCAATGGAGGATGACGATGACAAAGAGTATGTGAGGCCGAATGTTCAGATGGAGGATTGGGAGGCATAACTGCAGCGAATGGAAATGGAGGATTCAGATAGGTAGATTGAGTTGATTAGTGAGGGAGAGCCTTTAGGATTTGCTCCCTCCTCATCATCTTAGACTATCATGGAGGATGAGGCTCATTGTTAGCTACTCATGGCAGTGAGTCTCCAAACACTTTGAGAAAGCATCAAGGGGTGAGATGACACAGGTTGACAGGTAGCATGCAGTGGACAATCATGACAATGTTGGGCATGAGTTCTTGTGGAGGTGATGCATTGTTGGAATAACTACCCAACTAATCACCGACATGAGGGGTACTAGCACATGATTCCTTACAAAATAGTGGCATATCTATGGCATGAAGCAGGTTGAGTAGTGGACATCTCGATTACCCATATACATATTTGTGTGGATGATATCTTAGTGATGGATGGTTGTTGGGATGAAGGATTGTCGAGGGCGAAAATTACTTCGAGTGGGGGAGGATGTAAAGCCCCTGAGCTGTAGATGTTTTGGGTGAGAGTGCACGATGGAGGAGCATGGGTGAGTTAGGTGAAACAACACAGCCGTAGGAGAAACGCGAGGTAATTTGGCAAAAATGACTAAGTGTTGGTTGAATGGAGGTTTATAGGGCGAGGTGGTCCTGGGTGGGGGCGCCCAGCAACAAAGCTGACATGCAAGGAAAGTGTAAAACACCGAATTGGTGGGTCGGCTAGCCAGGCCGACATGTTAACAATGGTAGTGGATATGTATATATACGTGGCGATGTGGAGAGGAGATCCATCATTCAGCGAGCAGTTCGAACAAGATAACGATCTAGAGAGGAAGGAGAAGTGCGAGCTGGGGTTCTGAAATCCTTGGAGAAAGGTGTAAATAGATGTAGGGCTGAAGCACCCTAGCTATAGTTTGAGGTGAGCTGCGGATGGCTGCAAAAGAGCATGCAGATCACAAGGCGTAGGCGCAAATGATGATTGGCAGGTCGGCTAGTCAGAGCACAGGTCAGGCAACGAACGGGCGGGCGCACACGGGCACCGGGGTAGGCAGCCGACTTGGGTAACTGACGGGTTCTTAGGAGGTGCAAGCGCATGGTAGAAGGGAAAACTGGGTGAGGCAAGCTCGGGTGGGCATGCATGGGCTAAACGGGAGAACCGATGAGGGCCCAATGTGAACGCGAACATTGGCCGTGCGGGTGTGCCAACGAGTAAGTTGTGTGAACGCACTCAGCACAGCGACATGGTGAATGGAAGTTGGTGAAAGTAGTTGAAGGGCGAGTTGGGTGAGTGCACCCGAGCGCAGTGAAATGAAGTGAAGGAAACTTGCAATGGTGGGCGAGTTGGTGAATGAGCTCGGGCATGGGTAAAAGATGAACAATTTTGGCTGGTTGTGGTGGGTGTGTTCGAATGAGAGTCGATATGTGTGAGGGGTGAAGGCATTGGTGAAGGGGTGGACCGTGCACAGGTGATCAACGATGGGCGGCACGACGAAAAAACGGACGGGTGACTTTGCCCGGTGGATGGGCAAGGCTACACAGCAGTGCAGGAAGGTGAATTCTATACGTGTGAAGGTGAAACTTGGGGTTTCCCTCTGTTGTAAAGCTTATATGTAATTCTAAATATTATCATTGTTAATACGGACAAACTCATCATTACAGGGAGATGCCCCTCCCATGATATTCCGCTGTGCACTTAAATGTTAATGGTGATAATATGTTAATGATGAAAGTTTCCGCTATGTGTTTAATGAAAGATTATGCTTAGTTGTTGAAAAATATTCTAAGTATAGAGGTAAGGCATAGTCCACGATCGTTAGTATTGTGAAAAGGAAAAGGGTCAGTGGTGTCACACCTCTTATAGTGCGGTTGGAAGATTACCGCCAGTGTAGGGGTGTGACAACCTTGGTCATGTTGTAGCATCTTAGCAATGGAGGAGAAATCCTAAGTTTAACTTTCTTTGGCTAGATTTTTAATCAATTTTTTTCTTTTTGTGCTAACTTGTTCTTGTTGCTTGCAAAGGTTGGAGAGCACTTACATTCATCAGAAAGAGATACATGGAGAAAATATTTTTTTCACTTTTCATTTTTCATTTTTCTCTTTTTTTCATAGGCCTACTAGCTGCCTCAATGATGGTTTCAACTAGTAGGTCTACCTAGGTGCCTCAAAAGGAGGTTTTCACCTAAGATCTTTTTTTTTTTATTTTTTCTCTTTTCTCCAACCCATTGACCTCCTCATGGATTTTTCAATCAATGACAAAAACTTTGGTGCCTCAAAATACGTTTTCATCTAAAATTTTATTATTTTCCTCTTATTTTTTCTATTTCCATTATTTGTTTTCTTTTTTTTTTCTATCCTACTCTACTTGAAAAAAAAAACCTCTTTCAAGTATAGGAATACTTCTAATGGAGCCATGTGCACATCAATATGAAAGATAAAATTGTGTGTAGGCTCAAAAGATATGCCTTGACATGTACCTGAATATGAGAGACCAACTGCTTTGAATTAGATGAGATCAGGAATTGTTGAAGAAGAGAGTGTTGTTGCAACTTAATGATTGTCTGGAACCATATTTCAAAATAGTTTTGATGCTCCATGTCCATTTTCACATTTTTATCTCTCTATGTGTCCTCTTCTACCATGTCATTGCAACATTTCTCTTTTTGTTGATTGTTCTCTTGAACACATGAAGGATCTTATGATACACATGAGGTAACTTTATCAATATTTGATTCTCATGTCTACTTTTCATCAAGTGCAACCCATGATTCCTTGGTCTCCTCGTTTGAATCTTCTTTTTTCTGAATGTTGTCCTTCAATGACATCAATAGAATCTCTTTTTTTCAATATTCTTCTTGAGCTAAGATGAATACCATTTAGATTAAGAGGATTTGTTTCGAAGTGTTGTACCTCAACATTATAAGTGGGTTGAGTTACTAGATTATTTGGGTTCATAAATGGTTGGACAGGTAGTTGAGTGGGAATGGATCTTTGAGATGGATATGGTTGGAGTTGTGTTTGTGGTGGAGTTGGATGGTAGGAATAGCATGGAGTTGGGTATGGAGTATATTGAGGAAAATATTAAGTATATTGTGGATTTCTCCCATAAGGTCCTTTCCAACCTTGCTGCCAAGATTGGTTTTGGGTTGAGATGGCCAAGGTTTCCCAGGAAATGGTTTGTTCCAATTACTTTGAGACAGATGTGCATAACCTTGAAATTGTGAATTAAGTTCTTGCATCATACCAAGTTGGCTAGGCTGCCATGGCCTTCTTGGATCTACATAACGTAGTTGCATTGGTGATTGACTTGCTCCATTGTCATCTTGGTAAAATTCCTTCAGCCTCAGTAATGATGGGAAATATTTAATATCATGTGATTTAGCATGGACAACCAAATATCAACATATTATTTTTGTTAATATTTTATTCTTAACATTTCTAATTGTTCGCTTAAATTTCTTAGAATTTTTGTTTTAAAGTTATCAAGCAAATTTCCAAGTTCAACTTGGCTTACCAATCTTGATGTTGATTTACTTACTCTTTCCCTTCCTCTTGATATGTGTTTGCATGTTTCACAAATTTCTTCAAATGATAATTGGTATACATCACCTCTACTCATAAGATCAAGGAGATCAATCCACTCATCCCTTATTGTCCTAAGTAAGGGGGTTTTAGTGTGTTAAATCCTAAATGATGAAATTTTTCTCTCTTAAAACTATACATAAATATCTATATTAGATCCTCAAGGCTCTCATATTATTTTTAAGTCATTCTAAATATTTCTTCTTTGTGATCATAATATTTATATTTTTCTAGAAATATATTTTTCATACCATTCCATGATATTATTGAATTGGTCCCTAAACTCATGAACCATTCAAGAGCTCTATCCTTCATTGTTTTCAGAAACAATCTCAATTTTTGAGTGTTTAGTGAGTAACCATAAGATCTACAAAGGATTTTAAATTCAAAGAGAAAAAAGTTTGGATCCTCTGACCTCGTACCATGGAAGTTAGGAAGGAAAGATGGAGGGATGTTCTTCATATGCACACTGACATCAGTATCTTGAATCGTAAATCCAAGAACATATTTTTCATTGTCATCATATCCATCCATTTCTTCCACCTCTTATTTTTCCACCTACAAAAGTGGAAGGTGATGTGGTTCTTACTTCACCACATGGTCAAATGGGGGGCTTTTGGTATAAGTATTTTTTGTTTTTATTAAAAAAAAAATTGACTGAGAATTCTAATGCAATAATTTTGTGTTGGCTTAAGGGGGCTTGGACCTAGGTTCAGAGTTAGTTTCTCTAACCAAAAAAACCCTACACTATTGGCCCTTTTAGAAACAACCCGCATAGCGCAGGCTACAGTCTCACTCGAGGTAGTATTGGGGGATGCTAGAACCAGGTTTCTGCATCCAAAGGACTATGTTAGGTGTTTCTGTTAAACTTAGGACTTTATCTTCACCTTCGAGAACCCTAACCCTTAAAACCCAGAAATTACAACAACTAACAATTAGCATATCTAAACCCTTCACCGATTACACTAAACATTCATAACATCATATAAATAAGTAGATCTACTTCTTCGTGCATCTATTAAGTATTTTCCAAATTAGTTCCATTCAATAGATCAATAATACAGTAAATTCAGAGATAAACAATAACACACATATATACATATAATTCTTCAAAACCAACCTTTATTATGCTTAGATCTTCAATTACAGACTCTTCCAACCTTGGAACACAGCTGCAGGGGCCCACGCACTCAGTTGTGGACTTACCAAGGTCTCCGCGCACACAGCTACAGGAGCTTTCCCATTCACCCAAGTACATAATAGACAAAATAGACCCAAAATTTTCCCTTCTATGCTCTTCCTTATATCCTACGACTCTCTTATGACTCCTTTTTATATGATTCTTCATTATAATACCATGGTCCTTGAACCATAGGCGGGTCATAAAACAACTTAATTCTTAACAAACTAAGGGGCTTTGACCTTCCTAATGCCCCTTTGACTCTTATCAACCTATGCTACTCATGCTCTGCTCCTCAAAATGCAGAGACTTTACAATATTAACAAAACTTTTACAAAATTTGACCCCAGGGGACCCCGTCCCAACAAGCCCCCAACACAAAATCATGACTTGTCCTGAGTCACTATGCCAATGTTGTCTCAATATTTTCCTGTAGACTGCTGAAATTTGTCTTCAATGCTTGAAGATTTTTCGTTCCCTGTGCAATGGCCTGATGAACTTCTTCAACCAGTTTCTATGTGGTTGGACCTCAACAACAAGGCCCATGGTTCTCTGTGTTTGTTTCATATCCTTCAACATGCTCTGAACAGTCTGTGTTAATTGTCTTGCCTCATCAGCCCAGGATTGCATTCTTGAGGATATGATGGAGGCTTTCTGACGTAGCTAATCAATCTGGGTCTGGATGAACTTTCCCTCCTGTAGTCTAGTGAACCTTTGCACTAGTACTAAGGTCCGCATTGTTTCCCTGATCTCATCAAACTACATCTGTTTTTCGCAGATGTTTTCTTCAATTTTCTACAAGTGTGGATCCTCTTGCAGCAAGGTCCACATCTCCATGGTATACTCAAAAAATTGGCTACAATCCTTGACTGCAGCTTCTAGAGTATTCATATCCTCTTTAATAGTTGTCTCACACTACTCTCTAACTTCCGGAGGAGTGGTTGTATGAATCTTAAGTTGAAGCTCAGATATCTGTAGCTATAGCTCAAAGAGGACCTTTCCAATTTCCTCATTTCACTCCTTAAATGTTGTTTTGGAGAATTTAGCATCTACAGATAAATACTAATTCACTAGACAAGTAGTTGTGCCTCGAACAATAGTTAAAGTGTTTTAGACTTTCCCTATAAACAATAGATAAGAAGATAGGATAGAAGGCCTACTTGTAGTTCCGCTTTCCTCTTGTCTCCCTTGTATCGATTTCGTTGCTCCTTCGCGTACTTAATCCGCTTGAAAAGTACCTTATCAACACAATAGAAGATGAAAAATGATCAAAGCATACGATCCATTGAATATAAATGAAAGGAATCAGAAGCAATTCATACATATAAGCATTATGAAAGAACACAAATATGGAAAAATGTTCAAACACTTTACTAGATAGAAGAATGAATTACAACCATTAGTGTCTGATTCAAATTCATTACCTCAGCTTGGATCCCATCCACATCGCATCAAAAGTAAGACAAGCTTGTGGCATCACATCATTTGCTCCAAAGTCAAGTCTCATAGCAGCATTATCTCCTTACAATTCAACATAATCCAACCCCTGATCACTTAAATGAGTGGTCAATTTATAGAAAGATGAAGGAGGTTTTGTCATTAATGGTGACATTGAATGGCCTTCCATACCTAGAATTAGTTCCATGCAGGAAGGAATGAGAGGATAGGATGATCCTTAACTCATTCCTCATCCATTTTTGAGCTCATAGGAGTTGATAAGACATGGAAACTTCTAGATGACTCCACAACATAAGAATATTCCAAAACCCTATGTGAATTTTGCTCATTCTTGCCAAGCGCAGGTGAAAGGAAGCCTAAGTGCTCTACAAAGCACCCTAGCAGTGGACTTATCTACTCTGCAATGCACCTTCATAAGGGCTTACCTGCGCTGGTCCTTCTAGAGGCAATTTCTGGATGTCTTCAAGTCATGAAACAGTCTGGAAAGGAGGCATTCAAAGGGTTGAATTGTTTAGGGCATGAAACAACTAATTTTAGGGTTTGATGAGTCCTAAATCACTGATCTAAATGTTGGGATTTGATGTGTCCAAATGGATCTGTAACATTTGCCCCCTAAAGCATGAAGTCGGAAAAATGCTAATGTTGAATGAAATTATTTACGATGTGATGAGGAGGTATCGAAATGGAAGGTGACCTCCACCAATTACAATACATATATCATGATATTTTATTATAAATGAATCGCTGAGGTAACCCATGCTCATCTTATAAACTTTCACTACATGAACATAAAAAGTTGTCTACAGATATAAACCCATGATCGGAATGACTATCAATGTAAGGCCATTATACATATGATTTAGTACTCTTGATATCGCAGCCTGGATGGATGAAACTAGATCTGAGGTCTTCAATCTCATTCAACTATTCACTCAAGTATGAGTTTAACCATGTGAATATGTGATCTAAAGTCGAACATGGGAAGACACCATCTGATTACCAACCGATGATGTAAGATGTTAACAGATGCGAGAGAAATCACCAATAAGGATAATGATCCTCAAGATACTGCAGTACATTCTACATGGTGTGAATGGATGATTGGATGTAAAACACCATACAAAGTCTTTTGTTCAAAGTCCATTGATGTATTCCTATCGCCAAAAGCAAGAAAATTGCCATTGATGTATGCAAGCCTCAAGGTACTAAATGGGTGTTTCTAAGTCAACTTCTTGGATAATGAGTTGATGTCAACAAGAAGTGACTCATCGCAAGAGGGCCTTGATGTATCCCACATCAATGACACAAAATGAGTATAGTGATTTTAGAGATGGAATTTGACTAATGTCACAAAGTTCAGGAATGGCGGTCATGAAAATGAAGGTTTATGGTATTGCAAAAGATGGATTTTGAATAGATGACTTCTCTTGAACATGGCGGCGACACTAAAGTGAATTGGTAGCATTGACCCAAAACAAAGCAATGGATGGTATGATATACCAACATTGTGATAACCATCAAGCTAATAACCCAACCTAGATACTCACGGTGATGGAGTGAAAGTGTCATGTTCAAGAGTGACCCGCTACCATAAAGTGGTTTTCCCCTTTTTCCATTTTCCCTAGTCTTTGTTGACCAATACCTCTTTAATTTTATCAATCTTGGGGGGATAACATAGGCTTGTTGTATAATTTTACCCTTCAGGCGAATCCATCGTTATTTGATGTTTTAACGAGTTTAGTGAAGGTGAAACTCAGTCTTGTCTAGATGGACAAGTTTTTCGCTATTTGATGTTTTTAACAAGTTTAACGACAAAGATAACTCGGTCCTTTCCATGATTAGAGAGTTTGAAAAGGGACAAAAAGAAAACTCCACAAGTTCCTTTTCGTAAATTAATCTCTCAAGTCAAAAAAAGCGTAAAATAATACAAGAGAGATATCGTTTCCAATCTGTTAACAAGCTGGAAAGGACAAGCGCTCTGTAATATTTTCATGTTTAGAGAGTCTGAAAAGAGCTTAAAGAGGACTCCAAGGGGATTCCTTATTCATTTTTAACAAAGCTCGAAAAAGATATAAAAGTGTGCTTTGTGGTCAAAAGTACAACTTATAATCGAGCACGTTGAATTCTGCAAATCAGTTGTAAACCTACTCAAAACATCACCAAATGGATTAAAAATATCTATTTCATAGGTAAAAAATAGGCAAATACTAATTTTTAATCGATTAATTAACATGAAAAAAACATAAAATAAGTTTCTACCATATCATTTTTTACCATTTGGAACTTACCATCTAGTTTTGTGCTCTGAGCTCAATTTTTACCTCAAACTTCACCGGTTGATTGCGGAAGATTCTGCGGACCATTTCTTGAGACATCTAGACTAGGTTGGAACTAAACCTCTCTACTTTATTTTCAGTCCATTCTTTTGTCATTTCATGTAAGTTTTAGGGTTTTTTGGGGCCATTGGGGTTTCATTTTCTTTCCTTGGGATCAGTGCAGGCTTTCACATTGAAAACTGCGGTGAAGAGCACCTAGATAGAAATCTAGATGCTCTGTAGTGCACTGCCTCAGTGACTAGGTTGCATTGAGCGCATTTCCCAAGTTGGTTTTAGCTGTTTGCTCCAAAATTTGCTCTATTTTTTGCATGGAATGGATCCTAATTTAGCTTATGATTGTGTTTCAGGCTTTCATTGGATCAGAATATCGATTACATGGTGAGAAAGAGAGCATGAAGAACAAGACATGGTTGCCCTAAATAACCCAGGTACGGTTGAGGCCCTCAGGAATTTCAGGTTACTCAAATACTTCAAGTTGTCCGGAATGAGGCAACAAATAGAACTATTGCAGTTCCTTATTCGTTCATGGGATCTGACAGATCAGACATTTCACATTAGGGACAAGATGGTCCCTATTAATAAAGAGGACATTTACTTTATTACCAGACTATCAAGGCGAGGTTCCCCCATCTCACTTTCTAGATTTTCCCGTGGAGGTGAATCGGTGAGAGATTACGTCAGACAGTTTTTTCGGCTAGGTACACAACCTAGCAGGGATGGGAAAATAAAAATCTAGTATGTGAGTGATTTTCCTTTAAAAACGATCCTCTTTATGATCGCACAATTGGCTGGCAGTGTGACACTACATCTAGTGAATAGATCTTATATGCAGTATGCACTAGAGTGTCTGGAGCCAAAAGTTTTCAACTCGTGCGAGGCTCTACTTTCACTACTGAAAGAACTACTGACTAAGGTGAAAAGCAGTAAGACGAAGAATTTTTTCTATGGTTCGATCTTGATTGATTTTCCCTTAGAGAAAATCCCATTGATGAAACCATGACATGTATCATTGGTTGTGGCCGGTCCGAGAGATCCACGTATGGAGAGGTGGGTCAAATTCATGGCTCAACATATTGGTCAGTCAACAATCATTTTCTCCCCTGCATTTTTTAGGTGGCTTGAGTGACAACATGTTGTTATCGAGAAGCATCCATCCTCAAGGATGGATTATCATGGAGATCCAGATTTGATTCTACCAGTTGGAGCACAATGGGGTGCTATGGATAAGTTGTTTGACAAAAGTGTTTTTTATTTTTCAAGTTTCTACATGTTTTTTGTGTTTTTTAATGTTTTCAAGACTAAACTAAAATTACTCTTATGCATACAGATGTGGGTATTGTTCGACCTACAGTACACCAACAGGTTGCAAGTGGGCTAGCACATAGAAACATCGGGAGAGCAGTTCTCCAGGATTTGGATTTGGTCGAGACCTTAGCAGAGTTGTAGGATCACATAGAGGGATTAACCCTTGGTATTGTAGATATCCGGATCGAGGAGTTACCTATGAGGTTGCAACGCCACACTATCAGTGTTCCTAACCATTGGGCTAGGCTTTTTCGTATGATAGCACAGGCTCTAACTTGTTATCATGAGCACCACTAGATCTACTTAGGATGTTTTGTATGCATTTTTGAGTTTTTGGGTCAGATGACCAAATGTGTCTTGGGCACAAATTCTGTAAAAACTCTTTAAAACACCTATCTATTTTACTTTCAGAGATTTTTATGGTTATATGAAATCCTATTCAACTGATGATGTGAATTGAAAATATTACTTTTACATATGTCTCAAATGTTGATAACAATAATAATGTAAGGGGACTGATATTCTCTGATAATATTAGAGGCAATAGACCCATTTGATTTTTTGGATGGATGGCGCGATCTGCAGCTGCCCGCGAGGGTTTCTGCTAGGGCTTTCGGAAAACCCTCACTCTATCGCCTAAAGACTAACCGCGCACCTGATCTGCCTGTTAGATGGCCCGACTTTTCAAGCCCCATCTGTCATTTTCAACATGGCCCCAGATTCTTTCGATGATGTAATGGAAATGGAGGAGGAGGTTGACTACTCAAAAGACCCGCTTTCTTCACAGGTCATTTTTGATCGCCCTTCTTTCATTTCGTTGCCTGCTGGCCCTAGCCTTTCTCCGCATTCTGCGCCGCATCCCTCTCTGGTGGTTACTATCCTAGCACCCCCCCTCTTGCCTGCCTGAAGGTACCCCCCCACTCGAGCCCCCTGGCTTGGTCCTCCCTCCTCTGTCTCCAGGGACCCTCCATTTCCTATCGACTGTCATACCTCTATCGCCTCGCTTTGATTCGTACCCTCCGTCTTCCTCGTACCCGACTTCATCATCTGCTGGACTGCATCTTTCGTCGGTGGCCAGGCCCTCTGCTCTCCTCCACTCACCCTCGGGTTGCTTTGAGACCCCTGCAGTCAGAGTCAGTTCATCGAAGGCGACTCTCCTGGAACGCTCCCCGGATCCCTTGGTGGATCACCCTTCAGCTCCGCGCTCAGGTAAGAAGCAAACTAAGTGTGTCAAAGCTACATCCAGGGACATTTCTATTCGGTTTGGAGAGACATCGGCTATTTGGGAGGCAGCCAAAATGGAAAATACCATTCTCGTTGGACATGTTCATGGGCGTGCTTATTCAGCGACCCGGCTTACCCTTTGGGTGAAGGAGATTTGGGGAGTGGTTCTAAAAGAACTCCCTGAAGTACAAGTTCTTCCCCGAGGCTGGTTCGCCCTTCACTTTGCTAAGGAAAATTACACGGACCTGGTATTAGCTAGATACTGGCATATCGAGATGGCACCGGTGCTGTTAAAAAGATGGAGCCCTCTCTTCGACCCTGAACGAGAACGGATTGGGGCTGGGCCTTTGTGGGTTCGTCTACCTGGGCTCCCTCTCCAATATTGGAGCGAAGAAGTCTTCATTCGCATCGGGAACACCCTGGGAACATACCTCGACCATGATCGTACTTTCGTGGAATCCAGGAACAAAACGCTTGCTCGCATCCTTGTACACTTAGACACTCGTGAAGACCTGGAGGAAAAGATCACACTACACTGGGGCAGAATCACACGGGTACAAATCCTAGACTACGAAGGGGTACCTTTCAGATGCCGCCGCTGTCATAGGGTGGGTCATATATTGAAGGATTTCCCTCTCAACAAGAGAACAGATGAAGCACCTATGCATTCTACCATTCCATCGAGGACTATATCACCGACCGCTCAGCGCTTTCCGGTCTCGGGCGCTCCCCTCAGCACTCCACTACAGACACCGGGCGCTGCTCAATGCCATGCATCTACTCCGGTCACCAGATCTCGGGCAGCCTCAGCATCTACATCCACTCCGGGTACTTCACTTTTCCCTCCTTTGTCTATTTTCACATCTGCTCCATCTACACTCTCTCCCTCATTGTCTGTTGCATTCTGCACTATGCCCTCCTCCCTGGTTATTGCTCCTTCCGCTCCATCATCTCAAAAGCTCACGTCGCCATCATCTTCTCCCTCATCATCTCGGGGCTCTAAACACTCCTATAATCTGCGTCCTCATACTCACACCCTGGGATCTCATCTGAAAATCACCGGTCTGGGTATCACATCATCCGGGTTGACCCCCTTGTCTGCTCGAGGGAGAAAATCTGATCTTACAAAAGCTATCAGGAGAGCGGAAGCTGAGGTTGCTTCTGGGTGACAATCCACCATTGTTGGGGTACTTAGAGCGAAGAACACCCCAGGAAATCTTCCTCCATGAAGTGCCTCTCATTCAACTGCAGAGGCTTGGCTAGTGCCTCCAAGAAACTAGCCCTGAAACGACTGATTGAATCATCTCCTGTTGATATTATTCTCCTCCAGGAGACCCTTGGCCCTGCGGACTCCATATCTGCCTCCCTATCCTCCATCACCCCAGGATGGAACTTCACGGCGATGGACTCCTCGGGTAGATCGGGGGGCCTAGCGATTGGTTTTAACCCTGCTTCTATAAGGGCTCATGGCACATGGGGGGGACCTGGATTCTTAGGACTTGACCTATTCTCGGCTGATCTGGGTATCAATCTCAGGGTTATCAACATATATGGACCCTGCCATCAAAGAGAATCCTTCTGGAATCACCTTCTGAGCCTATCTATCCTCTCAGCTGAGAATACCATCCTAGGGGGCGATCTAAATTTCTCCCTGGGGTATAGCGAATCTTGGGGATCCACGGCACAATTTGACTCGATCACCGGGTTTATGACCGACCTCCTGGAACGTCATGACCTGATCGATGTTCCCATGAATAAACCTCTCCCTACCTAGAGGAACAGAAGAATTGGTGAAGTTGCCCTGGCGCGCAGACTCGATAGATTCATTATGAAAGGCACTCTGTTACAACAACTTCATCACTACAAACAATGGGTTGGTAGCGGGGGGATATCTGACCACTATCCTATCTATCTGGAGATTTCTGGGCCATACAAAAAACCAAAAGCCCCCTTCAAGTTCAACCATGGCTGGTTATAGGATCCCTCCTACATCAAGCTCGTTAAAGACTTTTGGATCCACAATCCGATTGATAGAACAGACACTCTGGCAAAAGGCTTCTGCATGAACCTATCACAACTCAAACATCACTCTATCGAATGGGCCAGAGAGAAACACCAAAAGGAGAACTCAGCTCTTACGCTCATTGAATCCGAACTATCCACACTTTCAGATGAAAGAGACATGGGCTTTACCACAGCTGAAGATAAAACCCACTTGGTGGAACTTGAAAACCAGAAGCGAAAGATATTGAGGGAGCGAGAAGAATCTATTCGATTTCACAGCAGATCTACATGGCTAAAGGTCGGAGATGACAATACTCGCTTCTTTCACAATTACGCTAAAGGCAGGAAGGTTAAAAATACTATATGGAACCTCCCTCTGCCAGATGGTGGAGTGGCAGACACTTTCTCCAAGCTCTCACAGCTGGGATCATCCCACTTCAGGAACCTCTACAAGCAACCCTCGGGCTCCACTATGCAGACATCATCAACATAGCAGGACATTTCCCCAGGTTCAATGAAGAAGAAGCGGAGAACCTTTTTGATCCAGTGACTCCTGAGGAACTTGAAAACACCATAAAGTGGTTCAAGAAGGACTATAGCCCGGGGCCGGACAGATGGACCATCGAATTTTACATTGCCTTCTATGAGCTGATCAGCAATGATCTACTTAGGGTTGTAGAGGAATGTCGGGTGTCTGGGTCCCTGTATAATGCCATCAATTCTACTTTCATAGCTCTGATCCCCAAATCTGATACTCCTTCCTCCTTTGATGATTATCGCCCCATTTCCCTCTGCAACGTGCTCTACAAGATCATTTCCAAAATCATTGCAAATCGCATCCGTCCTATTCTGTCTCGACATATCGCTCCTCAACAATTTGCTTTCCTGGAACATCGTCAGATTCATGAAGCCATTGGTGCTGCACAAGAAGCCTTTCATACTATCTGGACCAAGCATCACAAAGCCATTATCTTAAAGATTGATTTAGCCAAGGCATTTGACCGGGTCAGTTGGCTCTATCTCAAGATGCTTCTCATCCACCTGGGGTTCCCTCATAATTTCATCACCTGGATTATGGCTTGCATCACCACTCCCACCTTCAGTGTTCTGATTAATGGATCTGCATCCCAGTTTTTTCATTCTGAACGTGGTCTCAGACAGGGCTTTCCTCTGTCTCCCCTTCTTTTCCTTATTGTCATGGATGGCCTGAGCCGCCTTATAGACTCTGCTAAGAGAAATGGGGATTTTAGTGGACTCAAGATAACTGACGACTGCTTCCTCACCCACCTCCTCTTTGTGGATGACGTAATGATCTTCCTTGATGGCAGCATTCGAGACTCCCGTTCTTTCTCGAACATTATCACTCTTTTCTCATCTACCACTGGGATGCTTGCCAACCATTCAAAATCCTCCATTATTCTCTCCAGAACTTCTATCCATGAATCCCATCTGGCCCTGCAGCTGTTTCCTTATAGCATCCATCCCTTAGACCTTGGCCTCAAATATCTGGGTTTCTGGATCAAGCCTCTCTCAAGAGCAGGCAGACTCGTTCTGGTAAAGGCTGTCCTGGAAGCTACCCTAGTCTTTTGGATGGCGTTAGCCTGGATCCCGCGCAGCATCTTGGCCAGGCTACAGCAAACTTGCAATAGATACCTGTGGAATGGGAATCAGGAAAAGCGCATATTTGCTTGGGTTGGATGGAAGAAGATCGCCACTTCAAAGAAATGGGGTGGATGGGGTCTTAAAGATCTCCCTACTTTCGCTCAAGCCCTTGCGGCTAAAATGGGGTGGACCTTACTCACTGGAGATAACCTTTGGACATATATCTCATATCACAAATATATCTGGCCTCACAATATCTTTGATTGGATTTGCCTCCCTACCTGGCCTAAATCTGGTATATCATCCGTTTGGAAAGCGCTTCTTAACTCTATGACTCTTATCAGGGATAATCTGGTATGGAAAATCAATGATGGAACACAGGCCCGTATTGGTCTGGATCCTTGGAATGGTAGCGGCGGTAGGCACATTCTTCCTGAAGCACTCATCCGACATCTTCACTCACAGGGGATTAAAGTTCTGGCTGACATTGCTGATCCACAAAACACTTCCATTTTTGAACAGCGTTGGAAAAATGCAAATCAGATCAATATACCACCACACTGGCATCAGGATTGGTTGGCATATATCAATGCATTATCAGAATCGCATATAAGGATCAAACAAGGGTAGGATGAGCTCGTATGGTATCATTCGGAGAACAGAGTATACACCCCAAAGTCTGGCTATCACACTCTGATATCGCATAAGGTTCTGGACACAATCTCTTTTTGGTGGAACTCTATTTGGAAACTCACCGCTCCCCCCAGACAGAAGCTATTTTTCTGGTGTATCTTAAAGGTTGTTGTCCCTACTGGGGAATACCTCATGCGTCGTGCAGTCTATGGACCAACCTGGTGCATCCTATGCAAACAAAACTCTGAATCGAGCGTTCATTTGTTCTTAAACTGTTATGCGTTAACGTCTATATGGCAATCTATATCATCCTCTATTCAACACACCGACAAATGGGAGGGTGATGATATTAATCGAACCTGGGAAACTTGGTTTTACCATCACAAAAACTCCAAGCTACAAATTCTGCCTATCATTATTTGTTGGTACCTATGGCTTGCACGAAACCGAATGATCTTCGAAGATAAACCTGTGCATTGGCCGCATCTTACAGCCAAAATCATATCGGCCTATTATGAGACGCCTGAGCCGCCACAGCCTAAGGTTCGAAGACCCCGTGACCCTCCACATATAGATCATAGCACCCCATGGGCATTCTTCGATGGCGCAGCCCAACAGTAGGGTTGTGGGGGAGGTTTTCTACTATTCATCAATGATCAGCATTTCTACAAAGCAAAACTGGGGTTGGGAGCTGTCACAAATAATTTTGCTGAGATCATTACCCTCCGTCATCTCTTGCACTTTGCATTGGGGCACAATTGCATGCATATTCATATATATGGAGAATCGAAGATTGTCATTGATTGGTTCAACAATAATTCTGTTTGCCACACACACTCTCTCAGCAACATTTTGGATGATATTAATTTACTGAAGGCACAATTTATTGACATCACTTGTCAACATATCTACAGGGAACACAATAGCAGTGCCGACCAACTATCCAAGGAGGCCACGACACTTCCCAGAGGAGAGTGGATGATACAGGAGCAGCGAGGAACAAATGCATACCAATACTAACCACTGCCCATACATAGATGCACACTATCATAGGGCAACCAGCCCCTGAGATACAGATCTGAAAATTTGGAACATTTTTGTACATAGATGATAAAAATTATAACCTGAAGCCCTGTGTGGCAATCTGTATATATATAACTGATAACAAAGAACATCCTGCGTGATGAATTTTGCTACTGAACAGACATAATAGTTATATAGTCACCCACATGTGGCAGAAGAACATACAGCATATGCAAAAAGCATCTACAATATGTAATTTTTCTAAGTTAATGAAAGATTACGATTTTTCCAGTGGAAAAATATGTCTCAAATGTCTATTTAACACATAATTCACTAGAGAATCAGTTAATGTGTTAATATTTCTGGAAATATGTTGATATTGAATGTGTTCAAAATGCCTTTCCAAAATACGAACTCTAAGGAACATACGAAAAATTGTTGGATTTCGAACAGTATAAATGTTTGTTAGCTATAGTACAACAAGTTGCGAGTCCATCCTAACGATGATTTGGTGAATTCCAAGTGAAATGGCATTAGAGAGTAGTTCAATCAATGTGCTATACTCAGTGATATTTTTCGTCGATTGACCGATACAAATCCCTTGAAAACTCACTAACTCGCCATTTGGAGTGAAAATGGCCCATGCTGCAGAAGACAAATTCTGTGTACTACAACTAGCACCATTGGTGTAACCAACAAAAGGTTCCAAAGACTCTAACATCTGCAACAAATGCAAAGTGGATTACTAACCAGATAAAAATCTCTAAAAGGCACACACACACACATGCAATGAAAGCATATATACAGTGAGTTTTACTACACTTAATCAAGCATAGTAATGTTTAAGGTACAGCCCGTTTCGAGGCTGCGACAATGGAATCCCATCATAATCTACTAACTCGTAGGCTCCTTTCTCCAGAACACGCTTGACAACATAAGGACCCATCCACATTGGTTCAAATTTCCCTGCTCCAAGTTTATCAGCTTCCTGATCGTAAAGCAAGACCAGGTCTCCTTCTAAGAAGATACGAGGCTTGGAATTTCTATCATATTGTGCCTTAATACTTTTCTTATGCGCTTTGTTAGCCAATGCGACATCACGACGGGTTTCATCTAGATGGATTAATTCTAAGAATTGCACCTCTTCTTCAGAAGTGTCGGGTAACAGGTCAATCACGAGTTTGAGCGATGAAATTTCATATTGTATCAATAAGATTGCTTCCAAACCATACATCAACTGAAAGGGTGTAAATCGAGTTGCATTTCTCACCGAGGTTCGATATGCCCACAAGGCAGAGTACAGGATTAAGTTCCAGTTTCTTTTATGAACCTCTATCACTCTTTGCAACATCCACTTTAGGACCTTGTTAATGGCCTCAACTTGTCCATTCACTTGCGGGTAATACGGGGTAGAACTTTCATGTGATAGTCCTAACTTAGTAGTCAATTCATCCATCATGTGATTGCAAAAATGCAACCCATGATCTGTAACTATGTCTTGTGGTACACCAAACCGGGCAACCACATGGTTTCGCCACTGTTGTTCAATGTTGGCATCGCCTCCACCCATTTGGTAAAATAATCAACGACGACTATAATATACCCATGCCCCCCGGCTGAGGTGGGATTACATGTCATAAAGTCAATGCCCATTTGGAAAATGGGCCAACAAAAACGACTGGATGTAGTGGTGCATGTGGTAATTTTGTTTTTCAGTCATATATCTGGCATGTATTATAGCTTTTGATACCAATAATACAATCTTTAAATATAGTTGGCCAGAAGTAACCTGCACGAAGAATCCTTTGTGTGCTTGCATATCCAGATACATGTCCACCACAGGCACCTGAATGGAAATCATTCAATGCTTTCTCGGCCTCCTCATGCATGAGGTAGCTCTGTAAAACCACATCGATACCATGATGGTAAAGTGTGTCGCCAATGATCAGATAATCTTTGGCTTGGTAACGAATACGTCGTTGTTGCGAGCGAGAGGTATTTTGCTGAAAAGTTTGGGTTTGGAGATAAATCAGTATATCTCCATACCAGGCGTCAGATGACGAAATTAGAAACAGAGACTCATCCAAAATTGATGGTTTGGATGTTGATTCGATGGAGGTCGAGGGAAGGTCACATAGTAACTCAGCGAAAACTAGAGATTTCTTTGACTTAGACTTGATGAATTCTAAATCAAATTCCTGTAAAATAACTATCCATTTCAAATATTTTCCCCCCAACAATTGACGTGACAGAATGTATGTCATAGGGTTGCAATCCGAAATGACAGTTGTTTTCCATAACAAGATATAATGGCGAAATCTTTGAACAACTTGCACAACAGCCAAATCTAGTTTTTTGACATAAGAGTACTTACTTTCTGTGTCGTTGAGATTATGACTCAAGTAATAAATAGGATGTTCAATCCAATTTTTTTCCTAGACTAAAACCATGCCAATGGTTGTATCTACAGTGGAGAGATACAGGTAATAATCATTTTGATAATTTGGAGAATATATTAATGAAGCTCTAATCAGGGTATCTTTAAGAGCGTCAAAGGAAGCTTGTGCAACCTGATCCCATTGAAATGGTATCTCCCTTTTTAAATGACATGTAAAACCTTTAGCCATCTTAGTGTAATTAGGAATGAACCTCCTCAGAAAGTTGGCTTTCCCTTGGAGTCTCTGTAACTGTAAAATATTTGAAGGTGGAGGCAAACCCAGAATTGCCTGAACCTTTAATGGATCCAATCAAATCCCTTCTCGAGACATTACAAATTCAAGCAAACAACTAGAACTAACACTTGTGTGGATTGAGTCGAATCTTGTAGTGTTAACACCGTAAAAATATTGCTCTCAAATGTTGCGGGTGATCAGGCCGCTTTCGTGAATGAGCAAGTAAATCATCAAGGTAAGGTTGAACAATGTGCTTGATGTCATGGAAGGCATAATTCATAGCCCTTTGAAATGTTGCCCCAGTGTTCTTCAAACCGAAAGGGAGTTTCCTATAGGCGAATGTGCGCCATGGATGAATAAAAGTTGTTTTAGATTGTTCCTGTGAGCGTATATTGATATGATTGTAGCTGGACAATCCATCCATAAATGCAAATATTTCTCCCCCGGCACATTCATCAATAATCTAGTCCATAAAAGATGTAGGATAATTATCCTTTAGACATTCCTGATTTACATCCCTATAATCAACGCACACTCGTATTTTTCCTTGTTTCTTCATGACAGGAACAATGTTGGAAATCCAGTTAGTAAGAGGAACAAGGTAAATGAAACCAGCTCACAAAATTTTTTCAACTTTTGCTTTAATTGCAAAAGCTTTATTTGGATGAACAGGTTGAAGCCGCTGTCAAACTTGCTTGACATCAGGGTACATTTTAATTTCATGTTCGACAATACTAGAGTCAATGCCTGGCATCTCCTCGTAAGACCATGCAAAAATATCTCTTAATTCATGAAAAAGAGCATGATAATTATCAAGTTACAATGGAGAATAAGATTTTCCAACATGAATGTTCTCTACAATATGAGGTTTGGTCGAAATATTAATATAAATCATTTCTTCAATATTTGACAGATTTTGCTCAGATTCGATCGTGTCTATGAAAACTGAATTTGATAGGAAATCAACAACTGATAGGTGGTTTAGTTCATTTGAATAATCTTCGATGTGATCTAGAAGGTGGGAACGATGATGATAATCTTCCCATGGTTCCTCTCCTATCATCATTGATTGGATGATTCCTTCATCCGTAGAATGTATACGTGAAAAAGGATCCAAAGGGGTACCATATTCTAACGACCTATCTACCCATACAATTTTTGAGTGCGAATTTGGGTTTGCCACACAAGCCCGAAAGATTGATTGCTATGATGATTCAATGGGGCTTAACGGCATCACCCCAATTTTACTATCAACTTCAACTTTGTTGGTAATCCTCCTTAAATCAAATGAGGTGGAGGAAATCATATTGCAAGTCTCTACTCTTTCCACTTCCACCAAATCAAATGGTGACGGTAGGGTAAAAGTACCCATTAGGGAAGGATATGTAAAGAGACCTACTCCAACACTTTGAAGTGACAGCAGGGGTCCGTGTACCAACGAAATGCTTCCCGTAGCCTGTGAACTATTGGAAAAGAAGGCTAGTTGATCAATGACTGTGATTCCACCCTTAAAAGGGAATGAAATAGTATGAAAGTACGTGGAAACCATAGCATCCTTAGCATATACCCAAGGCCTTCCCAATAAAATGTTGTAATCGAGGGGTCCGTCAACTACCTCAACTTCAACAGTAATTGTTTTGCCCCCAAGTTCGATTTGCAGGTTACTCAAAATCCCACATGGAGTATATGTTCTTCCATCAAAAGCTTTCAACGTGGTTGGTGTTTGTGACAATGGTAATGAACCAAGTATTTTCTAGCAACTCACGGACATAATGCAAGTAGATGACCCCTCATCAATAATAGTTTGGTGAACATTCTTATTGATATATTTTACTTGAATTAGGGAAGCTAATTGCACCAGTAACTACGGTGTATATCTCGCATAGTTAAAAACCACAAGATTTGAATCCATTGGATCTATTCTACCTATTGTTGACAGTAAAGCCTGCTTCTAGGAGGGACAGTTTTGCAACACCTCAAGTGTCGACATAGCAAAAGGCGATTGAGTAAGATCTTCCACTATGTTATAATTTTGAGTTTCTCGAGCCATAGGGTTGAATGTTGATTTATGGACAACTCTCTTTGGTGGTTTTATTGTCAATTTAGGTACAATGGGTGGAACAACTTTAGTTGAAATCAAAGTTGAAGGATTAAGTTGATCAATGGCCTGATTATTCGATGATGATGATGGATTTCCATAATCTTTGTTTCTCGTTGACACCAAAACTTCATTTTGTGGCTTTGTGATGGATAACATGAGTACTTGGGATGTGGAAGCATGGTTTGTTGCAACCAAATGTGTCTCCAGGGTTGGAAACGGATCAGTCAACACTATCGATGTGTTTGAAATCTTTAAAAGTTTAGATACCTCAAAGTGGTGTGGAAAATCTCTTGTAAAATGCTAGTCATTACATATGAGACATGGATAACGATGTTTGTTTTCTGAAGTAGAGGAATCATATGATTTCTCTGTAATTTTCTTGTTTCTTTTTTTTTCCCCTTTTTCTTGCTCCCTGGTTGCTTTGAATTTTTGCCTTTGTCAGGTGACATGACATTAATCTCAGAGGCAAGAGTATTTTTTGATGCATTGGTAGTTTGATTGGAAATAGCAAGAGTTTGACTAGATAGTCTTCCTGTTGTTTGCGTGCTTGAAGAACTGATCACACCATCGCTAGTGTTATCACAAAATAAACCCCTAACAGACTGTTGATCAGGAAGACATTGAGTAACTCTTTCAAACCTACTTTTGGCTGAGGCTTAGCCTCCCCAACCTAAGAGGGCTCTCTCACAAGATTAAAGATATTGATAATGAATAAGATGGCTAACTCTAAGAAACAATTGAACCAGTGAAGAAGGTTGAAACACAATTAGAAAATACCCATTGGGATTATGGAGTCAAATATGCTTTAGTATTGACAATAATGTTAGCTTTACATAGAAGTCAGGCATAGGAATTCAACATATGGAGAATATATCATAAAAGCATAGGACCACACAGTTTATAAATGTGTAAAGGAAGTTAGAGCACTATCAGTGATTTCTAAGTAATCACACATTCATACCACTGTAGATAAAGAGAGAAGAAAAATGCAAGACATTCTGAACATTAAATCCCTTCTGATTCCTGAGAAGCAAAGCCAAGTACTGTATTACTAGAAACAAAGTATTACACCAAAGCACAATAAGAGAGTTTCTCTAAAAATATTCAACCCATTGTACATTAGATCTTCTCCTATATATAGAGATATTTACATGACTTAGATTCCTCCTCCAGGATGAGGAAAATTCGAATTCTACCTGACCTGACACCTATTGACACTTAAAACTAACTATTAAATGCAAATGACAGCTAACTAGCAGTCCTAGAGACCTAAAACAATTAGGAGTGTAACTCCTCATTATGATTAAAACAACCTTATATAGGAATTAAACACTCCTTTTGACACCTATAACTCCATGAATTCTAATTTGATAGTCCTTATAACCCTCCAGCTGGCCCTTGATGACTCATCATTTTACTGTTCCTAGAAACTAGGAGACTGTTCCTTGCTCTGTTCTGGCTGAAAAATAGGTCTTGGGACAGAGCTCATACCTTTTCATAAAAAATGTATTTGGAAAAAATGAATGAGGTTTTTGTGAAACAATCCATGATGAAAAAAAACCTATTCTTCTTTTTTAAACATCTCTCCTATTGCCCAAAATGTGTCTTTGAAAAACAGGTGTAAAACAGGAGAAATATGCTTGTGAAAAACTGCACCTACAACAGTTTCGTAGCGCAAGTTTGGTCATTCATTTCTCTCAGATAATAATGAATTTGAAGAAAATGGAAGAGGTTTTTGTACTTCAGTATCTTAGGAATGAAAACCTCTTTCATTTTTCATATATAAGTTTTTAACTGCTAAGAAACTCTTCTAGAAGTTGACTGGTAAAAACAAGCTATGAAATAATGACCACCTTTATAACATATAGCTTAGAGTTCAAAGATGTCCTTCTTCTACTTGTTTTGCCCTTGCTGAATGTTGACACTTTGTAAATGATCCTTTGTAGAGATTCCCATTTGAAAATATTTCCCTTTGTCTCTCAAAATTGGTCCACTAATTCATAATATGCACCTACAGCAGTTTCGTAGCGCGCTACGAAACTGCTGTGTGATTTCAAAAACACAGTTTTATGCCAAAATTTGACTTCTTTGAGTTTTCTTTCCTTTGAAATGAATTTTCCATATGCCATGAGGCTGTTCAAAAGTGAATAAACTGATACCATTCTTCAAAGTATACTTCAAAAGGTGATCCACATCAAAACTTTAGGATTTAACCTTACCTGCTATGTAGTTTTTCTTAGCTGAGTATATCCTTCAGGCTTGCTTAACTGAATTTGCAGGTCCTCAATCTATCTCACTTACCTCTGGCTCTTCCTCTTGTAACCTTTTTAAATGCCTAGTCATAGGCCTTCTTGGCTTGAAAACAAACTCTGAGATCTAGTCATCAAATTGAAGCTTTTTGGAAAATTTAACTCCTTTGATTTTGTTCTTGTTGGCTTCAAATAGCTCTACTTGGACCAGAGGAGTCTCTTCTATGTAGATGGTGTGGAGGAGGTCGTTCAAACTTCCCTTTGAAGCTGGGCTTTCCTCAGTCACCATTGTCTTGCCTTTTTCTTTAGCTAACTAACTTCTGGTTACTCTTCTTTTGAGGATTTTATCAATAGACTGCTCTTGTACCTCTTCCTTAATCTCAACATTTTTCTTCTGTGACTGTAGATATGACTTCAGAAGACATTGGTATTTCTATCACTCCAACTTTTGAATTCAAACCAGTGAAATTAAAGGCAAAATCTTGGTTATTTGATTGTGACCTCCCTGGATTTTCTTTCACGAAACATCCAACAGCCTACCTGTTTGAATGCTTCTTCAAACTCTCTATTCCTCGTGGGAACATCTAAGACTTCAGGCTCAAGTCTAAGACATTAGCCTGATATGTGATTCTTCCTTTCTTCAGAGATTTCTGTGAAATCCCTGTAACGAAAATTGAAGATAAACCTGCAGTGTATTGTTTTGAACACTTCCTCGCTTGAATTTGAAACTAAGAGTTGCCTCGCTTGAGTTTTCAAAAGAGTTCTGATGAGTTTTGTCCTTAAGCTTGCCAATTGTCTTCTTATGCATGAAAGGAACATGGGAAAAAACAAGACTAACACACCTCACCTTACTTTTTTGAAATTTGAAAGAATGCGTACAAGACATCTAATGAATCTAATGATGAGAAGGAATGGCTGCATGTGATAGGCATGGTTCAAGGAGTGACACGTGGTGTTGAAACATTAACAGATTTTGATGAAAAAGACAACTAGACAAGATCTGGCAGGAATCCCCGATTTTGTAGCGCAGCCAGTGCAAAATCTGGGTTTTGCGCTACGAAAACACCTAGATTGGGTTTTGCGCTACGAAATCACCTAGACAGGGTTTTGCGCTACGAAATCACCTAGACAGTTTCGTAACTGTTAGATGATCCAAAAATACAAATTTTATCATAGGTTATAATATTAGAATAAAATAATTATTAATTTAAGATATTAAATTAATAATTATTATTCTAGAATGTTTAATTATTTAACGGAGACTTTTAGAATTAGCATATTGTTGTAACAAGATATGACTCTCCAAATGAGTCGTATCTTAGGCTCTATTATAGGAGATTAGTTAGCTAGTTGGTTTGAATAGAATTTATTGTAAATGGACACTTGTAAGTGATCCATAATTAGAGGTAGTTAGGACATGGAGCTTATAAATAGCTCATTGCAAGAGTGTTTGGTCGTTCGGGTGTAAGCTCTTGCAAATCAATTATGTAATTGTTTTTTTCTGATTAATAAAATTACGTGTCTGAGGACACTTCTGCCATTATTGTGGTATCAGAGCTCCAGTAATGTTGCAGTTGATTTGAGGAGGAGATTCCAGCAGTTGATTTGAGGAGGAGATTCCAGCTGTGGAAAAACTCAACTCTCTTGAAGTGATCAGCAAAAGATTGGTATGCAATTTGCAAAAAAAAAAAAAAAAATTTATTTTATTTTAGATCTGCCCATTCTAAAATCATTTTAAAAACAACTACAAATGCAAATCTGATGATTTTTTCAAATTGTTTGAGTGAAGAGGACAGCGTTGTATATTTTAATGTTTTTTAAAAAGTCCTTTTAAAAGCATTCAAATCGATGCATATTTATGGAAGTTTCGAGTTGTTGGTTGTTTTGGCTGACTTGGCGATTATGTTGCGGTGATGCCTGGATTCGTTGAAAGGAAATGTCACAAGCCGAGAAGCATTTGTAGAAGACAACGGATTTTAGTGCTGTCGAATGGTGTGTTAGTTGCAAATTTATTTGTAACTTCAAGTTTGCAGTGTCAACTTCAATTGCAGAGTCAAACATATCTTCCAGCAAATCTTGCAACTTAGAAAAACAGGAAACCCACTGAGATTTGAGCAAGATTCTACCAATCGTCCCTGCTCCACAGTCATATTATGTTTTGCATTTTGTAACCTCTGGACGAATTGCGAAATCGTCTGTACTAAAGCCAAGGCCTCCTTCTTTTCATTTAAAGATTTGTTCAAATCCCTTGCCTGGGTTGCTAATTGGTAGAGATCCACGTCGATGTCAATTGGAAGGTGTATCCCCTTGCCATCGTCCGTAGAGGGCGTTTCAAGTCGTCGAAGAACAACATTTAAATTATCCGATATGTTTTCCACCTTTGAAGCGCCATCAGAAGCCCGCAATATGATGCTGGAAAAGTCTTGATAGTGCGATTTAACGTACTTGTGGACTCGATCTTTGATTTGGAGGGATCGAATGTGCAACCTGTCCTTCAGAAGGTGGAGATCGGGTGCCGACACTGGAGATGATTCATCCAACTCCGAGGCCGAGTTTGAGACTAACAGTTCTCGGATGTCCATATGTTCTTCTACGTCCGAATTCAGTAGATTTCCCTCACTTCCCGACGATGTGAGCAAATTTGAATCACATTGACGTTGGTGGAATCTGGCATATTACTTACGTTTCCCAAATTAAATCTTCACGTCATTTTTTTATAAATCACTTTTGGAAAGTGATTTGAATGTTTTATCACATTGTTATGTAAAAGTGATTATAAAGGTTTTTTAATGGAGCGATAAGGTGTGAAGTAATGGAGTGATAAGTGAGGTTTTTAAAAGTATTTTTTTTTAAAGTCATGTCATGGAGTAATAAGGAGTTTTATTTGTAACTTGGAGAGATAAGGTGTGTTTGATAATTTGGAGCTATTTTTTTTAATTGGGATCATCATATTTGTAACTCAAAGTAATTTTACTTTGAGGGGGGGTAAATTTTTTTTACCAGATTGTGCAAAAGCACCCTTGTAAAAATCAAATTTTGAAAGTTGCCTTGTAAATATTTGAGAAATTGACTAGAGCCAAGTGCAAAGCTCAGTCAATATTCTCCTGTTTTGACGACTATTCGAGGGTCAAGGCCAAGCCCCAATAGATCGTGTTTTTTGCGTGGTGTGTTGTGTTGACTATCTTGTCCTTTCTATTCTGCTTCTTGGTGCATCTCTTAAACGCTAAAAATGTCTAAGTTGATTAACTTATTTTCTGATTCCGACAAACTAGAAGGCACCAAATCTTATAAAACGTGGCATCGTCTTACTGAAAGCACACTCATTTACAATGAATTATGGCAAGGAATATGTGATGGTGATGTGAAGCCGAATAAACCCACAGATGTAGATCCACTGGCAAAATGGGAAATCAAGAATGTTAAAGCCTTAGCTCTTATTAAATCGTCTGTGAATGATGAAATGTATGTACATATAGAGAATGCCACAGATGCATGGACTGCCTTGAAAACTTTTAAAGATCTCTTTGATACTCAGCCAGAATCAAAGAAGGTTGATCTACAGTTAAAATTGTTGCAACAAAAATTAACTGAAGATGGTGATATTCTTGAATATCTCTCCAGACTTAAGAATATTAAGCAGGAAATTATTAATGCTGGTTTTCCTGCAATTGATGATAGCTTTATGGTCACAATTGTAATTGTTGGGCTTCCTTCTTCCTATACGCATTTTTTAGAAACTTTACAAGTAACTGGGAAATTAGAAAAACTAAAGTTTGATGAACTTTGTGAAATGTTAAGTCAGCATGATAAAACTTTTGGGAAGAAGAAGAAAGTTGGTGAAGATGTTTTTCTCACAGAAGCCAACAAAAGTAAGTCTTCAGCAGATAGTTCTCGAGGAAGAGGCCGATGGAATCATAATCAAGCAACACATAATCGAGGTCGAAGCCAAAGTAGAGGCAACAATTTTAACAGAGGAGGAAGAAATAATTTTCAAGGTAGAGTAAATAACCAAGGAAGAGGAAATTTTCAAGGACAAGGCTACAATAATCAAGGTCGAGGACAATCTCCAAATAGAAGTCAAAGCCAAGGCAGAGGACAATCTTCAGGACGAGGAAGAGACTTAAGTCAAATTGTATGTCGAAGATGTAGCAAAGTTGGCCATTATGCTGAAGATTGTCGAACTTCACTTAATAAAATTCCCAAATTTCAGCAGCATTCAGCACAATTTGCAAATGATCAAGATGAAGACAGCTCAGAATATGTTTTTACTTCCTCACCAGCATCACAAATTTCATCTCATCTTAGAAGTGACTATGAAGATGCCTGGATCTTGGATTCCGGGGCAACTCAGCACATGACATGTCGACATGATTTTTTCTGGAATTTTCAAGAATGCCAACTTAATTCAATTTTTCTTGCTGATGATACAAAACATACTCCTTATGGAAAAGGAGTTGTAAAATTTTTTCTCCCTGACATTGGAGAAAAATTGATTTCCAATGTATGGTATGTACCCAGTTTCAAGAAAAATTTTCTCTCTTTAGTCACGATTCGACAAGCAGGACATCAGGTGATTATGGAAGATGGTTTAGTGAATATTAATTCAGTGAAACAGAACTTGAAAACAGTCATGACAGGTTATGAAGATGGAAAACTGTTACGGATGAAAGGGACAGTTATTCCAAGGCATTCTGATTTTGCAGGGGCAGTGACTACAGGTATTTCACCTATCAGACTATGGCATGTAAGATATGGACATTTGAACTTTGAGATTCTTTCACAATTGCAGAAACAAGGAATGGTTAAAGGCCTTCCCACATTCAAAAGGGAAAATGAAAAATGTGAAGCTTGCATTTATGGAAAACAAAACCGAGAAAGTTTTCCAACAAGTTCATGGCGAGCAAACAGGCGGCTCCAACTAATTCACAGTGATGTTTGTGGTCCACTACAAACCTCATTTGGTGGTTGCAAGTATTTCTTACTATTCATTGTTGATTTCAGCAGAATGACTTGGGTTTACTTCTTGAAGAACAAGTCAGAAGCATTTGATAAGTTTAAAATTTTTCGCCAACTTGTTGAAAATGAAGTCAAAGAAAAGATAGGTACTCTCCGGACGGATAATGGGGGAGAATTCACTTCAAATGAATTCAAAACTTATTGCAGTGAAAATGGCATAAGACGACATCTCACTAATGTTTACACTCCACAGCAAAATGGAGTAGTCGAAAGAATGAATCGCACTTTGTTAGGAATGGCGAGATCCATGTTAACCTTCAAGAGGTTAAGTCCAACATATTGGGCGGAAGCAATACATACAGCTGTCTACTTAAGAAACAGATCTCCAACTGCTTCTTTAGACGGAATCACACCTTATGAAGCTTGGTTTGGTTTCAAACCTCGAGTTAAACATCTTAGAGTTTTTGGGTCAGTGTGTTATGCCTTAGTTCCGAAAGAGAAACGAACTAAGCTTGACTCAAGAAGTTTAAAATGCACAATGATTGGCTATTCTGATGAGAAGAAAGGGTATCGTCTTTTGACCAATGGAAAATTCATTGTGAGCAGGGATGTCATTTTTGATGAAACAGAGAGTAAGAGTGCTGAAGAAATTGAAAAACTTCTTCACAAATTAGAAACTAAGGGAAGTAAAAGAAATGGAAAAATGCAAAGTCAACCAACTTCACCAAATTGGTATGAACTTGATTTTCCTTCCTCTGAAGATGAGTCATCCAGTCCATCTACGTCAACAACATCATCTGGGTCTTATAGCAGTTCATCCGCATCTCTAAGCAGCAGCAGTTCTTCAGACATTGAGTCTCCACATTCTTCACCTGAACGACGTACATCAGTTTATATTAATCCTCTTTACAATGATGGGGACTTTACAGAAGCACAAACAAGTGAGCACCAACTTCCGAAATGGGCAGTTCAACTTTTGAAAGATGTAAAGCCTGATGAACAGAATAAAACTGGCACCCGAAGGGCACATAGAAGTGAAGGCAATTTTGCCTTGATAGCAAATGATTTTACTGAACCTTCCACATACAAAGAGGCAGTAAAACATAAAGAATGGAAACAGGCTATGGTTGAAGAATATAAAGCAGTAATTGATAACAACACTTGGAAACTTGTTGAATGTCCAGCAAATGTTAAACCCATAGGATGCAAATGGGTTTACAGAATTAAGTATAATCAGAAGGGTGAACTTGACAAGTATAAAGCATGACTTGTCGCAAAGGGTTTTGCGCAGCAGGAAGGCATTGATTATGAAGAAACCTTTTCTCCAACAGCTAAATGGAACACCATCCGATTAACACTTGCATTGGCCGCTCAAAAAGGATGGAAAGTTCATCAAATGGATGTGAAAAGTGCTTTTCTCAACGGGGATTTACAGGAGGAAGTGTATATGACCCAACCACCAGGTTTTGAAGTTGAAGGCCAAGAACATAAAGTTTGCAAATTGATCAAGGCTTTATATGGGTTAAAACAAGCTCCCCGAGCTTGGTATGCAAAGATGGATGAATACCTTAAGAAAGTTGGTTTTCAACGAAGGGAATCTGATGATACTTTGTATGTGCGGCAACAGGGAAAATATCTGGTAATTCTTGTTATGTACGTAGATGATTTGATCATTACTGGCAACCATGATGATCATATTGCACAGGTGAAAAAGGATTTACAAGCAGGTTTTAAGATGACAGATTTGGGATTACTTCACTACTATCTTGGAGTTGAAGTCTTCCAACGTCCACATCATATTTTCATTTCTCAGAGTAAGTATGCCGCAGAGGTTCTTCAGCGATTTGGCATGCAAGATTGCAAGCCCGTTCTCACCCCCATGGAGCAAAACTTGAAACTTTCAAAATTTGAAGGGGGGAAAAGGTGGACAGTACAACTTACAGACAGTTGATTGGCAGCTTGATTTATTTGACAAATACTCGTCCTGATCTATCTTATGCAGTCAGTATTCTTTCACGTTTTATGCAGGAACCACGAGAAAGCCACTGGAATGCAGCCAAAAGAGTTCTTCGATATATCCAAGGAACAAAAGATTTTGGTCTTCTTTACATAAAAACTTTGAAATAGGATTGGCATATGGAGTTTAGGTGTGATGTGAGACCAGTGATGGATGAAAACGGAGTGTTGACCTTTATTTAAACATACCAAAAAGACTCCTAGGACTTAGAAACTAAAGCAAACATGGAAAAATTAAACCCGGACTAACACCTAACCTTTACAATAAAACTAATGTGAACAATTTAGAAATTGCTTCTTAAGCAATAACAGCTAGCATGAGAGTCCTTACTTGATTGTGGAGGAGGTGGAATAGTGAAAGCTGGTCAAGGTGCATTTGGAATTTTATCATAAAGCATGCCGGATTGTGTGTAAATCAAATCCAATTATTGGGCACAAACAATAACTTGCTCTTCTGTGACAACTCCACCTTTTGCCACATCCTCGATGATTTATGGTAATAAGGATTTTATGAACTACTCAGCTAAAAGTTGATCAGGAACATATGTCTTAACCATTTGATGATGACGCCACCACTCATGAATATGATCTGATATATGGGTAGCAGTAGTCTATTTAAAGTTGGTTAGGAGTTCTATTCCTATCTTGTATTTGCTAGGTAACTATAAGTGGGTCAAAAATGTAGTGGCTAATGTGGTCAAATTATCGAAAGAAGCTCTCGGTAATTCAATGTACCATTTAGCAGCTGGACCAGTAAGTGTTCTTTGGAAAATATGAATTCTGACTGAATCATCATTTAAGGAGTTTGATGAACACCACAAATGAAAGGTCATGACATGATTTGATGGGTCTTCTCCGGGATTTCCGTTAAATTTTGGAATGTCAGATGGTAACTTATGTGGAATTACCGTCCACCAAGGTGCATATAATATTGGATCATTAGTGAGCCGATTTAAATCTGGTAATTCTAAAGTTGCTACAAGCAGCAACTATTGATTCAAGTTAGGTTGAGCATACCCGGGATATGATGGAATTCCTTCAGCAATAGGTCTTTGCATACTAACATAGGGCATCTGCATTTGGTAGCCTTGGTATGGTTGTTGAACAAAACCAGTATGAAGTGGTTGTTGACAACCAGGTTGAATGTGTGGTTGCCCATAACCTGCAAAGCCTTGTTTACTAGGACCTTGGTAAGCTTAAGATTAACCAAAACCAAGTTGAGCCTATGGAACAAGTCCAAAATGAGGTTGGAATTTCTGGAATTGGGGTTGTTGAAATCGAGGTTGCCACGATTGTTGAATCAACTATTGTTGTTGTTGGTACCACTATTGTTGATTTAACGGTTGTTGATGTCTAACAATGAAAGGTTGGCCAGGTTGTGAATAAACTATACCAGTGTAAGCCTGGGTCAATCCAGATAAGGGTATACTAACCTGAGGTTGTTGCTGAACTCCAGAAATAAGTGGTTGTTGTACAACAACTTGAGGAACTTGAACTTCTTGACTTGAAACTTGTGGTTGCGAGGTATAAAGATCAGTTTTTACTGGTTGAGATACAACAGTTTGAACTTGTGACTGTGGTACAGTAGTAACAAAAGGTGTAGTAGGAATAGTTGACACAGTTTGCATTGGTTGTGTTGGATACATAAGCCTTGGTTTAACTGGCATTGTTGGTTGCCATTGACAAACTCTAATTCCAAATTGACCTGAATATTGTGGGATGTTACCATATGGTAGTCCTCCAGAATAAGGAGGATATGGTGAATAAGCATATTGCTCTCCATATGGTGGAAATCCAGTATTTAATGGATACATAGGTCTTTGTTGACCAGATTTCCTAGCTTGATATAGATATGCACGATCAAACTGTTGAGTTCCCATTAGAGAAGAACTAGGTAAAATTCCAATTAAGGACATGGGTGATGACCATGGTGTAGAAGCAACCCCTGAGTGGGTTCCAGACAATGATTGGTAACCAACTGGGACAGACGATTCACCATACAGGTGAGACTCAGGTGTGGTAGAAAACATCGAATAGGTTACAACAAAAGATTTTATTGTAGCTACATCAGATGATACAGTATGAGATGTTGACAATTGTTCAGCCATAGTTAACTGACCCAAAAGTTGTCCTAAATAATTGAGGGGTACTTGAAAAGAAGCAGGATCAAATGAAGCGAAAAAATCAGGAGTATTAGGGTAAAGATAAAGCCCAGTTCCAAAGTGAAACAGGGTTCCAGGTGTGGAATCTTCTTCCAATTCCTCCTCTATAGTAGTTAAACCTGGTGGAAGAACTTCGCCATCAGGTCCATAAAAGATTTTTGGCGATGAAGTTGAAGTTTCAATAGTTATTGATGTCTGAGGGGTAACTGGTTGATCATATTCCGTTAAAGTAACAACTTCTGAATGTTCAAATTTGAAGTCTAGATGTTCGGATAAGTGAACAACAGTTTTAGAAAGAGGTTCCTAAACAACTTTAGGTTCAGATGTAACTTCTGTTTGAACTGGGATAGATTCTGGATTAACTTCTGGTTGAACTTATTCAAATTTAGAAGTACTTTCTTGTTGAACAATTTCAAGTTGAGGATCAACTTGTTGTTGAACAACCTCAGTTACTATTTCACTAGGATCAATGCTAATGTCCTCAGGTAATTGTGAAACTTCTTCTTCAGAAACTGATGGGCCAGAAATAGTTGGAGTAACTAAAGTCTCTGTACTTACCGAAATAGATGATTCATGTAACTCAAATGAAGAACTAGGAGTTCTTGATGTACTAGACTCAGTTAAGCGAGACTAATTTTCCCGAATTGGTGTCGCTTCAGGAGGCAAAGGTGGTTTTCTCGCTGTTCTCCATGAACGATGGGGTATGGGTTGATGTTCCTCCATGATTGCTGATTAATTTTATTATCAAAAAAGAAATAAATGGGTATACTAGGCAAAATGTTTACCAAGCAACTGTGAACTGCCAAATACCTCATGGTGAACCAAGAAGTACAGTCAGGCAATCTCCCCTAATGTTGTGTTCTGTGTATCACAGTTTACAAGGTAGCCGACTCGGTTACTTAAGGATGGATAGCAACCTAGATTTGTCCTCCCATATATACCCGAAGGTACGTGGAGGCCCAGTCCGTATAAGCATTGTCTAATGCAAAACCGCACAGTGAGAGCATTCCCATATACTTTACATACTGTAACACCACCCTATACACCCGAAGGTACGTGGATGAGCTATGATATACTCATGTGCGTGGAATGAGGTATCACACTCGGGATATATTGCGGACAAGTTAGTGACAACTACTTTGTTTTACGACGTCAGAACACATCTCTAGCCTAGAACCACTAAATCTTCTCGTTAATGACAATGCTCCATTAGGTAAATTGATGTTTATTTTAAGTTGATATTGCTTAGGAATTTTCCTTTCAAGTTCACCACGTGATGTATTCTAAAATTCCTAGGAATGCGACTATCATGATAAGCATTCTTTCCATTCAATTTAACGATGAAAATCCTAGCTACTTAGGGATAGAGCAATCATATTTCTTTTGATCAAAGAGAAAAGAGCACAATATAAATGCAATTTCCCTACACTATTCCTATCAGAACACACAAACTTTTTCAATGCAACATGCATGTATTTCTTTTCGATTCACTTAATTTGAATATGAACAAAAAGGAAATATGCACATACAATCAATCAATCTTTCATATGAACGAAGACTTTCACGGCAGTTCAGATTTGAAGGAAGAGAATACTTTACGACACTTTCTTTCGAATGAAGATTAATCAATTATATCCTAACTTTGACTATTGATCGATAATGACAAAGAAAACATGAAGAAACATTAATCAATCCAATCAAAGTCGGGCTAGACCAGGAGATAAACACTCATTTTCATAGACATGACATTCATTGATCAACAACAAATAATCAAACAGAGAAAACTTGGTAAAAAACTCTTTCCACAGGTGGGAAATTGATCTTAGGAGGATCAGCATAGCCCAGAGTGGGAGACAATTCACTTTAGAGCATTGTCCCCAAGCCAGGGATGCTCTGCAGTGCACTGTGTCCCTCACAAGCATGTGCTGGTGACAGTAATCTATTTCAAGAGTAAATTTGACATAGTTTTAACAAATTATTCAATGTACACAGCTAAATTACAATCTATTAACATAAATAGAGTCTACAAGGATGTATTAGGAGGTGGATAAGCTACTAGGAAAGAGGATTCATCCCCAGTGGATTCGCCAATTTTCTTTGGAGAATTTAGCATCTATGGATAAATACTAATTCACTAGACAAGTAGCTATGCCTAGAACAACAGTTTAAAGTGTTTAGACTTTCCATATAAACAATAGATAAGAAGAGGGGATAGAAAGCCTACCTGTGGTTCTGCTTTCCTCTTGTCTCCCTTGTATCGATTCCATCGCTCCTTCCCGTACTTAATCTGCTTGAAAAGTACCCTGTCAACACAACAGAAGATGAAAACCGATCAAAGCATATGATCCATTGAATATAAATGAAAGGAATCAAAAGCAATTCATACATATAAGCATTATGAAATAACACAAATATGGAAAAAGGTTCAAACACTCTATTAGATAGAATAAGGAATTACAACCATCAGTGTCTGATTCAAAGTCATTCCTTCAGCTTGGATCCCATCCACATCACATCAAAATCAAGACAAGCTTGTGGAATCACATCATTTGCTCCACAGTCAAGTCTCATAGCAGAATTATCTCCTTATAATTCGACATAATCCAACCCTTGATCACTTAGATGAGAGGTTAGAATTAGTTCCATGGAGGAAGGGATGAGAGGATAGGATGATCCTTAACTCATTCCTCATCCATTTTTGAGCTCATAGGAGTTTATATGACAAGAAAACTTCTAGACGACTCCACAACATAAGAATATTCCCAAACCCTATGTGAATTTCGCTTATTCTCACCTAGGGCATGTGAGAGGAAGCCTAAGTGCTCTATAGAGCACCCTGGCAGTGGACTTAGTTGCTCTGCAGTGCACCTTCATAAGGGCTTACCTGCATTGGTCCTTCTAGAGGCAATTTCTGGATGTCTTCAAGTCATGAAATAGATTGGGAAGGATGCATTCAAAGGGTTGACTTATTTAGGGCATGAAACAACTGATTTTAGGGTTTGATGAGTCCTAAATCACTGATCTGAATGTTGGGATTTGATCTGCCCAAATGGATCTGTAACAAACATAGCAGCTAACTTCTTAGTTTTCTCTACAGAGGCTGCTTTGGCTGGAATTTGTAGCTCAAGAATCTCACTGGATGCCTGCGCTATCATGGCTTCCAACAATTGACTACGCACAATGACCTCTTCTCGTTCTTTGAGTTCCTGCACCTTTTCCTTGAAAATTTGCTAGTTGCTAGTATTGACTTCACTGATAACCAGAAATGCCTGTTGTTCCCAGACCATGAGCTCACCTGATACCCCTTGATGCAGCTCATGCAAGGACTGAATGGGGAGAGCCGCAAGGTTAAGGCTCAGAATCTTCATATGCAATAGGCACACCCTATCTTCTGAAGTATCAACGTGAAATGATCCCTTTGGTAACTCTGTTGCGTGGAGTTTTGTGGTGATCTCTTTTGTTGAGGTTGTCCTTCTTTCTTGCTTTAGACTCGCTTATCCCATGCTCACCTGGATGACCCCTTTCTGGACCTTCAATTCCTTTAGGCCCTATTGTACTTTTTCCAGTGCCTGATGGTACTGGTCCTCGATGTGCCCCCAAATAGTTTATGTGGCATTGTGGACCACATCACCAATATCATCAAGGTCCCCTCTGTGAGGACCAATGGCATCGCACTTGCAAAATTGTCAAACTTCTGCTTCTTGCGAGGTCTCATAGAACTTCACTTATGCCTCTTCCTGACCCTGAAAGGGGACTCCAAGTCTGTACCCCCTTCCTCTTCACCTTGAGTCTCACCCTCTACATCTGTGCACTTCGTTTCTGGTTCTTCAAGGTCAATACTAGCCTACAAAAGTTGTTGCATATTTCTCCTTTGGTGCTTCCTTCTCATGGCCAGACACCTTTTCTTTCGGCACTTCTTTCACCTTTATAGAGGCCTCTTTCTGTTGCACAGCCTTTTCTTTCTACGTGGCCTTTTCCTTTGTAGAAGTATTTTGTGCTTCTTTCACCTTGTCTTTCTTTGCTTTTGTTGTAGCTATGGTTTTCCCTATTTCACCTTTTGTAGCCTTACTTGTTCCTGCACCTGCATCTGATGGGGTGAGCCATTCATTCAGCCATTTTCCCATGACCCCCAAAATGTCATTCTTCGTGACTAAGTATCACAGCTTATGCCATGTTCCCGTGGCATCCTTCTTTGTGTGGATAGAAAAATTATGAAAATCTTACTTGAATTATTCAATGTTAGCATATTGTGCATGTAAACTTGGTGATAAACCCGGTTGTTGGTTGATCACCATTTGCAACTCAGACTTGAATAGGACCCAGAATATATTTGTTTCCATGATGCATTCAGGTTCCTTTGTCGCCCATAGTGAGGTGAATTTTGCAACCTCACATAAGCTTAGATCATGTTGAGGGAACTAGCTTTCCTTAGGCTGTTATAGGGATTAATGGACAGGTGTTTGGTGATGTAGAAAACCCTCAAGGATCTTCCCGGGATCCTCGAAAGACATTCATATTAGCTGCAACTATCACAAAGATACATGCATATCTATGTTTAACAAATGAATATCAAAGAGAGAAGGAATTATTACCTTGAATCTTAGTGTGGTGTTGCTAGAGAGCGCAATGTAGCTAGGCGGAAGACCCCTGAGCTGGCTCTAGATCAAAACCTGTACATAGCAAAGACAAGCATAATATCACAGTATAAAACCTTGATAAACAAATGCATGAACATATAAAAGATATGTAGCTGCATATAACTAGGCCACTCATGCTAGAAGATATTAGATGAACATATAAACAAGTTTATACTACCAACATCACGGAGTGGACAACACAACTGCAGTTCTATATTGATGTAGAAAGAGTGATTACAACCATCAGTTGCATCAGCCTTCCCTTACCAATCCAGCTCCTCTCTCTCTCTCCATTCTTAACCTCTTCTGATTCCTTAGTCTAAGACTCTGCTTGATAGTCAAATAGGAAATCCTTTCAAATTTTTCGACCCCCTTCGCAATGGCCCAAGCCTTGCATATATAGCATGTAGGTTTAGGGTTGCCAATTCCTTCATGAGTTCCATTAGGCGAAAGCAGTGATGTTTCTTTCTTTAGTGCTCTTTCATATTTGCATACTCCATCAGGAATTAGTAATTCCCCCAAACAGGTCGAGTTATGATGTTTCCTTGCTTTTATGAGCTGTCATAGGAGAGAATATAGGGATATCTTCTCAGTAAATTTTCTCTTTTGACCCATAGAACTTGATGTAGGTTCACTAACTTTGCTCCCGAGGTAGCAACTAGAGTTACCCTAGGCACTAACACACCCCTAAGCTTTCTGAGAAGCTTTATAAATCAGGTTGCTAGTGTCTAGACAACGTTAGCTTGACAACTGGGCCTGTGAACTTGGTCAGTCCTTCAGTCATCATGTCTTTGTCCTCTAAGTTGATGAGGAGGTCATTTTCTTGTATAACAGATGCCCCCTAAAGTGTGAGATCAAAGGCTACGACGATGGACGAAATACTTTATATTTAACTATCCTTTTATTTGGAAAACAGAGAGAGAGGATCAGAGCTTCGAGCAGTACGGGAAACGTGATACAACACATATATATAAAACAACTAAAATCATGTCTTGAGATGGGCATTCCCATGCTCAGTAGCTATGTCAGAGTGATTTTCTCAGAAAATAGATATGACAATGTTGGCCGCCGATAAGCACAATGTGGAACTGGTGTCACAATAGCATCATTCTGATGAGATGTCTCCAAAAAACAATAACCACAGCTTGGGAGAGGAAATAAGGCTAAGTGATGCAAGCCTCTACCCAAGGTCTTGATTTTCGCTTCACCAAACAGCATAGATCAATACATGTGAATATATTTGTTGATGTCGAACATGCACGAAATCATCTGATTACTAGTCAATAATGGAGACTATTAACATATGCAAGGATGGCCACTGAATCGTCATGGTCTCCAAGATGCAAAGTACAATCTAGCAAGTGTGAAAAAAAAATTTGTTGTCGAACACTCGTAGAATCATTTAACCAGGAGCCAATAATGAAAACCCGTGATCAAACACAAGGTGACCTGCCATTGATGTCTACAGGTACCAAGGCACTGAAGTGTTTCTGGGTCTTCTTCCTAGATAGAAAGTTTAGGGACCTGTCGAAAGGTAGGCGATAAGGTGTCCTACATCAGTCGACACAAAATGGGACAAGAATGATTTTTTTTGAGGAATCTTTTGAACATTGGATCAAAATTACAAAGGGCATGATGGTAGGATATGATTGATGAGTTGATGGAGGAAACATAAGATAAAGGTAAATTTCCTTTGAACAGTAGAAGGCACAACAACGATTTTAACCATGCAGCACCAGACTCAAGAACACCAAAGAGTGTTAGGATACAAAGATGCAAGAACATCATGTTACATAGACTAAACTCATAGGATGCAAGATTCATATTGAGAGGTCATCATAAGGAAGGTTTATCTGAGGGAGTGCCATGTTCAAGGGAGTGACTACTGCCAAAAAAATCTTTCAAAATATGGAACATAACGTAGTTGTATTATCCACTTTCCCCATCTGATTAGTTTAGTGATTCCAGATGGGTAAACTAATCGATCTTTTCATGTTTTAAGAGTCTGAAAAGGACCACAAAAAGAGCAACTATATGCCCTATCTAATTAGTTTAATGAGTCCAAACAGGCAAACTCGTCGATCTTTTCATGTTTTAAGATTTTGAAAAGGATCATAAAAAGAGAGACTCTATCCTTCATCTATGTAATTTAATGATTCTAGATGAGATAACTTGGTGGTCTTTTCATATTTAGAGAGTCTAAAAATATCGTAAAGAACAACTCCAGGGTGGTCCCTTTGTCATAGTTTTTAATCGGGTGAGACAAAATTTTAATAGTATACCTGGAATGGTTCCTTTTCTGTGAGTTAATATATTGAGTCCAGATAAAGAGAAACCTATGCTCAATATATTTTGGCCTCATTTTGTTACGAGTATGAGGAGATGGAGTAAACTCGATATTCGTCATGAAATTTTAATGAATCACGCGACGAAAAACTCAATACCTTCATCGAATTTTAACGAGTCAAATGAAGAAAAATTAGGGTATATTTTTCAGTTTAGTGAGCAATGAAAAATAGGTAAAAGAACTGCTCATTCCTTCTTTGTAGATTTAACGAGCCAAAAGAAGGGGAAAAATTTAGGGATTTTTCGGTTTAAGAGCAAGAAATAGTCCCAAAAAAGCAAGCACTCATATCATCGTCGTAAATGTTTAACAAGCCTAATGATGAAAACTCAGGCTTTTTTCATTTTAGTGAGAGAGAAAAGTTCCTAAAAATAATGCTCAGAGCTTCTTCATAAGTGTTTAACGAGTCTGAAAAAGGAACTGGGGGTTTTCTCAGTTTTATGAACGAGAAAAAAGTCCCAAAAAAGAATGCTCAATCGATCTTTTTCAGTTTTGTGAGCTATAAAAAGAGGGAAGAAGAGTTTATTGGACCATCGTCATAAATGTTTAATGAGCCCAACAATGAAAAACTTGGGGATTTTTCAGTTTTAGAGTGAGAAAAAATCCCATAAAAGAAAGATCTCATACAGAATTTCACATGGTCATTTCTGTCATTCATTCCCGAAAATTCTTTCATCAAAACATGAGCAATTTATGTCAATGTGGGGTCATGGCGCATGATAATTATCATTGGAAATGGACTACTTCTACTTTAATGACTTTAATTAAGATAATTCATGTCTCCAAAGTGACTATAAGGGAGTTCTTGAGCCTCCACTTTCACCATTTGCATCATTTGAGAGCTATGAGAGTGTTTTGGAGCTAAAGAGGAGCAGATTTTCCATGGATGATTGTGGGAGATCCAAGCCACCATTCAATGTGTTTTCAGTCCCAGGTAGGAACTAAAACCTTAATCTTGCATTATTTAACCTTTTTTACCAGCATTTAGGGTAACTTTTCAAGACCTGAGGAGCACTAGTTCTTCAAACTCGCCTAACGCCCCCTAGCAGGCCTGTAGGGGGTGTTAAATGCCCTTTACAATATACTGGAGGGCATTAATCCTACCTATACCTCACAAGGGGGGGCGTTAATGCTTGAGGGCGCACCCCAAAACCCTAGGCAATGATTAATATGCATTTTTGCCTCGTTTGCATTGATTTTTGGGTTGATTTGTGTAGGTTTTGATCCATTATGACTAGTCTATGGAGAGAACGGGCCCATGACTGACAAGAATTGCTGATGCAAAATGAACCTTTTTACATACTTGCATTGCGCCGTTGTGGGTTGATCAAGTATGCCAAGTTGGACTTGATGAAAGGGAAGGAGGACCTGTTGAGATGGATTATTCAGCGTTGTGATGAACATGAGTAGGCGTTCAGGATTGGAGATCATGAATTTGCCATTGATCATGATGATATATACTTTTTGACTGGTTTGTCGCGTAGAGGAGAACAACCAAACCTGATCGGGGTAGGCCTGATCCTCGATCCACCTTAGAGTTCGTTCAAGCTTACTGTGTCCCTAAGAGTGGACTCGTCAGCAATAGAGTCCCCATAGAGAGGATTAGGTCCAGATCTATGAGGGCCATTTTATGGTTGATTGTGTGTTTGGCAAGGTCAAAGAGTCCCCACATTGCAACAAAGGCCAAACTATTTCTTGCAGTTGACTGTGTCCAGTCTCAGATGTTCAACTGGTGTGAAGCAGTGCTTTGCTACTTGAAGGTAGAATTGACTGCATGAAAGACTAAAACCCAACAGATTTTTGGATACGGCACTCTCATTGTCTCATTCATACTTGAGAGGATACCTGTTATGCACCTAAGGATGAGCTTAGGTCCCTTTGATCCAAGGGAGCCAAGACAGGGGTGATGGGCATCACTTGATCCTCACATAGGAGGAGGACCTATCCGAAACTTTTTTGAGGAAGATTTCTTCGAATGGCTTAGCGAACAGATTGTGATGTCAATTGACGACTATGCCTATGAGTGCATGGACATCACCAGCGACCCTGACTTGATGCTGCCTCCCGGGACCAACTGGGGTCCTCAAGGTAAGAATGATTTTTTAGAGTACTTAAAGTATTTTTAAGCTTTTGAATATTTATGTTATGTTTTTGCTAATTTTATGGGTGAAAAAAGTATTTACATGAAGCTTTTTGCTTTGACACGGATGTGGCACCAGTATGACCTGCAGGTGAACCTCGCCAAGGGAGGCAAGGAGGCATACTACCTGGTGGGGGGGGGTGATGTTGATAGTTTTTGTGAGGATCTGAGTAACCTGAAGGGCCTAAGCATGGGTGTGCCACCCTTCCTATGAGGGAGATCCCCACTCATATGTACTAGCACACAGTCGGTGTGCCTGAGTGGTTTCTGGTTCCTCTTTGGAGGATAGCTAGAGCAGGGTTATCCTTTCATGAGTAGTAGTCTCTTTTAGCAGGCACTTTGGCATAGCCAATGAGTGTTTATAGCTAGGCTTAGTAGCCATTTTGTACTCAAAACACCCAAGTTTTGGAATATTTATATGTAACAGACTAGATTTGATATATATATATATATATATATATATATATATATATATATATATATATATATCTATATATATATATATATCTATACATATATACATATATTTTGGTATTTTATGATGTAAATGTTTTTTAAGTGTTTTTGTAAATGTTTAACTATGTAAATATTTACTTTCATACATGTATCTATAGTGAATGAGACAAGATGCCATTGAAATTGTCATTCTCGCTATCTTTCTTTAAATCAGGATTCCTTTGTATCTCTGTGCTTCTCCTTAAGTTACTAAGCTATATTCGACTACACAACATTCTCCTTTCTATAGTCCTTTTGATGAGCCATATTTTCCTTGTGTTCTTGTAAAAGTCTCTACAGTGATGTTGATTGAAGGAATCCCTTATTCTTGTGCAATGATATGCCAAAATGCTATGGAATCCTTGATACAAAGCTGTGATAGAAAAGATCAACAATTTCAACTTGCTAACTGTGAATCCTCACTTCCAAACTAAGCCAATGATCATAAGGGTTTGTACAAGCCCAAACTTCAATCTACTTCTGACTTGTGGATTAGAAGAAGACCCAAAATTCTTACTACTTTCTTTGGAATAGTACAATACAATGACTATGGGCTGCTACATAAATGTTACTCATACATGGCTCCAATATTTAGGGTTCATAAGTGAGATCTTCAACCAAGACTAATCCAGTGTGGTTACAAGAATTACAAGTTGCAAAACGTACCTTGATGTTGCTACCAATCACCCTTTCTGACTATTGCAATAATGATGATGAAACCAACGTTTTATAGAGAATTTTATCAGGTCATCTTTTCTTTTGGCAGGTACTGAACCAAGGGTATATGTATATATAAATATTCAAAACAATGTCATGTCTTGGAGTAGCCTTGTCACTGGAAATTCTTTGCACTAGAATAACCCTATTACTGTAGTCATGAGACTTATGTCGATATGGTTATTGTGAGGAATTTTCATTGTACACACAGGTCCGCAAAATTCTATGCTCAAAACATAATACTTCACTTTTTATCTTTAGGTTGCCGCATTTCATAATTGCATTTTGATATTCAGATAATTTTAGTACAACAGGTTTGTAGGTCAATTCGATCTTATCTTGTTTCAACAAGATTCAAAACATGTGGATATCACTGTTGCAAATCACGATTTACAGTGTCCAACATCTTCAATTCAGGAATCATGATTGTCGTTAGACCAAAACCTGCAAGTTATCTCCACTAGCAGATTTTGATATCCAATCTGTGACTAGTTGACAACTTTTGCAATGCTTCAAGTATGCTAGATTCTTCCAACTGCTCTTGCTTCAAGCTCTATTCCCAGATGTGTTTGTTCGTTTGAAGGTTGCCTCTATTATTGTCCTTGATTTACCTGTTCTCCTAGTATATCCCTGAGTCGATACATTCAACTTCTATAATACCAACAACATAGTTATTTTCCCTATTTCTCTAGCATTGGATGGCCTTCTCTATTGCTCCAATTTTTGCTTAGTGATCAAGTGGAAAACATCTTCAACAACAGTCCAAATAATGGTTACAAGATCGTGTTATTCAATGTAGTGCTCCTGAGAAATGATACTTATCAAAAGGACAATTGTTAATATAGCTCAACAAGGATTTCATAAGGACCCTTTCATGAATAGCTTCTGCAATAATGATCAAGAATCACAAGTTCCCCCTAACTGTATGCATGGTCTCATTTTGGCAGAATCCCATCATCAAACACTCGAAATATCAAGAATATCTTCATCAAGTCAATAACATGCGTTGTTGTCTGGAGGATTCAGGAGAGAGATTTTTTCATATTATATTTGCTTTCTTCTCCATAATTGTGTAACTTTCTTTTCTAGCATGGTTCTAGCTTGAGAAGGTGCCCAAATCAAGTTACAATTACGTGCCATATGACCAATGTTATCACATTTGAAGCATTCTATGTTGTTCATGAATAAGAATTCATTACTTCTTCTTGTGAAATTGCTTCTCGGAGATTGATGGGGATCATTATAAGCCCTGCAATCTTTTTCCATGTGTCCAAAGTTTGTACAAGAATAACAATAACCAAGAAATAAACTTTGGTACCTGGGAGATGGAGATTTCCTTGATGTACTTCTGAAGTCTTTTTACCTTGAGATCCTTTGATGATAACCATTGCTTCTCACATCCTTGAAAACATTTGCATTTCTTCTTGGAACATGACTTCCTTTATTATCACCTTAACTCTTATCTTTACCTTTTTTGAAATTGGGAGAATCAACATTTTTTTCTAACTTCCTCACATCCTTCTTTAGAGCATTATCATTCTTGCTTGAGGATTCACCTGCATACTCGTGACCTGATTTATCAAATGGATATCTTTGGTGGTTGAGAATTTCATCCAAGGCTTGAGAGCTCTTCAAGGTTTTGTCCATCCCTTCAACCTTTTTCCTGAGGGAGACAATCTCTTCTTCCAATTTTTTTCAATCATTATTCTTCTTAGCAAGTTGTTTCTCAATCTCTTCCTTAATACGTATTGCTTCATTTGCTGCTAATTTAAGGGAGATGATATCTAACTTCATTTTGAAGATTTCTTCATTTTCCTTTGCTAGACTACTCTCCATTTATTCCTTGATCCTTGTAGCTTTACATGTTTCGTCCTTGAGAAGGTTGATGTTAGCTTTTAATTTGAATATTTCTCCATCCTTTGATTTTAGTTGACATATCATGGTGTTTCTCTCCTTTTCTGCTTCATCAACCTATCCTTCTATGATTTCCAATGCTTCCATGGTCTTCTCAGCTCCTTGTGCTAACTTTCTTGTTTCTTGTAGTTGATATTTGAGAGAGGAGACCTCTAACTTGTACTAACCAATCTCTTCTTCAAGTTTGTCCAAGTTCTTGTGCCTTTGCACGAGTTGACTTGACAAGGTATCTTCCCGTTTCTTTGCTTTATCCAATTGTTTTGTCATGGATATGACTTCTTCATGATGCTTTCCTTTTATTTTATGAAATTCCTTCTTAAGCTTTGCAAGCTCTTCATCCCTTTCTTGTACTTGAAGCTTGACAAGGTCAACTTTCTTCCTTGTTTGGTCTTGGTCACCAACTAGTGCTTTCTTATTAATTTCCTCGTTTTCCTTTTTCAAATTGATCATCTTTTCCATGGCAGCCATAATTTTAGTGACGACATCTTCTACAAAGTATTTTTCATTCTCTTCATTTTCTAGGTCTTCTTTAGCCTTGATGTCATCAATATCATTTTCAACTTCTATGTTGGGTTCTGGATTTCATTCTTGGTTTCCATCATCTTCCTGACTAGTGGTCATGGTCAATGCTCCTTTTGAGTGAAGGTCATGAAGTTTGTCCCATATTGTTAAATTGGCAACTAGGGCCAAACTCCATGTGGGTCAGCTTATTTATGGCAGCTGATATTTTTATTGGATCCCTCTCATTGAGAGGTGTAGGATTGATCCAAAGATCATCCGATTCTGATAAGTATTTATGGAGATATGAATTTATTTTGTTTATGTAATTATTATCAAGCCGACCAGCTCTTATGTAGGCTCTAGAAGCCCAACTGACGTGTCTATTCATCACTTACGTTTTAGTATAAATTGGCAAGGACTTGAAGTCATTTCACACACAAAAAATTCTTGAGTGATCTCCTCCTCTCCACGTCTTGGGTTTTTGGAGAGGGAGGGAGACACCAAGAATAATACGTTAGCCTTATGATGATGCCCTTCCAAGCAATCATGAAGATCTATCACGCTGATCATGGAGATGCATAAGCGCAGCTAATGAAAGAAGTTTCAACGCTGTAGAGTCCTACCCTCATCGCAGTAAATGGAACAACAATGGAGACACTTTCATATAAGAAGCAAGGCACATACACTGTCATTCATAGAAGACATATACGCACAACAAATACATCTATACGTTGTCCAGTTCAAGCACGTATGAACGCAGTCATGGACCACACAATTAATATGTTGTTCATTGAGACCTAGCCACAGAGCTAAGGACCTACACACAACAAATATTACATGGTCTTAATGTTACCCTAACACGCAACAAATATTGTACGATGTATGCAGAAAATATACGCTGGTCATACGCAAAGATGGAATGCATTGCAATTCGCAGCAATACAGTGAACACTCCATCGTTGGTCGATAAGACATATGTATATACGCTGGAGGCATATAATATATGCAGCAATGATACGCTCTTCATAATAAAAGATATACGCTGAACAGATCTTGCCCTAATTATACAGAGATCCTTACACACAGTTATATTATGGAAGACATTACGCTGTAATGAACATTATGCTGTAATGGGAGAAAATTCATACGCCATAATGAATTCATCTAGCCGTTGTTATGGGAGACAATTCATATGCTCAAATGGGTACATCTAGCCATAGATTATGGAGACTGTAATATACATTTCATGAATGTAATACGATGTTCTAATGAAAGTGATATGCTATTCTAAATAGATTTGATACACTCTTCATAATGGATGTGATTCGCTATTCTAAGTGAATGTGATGCGCTACTCTATGTGGATGTTATACGCTAACTATAGCCTAGCTGCTCTGCTAGGCTGCAAGCCATAGCAAGCAGCTAAGGCTAATATTTATATGACCACCATTATGAAGCAATAGAAGGGTATTATGAGTAGCATGATGAGCTGCATAATGGGCAGTATTATGAGCAGCATGATGAGCTGCATAATGGGCAGTAGTATAAGAAACATGATGCATGAGCAAGCAGCTAAGGCTGATATCAACAGAGGCAAATTGTTGCAGCATGATGAAGCAACGAGAAGGCAGAGGCAGTAGCATGGTGAGCAACACTATGAGATCATGTGCAAGGGTACATTAGCAGGGGCAGCAACATGATGATGATGCTCATTAGTTTGAACAACATTATGATGGATAATATCATGGACATGGATAGCAGCATGGTGCAGTATGCAGTGGTGCAACTAGAGGACCAGATACAGCATGATGATAGGTATCAGTTGAAGCAAAATATCTTCAACTGATCTCATTATTATAAAAAATGATCTATGCTAGATCTAGATAAATCAAATTGTTGACTTCTGTTGCAAATGTATTATCTCTCTCTCTCTCTTTCTCTGTTGAACTTTGAAGATAAAAGAAGATTTGATCAAAGGGTTTCCCCACACATTGTGGGGTTTGTCCCTAGCTCGCGCCACATCTTGTGTCCTCTTGTCTTGGCTTGTCTTCTGTGTTTTATATTTATGTTCTATCTGCAGTTTATCATAATGCTGATGTGATTTCTAACCGTGAAAATTTAAATAAATTTCTCTAGCATAGAACATACCTAATCTTAACATGGTATCGGAGCTGAGGTGAAGACATTGCCCAAGAAAGAGTGAAAGAGAAATCACCGAAGACAGTTGGGACAAGACAAAAGGATCAATGGGTTTCTCATAATTCACCTAGGATGAAGTCGAACCAGAGAATGTTATCAAAATGGCGCAGTGGAAGTTTCTGATGGCCCATCTTATGATCACTTCATTGGGAAGTTCGGATCTAAGGGTGGAAGGAAAGGCGGATGCCTTGTTGAAATAAGTTCGGCTGTTGGGCATGGCAGAGACACATCTCTTGATGAAGATAAAAATAATTCCTGGGACATCTTCAATAATCAAAGGAATGACTGGTAATGCAGGTCATCAAGGAAGTGGTTGACTCCTCCACAAAAGCAAGAAACCCCAAAAATATCTTTTATGTACCTAATCGAACCTGATGTCCATCTTGGTAATGGAAGTAAAAGGTTACAGGGTGACACTTATCGATGGAAAGGTACGTGTTTGAAAATAGATCTTTCAAAGATGTTTTTGAGTTCAGGGTTGTATCAAGTTGCAGGAAGTCCACTAGGGACCATGTCTATTGACTTAGCACCGGAGGTCTGTGAGTCAGATGGTGACTAGGATGCCTGAATTCAAAAGAAGCATGAAGGTACATGTCTGAAATGTACCGAAGGAAAATATTATAAGGGGATCATTCCCCTCATGCAGCAGGTCCACAGGCTTGGAACAACTTGAGGAGTTTGAGACTCATGATCGCGAATCTCATGTATATAGGTGGAAGAAAGCCCTCTATGGCTTGAAGAAAAACACCTCGGGTGTAGTATGACAGGATTGATAACTGTCTAATGCAACTGAGATTCACTAGGAGTGAAACCGATCCAAACCATTACTCGAAGTTTGTGGATGATAAACCTCTTGTACCGGCACCTATGTCTGACAGGTACAAACCCTATCATTTATAGGAGATAGAGGGAGTTGGATTTTGAATGTGGAAAGATAAGCTGCAAGCCTCTGACTACCTCAAGGATCTTAGCTTTTAGAAGTTATATGGTAGTGATGTTGGACTTGATTCGGGAATGCCTCTGAGTTTCATAAACTCATTCGCATTGATGTTCTTGGTGAACCTTCGTCCGAACATATGTTTTCCAGTTAGCATGTTGAGCTCATATTTGGTTGAGCCTCACTGGATTGGTGCCAAGAATCTACTAAGATATCTTCAGGGCACAATCTCTCATGAATTGAGATACACTGCTGGAAATATGAAACCACATGATTATTCGAATGATGAGTGGGCAAGCAGTATGGAGGATCACTAGAGCATTTCTCAGCGTTATTTCTCTTTGGAATCTGCCTCGATATCCTGGATGACCAGGAAGCAGAAGTCAGTGACTCTGAGCACCACCAAGGCAGAATACATTGCTGATAGTATGGCCTTCTATGAGGCAGTCTAGTTCTTGAAGCTCTTCAGTGAGCTATTTGTACACATGATGAATACCACTGTGATTCTATGTGACAACTAGAGGTGGGATTCGATTATTGAGGAATCCCATATTTGACAATTGCTCCAGCATATAGACATCAAATACTGCCTTATCTGGATATGGTAAGTCGATGATCAAGGAGGATCCATCGCACTGAGATGATGTACAGAACAGAGCCCTGAGGAAAGATCAAATTTGTGATTTTCCCGAACGACTTGGAGTCATCAAGAGACCTTTGTTAAAGGGTCCTGGATGTTGCATACATTGAGCTCTGGGAGCTTTGGGGGGCTTGCAGTTCTACTGGAGCAACATACAACCACAGGGTGACTCACCCTCCCCTGGTGGTGCGCACTGGAACAAGATGATTCACTCTCTTGTGGGACAAGATGATTCGCTCTCTTATGGAATAGGATGATTTGCTCTCCTGTGTAGCAAGATTGATGTGTTCTCCTGTGAGGCCTGGATTGATGTGTTCTCCATGGCAGCTTGGATTGATGTGTTCTCCATGGCGATTGTAGCAGGATTGATATGTTCTCCTGTGAGTATAGGATTGATTAAGTTCTCCTGTCGAGGCATCCTACCCATGCAGTCTGGGACCCATGGGAAGGACCTCTCATCTGATCAATGAGCAGGGAAATGAAGTTAGGGACCATAGTAGTACCGATGGATGCATCATTGTATCTACCGTACTCCCTATGCTAGGATGTTCTCCATTGATTTGGGATCAATGATACTGGTCTGGGACCAGTGGTAGGATTTGTACATACTATGACGCTGACTTCGGGTCAGCTGAGACTGGTCTGGGACCAGTGATACATACTCCGAGACTGACTTCGTGTTAGTACAGGACTGGTCTGGGACCAGTGAGAGTTGTACATACTATGACGCTGACTTCAGGTCAGTTGAGACTGGTCTGAGACCAGTAGTACACTCTCTGAGCCTGCGATACTAGTCTGGGACCAGTAGTAGGAGTTGTACATACTATGACGCTGACTTCGGGTCGGCTGAGACTAGTCTTAGACCAGTGGTACATACTCTAAGACTGACTTCGTGTCAGTGCAGTACTAGTATAGGACCAGTGAGAGTGGTACATACTATGATGCTGACTTCGGGTCCGGTGAGACTGGTCTGGGACCAGTGGTACACTCTCTGAGACTGCGATACTGGTCTAGGACCAGTAGTGGGAGTGGTACCTACTATGACGCTGACTTTGGGTCGGTTGAGACTAGTCTGGGACCAGTGGTATGCACTCTGAGTCTGACTTCAGGTTAGTGGAGAATGGTATGAGACATTCTCGATCAATTCTTCTTCTTCATAGTTCAGCAGAGCTGAGTAGAGCAGAGCCAGTAGAGCTAAGCAGAGCAGAGCTAGCAGAGCCAACAGAGTTGAGGAGAGCAGAGCAGAGCCAACAGAGCTGAGCAAAGCAGAGTAGAGCTAGCAGGGCCAGCAGAGCTGAGTAGAGCAGAGCAAAGCCAGCAGAGCTGAGCAGAGTAGAGCAGAGTCAGCAGAGTTGGGCAAAACAGTGCAGGGCACTGATGGCAGAGATAGTACAGTTGGACTTATGGATCAATGGATGGAGTTCTCCCTAGTTGAGAGGGAGTGTTAAATTGGCAACTAGGGCCAAACTCCATGTGGGTCAGCTTATTTATGGTATCTCATATTTTTATTGGATCCCTCTCGTCGAGAGGTGTAGGATTGATCCAAAGATCATCCGATTCCAATAAGTATTTATGGAGATATGAATTTATTTTGTTTATGTAATTATTATCAAGCCGACGAGCTCTTATGTAGGCTCTAGAAGCCCAACCGACGTGTCTATTCATCACTTACGTTTTAGTATAAATTGGCAAGGACTTGAAGTCATTTCACACACAAAAAATTCTTGAGTGATCTCCTCCTCTCCACGTCTTGGGTTTTTGGAGAAGGAGGGAGACACCAAGAATAATACGTTAGCCTTATGATGATGCCCTTCCAAGCAGTCATGAAGATCTATCACGCTAATCATGGAGATGCATAAGCGTAGCTAATGAAAGAAGTTTCAACACTGTAGAGTCCTACCCTCATCGCAGTAAATGGAACATCAATCGAGACACTTGCATATAAGAAGAAAGGCACATACGTTTTCATTCATAGAAGACATATACGCACAACAAATATATCTATAAGTTGTCCAGTTCAAGCACGTATGAATGCAGTCATGGACCACACAATTAATATGTTGTTCATTGAGACCTAGCTGCAGAGCTAAGGACCTACACACAACAAATATTACATGGTTTTAATGTTACCCTAACATGCAACAAATATTATACGATGTATGCAGCAAATATACGCTGGTCATATGCAGAGATGGAATGCGTTGGAATTCGCAGCAATACAATGAACACTCCATCATTGGTCGATAAGACATATGTATATACGCTGGAGGCATATAATATACGCAGCAATGATACGCTCTTCATAATAAAAGAGATACGCTGAACAGATCTTGCCCTAATTATACAAATATCCTTACACTCAGTTATATTATGGAAGACAATACACTGTAATGAACATTATGCTGTAATGGGAGAAAATTCATACACCATAATGAATTCATCTAGCCATTGTTATGGGAGACAATTCATATGCTGAAATGGGTACATCTAGCCATAGATTATAGAGACTGTAATATGCATTTCATGAATGTAATACGATGTTCAAATGAAAGTGATATGATGTTCTAAAGAGATGTGATACACTCTTCATAATGGATGTGATTCGCTATTCTAAGTGAATTTGATGCGCTGCTCTACATGGATGTTATACGCTAACTATAGCCTAGCTGCTTTGCTAGGCTACAAGCCATAGCAAGCAGCTAAGGCTGATATGTATATGACCACCATTATGAAGCAACAGAAGGGTATTATGAGCAGCATGATGAGCTGCATAATGGGCAGTATTATGAGCAGCATGATGAGCTGTATAATGGGTAGTAGTATAAGCAGCATGATGCATGAGCAAGCAGCTAAGGCTGATATCAACAGAGGCAAATTGTTGCAGCATGATGAGGCAACGAGAAGGCAGAGGTAGCAGCATGGTGAGTAGCACTATGAGATCATGTGCAAGGGTACATTAGCAAGGGCAACAACATGATGATGATGCTCATTAGTTTGAACAGCATTATGATGGATAATATCATGGACATGGATAGCAGCATGGTGCAGTATGCAGTGGTGTAACTAGAGGACCAGATACAGCACGATGATAGGTATCAGTTGAAGCAGAATGTCTTCAACTGATCTCATCCTTATAAGAAATGATCTATGCTAGATCTAGATAATTCAAAGTGTTGACTTCTGTTGTAAATGTATTATCTCTCTCTCTCTCTCTTTCTCTGCTGAACTTTGAAGATAAAAGAAGATTTGATCAAAGGGTTTCCCCACACATTGTGAGGTTTTTCCATGGCTCGCACCAGATCTTGTGTCCTCTTGTCTTGGCTTTTCTTCTGTGTTTTATATTTATGTTCTATCTGTAGTTTATCATAATGCTGATGTGATTTCTAACCGTGAAAATTTAAATAAATTGCTCTAGCATAGAACATACCTAATCTTAACACATATACCCTTTGCTGACGAACATTTTCCTAGATTGTTCTTTATAGAATCAGGTAGCCCATTCAAAATTGCCTTCATTGCTTTTGCATTGTACTCCTTGGATTCTCCATCCATCATGCTATCAACTATCACTGATTTCCAGATTTCAATGCCTTGAGTCTTTAAGAAATTCTGCATTCTTGTTTCCCATATATCAAAGTTTCCATTGAAGCATGGAGTCTCCACAAATTGATTGCCTTCTATTTCAGTGGTAGAGAGAGACACATCTTTAGGAGGATTGGAGGCTTTCTTCCTTGGCTTCACCATTTGTGTTCTAATGATCAACCTTCAAGTTGTTAGGCTTTTGAGTGGAGGTACTGGCTCCGATACAAATTGTTGGAAATACTGAGGGGGGGGTGAATCAATATTCCTTTTCAATTGTTATTTTTATTAGTTAAATCATTTATATTTAGAACACAAAATGAACAACAAGAATAAATGCTTTTATTAATATAATCTTTACAATAAATCAAGTACAATGTATATAGGGCTTCAACCAGTTTCCAAGCACCAACTTGGACTTTTTGTGAGGGTCCAACCTCCAGGGCACTAACCTTGTCCTGTCAAGGCACCACCAACCTTGGATTTAGGAGAACCAACTCCAAGTACACCAATCCTTCTGCTCTATATTGTCTTGATATATTTGGTAGTTATTATCTTCTCCCAAACCTATTGGACCTACGACTTACTTTTGTCCTCCTGCTCCTTTGGCTTCCTTATTCGCTTGGCCTTCGGCTTCTACTACACCTTCTACGTCCGCCAGACCTCCGGCTTCCTCTGTTTCTTCTGCGTCTACCAGACCTTCACCTTCCTCTATTTATTCAAGTACCAAAATAGTGAACTTTCCTTGTTCTCTATTATAGATGCTTGATACGCCTGACTTTTGGCTTCCTTTTTCACTGGACCTTTTGGCTTCTCGACCTTCAACTTCTTGATCTTCAGCTTCCTTTGTCTCTTCGAGTTCACCAATACTCAAAAGACACGTTCATTTGGAAGAGAGGCTGACTTATGATGTCGCATATTAAAATTATATCAAAGAGGCCCTTCCATCCACAGACATAATTAGTCACGAAAATCGCATCACAAGAGAGGTTATACCCATATTGGAGATCCCATGTGCCACGTCATTCCTTTAATCCTGCAACCCCAAATTTCGAAGGTTTGCACATAACATAGTGATTCCACTACTGTCGATGGAGTGGATGAAATACGATCTTAAGCAGTTGTTAATAAACCCATCAGGTCCACAACCTTATCGCAATCGATGGTTTTCCATCGTTACATCTCTTCAAGACTTGCGATATGCGACGGATGTGATATTTCTATAGAGTTGTTACCATAAAATGATCGGGTCCGCAGTACATATCGCAATTGGCGGATTTCAATGTGGCAAGGCTTTAAAGAGGCTTGCGATGTGGCAGATGTGATGTTGTATTACAGCGTATTGTAATGGTCTCGTGGGTCCATATATATATATATATATATATATATATATATATATATATATATATATATATATATATATATATATATATATATATATATATACATATCGCAATCATAGATTTTCAGTGTGACATTCCTTTGCATTACATAACTTCTGATGCGGCAGTTCCGGTATGGTGGATGTGATATAACAATAGAGCGTGTTCTATTGGAGCAGTCGGGTCTGCAGCTCATCGCAATCGACGGTTTGTGGGACTTCGACTAGCACATGGATCAACAATGGCCTTAACCCCCGCAGTTGACCGTGATCTAAGGGTTGACTATGAGATCGATAGCTAAGATTGAGTTCAGGACTTCAGCCACGATCAAGGAAGTCTATACTTTCCTACCCCCGCTCTTCTGATAATTGTTTCTCCTGTGACTTCTCTTCACTCTTTTGCTCTTCTAATAGTTTTCTTCTGCGTCATTTTCTGTTCAATTGACCTCCTGCGTCATTTTCTATTCAATTGTTATTCAATTGACCTCCTGTCATTTGTTGTTCAATTGACCTCCTGCGTTATTTGTTGTTCAATTGTTATTCAATTGACCTCTTGCTATTCAATTGTTTTTCAATTGTTGTTCAATTGATGTTCAATTGACGAGTCATTTTCTATTCAATTGTTGTTCAATTGACGCGTCATTTGCTGTTCAATCCACTTGGGTTCTCCATCTCATCATATCATCATATATCAAACTTTGAGCATTATGATCAATGGGCATCAATGGGAAATCATGTATAAAAGAATTTTCCATCACAAACACTGCTATATTGACATCAATGACAACCTAGATTAACATTTTTCCAATGAATTAGTGACTGTGTTAAATTTTATAGGAATGTGCTTATATGTGATAAATTCAAATTGACATTCCAAGGGACGTAACAAGATCTGATTACGAACGTGATAATGATTTATCAATTTCATAACAACAAGATGAGATTCAAACGTCACCACCATATTGGAGATGTCCCTTGATGATGCTTCAGTGAGAAGTGAAATTACAGACATGTACTTAGCAATATTGTTGGTGGTAGTACCAAGAAAGACTCCCCCGGAACAAAACAATTCTGACTCATGTGTGTAAATCACCCAAGCAGCTGATGCAATGTGTCATGTGTGACGAGTGGCACCATCCGTGTATCCTACGTGTGGTAAGGGTAATGAAGGCATCTACATTATGAGAAAGATGTATGAGACAAATACTTCAATAAATACCAAAAAATCCAATCACATCAAAAAACAAGAAAAACTTATAAATACATAAAATTACAAAGCATATGCCTAGTGCAATACTAGGCATAATATTTTTTTAGATAGAGCCCATTTTAGGGATCAGCGAGCGGGATTACTTCCCAGTCCTAAAGTTCATATGCCCCTTTTGAGAGGGATTTTTTGACGACATATGGACCGAGCTATAAGGGTTGAAGTGTTCCTGCCCCCAAGAGGTCATGTTTTTTATCATAGAGTAAAACAAGATCTCCCTCTTGGTAAGAATGAGGCTTGACCTTTTTGTCTTACTGGTCTTTGACCCAACGCTTGTGGACCTCGAGTGCCAATTCAAAATCTCGATGGGTTTCATCCAGTAGATTTAGGTATAGCAAGCCCTCTTCTTCGACAGTAGTGCCGGGCAAGATTTCAACAGTGATTTGTAAGGAAGGAATCTGACACTCGATTGGTAAGATTGGTTCCAGGCCATAAGATAGTTGAAAAGGTGTGAAGCCTGTAGCTGTCTTAACTGAAGTTCGGTATGCCCATAGCATAGGATATAACATTCATTGCCAGTGGGTTTTATGATTCCCTACAAACCTACAAATCATGGTTTTTAACATTCCATTGATGGCCTCTACTTGACCATTAGCGTGGGGGTAGTAGGATGATGATTGATCCTGGCAAAAACCTAGCAACGATGTTAAGTTAGACATCATGTGATTCTGAAAATGAGACCCATGGTTTGTAACAATCGTGTAAGGCACACTGAAGCGACAGATGACCTGATTAAATAGGAATAACATCGTGGTTTCCCCATTGGCCCGGAAGGTGGGAAGGGCTTCAGCCCTTTTCGTGAAATTCCACAGCTACAATAATATAGTTGTGTCTAGCAAAGGAAACGAGGTTGCAAGTTATGAATTCTATCCTCTGTTTGGCAAAGGGGCCAATGGAGATAACAAGTGCAGTAGGGCTGGAGGAGCAGGCATTTTATTTGTAAACACTTGACAAGGATGGCATTACCGAATAGCCTTGATATAATCTTTGAACAAGGTTGGCCAGTAGTGGCCTACGCCCAAAATTTTTTGTGCAGTAGATATGCCAAAAAGATGATCGCCAGATGCCCCAACATGGCAGTCATTTAAAATGTGTTCCACCTCTTCATGAGTGAGGCAACATCGAGGAATTGTATCTGCACCACGATGATATAATGTATTGTTAAGCCCTAAATAGTGTCGTGCTTGGTGGCCGATGTGACGACGGTCACCTAATGATAGCTCAGGGCGGAACCATTACACTTGGAGGTAGACAAGAATGTCACCATACCAAGGGTTATCTGTGTCGATAAGATAGATAGCTTTATCCAAAAGAGGATTGTGGGCTATCTTGTTAGGATAGACTATGGGAAGATCTGACAAAAGTTTGGCGAAGACTAAGGAATTTTTCACCTTAGCAGTAGTGAAAACCAAATCAAATTGTTGGACGATCAAGATCCATTTTGAATATTTCCCTCCAATTACTTGAAGAGACAAAATTTTTCTCATGGGGTTCTCCAAGGCGATAATAGTAGTCTATCGCAACATTATGTAATGTCGGAAGCGGTTGACAGCAATGACAACTACCAAAGACATCTTTTCCACATGTGAATATCTGGTTTCGGGCCCATCCAGGCCTTTCAACAAATAATATATCACGTGTTCATTCCAGTCATCATGAGTTTGAACCAAGACCATTCCTAGAGAGGATGGTGAGGCTGCCAGGTATAGAAAAAAGTCACGCCCATAATTGGGAGCGCTAAGGAGTGGGGTTGATATAAGCGCCTTTTTCAAGGCATCAAATGATCGTTGAGCTTGCTCATCCCACAGATACGGCACTCCCTTCTTAAGTAGGTGAATAAAACCTTTCGTCAACTCAGGATAGTTTACGATGAACCATTGTAAAAAGTTTGATTTCCCTTGCAAACGTTGGAGCTGCAGAATGGATTGTGGTTCGGGAAATTGAGTAATTTCCTTTACCTTATTGGGATCAACCCTAATCCCGTACTTGGAGACAATGAATCCAAGTAAGCATCCAGACTTGACAAAGAAAATTCATTTATGCAGATTCAAACGCATGTTATAAAACCGACACCTAAGAAAGATAACTCTTAAATGATCTAGGTGTTGCACTCGCTGCTTGGAATGGGCTAAAAGGTCATCCAAGTAAGCTTGAATGATATGTATAATATCGTGAAATGCGTAGTTCATCACCCTTTGAAATGTTTCTCCAACACTCTTTAAACCGAATGGGATTTTTCGATAGGCAAAGATTCCCCATGGGCAAACAAAGGTGGTTTTGTGGTGGTCTTTAGGTTTTATAGCAATCTGGTTATAACCTGAGAATCCATCAATGAGTGAAAATGATTCACAACTGGTGCAGTCTTTGATGATTTGGTCGATGAACTGTGTCAAATAATTATCCTTCAGACATGTGGCATTCAAGTCTGGATAGTCGACACATACGCGAATGGTTCCTTGTTTCTTATCAACAGGAACCATATTGGAAACCCATTCTATTAAGGGAATAGAATAGAAAAAACCAGCACATAACAACTTTTCCACCTCAGTCTTGATGGCTTCCGTTTTGAAAGGGTGGATTGGTCGAAGCCTTTGGCGAACAGGTTTAGCATTGTCGTATATCTTGATCTCATGCTCGAAAATAGAAGGATCTATGCCAGGAATTTCCTCGTAAGACCAAGTGAATACATCGTGGAATTCCTTAAAAAGGTAGGTGAAGCTTGCAATTTCCTCATAATTGCAATCTTCTCCAACCTGGATGTTTTCCACGGTGCCTGTCATGACAGAAATATCAATGAGAAATGCCTTTGAAATATTTCCCATGTTTCCTTCTGAGTCCAAAGTTTGGATAGTCGTATATGGTGAGGAAACAATTTCAGGTGCGTCAAGTGACAGGATTTGAAGAGGCATCATTTCTGAATCAAATATCGAAACACGATGGCCTGAGTCCTCCCAAGGTCAGTCTTCTAAAATCATGATCTCTCTAATAGCTTCATCTATAGGTAGGACTTGATTAAGGTGATTGAAAGAAGGAGCAGTTATGGGAGGAGTAGTGGTACCATTAGCCGTGACCAAAGTGACCAGAGACTCGGGTGCAGATTGAATGGCCTGGTAGGTCAATTTAGCTAGTGACAACAACATTTTTTCCTCGAAAGTGTCAATGTCTGAAGGGGCCGGTAGGATCCAAGGATTAGTCGGTTCATGAGGAATGGATGAAACCATATTGGCTGTCTGTGGAACTGCTTGCAGCAAAAGAGGAAAACAACCCATCAGGGAAGAACCCTTCAATAGACCGGTACCGCTACTAACATAAGAGTTAGGTACACCACCCATTAAGGGTATACAGCCGCTTGGTAATGGGGAATAATCAGGGGTGAAAAAGGACAGCTGATCCACTATGACTACCTTTCCATCCAAAGGAAATAGGATGATGTGAAAGACAATAGACACAATGGTAGTTATGGTGTAAGTCCAACTGTGACCCAACAAGAGATTATAGTCAAGCTTTCTATCTACAACTTTGATGTCCACCCTTGCCATTTTCCCATACAAGGTGATGGGGTAGCTAACTAGGTAACCTTTTGGGATGAAAGTGTGGTCGCCAAAAGATTTAAGGGAATTAGATGGCAGGGATAGGGTAGGAGAACCCAAAGCGAGCCAACATGAAACCGAGATTACGCAAGTTGAAGCACATTCATCAATGATAGTTTTATGTATTCTTTTACCTTTCTAAAAGATTTACACTTGAAATTCAAGTTGGTGGGAAATGGGAGGTTTACATGTTTCCATGTCGAAAACTAAAAGCATGGAATCCTGAGGGTCGATACCACCAATAGTCGAAAGCATAGCTTTCCTTTTTGCTAGACATGTTTTTAATACTTCAAGTGCCGACATAGACAATGATGCTTGCACCAAGTCTTCTACAATTTTGTAGTTTTGGGCAGCACATGCAGATGTATAGTGCGTTGTGCATCGAAGTGCGCCTTTTGGGGGGCAAATCATAAGGTCAGTGACCAGCCTTTCGATATGAAGATCGTTAGGCAGCGATGGGTTTTGACTTGAGGAGGGTTCCTCTACATGAGTGATAGGAGCTCCATAAGATTTGGCTCTAATTTGTAGATCTACCATTTCAAAGGTGTAAATGATAGAGGGTCCTTCACCAACTAAATGAGGTTGCGAACCACCACTGCCCCCTTGCGGGGGTTGGGGTTGGCTTGCAATAAGGTGTTGTTGTTGCTGAGCAGGCAAACGATTATTCAAGACAACAGGCGTCCTTCTAGTGTCCTTAGCAATGAAATCTATGCATTCCTAAAGACGCTAAAAGTGATAGGTCAAGTAGTCTTCGATACAGATTTTGCAAGGGAATTTGGTGGATTTATCCTTTCCATCGTCATAGGGTGCAACGACCTTCTAATTTGGGTTTTGTTGCTTTGTTGACTACTCTTCAGAAGTAGCGGTATTTTTCTTATTCTTCTTGTTCTTACCATCGGGTTTCTGTGTAGACTGCACAAAGTTTATCGCGTAGGTAGGAAGAGCAGTTGATTTGGTAGAGGGGTCCACTGACATCTGGGCAATGTGACTGTTGAGTTGTTTTACAGTAGCCCCAAAGGTTGCACCGATAATCCCATCGACGTGCGCTCCTGGTTGCTGAGTATGTTATATTATCCCTCCTAGGTATACTATAGAGTAGCGAGAGCATTGGAGTTGTGAGGGCATTGGGAATTACATCGTATAGAGTGGAAAACTGTGAATAAATCAGATCCAAGTGTTGGGCACGACAAATGGATTGGTCTTCTGTGACCACACCACCAAAGGGGACATCCTTAGCGATTTCGGGGAGTAGAGACTTGTAGAACCAATCCGCTAAGAGATAGTTTGGGAGGGGAGATTTGACTAACCTCCACCTACGTCTCCATTCATGTATGTGATCAGAGATGTGGGTGGTGGTATCTTGACGTAATGAAGTGAGGAGTTCCATCTGAGTTTCATAGTGGATGGGTAGCTAGAAGTTCTTTAAGAATTCCATTGCTATAGCACCAAAGGTATTAACTGATGCGTGTGGTAACCCAATGTACCACTTGGCTGCGTTTCCAGTAAGGGTGTGAGGAAAAAGAAGTAACCAGATACTATCATCCACCATGGAGTTAGAAACACACCATAGATGATAGGCAGTGATGTGTGTACCTGGATCCTCCCCTTATTTCCCTTCGAACTTCGGGATGTTTGTCGGTATTGTATGTGGGATTGGTGGCCAAAGTAAGTTATGATAGATAGGGTCATTTGTGAGTTTGTACAAGTCATGGATATCAAGCGTTTCCAAGAAAGGGAAAGTGTTTGATGCCCCCGAATCGGACCAAGGCGATGACATATGACTTAAGGATCCTTGCGGTCCTCCCATCGTGTTGCTCCCAATATTATACACAGGTTGCATGGTATCGTAGGTGCCTTGGGGTATGGTATTGTATTTTGGGTTTCCATAGGGATTGTTAGGTTGGGGGGTAGAAGTGACCCTAGGATAAGTAGTGCCCCCTTGACTCATTTGAGGTTGTGAGTAGGGTGCTCCCATGGATTTATTGGGACCTCCTTGAGGGTTCCCGCTCGCCACATAACTAACCATAGGTCCTTGACTAACATAAGGAGGGTTCATGTCAATCAGTGACTGACCATGCATGCCTGAAAATGGAGGGGAAACTATTATGTTCCGGGCCGATATATGCATATTGGGAGTGCCCCCAGATACCTAAATTTGGGGGTTAGAACTATACAATGGATGCCAACCATATTGTTGGTTGAAGGTACCCACGCTAACTGTGTTATATTGAGCATTATACAGAGCATTATATTTAGCACTTGTCGAAGGTACAAGGGTTGACACTAAAGGGGTGAAACCCGGAATGGACTGGGTTCCACTCGTAGAGGGTGTCACCATAGGGTTTGAACCTAGGACACATGGGATAGTAGGGTTCACTATCAAAGGTGTGGTATTGACTATCGACTGGGGAAGTGGTGGGTGACCAAAAGTGTCCAAAAATTCCCACGACCCATTAGTCATCGACGGGATGGGTGGAAGTGATCCAACTAAAGATAAAGGAGGTGCAGATGCAAGGGGAACAAAGAGTGGGCCCAACGAATTCGTGATTGGAGGATTGTATGGAGGGAGAAATCCTTCAGTAAAGAAATCCTCCAGTAAGCTTGAATCGTGGGATTTCCAAACTGATTATGTGTGAGATCTTAGAGATTGATTTCCCAAAGACGAGGAATCTGGTTCACTGGAGCTCAGTGGATCCTCCACAGTGAGTGTTGGAAGTCCTAACAATCGTCTAGATTAACGACGATGGCCAAATGTAGCCACATTGGCTGATAATTTTTATCAGTAAATTTTACAATGATGTTATTAAAGCCTCAATGATAACACTCTGGCAACTAAAAAATAAAAAATACACTAAGTAAATCAATCAACAAGCAGAGGGAAATGACCCTGTCTGATAAGCACTGATCACTGGATATGAAACCAAGTATCACAATGAATAATAGAGAGAGCTAGCCAAATGTACAGTTTTAGTTACTTTATAGCTTCGCCTGAACCTCATATTAAGGGGCCAAGTACTCTCGTGAAGACAAGCACCCTCCCAAAAACCGAAGACAGAGTAGGTCCATATGTGTTAGGTACCAGGGTAGCCTGCCCGAGTCACCTTGTGTTAGTCCCTAAAAGTATGGCCACTAAGGATAACTCAGGTCATAGACACTACCGGGGGGGACATAGTCGCAGACAGTACGTTGTGTGGGTAGGAAACTTGAGTCCCCGACTCAACTCCCATATCCCCGAAGGGATCCCCGATACACAGAACACCCAAACGAGATGTAAGAAAAGGTGGGCTACCTTCACTTACAGTCCGACGTTGTCTCGTATTTAGCTCCACTTTTACTAGAGTGGTCCCAAATATTATGAGTGCAGAACGATTTCTCTCTTTTAATGACACTAGTTTCAGTGTATGATCTTAGGCAGTTAACTCACACTACCTATCCCAAGATCCTGGCCTAAACTAAAGTGTGTTTACTCTAAAAATATTTTCTTATTGATTTTATTAGGTATATTTTAATTTTACTTCATTAGAGTCTTATGTAGGGGTTGTTATCACCTAGATTGAACCTCAGGCTGAAGGAAGGCAATGCCAGGGTAACCACAAACCATGCTTAGCTAAGTACCTAGCCCTACTAGGCCGGGAGAGGGATCTCTCCATAAGGATCTCAACCAAGATGGCTAGATCAGGAAAAGGATTTTAGGCTAGGTATATTAGCATGAATTTATGATTGGATTTTTGAAGGGGTTTTGTCGGATTAGGAGGAGCTCGACAGTTTAGGTCTAGGGAATTAGGTCAGAATTGCAGGGTTTTCAATGGGGCAAGGTAGGCATAGGTTTTAGCACTCTAGGGCTTGATGGGGTAAGATGTTTAAGACTAGTGAGAAGCTAAGAATAGCATGTGAAAACCATGGATCCTTCCTAGACTACAAAAAACATGAAAGGGTGAATGGTTTCCCAAGGCAGAGCACTGATGTAATGAATTCTACCTATCAACTTGAAAACATTCAACTAGAAGCAATAAAATTATTAATAGAATACATAAAAGACATTAAAATATGATCACAGAAGAAGAAACTGTACTAAAACTCCATAACACATGGATCCCATAAAAATAGTTGCAATTCTTATTAATCTCTTGCTAAATTGCTTACAAAGGTGTACAATCATGGTTTGAGAATCTAGCTGAGTCCAACCCTTTACAATGAGAAAGAAGAAGAAGATATAGACATGAATTCAACCCCATCACATCCTCAGGGGTTAAATCCCTAAGATGATGAGCTAATCTAACTAATACTGAATAAGAAACAGGAATATAGGCAACTCAACAACTTACCTCTAAAACTGAAAAACTGATTCGTTTGAGCTCAAACTGATTTCTAAAGCAATGAATCTACCCTCTACTACTATTTATATATCATAACTATATGAAAATTCATCATTGACAAAGGTGAAACAACCTCCATGAGAGATAATCCAAGAACACAGTCAAAAACTGGAAAAATAGGCATTGTAAGCAAAATCTGCCCTATGCGCAGCGCCACTGGCCCAACACGTAGCGCAACTTTCAGGTCCCTTTTGCAGGCCTTCCTAGCATCCCCATTGAGCCCATGATTTCTCATTGGAAAGATCCTCAAGTCTACTTTCCAAAACACCTAGAATTTTTTCATTTGAAGCTCATTTGACCCCTCAAAACTTGATTCTCCCAAGACTTCTTCTATGTGTCCAAAAAGTGGCAGAAAGGTCAATTTTAGGGTGTTTTTTGACCTTTTGGTGGACCAGTTCTGCCCCAAAAACTTTGAAAATATCTAGGGTGCATGTCCTCATCACTCTGAATCCAAAAATGCAAATCATTTCTTCATTGAGAACCCCTAGGAAAAGCGCAATGTCGATGGCGCTACGCGTTTAGCCATTTTTCCTGTGTGTAGAATTTCAAAATTTGCAAGTGACAAAATTTCTTCTAAACTTGCCCAAAATTAGTAAGAAGCACCATCATCAAGTGTCCTGTTGAGCCAAGGAAGCTTCAACAAGCATCTTAAGCCTATCCTCCTCCTTTTTTCCGTTCAAAGCCCGCCTTAGCCTAGCTTTCATCTTCTTGACCCTCATATTGCAAATCTTGTTTCGAGTCCTGTAATGATAGGCCATGTGTCTAATCATCTGATTGTCTCTATTGGCCTTTTGTAGTAGCTTCTCAAGGTGCAAGTTGACTCTCTCAAGCCAAGTCTCTCTATCATCTTCAATCTCTTTCTCAATAGGATTCAAAGTGACTTATACCACTTTGCCACTTTGTCGTTTTACCTTGAGCATTTCCAGCTCCATGAGGACTTGTTTGTCACTCAATTGCTTGTTTTCTTGTTCCAAATATGTGATGACATACTTGGCCCTCTCCAAATTGTCTTCCAAAGCTTGTACTTGAGCCTCCTTTTCTTGTATGATGATGTCTTTTATTGTGTCTTCATCTTGAGCCTCTAAGTGAATGATTTCCACTCCATGATTAGTATAACGCTACTTCAACTCATCATGCTCTGTCAATTAAAAGTTTCTTTTCTCCTTATCACCACAAATCTCCTCTAGCATATTTTCCTTCCCTTTGTGTAGCTGTTGCACCTGTACCTATTGTGTCGATGAAGAAGGTAAAGCCCCTTCCACATCCTGTGGAGCTAGCATTTTCCTATGAGTTGATGAAGAAGGCAAGGCCCCTTCCACATCCTCTGGAGCTAACACTTGCCTATCGACAGCAAACAATCTCCTTGTGCCCCTCTGATATGTCATGTAAATAGGCACCTCAGTAGTTCTAATCTCCTTGGCTTCCTCATTTGTTTTCACCTGAGCACTGCTAGAAGGTCCCCCTGCTTCTTGATACATTGGTGGAGGAATTTGAGGACCCCTAAAGATGTCATGAGAAATAAAGGTCTCCCAAGATATGTTGAGGAGACTGAGATGATGAAGCACAATGATCTTGATTAGGGAGTAATGATAGAGATTGCTCATCTGCTGAGGGTATGGCTTCTTCTAGACAAAATGAACCATCTTCTCAATATTCCTGAACAAGAAGTAATGGAGGTTTAACATCCTCACCCTAGTAAAATGCATGAGGAGCCTAATGTGATAGGTGTACAACCTAGAGAATCTGCCCTCAAAAGTGAAATACTTCATGATGATTTTCATCATGGGGACATACTCGTCTTCAAGTAATCTGAAAGGAAAAAGTCTCTTCACCTGATTTCTGTACCGGGGTTTGATATAAGGCTCATAGTAGTGTTCATTCAGGTCTTCATCCTTGTACCACTTCTCCCCTACAATTGGAATCCTGGTGACATCTGAAATGATGGAAGGTGAAACTGTGAATGTTACCCCAACAAGAGTCACCCTGTTGTCCTAAAGATGGGCTTAGGGTGGTTTTGAACTCTCTCTACCTGCTCATAGATGTCATAGTAGCCAAGATATCTAAAACATGGGACAGCCAACTGAGAGGCCTGGAATTCCCTAAGGTTTGATTGCTCTTATCTAATAATTATGCCTCTCTTGTGTGGTTTTCTCTGTTGCATAGCTCTATCTGCTGAGGTGTCACTGCCTGTGTTTTCCTCCTCCTCACAGTCTCAGTCCTCTCTATCAATATTTGCAACTGAGTTTGTATGAAGGGAATGAGTGAGAGTGTTTTAGGAGTGAGGTGATGGAAAATGACTTTATGAGCTAAAAATGAATGAGGGAGTAGGAAATGAGAGGGAGGGCTTGTTTTGTTTGAGAAATTTCCCTTGGGGAAGAAGGATAAAGGGATGGAAATGATATGGAATAGGGGTAAATGGATAAAGGGATAAGGGGATAGAGTTTAGAGCTGTAGGGATAGGTGATAGGATGAACAATGAGGGTTTATGGTTTTATGCATCGCTAGGGAGATTTTCAGGGTTTCATATTTATCATGGAGAAAGATGCTTATGATGTTGATATGCAAACCAAAACTATAGCAAAGGAGGTCAACTTACATGTAATGAAGGTAAGAGAGTGCAATTTTGAGGTTTCTTGAAGTTTTGAGGGCCTTTGGGCCCTCCTACTCAATGCATGGCGCCGGTGCATAGACGTGCAGCGCCACCCTAGAAGCGCAGCGCCAATGTAAAATTACACTGCAGAAATTTTCCAGATGCGCAGCGCCAGGCCTCAACGTGCAACACCGAGTTCTCAATACGAAATGCAAACCCTTCCTGCCTCAGACGTGCAGCGCCACTCTGCCAACCCGCAACGCCACTCCACCACTGCTCCAAAAGCGCGGCGCCAACCTTCCTTCGCCCAAAACTCGCTAAATCTTGCCTCTTCTTCTCACTTTTTGACTCCTTTCTTGCTAAATGAAATGATGAACTTGAAAATGAAATGTGAGTTCTTAAATAGGAGTAGATTTTTATTTTTCACTTGAAAACCCCACTTTCTAATGTTTCTTGCCCTTCTTGAAAACTCTGTTTTTAACGCCTTTTCTTCTTTGTGTCTTTGCAGGTGGATAATGCTCAACTTGAACTGATTTTTGCAGTGTTTCTTTGTCTTGCCTCAAGGAGAGATGCTCTGGTGCAGCTAGGATCATTTATTACATATAGTGACTTAAAATTACATAAGAAATAGAAATAAACTCAAAATACTCTATTTTCACCTCAAAAACATGTTTTTGAGGTGAAAATTACATTAGGTTAAAAGATAATTATTTAGTGGCTATAACCTACAAGCCATCATGTTTGACTTATTTATCATCCTCATACCCTTTCTGACTTTTATTTACATTTTAAAATCAGACTCTTTACCTTGGAAATGAAACCCTAAGACCTAATGAAAACATGCCCTATGACCTAATAAAAACATGCCAAACGACCTAAATGAAGGCATGATTGCAAATTGACCATGAAACCATGAAAGAAGATAACCTGGAGAAGGGTCGGCAAGTATACTCTATGAGGGAAAATTTAGATTTTTTTAAGAGAAGACAACCATCAGTGGATCAGTTTGACATGACCTAATGAAATGATGTGAAAATTTCAGTATGGGACCCCTAAAATGAAAATGTAAAGAGAAAATTTGATCCCTGATGGAAGTATGCAGATACTGACACTAACATTGGCCTTGTTAGGGATGGCAACTCCTTGAAGGTGTCAAGAACACTGTAGACCAATTGCCTCATCCATTGGGCGATAAGGTCAAAACAAAAAAGTGAAAAGTGACTCAATACAAACTGAAAAACTGACTCACAACCAAACGAACTCTAAACTTGACTATTAACCAAATCAACCAAACTTGACACTAATCATTCAAACTTTATAGCCTTCAGTTTGGGCCCCAAGCTCAGATGACAGTGTACTTGAAACTTACAAGGAAAATCAAACTGGTATATACAATGAAGGTGAAGTAACTTCAGGGAACAACCTCAAGAGTAGTAGTGCTTTAGGATCCTACCATTCACTGTCCTTCCTGAACATTGCTGACCATCCATTTCTTTTAGAAAAATGCATTCTGTCCCCGATAAGCTAAGATTTTATACGGTCCTTTCCATAAATTTTCAAACTTATCATGCTTTCCCTTTTCCTCATTCCGTGCATCCCACCATAGCACTACATCTTCTCTCTGAAAATTATCCACCTTGGTTTTGCGTTCATAAATTTTCTTTATCTTCTCTTGCAACCGGAATTTTTTTTTGGAAACCTCTTCTCTTGTTTGCTAAAGGTGAATCATTTGATTAATTGTACGTTGAATATCATCCTCTTCATTTCCAGCTTCCTGTAATAATCTCATGACCAAGACTGCAAGTGATGTAGGAAATACTGTATTAGTACCATAAACCAACTCAAAAGGTGACATACCTATGGATTTCTTGCTGCTCACTCTATCGACCAACAAGGAATTAACAAGCTTCTGATGCCAATTCTTCTTGTTTTCCTCCAACATTTTCTTAATAATGTTCACCAAGGATTTATTTGATGACTCAACCAATCCATTGCCTTGCGGGTAGTATGTCGTGGAATGACCCAATGTGATATTGTACTTGTTGCAAAACTTGACCATCTTTTTGGACTTAAATGCTGCTACATTATCTGTTATAATCTTGTGAGGGCACCCAAAACGAGACAATATATTAGATTCTAAAAATTGGATAATTACCCTATCCATGGCTTGCCTTGTCGAAATGGCGTCAATCCACTTGGTGAAGTAATCGGTAGCTGTCAAAATCCATTTGTGTTGTGCTAATGGTGTAGGATGGATTTCCCCTATGAAATCAAGTCCCCACTACTGGAAAGGTGCATTTACTTCAACTGGCTTCAAAGGAAGAGGAAGCAACTTCCTTTTTCCTTGAAAAACTTGGCATTCATGGCATCCCATCACTGTCTTATGCAAATATGAAAACAAAGTCAGCCAATAATATCTTGCTCTCAGCACTTTGTTAGCTATTGTTTTCCAAAACAAATGACCGCCACAATCACCTCTATGAAAATCATTCATTACCTGCTAAGCTTCATTTTCAACCAAACAATTAAGAAGGACTCCTCCCGGATCTTTCCAATAGAGAGAACTGTTTAAAATGTAGAATTTTGTATAATTTAGTTTAAGTGATCTACCTTTACTTCTTGGCATTCCAGGAGGAGGCGAAAGATGCTTAAGAACATAAATATATCAGAATACCAAGGTGATTTTAGAAACATTTCTTATACTTGAATGAGCAAGCCTCCATCTTCGTCCTCTGACATTGTTGTAATCAGATTTATGTCTAGAGCATGCAAATTTGATTCAGCCATCAGTTTTTCCAAACCTTGTCCTTTGATCAGTTTGGTAGGTTTAATCTCAAGATCATACTCCAACATTGCTGCTATCCAGTTACCTCTTCTTCCCTCTGGATCAGTTTGCATGAGAACATCCTTGACTACTACATTAGGAACATAGGCTATAATATGTGAATGCAGAATGTATACTCTGAAATATTTCAATGCTTGTATAAGAGCCAGTGATTGTTTTTCAATGATATTGTACCGTCAGGCAACATCTAGAATAGTCCTACTCAGAAAAGCAATGGGTTGCTCCACCTGATCTCTCTTTTGCATCAATACCGTAGCCATGGTGTGCTTGGATGCAAATGAAAATGTTATAAAATCATCAGTATAATCAGACTAATCAAGACTGGGGCTGTAGTCAAAGCAAACTTTATCAAATTGAATGATTTCATGGCATCCTTGGTCCATTTCATAGTGTTATCCTTTTTCAACATATTAGTTATTTCACGTAAATGTTCAGCCAAATTTGGTATAAATCTACGTAAGAAATTCATCTTACCATCGAAAGCCTGAATCTCCTTTTTGTTGTGTGGAAAGTCTATATGCTGAATTGCCTCCACCCTTGAAGGATCAATGTGAATACCATCTTTAGAAATGATATGACCAAGTAGTTTACCCTCGTCCATGACAGAGAGACTCTTTTTTGGGTTTAGAGAAATCCTGAACTTCCTACATTTTTGAAAGACAATCATTAAGTGGTGCAAATGTTCATCATCAGAACCAGAAAATACCATCAAATCATATAAATAAACTACCAAGAAAACATCCTTCTCATTAGCAAAAGCTATTTCCATCACCCGCTGAAAAGTGGCTCCAGCATTCTTCAATCCAAATGGCATTTTGGCATACTGGAAAGTTCCCTAATGTGTTGTGAAGGCATTTTTGTCTTGGTCTTTTTCGTGCACCAATATCTGATTATAGCCTGAGTAACCATCAAGTAGTGACATCCGCGATGCTCCAACTACTCTTTGCAGAATATGGTCCATCTTAGGAAGAGGGTAATTATCCTTTAAGGACACTTTGTTGAGGTTCCCGAAATCTATGCACAACCTTATTTCTCTAGTCTTCTTTCATACCGGGACCAAATTTGAAATCCAATCAGAAAATCTAATTGGAACAATGATTCCATCTTTAAAAAATCTATTTACCTCTTTCTCAATGGATGGCAGTAGCTTTTGATTGATTCTTCTCAACTTCTTCTAAAAGGTTTTTGATTCGACTTGATAGGAATAGTATGCTGAATGATATCCTTGTCATACACTTTCAAATCTGAATAATCCCAAGAAAAAACATCAGAAAATTTAGAAATTAATCTAACATACTTAGCCTTTACATCGGGAGACAATGCTTTTGATAACTTTACAAGCTTGGGCTTGTCAGTTGTTCCAAGATTTACATCTTCAACTCCTTTTTCCATAGGAATCAAGGTTGGTTTTCTTGCCACATCATCCTGATCAAAAAGCTCCTCTAAAGGTATGGAACCTCTACAAATGATATTATCCTTCAGTTGTAAAACCTCCATATGATTTACCTCAATCTCTTATTCATCGGAATCACAATCATCATCAATGGAAGCATTCTTAAACATTCCTTCATTTTGCAAAAATGAATTAATTTCATTATCATCCCAAAACACTTTCCAATACTTCAAATTATCAAGAACAATAGGCCTATGTTTGACATGAATTTCAAATTTGTTGCTAGAATTCACTGGAATCTTCAAATTGCTTACTGCAGTGGCAAGTGAATCTGCAATGATGTTTTGAGTCTGGGGTACTATTGTCAAGGTATATTCAGGAAACATCCTCAAAATATATAGAATTGCATTTTTGTAGGCTCTCATCCGCAGATTTTTTGCTTGATATTCTCCCTTTACTTGTTTAATCACCAACTTTGAATCACCATAAATAGAAATCCTTTTCGCATCGAGCTTCTTCAAAATTTTAAGACCTGTAATCAAAGCCCCATACTCTGCTTCATTGTTAGAGCAATCAAAAGCTAACTTGTATGAGCATACTCTAACATTACTTAGGACTTTGGCAGGCTGAAAGGCAGGGCTTCGAATCTAAATTCCAATACCAGCACCATCCTTACCCACAACACCATTGAATTCCATGCTCCAAAGGTCGGCTTCATCTTCTAGATGCTGAAATTCTATTTCTCTCTCAACTTTACCTTGGCCGACTACTTATTTTTCTACTCTTCACTAACATTTTGCTACTGTGTGGGCTGCTCAGAAGGAATTTCTATTTTTTCTTTTTCTTGATTAAGAACTGCTCTAAAATTCTCGGAAATTTTTGGTACATCATCTACTTCTACAAGTTGAATATCTACATCATTCAATCCACTATCAGAGTACAAAACAGAGGACTCTAAATCAGTATGTACAACATTTATTGGATGATTCATAGGCTTATCTTTACTAGTGATCATATATTTCATTTTCTTTTCCCAGTACAACTTCCTCAATTGACCGAAAACAGGGATGGTAGCATAAGAGAAGTCAAGTTGTAAAGTGCATTTGATCTTACACCCCACGATCTAGATAAGAGCATACCAAATTGAGGTGGTATATCAGCAACTACCACATCCATCAAGACATTTTTGGCTGGGATTTGATCTAAAGATACCACCAAATCTTATATGAGACCAATGCAACAAAATCTACCTGAGTCAAAGGAGTACAAATCATGATGTTTCTGGGTGATATCTAGGCCCAAATTTTCCATAATGGCTTTAGTCATCAAATTGTGAGAAGCTCCAGAATCTAACATAGCATTATGGAGAATGTACTCATGCAGTCTAAGACTCAGATAAAAGGGAGGGAATTCACTATCCTCAGGTTGACCTTCAATGGCTGGACCAAAAATGAGTTCAGGATGATCATCCTTGACATTCACCATGTCTAACAAAGGATCAATTTGCAATATTATAGAGACATGATGTTTATAATTTCTATTCTTAACCAGCTCAGTCAAAGGAATGGACACTTTTAATTTAGCAATTTCACTTTCTAAATTAAAGGATGAAACTTTTTCTACCTCTTTGACACCAATGACCTTCGTATCTGCTTGCTCTTTCGCCGCACTATCTTTTTGCTGATTGTTCTTTTTGTCTGTAGTGATACTTGTTGATGGTACTTTGCTGGGACTTAGATCAGCAAGCTCTTTTCCTTTCTTCTGAGTGTTTGAGGAATCATTCTTGGATTACGCATCCTTTCTTTTTTGAATGGGATTGACCGATACATCTTTGCTCCTTAAAGAGTACTACCTCTGCTGTGCTCACAAAGCATTCATATAACCACGCTGACAATCATCAGATTCAACCTCCAAAACCACATCATTTGCTAAGATGTAATCTTCATCCCTTTGAAAGGCTGGAACTTCTGTGTATTCTTAATCTTCGGTCAGAAATATAGGCATACCATTAGTAGTGAAAAATTTATTAGTTTCAATTACTGGATCTTTGTCATCTTCTTCTTCCATTCATGGAACATAATTCTATTGTAAGGGAGTTCTGATATACTATTGTTGCGCTGGTTGCTCTGGTGCCTTTTGTTCTCTCTGCTTGATTCAGAATTGGGGCTACTGTTGTCCTCTAAAATTTGGATTCTGGATTGGTGGTTCAAGTCTATCTGCGATGGTTAACCGGTCAACCATCCTCTCCACTATTCGAATCAATGTATCCATCTTTACATCTTGTTAGTTTCAGTCTTTCCAGCCTTCCTCCAGTGATCAAATATGCTCTTACAAAGTGGTCTCAGAGTGTCAAGGTCAAATTTTGTCATTTCAGTGAGTCTTCAAGCAAAATTTGTTCACTAGGCATTAGGCCTAGGGTTTGCTTTCACTCCTTTCAAAATTTCCCAAATGCCAATCCATGTCATCATTCTGCTGAGTCTTGTCATCATTCATAGGGTTGTAATTATCATATCAATGTCTAATGAGTCATTTTACATCTTGTTCATGCTTCAGTTGCGCCTAGGTAAGTTCATTTCCCTCTCCTAGGGTTTTGAAGGCAATCTCTCTTGGATGGTCAAATTATCGGCAAAACTTGTATCCTGATGTTCATACACATTCCCCTATCCTTAAAGTACCTTATCAAATGCTTCCCATCACTGAGATCCCCCAAATTCCTCATTTTCGCGCAAACCCTAGTTTCTTGCTGCAACTTGGCAATTTTCTAGGTTGGGCCTGTGTTTTTCCCTTTTGGACCCCTTCCCCTTACTCGATCTCCACGATTCAACTTTCCCTTGCACCCTAACATCCCTCCCTACTTCCAAAAATTTCCCCAAGAATTTAGAAGCCTCTTATCCCTTTCATTTCGCTTCATTTCGACAAAGTTCCTGATTTCACACATCGAGATAGGTTTTACTCACATGATGTTTCTGAGCAATCAAAAATGAATTTTGGAAAACGGAGAGCGGTTTTTGTCCAAAACATTCCAAGGAAGAAAAACCTCCTTCACTTTTTACACAGGTGTCATGGTTTTAGAGAAATGTCAAAAATATCGTTGCCTCAGGAGAATCGAATGCACCTCTGAAGTGACCGTGGGAAAATTAAGTTTTCTCCTAGCTTGGTTGGCCACATCACTTTCTTGATGAGTCCAATGATAGCTAGACACAAATATATTTCCAATGAGCTATCATGAGCTCAATTTGGAGTTGAGGAAGGCATTCAAAAGTTGACTGCAACAGCACTCTGCCTTGAGGCAGCCTCATTTGGCACATTTTGACCAGTCTTGGGAGATTTGATTTTTGATAGGGCAAATGAACTCCAAATTGAAAAATTCAAATTTTTTTGGAAATTAGACTCAAATACCTTTCCAACGAGCTATCGTTCACCCAATTGTGACATTGGTAAGGCCTCCAAAAATCATCTGAAAGTCGCATTACACGTAGGGCTCAGGCGCGCTACGCGTCAGGGTTTTGCCTCAACGCATAGCGCGCCGCGCGCTACCCTGAATATGGGCAAGTCCATTTCTCAAAAACTTAGCATTTTTGGATTTTTCATGACAAATTACACTTTCTCAGCAATTTCCTAGACATTTCATCAGGTTTTGAGCCCTCAGAAGGTCAAAAAACATGCAAAAAATGACTTTCTGCCACTTTTTGGACACACAGGAAGCAGTCTTGGGCGATTGCAATTTTGGAGGGGAAAATGGACACAAAATTGCGAAATTCTACTTCAGTTGGAAAGTAGACATCCAGACCTTTCCAACAAGCCTACTTTTGCCTCATTTGGATGTCGGGAAGTGCCTCCAAAGTGGGCTGAAAGGCGCGCTACGCGTTGGGAAAATTTGCCAGTTTTGCACCTTCAGCTCAGGAAAACGCAGCATTGACTAGTTTTAAATTTTTGGTGGGATTTTTCATCCTCCTTGATGTAATTGATGTAATTTCATGTTGACATGACACTTATTTACCTATTCTAGAAGATTCATTCATAAAATGGCAAAAAATTAATGAATGAATTGGTTTCCTAGCTTATATAGGCAAGTTGTTTTGATTGCCTAGATTGTAGTGCTCAGTTTAGAATTGGTTGAAACAGCTCCAAGGATGATGAGCTAGACCCCTAGAGGCAAGGGAATGTGTTAGCTTGCCTATATTATGTATTTTCTCAATCATTTTCAAAGGTTGGAGAGGTTGGAATTTTGAGGGATAAGCTTAGACTGTATTACTCTTTGTATCTCTGCAATTTTGGCAAAGGAAAAACCAGGGTTTTGCAGCACTGTTTGGGATTCCTATGGTTATTTGTGTTGATGGTGTGTTTCTCTCATGTACTTGTAAGTTTTTTATGTGTATCATTTTCCTACTCTTCTCTTCTGCAAATTAAGTAAATGAAGTGTTAAGGTAGAATTCATGGTTTCTATGCTCTGCCTTTAAGTTTGCTTAATATTTATGTTTTCATCTATTTAAGGAGAACTCCTGATGGTTTCTTGCTCTCCTTAGCTCCTCACCAGTCATACCTATCCATTCACTTCCTTCAAAGGCATCAAGACAATCTCCTACCTTGCCCCAAAAAGACCTCTGCAAAAACTGTGTCTCATCCCCGCACCCAAAATTGTCGTGCTCAGTTCTCCAACAAAACCCTAAAAATTTGGAATCAAACTTTCCTTATCAGTTTACTAGCCTAAAATTAGTGTTCTTTATTGGTCATCTCAGCCCCTTGAAGACCTTTTGCCAAGATAGACCCGGAGAGAGCCCTCTCCTGTCCTCGTAGGGCTAGCTACGAGGCTAAGTGGTTTGATGTTGCCTTGGATTTTGCCTTCCTCAGCCTGAGGCAGATTTGAGCGCTAACACATCTGAATTAGATGCTTCTTCTTTTATGGCCACTCTTTTCTCAGATCTCATTCTTGCTCTTTTGGCCAACAAGTTTGCTTCTACACTCACTGCATTCTTTTACATGTCTTCTAGTGTGGTAAGATCACATTCCCGCAACTGATATGCCATATCAGCATCAAAACCGTCTGGAAACTTGAGCAAAGCCAATCCCTCAGGTGGTTTAATGTTGGCAGGAATAGAATTTTATACTGCATTAAACCTCACACAATAGTCTTGCACACTCTCGCTGAAATTTCTTTTGATGTTCTTATACTCAGACAAAATCTGAAGTGGATTCTTCTTCACCTCCCACCAATCCAAGAATTTCCTATGGAGGATTGGTAAAGTGGTGATAGAAGTTGTTGGTAAAGCTCTAAACCATTTTCGAACTTCACCTCCAAAGCTTTGTACAAACAATATCATTGTCACGTCTTCAATTTCTACTTCATGGAGGTCAAATAAATAATTAATTTTATCGACATGTTGCTAAGCTGTAATGGTTTGAGTGGCATCAAATAAAGGTATCTTGGTTTGATAATCAGCGGGCATGGCACCAAGATTCTGAGGCAAAATAAGGGGTGCATACCACGTAGCCATAATGCAAGGTGGATTTAAATCAAGGATTGGGCTACTAGGAGTTGATGGAGTAGTTGATGGAGAACTGGGAGTAATAGTGTTATAGAAATATTTGGGCACTACAACCCCAATCACATATGTTAATAAACCAAGGGCTCTCAAACCCCTTAAAGTGTTTTTTCATACCCTAAAGGATCAAGGTCAATTGATGACATCATTTCCTAGAAGCTCTCGCTAAAAAAATGCTCAGAATTGGTCAAAACTAGACCATACAGACTGCTCCACACTAAGGATGTGATGCATCTTACCTACTACACACAAAGGGTGCGATGCATACTAAAAAGCCCTTCTCTAGGGTGTGATTAGCGAGAGCAGACAAATGGAAGAGGTAATTTGCTAGGTGGAAACTCAGAGAATCTTATAGAAACTAATCATATGACACTTGCCTCTCTAAATTCGCCCAGGGATGAGTAAGAGATCATGAAATCTCCAAGTGGAACCAAGAACTATCAATGAAATGACACTAATCAAAATCCCAGAGGCTGACTCACTCCCCTGTAGATATCTATATCTGGATCCCTCATCCTTGATATCCAAAGCCTGGATTTTTCTAATTTGTAAGGAAGTGTTGTTGGTTTTTCTTTGAGACATTGTATTGTTGGGTGATATTGCTTTTCATGAGGTGAAGAGTGCTTTCATGCTGGGAGGATGATGCTAGATCAGACAGTTGTGTTTTAATCCTCTCTTATACTGCTTCTGTCAATAAAGCTATTTGAGTTTTCCTCCATATACTTGTATATTTCTAAATCTTGTATTTGTGTATGCATTTGTATGGTTAATGTACATCTGATTCTACATTGTTTATGGTTATAGATCTCTATGCTTTGATGGTATTTTGCTGCTTTGACTCTACAAGTGTTCTTTCAAGCAGGACAAGTGAGAAAGGAGTGGCGAAGCTCTATCAAGGGATAGAGGAAACAAGCAAGGAGCGAAGCGAAAGTATGAGGTTGGTACTCTCTGCTTCTCTTTCACCTATCTCTCATAAAGGAAAACACAAGTTACTTTGAATTGTTTGTTTCTAAGATAGCTACCCATCTTAGTGGGACTAACAGCTCTGAATGGACACTAGTTTTCCTGGAAACAAAATGGCAACTCCACGGGGGAGTGAATAGTTAGTTTGTTTGTTACTGTTGTTTGCTTTATAAACTACATACGGAGCCTGAAGTTAAGTCAGCTAGCCTTCGAACTGCTTTTTCTATGCAACTACAAAGTAGATCAACGCTGCTTCAGTCAATCTCTGGGTTGGTTTATGAACTGAACATTTGAGTTGTGAACATCCTAAGTGCCCTGGTGGTAGCTCAATAACCTCATTAGATCATCCCCTATACTTTGTGTTTACTGTCTATCATAAGCTCAGCCTAAATCCCTGAAACAAATTATGGGTGAAAAACAAGCTCAGTCTCATCCCTAGACCATCGCACTGTCTCTCATTGGCAGTATGGATGCATCACACCTCTCGTGTGCTGCAGCTGAGATGAATCTTTGTTTTCCTTAAGGACAGGTGCGATGATTGAATGAGACTGTTTCTGCCTCCAGGTTTTGGTTTTTTCTTGATTGTTTTCAGCTCTATTCAGTAGTTTTGTTGTCTATGATCAGTATATCACTGTTGAAACCTTCTTCCTTCACATTATTCAGCCTCCATTGATAAGGAATTGTAAATTTTTTTAATGTATTTTTCATCATTTACAATCCTCCTTTGCCAACAGTAACTTAATCGAACTATCGTATTTTGATTCGAAAGTGTCGCAACTGTTGCTTTCAGTCAAGAAAAAGAGTGTCGTAAAGTCTTCCTCTTTTAGATAGTCGATTACACTTTTTCCATTATATTTGATTTGAATTATCAATTCTTTGAAGTGTCAAAAATAGTTTTCCATTCGAAAGAGAAAGTGTCATCTTATTCTTCCTTTCATTTTTTGAAAAGAAATTGTTAAAGTGTTGCTTCTAGGAAAAGTAGTTTAGATTTATACTTAGTTTTCTTTTTGTCATTCTCATATTAAGGGAACTGAAAAAACAAATACATGCATGTGCATTTGCATTTATACTGCATGCGGAATTGATTTATGAAAAGTGCATTTAGTGTGTGCTCTCTGCTCTATGTTGAAAGAATCATATTTTTCTTTCCTTGGTAACTAGGATTTTCATTGCTAAAAGAAAATAAACGACAGTTTATCATTTTAGATTGCATATTTAGGAGTTGTACATCTACACCACGCAGTGAAAATTGAAAGGAAAACTTCTTAAGAAAGATCAATTATAAAATAAACCTCAATGAACATAAAAACGCTTTGGAACCTAATGCACAACATCTAGAATTTTAGGCTAGACGCATATTCCGACATCGTAAATCCAGGTAACTATCATTTTCATCATAGGTTGGGTGATTCCTCCTCTTTGATACGACAAGTGCCAGTACGGAATTGTGCTCCCACGTACCATCGAGTATATATTGGGAGACTACAATAGGCTGATATCCTTTATCCTTAGGAAGCCCTGTCTGTTGCCCTATTGATCGCAATGCACTGAACACAGCATTCGGGAAGATTGACAACCATACATAAAGTCCTTGGTAATTTCTCTATAATTTACCATCGAGGTGTATATTGCAGTTTTATGATTGGTTTGGTAATCCCTTTTTATAGATTTCCAAAGTAGTCACTTTCATTCCTTTTCAGACTCCTTAAAAGAAAAGGTCCATTTGAGCACTTATCACTTCAAGTTCATTAAAAATTGAAGGCGACTAGAGTCATCTTTAGCTTTTTCTCGACTCTTCAAAATTGAAAAAGCAAGTTGTGTCAAAGCATCATAAAATTTATTTTATTTGCAATATCATCATTGTTCCCTCGTTGGTCTTAGGTTGAGAAAATGGAGTCCACCAATCAAGGATTTCCCCTTGGAGGGAATCCTAGTCCTTTCTCCTCTTGGGGAGATATTGGTGCTCCACACATGGCTACATTGTCCCTTCCAGGACTCACAATTGGCCTACCAGTATGGCCATTCTCGACCTCTATCGTTCAAAACACCGTAATTCCTCAACAATCAAATCAGCAACCAGATGATACTAAAGTTGCTCCCCCACCTTCCACTTCGTTTGTTTCTCCCTCTCCTTCTTCTTCGCTTGGTGAAACTAGTAAAACTAAAAACCAAGTAATTGAGAAGAAGAATAAAGGGAAGGAGAAGAAGAAGAAGAAGCCAATGGTGAAAGGGGGAAACCATGCATCGTCTGGCGAAAATCCACACACTGCACCATCCAAATCCAAATCTCCATGTGTCATTTGCAAAGGAGACCACTATCATTGAGATTTTCCCTGCATCCCATGGATCTTGAGAGACTGGTCTTCCCACTTGCACAATCCGCTGTCTTCAACCTCTGTCGATCATGTTGAGAGTACGTTGTCAACTAGTGAAAATGAAGTCAATGGGAAAAAAGGAAGATCTAAGTTTCCTTGTAGGTTGTGTGAAGGCGATCATGCCCTCCACCATTGCCCTTTCCTGGACAAAGCTAAAAGAGTCTTGGATAACAATCCTGCTTCACCATAGTGACTTCCTCCTGGATACAAGAAACTCTTGCCAAGTCCATAGCTAGTTGAAAATCTGACTCACACACCTCTGTTGTCGGTCAAAACACCTATCATTGAAGATAAACCCTCTAAGTCCACACCGAACCAAAGTCAACAGGTCGAGACGGAAGTTGACCCAGTTTTGTCTTCAGAAAGTCCACCTTTAGATGATACAGTCTCCAAAGAGAATGAGAACGACAACGTTCAGATTCTTTTTCTTAACACAGAATCCAATGAACATGGGGCAATCTACCCATTCCTCTACCACATGAGGTAAGCTCCTCAGTTCAAGAGATTCATCCGGCCATTTATTCGGTCCCTCCTCCAAGCAATCTAGTCATTTCCTTTGATTGGAATCTACTAGCGAGACCCCGCTTACCATCTAATGTACCATTCTAAATCATACTACAACCTTACAGAATGATCATGGTTGGTACTATCATAGATGAAGGGGCTTCTGTGAGTATCCTTTCCTCAACTGCTTGGAAAGCGCTTGGTTCACCATTGCTTCTGCCTGAGATTCGAAATCTGTCAAGCTTCAATAAAGGAACCAGTCGACCGTTAGGGATCCTCGCAAATTTTCCTATAACTTTGAGAAGGAAAACCATTCATCTGAACATGATGGTAGTCCAAGGGCCTCTAGATTACAATCTACTCCTTGGGTGTGACTAGATTTACAACATGGGAGCTATTGTTTCCTCACTCTTTCTGGTGATGTGTTTCCCATATGAAGGCAGAATGGTTCAGCTCGTTGACCAGCTTTCATTCCCCAATTCAAACATGGATACTAGTCAAATGCCATCCCTAAATGGTATTTTTGCACAAGGAATTTTTTTTAGGAACGAGTGATGTTTTCGGAGAGCAACTGGTTCCAGGTAAGTTTGGAACTTTTCAATCACGGCAGTGTAAAGAAGGTGGCTAATAGAATCACTCGTCGTAGTTGTTCCTCAAAAGGGTAAACAATCAAGTGGAGGCGTATGATTGACTAAAAAGGTGGAGGTGATGGTAAGAACACAACCAAGGCTCAATAGTTGATAGCAATGTGATCACAAAGGTTATTTACTGAAGGTGGGTTCATTTTTTAATGAGCTTGAACTCTGGGGGAACATATGCTCATTGCTGGGTTTATTTTTTAACGAGCTTTAACCTTGCGGAAACATTGCTCATGCCAATCGTCTATTAAGGATGTCTCTCATCAGTAGGTTCATTTTTTAGGGAGCTCGCCCCATGCGAAACTTTTCTCCAGAGCCTTTTGTATGCAAGCTAGGAACAACCAACTACTGTCCTGAGGGTTAATGAACTACCGAGGTTAGGTAGGATAGTTTCGTAAAAAACTTTTTCCTTTGCTTTGCCGTCACCACCGGTCCCGACAAAGATGAATGGTGGATCAGACCAATCACCTAACTTAAGCAATTGAAGTTAGTAAAATTACGGGGTTAGAGTTACGCTGGTCGCTTTTCACTTGCATACAAAAGGTTTGCATGCCCCAGGTATAAAGAAAAATAAAGCTTCCAGGTTACCATATGGAAGTTCTTGCATCAAAGCAAGGTTGTTTTGTCCACGTTGCAGACAAAACACTTCTTCGGCTCTATCCATCGAAATAGACAAAGGTGAAAGGTGTGGATCCACCACCAATCACATAACCTTTGACGAGGAAGTCCTATTCCAGATTGATCCCATATCCTAAACGGACGGGTGTGTCAGACTAGTCATATATCCTACAAGGAAACCTACCTTATATCTAGGGTTTTCCTGCTGGAGCAGACCAAGGCAGATGCCCCTTGGGTTCATCACATTCACTGAATCACTCGTGATCATCAGGTGGATAGACTCGAGGTTGATGAGACATTCCTTGATAGACGACTGACACAAGCAATGTTTCTGCAAAGTTCAAGCTCGTTAAAAAATAAACCCAACAATGAGCATATGTTCCCCCAAAGTTCAAGCTCATTAAAAAATGAACCCACCTTCGGTAAATAACCTTTGTGATCACATTTCTATCAGCTTTTGAGCCTTGGTCGTGTTCTTACCATCACCTCGACCTTTTTAGCCGATCATATGCATCCACTTGATTGTTTACCCTTTTGAGGAACAGTTGCGACGAGTGATTCTATTAGCCACCTTCTTTATACTACCGTGATTGAAAAGATCCAAACTTACTTGGAACCAGTTGCTATCCGAAAACATCACTCGTTCCTCAAAAACAAGTCTCCTTTAAGCTCTTTTTAGACTCGTAAAATATGAAAATATTGTCGAGAAATTGGCCTCTCCAACTCATTAAAGTGATTGGAAGTGCCATCCCTCCTCTATATTTTAATCTTTTTGGACCTAAGGGATCATTACACAAAAAGATCGAGCGCTTGTATTTTTTGGCTCGCTAAAGTGATCGGAAAAGTCATCCCTTTCGTATTATTTTATAATTTTTCAGACCTAAGGGATTATACTACGAAAAAGGACTACTGGAGTTTCCTTTACGTCTCTTTTTAGACTCTCTAAAACTGAAAAGGATTGAGTTATCTCTGTTGTTAAACTCGTTAAAACAATAGCGACAAACTTGTCCAAAATAAAGAGGTACTGGTCAGCAATGACTGGGGAAAAAGGGAAGAAAACTTGAAGAACTTCATTAGTAGCAGGTCATTCTTGAACATGACACTTTCACTCCATCACCATGATTAAGTCGGGTTGGGTTATTCCATTCACCAGTCATATCACCATTGGTCCTCCGCACCATCCATTTTGGGGTTATCGCTACCAATCCATTCCAATGTTGCCAATATGTTCAAGAGAATTCGCTCAGAGAATTCACCAACCCAGCTAACACCTCATCTGTTGTAATACCTTCACGCTCCATTTTTCATGACTGCCACCCTGAACCTTGTATCATCATATCGTTTTCACCTCCACAAAATCATTTGCACTGTTCCGTGTCGTGGATGTGGGATTCATTAAGGCCCTCCTACGACGGGTCACTTCTTGACGACATCAGCTCATTATCCAAGAAGTCGACTTAGGAACAACCCTTTTAGTACTTTGAAGCTTACATGCCTCAATGGAAAGTTTCTCACTTCCGGCGACAAGTTTACATCAAAGGCCTTCGACTGAAATATTTTACGTGGTGTTTGACATCGACTCATGTATTCACACCACGTGAATTGTATTGCAGTACCTTGAGGGTCATTATCATTATCGGTGATCCCTCTCGCGCTTGTTAACAACTTACATCATTGGCTGGTAATTAGGCGATGTCTTTGCATGTTCGACACCAGAACATCTTTTCACATGGATCAACTTGTACATCAGGCAAAGATTGAACGAGTTTGAAGACCTCGGATCTAGTTTCATCTATCTGGGTTGTGATACATTAGGGAAAATAAAAACATCAAATGTACTCCATGGCTGCACAAATAACCATCCAAGCTAAGGGATGATGGCTCTACCAGAATCATTAGTCTGCCACACAGATGATTGTCTGTCCTATGTACATGAAAATGAATTTATAAAGTTGAGCATCAGAATGCCTGACTTAGCTAGATCATGAAAATAATATGAAGATAATGTATTGTATTGTATTTCATACAGGTCACCTTCCAGTTCGAGAAACCTCGGATCCTCATGATAAATCATTTCACCCAACATCAGAAGATTTACAACTTCATGCTTTAGGGGGCAACTGTTATAGAAATATTTGGGCACTGCAACCCCAATCACATATGTCAATAGACCAAGGGCTCTCAAACCCCTAAAAGTGTTGTTTCATACCCTAAAGGATCAAGTTCAACTAATTACATCATTTCCCAAATTTTCTCCCTGAAAAACTTCTCAGAACTGGTCAAAAATGGACCATACAGACTGCTCCATGCTGAGGGCGTGATGCATCTCATCTGCTACACACAAAGGGTGTGATGCATACTGAAAAAGCCTTCTATAGGGTGCGATGAGCTAGAGCAGACAAATGGCAGAGGCAGTTTTCTAGGTGGAAACTAGAGAATCTTCTAGAAACTACTCATATAACACTTGCCTCTCTGAATTCGCCCAGCGATGAGTAAGAGATCATGAAATCTCCAAGTGGAACCAAGAACTATCAGTGAAATGACACTAATCAAAATCCCAGAAGCTGACTCACTCCCCTGCGGATATCTATATATGGATCCCTCATCCTAGAGATCCAAAGGCTAGAATTTTGTAATTTGTAAGGAAGTGTTGTTGGTTTCTCTTTGAGACATTGTATTGTTGGGTGATCTTGCTTTTCATGAGGTGAAGAGGGCTTTCATGCTGGGAGGATGATGCTAGATCAAACAAATAGGTTGTAATCCTCTCTTCTACTACTTTTATCAATAAAGCTATTTGAGTTTTCCTCCATATACTTGTATATTTCTGAATCTTGTATTTGTGTATGCATTTGTATGGTTAATGTACATATGATTCTACATTGTTTATGGTTATAGATCTCTATGATTTGATGGTATTTTTCTTTTTTGACTCTACAGGTGTTCTTTGAAGCGAGACAAGTGAGAAAGGAGTGGCGAAGCTTTATCAAGGGAGAGAGGAAACAAGCAAGGAGCCAAGAAAAAGACTGAGGTTGGTACTCTCTACTTCTCTCTCATCTATCTCTCATAAAGGAAAGCACAAGTTACTTTGAATTGTTTGTTTCTAAGATAGCTACCCACCTTAGTGGGACCAACAACTCTAAATGGACACTAGTTTTCCCATAAACAAATAGCTAATTGATGGGCAATGATAGGTTGATGGGGAAGTGAAGGTATGAATGAAGGCGGGGAATGAACTTTAGAGGTTGAAGGGAATAATGATGAAATGAGGGTATTGGACACTGGTTCAGAAAGCTCAGGGATCTTAGTAGTAATGAGGGATGATTGAGGGGAATTTAGAATATACTCATCAATTGACCAGTTTGCCTTCTGGATTTCGAGATCTACAATAAACTCCAGATCTAGAAATATATCATCAAGTGCACTTTCAGACCTGGTTCTAAATAGGGAAAGGTCAAATGACAAATCAAATGGGAGGTCTTCTAAAAACAACCACTCATCAGGGCAAGAATCTACTTTTATTGAAGGTGTGGGACTAACTAAACTTTCTTGTTTTTTGAGTCTTCTTGAAATCATATTAGGATTATCCATTACTGGGGCAGGTTTTGGATCTGGATTGGCTCTAGTGTACTTTCCAAAGCTAGTGTGCTCAAGTTTCAATGTTTTATACATTTGTTTATAACTTTCCAATTCAGCCTAATCTATTCTAAAACTCATCATCCATAAGCTTAAGAATTCAAATGAAAGATACTACTTGGGTGATTAGTCTTTCACTTTCCTAGTATGGTCACCACTATGTTATCACCTGGATTGAACCTCAGGTTGAAGGAAGGCAATGCCAGTGTAACCACAAACCATGCTTAGCCAAGTAGTTAGCCCTACTAGGTCGGGAGAGGGTTCTCTCCATAAGGATCATAGCCAAGATGACTGGATCAGGAAAAGGATTTTAGGCTAGGTATAGTAGCATGAAGTTTTGATTGGATTTTTGAAGGGGTTTTGTCGGATCAGGAGGAGCAAGAGAGTTTAGGTCTAGGGAATTAGGTCAGAATTGTAGGGTGTTCAATGGGGCAAGGTAGGCATAGGCTTTAGCACTCTAGGGCTTGATGGGGTAAGATGTTTAATACTAGTGAGAAGCTTAGAAGAGCATGTGAAAACCATGGATCCTTCCTAGACTGTAGAAAACATGAAATGGTGAATGGTTTCCCAAGGTAGAGCACTGATGTAATGAATTTTACCTATCAACTTGAAAACATTCAACTAGAATCAATGAAATAATTAACGAAATACATAAAACACATTAACATATGATCACAGAAGAAGAAATTGTACTAAAACTCCATACCACATGGATCCCATAAAAATAGTTGCAATTCTTATTAATCTCCTCCTAAACTGCTTACAAAGGTGTACAATCAAGGTCTTAGTATCCAGCTGATTCCAACCCTTTACAATGAGAAAGAAGAAGAAGATATAGACATGAATTCAACCTCCTCCCATCCTTAGGGGTCGAATCCCTAAGATGAGGAGCTAATCTAACTAATACTGAACAAGAAACAGGAATATAGGCAACTCAACAACTTGCCTCTAAAAGTGAAAAACTTATTCATTTGAGCTCAAATTGATTTCTAAAGCAATGAATCTACCCTCTATTACTATTTATCTATCATAGTTACATGCCAAGTCCTCATTTACAAAGGTGAAACAACCTCCATGAGAGAGAATCCAAGAACAAAGTCAAAAACTAGAAAAATAGGGATTCTGACCAAAATTTTCCCTATGCGCAATGCCACTAGCTCAGTGTGCAGTGCCACTAGCCCAGTGCGCAGTGCCACTAGCCCAGTGCGCAGTGCCACTAGCCCAGTTTACAATGCCACTGGCCCAGTGCACAGTGCCACTGGGCTAGTGCGCAATGCCATTTCAAGTCCCTTTTGCAAACCTTCCCGGCATCCACATTGAGCCCATGATATCTCATTGGAAAGGTCTTCAATTATACCTTCCAAAACACCTATAATTTATGCATTTGAAGCTCATGTGACCCCTCAAAACTTGATTCTCCCAAGAATGCTTCTGTGTGTCCAAAAAGTGGCAGAAAGGTCATTTTTAGGGTGTTTTTTGACCTTTTGGTGGACCAGTTCTACCCCAAAAACTTTGAAAATCTATAGGGTGCATGTCCTCCTCACTCTAAATCCAAAAATGCAAACCATTTCTTCATTGAGTGCCTCTAGGAAAAGGAAATTTTCCTATGTGTAGAATTTCAAAATTTTAAGTGACAAAAGTTCTTGTAAACTTGCCCAAAATTGGTGAGAAGCACCATAATCAAGTGCCCTAATGAGCCAAGGAAGCTTCAGCAAGCATCCTAAGCCTATCCTCCTCCTTTTTTCCTTTCAAAGCCTGCCTTAACCTAACTTTCATCTTCTTGACCCTCATATTGTAAATCTTGTTTCAGGTCCTATAATGATAGGCCATGTGTTTGATCATCTGATTGTCTTTATTGGCCTTTTGTAGTAACTTCTCAAGATGAAAGTTGACTCTCTCAAGCCAAGTCTCTCTATCATCTTCAATCTCTTTCTCAATAGGAGTCAAAGTGACTTGTGCCTCTTTGCCACTTTTTCGTTTTACCTTGAGCATTTCTAGCTCCATGAGGACTTGTTTGTCACTCAATTACTTGTTTTCTTGTTCCAAATATGTGATGACATACTTGGCCCTCTCCAAATTGTCCACCAAAGCTTGTACTTGAGCCTCCTTTTCTTGTATGATGATGTCTTTTATTGTGTCTTCGTCCTATGCCTCTAAGTCAATGATTTCCACTCCATGATGAGTATAACGTTGCTCCGACCCATCATGCTCTTTCAAGTCAAAGACTCTTTCCTCCTCATCATCACAAATCTCCTCTAGCATCTTTTCCTTCCCTTTGTGCAGCTGTTGCACCTGTACCTACTGTGTTGATGAAGAAGGAAAAGCCCCTTCCACATCCTGTGGAGCTAAAATTTTCATATGAGTTGATGAAGAAGGCAAGGCCCCTTCCACATCCTATGGAGATAACACTTGCCTATCGGTAGCAAACATTCTCCTTGTGCCCCTCTGATATGTCATGTAAATGGGCACCTTAGTAGTTCTAATATCCTTGGCTTCCTCATCTGTTTTCACTTGAGCACTACTAGAAGGTCCCCCTTCTTCTTGAGACACTGGTGGAGGAATTTGAGGACCCCTGAAGATGTCATGATAAATAAAGGTCTCCCAAGATATGTTGAGGAGGCTGAGATAATTAATCACAATGATCTTGATCAGGGAGTAATGATAGAGATTGCTCATCTGCTGAGGGTATGGCTTCTTCTGAAAAAAATGAGCCATCTTCTCTATATTCCTGAACAAGAAGTAAGGGAGTTTTAACATCCTCACCATGGTAAAATGCGTGAGGAGCCTGATGTGATAGGTGTACAACCTGGAGAATCTTCCCTCACAAGTGAAATACTTCATGATGATTTTCATCATGGGGACTGTCATGCGGAAAGAGTCAATTTTGCGGACAAAACCGACCTCCCTAGAAGCTAAGGCTTTCTAGTGACAAACAAGACAATTCAACACTACCTTTCCCTAAATATGCATTTAGAATACAAGTAATCAAGTGTTTATAACATACCTTTAGTCCAACGCTTTGTAGTAGTCCAGACTCGCCGATCCGGATGAGCTCCTCCTTCTCTATGAAACCTGCATTCACTAACAAGCAAAAGATTACATAGCACCTGAATAACTCATAAAATAAAACATATTCATCATACAAACCAAGGAGTATATGAAACAAATCATGTATAACAACCTGTTGAGAAAAATGAGTTTAATTGTATTAAGTGGGAACAAAAGAAACCATTACAACCTGAGCCTTGGTGTTGTGCAGGTCCCTCCTAGGGTCCAGCAAGAGTTCTCCTTTACTTTGATCAGCTCACCCACTTCCAAATGAGGCTAAGAAAGGATGGGAATCTCTCCTCTCAAGCTCTATAAGGGAGTCCTAATTCCAGCAGCATCTACCCTTAGGAATGTTCAGCTTTCAACCTCCCCTCCCTCTGGCCCAATGCCTGTATTTATAGTGCTTTAGAGGAAGTTAATCAGGTCCACCATCAATGGGATAAACCCCTCTTTGAATGGGATAGCTCCCCTCTTGATGGGATAAGTTCCTCTTTCATAGGGATACATGAACCATCTAGAGGCGCTCAATACATGTCAAACAAACTTCTAGAATGCTCTAGAAATCACCACAAGTAACTTTTTTGAAGTGAAACTTGTGCCTTTTGACCTTTACAGGAGTACGCACCCACCCCTTTACAGACAGAGCGTACAAGTACGCATGGAATGTGAACTTGAGGTGCGTACACACAGATAAGGCTAAGAGAAACTGCGTAACCAAAGTTATTTGACTTTTTAAGGAATTTCTCTCTTTCTTGGAGTTTGACATGAAGAGCAGAGGTATAAGACTTGCCAAGGAGGATAGTATGACAGTTGATGGAGCCATTCTAACTGCAAATAGTCATGGTGACAAATTTTAGTGTAACAGGGACATACCTGTCTTCGAGAAATATGAGGAAAAAGTCTCTTCACCTCATTTCTATACCGGGGTTCAATATAAGGCTCATAGTAGTGTTCATCTAGGTTCTGGGACTTATACCACTTCTCCCCTACATTTGGAATCCTGGTGGCATCTGAAATGATGGAAGGTGAAACTATGAATGTTACCCCAGTAAGAGTCACCTTGTTGTCCTGAAGATGGGCTACAAAAATTCTAGTGAGCTTAGGGTGGTGTTGAACTCTCTCTACCTACTCACAAAACTCATAGTAGCCAAGATATCTGAAACATGTGATAGCCAACTGAGAGGCCTACAATTCCCTAAGGTTTGATTGCTCTTCTCTATTAATTCTACCTCCCTTATGTGGTTTTCTCTGTTTCCTAGCTCTATTTGTTGAGGTGTCACTACCTGTGTTTTCCTCCTCCTCATAGTCTTGGTCCTCTCTGTCCATATTTGTAATTGATGTTGTATGAAGGGAATGAGTGAGAGTGTTTTAGGAGTGAGGTGATGGGAAATGACTTTATGAGGTAAAAATGAATGATGGAGTAGGAAATGAGAGGGAGGGCTTGTTTTTTTTGAGAAATTTCCCTTGGGGAAGAGGGATAAAGGGATGGAAATTATATGGAATAGGGGTAAAGGGATAAAGGGATAAGTGGATAGAGTTTAGAGCTGTAGGGATAGGTGATAGGATGAACAATGAGGGTTTAGGGTTTTAGGCATCACTAGGGATATTTTCAGGGTTTCATATTTATCATGGAGAAATATGCTTATGATGTTGATATGCAAACCAAAACTATAGCAAAGGAGGTCAAATTAATTGTAATGAAGGTAAAAGAGAGCAATTTGGATGTTTCTTGAAGTTTTGAGGGCTTTTGGGCCCTCCTGCTCAACGCACAGTGCTGGAACACAGACGCGCAACACCACCCTAGAAGCGCAGTGCCAGTGTAAAATTACACTACAGAAATTTTCCAGACATGTAGCGCCGAGCCTCAACACGCAGCGGTGAGTTCTCAATGTGCAACACCAACCCTGCCTGCCTCAAACGCGGAGTGCCACTCTGCCAACGCACAATGCCACTCCACCACTTCTCCAGAAGCGTAGCGCCACCCTCCAGAACCACAGCGCCAACCTTCCTTCACCCAAAACACACTCAAGCTTGCCTCTTCTTCTCACTTTTTGACTCCTTTCTTGCCAAATGAGAATGATGAACTTGAAAATGAAATTTGAGGGCTTAAATAGGAGTAGATTTTGATTTTTCACTTGAAAAACCCACTTTCTAATGTTTCTTGTCCTTCTTGAAAACTCTGTTTTTAATGCCTTTTCTTCTTTGTGTCTTTGCAGGTGGATAATTCTCAACTTGAACTGAATTTTCAAGTGTTTCTTTGTCTTGCATCAAGGAGAGATGCTCTAATGCAGCTGGGATTATTTATTACATATAGTGACTTAAAATTACATAGAAATACAAATAAACCCAAAATACTCTGTTTTCACCTCAAAAACATGTTTTTGAGGTGAAAATTATATTAGGTTAAAAGATAATTATTTAGTGGATATGACCTACAAGCCATCATGTTTGACTTATTTATCATCCTCATACCTTTGTTGACCTTTATTTACATTTTAAAATCAGGCTCTTGACCTTGGAAATGAAACCCTAAGACCTAATGAAAACATGCCATGTGACCTGAAAAAAACATGCCAAATGACCTAAATGAAGGGATGATTTCAAATTGACCATGAAACCATGGTTGAAGACAACCTAAAGAAGGGTCAGCAAGTATACTCTATGAGGGAAATTTAGATTTTCTGAAGAGAAGACAACCATCAGTGGATCAGTTTGACATGACCTAACGAAATGATGTAAAATTTCATTATGGGACCCCTAAAATGAAAATGGAAAGAGCAAATTTGATCCCTGATGGAAGTATGTAGATACTGACACTAACAGGGGTGTTCACATATGAAATTATATGGGACTCTGACTCAAAGCATGCAAAAACAATGCTTGTAAATTTTCACTTTCGATGAATAAGTTGCTTCTACAAAGTGAGAGTCATTCATATATCAATATTCATTCCATGCATCCTATTCAGTACAACACTAGCATAACTGAAAAAACTTCAATGCTCACTCACAACTATTGAAACCAAATAATGTAGAACATTAACCAGCTAAGAAGAAAACAGTAAAAAAAATTGTATTTTTTCTTTTAATGAAAACAAAAAATTTAAGAAGTAAAGTTATTTTCTTTATAAAAAAAATGTTCAGGACACAGATCAGTCAAACTAGCATAGCTGCAAATCCTTGATCAGTCTGTAAGAAAATTTCCGAACCCATGAGTTCATAGGGTAAGTTGTTTATCAAGAAATGGCTGACTAACGCCATGTACTAGAGGCTACAGAGAGTTAGTTTTAGCACTAACGCTCTGTTTGTGATGGCGCAGTGCTTTATAAAGCACTTTTTTCATTGCTAACATGTGTTAGTGAGGGAAAATACTCAAAAAATAGGCTGTGGAGATCAGACCTAGGGCTGAGCATTGAAAGAAGGGTGTTGTATGGTCCTGATTGGTCGAAAAGGGAATGAAGAAGTACATGAAGGCCTGGAAGAAAGAGAGATCTAGGAAATTTCTAGGAAAAACCGGGAACTAAGTGTAGTCCCTAGTGGAGTCATCAGTTCTACTATAGGGATTAATGCACGAGTGTTTGGTGATGTAGAAAACCCTTAAGGATCTTCCCAGGATCCTCAGAACATAGTCAAATTAGCTGCAGTTGTCACAAAGATACATGCATATCTATGTTTAACAAATGAATATCAAAGCAAGAAGGAATTATTACCTCGAGTCTTAGTGTGGTGTTGCTAGAGATCGCAATGCAACTAGGCATAAGACCCCTAAGCTAGCTCCAGATCAAAACCTACACATAGCAAAGACAAGCATAATATAACAACATAAAACCTTGATAAGAAAATTCATGAACATATAAAAGATATCTAGTTGCATATAACTAATCCAATCACGCTAGAAGATATTAGATCAACATATAAACAAGTTTATACTACCAACATCACAGAGTGGACAACACAACTACAGTTCTATATTGATGTAGAAAGAGTTATTACCATCAATTTCATCAGCCTTCCCTAACCCTCCAGATCCTCTCTCTCTCTCCCTTCTTAACCTCTTCTGATGCTTTAGTCTAAGACTCTACTTGACAGTCAAATAGGCAATCCTTTCAAATGTTTTGACCCCCTTCACAATGGCCCAAGCCTTGCATATATAGCATGTAGGTTTAGGGTTTCCAAGTCCTTCATGAGTTCCATTAGGAAACAACAATGATGTTTCTTGCTTTAGTGCTCTTTCCCGTTTGCATACTCCATCAGGAATTAGTAATTCCCCCAAACAAGTCAAGTTCTGATGTTTCCCTGCTTTTATGAACTGACATAGGAGAGAATATAAGGATATTTTATCAGTCAATTCACTCCTTTGACCCATAGAATTTGATATAGGTTCACTAACGTTGTTCCCTAGGTAGCAACTAGAGTTACCGTAGGCACTAAAGCACCACTAAGCTTGCTGAGAAGCTTTATAAAGAAGCTTTCTAGTGTCTAGACAATGTTAGCTTGACAACTGGGCCTATGAACTTGGTCAGTCCTTCAATCATCATGTCTTTGTCCTCTGAGTTGATGAAGAGGTCATTTTCCTGTATAACACAGGCGTCCACCATGCCACCAGTGCGATCAATATAAGTAGCAATGCGTAGTGGAATTCCTTTCCATCATCCTGGGTTGTGCAGAAATCCTCCAAGAACTCATGACAGAGATACATAGCCCAATTGTTTGAACTCCTTTTCTGCACTTTCAGCCAAAAATACTACTGGTGTTGGCACTTCATCAACGAAATGCTTCCTCATTATCTTTCTAGCCAATATTTGTGTAGCAAATTGCACAGTGACATCCGATTTGGAGTTGTTCACATAGCTGTGCAACTTTTTCACCAACTCAAAGTTGCTCTTCATCTGGCCTGCTAGCTTCTTCTCCTGCGATTTTCCACAAAAGCATCGGCAAGGTTCACGCCTTGATAGGGAAGAAATTTTATTTGGTGGATCAACATGTCAGTAATTGGAATGGGCCCTCCCAACCAAAGGTACCCATGGTGAACCAGCATCAATAATTGACGAACACATATAGTGTTAATGGTATTACAGCTAAAATGTGGCATCCATAACATGTTGAGCAATCCTGTGGACTCAATTCTGGATTCCCACGTCATTGGCTTAAGCCATCTAACATCCGACTCCTGATAGTAAAATTTCTTCATATATTTGCTCGATTCCAACTGTGAGAACTTTGCGTGATCACCCAGGTCCCAATCCTCCATCTCCAAAAATAGTATTCGGGCCAACAAATTTCCCTCAAAAGGTACATCCTCTATTTGCAATGGTTTGGAGACCTGGAATTTCACTGAATCTCGATCCTTATACACTTTGGTTGTGGATTTCCTAGGGGGTACATAAGGTGGTATTTGAGTAATCAACATTGCTTCATCTGCATCAATCTCTTCAACCCCCATGTTCAACTCTTCCTCATGCAAGTCCAAGCGTTCTATCGAATGCTTGGTCCTATCTATCCAACACTTTTGTCAGACCTCCATTGGATTATTGTGTGGAAATTGTCACACCGACACTTTCTAGGGCTTATTTTACTTCTTCTCTCCTACCACGGATGTAGTGGGTTTAGGCTTCGACAACCTAGGCATTGTGGTAGGCACCAGTTGTGTCGTAATCATTCTCTACCAAAATATTTCTTTCTACCACTCAGGTAGATCCGCCTCCCACCCAAGTCCTTGCTATGAAAACTTCTCTCGTGTCTCTTTCCAATCCCCTCCAGACATACAACAATCGTCTAAGCGCAAACTAAATCGCAAAATTCCAAGGAAATTTCTCTAGAAGAAAAGTGTTCTAATGTGGAGCGGGATGTCATATTTATACCCCATTTTGAATTCAAAACCATTTGTTCCCTCCATATATCCATCATTAATGCTCTTTTGGCGACAAATTTCCAAAGATATGCTCCTAAAATTCTTCCCCCCCCCCGCCCCCGCTCCTTTTAACAGAAAAATAGCCATCCCATCATCTACAGTGCTTCCAACGGTCACTTTTTGGCCAAGTTGTGGGGGACCCACCATGCTAGCGCAACTCCTTCATCGCAGCTCCCTTCTGTGTCTTTCTCCCAATCATTGCATAGCCCCTTCACTTTGCCAAATTGTCCTTCTGCCAGTGTATTTTATAGTCTCGCACTTCCTTGGAACTTCCTGAAGTATTAAGATTTTACTGCATTCATATAGTCATTGCATAGGGGTGGGATCACCCCTATACAACTTTAGCCCTTTTCCATTGATTTTTCATGGAAATAGCTCCCCATTCAGCTTCGTGAGTTGAACTACACCACCATTTGTAATCTCCTTGGCAACATATGGTTCCAACCAATGCATCTGAAACTTCCCTGGAAACTTCATGAACTTGCTATCATATAACAATACTAAATCTCCACTTTTAAAGGTGCACTTCTTAATGTGGCGATCATGCCACACCTTTTTGCGAGTCTTCTGCACTTGCTGATGAAAGCCTGCCAAGAAGTGATCTTCTTCTAACTCAAGTATTTACATGAGGCATTCTTCCATGGTCTCCTGATCTGCCATCTCTGTGACTACAACAATATTCAATCTAGGCATGATGTACTCCATTTGCATCACTTCCTCTTGTCCATAAACTAGCCTAAACAGTGTCTGTCCAGTCAATTTCATACAAGTATTTCTATATGCCCAAAGAACAGTTGGTATGCGCACATCCCAACCATTCCTATTTGCATTAGAAATATTCATCAAAAAACTTTCCAGGGTTTTATTAAAGGCTTCCACTATACCATTTGCTTGTGGATGATATGGCGTTCTTTGCTGATGATACATCTGGAATTATTCGAGCATAGTAGCAATTGTTTCATTCAGGAAGTGTGAACCCCTATCACTCATCAAAATATTAGGAAGGCCAAACCTAGACAAAATGTATTCAAATATGAACTTTGCAGTTGTAGTCATGCTGCAATCCTTCACAGGCTGCACCTCAATCCACCTGGTCAAGTATTCAGTCGTCGTAATGATGTATTGTGCTCCTGTCTTCTTTCCTCGTGGCTGAATCGGTCCCACAAAGTCTATTTCCCATTTCTGGATTTAAGACATATGTGGTTTATTCTAATTTAGTAGTCGGAGAACCCATAATAAAAACCATTATTCGTCAACGTTTCAAATCCCAATAGGGATCCATCATTAGGACATTCTTGAATGATGATAGTGGAAGAGCTTGAATGAGGGTATTAAATAGATTTTAATAGTTTGAAGTGAGAATATTTAAATGGATGTCGGCTGTTTTAATCATTTTTATTTATTATAATCCTTATTTTTTAATAATTTTAAGAATTTTAAAGTATTTTCAAAAGATTATTTATTAATGTAATAATAAATAAATACATTAATTATTTAATCTTTACTACTAAATGTTTAAATTTATTATTAAGAGTTTAATACAGTTAATAGATTCAATAGTAGATCCAAATAATAATTAATCAAAATTATTATAATAAATATTTATTTTTTTACATTAAATATTAGTATTAATATTCAATATATTTTAATAATAATATGTGAATATATAAATATTTAAATTATTATTATTAAAAAATAATATTAGTGTATTAATATTAAATATTAAATACTAAAAATATATTAATATTAATACTAATGTTAATGTATTAATAATAATTAATAAATAATAACTAATATTAATATTAATATTAATATTAATGTATTAATAATAATTAATAACTAATAACTAATAATTTATCGTAATATTAATGTATTAATAATAATTAATAATTAATAGCTAATAATTAATAATAATATTAATGTTAATTTATTAATAATAATTAATAATTAATAACTAATAATTAATGTTAATGAATTAATAATAATTAATATTTAATAACTAATAAATAATAATAATAATATTAATGTTAATGTATTAATAATAATTAATAATAATATTAATGTAAATGTTATAATTCATACCTAATAGTATTGAAAATTAATATTATGGAGAGTAACAGTGAAACTACTAACTACTAATTGCTAGAATAGGAGAGAGAAATCTACCCACTGAGCTCTATACCTGGGATGTACTGGCGATCTTAATTTCTCTGATTAAGGGAAGCCAACTTCCACTAATCTCAATACCATTGTCCCTGTTGAGATTATGTGGATGTTTGATAATCTCAAGAGCTTCTATGATCTTTTGCCTATGATTTTTTTCTTCACATGCAATAATTGAAGTGTTTTCCAAGCAAATATGGTGTTTGGTTTTTGAGGAATGCTCTGCAAGGGCCGAAGTTTGAGACCTTCCATTCCTAATATCAGCTCCATGTTCCTTGAGTCTTGTCTGCAAGGATCGACCTGTTTCACCAATGTAACTTTTTCCACATGAGCAATCTATTTTATAGACTCCCTTAAGTTGATGTCTATTAATATTATCCTTGACAGACCTCATACCTTGTCTAATAGTTCCAAGGGCTGAGAATTGCATGATTATGTTTTTCTTCCTAAGGATTTTAGCAATCTTATCTGTCACTCCTTGAATATAAGGAAGGAAAACCCTCCCACAATGAGGTTGGTCTTGATCCTTAGGCTTATGAGATAACACCTTTCCTTCAGCTCTCTCTATAGCTACTTTAATTTCTTTTTCTTTGTAGCCTATACCTTTAAAAGCTGATACTAAATGCTTCTTTTCTTCATCCAAATGCTCAGAGTCAGAAATTCGAAGGGCTTTGATGGCGAGAGTGTTTAGAACACCAAACTTCTGGGCTAAGTGATGGTGGGAGTCAGTGTGGAGGTAGTTTTTTGTGTGGGTTGATTTCCTGAAATCCTTATGTCCCAAAGAGCCATCCTCCTTCCTGATGATGAGCACATCTAAAAATGGGATGCTCATGTTTTCTTCAAGCTCCATAGTAAATTTTATTTCTAGAGAGATAGAGTTGAGGTGAATAAAGAACTTGTCAAGTTCTGTCTTACCATGAGTCCATTTTATATTGGTATCATTGACGAATCGTTTCCACCAAGCTGGCTTCAAAGGGAATGATTCAAGGGATTTCTTTTCAAAGTATTCCATGTATAAGTTGGCCACAAGTGGTGAAAGGGGTGATCCCATTTCCACCCCATATGTCTACTCATAATATTCTCCTTGGAAGGTGAAAACAGTTGATCATAAACAAATTTCAGCCAGTTTTGCAGTTCTTGGATCAGTAACATCTTTTATAATCTGAATGGCTTCATCAAGAGGGATCTTGGTGAATAAGGATACTACGTGAAAGCTAACAAGGATTTCATCAGGGTCTAACCTTTCATTTTTAATAATATTTACAAAATCATGTGAGTCCTTAATGAAAGAATCAGTATTCCCAACAAGGGGTTTAAGGATTTTAGCAACATACTTAGCAAGTTCATAGGTTGGGGAGCCAATGATATTAATTGTTGGTCTATTAGGAACACCCTCTTTATCGATCTTGGGTAAACCATAAATTCTTGGGATGGTTTCACAAGAAGGGATTAATTTTTTCTTTAACGTATCCTCAAGGTTGGAATCTGCAATTGTCTTTTTTACTTCCTTCATAATCTTGGGAATGGGATTATTGTTCAGCTTCTTGTAACTACCACATCTGAGGTGTTCATTCATTTTACATACATAGTCTTCTTTATCCAAGATCACCGCTGCCTCTCCTTTATCTGCCTTAAGAACCACAATTTTATCAATGTTTCGCAAGGATTTAAAGGCAATTTGTTCTTCTTTTCTTAGATTACTTTTGGGAGCTTTGGCTTTTCTCAAAATGAGGGAAAACTCTTGTCTTAGTGCTTCCTTATCCTCCAACGAAAGATTATTAATCCCATCTTCTATGCTACATATCATATTCTCAATAGGAAGGTTTTTAGGAGAAATTGTGAACCCTAAACCTTTGTTAAGGACACTCATGATTTCTAGATCTAATTCATGGGAAGACAGATTAACCACTTTCCTTCTCAGCTCTTTTACTGAAGAATTGTTGGCTTTTGGGTTGGCCTTGTCGATGTCACTGCCTTTTATTATCTTACTATTCTTATCTTGTTCACCTTCCTAGATAATGACACTTACAGGTTCAGAATAAATTCATCCGTTCCCGACATCCTCCTCGTCCTTTAACAAACATTGCACACCCTACAATATGCCTTGGAATCCTTGTGCATAGTGGGCCACCATAAGCCAAATCATAGTATCTTCTGTGTAGTCTCTCTTCCAGCATAATGTCCTCCCACAACTCCTCCATGTGCTTTAGTGAGGATACTTTGCCTTTCATAATCCGATACATACCCATGAAGAACTTCATCTGATCCCATTTTATAGAAGTGCCCTGCAATGATAGAAAAATCTACAGCCCTGACCACCAATTCTTTCTTTTGTTGTATCATATACCCTTCAGGGGCTGTACCTGTAGACAAAAATTGGATTATGTCTACAAAATGTTCATCTGCAATGTGCACAACAAAGAGTTTCTCATCAGGAAATCCTTCATCAAGACTTGTAGGCTCGTCACCATTCTAAATCCACAAAAGGTGATCCGGTCCAGTGTTTAATTTCCCTGGCTTCACAACTACTTCAAAGTCATATTCCTGAAAGAGCAGTAACCATATACAAATTCTCCCCACCACCCCCCCCCCCCCACCAACACATGCTTGTTGACCAGGTACTTCAAAGTTAAATTCTCTATGTACATTTTGAAGTGAGCACCCAATAAATAATGCCTGAACATCTGGAGTTCATACACCATCAGCAATCCTTTGCACTCCAGGGTCGAATAATTCTACTCTACCTTCGACAACTTCTTTCTCACGAATGCAATTAGATGGTCAATATCACCTGTGCCTAGTTGGGTTAGCACTGCTCCTAACACTATGTAGGACACATTTACATGTACATGGAATTCTTTCTTCCAATTGGGGAACACCAGAATAGGCATTGTAACCATCTTTTCCTTCAAGACATCTAAGATTTTTTGGCAATCATCATCCTAGCAAAATGTATCATCCTTCTTCAATAATTTTTCCATGGGTGCAGCGATCTGCATATATGCCTTGATGAATTTCCTATAGTATCATCTATGGCCCAATGTTGCATGCAGCTGTTTGACATTCCTTGGAGACTCCAAATTGATAATCACTACAATTTTGGCAGGTTCCACCATCAACCCCTACTTGCAAACAATGTGGCCCAAGAGTATCCCATATGGTATGCAAAAGATGCACTTCTTCAAATTAAGGGATATCTGATACTTCCTACAAGTATCCAGCATTAGACGAAGACTAGCAACATGCTTCTTTACTAACCCAAACACCATCTAATCATCAAAGTAAACCTCCAAAAAATTATGAATAATTTTTGTAAATGTTGTGACTACCACTCTAGAAAAGATCATAAGGGAATTCTTAAGTCCAAAGGGCATAACTATATACTGAAAACAACCCCATTCTGTGGCAAAGGTAGTCTTACTTTGATATTCTAGCGCAATCTTGATCTAGTGATACCCTAAGAACCCATATGTAAATGAGTAGGCTTCCTGACCACCAACGTTCTCTAATACTTCATCTGTGAATGGCATAGGGAATGGATCATGTACACAAGCATTGTTCAACTTCCTTAGATCTACACAGATTCAGATTTCACCCTTCGCCTTTTTCTCTTGAACCACCATAGGACTAACCTAATCTGATTCTTCTATAGGCTCAATAATTCCTTCTACAGGAATCTTATCCAGTTCTTCCCACACTTTTTATTTGTACTTAGTATTCAACCGGCATGGGCGTTGATTTACCAGCTTCGCATCTAGCTTCAAATTTATATTTATAACACCCAAGTCACCTACTATCCCCTTCAAATCAGAAAACTTCATTGGAAATAAGTCTTGATATTCCCACAATAACTCCATGACTTTGTCAAATGTGTCCTCATCCTAGTAATCACCTTATCATGGCATTACACTTATACTCCATTCAATTTTATAATTTATTTTAAGGGAAATTGGTCCCATAATTTCTAGTCAGAGCCACCATTCCAAACGGAAAAGGATCTAGTCTAAGGTCTTGACTTGGTGGTTTTCCCCCAATGTTGAGGCATACATTTTAAGCCTTCAACATTTTTAATGCTATAATGAGCACCATCAGACTATGAATGGGAACAAGGTCTAATCCCAAATCAAAATATCATTCTAAGATTTAGTCTCCCTCGAAGTCACCCCCAACTTCAAGATCACATTCTAAATCACCTTTAATCCTTGATCTAAAGTTGTTGAAACATTCACTAAATATCCTAGCACACTTCCAAACTCAGTTGCTCAAACTTCTACAGAAGCACTCACAGAGCCTCTTAAAGTCCAAACTTTGATTTAGATATTGGAAGGAAATTCCATTTTTGGATTAAAAAAAATTAAATCCAATTTATCGAACGGAAGTGTCACTTCATCCTTATAGTCTTCTAGTGTGTTAACTAGATCCCAGAGTGAGAAACTTGGAGTCAAACCTTTTGAGTTTCCATTACCCACTCATCGAAAAAATAAAAGTACTCCAGAGACTCAATCTTCAGCTAGTGGGATTACATCATCCTCTCCACCTCATACTCCTTTTGTCTATCCCACTTCTTCCTCTACCCCTTTACCTTCCTCTTATCATCCTTTGATATCTTCCATTCACATTCCTCGGCCACAATCAATGTGCATTATTGTAATCCTTAGCACTACAGCGAAAACCTCTTCAACTGCTCAATCTCCTACAACGTCCACATCATCTGTAACTTCCTTTGTTCCTAGTACTCCCAGAATGGAAAATAGACCATGGAACAAGCCAACGAAAGTTTAGATGACTCCACCATTACATCCTCTTCCCAAACATCCAGAAATATGGCTACCCAATTTTAATCCTGATGATGCTCTTCCTGCAGAGGAAAACCTTAAAAATTTCATGTTGGCCATTAATCTGAATGGGGTCTTAGAAGAGGATTGTGTTTGTCAAATTTTTCCTTACACATTTGAAGGATTTACGGGGTCTTGGTATTTCTTTCTTCCTATTGGACCAATAAATAATTGGGATATGTTTGAAGAATAGTTTTTGTTAAAATTTGGGGATAACCGAAAAATTTCCACTTTGATTAATGATTTGTCAAATCTGAGGGAAAACCCAAATGAAAAAATTAAGGATTTTAACTCAAGGTTTAACAAATTACTAAACAAAATCTCACACACTTCCAAACCTAGAACTGATGTGCACATTGAATGGCACATTAGTGCTCTTCCTTCAAATACTTCTATGTTCGTAGATAGAGCTAATAAAAAAATACTACTTGATAACATGAAAGAGGCTATATCTATGGAAAAGAGAGTTCTATCCCTTGACAAGAAGTCTGCTACGGAAGAAATGAAGAAAACCAAAAAAGTTACTTCTAAAGATGAATTCAAGAAAAAGACTTCCAAAGATCCTTACGATTTGGAGGGATTACAAAATCTTTTGAAGACAACGTCTAATAATATGGTAGAAATCAAGAAACAAGTTGTTGATTCTTCATGGAAATCCTTTCGGTGTTTTAAGACAGCAACAAAAAAATTTACTCAAAGAATTAAATTCAGTCCCTGCATCTCCATTACCTTCTACTGTTGTTACTGCAAAAGCTTCAAAAGGGAAAATAAAACCTCCAAATTTCCCTACAGATAAGATCGATTCTTTCGATGTAATTTTGGTTGGATATAGATGTTGCAATTTCTAAGTCTAACTGTTAGAAACCCTTCATGTACTTTCTGAGTTATTACTTCCTACTTGTTCTGATTAATTAACAAGTTATTTACAAATTAAATACTGAAAATAAACACAAGTACATGCTCAACACAGTACAGATCATCAACTAAACGAAACAAAAACAAGCACACAAATGACAGTGTTATTTTTGGACTAATGTCCCCAAAAAACCCCAATGTCAGAAAACTAGTAAAGCTATCTGAGGATTTGATTTATTAAGCAATTTCAGAATACAATCTAGGTGCCAAATCCAACTCAACCAACAAAAGAAAATCTCTGCTATAGCACCTTTCAATCTGAGATAGATGTTCCGGTTGAAACCCTATATAAACACTCTGACAGCTCCTCAGCTCTAATCTTCCACATGAAAAACTGCAGTGTCAGCCTCTAGGGACTTTGTCAACCTCTTATTCCCTCTATGTTAGCTTTCTCGGCAGTTTTGAAAGTTCCTAGTAATTTCGATTGTTCCCAAAAATTTCAGCTTCTGCCCTCTGCGAGATCTTTCTCAGCAGTTCTCGGTAGTTTTGATTGTTCACGGAAATTCCGGCTTCTGCCCTCTGTGTCAGATTTCCCAGCTATTCCGATAGTTTCAGTTGTTCCTGGCAGTTCCGACTTCTGCCCTCTAGGTTAGCTTTCCTACAGTTCCCAGAATTTTCGGTTGTTCCCAATAGTTTCGGCTTCTGCCCTCTATGTCAGCTTTCTCAGCTATTCCAGTAGTTCCTGGCAGTTTTGGCTTTTGACCTCTGCGTCAGCTTTCTCGACTGCTGCACTGATCCTCCCGACACTATCTCTACCACTCTGCTTCTGTATTCACTGCCCCTCAGCTGTAACTCTAATCACTCTCTCAACTTTCTCAGCAAACCCAGCCCCAGAAAATCGAAATCTTGATCTCTTGGTGTATTCTCCAAGTGACCCTCAAGCCTCCTCGTGTACTTTTCTCGTTTACAAATCAACGGCTGAGATTAAGTCCATAATGAATGGCCGAGATTAAGTCCCTAACCAATGGCTAAGATTAGATATGGCTTGATCCATAACTTTTAGACCATTCTAACACATTTTTATATTAATTCAAATTATTATTTTATTTTCTCTAAGTTTAGATTTAGGGACTCCATTAAAATATTAATTATTTTAATATCTCCCAAACTGTTTAGATTCTGCCCAAACCCTTTATGGGTATTGGATATCTCATGTGCCTTAGCCTCTCCACCAATTTCATGGCTAGAGCACATCCGATGCTACCCAAAATAAACACTCCCTCTTAGTGAGGATTGTGCTCTAGCAATACCCATCACTAAGTATCACCCTGATCATCTGGCATCAGTCCCTATGTTGATGATAGGCCTGCTGCCCATCATCTACATTGTTGCATCTCGTACTTCTTGTTGGGAGTGGGATCCCCCAAGGATAGTTTTGGGGCTAAAAGCCCATGTTTGAGTCAAATTTTGTAATAAAAGTGTAAAGACTCCGCATTTTGTGGTCGCGGAGTGCGAAGGTGTCATAAGTCATCAAGGGTTTTTCGCCGTTAGTTTTGTAAAGTAAATTAGCTTGTAAGAGATCTACCCATGGTCTGTGGACCATGGGATTGTATAAAAAGAGCTAAGCTCTAAGTAGTTAGAGACACACAATGTAACAGAATCGTAATTCTGAAGTAAGAAGTCTAAGTCTTGGGTTGTAGTGTAGGTAGAGGCACTTCATCTGAGTGTGCAGAGGCCTAGGGTAGAAGTCCGCAGGTGAGTGCACGGACCCCTGTAGTTGTGTGTGTAGGGTGGATAGTGTCTGTAATCACTTGGAAGATATCAATAAAGAGAAATATTTGAAAATTCCTCTATCTTTGTTCTGTTGTTGCATCTTGATATGTTATATATGGATTTCCTTTATTATGCTTATGTGATGCACGAATGAATACATTTACATTGAATAATTGAACACATTTACGAATATCTGTTTACGTGGTGTTAACTATAATTGTTTGATAAAATAAGAATGTCACTTAGATTAATTGGGGAATTTTCACGGCACACTGCCATAGCAGCGCAAAAGTACCTGAGCAACAGGCTAGGGCTGCACGAAGGTCAATCATACCCTTTCGCGGAGGTATTGAAGGACAAAATAAGGGCTCGTCTTGCAAGCCCAAGAGCGAAGTGACCTATGCGAAGGCAGGGATAGAGGGACTCAAACAACATCACAACCATCTCAGGGTGCAGAAACATGGTTCCAGTATCCCCCCATACTGCTTCGGGTGAGACTTCGGTCTGCGCTCCATGGGCTGATTCCGAAAGGACCATTAGTGTAGGGATATTTTTGGCTACTTAAAGCTAAACCTGGGTCAGGCCCCCTCAAGCAAACAAATAGTTTCGTTGTTGGGACTAGAATCTGCATAAGAGATGTGTGATGTCATATCACTGGAATCAAACTAAAAAGGAGATTGGAGACTGGTTGGATAGGAAGATGCACGAATTCACAGTGTAGGAGAATAGAAACCTATGACTGACAAAGGAACAGTGGTTGGAGAGATACCTGTATACAGAGATCCATGAGATCTTTTTCTGCTCCTTCCAAATTGAGCTATACAAGTGGATCGTGAAGCTAGCAGACAACCAAGGAAGGTGGAAACTTGACGGTCTTATTCTTTGGACCCCGAAGCTAGTACAGAAATTGGAAGCATCTAAGGACAAGATCGCTCGCATTGTTGATCATTATCTCGATAGCGTCATAGGAGGGTTTGTGACTGAGTTCGCAGTCGACACCTCAGTCATCTACAACAAGGCAGAGCGACACTTTTTTAAAGGACCGTGAGGTAAGTATGTGAAATCTTTGAATACATGGATTAAAATGTTATTGTGTGAAAAACGGGTTATGCAACTACCTTGATGTTTGGAACTATGCGAAGCAGAAAAACTTACAAGAACAAAGGAAAAAATGGTCCGGAGTATAGTCCATTCATCTCACCTCCGCAAGGTGATGAGGAAGGGATAACAAAGGTTTCTCTGTGAAGTGTTATTCAGTTAATAAGACAAGGATTCCCCATGAATACCACCTCAACCCACACCACCTCTGACTTCACCACCATCACCTGCAACTTCACCCATACCACCTCAGCCCGTACCACCTCTGACTTCACCACCATCACCTGCGACTTCACCCATACCACCTCCACCTCCACCGTAGTTCAATATAGCAAATTTAGTGAAGTTGACTTTGTTCAAAGGCTTGGAAAATGAGGACCAGTACCAATTCTAGTTCATTGTGAAAGCTATATCGTTAGCTCAAGGTGTTACAAATGATCATATAAAGAAGGTGAAATTGGTTAGTGCTTTGCAAGATCGCACACTAACCTAGTATATCAAGTGCTCTAATGACAACTCGAATGATGGAGTGGCAGACATCCAGACAACACTGAATAGAGAGTTCAGTAGGCCTAAATCTGAGGCATAATCGATTGTGGGATTCAAAGAAATCGTAATGCAACCAGGCAAGATGCCTTGGGAACTAGATCAGAGGTTGAAGTGTACAATTCATGAAGCCAACATGAATTTGACAGACAGACAGCATTGCGAGTGGTTTGTGGCTTTGTTGTGGGGAAAAATGCCTATGCAGGACGATCCTATCCACCTAAGGTGTGATAGTGCCTTAGCAACAAACAGAGACAGCTATTCTAGTATTCTTCCTTTATGAATTAAGAATGAAGAGAGATAGATGGACTAACCGGTGTCTTCCATTTGTCCCTCGATCCGGTCTCTCTTCTCTTTGAGGGTTCCTAGCTACTTGCCTTCTCACTCGCCCAGCTTCAACAGGTTCATGCAAGATCACAAGAGAACAACTACTTGCCTTCTTGCTTGTCCAGCTTCAACGGGTTCCTGTAAGATCACAAGAGAACAGCTACTTGCGACAAGAGAAGAACACTACACAAAGATAGATATTCACATTCATAACTATTTTAGGATTAGAAATAAACTAAACATACTAATGCATTCATACATCAAAAATACATCAGCATATAGAAGAAACCAAGATAGCTTTATTGATGAATAACAAGGTTCAGGAAGAGATACAACCCAGAGGGCTCCAATCCAGCATCTCCTTCCCAGCAAATGGAATTCCTATCTTCACCCCTTTAAAGCATTAAGCACCCAATGATTCCAATCTCAAACCAACAGCAATTCTTTGCAATAACAAAATTCCAGCCCCCAGATCTCATGGAGGAGAGATCCATATATAGATGTTTGGAGAGAGGATGAGTCAGCTTGAGATCTGACTAGTGTCCTCTCCCTCTGTCAGTTCTTGAGTCCACTTGGAGGTTCTTGCTTCCACTTGGAGATTTGGAACCTCTTACTCATCACCAGTCGAATTCCCTGAGGCAAGTGTCATTTTGGAAGCTTCCTGGGTTTTGACACCTTGAGAAATGAGCCTGCCACATGTCCACTCTCGTTCAGCGCAGGTAGCCAGTGTTCCATTTGACATTCAACAAAGGTAGCCAGTGTTGGCTTTGACATTCAGCGCAAATAGCTAGTGTAGCCACTGAAATGATCCTGAATTGACTTGTTTTTGAGCAGTTTCTGGTGGAGAACTTCTGTGAATTGTTGTGGTTTGTTAGCCTTGTTCCTCTAGGGGTAGGAACAACATGTTTAGGGACTTTGGATCCCTTAGATTATGGACATTTCATGCTCAATGCTGTAAGGCACAAAAATGTCTATAACAGTTGCCCCCTAAAGATGAGGTTGTTTATCGGGTGAAATGCTTTATCAGGGGGATCCGAAGTTCATCCAATGCTGAGAGGAGACCTGTAATACAATACAATACAATACATTATTTTTCATACTGCTTTCATGATCTATCTGAGGCGGGCATTGCCATGCTCAGCTTTGTAAATTCATTTTTCTGTACATAGAACATACAATCGTCTGATGGTAGACTGATAATTTTGATGAAATTATCATCCTTTGAGTAGGATGATTATCTGCTGCAATGATGTACATGTCAATGTCTTTATCTTTCCTAAATATATATCGCAGCCTGGATGGATGAAACTAGATCCGGGGTCTTCAAACTCGTTCGATCTTCACTCTAAGTACAAGTCGATCCATGTGAGAAATGTTCTGAAGTCGAACATGGAAAGACATCGCTTGATTACCGGTCAATGATGTAAACCATTAACAAGCGTGAGAGGAATCAACGATAATGATAATGACCCTCAAGGTACTGCAGTACAATTCACGTGGTGTGAATAAAGGACTTGGCGTCGAACACCACGCAAAATCTTTCGGTCGAAGGTCATTGATGTATACCTGTCGCCGGAAGTGAGAAACTTGCCATTGAGGCATGCAAGCTTCAAAGTACTGAAGGGGTTGTTCCTAGATCAACTTCTTGGATAATGAGCTGATGTCGACAAGAAGCGATCCGTCAAAGGAGTGCCTTAATGAATCCCACATCAGTGACACGGAACGGAGCTAATGATTTTAATGGAGGTGTAAACGATCTGTGACATATGATTCAGGGTGGTGGTCATGAAAGGATGAAGGATAATGTATGGCAGTGGATGGGACACGGTTGACTCTTCTGAACGACTTCTCTTGAACATATGGAGACACTGATACGATGGATCGGTAGCATTACCCCAAATATGGATGGTATGGCGAGACCATGGATGTGACCGGTGAATGAAACAACCCAACCCGATTGTGGTACGGAGGAAAAGTGTCATGTTCAAGAGCGACTTGCTACCATCAAAGTTTTCTTTAGTTTCTCCCAATTTTTCCCCAGTCATTACTGACCAGTACCTCTTTATTTTTGTCAAGCTTGAGGAGGATAACATATGCTTGTTCTATAACCTACCCTTCGAGCAAGCCCATCGCTATATTTTAATGAGCCTAGCGATAGTGAAACTCGTTCTCGTCTAAAGACAAGTTTGTCGCTATTTAATGATTTTAACGAGTCTAACGACAAAGATAACTCGGTCCTTTTCATTTTTAGAGAGTCTAAAAAGGTACATAAAGTTAAATCCAAAAGTCCTTTTTCGTCATCTAATCCCTTAAGTCCGAAAAAGCATAAAACAATACAGAAGGGATGAGTTTTCGATAGTTTTAACGAGCCGAATAAAACAAGCGCTCGATCTTTTTGTGCAATAATCCCTCAGGTCCAAAAAGATTAAAATCTAGAGGAGGGATAGATCTTCCTGTCCCTTTAACGAGCTGGAAGTCCAAGGACTCGGCAATCTTTTCATATTTTACGAGTCAGATGAAAAGAGCTTAAAGAAGACTCGCCTTTTGAGGAACGAGTGATAAACAGGGTTAGCAGCTGATTCCAGGTACAGGTTGGAATTTTCCAATCACGGCAGTGTCACAAGGATGGCTAGGTGAAATCACTCTTCGCAGTTGTTCCTCAAAATGGATAAACAATCATATGGAGGTGAACGATCGGCCAAATGAAAAGTGGAGGTGACGGTGCAAACACGACCAAGGCTTTAATGGCTGATGATATTACATTCACAGTGGTTATTTACCGGGATAGTTCATTTTTTAACGAGCTTAAACGCGGGTGGAAACATTTGCTCGATCTTATGTTTATTTTTTAACGAGCATGAACTATGCGCTAAAACTACTCGAATCTTGCATTTATTTTTTAACGAGCATGAACTATGTGCTAAAACTGCTCGAATCTTGAGTTTATTTTTTAACGAGCATGAACTGTGTGCTAAAACTGCTCGAATATATATGGTCAAATTTTTTATTTTTACCATAACTAGCTTTGCCCTTTTCAAAGATAGTACTGTATCCTCAATTGCTGCATCAAACTAGTTAGAAATGAATAACATTTGCATGAAAATGATATTAGAACCTTAATATTTCGCTTTGAACTACGTAAAAAGCAATTAAAAGGTGTTTTTACCTCTCATTTTACCATTTCATTTGAACTTGGTTTGTTGGAGCTTTGGAGGTGCCTCTTCCCCCTTGATTTTCATCAGCTGATTCCGGGAGATTCTGCGGACGATTTTCGGCGCCGTCTGGACCAGGTAGGAGCTAAACCTTAGCTCTTTCTTTTCATGGTTTCCTTTTTCCATTCTGTGCCTGTTTTCCTGTTCTTCTGAGCCCCTGGGGTTTTGCTAGGGCGCTCTGCCATCAGCGCAGGCAGTCCATTCGAAACCTGCGTTGAATGTCAAGCTGCATGAAGGCAGTTTGACCTTCAACGCAGGTGGGATACTAGCTAGTTGCGTTGAGCATAAAAAAAAACAGTTTTGTTGCACAGTTTTTGATGAAAATTTTGCCAGTTTCTCATCAAATCCAAGATCTTACTCTTTCTCTTGTTTGTTTTGCAGGGATTCTTGAACAAAATGACCCTTACATGGCGAGAACGAGAACATGAAGAAGAGGACATGATTGCCCTTCATGACCCTGTCACGGTGAACGCGCTGCGGAACTGTGGCCTGCTGAAGTTCTTTCGTATCTCTAGTATGAGAGCACATATCTCTTTACTGCAGTATATGCTTGATGCTTGGGATCCTATCAACCAAGTATTTCAGATCAGGGGCAAATCCATCCCTTTGACCGTGGTAGACATTTACTTCTTGACTGGTTTGTCGAGGCGGGGTGCCCCCATTTCTTTGTCAGGTTCGGCCCGAGGGAATGACTCCGTGAGAGATTATGTCCGCCAGTATTGCAGGGAGGGATCCCAGCCGAGTAGAGATGGCAAGGTTGTTATCCGTGAGATTACTGACAGGTCTCTCAGGTCCATTCTGTATACTATCGGTAGGATGGCCGGTAGCGCATCTCTTCATGTTGCCAACAGATCTTATGTACAGCACGCCTTGGAGTGTCTCCAACTGAAAATATTCAACTGGTGTGATGCAGTACTTCTTCAGATGAAAAGTCAGTTGAACAAGGTAAAGGACGGGAAGCTGAAGAACTTTGGATTTGGTTCTATTCTGACTGCCTTTGCCTTGGAGAAAATACCACTGATGCAGCCTCAGTATATCGCACTCGACTTGCCTTCTCCTGCCGAGCCACGCATGCAGAGATGGGTTGATCACATGTCTAGGCATGCTGGTCAATCTCAAATTTATTTCACTGATACCTTCTTCAGGTGGTTCGAGCGTCAGGATATGGTCTATTCCGAGTATCCATATGTTGGTATGGATTTCCGAGGTGATCCGGACTTGGTACTGCCGGATGGCGAACAGTGGGGCACTATTGGTAAAACCTTCGACCATATTACTGTTTACTGTTCTTATTTATAATGTCCTTATGCTTTATTCTATCAAGACTTTAATCAAACTCATGTGTGCATGCAGATGTTGGTCCTGTTCGTCCAGCAGTTCGCCTGAGAGCGCCAGTCGCTGCCCCAGCAGGGGAGACTGCTGGGAGGGTTATCCTCCGCGACCTTGATGTGGCCGAGACCCTTACAGTTGTGCAGGAGCAGGTTGAGAGCCTTACTCTCAGCATTCCCGATGTGAGGATTGATGAGTTACCTTTACAGTTGCAGCAGCATACTACTGGTGTGCCTAGACGATGGACTCGTCTCTTGCGCATGATTGCGCAGGCCGTGACGTGCTATCATGAGCATCACTAGGCTAGGGTGCCCCCTAGCATTTTTGAGTTTTTGGGTCATATGACCGATTTTTGTCTTGGTTACAGAACATTATGTATAAACAATAAACAACTTATATATATATTTTGATTTTCGAGGTTTATTCTGGTTGAGTTATATGATCCATATGTACAACATTGATGATGTGTCTCTTTTTATAAATGTTGCAAATGTCTATTTAACACATAGTTTGCTAATGAGTCGGTTAATGTGTTTAAGTTTCTGGAAATATGCTGGTAATGAATTAAATCAAACTGTCTTTCCAAAATCTTAACCCTTAGGAACATGCGATAAATAGCTGGATTGCGAACGGAATATATACCATTGAGTTGTAGTATTACGAGTTGTGAGTCTAGCCTGACAATTAGTCGGCGTATACCATGGGTGATGGCATCAGAGAGTAGTTCTATCAACGCGCTATACTCAGCGATGTTATTCGTTGATTGCCCAATACACACACCTCTGAAACTTACTAACTCGCTGCTTGGATCAAAAATGGCCCAGGCTGCGGAGGACAGGTTCCGCGAACTACGACTCGCTCCGTCGGCATATCCAACACATGTCTCCAGAAGGTTTGACATCTGCAATAAATGTAAAAAGGTGGATTACTCGACCAAAACAAATACTTTAGCGAAAACAAAATACAACAAAAGCATACAGGTTACTATTTAAGCATAGTAACGCTTGAGGTACAACCCATTACAAGGTTGCGCCAGTGGAATTCCGTCATAATCCATTAACTCGTAGGCTCCTTTTGCTAACACTCGTTTAACAATATAGGGGCCCATCCATAAAGAATTAAATTTACCTGCTCCCAATTTATCGGATTCTTGGTCATAAAGCAAGACCAAGTCACCCTCTGAGAAGACATGGGGTTTGACATTTTTGTCGAACTGCGCCTTGACTCGTTTCTTATGGGCTTCGTTAGCCAAAGAGACATCACGACGGGTTTCATCCAATTGGATTAATTCCAAGAAACGAGCCTCTTCTTCCGAAGTTCCGGGGAGGAGATCAATTGCGAGTTTAAGCGACGAAATTTCACACTAGATTGGCAAGACTGCTTCCAGGCCGTACACCAGTTGGAAAGGTGTGAACCCGGTCACATTCTTTACCGATGTTCGGTAACCCCACAAGGCTGAGTATAGGATTAGGTGCCACCTTCTTTTGTGAACCCCGATCATCCTTTGCAACATACGCTTCAGGACCTTGTTGATTGCTTCAACTTGTCCGTTGGCTTGCGGATAATACGGGGTAGAGCTATCGTGAGATAGCCCTAGCTTGGTAGCTAATTCAACCATCATGTGATTGCGAAAATGTGATCCATGATCTGTAACTATGGCCTGTGGTACGCCGAACCTGGCGACTACATGATTGAAAAAGAAAAGGGCAGTTGTTTCACCAGTGTTATCTAATGTAGGCATCGCCTCGGCCCATTTGGTAAAATAGTCAACGGCGACTATAATATACCCATGCCCCCCAGTCGAGGTGGGGTTAAATGTCATGAAATCGATGCCCCATTTGGCGAAAGGCCCAACAGCAACTATTGGCTGTAAAGGTGTGGGTGGTCTTCTGGTTTTGCTATCAAAAATTTGACAAGCATGGCAACTTCTGACTGCGGTTATGCAATCTTTGAACATGGTTGGCCAGAAGTATCCTGCTCGTAAGATTTTCTGTGTTGTAGCATATCCAGATTGATGCCCCCCACACGCGCCTGAATGACACTCATTCAGGGCTTTTTCGGCCTCTTCATGTGTGAGGCACCTCCTCAGAACTGTATCGATACCACGACGGTAAAGTGTATCACCGACGATCATGTAGTCTTTCGCTTGGTATCATATATGTTTCTGTTCTGAATGAGAGGTGTCAGGCCTAAATTTTTGGGTTTGGAGATAAATTATTATATCTCCATACCACTCGTTGCTTGCAGATATCAGAAACAAACTCTCGTCCACGATTGACTCTTCTGATGTTTCATCGTTGGACGACAATGGGAGATCACACAATAATTCTGTGAAAACTAAAGCTTTCTTTGATTTGGATTTGACAAATTCCAGATCAAACTCTTGAAGGATCGCTATCCATTTTGAATACTTTCCCCCCAGCAACTGTCGTGACAAGATATAAGTCATGGGGGTGCAATCTGATAGAATGGTAGTTTTCCGAAAGAGGACATAATGTCAAAATCTTTGTATCGCTTGAACAGCAGCGAGTGCTAGCTTTTCAACATAAGAATATTTTCTTTCTGTATCATTCAAGTTTTTACTTAAATAATATATAGGATGTTCAATTCCATCGACTTCTTGAACTAAAACCATCGCAATGGTCGTATCCACTGCAGCCAGATACAGGTTAAAATCTCTTTGATAGTCTGGGGCATACATTAATGATTCTTTTACTAGAGAATCTTTCAAAGCATCAAAGGAAGCTTGCGCCACCTAATCCCAGACAAAAGGTCCACCCTTTTTCAAAAGACGAGTATAACCTTTAGCAAGTTCTTCATAATTTGGAATGAACCTCCTCAGAAATTTTGCTTTCCCTTGGAGTTTCTGAATCTGAAGCAAATTTGAAGGTGGAGGCAAATTAATGATTGCCTGAACCTTGCAAGGGTCGAGACGAATCCCATCCTTAGAGACTACAAAGCCAAGTAAACGACCAGAACCGACGCAAAACACACATTTGTGTGGATTGAGTCTTATCTTGTAGTGTCGGCAACGTAGAAATATCGCTCTTAAATGCTGCGGATGATCAGTCCGCTTTCGCGAATGAGCCGGAAGGTCATCGAGATATGGTTGAATGATGTTCTTGATGTCATGGAAGGCATAATTCATTGCCCTCTGAAACGTCGCCCCTGCGTTCTTTAAACCAAAGGGTAATTTTCGATAAGCGAATGTGCCCCACGGACAAATGAATGCAGTCTTTGACTGGTCCTGTGGGTGGATATTTATTTGATTATACCCGGAAAATCCATCCATAAATGAAAAGATTTCACATCCGGCGCATTCATCAATTATCTGGTCGATGAAGGGTGTAGGGTAGTTGTCTTTCGGACAAGCTTGGTTTACATCCCTATAATCGACACACACTCTGATTGTCCCTTGTTTCTTCATAACAGGGACAATATTTGATACCCAATCAGTTAGAGGAACCGGGTAGATGAAACCAACATGGAGAAGTTTTTCAACTTCTGCCTTAATGGCAGCGGCTTTCTTGGGGTGCACCTGCCGAAGCCGTTGTCTTACTGGTTTGACATCAGGATACATCTTAATTTCATGTTCAATGATACTCGAGTCAATGCCTAGCATTTCATCATATGACCAAGCAAAGACGTCTCTGAATTCACGAAAAAGAGCGTTATATATTTCCAGTTCTGAAGGAGAACAACCTTTGCCAACATAAATATTCTCTACAACATTTGTTTTAGTCGAGATATTTATGGCTATAGTCTCTTCAATATTGGATAAGTTTCGCTCGGAATCCACCGTATTTACAGTATTTGATAGGAATTCAAAACTGAAGGGTGGTAAAGGTCATGCTGAGTATCTTCTTCATATTCCGGAAGAAGGGAACAATGGTGGCAATCATTCCATGGTGCCCCCTCAATCAACATTGATTGTAGGATTCCTTCGTCGGTCCCATGTACTTTCGACCAAGGATCTAACGGTGTACCATATTCTCTAGACCTATCTACCCAAACGCTTGATGAGCGTTGATTTGGGTTCGCCTCCCATGCTCGAAACATTGATTGCTACAATATTTCTATAGGGCTTGGGGGCAAAACCATTGCATGATCCATGTCGATATCGTCTTCTGAGATCTTCGTGGGAGATATCATGTTGCAGGCTCTTACCAATGCTACTTCTCCTATATAGATTGGAGGTGGAAGTGTGAAAGTTCCCATTAATGTGGGGTCTTTCAGTAGGCCTACTCCGATGTCTTGAAGCGAGTGGTTGCTTCCATGGATCATGGGAATGCTTCCTGTAACTTGTGAACCATTAGGGAGGAAGTCTTGTTGGTCGACGATCGTAATCCCTCCTTCAAAAGGGAATGCGATCTTCCTAAAATAAGTCGACACTACAGCTGCCATGGCATATATCCACGGTCTTCCCAGTAGGATGTTGTAGTCCAGATTCCCATCGATGACTTAAACATCTATTTCTACTGTTTTTCCCCCCAGTTCAACTTTCAAGTTATTAAGGATACCGCACGGGGTATATGTCCTTCCGTCGAATGCTTTTAATGTCGTCGAAGATCGCGACAAGGTTGGAGATCCTAAATTTTTCCAGCAACTCATCGACATAATACATGTAGATGCCCCCTCATCAATAATTGTTCGGTGAACAGTTTTGTTGAGGGCTTTAACTTGAATAAGGAAAGCTAGTTGAGCTGGTAACTGAGGATCGTATCCTTTGTGATCGAAGGATACAAGATTGGAATCCTTAGGATCAACCCCACCAATAGCCGATAACAAAGCCTACCTTTGGGATGGGCAATTTTGTAGTACTTCAAGAGTTGACATAGTGGATGGCGATTGGGCCAAATCTTCCACTATGTTATAATGCTGCGCCGCTCTGGCGCGAGGATTAAATGTCGACTTGTGTACTACTCCCTTTGGTGGTTTTATTGTTAATTCAGGAATGATGGGTGGTACAACTTCTGTCAAAGTTGTTGTCGAACTACTTGGTTGATCTTTACCTTTGTCGTTCGACAGCTGCGGATTCCTGTAATCTTTTTTCCTTGTCGAAATCAAAGCATCATTCTGCTGTTTTGAAACCGACAACATGAGCACTTGCGACGGGGAAGCATTTCCACTATCAACCAGATTTTGACCTGGGTTTGGGAACGGATCAGTTAACACAGCTGAGGTTTGCGAACTTTTGAAGAACCTTCTAAGCTCAGCTTTGTATGGACAATCGGTTGTCCAATGATCCTCGTCACATATCATGCATGGAATTTTTGGTTTCCCTTTCCTAGGAGGGTTTGAAGAAGTTTTTTCAGGGGATGACCCACCCTGTTTCTTCTTCTTCCCTTTGTTTTGCTTCTTCTTGCTTCCTGGTTGATTGTTTTCTTTGCCTTTATCTGCTGATACGGCATTTACTTCCGAAGCAAGAATTTTGTCTTTTTCATTTTGATCCGAATTCTTACTGGCTTTCTTAGACGAAGCCTTTGTCGATTTCGCGTTTTCTGTGCCAATCACACCATCGCCGGCATGAGAGTCACTATTTGATTTAGGAGGAGGAGGAATTGAGAATTCCGGTCTAGGGGCGTCAGGTATTTTGTCGTAGAGCGTGCCAGACTGAGTGTAGACTAAGTCTAGATACTGTGCATGAGCAATAACTTGCTCCTCTGTTACGACTCCCCCCTTTGCCACATCTTCTGTTATAGCAGGAAGTAACGACTTTATAAACCATTCAGCTAACAGCTGATCGGGAATGTACGTTTTCACCATCCTACGACGATGACGCCACTCATGTATATGATCGGATATATGAGTGGTCGTTGTCTGCTTGAAGTTGGTTAAGATTTCCGTTCCCGTTTCATACCTTATCGGTAATTGAAAATGGGTTAAGAAAGTCGTGGCTAGAGAGCTGAAATTGTCGAACGAGGCTCTAGGTAATTCAATATACCATTTTGCCGCTAGACCCGTTAACGTCCTCTGGAAAAGGTGAAGCCTTATCGAATCATCATTTAGGGTGTTTGATGAACACCACAGATGAAAAGTCATCACGTGATTCGATGGGTCTTCACCTGGATTTCCATTGAATTTAGGAATGTCAGATGGAAGTTTGTGAGGAATCACTGGCCACCAAGGGGCGTAAGCAATCGGATCGTTGGTTAACCGATGTAAATCGGGTAACTCTAAAGTTGCCATGAATGGTAACTGTTGATTCAGGTTAGGTGAAGCATACCCAGGGTACGATGGGATCGCCTGAGCAGTGGGCCTTTGCATACCAGAATAATGTAATTGATGTTGGTATGACTGATACGGTTGGTGGACTTGACCACTGTAAAGCGGTTGGTTTTGACCGTTTTGAATATACGGTTGTCCACTGTTCGCAAAGATCTGCTGCTCAGAACCTTGGTACACTTGCTGGAATTGTTGTTGTTGGTATTGCACCAGCCATGGTTGTGTTGCGCTATACTAATTGTTGGACCAAGGTGTGGGGTAATTGTACCCGTTTGGACCTGTGTCGCCCCACCAGTTGGCGATTGTGGTTGTGTCACAGGGTCAAGGGGTTGTTGCATTACAACCTGAGAAATCTGAGGTTGACATACAACAGGCAACGTTTGAACTTGCGACACTGTCACAATAGCCGGTGTGGTCGGGATGTTCGACATAGGTACACACTGTTGCATAGAATATACAACCCTTGGTTGTTGAGGTAGCATAGGTACCCAACCACTTGATGTAATTCCAGTATAACCTGAATACTGTTGTGAACTCCCGTATGGATACCCTCCTGGAGGGGGTAGTGAAAGGGCATACTGCCCCCCATACGGTAGCAATCCGGAACTCAAGGGGCTTGTTTGTCCTTAGGGACTGGATTGCCCAAATTGACCTCCAAATGGATCAATCTGGCGAGTCTCAACATAAGAGTTGCCGGATATTATTCCGGATGAACAAACTGGAACGGACCACACTGTCGAAATAGTCCCTTGGTGGATTCCTTCTAGCGGTTGTGAGCTAGTCGGGACATATGGTATGCCGGCAAACATTGTCGGAGTGACGACAGGGGCTTCTGCTATCGCTGTGTCGTTCGACACAGTCCTAGATGTTGACGATTGTTCAGACATTTTGAGTCTATCTAATAGATTACCTAGCGATTCTACAGGAACTTCCACTTGTGGTGGACTAACTTCTGATGAAGGAAATAGAGTGACCCCGACTCCAAAATGGGTTGGAGTACTTGCTTGCGGATCCTCCACAATTTCCTCTATCACAATCAAATCAGGTGGAAGAGGAAGACCGTCAGGTTCGTAAAATATTTCTGGTGCCGAAGAAGGGGTTGAATCGATAGCGACAGTTGTTTGAGGAGCAAGACTCTCCGAACCGGTCACAGATGGAACTGGTTCAGTAACGCAAGTATTTGCTCCCAGACTAGGATCAGTGTTACTGTCCCTCTGTGGCTGTTGAACTTCTTCTATAGAGGCAGGGTTTCCAGAAATGTTTGGAGTAACCGGAATCTCAGATGTTGTTGGAACACTTGTTCTAACTTTGATAGGAGATTTCGAACCGGTTAAACGAGTTCGCTTTGTCCGTACTGTTTTCGATTCCGGAGACAAAGACGGTTGACTCGTAAGCCTCTGCGAACAACGGGGTTTCAATTGACTTTCTTCCATGATTGCGGATTACTCGATCAACCAAAATACAAAAGGGGAAAGTGTGTTTCCGAATTAAATGAATTTTTTAGACGCTTTTAGACACAACTTGATTTTTCACTTTTAAAGAGTCGAGAAAAAGCTAAAGATGACTCTAGTCTCCTTTGATGTTTTAACAAGCCCGAAGTGACAAATGCTCGGATGGACTTTTTCCATTATAGAGTCTGAAAAAGGCCAAAAGGAACTGTTCTGGAGTTCTAGGCAGAGGGTGTGCCAAACTTTTCGCAAAACCCCAGAATACTTTTTAGGGTACGGGCGGTCGATCTTCCTGAATGCTGTGTTCAGTGCATTGCGATCAGTAGGGCGGCCGACACGGCTTCCTAAGGATAAAGGTTTTATGCCTATAGGGGTCTCCCAATATATACGCGACGGTACATGGGAGCACAATCCGTACTGGCACTATCGTCCCTCAGGAGGAATCACCCACCATCCACGAGATCGACAGTCACCAGGCTTAACGACGCCGAAACACGTCTCTAGCCTAGACCTCTATGTTGTGCGTTATGTTGCAAAGCGTTGTTAAGTTCATTCAATTTATTTTAGGTTGATCTTTTTAGAAGTTTGCTTTCAAGGTTCACCACGAGATGTATGATACAATTCCTAAATGCAGTCTATAGATGATAAGAAAGCTTTATATCTTTTCAACTTTGAAAATCCTAGCTACTAAGGGAAAAGAAAGACACCATCTTTTCTCAAAGAGCAATCAGCACACTCTAGTGCATTTTTCCTAAATCCAACATGCAAACTATCAAATGCAAATGCACAATGCAGGTGTTTGTTCTCCGCTTTCTTAGTATTGATGCCTACAAAGAAAGCTTTTTGTACAACTTTGAATTTTCTTTTAAATGACGAATACAAACAAGTTTACTTTTTCGAAATCAGAGAGGGTAGAAGAGATTACAACAATTAACGATTTTCGAAATGAAGACTTGTTTCGACACTTAAAAGAGATAAACTCAAACCAATAAGCAAAAGCAAATGTATAATCAACTGTAAACAGCCAATGAACTCTCTCCTAAGATCACAATCAACAGATCTGAATCAAGGGCTACAGGATGATTATTTCACTCATGTAAAGGAAAATTGTAAATGACGCAAAAACACATAAAAACACTCACAGTCTTTTTGTACAAAAGGAGGCGGAATCTAAGCAGAGAAAAGGAGTTATCAGACTGGTACCTATGCTGGTTACAGGCTGCAAAAATCAGAGATCAAAACAAGGCAAAACAGAGCAGAGAACCCCAGTTGCACAAGGACAAACTGGTTCAGCGCAACCTCAACATAGGGGTTTTGACATTTAGCGCAGGTAGCCTTCACGGGACTTGCATTGAAATGCAGAATCCCTTCACTGGGTCTGCGCTGAAGGAGAAACTCTCGTTTCTCACAGGTTCTGGGTCACAGATTGCTACTTAATCAACTGTTTCAGGCCAAATAAAAGCAACAAGCAAGGTACAATCAAAGGGATGCTTTGAGGGGGTACTAAGATCTATCACAAAGGATCATCAAATCATTTGTGAGTCCATTGTCCAGATCATAGACAAGTCCAGTGATTGGATCAAAGCAGCAACTGTCTACTTTGCATCCGGGAATAGCAGATGCAATTCGATTGTTGCTGTCAAGTCTATGAAATAAACAATGATAGAAACACAAATAAAATGACTAAACAAATTTCCCCAGTGGAGTCGCCAATTTGTTGTGGGGAAAAATGCCTATGCAGGACGATCCTATCCACCTAAGGTGTGATAGTGCCTTAGCAACAAACAAAGACAGCTATTCTAGTATTCTTCCTTTATGAATTAAGAATGAAGAGAGATAGATGGACTAACTGGTGTCTTCTGTTTGTCCCTCGATCTGGTCTCTCTTCTCTTTGAGGGTTCCCAGCTACTTGCCTTCTCACTCGCCCAGCTTCAACAGGTTCATGCAAGATCACAAGAGAACAGCTACTTGCCTTCTTGCTTGTCCAGCTTCAACGGGTTCCTGTAAGATCACAAGAGAACAGCTACTTGCGACAAGAGAAGAACACTACACAAAGATAGATATTCACATTCATAACTAGTTTAGGATTAGAAATAAACTAAACATACTAATGCATTCATACATCAAAAATACATCAGCATATAGGAGAAACCAAGATAGCTTTATTGATGAATAACAAGGTTCAGGAAGAGATACAACCCAGAGGGCTCCAATCCAGCATCTTCTTCCCAGCAAATGGAATTCCTATCTTCACCCCCTTCAAAACATTAAGCACCCAATGATTCCAATCTCAAACCAACAGCAATTCTTTGCAATAACAAAATTCCAGCCCCCAGATCTCATGGAGGAGAGATCCTTATATAGATGTTTGGAGAGAGGATGAGTCAGCTTGAGATCTGACTAGTGTCCTCTCCCTCTGTCAGTTCTTGAGTCCACTTGGAGGTTCTTGCTTCCACTTGGAGATTTGGAACCTCTTACTCATCACCAGTCGAATTCCCTGAGGCAAGTGTCATTTTGGAAGCTTCCTGGGTTTTGACACCTTGAGAAATGAGCCTGCCACATGTCCACTCTCGTTCAGCGCAGGTAGCCAGTGTTCCATTTGACATTCAACGCAGGTAGCCAGTGTTGGCTTTGACATTCAGCGCAAATAGCTAGTGTAGCCACTGAAATGATCCTGAATTGACTTGTTTTTGAGTAGTTTCTGGTGGAGAACTTCTATGAATTGTTGTGGTTTGTTAGCCTTGTTCCTCTAGGGGTAGGAACAACATGTTTAGGGACTTTGGATCCCTTAGATTATGGACATTTCATGCTCAATGCTGTAAGGCACAAAAATGTCTATAACAGGCTTCACTACTGCCACACTTAAGGGTCACGCTGTTGCAATGGAAGATAACCACTCAAGCGGAGGCGTTGGAGATTGCCATGAGACTACATGAAACTCTGATGCAAGATCCAAACTTGGGGGTTCACCAAATACATGTGCAGCTGAAGAAACTATGCCTTGAGATGCAAAGTCTGAAGTAGGACAGGACGGTTCGACCAAAGGTGCATGAGGAGGTATGGTGCTTGAAATGTAAGAGTCAGGGCTATGACAAGGACCATTGCCCAGTCTTTGCGAACTATATTACAGGAGGAGGACCGATGCCTTTAAGGCCAGAAGCTCAAGAGGGACCTAGCACGGGGCCTACATTATGGTGTGCTATATGTCAGGTAGCAGGAAAACATGCCATGGATAACTGTCATTTGCTACAAAACTTTGTACAGACACCGCAATATCTGTTCTGCAACTTTGGTAGACCCTCTGGCATGATGAGCGTATTTCAGGAGTTATGAATTGATGATGGATAGAACTCCCGCATATAGGGTTCAGGCAGAAACGCAACCCCCTGACCAGATTGTAGGGATGGTGTGGATTAGATTTTAGTGGCATGGACAAGGCGGAGGCAGAGGAGGACCTAGCAAAGGTCAGGGACAGTTGATTAGCTACAATTGCGTAGGATCATGACATTATGCCTGCAATTGCACTAACCCAACATGTTCGTCGTGCAAGTATTGCACATATTTTGATCATGAAATGAAAGATTGTCCTACACTAATAGGAAGGATATGTAATAAAGGGGCGCTACCACCTATGCCGACTCAGAACCTACAAATGATGAGGTCTAAGCCACGAAGAGGATCCAAATGTAAATATAGTGCTTAGAAGTGGAATCACGACAAGAGATGACAAGGGGAAACATCTAGAAGACATTACATGGGTTCGCAAAGCTTCGACGAAGGAGACTGAGTTTGATTTGGAGCATGCACATGAAACCTTCATGGAATCCAAGAAGAGCTTCTTTGAGGCCTGCACCTCAGGAAGCAAGGATAAGCCTGATCAGGAGATGGACCCTTCTATGCTCACAGCCTTCCTAGAGACCAACATGAAGTTACTGTGTGATAGTAAGGTTGTGAAGGGGTTACAAGATCTCATCAATAGATGTGCTCGAACCACTCCGAGTGAGTTGTGCGTAGTGCAAAAGATTGGCAAGCATAAAACAAGGACGGGACAAGATATGAGACTGACTGCGCAGATAGGAGAGTATGAAATGGATCACGTTATTTTGGACTTGGGGTCAGATGCAAACATCCTACTGAAGCAGACTTGGGAACGAATGGAGAGACCCACGTTGCAATAGTCTCTGATTCAGCTAAGGATGGTGAATCAACAGAAGATCATCCCCATGGGGCGGATACAGGGGGTGACTGTGGATATTGAAGGTGCGAGCTTGCTGGTTGATTTTGAAGTAATAGAGATAGTGGGGGCTACTAATATGAACGGGTTAATCAACCTAAAGAAGTGAAAGATGATATTCGAGAAGAAATCGCTACGTGTAATAATACCTCTAGATCTTGCTGAAGGATCGTGTTATACAAAACCAGTCCGCGACTATGAGAGTGATGACAATTTGGAAAGTATCTATAAGATAATAGCACGAGGCCAAGATTGGGTGAATCTCACTGCGGATGGATGAATTATGTGGGATCTTGAGAGTTCTTGCACTTCAGACTCTGATGAGGAGTTAGAACGCTGGCAGAATCAGTTACAGGAAGTGACTACGTTGAACTAAAACATGATGACCCGATCACTGCACTGTATGTCCTTAGAGGTAAGAAATCCGCTTACTTATGATGGCCTAAATGAGGTAGATATCATTTTGGAGGAATTTGAAAGGGAGGTACCAGAAAAGTAGCGCTTCCAAGCGTTGGACTGGGCACTGTGTGCTACACCTGCAAGATGGTGGGGTATGCATAAAGGAAGCTTTGATTATTGGCGCGAATGTAGGAGGATGACGAGAACACGATTCGGGAAGCCTAAGATGTGAATGATAGACAAGTATGATGGGCAGGATGATCTGTGCGTGCATCTGGCCAAATGGGCCCATGCTTACGGAGAAAAGCCCCAACCTGAATGGGTTCACTTGTTCTGTCACACTTTGGATGTTGTTCCAATGAATTGGTACGTCAAAATAGAGCTCCGACATGGTACAGGTGAATGGGATATTTTGCATGAAGGATTCATAATGACATTCAGTTTTGAAGATGGCTTTGACTGTATTGATGAGGCGCTATAAGAAGTGAAAGCAACAATCTTTAGGATACCACAAGATCCTTTGGACCTGATTCAGCCTGAGTGGGCCACTTAGCTATGTCATGTACTGGAATGCTATAATGTGACCGCTGAAGAAGAAGATGAGGATTCGTGGAAGATTAGCATTCTGAAAATAGAAGGTCACCGCGAGGTTGAATGCCTCAGATTGAGATCCTGGACGTAATCGTGTTTGTTGAAAATGAAACAAGTAAACATTGGTATGGAGGCAGAACCAAAACTCGCAAAGATTTGAGACTACTGGGACGATGCGATGGTGGATGAGGTCATTAAATTGCTCCACGAATACCAAGATTTATTCCCTACCAAGTTTACAGATCTGAAGGGGATAATTGGGGACCTAGGAATGATGGAGATCACATTGAAGCCCGACACGAAGCCAGTTAAGCAAGTCTCAATCTGAAATATAAGGAGAAGGTCTACTTAGAGCTAGACAAAATTCTCATAGTAGGCATCATTGATCCTATGGAAGAATTTGACTGGGTAAGCCCAATGGTGGTATAGGAGAAAAAGAAGAAGGATAAAATAAGGATATGTGTGGATCTTAGAAAGCTTAATGATGCTTGCGTACATGATCCATTCTCGACTCTGTTCACTAATGAAGTGTGGACAATGTAGGCGGCCAGGAAGCATATTCCTTCACTGATGGGTTCTCTGGGTACCACCAGATCAAAATCGCACCAGAGGATAGGAGCAAAAGGACCTTCACAACTGAGTGGGGTTGCTTTCAGTACACTATAATGTTGTTTGGATTGAAGAATGCACTTGTCATCTTCTCACACGTAGTTATGGTTGTGTTCAAGGAATTTATTCATAAGTTCCTGGAGGTATATTTTTATGACTGGACCATGTTTAGGCTGGTAAAATGCCATGTAGCAAGATTTCTCCTGATGCTAGATACCTGTCAAAGATACTAGATCGTTCTCAATCTAAAGAAGTGTCTATCTTGTGTTCCTTTTGGGACCCTGTTGGGGCATGTGGTTTGCAAACAGGGCCTGATGGTAGATCTTGCAGAGATAGCAGTGATATTGAACTTGGAAGCACCAAGGAGTGTAAAGCAGTTGCACACTACCTTGGGGCATACGGTATATTACAAAAAGTTTATCAAAGGCTATGCCCAAATCATCGCGCCCATGGAGAAATTGTTGAAGAAGGATGTCACATTCTGGTGGAATGAGAAATGTAAGAAGAGCTTGGATGTATTGAAAGAAAATATGGTCATCGCGTCGATTCTAGTCTTCCCAAATTGGAAGAAAGAGTTTCATGTACATGTCAACACATCATGTATAGCACTGGGAGCACTCCTAACACAAGCTGGTAGAGAAGGCTTGGACCATCCTAGTGTATTCACAAGCCAAAGACTATCCAAAGTGGAAAAGAACTATTCCACCACCAAGCGTGAAGGGTTAGCCATGGTGTATGTGCTTCAGAAGTTTCGTAACTACTTGTTGGGAGGCCATTTTAAGATGTATATGGATCACTCCATGCTGAAGCACTTGGTCAATAAGCCTGTATTGGGGGGGATAATCTACAGGTGGCTCTTATTGTTCCAGGAATACGATTTTGAAGTTATTGTAAATCTTGGATGACTGAACATGGAACCAAACCATCTGTCGCACATCGAAAAGTGGGGGAACCCACTAACTTGGAAGAATGATTGCCTGATGCATAGCTATTTGCAGTGTGTGTCTTGGATGACCATTTTGAGGATATAATACATTTCCTAACGACCGGTACTGCACCGAAAGGATACACTATCCAGCCGAAGAAGGAATTAGTAATGCGCACGACAGATTTCTCTGTCAATGTTGGGCATCTGCACAAAATGAAGTCTGATGAGATATTTGAACGGTATGTACCTACGTTTGAAAGAAACAGCATCTTCGCAGATGCTCGTGGAGGCGCCACAGGAGGACATTATGCAGGAAGAGAAACTGCGCAGAAGATTCTACGCGCAGGGTTGTGATGACCAACCCTCCATTAGGACTCAAAAGCATATTGCAAGGTGTGTGATGTGTGTCAAAGAACTGGTAGGCAATTGCAGAGGGACAAGATGCCTTTGAATCCACAGATGACGTTGCAACCCTTTGAGAAATAGGTGGTATATTTTGTGGGACCCATTCAACCCCAAGGAAAGACAAGAGAAAGGTACATTATCACTGTGATAGAGTATCTAACTCATTGGGCAGAGGCACAACCTATGAAGGATTGCACAGGCGCGACCACTGCAAAATTCCTCTTTGAGCATGCACTGATGCGATTTGGATGTCCGAAGATCTTGATGAGTAATCATGGTATACACTTCCCAAACGAGACGATTAGTGTTCTGATGGAGGAATTTCAAGTATATCACCAGAAGAGCACGCCTTATCACCCACAGGCTAACGAGACAGTGGAACCATTCAATAAGGTGCTCGAGAACACGCTGACCAAGGTTTACAATGCTCAGCAAAGTCATTGGGACTTACGCATACCTGTAGTACTATGGGCTTATCGAACAACATGCAAAAAGTTGAATGTACAAACCCCCTTTAGGCTTGTCTATGGTGTTGAAGCGGTAATGCCTATGGAATATATTGTGCCTAGTCTTCACATAGCGGTGCTCATAGGTATGACAGGTCGTAGAGCCCTAGAGGAGAGGCTTTCCCAACTAGATGAACTTGAGGAAGAGATATTTTTAGCTGGATTTCATCAACAGGTCCAAAAGCATTGCGAAAAGGCATGGCATGATCGACTTATTAAGTTGCGCACATATAAAAAAATGACCTAGTTTTTTTATATGACAGTAAGTTTGATAAATTTCCAAGGAAATTCAGGATGCACTGGTTAGGACCCTATGTCATTAAGGAAATTACTGATGGAGGAGTGGTACAGCTAGTCAAATTGAATGGAGAACCCTTCCCAGGAAAGGTGAATGGAAGTCATTTGAAGCCATACACTGGTGGTCTGGCTAGATGACTAAATGAAGGTACACAGTCTTAGCACTCCAAGCAGCTAAAAGGAGGCGCGGGACTATAAACTACATTGTCTGGGTTGGGGAGCTACGTGATTGGAGGATGGTGCAAAGCAAGGGAGTTTCATAGGGTCTGTGGCAGTGCGGAGGGAGTTGCGCTACCGGAAAGTGACCGTTAAAGTCATTGTTCATGATTTGACAGTAGAAGTGAGGCCAAATGGAGTGGGCAGTCGACATTTAAGATGAAATTTATGGCTCAGATCCTTGAAAATCTGTCGCTAATCCAGCATTAATGAACTAAATTTGGGGGGAACGGTCAAATTTGAATTCAAAATGCCCTATAAATTACAAGTGGCTATCCAGCAAGAAACACTTGGCATTTTGAGTATTGAGTTGTTGAGCTCTCAGACACCTATGGACCAAGAATTATTCGAGGTTTTAAAGCGACTCCCACATTTGCGAACTTGCTAGAGATGTCATGAGCACTGTTAGAAAGTGTTATGTTAGCACCTGTAGAAATTATAAATACCAAACAAGTAGTAGAGGAGCCAGCATAGGAAATGGAAAGAGAGGCAGTAGTAGCTGCTCCGGAAGTGACCAAAGTATTGGCAGAGGTCCCTAAATCATAGAGAATTCCAATACCAAAGCCAAACCCAACTAAGGAGACCATGAAGGACAAGAAGGGCAAGAAACCTGCCATACTGGTGTGCCCATCACCAAGGAGAAACCCACCAAAGCCCACTTCACAAGAGAAAGGCAAGGCTATAAACCTAGAACCAGAGGAGGAAGATATCGAAGACATCACGATGGACAATGAGGATTTAGGAACTGAAGTGGAGGAGGATGGAGCCCAAGGTGCAAACCCTATTAATCGATTGTCGGAGTATGTCCTTCCGTGCAAGCCTAAGTCCAAGGTACCAAAGGACATCGATGAGAGTAATACTCCCCCGCAAACCCCTCTGTTGTTGGACAAAATTGTTTTTTACGGTTCACACTTGGCCAAAATGCCATTGTTAAAGATTGAATACTGGGACTTGGCAAATAGGAATAACCACATTGGAGCCACAAAGGTGGCTCAAAGGGTTAGAAAAGTCAGGGTTGCTCAACCTGCTCTAGATGTCGCACTATAACCACAACTCGTTGATAGTTTTGGTCATCAAGCACCTGTTGTGCTTGGTGCATGATGGGTGTTTGTGGCTGGAGGAGAGAATACCCATCAAAATATAGGTTGATTCACCGAATAACATACCTGTCATATACAGGTGAGAATCCAGACATGATCTTTGGCAGAAAAGGTGGTGAGTAGGCTCTCGCAGACTCAATGAGGAAAACTTCAAGTTGGTGAAGAAGCCACGCGGGTACGCTATCTCCAACATCTGTGACCCCACTGTTAAGGTAGCCACACAGTTCCTCGCATGAAAGGTAATGAGGAAGTGTCACGCCGATGAGGTGGTGGCGCCTATCGTCACACTCGCACAACAGTGCGCTAAAGGAGTCCAATTTAACTGGTCAGACTACCGTCGCGAAGAGCTCCTATCGAACTACCATGAAGCACAAGAGCTCAGCAAGATGTTCCACTATCTGTGGCTCTTGTTGTCAATTGTACTAGTAGCGTGGAGCTACCAAAAGATAGCCAATTCCCTTCGATCATGCTAGACCTCCCTAAAGTAGCAAAGTACACTTCATTTTGGGCGACCAAGGATGCACAGCAAGTCTAGGACAAAAAGATCTTCTATATCTTGATGGAGATGAACATCAGGATGGCCATCAATTGCAAGCCGTGATTATCATCTACGGTGTACACCAACCTGCAGGGCTACGCCGAGTTCAAATATGATTTCCATCTAGTATCCATCAGGGCATGGAAGGACTCTACGCAGAAGTGGTACGACTTACCGTATTGGCCATAGATGATACCATTAATGCAGTGCTTGATCAATGGCCGGCGGAGTGGTACACTACCACAGACTTGGCAGTGGGCAGAATAAAATCTGCCGCATAGAAGAAGAAGGAGGAGGCCAATCTAAAGATGGCACAGCTGGTCGAGAAGAGGAAAAAGGAGGCCAGTGGTAAGGCCCAGGCGGATTAGGCAGGAAAGAAGGCAAGAAAGCAAATAGGTGGAATAGAGTGTGGCTCTGACAAAGGCGCAAGGTCGCCTTTACCTAAGACAAAAGAGGAAGAAACATAACAACATGGCACGGACACTCAGGAGACGTCTGCCCGCATTAAGCGCCTAAGAGAGCTAGAGAAAGGAGGTTCCAGGAAGAAATCAAATGCGACCAAGACCTCACTAGACCCTATCACATTGACAGAGGGTGATTTACATGATATCGATGACACAGTCAGGGATGTCACCACTAAGGCCCTGCAACAATTTGAGCAATAGCAGCAGATCATCCTAGGGGCTATCCAGACCGGGTTGCAAGAGTTGAAGACCCATGCATTCCAGGCTGGTATGGTGTCTACCATCTTGGTTATTGGCACTTTAGAGGCTGCTGATATGCTGCACACGAAGGCTTCCAGTGTGATAGTGCTTCCGGATGGAGTACTATCCATCGAAAATGAGGCTGACAGGCCCACTGTTAGTGGCCTGAAGGGAGTTGGGCTGAACCTGGAAGCACTTCCGCGCAAAGCACTCCACCTCTTGTAGGACGGAGTAATTGTATATCTAAGGGCCTGTAAGCACCGAGCAATCCAAATAATCAGTGAACAATGGATCAACAATGAGAATATGGCCCTACAAAGAAATGTTTCCATTGCCACTGAGACTGAGGTGACTAATCAGAGTAAGAGGATTATGTAGGTTGTTGAGGAGGCATGCTGAATGGTCCCAGAATTGGCCATTCTGGAGGAGGCGCTAGTTAAGGTACACATCCGTAAGTTGGCCACAGGGGTGCACGACACTCGGACTCATATGGCGTGGGTTCAGTTCGAGTTGAACCTGCAAATTACCGAGCTATAATTGAGGGCCTAGCATTCAACACCACTAGAAGTAAAGGAACAGCGGGCAACCGCTATCACAGAAGCAGCAGTGGCGGTGGATAATGCAGTAGCAGACTGCATGCAATTGTTTGAGCAATGATTTGAGCTCTTGAAAAGCTTGCAGGAGGACCCCAATATACAAGGCTAGAGAGGGAAGCGCACGAGCTACAACAGCGCTATGATGAGGTTAAGGGCACATCACGAATCGTCGCTCTGACATAGAGGCTAGCCAAGCTGCAGGAGGCCAGGTAGCTAAAGGAATAGCTTGATGCAGCGCTGCACAAGGAATAAGTGTTGAAGGCGAGACTAAATCCCTGGTTGGAGGAAGCTTATGCAGTCACAGGAAATATTAAAGGCAAGCTTGCGACTTTTCAAGCGATGCAACAAAGTATTGAGGCTGACAACGCAGGAGTAGTGACCAAGAAAATAGTGGAAGACGCGAAGCAGGCGGCAGCTCAGTGCACGACCGAGGTAGTGGTCATACGGGTCAAGCTGGAAGTTCAAATTTATCTTTATAACACCCAAGTCACCTACTATCCCCTTCAAATTAGAAAACTTTGTTGGAAATAAGTCTTTTTATTTCTGCAATAACTCCATGACTTTGTCAAATTTGTCCTCATCCCAGTAATCACCTTATCATAGCATTACACTTATACTCCATTCAATTTTACAATTTATTTTAAGGGAAATTGGTCCCATAATTTCTAGTCGGAGCCACCATTCCAAATGGAAAAGGATCTGGTCTAAGGTCTCGACTTGGTGGTTTTCCCCCATTGTTGAGGCAGACATTTTAAGCCTTCAACATTTTTAGTGTTATAATGAGGACCATCAGACGTCTAATCCCAAATCAAAATATCATTCTAAGATTTAGTCTCCCTCGAAGACACCACCAACTTCAAGATCACATTCTAAATCACCTAATACTCGATCTCAAGTTGTTGAAACAATCACTAAATATCCTAGCACACTTCCAAACTCAGTTGCTCAAACTTCTACAGAAGCACTTACAGAGCCCCCTGAAGTCCAAACTTTGATTTAAATATTGGAAGGAAATTCCGTTTTTGGATAAAAATTTGTTCAATCCAATTTATTGAAAGGAAGTGTTACTTCATCCTTATAGTCTTCTAGTGTGTTAACTAGATCCTAGAGTGAGAAAATTGGAGTCAAACCTTTTGATTTTTCATTACCTACACATTGAAAAAATAAAATCACTCCAGAGACTCAATCTTCAGCTAGTTGTATTACATTGTCCTCTCCACCTCATACTCCTTTTGTCAATCCCACTTCTTCCTCTACCCCTTTACCTTCCTCTTATCATCCTTTCATATCTTCCATTCACATTCCTCAGCCACAATCAATGGGTGTTATTGTAATCCCTAGCACTACAAGGGAAACCTCTTCAACTGCTCAATCTCCTGCAGCCTCCACATCATCTGTAACTTAATTTTTTCCTAGTACTCCCCAGAATGGAAAATAGAACATGGAACAACCCAGCGGATGTTTAGATGACTCCTACAGAGGAACAACTTAACAATTTCATGTTGGCCATTCATCTGAATGGGGTCTTAGAAGAGGATTGTGTTTGTCGAATTTTTCCTTACACATTTGAAGGATTTACAGGGTCTTGGTATTTCTCTCTTCCTACTGGACCAATAAATAATTGGGATATGTTTGAAAAACAGTTTTTGTTAAAAATTGGGGATAACCGAAAAACTTCCACTTTTATTAATGATTTGTCAAATCTTAGGGAAAACCCAAATGAAAAAATTAAGGATTTTAACTCAAGGTTTAACAAATTACTAAACAAAATCCCAGACACTTCCAGACTTAGAACTGATGTGCAGATTGAATGGTACATTAGCACTCTTCCTTCAAATATTTCTATGTTTGTAGATAGAGCTAATAAAAAAATACTACTTGATAACATGAAAGAAGCTATATCTGTGGAAAAGAGATTTCTATCCGTTGACAAGAAGTCTACTACAGAAGAAACGAAGCAAACCAAAAAAGTTAGTTTTAAAGATGAATCCAAGCAAAAGACTTCCAAAGATCCTTACGATTTGGAGGGATTACAAAAGCTTTTGAAGACAATGTCTAATAAGATGGTATAAATCAAGAAACAAGTTGTTTGTTCTTCAAGGAAGTCCTTTCGGTCTTTCAAGACAGCAACAAAAAATTTAACTCAAAGAATTAAATTCAGTCCCTGCATCTCCATTACCTTCTACTATTGTTACTGCAAAAGCCTCAAAATGGAAAATAAAACCTCCAAATTTCCCTACAGATAAGTTTGATTCTTCCGATTTTATTTTGATTGGAGATAGATGTTGGAATTTCTAAGTCTAACTATTAGAAACCCTTCATGTACTTTCTTCTTTATTCCTTCCTACTTTTTTTGATTAATTAACAAGTTATTTACAAAATAAATACTGAAAATAAACACAAGTACATGCTCGAAACATTACAGATCATCAACTGAAGGAAACAAAAACAAGCACACAAATGATACCGCTATTTTTGGACTAATGTCCTCAGAAAAACCCGATGCGGGAAAATCGGTGCAGCTATCTGAGGGTTTGATTTATTAAGCAGTTTTAGAATACAATCTAGGTGCAAAATCCAGCTCACCTAAGAGAGAAAAATCTTGGCAGTAGCACCTCTCAATCTGAGACAGACGTTTCGGCTAAAACCCCAAATAAACACTCCGGCAGCTCCTCAGCTCCAATCTACCCCATGCAAAACCCCAACGTCAGCCTCTAGGGATTGTGTCAACCTCTTCTTCCTTCTACGTCAACTTTCTCGGTAGTTCCAGTAGTTCCTGGAAGTTCTGGCTGTTCCTGAAAGTTCTGGCTTCTTCCCTCTGCGTCAGCTTTCCCGGCAGTTCCGGTAGTTCTCGGCAGTTCTGGGTATTCCCAAAAGTTCTAGGTTTTTCCCTCTACGTCAGCTTTCCCAGCTATTCTAGCAGCTCTAGTTGTTCATGAAAGTTGCAGCTTCTACCCTCTGTGTCAACTTTCTTGGATATTTTGGTAGTTCTCGGCAGTTCCGACTGTTCCCGACAGTTCTGACTTCCACCCTCTGTGTTAGCTTTCCCAGCTATTCCCGCAATTCCTAACAGTTCTGACTTCTTCCCTCTGCGTCAGCTTTCTTAGCTACTATGCTAATCCTCCCAGCACTATCTCTACCTCTCTTCTTCTATATTCACTGCCCCTCAGTTGCAACTCTGATCACTCTCTCAACTTTCTCAACAAACCCAGCCCCAGAAAGTCGAAATCTTGATATCTTGGTGTATTCTCCAAGTGACTCTCAAGCCTCCTCTTATACTTTTCTTGTTGACAAATTAACGGTTGAGATTAAGTCTCTAATCAACGGCTAAGATTAGATATGGCTTGATACGTGACTTTTGGACCATTCTAACACATTTTTATATTAATTCACATTAATATTTTATTTGCCCTGAGTTTAGACTTAGGGACTCCATTAAAATAGTAATTATTTTAATATCTCCCAAACTGTTTAGAATCTGCCCAAACCCTTTATGGGTATTGGAGATCTCATGTGCCTTAGCCTCTGCACTAATTTTAATGGCTAGAGAACATCTGATTCTAACCCAAATCAACACTCCCTCTTAGCAAGCACTGTGCTCTAGCAATACTCCTCAGTAAGTATCACCCTGATCATCCGACCTTGGTCCCTGTACTAATGCTAGGCTTGCTTCCTATCATCTACATTGTTGCATCTCATACTGCTTGTTGGGAGTGGGATCCCCCAAGGACAGTTTTGGGGCTAAAAGCCCATGTTTGAGTCAAATTTTGTAATAAAAGTGTAAAGACTCCATATTTTGTGGTCGCGGAGCGAGAAGGTGTCATAAGTCATCAAGGGTTATCAGCCCTTAGTTTTGTAAAGTAAAGTTGGATGTAAGAGATCTACCCATGGTCCATGATCCATGGGATTGTATAAAAAGAGCTAAGTTCTAAGTAGTTAGAGACACACAATGTAACAGAATCGTAGGTTTGAAGTAAGAAGTCTAAGTCTTGGGTTGTAGTGTAGGTAGAGGCTCTTCATCTGAGTGCGTAGAGGCCTAGGGTAGAAGTCTGTAGCTAAGTGCGTGGACCCCTGCAGCTATGTATGCAGGGTGGATAGAGTCTGTAATCACTTGGAAGATATCAATAAAGAAAAATATTCGGCAATTCCTGTGTCTTTGCTCTACTGATGCATCTTGCTATATTATGTATGAATTCGCTTTATTATGCTTATGTGATGCACGAATGAATGCACTTACATTGAATAATTGAATGCATTTATGAATATTTGTTTACCATAATTGTTTGATAAGATAAGCAAGTCACTTAGATTAACTTTGGAATCTGCACGGCACGTTGCCATAGAAATGCAAAAGCACCTAAGCAGCAAGCTAGGGCTACGTAAAGGTCAAGCATACCGTTTCATGGAGGTATTGAAGGACAGAATAAAAGCCTCGTCTTGCAAGCCCTAGAGTGAAGCGACCTATGCGAAGGTAGGGATAGAGGGGATCAAACGACATCACAACCATCTCAGGGTGCGGAAACTTGGTTCCAACATCCCCCCATACTACTTCAGGTGAGACTTCGGTCTGCGTCTACAAGTTGATGCCAAAAGGGCCAGTAGTGTAGGGATTTGTTTGGCTAACTAACATTGAAATTGGTTCAGGTCCCCTCAAGCCAACATTGCTACCAATGGCCCTCTCACTACCACTGTTGCATCGGTACGGCAACTCCCTCTCATCCTGCTACATTGTGCTACCCATAGCACTGCCACTGCTAACTGCTGAAGTGCAACTCAATTATCGAGAAGTAAGTAACTGATCTCCCAACTTCGATGTCTCTCTCAGGCTAGAGACACCCACGAAGCTAAAAACTCCCTCTGTCGCTGACAAGTGCTCCTTATCTAACCTCTATGCTATTTCAACTACTCCATGCATCTCGCATCATTGCACACCTCTCTGTGCCATCCTGCACTGGTGCAACATTCTTGTGCTTCTCACACTGTTGTCTCACACTATCATGGGAATCATGCACTGTAGCTCCCTCTGTTGCTCCAGCCTCATCCGTCTCTACTGACATCCGCCAGTATTACTACTCATCACGGCTCTTGTAGCAAGGTGTAATCCAAGAGGCTGGGTACCTCGAGAATCCTACCCCTCATCACTTATAGTCTGTATGACTATAGCGCGATGCCTCCCCACTTTTTCTCAAGTGGCGTGTGAGCACTCATTGCACACATCATCTATCTCCTCTATCAACTCCTTTGAGTCTCTCTACTTCCCACCTATAAGTTCTCAGTTTGACTCCTACTGAGTCTCTCCACATCCCATCTGGATGTTTTTGGTTCAACTCCTGTTGAGTCTCTCTATTTCCCGTCTGGAAGTTCTTGGTTCAAATCTTGTTAAGTCTCTTTACTTCCCATCTGGAAGTTCTCGGTTTGAATCCTACTGAGTATCTCTACTTCCTATCTGGAAGTTCTCTTCTAGAACCCCTCTGAGTCCCGATTTCCCTCCTGGAAATCCTTCCTCCCATGTCGAGATGCCCCCTACTATGATCATATGTGTAGCCACACCAATGATGCAGATTTCTCAGCTAGAAACCCTCGGTAGCAACTCCCTCCTCCTTGGCCTTTGCCTATTAGGTATTGTTCTGACAAAAATACCCCACCAGCTCCACTCTACAACTTACCCACAGCCTCCTAAACCCTAGCAGCCTAAAGGTGAGAGCTCCTAGGCTTTGCGTAGTCCCAACACTAGAAAACTAGCTTCCTCAACCAATTGCATCAGCCCTCCTAAGCTCTGCGTGGCTTTGCATAAGCCTGTCATTTCCTCCCTCTACCTCTGTGCAACCTCTTCTTGGCTCGAACTTGATGACGTAAGCACTGTGTCACCCCTCGCTTGCTGCTTTGCTGCTAAGAATAGCTTCTGTCACTTGGGAATCCTATTTTCTGTTGCTGTTGTTTTGCTCTGCTGATGTCCTCAGTTATCCTATGATCTGCAACCACCCTTTGATACCATGTTGGAATTTCTAAGTCTAACTGTTAGAAACCCTTCATGTACTTTCTGATTTATTCCTTCCTACTTGTTCTGGTTAATTAACAAGTTATTTACAAAGTAAATACTGAAAATAAACACAAGTACATGCTCAACACATTATAGATCATCAACTAAAGGGAATAGAAACAAGCACACAAATGACACCGTTATTTTTAGACTAATGTCCCCAGAAAAACCCAATGTGGGAAAATTGGTGCAGCTATCTGAGGGTTTGATTTATTAAGCAGTTTTAGAATACAATCTAGGTGGAAAATCCGGCTCACCTAACAGAGAAAAATCTCGGAAATAGCACCTCTCAATCTTAGACAGATGTTTCGGCTAAAACCTAGATAAACACTCTAGCAGCTCCTCAGCTCCAATCTTCCCCACGAAAAACCTAGCGTCAACCTCTAGGGATTGCGTTAGCCTCTTCTGCCTTCTACGTCATCTTTCTCAGTAGTTCTGATAGTTCCTAGCAGTTCCGACTATTCCTGGTAGTTCTGAATTCTTCCCTTTGCGCCACCTTTCCTAGCAGTTCCATCAATTCTCGACAGTCCCAGCGGTTCCTGATAGTTCCAACAGTTCTCGGTAGTTCTGGCTGTTCCCAGCAATTCTGGTAGTTCTCAACAATTCCGGTTGTTCCTGGAAGTTCCGGCTTCTGCCCTCTGCGTCAGCTTTCCCGGTTGTTCTGACAGTTCTCGGTAGTTTCAGCTATTCCCAGAAGTTCTAGCTTCTACCCTCTGCATCAACTTTCCTGGCTGTTCCACCAGTTCCCAACAATTCCAATTGTTCATGGCAGTTTCATCTTCTGCCCTTTGTTCCATCTTTCCTGGCAGTTCCCGACATTTCCGACTTCTACCCTCTATGTTAGCTTTCCCAGTTGCTGCTCTGATCCAAGATTAAGTCCCTAATCAACAACTAAGATTAGATCTGGCTTTATCCATGACTTTTGGACCATTCTAATACATTTTTATATTAATTCACATTAATATTTTATTTTCCCTAAGTTTAGACTTAGGGACTCCATTAAAATATTAATTATTTTAATATCTCCCAAATTGTTTAGAATATGCCCAAATCCTTTCTGGGTATTGGAGATCCCATGTGCCTTAGCCTCTCTACCAATTTTCATGGCTAGAGCACATTCGATGCTACCCCAAATCATCAATAGATAAAATTCCCACACTCCTTTTCTTTTTACTTTTGAAATTTTTAATAAGAATGCTCATAACTGTTTAGTAGATTCTGGTGCATCATCAAATATCATGCCTTATTCAGTTTGTCTCAAATTGAATATTTCATCTTAGAAATCTATTGTTCATATTTTCAATTAGATCGGACAAAAGTCAAAGTTTTAGGAGGAATGAATTATGTTTTGATTAGATTATCTTCAATTTCGAAAGTTTGTCAAATAATCAATATCTTGGTCACAGACATCCCTGAATTCTATGGTCTTATTTTAAGCAAGGAGTGGTCCGTGAAACTACATGGTTATTTTACCACTGATTGGTCACATCTTTGGCTTCCCTACAACAGAAAACATAATCAAATTCGTGTCGATAGGGAAAACCATATGAAGTATTCAGTGACTGATTTAGATGAGGAAAATGAACCAGTAGTATTTACAAACAACATTCTTGGAAATTATTCTCTTGAATCTTTCTTTGGTATTTTTCCAGCACAAAACTCCCCCTTTTTTATTTGATTCTATTTCATCTCAGATTGAAAATGTTTCTCAAACAGATTCTTCTAGATGTATCAATATTGTAGAAAATATTGTAAATAAGTGTGACAAATTGTTTTGGACTCTTTACTTTGATGTATCAAAATCTAATGTTGGTGCAGGAGTTGGTTGCATCCTAGTAAACCCAGATGAAGAGAAAACTATGCTTGCCTATAGATTGGAATTCGATTTCACCAAAAACATTGTTGAATATGAAGCGTTGGTACAGGGCTTGCAGAAGGCCATTAGTCTTGCCATCAAATATCTTAAAATTTTCAGTGATTCAAATATTGTCATAAAATAAGTTAGAAACAACATCCATTATGTTTCTAATCACCTAAAACATTACCAATCTTTGATCCAAGATCTAACTTCCCATTTCACTACATTCAATATAGCTTTGATCCTAAGATTACAGAATGCTAGTGCTGATCTCCTAGACAACATTTCTTCCATGCTCATTCCACTTGAAGATTTTAGTCCTAATAGATTTTCAATTGAATTAATTTTTCGTCCCTCCATTCAAGATAACGTAGCCAACTGGTGTGTATTTAACGATGACAATGACATCCTAAGTTTTTTAACTTTTGACAGATCTTACTCTGATCAAATCATTGATGACTATGAGCATGACAAGAAACAAAACAATTCTTCTGAGAAGAACAATTTTCCTAAGCACATAATAAAATTAGAAGACTTGTATGGCTTGAAAGATAGAGTCAAAAAAGTGACCAATTGTAAACTTCAAAGTTCTACTTTAAGATTTGAATTGGTTAACCTAAGATCTAATCATAACCCACAAAACATCAATTTATGCCTTGGACTTACACCAGATGAAATATCTTCTTTCATACATCTATCGAAAATATAATGGGATATATTTTCTTGGAGTTATGATGATAATAAAACCCATGAGAAATATTTCATTCAACATACCATACCTATGTTGCCATATGTACAACCAATTCAAAAAAAACTTAGGAAGATTCACCCCAATCTAAAAGCTTAAATTAACACCGAGCTAAATGAGTAGTCAAATCCAAAATCATTTTCCTAGTCAAACATTCCAAGTGAGTTTCGAATCTTGTGCCAGTTAGAAAAAAGAACGCAGACATTTGAATTTGCATAGATGTTAGGAACTTAAATAAAGCATGTAAAAAAGTTAACTTTCCTTTGCCTTTGATCGAATAAATTTTTCAATTTGTTGTAGGTTCTGAACTAATGTATTTCCTAGATGGTTTTTCAAGTTATAATCAAATCCTCATCCATCTTGATGATACTGAAAACCACATTCAGAACCAAATGGGGAACATATTCTTATCAAAAGATGCCTTTTGGGTTGATTAATGTAGGAGCGAAATTCCAGAGAGAAATGGATATTTCTTTCAAAGGTTTGATCAATAAATCAGTTGTTTTTTACTTAGAATAACATTACAATTTATTTTAAAAAGAGAATAATCATCTGCATGACTTAAAACAAATTTTTGAAAGGTGCAGAAAATTTGGAATCTCCTTGAATCCTAAGATGTCAATATTTTCTCTTAGTGAAGGTAAGCTCCTAGGATTTATTCTTTATAAGGAAGGAATTTGTATAGACCCTGATAGAATTACAGGAATATCAGAAAACACCTTGCCTCACAACAAAATGTCCATGCAATCTTTTCTTAGTCAGATTAATTTTGTCAAGTGATTTGTCCCTGATTTTTCACAGATTGTCCTACCCTTATAGACCATGATTAAAAAGAAAGCAGCCTATAAATGGGGACAAACTGAAAGAAAGGATTTTTAATCAATAAAGAAATCCATCATAGATGCTCCCTCATTATCAACACCCAATTTTTCTAAAGAATTTGTTCTATACACTTTTTCTTCTGAACAGTCCTATGCAGTAGTGTTCACCGAACCTAATGAAAAAAAAATTGAAGCTCCCATTGCCTTCTTTAGTTCAAAACTACAAGGAGCTGAGATAAAGTATTCAAAAGTTGAAAAACAGGCTTTTCAAGTTTTTAAGTCAATAAAGAATTTTATGTGTTTCCTCCTAAAAGCACATACGAAAGTAATTGTTCCTTTCCCTACGGTCAAACAATTAATAATCCAATAGGAATTAGGGGAAAAGAGAGCTAATTGGGTTACTTCCCCACAAGAATATGACCTAGAGATAAAACCAACTAAAATAGTAAGAGGATAAAGTTTTTGCAGGTCAATAGATGGAGATTTTGACACTTCAGTTGATGAAGATTTAGGTAATGACCTCCACATTTTAGTGGTATGCCCTTGTTCACACTAAATCTCAATATGTTGATTTAATTTTCTATTTAAAAAATGGTTATGCTCCAATAGAACTAAATTACAAAAGAAAAATATCTTTGAGGCTTAAAGATAATTAGTATCAACTATTCAATAATGTCTTTTTTAGGAGGAATTATGATTTTGTTTTACTGAGGTGTCTTGAGAAACCTGAAGCAAAAAAAGTGTTGCAGGAGTCACACAATAGACAAGTTGGTGGAAATTATATCGGAGAAACTACTGCTCATAAGATCCTACATGCTGGTTATTATTGGCTGACTATATTCAAAGATGATCATGCTTATGTTAGGAAACACAAATTCTACCAAACTGCTTCAGGGAGGGCAAAGTAACTAGCCTTGTCTTTCCCAACCAATTAACATTGATAAACCCTTTGAGAAATGGGGATTAGATGTTTTAGGTGATATCGTTCCTCACTCATCTAAAGAATGTAAGTACATTTTGACTGCTACAAACTATTTCACAAAGTGGGTGGAAGCAATACCTCTCAAGGTGGTCAATTCTGAAACTATAATCAATTTTGTTGATCAATTTATAATTACCAGTTTTGGACTTCCTTTTTCTCTTATGTTTGACAACACATCTTATTTTTATGGAAATGCTATTACTAAATTTTCTCTAAAGAGAGGTTTTAAACTCAAATATTTTGCAAACTTTTATCCTTAGGGAAATGGCTTAGTAGAATCTACCAATAAAAACCTCATAAGGATCATTAAATGAATTGTTGACCAAAATCAAAAGAATTGGCACAAAGCTCTAGTCTTTGCCCTATGGGCTGACAGGATTATGTTGGAAATAATACTGAGAGGGGGGGGGGGGGGGGGGGTGAATCAGTATTATCAAATTCTTATCAATCTATCTTCCTTATTTATACTTTGAATAATTCTTCAAATATTGATCATTACTTTGTATGTCAGTATCATAAAATAATGAGTAGGAACAAGAAAAGCAAATAGTCACACAAAAGAACACCAGATATAAGGTGGAAACCCAATGTGGGTGAAAACCACCTGCTGCAATATGTCTCTATCTTCTTTCAATTAGAAATTCCTTTTACAATGATTTTGTACTGGTGCAGTCCTTTACCAGTACGCAGGCTACAACCTGCAGAGAGCTACAACCCTCTCTCGTTCTCCAGCTTCTCCTGGAAGGGAGCTACAAACCCCTTAGCTCTTGTACTAGCCAAGATACTAGTACGTAGGTGCTGGCCTACTGAAGGCTACAACCTTCTCCTTCTTCCAGGGACCACGTTTCATAAATTTTCAGACTGGATCCATGAACATCAATCAATCATCAAGTATATCTGCATCAAACAAACTCCTTTCCCAATTAGCACTGAATCAAGTAAACACTTCTCTGACAGTTGTACGCAGAACACAGTAATAGTAACCACACACCAAATTCTGAACCCAGAATATGCAGCAATAGACAGAGGCAGCTAGATCATAATTTAAATATATATGCTACTTCAACAACTTGAAACCTGTGTGCAGATCTATAAAGGATAATTCCTTCTTTCAAATATTCAGACATTAATTAACCCAGATTGTCAGATTTAGAGATCAAGCATGCGCCTCATATAACAGATCAAAAACATGCAAAGATACTATTATTCAAGCATGAAGATTATGACCCATCAAAAGAACTTATCCTTCTTTATGCGCTAAGGTTCCTCCTTCATTCAGATCCAGATCTGCACCATAACCCAATCACAAATATTTTAGATCTAGCACTTATTATATATTCAATTCATTCGATGATGCTTTGCCAAATGATCTCCTTCCTCTTTTATAGTCTTAGGCCTTCCACAATACCACGGTCCAAAACTATAGGATCAAAAAAACTTTTGGACTAATACCATGAACCAACCATGAAAGTGTGTGAGATCAATGCTTTTGGATGCAATACCACGATCCAAAACCATAGGATCAAAAACTATAGGACTAATACCATGAACCAACCATGAAAGTGTGTGAGATCAACACTTTTGGATGCAATACCACGGACCAAAACCATAGGATCAAAAACTGTCGGACTAATACCATGAGCCAACCATGAAAGTGCGTGAAATTTTCTCTTCATGAAAGGAACTTTTCTCTGCATGAAAGTGCGTGAACTTTTTCTCTACATGAAATAAACTTTTCTCTGCATAAAAGTGCGTGAACTTTTCTCTCCATGAAATAAACTTTTCTCTGCATAAAAGTGCGTGAACTTTTCTCTACATGAAATAAACTTTTCTCTGCATAAAAGTGCGTGAACTTTTCTCTACATGAAATAAACTTTTCAAAGCATAAAAGTGCGTGAACTTTTCTCTACATGAAATAAACTTTTCTCTGCATAAAAGTGTGTGAACTTTTCTCTACATGAAATAAACTTTTATCTGCATAAAAGTGCGTGAAATTTTCTCTACATGAAAGAAACTTTTATCTTCATGAAAGTGCGTGAGCTTTGCTGCACTATAATTTATCATCTGAGATGAGTGGGTTTCCATCAAGTACAACATATGTATCATAATGCCAACAGATTACCCATAAAACCTCTCTAGGCACATCTCCTTATCACTTAGTGTATGGAAAAGAAGTTACCTTACCTCCTAATCTAGCTCTTCCTTCACTAACCTTAGTGTAATCTATAGAGGAACAACCTTTCTCTGCTTTACAATTGAGAATGTCCCAAATTATAAAGTTAGAGGAAGAAAGAGATAAAGTCAAACAATTCTATGCTCACCACCAACAATTGGTCAAATATTCATTTGATACAAGTTCATTAAGTGATAAAATATTTGAAATGGGTGACTTAGTTCTGAAATGGGATAAGGCCCATCAAGAAAATGGAAAACACACAAAATTTCAAAAGTTTTGGCTCAGCCCATTTTAGATCATGGAGAAACTAGGCCCATCAACCTTTATCCATCAAAGATTTACAGGGAAAGAGGGATTTTCTTCTTGTTAATGGGATAGTTTTTAAAAAATAACTTTCTTGAAAATACTTATCCTACTATAAATATCTAAATAATCATATGTACATATCGGTCTCTTTAGACTAGTGGCATTGGGTAATAATCTTTTGGCTTCATATCGGGGTCTCTCATCATTAACATGAAGGTTGATTAATTAAAGAAGAAATTATTAGAAAGAAATTATAACATTGAAGTTTAGTATTGCATCTATTACAATCTCTAAAATCTTTATATCCATTAATTTTGAAATATTTCATGGCTTGAGAACTTTAAAAGTTCTTGTTGTCCTTTGATTAGTCATGAACAGTTTTCTTTAAAAAGTAAAGACTATTTTGAAGTTTTAGCATCTTTCAACTTTAATTGTCATCCACAATTAATTTACCTCCCCATCCACTAATTTTATATTTTTTAGAGTGTAATTCAAAAATATTTAAAAACTTGAAAGAGAAGAGGTCTCATCTTGAGTTGATTTACAATGATCATGGGAAACTATTGATGTTGACATTATCACAACTGGTCACCAAGCCAGGATAATGGCTTATGGCTTCATAACTATAAGACAGGATGTCTCAACATGAGTCGACTTGTTCAATATCATTATAGCCTATGAATGGCATTGCCATTATCTAGCCACTAAACCAAGACAATGGATTTCAAGCAGCTAAAAGGAAAAATTTTAAAAAGAAAAATTAATACCTCTAAATTATTACTATAAGTGGATGGGATACAAAAGAATTGTAGAAAGGAAGTTCATGACACAAATGAAAATAGTTATCCACTCATTCACTGGCAGCGATTTGAGTGCAATGTACCATTTGCCATTGCCTCAATGCAAATATAACAAACAGTTTGTGGAGAAATTAATGAGAAAATATGATCATGTGTCAAAGCCTATTAGGGCATGGAGAAGATATCTGAAAAAGCCTAAGCAAGAGGAAAAAGGTATGTATGTTGTTGACTCTCTCGTTGATCCCTATTGTCAAATAGTTGTCATGATATGTAGGCTCTTTTCTTATTCTAATACTCATAAATTTTTCGATCAATGCACACCATTGATCAATGCAGTCTCAGAAGGATATATATTAGATTAGGTAAATATATTGCCTGATACCTTAGCTACTCATATCCTGAATTTTAGAAGTAAGCGTAAGGTTTCAGAAAATATAATTCCTCCCTTCTACATGAGTGCTTATGTAATGGATGCCTTGTGTTTCACTATGGATTTCACCTCTATGGGATGGAAGTGGACCTTAAAGGACGTGGCTACTATCTATATATATCACGATATCCTTTGGGACTCAAAGTATCAGCCTCATTTTTATAAAATCTACCATGAAGTAATGTTGCATATTTATCTTATCATCATTGACAAGAGAACTCTTAGGATTTCCCGAGAAGTTGAAACCAACTTGCTCAGTGTTGGAAATTGGTTTGGTGAGGAGTTATTTACCTATTTCTAAGTCTTTGGTAGTCTCGCTAACGCCCATGTCTTTCCTTTGTATGTGCTTCACAAAATTTTGGCTTGAGAAATAGCATACCAAACTGTAGGGAATGGTATTTAAAAAGTCTTAAAGGAGTCTAATAAGAAAGTGTGGCATGTTTTTCCTCTTCATTGAGGTATGTATACTTTGGATAATTTTAGGCATGCATCCATTCATATTAATTCTATCTTGGAATTCAATTTCCCTACCATCCCTAACAGACAGTATGATCCCCATCATATTGTCAAAAAGGTTACTGCACAATCAAGCATCATGTATTTTTCTCATGAACCAAACAAGTTCTATGACCTATTTGAAAAGTATTCTACCTATTCAATGGTAACAAGGCAGGTAGCAAAATATTTGAATCCAGAGGATATGATACAATTCACCCAATACAGAACCGCAAGGCTAGCCAATTTTCCTATGAATTCATTAAGGATTCCTCAAGAAAGCATGGTTCAGGATGACGTTACAGTTATTGGTCCCACACAGATTATTGATATGCCTCAAACAAAAGAAATAGGTGCTCCCTCCTCTTCTCAGGCTGAAGGTATCTTTCCCAGTTCCAAGCTTGACGAAATATGGGAACATTATAGCCAGGTTTTGAAGGACAATGAACCATAAGTTTTGTAGACTCCCTTACAAGAGAAGGTCCCATATACTTCTAAAAGTTTGGAACAGACACTGATTAAAGTAAACACCTCTGACAAGCCTTTAGAAATAGAATACATTGAATCTATTTCAACCTTCCCAAGCTCTAAGGTCGTATTAAGGGTTGAAGAAATTCATCGACTTGATATATTTTACAGTCCTGGGCATAAGGTTGTTGTTAAAAGACAAAGGAAGAAAAGAAAAATCAAGCAATCCCAGGCTTTAGTTGCTCGAAATGCTTCTTTCAAAGTAGTATTGAAGGGTTCCTTGTCCACTTCTTCGAAGGAACTGGGAAGACTCACTAAGTTCATGGGAGCATATGCTTTTGCAACCATGGATAAAGCCACTGAAGTACAATAGTTATCGAAAGAAAAATAAGACATAATTGTACAATTAGAACAAAGTTTTGAGACCGAGAAATAAAATATTTCCACTCAATGGAAAGTACAACTTATTGAACTCCATAATAGTTTTAATTCCCTAAAAATTCAATATCACACTCATTTGTGGTCCCGAGTCACTCAGATACAGGAGGTATAGAATAGGATAGAACAACTAAAGGTTGATCCTGAATTGGCAGAGTTCAAAAAGGAAGTAGGGAGTTAAATACTCTCCTTGTTGAACATCAAATTGTGTTTTATCAAAGTTTGGCCATTATTCATGATTTATGTCATACATCCAGTTCCCTAGTTAACCAATTATCAGAACTAAGAACGTATTTTGATGATATTGAAGAAATAATTGCAGGTTTCCTTATGTGGTAGGATAGTGTTGATGGGGGATTAGCTAATCTTCCTAGAATTGAAGAGTCACACAAGGAAATAGTCTTTAGAGAATGGTATATTTTCCTTAAATAGGTAGAGGCATCAGTTTTCAATGTTATAGATATCTCTAATAACCTCATAGATACAATCAATGATAACTTGTTCCAGGCAAATCCCATATCAAACTACTCACTAAAATGTGGCAGGAATATTCCAAAAGTGGGCTGAAATAATTGATCATCTATCTAAAATTGACTTGGATAGCCATTGGCAGTTTCTAGTCAAACCACACAGCCAGTGGTTGATGCTCAGGTGCCTATCTAATACCACCAATCACATTTTCCCAGCATTAAGGGACACCATATCTATCAGCCAAATGCAGATTCAATTGACGACTCTACTCGATTTGAAGAATATGAAAAATATATACGACCTACAACAATGAATGGGAGAGAAATCCTCTTCACAGGCATAAACGATTTGTTATAACAAATTCTAAATATTTCTCTTTGGATTATTTTAAGCGTTGTTTGTTAAAATTGCTTCAAGTTTTTTCTCTATTTGCTATGTTTGTATTTTATTTTGATACTATAAATCCCCTCCATTTGTAAGGAGAAAAGGTTTTGAATTTTGGAAAGAAGGGTTTTGTTTTCACTATTTTGACTCAAGTTTATCTTAATAGAAAGTTGAACCACCTCCATTTCCTCATGAGAAGAGTTACGATTTATCGGGTACTATTATCTGTTTATTATTGCTTTGTTTAGGAGATGAATGGTAATTTGATTATGTTTATCATATATGTGTTGTAACAATCATACATTTTTCACTACTGATATGTGTGATTGGAATTATATATTATATTCATAAACAACAAAATCTCATATATGTGACAGATTTATTAACTAATTAGCTATTTAATTAAATTAGTTATCATTTTCTGTTTTAACCTCATGATCACAAGATAATCTATATTTTCATGATGCTTATGAGATCTTTTTAAATCATATATACATATAGTTTTTCTGGGATAGATATTAAGTTTAAGTATTCTTTATTTTCATTTTTAACTATATCATAGAATTATACTTATACTCCATTCAATTTTGTAAATTATTTTAAGGGAAATTGGTCCCATAATTTCCAGTCGGAGCCACCATTCCAAACGGAAAAGGATTTTCTCTAAGGTCCCGACCAGGTGGTTTTCCCCCATGTTGGCCTCCTGTTGCAACAGGGGTTCGTTTTTCATGATTGACATTTTTACATGCCAAATATGTCATACTTGGAAAGCTGCAGTGTTCCATATTTCCAGAAGATACCATGAGAGTGTGCTAGTCCAAATGCCACTGCTGAGATCCCATTTTGATGAGTTGTTCCAGTTTTGAAGAGTTTTCATTTAAGGGAGGTCCAAACAATCTAATCTTGGTCTCCCTAGGTTTCAATTTCCTGTTGTAGAATATAGAGAATGCATCTGTCCAAACAGTTTAATCTTGGTCAGATTTGTAGATAGGTAGAGAACCAAAGGGACCCAACTGTTTAATCTGGGCCCTGGCAGAAATAAGTGCAGATTTAGATAGGAAACATTCAAAAGAAAAATTGTAATTCTGGGTCTGCAAGTCTAAGTGTACCCTAATCAGAAAAGAAGTAAAAATGCTAGGACAATAGGTTGGGTAGGTAGCTGTTTGGTGGCAGAATGATGACTGATGATAAATTTTGTGTCTCACAATGTCTTATCTTTTCAGATCACAGTTATCAGGAAGTTTTATTTCAAAGGAGGTACTCAAGCTGGAATTCACTAACCTCCCCTTCTTCTCATTTCCCCCAACTCACTTACTAACATCCCCCAAGAGGTCAAGATCTGCTTGAGCCTCTCAGTTTCATCATTTCCATGACATTTTCCTTGGTGAGGATTTGCTTCACCCAAGGATTGCTCACTCATCTTCTGTGAGCCTTCTTTTCCCAACAAAGCCTAAGGTCTCATACCTTAGCGCCCTCTATACATCTCCATATTAACTACTAACTTTATTATATAACTCCCTATCAGTTTTTCCCTTCCCCTATTAAAATCATGTATATAAAACTCCCTTATGTAAATACTCCCTCCCGGGCATTATAGCCATAATTCTGCTGAGTCTGGGAAATCACAGTCCATCTGGGGCTGTCTTTAGCCCATCCGAGTCATTAAGGAGCTAGTCTGACATCTGGTCAGCTAGTAACCTCTCCCCTAGCCCAAAAACCCCTCAAAAACCTCAAAAAAACCCATCTTTGAACCTGTTCCCTACGTCCTGTACATAAAATATTAACCCCGTTTGTCAAAAAACCCATATTCCACCCTTGTCCCTAAGTCCGAATGTAAATGTGTCAACCCGTGCCTTTTTTAACACATAAAAACCCCATTCCCTAAGTTTAAACCCACCCGAGCAAATATTAAAGGAATATTCCTGCGGATATACCGCCCCTTATCCCTCCGTCATATCACACTCCCCACCAGCCGTTGGATCGCCCGCCCCATAGATCAACGTCCGGTGGGCCGTCCCATCCCCAACCTGACCGACGTTTAGCGTCCGGGAGATGGGCGGTATTACCGTCGTACCTCCCGCCACGCGTCAAGCATTGGGCTGTGGCGGAGCCCTCTCCCCCGAAACCACCGTTTTCCATAAGCGGTGCCCCACAAAACTGCTTACCACCTATGACGTCACATCCCACGTCACCCCCTGCACAATCGCCTCTTACGTCACCCCCCCTGCCCAGTCACCATGTCGAGTCACCTGCCTGCGTGGCCTCCTGCCACGTATCCCTGTCACCGTACCTGCCACGTCACCATCCGTACATGATGACATCATGCTGATGTCATCTCTCCACGTCGTCCTGCTGACGTCATGTTGATGTCACCCGCCGTACAATGTCACATCATGCTGACGTCATCAGCATTTTTTGGGCGTAAAGGCGCGAAAATCGCACTTCGGAGCATAGGAATCCGATTCTGAGGCAGTTTTTGATGAGCGATTTGCAGCTCATCGCAGGATTTTTTAGGCCGAAATGGAGAATCTTCAGGAAATCTTCAGGGAATCTTTCGTTACGCAGTCCCCAGGAAGCCCGAAAGGCCCAAAATTGATCCATTTTCTTCACAGAGCATACCGAAAGGAGCAGAAAACAATTTCAGAGGATACAGAGGCCGAACAACGGCCATCAATGCGTGATTAGACCCGCAGCACATCAGAACAGCAGTCCAAATTTTGTCAAAGAGTATCAGAAGGAAGAAAAGACGCCAAAGAGTATCAGCAAAGATTTTTTTTAGGGGCTCGAAGCACCTGTATATTAATGAAGCCCCCAGAAAGTCAAATCAAGCATCATCAGCCCATCCTTACCCTCCAATCACCATTAAGGCATTCAAAGCATAGGACAGCAAAGAAGCAGAAACCCAGGCACATTTATTTCAAAAGGCACTGCACCAAGGCACCAAGGACTACATAAGTTATTCAGTTTTTGATATGGCCACCCCCAGCGCAGCCCAAGTTATTGCATGCATTTATTTCTGGTAGAGTTAGGTCAGTTAATTATGACCTGATTAGGTCAATATGTAATAAAGAACTCTATAGATAGTTTTGCCCTATATATACCACCCTCAGCATTGTTTTAAGGGTTGGTCAATTGAGAATTTTCACTAGAGACCTGCACTGTATACCTGACTGTTTCTATAATCAAAGATTGCAGAAAGCTTGGAGAGAAAACTGTTTGTTGTAAATGAATGTTTTGGAGACTGAAGATGGAATTCTTGTGCTGCAGCCTAAAATAATAAGTGCATCTTACCTCTGTTTTATTGTTATCACTATCTAAATAGCAGAAAGAAAGAATAGCTTAGAATTAGTTTAAATACTCTCTATTCTCAATTTCTGTTTTTTCATTATGTTTTCCTCTGAATGAATTGGTTATGAATATGAATTCCTTCTGGCTCATGTTTACCCCGATTCACCTGTGTTTGCCAATTATCTAGGGATTCTTAACTTCCCCTAGGTAGCACTCTGTTACTTCCCACTGCTAAGTTGATTGAGAGATTCTTAACTACCCCTCTTCGCTTAGCATTTCTTTCCATCACTTAGACCTGAAACATTGTTTCCTGCACAGCTGTCTTGCTCCATTTTCCCTTTGTTGTGACCAAGTGAAAGCACCAGTAGTCACACTCGTCGACTCCACGCCCAATGGTTTGAAACTTCCAGACTATGCCTTGCCTCTCTATCTGAAAACATCAATTTTCCCACCGAAAACAAAACAAAAACCCTCTGAACTCGAAACCTAGCCTAAAATCCTTTTAAACAAAGCTAAATCATAAAGAGAGAGCCCTCTCTGATTGCAGGTTGGCTAGAACTTGCAATCCAAAGTGGTTTGTGGTTACCTCGGCCGTATCCTTTTCCAGAGCTTTAAGGACAACCTGAGTGATAACATAATGGCGACTCCACTGGGGAACTTCCTCAGATAGTTTCACAAAGAAGGTAAGAAAGCTCTACCGAGACCATAAATCAAACCTTCCAACTGCTGTTTATCTCTTAAAACTACAGATGAATTCTGAATGTCAGCCAGGAAGCCTTTGAGACTGTTTCTTGCTTTGCATTAACTGGAGTAAATAAATGCTGCTTCAGTCAATCTTCATGCTAGTTTTAAGTTACAAACAAGTTGTCCCATATTTTAATTAGTCCCTTGTTGATTACAAAAGACATTCCCAGGAAAAATACCCAAAAAACAATTCGGAAGCTGGCTCCCAAGAAAAATCCATGATATACAAGGTCAAATCCAGATCCCAACCCCCCAGTTGTTTTTGAAAACCCTAACATAATCCCCAAAATCATTAGGAAGCAAGAAAAACAGGAAAATTCTGCTGATTTGAGCCCTGAAACAATGTACCCTAGCTGTTTTCTGACTCCTGTCAAGGTTTTGTTCCGTTCATCCCCTATTTCAATCAGTTCAGCATCTACATCCCGTAGTACCCCTTCCACACCTTCATCCACTGCACATCCTAACACTACTATTGTTTCTAGCGTCCCAGTTACTCTTGTTATCCATGTTACTCCAATTGTTCCACTTATCCCTGTTGTTCCACTTATACCTGCCAATATGGCTAATAGATATGCACCCATGCAATTACCTACCAATGCTCAGGCTTTACCTCAAGAGTACCAATCTAAAATCACATATTTTGACAGCACCGGTCCTTTCACAGCCATTCAGCATACCAAAAAGATGCAAGATTATTTTGAAAACTATGAAATAGATGATGATAGTGTAAGAATGAGAATTTTTGTTCAGAGTCTGACAGGTGATGTTAGAACTTGGTTCCGATCACTTGCCGCAAATTTCATAACCACCCCAGATGAGCTCTATCAATCCTTTACCAACAGATGGGAGAAAAGAAATACCCCTTGCACGTACTGGCCAAATATGATACAATCAAAAGAGGCCCTCAAGAGACTGTTTTGGAGTATTGTTCAAGATTCAATAACGTATATAACGCAATACCACAGAACTTAAGACCTCCACCTGACCTTGCTTTGTATAAATTTCTGGATGATTTTGACCCTGATATGGCATATCAGTTGAAAGAAAGAGCCCCTGCAACTCTTGAAGACGCGCAAAAGGTTGATGTTACCGTAGAGGCTAACTTAATTGCCAAGAGAAACAGAGCGAGAATGGAAAGAAGAACCACCTTTAAAGAAGAACCCTCAGCCTTTGACCAGAAGCTTGATGCTATTATCAATGGCCTGCAAAGACTAGGAGAAAGAGTAGAAAATGTTGAGAGAAAAGCATCATGGGAAGGACAGCAGTCCAACACTATAAAAAACCCAAATTTTAGAAAGACATAGAACACAAATGCTGGTAGGCCTAACCAAGACCATGATATAAGACCCCTGTTTCAAGACAACTATGTTGAAGGTTCCACTTTAAGTGAACCTACAGATGACTCTCACATGAACTTAATGGATCTAAAGGGCGAGCATCAAACTTTCCTGACACAAGAAAACCAAAACGAACATGACCGTAATCAATTTCAGACTAAATCTGGTGAGTCTTTTGATTTCAAACAAGGTTATGATACTACTGTGTATGAAGTACACAAACAGTATAAGCTCAGAACTAGGACCATTGACATCTCTGAGCCTAGCAAGACAAAGGAAGGCAAACAACCCAATAAGGCTAAAAACAAAGCTGTGGTAACAGAACCAGCTGATATAACTGTCCCAAACCCACATCAAGTGACTGTAGAAGATATAACAGACACTCAACCTTCTGTTGAGCAGCCTCTGCCACCTCCCTCTTCAAAAGAAAATTCAAACAGTGTCCCACAAAGCACTCCTGAAAATGCAAAACAGCAAGCAGAAATTTCCCGTAACACTGATAAGCGAGACCAGATTGCCGAGAATGCAAATGAAAAAGAAAAAACTGCCATTATCAACAGCAAAACTCCACTAGAAAAGCCCTTTAACTTAGAGGCAGAAATAGGAAAACTCAAGATAGCCATCCCTCTATCTGAACTTGCAAAACACGATGTATATAGGCAACAAATTCAAAGGTCACTTCAAATCCCAGAAAATAAGGATGATGTAAATGTTTTAGACGACACCCCAGAGCTGCTATTTGGCCCAGAAGTTAACGGAAAATCAACCCATGGACCTGTCCCACCCTTTTATGTCAGCTTGCACATACATGATAAAGTTTTACACAATGCTATGTTTGACTCAGGGGCATCGCATAATCTTATGCCCAAAGCAGTTATGGAAAAACTGAATCTTGACGTTACAAGACCTTACAAAGATTTGTACTCATTTGACTCAAGTCAAGTGAAATGTTTAGGCCTCATCAAAGATTTGTAGAATATGAAAAATATATACGACCTACAACAATGAATGGGAGAGAAATCCTCTTCACAGGCATAAACGATTTGTTATAACAAATTCTAAATATTTCTCTTTGGATTATTTTAAGCGTTGTTTATTAAAATTGCTTCAAGTTTTTTCTCTATTTGCTATGTTTGTATTTTATTTTGATACTATAAATCCCCTCCATTTGTAAGGAGAAAAGGTTTTGAATTTTGGAAAGAAGGGTTTTGTTTTCACTATTTTGACTCAAGTTTATCTTAATAGAAAGTTGAACCACCTCCATTTCCTCATGAGAAGAGTTACGATTTATCGGGTACTATTATCTGTTTATTATTGCTTTGTTTAGGAGATGAATGGTAATTTGATTATGTTTATCATATATGTGTTGTAACAATCATACATTTTTCACTACTGATATGTGTGATTGGAATTATATATTATATTCATAAACAACAAAATCTCATATATGTGACAGATTTATTAACTAATTAGCTATTTAATTAAATTAGTTATCATTTTCTGTTTTAACCTCATGATCACAAGATAATCTATATTTTCATGATGCTTATGAGATCTTTTTAAATCATATATACATATAGTTTTTCTGGGACAGATATTAAGTTTAAGTATTCTTTATTTTCATTTTTAACTATATCATAGAATTATACTTATACTCCATTCAATTTTGTAAATTATTTTAAGGGAAATTGGTCCCATAATTTCCAGTCGGAGCCACCATTCCAAACGGAAAAGGATTTTCTCTAAGGTCCCGACCAGGTGGTTTTCCCCCATGTTGGCCTCCTGTTGCAACAGGGGTTCATTTTTCATGATTGACATTTTTACATGCCAAATATGTCATACTTGGAAAGCTGCAGTGTTCCATATTTCCAGAAGATACCATGAGAGTGTGCTAGTCCAAATGCCACTGCTGAGATCCCATTTTGATGATTTGTTCCAGTTTTGAAGAGTTTTCATTTAAGGGAGGTTCAAACAATCTAATCTTGGTCTCCCTAGGTTTCAATTTCCTGTTGTAGAATATAGAGAATGCATCTATCCAAACAGTTTAATCTTGGTCAGATTTGTAGATAGGTAGAGAACCAAAGGGACCCGACTGTTTAATCTGGGCCCTGGCAGAAATAATTGCAGATTTAGATAGGAAACATTCAAAAGAAAAATTGTAATTCTGGGTCTGCAAGTCTAAGTGCACCCTAATCAGAAAAGAAGTAAAAATGCTAGGACAATAGGTTGGGTAGGTAGCTGTTTGGTGGCAGAATGATGACTGATGATAAATTTTGTGTCTCACAATGTCTTATCTTTTCAGATCACAGTTATCAGGAAGTTTTATTTCAAAGGAGGTACTCAAGCTGGAATTCACTAACCTCCCCTTCTTCTCATTTCCCCCAACTCACTTACTAACATCCCCCAAGAGGTCAAGATCTGCTTGAGCCTCTCAGTTTCATCATTTCCATGACATTTGCCTTGGTGAGGATTTGCTTCACCCAAGGATTGCTCACTCATCTTCTGTGAGCCTTCTTTTCCCAACAAAGCCTAAGGTCTCATACCTTAGCGCCCTCTATACATCTCCATATTAACTACTAACTTTATTATATAACTCCCTATCAGTTTTTCCCTTCCCCTATTAAAATCATGTATATAAAACTCCCTTATGTAAATACTCCCTCCCGGGCATTATAGCCATAATTCTGCTAAGTCTGGGAAATCACAGTCCATCTGGGGTTGTCTTTAGCCCATCCGAGTCATTAAGGAGCTAGTCTGACATCTGGTCAGCTAGTAACCTCTCCCCTAGCCCAAAAACCCCTCAAAAACCTCAAAAAAACCCATCTTTGCACCTGTTCCCTACGTCCTGTACATAAAATATTAACCCCGTTTGTCAAAAAACCCATATTCCACCCTTGTCCCTAAGTCCGAATGTAAATGTGTCAACCCGTGCCTTTTTTAACACATAAAAACCCCATTCCCTAAGTTTAAACCCACCCGCGCAAATATTAAAGGAATATTCCTGCGGATATACCGCCCCTTATCCCTCCGTCATATCACACTCCCCACCAGCCGTTGGATCGCCCGCCCCACAGATCAACGTCCGGTGGGCCGTCCCATCCCCAACCTGCCCGACGTTTAGCGTCCGGGAGATGGGCGGTATTACCGTCGTACCTCCCGCCACGCGTCAAGCATTGGGCTGTGGCGGAGCCCTCTCCCCCGAAACCACCGTTTTCCATAAGCGGTGCACCACAAAACTGCTTACCACCTGTGACATCACATCCCACGTCACCCCCTGCACAATCGCCTCTTACGTCACCCCCCCTGCCCAGTCACCATGTCGAGTCACCTGCCTGCGTGGCCTCCTGCCACGTATCCCTGTCACCGTACCTGCCACGTCACCATCCGTACATGATGACATCATGCTGATGTCATCGCCCCACGTCGTCCTGCTGACGTCATGCTGATGTCACCCGCCGTACAATGTCACATCATGCTGACGTCATCAACATTTTTTGGGCGTAAAGGCGCGAAAATCGCACTTCGGAGCCTAGGAATCCGATTCTGAGGCAGTTTTTGATGAGCGATTTGCACCTCATCGCAGGATTTTTTAGGCCGAAATGGAGAATCTTCAGGGAATCTTCAGGGAATCTTTCGTTACGCAGTCCCCAGGAAGCCCGAAAGGCCCAAAAATGATCCATTTTCTTCACAGAGCATACCGAAAGGAGCAGAAAACAATTTCAGAGGATACAGAGGCCGAACAACGGCCATCAATGCGTGATTAGACCCGCAGCACATCAAAACAGCAGTCCAAATTTTGTCAAAGAGTATCAGAAGGAAGAAAAGACGCCAAAGAGTATCAGCAAAGATTTTTTAGGGGCTCGAAGCACCTGTATATTAATGAAGCCCCCAGAAAGTCAAATCAAGCATCATCAGCCCATCCTTACCCTCAAATCACCATTAAGGCATTCAAAGCACAGGACAACAAAGAAGCAGAAACCCAGGCACATTTATTTCAAAAGACACTGCACCAAGGCACCAAGGACTACATAAGTTATTCAGTTTTTGATATGGCCACCCCCAGCGCAGCCCAAGTTATTGCATGCATTTATTTCTGGTAGAGTTAGGTCAGTTAATTATGACCTGATTAGGTCAATATGTAATAAAGAACTCTATAGATAGTTTTGCCCTATATATACCACCCTCAGCATTGTTTTAAGGGTTGGTCAATGGAGAATTTTCACTAGAGACTTGCACTGTATACCTGACTGTTTCTATAATCAAAGATTGCAGAAAGCTTGGAGAGAAAACTGTTTGTTGTAAATGAATGTTTTGGAGACTGAAGATGGAATTCTTGTGCTGCAGCCTGAAATAATAAGTGCATCTTACCTCTGTTTTATTGTTATCACTATCTAAATAGCAGAAAGAAAGAATAGCTTAGAATTAGTTTAAATACTCTCTATTCTCAATTTCTGTTGTTTCATTATGTTTTCCTCTGAATGAATTGGTTATGAATATGAATTCCTTCTGGCTCATGTTTACCCCGATTCACCTGTGTTTGCCAATTATCTAGGGATTCTTAACTTCCCCTAGGTAGCGCTCTGTTACTTCCCACTGCTAAGTTGATTGAGAGATTCTTAACTACCCCTCTTCGATCAGCATTTCTTTCCATCACTTAGACCTGAAACATCGTTTCCTGTGCAGCTGTCTTGCTCCATTTTCCCTCTGTTGTGACCAAGTGAAAGCACCAGCAGTCACACTCGTCGACTCCATGCCCAATGGTTTGAAACTTCCAGACTATGCCTTGCCTCTCTATCTGAAAACATCAATTTTCCCACCGAAAACAAAACAAAAACCCTCTGAACTCGAAACCTAGCCTAAAATTCTTTTAAACAAAGCTAAATCATAAAGAGAGAGCCCTCTCTGATTGCAGGTTGGCTAGAACTTGCAATCCAAAGTGGTTTGTGGTTACCTCGGCCGTATCCTTTTCCAGAGCTTTAAGGACAACCTGAGTGATAACATAATGGCGACTCCACTGGGGAACTTCCTCAGATAGTTTCACAAAGAAGGTAAGAAAGCTCTACCGAGACCATAAATCAAACCTTCCAACTGCTGTTTATCTCTTAAAACTACAGATGAAGTCTGAATGTCAGCCAGGAAGCCTTTGAGACTGTTTCTTGCTTTGCATTAATAGGAGTAAATAAATGCTGCTTCAGTCAATCTTCATGCTAGTTTTAAGTTACAAACAAGTTGTCCCATATTTTAATTAGTCCCTTGTTGATTACAAAAAACATTCCCAGGAAAAATACCCAAAAAACAATTCGGAAGCTGGCTCCCAAGAAAAATCCATGATATACAAGGTCAAATCCAGATCCCAACCCCCCAGTTGTTTTTGAAAACCCTAACATAATCCCCAAAATCATTAAGAAGCAAGAAAAACAGGAAAATTATGTTGATTTGAGCCCTAAAACAATGTACCCTAGCTGTTTTCCGACTCCTGTCAAGGTTTTGTTCCGTTCATCCCCTATTTCAATCAGTTCAGCATCTACATCCCGTAGTACCCCTTCCACACCTTCATCCACTGCACATCCTAACACTACTGTTGTTTCTAGCGTCCCAGTTACTCTTGTTATCCATGTTACTCCAATTGTTCCACTTATCCCTGTTGTTCCACTTATACCTGCCAATATGGCTAATAGATATGCACCCATGCAATTACCTACCAATGCTCAGGCTTTACCTCAAGAGTACCAATCTAAAATCACATATTTTGACAGCACCGGTCCTTTCATAGCCATTCAGCATACCAAAAAGATGCAAGATTATTTTGAAAACTATGAAATAGATGATGATAGTGTAAGAATGAGAATTTTTGTTCAGATTCTGACAGGTGATGTTAGAACTTGGTTCCGATCACTTGCCGCAAATTTCATAACCACCCCAAATGAGCTCTATCAATCCTTTACCAACAGATGGGAGAAAAGGAAATACCCCTTGCACGTACTGGCCAAATACGATACAATCAAAAGAGGCCCTCAAGAGACTGTTTTGGAGTATTGTTCAAGATTCAATAACGTATATAACGCAATACCACAGAACTTAAGACCTCCACCTGACCTTGCTTTGTATAAATTTCTGGATGATTTTGACCCTGATATGGCATATCAGTTGAAAGAAAGAGCCCCTGCAACTCTTGAAGACGTGCAAAAGGTTGATGTTACCGTAGAGGCTAACTTAATTGCCAAGAGAAACAAAGCGAGAATGGAAAGAAGAACCACCTTTAAAGAAGAACCCTCAGCCTTTGACCAGAAGCTTGATGCTATTATCAATGGCCTGCAAAGACTAGGAGAAAGAGTAGAAAATGTTGAGAGAAAAGCATCATGGGAAGGACAGCAGTCCAACACTATAAAAAACCCAAATTTCAGAAAGACATAGAACACAAATGCTGGTAGGCCTAACCAAGACCATGATATAAGACCCCTGTTTCAAGACAACTATGTTGAAGGTTCCACTTTAAGTGAACCTACAGATGACTCTCACATGAACTTAATGGATCTAAAGAGCGAGCATCAAACTTTCCTGACACAAGAAAACCAAAACGAACATGACCGTAATCAATTTCAGACTAAATCTGGTGATTCTTTTGATTTCAAACAAGGTTATGATACTATTGTGTATGAAGTACACAAACAGTATAAGCTCAGAACTAGGACCATTGACATCTCTGAGCCTAGCAAGACAAAGGAAGGCAAACAGCCCAATAAGGCTAAAAACAAAGCTGTGGTAACAGAACCAGCTAATATAACTGTCCCAAACCCACATCAAGTGACTGTAGAAGATATAACAGACACTCAACCTTCTATTGAGCAGCCTCTGCCACCTCCCTCTTCAAAAGAAAATTCAAACAGTGTCCCACAAAGCACTCCTGAGAATGCAAAACAGCAAGCAGAAATTTCCCGTAACACTGATAAGCGAGACCAGATTGCCGAGAATGAAAATGAAAAAGAAAAAACTGCCATTATCAACAGCAAAACTCCACTAGAAAAGCCCTTTAACTTAGAGGCAGAAATAGGAAAACTCAAGATAGCCATCCCTCTATCTGAACTTGCAAAACACGATGTATATAGGCAATAAATTCAAAGGTCACTTCAAATCCCAGAAAATAAGGATGATGTAAATGTTTTAGACAACACCCCAGAGCTGCTATTTGGCCCAGAAGTTAACGGAAAATCAACCCATGGACCTGTCCCACCCTTTTATGTCAGCTTGCACATACATGATAAAGTTTTACACAATGCTATGTTTGACTCAGGGGTATCGCATAATCTTATGCCCAAAGCAGTTATGGAAAAATTGAATCTTGACGTTACAAGACCTTACAAAGATTTGTACTCATTTGACTCAAGTCAAGTGAAATGTTTAGGCCTCATCAAAGATTTGTAGAATATGAAAAATATATACGACCTACAACAATGAATGGGAGAGAAATCCTCTTCACAGGCATAAACGATTTGTTATAACAAATTCTAAATATTTCTCTTTGGATTATTTTAAGCGTTGTTTGTTAAAATTGCTTCAAGTTTTTTCTCTATTTGCTATGTTTGTATTTTATTTTGATACTATAAATCCCCTCCATTTGTAAGGAGAAAAGGTTTTGAATTTTGGAAAGAAGGGTTTTGTTTTCACTATTTTGACTCAAGTTTATCTTAATAGAAAGTTGAACCACCTCCATTTCCTCATGAGAAGAGTTACGATTTATCGGGTACTATTATCTGTTTATTATTGCTTTGTTTAGGAGATGAATGGTAATTTGATTATGTTTATCATATATGTGTTGTAACAATCATACATTTTTCACTACTGATATGTGTGATTGGAATTATATATTATATTCATAAACAACAAAATCTCATATATGTGACAGATTTATTAACTAATTAGCTATTTAATTAAATTAGTTATCATTTTCTGTTTTAACCTCATGATCACAAGATAATCTATATTTTCATGATGCTTATGAGATCTTTTTAAATCATATATACATATAGTTTTTCTGGGATAGATATTAAGTTTAAGTATTCTTTATTTTCATTTTTAACTATATCATAGAATTATACTTATACTCCATTCAATTTTGTAAATTATTTTAAGGGAAATTGGTCCCATAATTTCCAGTCAGAGCCACCATTCCAAACGGAAAAGGATTTTCTCTAAGGTCCCGACCAGGTGGTTTTCCCCCATGTTGGCCTCCTGTTGCAACAGGGGTTCATTTTTCATGATTGACATTTTTACATGCCAAATATGTCATACTTGGAAAGCTGCAGTGTTCCATATTTCCAGAAAATACCATGAGAGTGTGCTAGTCCAAATGCCACTGCTGAGATCCCATTTTGATGAGTTGTTCCAGTTTTGAAGAGTTTTCATTTAAGGGAGGTCCAAACAATCTAATCTTGGTCTCCCTAGGTTTCAATTTCCTGTTGTAGAATATAGAGAATGCATCTGTCCAAACAGTTTAATCTTGGTCAGATTTGTAGATAGGTAGAGAACCAAAGGGACCCAACTGTTTAATCTGGGCCCTGGCAGAAATAAGTGCAGATTTAGATAGGAAACATTCAAAAGAAAAATTGTAATTCTGGGTCTGCAAGTCTAAGTGCACCCTAATCAGAAAAGAAGTAAAAATGCTAGGACAATAGGTTGGGTAGGTAGCTGTTTGGTGGCAGAATGATGACTGATGATAAATTTTGTGTCTCACAATGTCTTATCTTTTCAGATCACAGTTATCAGGAAGTTTTATTTCAAAGGAGGTACTCAAGCTGGAATTCACTAACCTCCCCTTCTTCTCATTTCCCCCAACTCACTTACTAACATCCCCCAAGAGGTCAAGATCTGCTTGAGCCTCTCAGTTTCATCATTTCCATGACATTTTCCTTGGTGAGGATTTGCTTCACCCAAGGATTGCTCACTCATCTTCTGTGAGCCTTCTTTTCCCAACAAAGCCTAAGGTCTCATACCTTAGCACCCTCTATACATCTCCATATTAACTACTAACTTTATTATATAACTCCCTATCAATTTTTCCCTTCCCCTATTAAAATCATGTATATAAAACTCCCTTATGTAAATACTCCCTCTCGGGCATTATAGCCATAATTCTGCTGAGTCTGGGAAATCACAGTCCATCTGGGGCTGTCTTTAGCCCATCCGAGTCATTAAGGAGCTAGTCTGACATCTGGTCAGCTAGTAACCTCTCCCCTAGCCCAAAAACCCCTCAAAAACCTCAAAAAAACCCATCTTTGCACTTGTTCCCTACGTCCTGTACATAAAATATTAACCCCGTTTGTCAAAAAACCCATATTCCACCCTTGTCCCTAAGCCTGAATGTAAATGTGTCAACCCGTGCCTTTTTTAACACATAAAAACCCCATTCCCTAAGTTTAAACCCACCCGCGCAAATATTAAAGGAATATTCCTGCGGATATACCGCCCCTTATCCCTCCGTCATATCACACTCCCCACCAGCCGTTGGATCGCCCGCCCCATAGATCAACGTCCGGTGGGCCGTCCCATCCCCAACCTGCCCGACGTTTAGCGTCCGGGAGATGGGCGGTATTACCGTCGTACCTCCCGCCACACGTCAAGCATTGGGCTGTGGCGGAGCCCTCTCCCCCGAAACCACCGTTTTCCATAAGCAGTGCGCCACAAAACTGCTTACCACCTGTGACGTCACATCCCACGTCACCCCCTGCACAATCGCCTCTTACGTCACCCCCCTGCCCAGTCACCATGTCGAGTCACCTGCCTGCGTGGCCTCCTGCCACCTATCCCTATCACCGTACCTGCCACGTCACCAACCGTACATGATGACATCATGCTGATGTCATCGCCTCACGTCGTCCTGCTGATGTCACCCGCCGTACAATGTCACATCATGCTGACGTCATTAGCATTTTTTGGGCGTAAAGGCGCGAAAATTGCACTTCGGAGCCTAGGAATCCGATTCTGAGGCAGTTTTTGATGAGCGATTTGCACCTCATCGCAGGATTTTTTAGGCCGAAATGGAGAATCTTGAGGGAATCTGCAGGGAATCTTTCGTTACGCAGTCCCCAGGAAGCCCGAAAGGCCCAAAATTGATCCATTTTCTTCACAGAGCATACCGAAAGGAGCAGAAAACAATTTCAGAGGATACAGAGGCCGAACAACGGCCATCAATGCGTGATTAGACCCGCAGCACATCAGAACAGCAGTCCAAATTTTGTCAAAGAGTATCAGAAGGAAGAAAAGACGCCAAAGAGTATCAGCAAAGATTTTTTTTAGGGGCTCGAAGCACCTGTATATTAATGAAGCCCCCAGAAAGTCAAATCAAGCATCATCAGCCCATCCTTACCCTCAAATCACCATTAAGGCATTCAAAGCACAGGACAGCAAAGAAGCAGAAACCCAGGCACATTTATTTCAAAAGACACTGCACCAAGGCACCAAGGACTACATAAGTTATTCAGTTTTTGATATGGCCACCCCCAGCGCAGCCCAAGTTATTGCATGCATTTATTTCTGGTAGAGTTAGGTCAGTTAATTATGACCTGATTAGGTCAATATGTAATAAAGAACTCTATAGATAGTTTTGCCCTATATATACCACCCTCAGCATTGTTTTAAGGGTTGGTCAATTGAGAATTTTCACTAGAGACCTGCACTGTATACCTGACTGTTTCTATAATCAAAGATTGCAGAAAGCTTGGAGAGAAAACTGTTTGTTGTAAATGAATGTTTTGGAGACTAAAGATGGAATTCTTGTGCTGCAGCCTGAAATAATAAGTGCATCTTACCTCTGTTTTATTGTTATCACTATCTAAATAGCAGAAAGAAAGAATAGCTTAGAATTAGTTTAAATACTCTCTATTCTCAATTTCTGTTGTTTCATTATGTTTTCCTCTGAATGAATTGGTTATGAATATGAATTCCTTCTGGCTCATGTTTACCCCGATTCACCTGTGTTTGCCAATTATCTAGGGATTCTTAACTTCCCCTAGGTAGCGCTCTGTTACTTCCCACTGCTAAGTTGATTGAGAGATTTTTAACTACCCCTCTTCGCTTAGCATTTCTTTCCATCACTTAGAGCTGAAACATTGTTTCCTGCGCAGCTGTCTTGCTCCATTTTCCCTCTGTTGTGACCAAGTGAAAGCACCAGCAGTCACACTCCTCGACTCCACGCCCAATGGTTTGAAACTTCCAGACTATGCCTTGCCTCTCTGTCTGAAAACATCAATTTTCCCACCGAAAACAAAACAAAAACCCTCTGAACTCGAGACCTAGCCTAAAATCCTTTTAAACAAAGCTAAATCATAAAGAGAGAGCCCTCTCTGATTGCAGGTTGGCTAGAACCTGCAATCCAAAGTGGTTTGTGGTTACCTCGGCCGTATCCTTTTCCAGAGCTTTAAGGACAACCTGAGTGATAACATAATGGCGACTCCACTGGGGAACTTCCTCAGATAGTTTCACAAAGAAGGTAAGAAAGCTCTACCGAGACCATAAATCAAACCTTCCAACTGCTGTTTATCTCTTAAAACTACAGATGAAGTCTGAATGTCAGCCAGGAAGCCTTTGAGACTGTTTCTTGCTTTGCATTAACAGGAGTAAATAAATGCTGCTTCAGTCAATCTTCATGCTAGTATTAAGTTACAAACAAGTTGTCCCATATTTTAATTAGTCCCTTGTTGATTACAAAAAACATTCCCAGGAAAAATACCCAAAAAACAATTCGGAAGCTGGCTCCCAAGAAAAATCCATGATATACAAGGTCAAATCCAGATCCCAACCCCCCAGTTGTTTTTGAAAACCCTAACATAATCCCCAAAATCATTAGGAAGCAAGAAAAACAGGAAAATTCTGTTGATTTGAGCCCTGAAACAATGTACCCTAGTTGTTTTCCGACTCCTGTCAAGGTTTTGTTCCGTTCATCCCCTATTTCAATCAGTTCAGCATCTACATCCCGTAGTACCCCTTCCACACCTTCATCCACTGCACATCCTAACACTACTGTTGTTTCTAGCGTCCCAGTTACTCCTGTTATCCCTGTTACTCCAATTGTTCCACTTATCCCTGTTGTTCCACTTATATCTGCCAATATGGCTAATAGATATGCACCCATGCAATTACCTACCAATGCTCAGGCTTTACCTCAAGAGTACCAATCTAAAATCACATATTTTGACAGCACCGGTCCTTTCACAACCATTCAGCATACCAAAAAGATGCAAGATTATTTTGAAAACTATGAAATAGATGATGATAGTGTAAGAATGAGAATTTTTGTTCAGAGTCTGACAGGTGATGTTAGAACTTGGTTCCGATCACTTGCCGCAAATTTCATAACCACCCCAGATGAGCTCTATCAATCCTTTACCAACAGATGGGAGAAAAAGAAATACCCCTTGCACGTACTGGCCAAATATGATACAATCAAAAGAGGCCCTCAAGAGACTATTTTGGAGTATTGTTCAAGATTCAATAACGTATATAACGCAATACCACAGAACCTAAGACCTCCACCTGACCTTGCTTTGTATAAATTTCTGGATGATTTTGACCCTGATATGGCATATCAGTTGAAAGAAAGAGCCCCTGCAACTCTTGAAGACGTGCAAAAGGTTGATGTTACCGTAGAGGCTAACTTAATTGCCAAGAGAAACAGAGCGAGAATGGAAAGAAGAACCACCTTTAAAGAAGAACCCTCAGCCTTTGACCAGAAGCTTGATGCTATTATCAATGGCCTGCAAAGACTAGGAGAAAGAGTAGAAAATGTTGAGAGAAAAGCATCATGGGAAGGACAGCAGTCCAACACTATAAAAAACCCAAATTTCAGAAAGACATAGAACACAAATGCTGGTAGGCCTAACCAAGACCATGATATAAGACCCCTGTTTCAAGACAACTATGTTGAAGGTTCCACTTTAAGTGAACCTACAGATGACTCTCACATGAACTTAATGGATCTAAAGGGCGAGCATCAAACTTTCCTGACACAAGAAAACCAAAACGAACATGACCGTAATCAATTTCAGACTAAATCTGGTGAGTCTTTTGATTTCAAACAAGGTTATGATACTACTGTGTATGAAGTACACAAACAGTATAAGCTCAGAACTAGGACCATTGACATCTCTGAGCCTAGCAAGACAAAGGAAGGCAAACAGCCCAATAAGGCTAAAAACAAAGTTGTGGTAACAGAACCAGCTAATATAACTGTCCCAAACCCACATCAAGTGACTGTAGAAGATATAACAGACACTCAACCTTCTATTGAGCAGCCTCTGCCACCTCCCTCTTCAAAAGAAAATTCAAACAGTGTCCCACAAAGCACTCCTGAGAATGCAAAACAGCAAGCAGAAATTTCCCGTAACATTGATAAGCGAGACCAGATTGCCGAGAATGAAAATGAAAAAGAAAAAACTGCCATTATCAACAGCAAAACTCCACTAGAAAAGCCCTTTAACTTAGAGGCAGAAATAGGAAAACTCAAGATAGCCATCCCTCTATCTGAACTTGCAAAACATGATGTATATAGGCAACAAATTCAAAGGTCACTTCAAATCCCAGAAAATAAGGATGATGTAAATGTTTTAGACAACACCCCAGAGCTGCTATTTGGCCCAGAAGTTAACGGAAAATCAACCCATGGACCTGTCCCACCCTTTTATGTCAGCTTGCACATACATGATAAAGTTTTACACAATGCTATGTTTGACTCAGGGGTATCGCATAATCTTATGCCCAAAGCAGTTATGGAAAAACTGAATCTTGACGTTACAAGACCTTACAAAGATTTGTACTCATTTGACTCAAGTCAAGTGAAATGTTTAGGCCTCATCAAAGATTTGTGTGTCTCCTTAGTCCAATATCCCAACAAAACCATCCTCATGGATGTAGTGGTTGCTGACATTCCACCAAAGTACAGTATGCTCCTGTCAAGATCATGGGGAGCAAAGCTCCAAGGATCCCTTCAATTAGACCTTTCCTATGCTACTATTCCAGTCTTTGGGCAACCAAAGAGACTGTACAGAGAAATGCTCATGAAGTATGTAGTGAGTAGTGAAAGTAAGCCTGAAAATTTTCCCATTTACTCAATCCACTCTGATATGGATTCATTTATTTTGTTTAATGATGATATAAATGTTTCAATTGGTAATGAGTCCTTCACTCTAGAGCAACAATCACACATCAACGAATATTCGGTTGCACATACCCACGAAACTGTCACAGCAGCTGACGCAACCAGCCTACCAAAAGAAGTTCCCCAAATAGAAATTTTAAATCTGCCCAATCCTGAAACAGCTCAAACTCTTGATACTGACCATAAACAAGAAATCACATGGTACCTAGAGTTTGATGGCTCTGTTAACAAGTTAGGAGCAGGGGTAGGTGTTTGGATTCACAACACATATAAAAACCATGCAGAAGGACATGCCTACAGACTGAACTTCAAATGTACAAATAACATGGCAGAGTATGAGGCTCTGCTTTTAGGCCTTAAACCGCTAAAAACTCTAGGAGCTGTAAAAGTGTCTATCTTAGGTGACTCTAACCTAGTTATACAACAGATGAAAGGTAATTTTGTTACCAATGACAATAGAATGAGAGCCTATAGGACTGCTGCTACTAACGTACTCCAGAAATTCACTGAATTCAAGCTTGACAAGATTTCCAGAAATCACAACATTCATGCACACAGCCTAGCTACCTTTGCTAGTACATGCAAGCTTCCTTTTGACCCAAACCATCACTTCATAGCTGAAATAAAACATAGGCCCGCAGTCCCAAATAACGTTAAAGACTGGCAAGTATTCGAAAATGATGCCCAGATTAATAATTTCCTCACCCTTGAGCATGAGTTTTCGAGTATCGACATTGACATGGATGCCCCGACAGATCCAGAACAGCAAACAAATGAAAATCAGCAGGCTGTAACAATTGCAACAGCCAAATGGATCTTGAAACCAACTATTTTTGACAATGAAAACATAGAACAACTGAAACAAACACAAGTAGAAGAAATAGACAAAACAAAGGCAGAAATCATTGAGCTAAAAGACATTTTATTACCTGCTGGTCTAACCCCGCTAGAAGACATGTTTGACTCTAATGACGTTCCCAGAAAACCAAAATTGCAGCCCATAAACACTGAGATAGAAGAACACAACATCGGGACACCAAAAAATCCGAAAATGATTAAACTGTCCAAAAATCTACCACCTGATAAAAAACCCAAGCACATTGATTTATTCAAAGAATTCCAAGATGTATTTGCTTGGAGCTATGAGGATTTAAAATCCTATGATACATCAGTGATTCAGCACACCATTCCTTTAAAACCAAACTAGAAACCCTTCAAGCAGAAACGTAGAAGAATTAACCCCATGCTTCTTCCCCCGATTGAGAAAGAAGTGAAGACGATGTTTGAAGCAGGCATTATAGCACCCATCAGATTTTCCGAATGGGTATCCAATCTTGTCCCTACAAGAAAAAAGACAAGTGAAATCAGACTTTGTGTAGACCTTAGAAACTTAAACCAAGTCTCCTTAAAAGACCACTATCCTTTGCCCAAAATGGACCACATATTGCAGAGAGTAGTGGGATCATCTAGAATCTCTTTACTAGATGGTTTTTCAGGTTTCAACCAAATACTTGTTCACCCATATGACCAAGACAAAACAGCTTTTACCACACCCTGGGGAACATTTAAGTATGTAAAGATGCCATTCGGACTTAAAAACGTTGGTGCTACCTTTCAACGTGCAATGGATATTGCTTTCGCCAAAGAAATACATGACTTCCTAGTTGTCTACCTTGATGACTTAACCCCATTTTCCAAATCTGATGAAGAACACCTCAAGCATCTCAGGCAAATTTTCATGACATGTAGGAAATATGGCATCTCCTTGAACCCCAAGAAGTCTCTGTTTGGCCTTGAAGAAGGCAAATTACTTGGCCACATTATATCAAAGGATGGGATCAGAATTCATCCTGAGAGAATACAGGCCATTCTCCAAATTCCATACCCCAGAAACATAAAAGAGCTACAAGCATTCCTTGGGAAAATCAACTTTTTGAGAAGATTCATTCCAAATCTGGCTGAATTAATAAGACTGTTAAGCAACATGTTAAAGAAGGATGCCAAGGTAAGATGGTCCCTGGAAGCCAAGCAAGCATTTGAGAGTATCAAATCCGCCTTAACCCAAACCCCTGTCCTAACTAGTCCACAATTTGACAAAGATTTTATCATATTTTTGTTTGCATCAGAGCATACAATAGCCGCTGTCCTTCTGCAAAAGGATGAACAGGGAGCTGAAAAACCAATCGCTTTTTTCAGCAAAGCTTCAAGAGACGCCCCATTGAAATACCCAATCATGGAAAAACAAGCCTACGCACTTGTTAAGGCCATCAAGGATTTCAGAGTGTACATTTTATATTCACACGTGATTGCCTATGCCCCACACGCTGCTGTAAAAGACATATTGACCCAAGACGGACTAGAAGGCAAAAGAGGTAAGTGGATTGCAAACATCCTTGAATATGACATAGAAATAAAACCAACCAAGCTGATAAAGGGACAAGGTTTAGCTAAACTGATGTCCGAAACAAACCTTCAGGCCTTAGACATAAACCAGCTGGACAATGAACCGGAGCTGGCGACTCCATAGATCAGTGAATTCTTCTTACAATCCCCATGGTACGCTGATATATGCTTTGTATTATCAAACCTGTGTGCTCCCCCAGGATTGTCCAGAACCAAGAAAAGATTTTTGAAAATGAAGGCTTTAAAGTTTTGTGTTATAGATGGTGCTTTATTTTGGAAAAATCATGAAGGTATATTGCTTAATTGTTTAATCATGAATGAAACTAACAATGTCATGAAAGAATTCCATGCAGGTGATTGTGGAGGACATCTCTACTGGAAGTCCACTGCTGATAAGATTCTAAGGGCTGGTTTCTATTGGCCCACTCTTTTCGCAGATGTAAAAAAGTTTTCTATATCATGTCACAAATGCCAAATTTTTGAAGGCAAGAGAAAATTGTTGCCCCTGCCCCTTAAACCAATCTCCACCGAAAAACCTCTTCAACAATGGGGTCTTAACTTCATTGGAGAAATCCATCCCTCTTCCTCAGGCCAGCACAAATGGATCCTAATAGCCACCGACTGTTTCACTAAGTGGGTTGAAGCCATTCCCTGTAGACAAGCCAATGACACCATCATTATCCAATTCCTTGAGTGCAATATCCTTTCCAGATTTGGCTGCCCTGAGAAAATCATCACTGACAATGTCGTTGCCTTTAAATCCAAAAAGATGATCAATTTTTTCCACAGATTTCGTATTACCTTGGGCCACTCCACAGCTTATTACCCTCAAGGTAATGGATTGGCAGAATCTTCAAACAAGAGCCTCATTAACATCATAAAGAAGGTGCTAGAAGAGAACAAGAAAACTGGTACAAAAGGCTGGTAAATGCCCTATGGGCAGACAGACTTTCAAGCAAAAGATCCATTGGGATGAGCCCTTATGAGCTAGTATATGGCATGGAGGCTAGATTTCCTTCATCCCTGGGCATTCATACTATCAAGTTGTTAAAAGAGATTCAGGCTGAACGAAATGACATTCAAAGAAGGATTAATCAGACAATTCACCTTCAGCAAACCCGAGAACAAATTTATGACAGAGCTCAAATTCTGCAAGAAAAGCTCAAAAGGATGTTTGATAAGAGGGCTAAAGCTGAAGATTTCAATATTGGTGACAAAGTTCTGAAGTGGGACTCAAGAAGAGAAGACAAGGGCAAGCATGCCAAGTTTGATTTTCTATGGAAAGGTCCATTTGTAATTTCCACTGTTCAGGGAAACAACACTTATTTTCTCAGATCTATGGAGGACAGCATTGTTGAAGAAGGCCCTGTGAATGGCAGGATGTTGAAACATTATCATGATCCTTGTTGTTGAAACAATGCAAATTCTGTAAATATATTTGTACACTATTATTTGTAAATACCAGCACTCAGTTTTTATTTTGTATAAACCGGCTGATTGTTTGAGAAATAATAGTAAATTCGGTGAGGACGCAGCCAATGCAAATTTTGCAGTCTCAACAGTATCAAAACAGAGCAAAATTTTCAGTTCACACCACCACCTTGCTCTAAGCAAAAGCAAGGCAAACACAACAGTTTGATCTGTGTCCCTAAACTTTTTTAAAAGGCATGTTTCAGCAGCATTATACATAAGAGATCAAGCACGCAGAAGAAAGCAGGCGATGCTGTACAATTCACAGTAACTCAGTTGGGGAGGAGGTTGTCTATAGTTCAAAGTTTTACGTTTTTTCAATAGCCAGAACAAAGAAGAATTTCCCAGTCTACAGCAACAAACAGAAGATCAAGGCAGTCTGACCTGCTGTTCTTGACTTTTCACAATGAAAAGCCATCCCCAAGTGGAGCCACTGTTGGCCTCCTGTTGCAACAACGGTTCATTTTTCATGATTGAAATTTTTACATGCCAAATATGTCATACTTGGCAAGCTGCGGTGTTCCATATTTCCAGAAGATACCATGAGAGTGTGCTAGTCCAAATGCCACTGCTGAGATCCCAATTTGATGAGTTGTTCCAGTTTTGAAGAGTTTTCATTTAAGGGAGGTCCAAACAGTCTAATCTTGGTCTCCCTAGGTTCCAATTTCCTGTTGTAGAATATAGAGAATGCATCTGTCCAAACAGTTTAATCTTGGTCAGATTTGTAGATAGGTAGAGAACCAAAGGGATCGAACTGTTTAATCTGGGCCCTGGCAGAAATAAGTGCATATTTAGATAGGAAACATTCAAAAGAAAAATTGTAATTCTGGGTCTGCAAGTCTAAGTGCACCCTAATCAGAAAAGAAGAAAAAATGCTAGGACAATAGGCTAGGTAGGTAGCTGTTTGGTGGCAGAATGATGACTGATGATAAATTTTGTGTCTCACAATGTCTTATCTTTTCAGATCACAGTTATCAGGCAGTTTTATTTCAAAGGAGGTACTCAAGCTGGAATTCACTAACCTCCCCTTCTTCTCATTTCCCCCAACTCACTTACTAACATCCCCCAAGAGGTCAAGATCTACTTGAGCCTCTCAGTTTCATCATTTCCATGACATTTGCCTTGGTGAGGATTTGCTTCACCCAAGGATTGCTCACTCATCTTCTGTGAGCCTTCTTTTCCCAACAAAGCCTAAGGTCTCATACCTTAGCGCCCTCTATACATCTCCATATTAACTACTAACTTTATTATATAACTCCCTATCAGTTTTTCCCTTCCCCTATTAAAATCATGTATATAAAACTCCCTTATGTAAATACTCCCTCCCGGGCATTATAGCCATAATTCTACTGAGTCTGGGAAATCACAGTCCATCTGGGGTTGTCTTTAGCCCATCCAAGTCATTAAGGAGCTAGTCTGACATCTGGTCAGCTAGTAACCTCTCCCCTAGCCCAAAAACCCCTCAAAAACCTCAAAAAAACCCATTTTTGCACCTGTTCCCTATGTCCTGTACATAAAATATTAACCCCGCTTGTCAAAAAACCCATATTCCACCCTTGTCCCTAAGTCCGAATGTAAATGTGTCAACCCGTGCCTTTTTTAACACATAAAAACCCTATTCCCTAAGTTTAAACCCACACACGCAAATATTAAAGGAATATTCCTGCGCATATACCGCCCCTTATCCCTCCGTCATATCACACTCCCCGCCAGCCGTTGGATCGCCCGCCCCACAGATCAACGGCGGGCGGGCCGTCCCATCCCCGACCTGCCCGATGTTTAGCGTCCGGAAGATGGGCAGTATTACCTCCGTACCTCCCACCACGCGTCAAGCGTTGGGCTGTGGGGAAGCCCTCTCCCCCGAAACCACCGTTGTCCATAAGTGGTGCGCCACAAAACCGCTTACCGCCCGTGACATCACATCCCACGTCACCCCCTGCACAATCGCCTCTTACGTCACCCCCCCCCGGTCCAGTCACCATGTTGAGTCACTTGCCTGCGTGGCCTCCTGCCACGTATCCCTGCCACCGTACCTGCCACGTCACCATCCGTACATGATGATGTCAACATCACATCGTCCTGCTGACGTCACCCGTCGTACAATGTCACATCATGCTGACGTCATCAGCACTTTTTGGGCGCAAAGGTGCGAAAATCGCACTTCGGAGCCCCGGAATTCGATTCTGAGGCAGTTTTTGATGAGCGATTTGCGCTACGCAAATCGCTCATCGCAGGATTTTTTAGGCCGAAATGGAGAATCTTCAGGGAATCTTTCGTTACGCAGTCCCCAGGAAGCCCGAAAGGCCCAAAAATGATCCATTTTCTTCACAGATCATACCGAAAGGAGCAGAAAACAATTTCAGAGGATACAGAGGCCGAACAGCGGCCATCAATGCATGATTAGACCCGCAACACATCAGAACAGCAGTCTAGATTTTGTCAAAGAGTATCAGAAGGAAGAAAAGACACCAAAGAGTATCAGCAAAGATTTTTTTTAGGGGCTCGAAGCACCTGTATATTAATGAAGCCCCCAGAAAGTCAAATCAAGCATCATCAGCCCATCCTTACCCTCAAATCACCATTAAGGCATTCAAAGCACAGGACAGCAAAGAAGCAGAAACCCATGCACATTTATTTCAAAAGACACTGCACCAAGGCACCAAGGACTACATAAGTTATTCAGTTTTTTATACGGCCACCCCCAGCGCAGCCCGAGTTATTGCATGCATTTATTTCTGGTAGAGTTAGGTCAGTTAATTATGACCTAATTAGGTCAAGATGTAATAAATAACTCTGTAGATAGTTTTTCCCTATATATACCACCCTCAGCATTGTTTTAAGGGTTGGTCAATTGAGAATTTTCACTAGAGACCCACACTGTATACCTAACTGTTTCTATAACCAAAGATTGCAGAACGCTTGGAGAGAAAATTGTTTGTTGTAAATGAATGTTTTGGAGACTGAAGATGGAATTCTTGTGCTGTAGCCTGAAACAATAAGTGCATCTTACCTCTGTTTTATTGTTATCACTATCTAAATGGCAGAAAGAAAGAATAGCTTAGAATTAGTTTAAATACTCTCTATGCTCAATTTCTGTTGTTTCATTATGTTTTCCTCTGAATGAATTGGTTATGAATATGAATTCCTTCTGGCTCATGTTTACCCCGATTCACCTGTGTTTGCCAATTATCTAGGGATTCTTAACTGCCCCTAGGTAGTGCTCTGTTACTTCCCACTGCTAAGTTGATTAAGAGATTCTTAACTGCCCCTCTTCGCTTAGCATTTCTTTCCATCACTTAGACCTGAAACATTGTTTCCTGCGTAGCTGTCTTGCTCCATTTTCCCTCTGTTGTGACCAAGTGAAAGCACCAGCAGTCACACTCCTCAACTCCACGCCCAATGGTTTGAAACTTCCAGACTATGCCTTGCCTCTCTATCTAAAAACATCAATTTTCCCACCGAAAACAAAACAAAAACCCTCTGAACTTGAGATCTAACCTAAAATCCTTTTAAACAAAGCTAAATCATAAAGAGAGAGCCCTCTCTGATTGCAGGTTGGCTAGAACCTGCAATCCAAAGTGGTTTGTGGTTACCTCGACCGTATCCTTTTCCAGAGCTTTAAGGACAACCTGAGTGATAACACCCCAATGTTGAGGTAGACATTTCAAGCATTCAACATTTTTGGTGCTAGAAGGAGGGCCATCAAACTATGAATGGAAATAAGGTCTAATCCCAAATCAAAAGGTCATTCTAAGAGTCAGTCTCCCTTGAAGTCACCACCAACTTCAATATCCCATTCCAAATATCCTAATCCTATAACTGAATTTGTTGAAATAGTCACTAAATATTCTAACACACTTCCAAAGTTAGTTGGTCAAACTTCTACATAATCACTCACAGAACCCCCTAAAGTCTAGACTTTGATTCAGAGATCGGAAGAAATTTCCATTTCTAGATAAAAATATGTTCAATCCAATTTATTGGAAGGAAGTGTTACTTCATCCTTCCAGTCTGTTAGTGTGTTAACTAGATCCCATAGTGAGAAACTTTGATTCAAACCTTTTAAGTTTCCATTAGCCACTCATCGGAAAAAGAAAGGTACTCCAAAGACTCAGTCTTCAGCTAGTGGGATTACATCATCTTCTCCACCTCATACTCCTTCTGTTGATCCCGCTTCTTCCTCTACCCCTTTACCTTCCTCTTATCATCCTTTGATTCCTTCCATTCACATTCCTCGACCACAATAAATTGGTGCTATTGTAATCAATAGCACTATAGGGGCAACCTCTTCAACTGCTTAATATTGTACAACCCCCACATCATCTACAAATTCCTCTATTCCTACTACTCCCAGAATCAAAATAGACCATGGAACAGCCAAGGGGCATCTCAGATGACTCAACCATTACATCCTCTTCCCAAACAAGTAGATAGATGGCTACCCAAGTTTAATCCTGATGACGGTCTGCATGTAGAGGAACACCTTCACAATTTCATGTTGGTCATTAATATGAATGGGGTCTCAGAAGAGGACTATGTTTTTTGACTTTTTTCTTACACATTTGAAGGATCTTCAGGGTCCTGGTATTTCTCTCTTCCTACTAGATCAATAACAAATTTGGATATGTTTGAAGAATAGCTTTTATTAAACTTTTGGGATGACGGAACAACTACCACTTTGACTAATGGTTTGTCAAATCTTAGGGCCAACCCAAATGAAAAAATGAAGGATTTTAACTCAAGTTTTAACAAATTTCTAAACAAAATCCCATACACTTCCAGACCTGGTACTGATGTCCATATTGAATGGTGCATTAGTTCTCTTCCTTCAAATATTGCTACGTTCATAGATAGAGCTAACAAAACAATACTACTTTATAACATGAAACAATCTCTATCTGTCGAAAAGAGAGTTCTGGCCCTTGACAAGAAGTCTTCTATTGAAGAAAGGAAGCAAACCAAAAAAGTTACTTTTAAAGATGAATCCAAGAAAAGTACTTCCAAAGATCCTTATGATTTGGAGGGATTATAAAAGGTTTTGAAGACAATGTCTAATGAGATGGTAGATATGAAGAAATAGGTTGTTGAGTCTTCAAGGAAGTCCTTTTGGCATTTCACAAGGATTCAGTCATCACAATCACAACCTCCTACCAATATATCGAATGCCAAATCTGATGAAGATGACGAAGAAGAAGAAACAACCCTATATGCAGAAGAAGCTCAAGAAGATGAGATAGTTGAAGCTCATGGTTTATGGGATTTCATTCTAACCACTTCAGAAACTAAAGAAGAAGAGGAAGCTCTACCAGTGAGTACTATAAGTAAGGGACCTTATGATACTTCTACATCAAATAAAAATCAAAAGTCCCCTTCTCCTCCTACTAATGAAAAGGGCATGGTTAAAAATACTTCTACTCCATCTTCTGATAATGCTCTAACTACTTCCAAATCTCCCTCATCATCTAATACCTTGATAGTCACTGATAGCATTGAATTTAATATCGTGGAGGACATGAAAAAGATCAAAGCCAACATTTCCCTATATGAGGTCAGTAAGTTAAGACATCAACAAAAAATTATACTCAAAGAATTAAATGCAGTCCCTGCAACTCCATTACCTTATATTGTTATTACTGCAAAAGCCTCAAAAGGGAAAGGAAAACCTCCAAATGTCCCTACAGGTGAGATTAATTCTTCCAATGATATTTTGATTGGGGATAGATAAAATTTCCACACTCCTCCTTTTCCTTTGAATTTTGAAATTTTTAATAAGAATGTTCATAATTTTTTAGTAGATTCTGGTGCATCATCAAATATCATGCCTTATTCAGTTTGTCTCAAATTGAATATTTCACCTCTGAAATTTGTTGTTCAGATTATTCAGTTAGATCGGAAAAAAAATCAAATTTTTATCATAAATGAATTATGTTTTGATTATATTATCTTCAAATTTGAAAGTTTTTCAAATAATAGATATCTTGGTCAAGGCTAAGGCCAGACTCATAAGCTCTGATGGCGCACTCGCGAAAAGGTCTCGGCTGAAGCAATACAACGTGTCGACCACAGGATCGACGCGGACAAGGGTTTTATTAGGGGTTTTTATTTTTTTACATGGTCTTATTACAGGTTTCGCATCACCGTCGCGGTCTCAGATCAGGACTTTCTCTGTTTCTGCACCTCCATTGGATTCTCCGCCTATCACTTTCGGTTGCCGATCTGGAGACAGCTATGGACGACTCTAGGGAGCTAGAGGCGGTGGACTACTCGGAGGATCCTTCGCCGGATAAGGTTATTTTCGGAAACCCTAGATTCACGACCCGCTCACAGTTTGCTGCATCCTCTTCTATTGCACCGGATCTACCGGATATTCCGCAGTACCCGCCCTCCGTCTCGCTGGCCATCCACCGCGCCTCTCAGGCTTTTGCCGGAACCACCCCTATCGATTCGCCGCCATTTGAGGTTCCCCCACTCTCACCGGGCTCTCTGCAATTCCTGGCATCTCACACTCCCCCTTCGCCCTCTTTCGATCCGACCTCCCCCCCTCTCCTCTCGGTTCCCTCTCCCCCTCCACCGGATCCCCCTGCATCATACCCCCCACATTCGGGAGCTCGACCCTCCGGCTGTTTCGAAACCCCCGCTGTCAAATTTAAGCCTGCAAAATCCCCATCGCTGGAAGGTATTACCAACCCCCTGGTCGACCACCCGTCGGCTCCTCGCACCGGCAAAAAGAAGATCAAGTGCATTAAGTCTACAACAAAGGACATTACCATAAAGTTTGACGAATCAAAGCCTCTCGGCGGACTCATAGACATGGCCAACACGGTATTGGTAGGGCATGTCAGGGGAAGGACATACTCGGCGAAGCGGCTCAATCTGTGGGTAAAGGAGATCTGGGGTGGGGTATTATCCGACCTTCCTGCGGTCCATGTTCTCCCTAGAGGATGGTTTTCCCTTCAGTTCTCCAAGGAAAGCCACACCAATCTGGTATTGGGCAGATACTGGCATATAGAAATGGCACCGGTTCTCCTCAAGAGATGGAATCCCCTCTTTGACCCAGAGCGCGAACAGCTCGGAGCCGGTCCAATTTGGGTGTGGCTGCCAGGTCTCCCACTGCCTTTCTGGGCTGAAGAAGTCTTCATTAGAATTGGCAATGCCCTGGGGACATATCTGGATTACGACCGCACATATGTTGAATCTGGGAACCGAGCCCTTGTAAGAATTTTGGTCCATCTAGACACTCGTGATGGACTCGAGGAACAGATCACGCTTCAGTGGGGAAGGTGCATCAGAGTACAGTTACTTGACTACGAAGGAGTTCCCTTCCGTTGCAGAAGATGTCACAAAGTGGGACATCTGGCGAAGGACTGTCCTCTCAACAAGAAAGCAGATGAATCACCGAGGGCAACCCCGGCTCCAACCAGAACGGCATCTCCTGTCACTGCTCGACCTACCTCTTCGGGTCCGCCCTCTGCGACTATCTCTCCTGTGGTCAATCCGGGACTTCGGCAACCCTCTCCGCCAAGAACCAGGGCTCGCTCGGCGGCAGAAGCGGGTATGGTCTCCGGCACTCTTTCCCCTCCTTTTCAATCTTCTATTGATGTTATGTTTGAATGTGGATCCTCCTTACAGACCTCCATGGCTCACTGTGCACTATCATCCCCCTCCCTGATCTGCACTGATCCCATCATAGCCACCTCCATTCCCTTGGCTAGCGCCTCCCCCTCTCCTTTGGAATCCTCCCCTCCACATTCATACTTCCTTCGGTCTAGATCTCTAGCCAAAGAGCCCCCCACCAAGCACTCGGGTCTGGGCATTGCGGTATCAGAGGGGGGAACCATGAATATCAGAGGACGCAAATCCCACCTATCTAAGGCTATCAAACTAGCCGGCGCAGAGGTTGTATCCGGCAGGCAATCCACCATTGACAGGGTCCTTAGAGCAGGACACACCCCGAGAGGTGTTCCCCCATGAAGTGCCTGTCCTATAACTGCAGAGGATTGGCTAGTTCCTCCAAGAAACTAGCCATGAAGCGGCTCATTGAAACTGAGCCTATCGATATCATTATGCTCCAGGAGACCCTCTGCCCCGCAGATCAGATTACTCGTGCTATGCAAGCATTGACCCCTGGCTGGAATTACGTTGCTATTGATGCCGCTGGCCGATCTGGAGGTCTGGCCATTGGTACAAACCCTCGCTCTATCAAGGTGGACTCGACTTGGGGAGGTACAGGTTTCCTGGGACTTGACATATTCTCCACTGATCTGGGTATGAACCTCCGTATTATCAATGTTTATGCCCCATGCACCCAGAGAGAATCGTTCTGGCAACATCTTCTACATCTCTCCATAACAAGTGAGGACCGGGTTATTATTGGAGGAGACCTTAATTTTTCTCTGGGCTTCAGGGAATCTTGGGGTTCGGCTGCACAAATTGACTCCATCTCAGACTTCATGACCAACCTCCTCGAGCGTACAAATCTTATTGATATCCCCATGCAGAAAATTCTTCCCACTTGGAGGAACAGAAGGGTTGGGGAAGCTGCACTAGCCCGCAGACTAGACAGATTCCTTATGAAGGAGACACTCCTTCAGCGACTGCAGCTATACAAACAATGGGTTGGCTCGGGGGGTTTGTCGGATCACTCCCCTATATACCTGGAGATCCAGGGCCCCTTCAAAAAACCCAAGGCTCCCTTCAAATTTAATCATACCTGGCTGAAGGACCCATCCTATGTCAAGATGATTTCTGAATACTGGTCCTCACACCCTATCAGAGGCTCAGAATCACTTGCTAAAGGATTCTGCAGGAACCTCTCTGAGATCAAACATATATCTATTGTTTGGGCAAAGGAGAAACAAGCTCGAGATACTGCTCAGCTTACCCATATTGAGGCTGAGTTATCCTCACTCACCGACGAGAGGGGCTTGGGGTTCATATCAGCAGCAGACAAATGCCGGTTAATTGCTCTGGAGAATCAAAAATCAAAGATCCTCAATGAGAGAGAGGAATCCATCAGACTGAGGAGTAGGGCATTATGGATTCAAGCAGGGGATGAAAACTCGAAGTTCTTCCACAGCTTCACCAAAGGCAGAAAAGCAGCTAATACTATCTGGAAGCTCCCTACCCCTGATGGTGGAACTGCAGACACTTTTAACAAGCTCGCACACTTGGGCATCTCACATTTCAGGGATCTATACAAGTGTCCCCGTGAAGTAAATTTGCCAGATATCATCAATGTGGCAAATCACTTCCCGAGATTTGTGGAGGAGGATGACGAGGAGGCTCTTAATGATCCAGTTTCGGCGGAGGAGCTGGAAGGCGTTCTGAAATGGTTCAAAAAAGATAAGAGCCCCGGCCCGGATGGATGGACCATCGAATTCTATTTAGCCTTCTATGATGTTCTGGGACAGGATCTACTGGACGTAGTCGAGGAGAGCAGAACCTCTGGATCCATTTATCATGCCATCAACTCTACCTTCATTGCTCTCATACCAAAATCTGATTCGCCTGAATCCTTCAATGACTACAGACCGATCTCCCTGTGCAATTGCCTCTACAAAATCATCTCAAAGACAATTGCGAATCGTCTTAGACCTATCCTCTCCAGATCCATTGCCCCGCAACAATTCGCTTTCCTCGAATCTAGGCAGATTCATGAGGCCATTGGCCTAGCACAAGAAGCCATACACTCCATATGGTCCAGACACCTAAAGGCCATCCTCCTCAAAATTGACCTCTCCAAAGCCTTTGACCGGGTCAGCTGGCTCTATATCAAAATGATCCTCATCCACCTGGGTTTTCCCCACACCTTCATATCATGGATCATGGCCTGTATATCATCCCCTACATTCAGCATTCTCATAAATGGATCGGCCTCCCCCTTTTTTCACTCTGAGAGAGGACTGAGACAGGGCTGCCCTCTATCTCCTCTGCTTTTCCTATTGGTCATGGAAGGACTTAGCCGCCTCATGGACTCTGCCAAGAGATCTGGAGATATCAGGGGCCTTCGCATATCCGATCATTGCTCTCTCACTCACCTGCTCTTCGTGGACGATGTTCTCATCATACTTGATGGCAGTATTCGTGACTCTCGAACCTTCTCAAAGATCCTGCAACTCTTCTCTGCTGCAACAGGTATGTTACCAAATCAGTTGAAATCAACCATCACCTGCACCCATACTTCGGTACAAGAATCTCAGCTAGCCCTTCAGGCTTTCCCCTACAATGCGCACCCTCTGGACAGAGGCCTCAAATACTTGGGCTTCAATCTGAAGCCTACCAGTCAAAGAATAGCTGATTGGGTCTGGTTGGTTGCCAAATTGGAAAAAAGACTCTCGGGCTGGAGCTTCAGATACCTCTCTAGGGCTGGCAGACTGGTGCTCATCAAATCCGTATTAGAGGCTACACCGGTTTTCTGGATGGCACTAGCATGGATACCAAGGAATATCCTAGGACGACTACAGCAGCTATGCAACCGTTACCTCTGGAATGGAAATCAGGACAAAAGAATGTTTGCTTGGATAAGCTGGAAGAAGATCTCTTTGCCCAAAAAATGGGGTGGTTGGGGTCTCAAAGACCTCCCTGATTTCGCTAGGGCACTTGCTGCCAAGATGGGATGGACCCTATTAACTAGTCAAAACCTTTGGGCGCATGTGTCCTATCACAAATACATCTGGCCCCAGGATATAATGGATTGGGCTAGATTACCATCTTGGTCATCGAAGGGATGCTCATCAATCTGGAAGGCTCTGATACACTCCCTTCCCCTCATCCGAGATAACCTTGTATGGAGAATTAATGATGGGTCGCTGGGCAGGATTGGCTTGGACCCGTGGATCAATTGTGGGGGCAGGCACACCCTCACCCGCGACCTCATTACTCATCTTCATAATCGGAATATTCGAAATTTCGCCCATATTGCAGATCAACAGCGCACGGACATCTTCTCACAAGCTTGGAAATCTGCTCAGCAGCTCGATCTCCCCCCGCAGTGGCATCAGGAATGGAGTGATTACATTCGTGCCTTGACCGAATCCCATATCCGCATCAAGCAAGGACCTGACGAACTCATATGGTGCAAGGCGGATCATGGTATATACGCACCCAAATATGGCTACAGAGAACTCATCACTCACAGGATACCTGATACCCTGCCCTCGTGGTGGCATAACATTTGGAAATTAAACGCCTCTCCCCGCTCCAGATTATTTTTCTGGTGTGCCCTCAAAGGCATCGTCCCCACGGGCGAATACCTCACTCACAGAGCCGTCTTCGGTCCCACCTGGTGTATATTCTGTAAGGCGGCATCCGAAACCACAGACCACATTCTCCTCCATTGTCCGGTTGTTCACGCTCTTTGGAACAATATCTGCACTCACCTGGGCATAGCGAGGATCTGGAATGGAGATGATCTCACCGGTGCATGGTCCACCTGGACCCAAAGCCACCCGGGCTCCAAGCTACAAAACCTCCCCCTCGTGGCATCATGGCACACTTGGCTTGCGCGGAACCGTGTTATATTCGAGGAACAGGCTGTAAATTGGCCTCAGATTGAAGCGAAAATCCTCGCCGCATACCATGAATTACCTGACCCTCCCCCCACTCGAACCAGGACGATTCGGGCGATGCCTGCTATTGATAAATCGACCCCATGGGCGTTCTTCGATGGGGCAGCAAATCAAACGGGGAGTGGAGGTGGATTTATACTGCATATAAATGAACAACACAGATTCCTTGTAAAAATGGGATTCGGCACAGGATCGAATAATTACGTTGAACTATCTGCCATCCGAAATCTAATGCATTTCGCATTATCTCATCAGTGCACAAATCTGAATATATATGGGGATTCTATGGTGGTTGTGAACTGGATCAATAATGACTCCACATGTCATTCACACACTCTCAGCAATTTATTATTTGATGCACACACTCTCAAAGCTGCTTTTAATTATTTCTCCTGTTTACACATTTACAGAGAACATAACTGCGAGGCTGACAAACTATCCAAAGAGGCCTCGGTACTTCCCAGAGGCGAATGGCTAATTGTGGAGCAGCAGGGGACTGAAGAACACAGGTTTTATCATAGACCATATATCGATCACAGAGACCAGCGGGACAATAGTCCCGATAGACGACAGTAGCGAAGCATTTTTGTCATGATAATGGATGATATTTTGTATGCAAATGGATCCTATGCGATCTCGAACAGGCTAAAACAGTCAGACACATATATGTATCTCCTTTTTTGCAACATGATCTGATACAACACCCTGCGAGGTGATTTTGAATGAACATCACAACAATGCCAAGGGCATCTACTATATGTAATTTTCTAAATTTAATGAAAATTACTAATTTTTCCAGTGGAAAAAAATAGATATCTTGGTCACAGACATCCCTGAATTCTATTGTCCTATTTTAAGAAGGGATTGGTTTGAGAAACTAAATGGTTATTTTGCAACCGATTGGTCACATATTTGGCTCACCTACAATGAAAAACCTAATAAAATTCGTATCGATATGGAAAATAATATGAAGTATTTGGTGACTGATTTAGATGAGGAAAATGAATCAGTAGTATTTACAAACAACATTCTTGGAAATTATTCTCTTGAATATTTCTTTGGTAATTTTCTAGCACAAAACTCCCCCTTTTTAGTTGATTATGTTTTATATCAGATTGAAATTTTTCCTCAAATAGATTCATCTAGATGTATCAATATTGTAGAAACTATTGTAAATAAGTGTGACAATTTTTTTTAGACTCTTTATGTTTATGGATCAAAATCTAATGATGGTGCAGTAGTTGGTTTCATCACATTAAACCCTGAAGGATAAAAAACTATGCTTGCCTACAGATTAGAATTCGAAAAATTATGCTTTCCGACAAATTGGAATTTGATTGTAGCAACAACATTGTTGAACATGAAGTGTTGGTACACGGCTTGCACAAGGCCATTAGTCTTGATGTCCAATATCTTAAAGTTTTTGGTGATTCAGAGATTGTCATAAAACAAGTTAGAAACAACATCCATTCTGTTGAAAATCACCTCAAACATTACCAATATTTGATCCAAGATCTAACTTCTCATTTCACTGCATTCAATATAGCTCTAATCCCAAGATTACAGAATGCTAGTGATGATCTCCTAGCCAACGTTGCTTCCAGGCTCAATCCACCTAAATATTTTAGTCCTACTAGATTTTCAATTGAATTAATTTTTCGTCCCTCCATTCTAGATAATGCAACCAACTCTCATGTATTTACTGATGACAATGACATCCTAAGTTTTTTAACTTCTGAAGGATCTTACTTTGATCAAATCATTGATGAAGATGAGCATGACAAGAAACAAAACAAGTCTTTTGAGGAGAACAAATTACCTAAGCCCGTAGTGAAATTAGAAGACTTGTATGATTTGAAATATAGATTCAAAAAAGTGACCAATTGAAAACTTAAAAGTTCTACTTTAAGATTTGAATTGATTAACCTGGGATATGATCTTAAATCCTAAAACATCAATTTAGACCTTGGACTTACACCAGATGAAATATTTTCTTTCATTCATATATTAAAAAGATACAAGGATGTATTTTCTCAGAGTTGTGATGATATTAAACCTATGACACATCTATCATTCACCATACCATACCTATGTTGTCATATGCACATCCAATTCAAAAAAAAACTTAGGAAGATTCACCCTAATCTAGAAGCTCAAATTAAGACTGAGATAAATAAGCTACTCAAATCCAAAATTATTTTCTCGGTCAGACATTGCAAGTGGGTTTTGAATCTTGCTCCAATCAAAAAAATAGAATGGAGACATTCAAATTTGCATAGATTTTAGGAACTTAAATAAAGCATGTGAAAAAGCTAACTTTCCTTTTCCTCCAATGGAAAAAAAATTTTCAATCTATTGTTGGTTCTGAACTAATGTCTTTCCTAAATATTTTTTCAAGTTATAATCAAATCCTTGTCCATCCTGAAGATAGACAGAAAACCACATTCAAATGGGGAACATATGTTTATCAAAAGATTCTTTTTGAATTTATTAACGTAGGAGCAACATTCCAAGGAGCAATGGATATTTCCTTCAAAGGTTTGATTAATAAATCAGTTGTTGTGTAACTAGATGACATTACAATTTATTAAAAAGGGAGGAATTGTCATCTGCATGACTTAAAACAAATTTTTGAAAGGTATACAAAATTTGGAATCTCCTTGAATCCTAAGAAGTCATTCTTTTCTCATAGTGAAGGTAAGATTATAGGATTTATTGTTTCTAAGGAAGGAATTCACATAGACCTTGACAGAATTAAGGCAATATCAGAAATCCCCTTGCCTCACAACAAAAATTCCATGCAATATTTTCTTGGTCAGATTAATCTTGTCAAGGGATTTGTCCTTGATTTTTCACAAATTGTCCTACCCTTACAAATCATTATTAAAATAAATCTTTATATAAATGGGGACAAAACAAAAGAAAGGCTTTTGAATCAATAAAATAAACCATCATAGATTCACCCTCATTATCAACACCCGATGTTTCCAAATAATTTGTTCTATACACTTTTTCTTCTGAACAATCCTATGCAGCAGTGTTGAACCAACCCAATGAATAATAAGTTGAAGCTCCCACTGCCTTCTATAGTTCAAATCTATAAGGAGATGAGCTAAAATATTTAGAAGTTGAAAAACAAGCTTTTGCAATTTTTAACTTTCCTCGTAAAAGCACATACGAAAGTAATTTTTCCTTTCCCTATGATCAAACAATTTCTTATCCAAAAGGAATTAGAGAAAAAGAGGGATAATTGTGTTATTTTCCTATAAGAATATGACCTAGAGATCAACCCAGCTAAAATAGTAAGACGCCAAGGTTTTTGTAGGTTAATAACTAGAGATTTTGACACTTTAGTTGATGAGGATTCAGGTAATGACATCCAAATTTCAAAGGTATGCCCTGTTGACACTGAATCTCAATATGTTGATTTAATTTTTTATTTAAAAAATGGTTATGCTCCAGTAGAACTCAATTACAAAAGAAAAAGAGCTTTGAGGCTTAAAGCTAATTAGTATCAACTTGTCAATAATGTCTTGTTTAGAAGGAATTATGATTATGTTTTACTAAGGTTTCACAAAAACCTGAAGCAGAAAAAGTGTTGCAGGAGTTACACTATGGACCAGTTGGTGGACATTATAGTGAAGACACTACTTCTCATAAGATCCTACATGTTGGTTATTATTGGTTGACTCTATTCAAAGATGCTCATGCTTATGTTAGGAAATGCAAATTCTGCCAAACTGCTTTAGGGAGGGAAAAGAAATCATACTTTCCTTCGCATCCAGTTAACATTGATCAACCCTTTGAGCAATGGTGATTGGATGTTATAGGTGAGATAGTTCCTCACTCTTGTAAATAGCATAAGTACATTTTGACTTCTATGGACTATTTCACCAAGGGGGTGGAAGCAACACCTCTCAAGGTGGTCAATTCTGAAACTATAATCAAATTTATTGATCAATTTATATATACCAAGTTTGGCCTTCCTTTTGCTATTATGTTTGACAATGCATCTTATTTTTTTGTAAATGTTATTACTGAAATTTCTCGAGAGAGATGTTTTAAATTCAAATATTATACAAACTATTATCCTTAGGGAAATGGCTTAAAATAATCTACCAATAAAAACCTCATAAGGATCATTAAGGGAACTGTTAACTAAAATCAAAAGAATTGGCACAAAGCTCTAGTATTTTCCCTATGGGCTGACTAAATTACCCAGAAAACCTTTCTAGGCACATCTCCTTATCACTTAGTGTATGGAAAAGAAGTTATATTACCTCCTAATATGGATCTTCCTTCACTAAACTTAGTACAATATATAGAGGAACAACCTTTCTCTGTTTTATAATTGAGAATGTCCCAAATTCTAAAGTTAGATGAAGAAAGAGATAAAGCCAAACAAGTTCATGCTCACCACTAGAAATTGGTCAAATATTCATTTGGTACAAGTTTAGTAAGTGATAAAAATTTTGAAATAGGTGACTTAGTTCTTAAATGGGATAAGGCCCGTGAAGAAAAAGGCAAAAACACATATTTAAAAAGTTTTGGCTCAACCCATTTCATGTCATTGAGAAACTAGGCCCATTAACCTTTATGCTTCAAGATTTTTAGGGAAAGAGAGATGCTCTTCCCGTTAATGGGCCAGTTTCGGAAAAATAATTTTCTTGAAAATACTTGTCCTACTGTAAATATGTAAATAATCATATGTACATATCAATGTCTTTAGCCTAGTGGTGTTGGGTAATACTCTTTTGACTTCATATTGGGGTCTCTCATCATTAACATGAAGTTTGATTAATTAAAGAAGAAGTTATTAGAAAGAAATTATAACATTGAAGTTTAGTATTGCATCTATTATAATCTATGAAATATTTATATCCATTAATTTGCAAATATTTCATGACTTGAAAACTTTAAAAGATCTTGTTGTCCTTTGATTAGTCATGAACATTTTTCTTTAAAAAGTAAAGACTATTTTGAAGTTTTAGCATCTTTTGACTTTAATTGTCATCCACAACTCTTAAGGAGTGAATTTACCTCCCCATCCACTAATTTTACATTTTTTAGAGTGTAATTCAAAAATATTTAAAAACTTGAAAGATAAGAGGTCTCATCATGAGCCGATTTACCATGATCATGGGAAACTAATGATGTTGACATTATCACAACTAGTCACCAAGCCAGGATAATGGCTTATGGCTGCATAACTATAAGACAAGAGGTCTCATCACGAGTTTGCTTGTACAGTATCATTATAACATTTGAATGGCGTTGTCATTATCTGGACACCAAACCAAGACAATGGCCTTCAATCAGTTAAAATGAAAAATTAATACCTCTAAAATAATAGTATAAGTGGATGGGATACAAGTACAATTTGGTTAAATGGAACCCTGTCGAGGCTATGGACACCTACTGGTAGTAGTGGCTCTACCAGTTACATATAAGTCTATCTAAACATTAAGCTTCTAAAGTTTTCTACTTTATCTTTACAACTGATTAAATCGCTAACAAAGATAATAAAGATTTTCATCAATAACAAGTTGTGTAAATTTACAAAGTAATGAGTTCCTTTTATTCAGAGTAATCTTCATCAATCTAAATTTAAAATATTTACATAAGTCCAAGTATTTTTCCTTTATGGTTAAAATTTCATTTACTTTTACAGATATAACTGCTTCACTCAGTATGTCGCCAATTATTATACTATTCAACACCCCCCCCCCCCCCCATTTATTTTTATTTTAGTTATATAATAAATAATGGGGAACCTTCTTTTATGTTAATAAAACTCTTTAGTTTCAATAAAGATAGGGAATTTTTGAATTTGTTATAAAATCTCTTAGGCTTGGAAATTTCCCTTATCGGAACATAAGTACAAGAGGCCCAACCTTTATAATGTTATGACAAATTAAAATCCGATAAGCCCTTTTATTACAAAATTGATGCATTATCGAAAGATTTGTATCGGATTCTTATAACTTTTTGTTTAAGAAAGTTACAATAAATCCATTCTCCGATAAAACATTCTCGATGGTTAATTTATTTATTAAATGGAAATTTTGCTAAAAAGGTAACATAAGTCATGCGCTCCCTTTTTAATTAAATACTATAAGAGTCATTGGCAACACAGGTGCCACTTGGCATACTAGCTCTTCACAATATCATAACTTTTAAAGTGTTCCATACTCAATACTTCTGATATCTCAATACCTCTGATACCTGCCTCCTCTGATATCCACTATCCCTGATACTTGTCCCCTCCGATACCACAAAACCTCTGATATTCCTGTTTACACCTAATATTGGGAATTTCATATCGGATACTTGCTCTTTAAATCTTTGATATACCATCGTCGATATAGAAATACTGATATTAATTCTTGCCTCCACTTATAGTCATTACTTCTTTAAATATGATTTATCAGGAGTTACCTATATCGTAACTTTCTAATACGCATGCAATTGATTTCTCCGACACATTTCCTTCGACATGCTGATGTGGGAAAACCCACGTGAATTCACATTTTGACATTTAATATTTAAAAGTGGTGAATATATCATTTTCGAGATTGTAATCATCCTCATTCATTGCAGTTTGATTCTATCATAATTTTACCTTAAAGACATAAATTGTTATGTGAAATTTGTTATTTGCGCTAAGTCTTTCAAGTGAAGAAGTTATCGCCCATACCTATGCTTTCTCATTGCAGGCTAGTACTGACAAGCATAACTCTGAAGAAATTTCTAAAGTAGAAAAAGCAAAGAAGAAACGTGTTGCTCAACAACAATTGACCGCTCCTTCAACTCAAAATGGTGATAGGCCAGGATTGTTTTCTGACATAGTCTATTCTCTAGATGTTGGAAGTTCCTCTTGGGAATCTATCTATAAACTATTTGAGGATGAATGACCAAGGGTCACATAAAGAAAAATTACGGCCGAGGATTCTACACCATTCTCTAATACCACTTACAGTGATGTGGAAAATTCATTCTTGCATAAGATTACGGCCTGGCACAAAATCCTTCATTATACGGACATGGTTCAATAGGTCATTGACAACTTAAGCATTGTAGAAATGAAGTTCATGACATAGAAGAAAAGAGTTATCGGCTCATTCACTGGCAATGATTTGAGTGCAATGTACCATTTTCCACCACCTCAGTGCAAATATAACAAACAGTCAGTGGAGAAATTCATAAGCGAATATGATCATACATCAGAGCCTATTAGGGCATGGAGAAGAGATCGGAACAAGACTTAGCGACAGGAAAATGGTATGTATGTAGTTGACTCTATCATTGGTCCTTATTGTCAAATAGAAGCCATGATATGTAGGCTCTTTGCTTATTCTAATACTCAGAAATTTTACGATCAATGGACACCATTGATTGATGATGCCTCAGAAGGATATATATTAGATTAGGGAAATATATTGTATGATAATTTAGCTACTCATATCCTTAATTTTCGAAGTAAGTGTAAGGTTTCAAAAAATGCAATTCCTCCCTTCTACATGAGTGCCTATGTAATCGATGCCATGTGTTTCACTATGGATTTCACCTCTATGGGATGGAAGTGGACCTTAGAGGACCCAACAACTATCCATATATATCACGATATTCTTTGGGACTCAAAGTATCAACTTCATTTTTTTTAAATCTTTCATGGAGTAATGATTCTTATTTATCAAATCATTTTTTACAAGGGAACTCCTAGGATTTCCCCAGAAGCCGAAACTGAAATTCTCCGAGTTGGAAACTGGTTTGGTAAGGAGTTATTTACCTATGTCTGAGTCTTTGGTAGTCTTGTTAACCCCCATCTCTTGCCTCTGTATCTCCCTGACAAACTTTTGGCTCACAAAATAACATACCAAACCGTAGGGAATGGTATTTCAAAAGACTTAAAGGAGCCTAATAAGAAAGTGTGGCATGTTTTTCCTCTTTCTTGCAGTATGTGTACTTTGGATAATTTCATGCCTGCATCCATTGAAATTAATTCTATCTTGGAATTAAATTTACCTACCATCCCTAACAAATAGTATGATCCCCATTAGACTGTCAAAAAGGTTACCGCACAATCAAGCATCAGGACATTTTCTCATGAACCAAACAAGTTCAATGACCTATTTAAAAAATATTCTATGTATTCAATGGTTACAAGGCAACCAACGAAACTATTCAATCGAGAGGAGATGATTCAATTCACCCAATATAGCACTGCAAGGCTACCCAATTTACCTATGAATTCGTTAAGGCCTCCTCAAGAAAGCACGATTTAGGATGATGTTATACTTGTTAGTTCCACAAAGACTATTGATATACCTCAAATAAAAGAAATAGGTGCTTCCTCGTCTTCTTAGGCTGAAGGCATCTTTTCTAGTTCCAAGCTTGAGCAAATATAGGAATAGTATAGGCGTGTCTTGAAGGATAGTGAACCACAATGTTTGAAGACTCCCTTACAAGAGAAGATCCCAGATACTTCTAAAAGTTTGGAACAGACTCTAATTACATTAAAGGCCTCTGAAAAGCCTTTAGAAATTAAAGACATTGAAGTTATATCGGCCTTCCCAGCCTTTGAGGTCATATTAAGGGTTGAATAAATTCCTCCATTTGATATATTTTATAGTTCCGAGCATAAAGATGTTGCTAAAAGATAAAGGAAGAAAAGAAAAATTGAGTAGTCCAAGGCTTTAGTTCCTGGAAATGCTTTCTCAAAGTTGTATGGAAGTCTTCCTTGTCCACTCCTTCAGAGGAATTAGGAGGACTCACTCAATTCATGGGAGCCTATGCTTCCACAACCATGGACAAAGCCAATGAAGTAAGTAGTTATTGAAAGAAAAAAAAAGACAGAATTGTATATTTAGAACAGAGTTTTGAGACTGAGAAAGAAAAGATTTCCAATCAATGGCAAGGAAAATTTATTGAACTCCAGAGGAGTTTTAATGCCCTTAATGTTCAATATGACACTCATTTGTAGGCCCGAGACACTTAGATTCAAGAATTACAGAACGTGATAGAACAACTAAAGGTTAATCATGAATTCACAGAGTTCAGAAAGGAAGTACGAGAGTTAAATACTCTCCTTTATCAATAGAAAATTGTGATTTTTCATAGGTTTGCCATTATTCATGATTTATGTCATACATCTTCTTCCCTAGTTGACCAATTATCATACCTTAGAACTTATTTTAATTATATTGAAGAAAGAATTGCAGGTTTTTCCTTATGTGGCATGATAGCACTGATAGGAGATTAGCTAATCTTCTCATAAGTGAATAGTCACACAAGTAAATAGTATTCAGGAAATGGGAGATTCATCTTAAAATGGTAGTTGCAGAAGTTTTCAATGTGAGAGGTATCTTTAATAATCTCATAGGGAAAATCAGTGATAACTTGTTCTAGGCGAATCTAATATCAAACTCCCCGAGGGAGTGCTACCAGATATCAAACTTCTCACTAAAATGTGGCAGGAATCATCCATAAAGTGGGCTGAAATAATTGATTAGCTATCTAAAATTGACTTGGAAAGCCATTGTTAGTTTCTAGTCAAACCACACAGCCAGTGGGTGATGCTTAGGTTCCTATCCAATACCACCAATAACATGTTGTCGTCATTAAGGGATGCCATATATATCAACCATATGTGGATTCAACCAAAAGACTCCACTGGAATTGAAGAATATGACAGATATCTACGAGCTACAACATCAAATGGGAGAGAAGTCGTCTTGACAGGCCTAAATTATTTATTATAGCAAATTATAAATATGTATTTTTGGTTTAATTTAAGCATTTTTTCTTAAAACCACTTCAATTGTTTTCTCTATTTGCTATATTTGTATTTCATTTGAGACTATAAATCCCCTCCATTTGTAAGGAGAAAGGGTTCTGAATTTTGGAAATAAGGTTTTTTCTTGCACTATTGTGACTCAAGTTTCTCTTAATAGAAATTTGAACCACCACCATTTTCTCAGGAGGAAAGTTATGATTTATCGGGTACTATTATTTGTTTATTATTGCTTTTTTACGAGTTGAATGGTAATTTGATTATGTTTATCATATATGTGTTGTAACAATCGTACATTTTTCACTATTGATATGTGTGATTGGAATTATATATTTTATGCATAAACAATGAAATTGCATATGTGTGATGAATTTATCAACTAATTTAATTAGCTATTTAATTAAATTATTTATCATTTTCTATTTTAACCTCATGATCACAAGATAATCTATATTGCCATGTTGCTTATGAGATATTTTTAAATCACATATACAAATAGTTTTCCTGGGATAGATAATAAGTTTAAGTATTCTTTGTTTTCATTTTTAACTATATTAGAGCATTATACTTATACTCCATTAAATTTTAGAATTTATTTTAAGGGAAACTAGTCCCATAATTTCTAGTTAGAGCCACCATTCCAAATGGAAAAGGATCTAATCTATGGTCCCAATCGGGTGGTTTTCCCCCAATGTTGAGGCAGACATTTTGAGCCTTCAACATAACCCAAGTTGCAACAGGGCTCCAGCCCACAACCTCTATGGAACCCAAGTTGTTATAGGGCTCTAAAGATCCTTTCCCAATCCACAGCCTCCAGGGATCCTGAGAACCAATCCCTTCACAACACATACACATACATAGTGTACAACACAACACATATACGTACATCTTGTACTACTCAACAACCCCCCCCCCCCCCACCCCACCCCATTAAGGTTAATAGTAGAAGTAATAAATAATGGGGACCCTTTTGAAAATAGTATAAAATCCTTTGGTTTTAATCAAATAAGTCAATATTAATTTTATTTTTCCATAAAACTTGACTAAATGAGAAATATCCCTTATTGGAGCCTTCATATCAGAGCTTAGGCCCATAAGGCATATTCACAAACATTGGCTTTTGTTTAAAATATATTATCAACAAAACTTTATAGTGATATTTTAAATATTGTAACATGTCCCCTTAGGATAAGTTGTTATTAAACCTTTCTTGATTAAATTTTTCATATGTTTTAAGCCTAAAAATAGTAAAGTTCTTCTTTGAGAATATAATAATAAGGGCCTGACCCCACAAGACTACCACGTAGAATTATCGAATCTTCTGAATATTGGAGTTTTCAATATGAACCTCATATTGTTGATCTCTAATATCCCAATCAATTGATCTCTGATATCCCTTCTCGCTCATCCTCTGATAGATGACTTCACCGATACTATGATATCCACACATATTTGATACTCTGATCGACTGATATACACAATCATCTGATCTCCGATAAACTCCCCCTATTCATATCACAACTTTCATATCAGGACTTCCAATCAGCTGTCACTCTTTCCAACCCTCGTTATCAAACCTCTGATATAGAACATCTGATATCCCTTCTCGCTTATCTTTTTCAGCCATTACATTATAAAAGGATAAAAGGAAATCTCACTTTCATATGGATTTATTTGAGGCTTCATCAACAAAATATAGAGCAGGATAGAGTTTCAACTAGTACATCATAGGTACCTAATGTATCTCATACAAAAGAGACAGGTACTTCTTCTTCCTCACAAGTAGAAGAAACTCTAACACACAAAAATCTAGATGCAATTTGGGAGCAGTTCACTAAAGAAACAGATAAAATGAATCTGAAGACTCCATTCTAGATGAATATCACACAGACCCCTGAATTCACAGGGAATACCTCGCTTACTATTGAGGATTCCAATAAAGATTTGGACACTAATTATTTGGAAGTCATCCTGATATTCCTGACCTTTGAGATCATTCTAAAGATTGAAGAAATCTCTCCGCTTGATGTACTTTATAGTCTGAAACATAAAGTTATGGTTAGTAGAGAGAGAAAAAGAAAGAGAATTGAACAAACCTAGGCCTTTGTCCCTGTTAATGCTTCCTTTGAAGTAATTTTGAAATATGCTCAAGCTACTCCTGCTAAGGATCCCGGAAGGCTTTCGCAATATGCGGGAGAATATGCCAGTGAAACTATTGATAAAGCCTCTAAAGTACAAAAATCCTAAGGGAGAAAGATGAAATGATTCGGTAGCTAGAACAAGGTTTTGAGAATGTGAAACAACAAATTTCTTAACAGTGGCAAGCACAACTTGTAAAACTACAAAAGAACTTCGATAACCTAAATATTCAACATGAATCTAATCTAAAGAGAAGGGATACTGAAATCCAAGAACTTCAACAAAAGATTAAGCAATTAGAATTCAATCCCGAGATATCTGAATTCAAGAAGGAAGTAGGAGAACTAAACAATCTCCTTGCTCAGCAACAAGTTGTTTTCTATCATAAATTAGCCACCATTGATGAGTTATGTAAATCAAGCAATTCATTGGTGAATCAATTGTCCTATCTGAGGACATACTATAGGGAAGTCGAGGAGAATATTTCTGATTATATAGACTGGAAGGAAAGTATTGAGGGAAGGTTAGCTTATCTCCCTAAAATTGAAGAGTCACAAAAGGAGATTGTTTTTCAACAATGGGAAATAAAACTCAAGCATGCATAAATGGAAATCTTCAGTGCCAAGGATATTTCAAACAATCTCACTGAATCGATCAGTCATATTTTATTACAGGTGAACCTGATTTTGGAGTACCCTAAGGACACTTCTCCCGATGTGAAATTGTTTACCAAAAAATGGTAGGAATCATCGAAGAAGAAGGCTAAGAAAATCAAGGATCTTTCAAGGGTTCACTTGGAATTCCATTGGCATTTCTTAGTGAAACCACATAGTCAGTGGCTAATGCTAAGGTGTCTCTCCAACACTACCACTCATCTACTTCCAACACTCAATAATGTGCTATTCATTGCATGAATGTGCATACAACTTCATCATCCCCCTGAATTAAAGCCAATGACAGATATATATGAAATTCAATGGTGTATGGGAGAGCAACCTTCATCTCAGTCATATTCAAGTTGTTACAACTGCAGTCTATTATTGTCTTTGACTTTATTTTAAGTATGGTTTGTTGAAACCACTTCAGTGTTTTATGGTACTTTTCTATATTTTTATTTTCATTAGAAACTATAATCCCCTTCATTGATATGAAGAAGTGGTTCTGAATTTTGGCAAGAAATACTTTGGTTTGCACTATTGTAACTTGAAGTGATCTTAATAGAAAGTGGAACCATTACTATTTCACTTATGATCAGAGTCAACATATATCAAGTACTACTATCTGTGTATTAGTATTGTGTTTATGAGATTGAATGGTTATTTTAATTGTGCTTATCATATATGTTTTGGTAAGAAATTAAGCATTTATGACTATTGATGTATTTGATTGAAATATTTTAAGTGTATGCATGAAAAATGATATCTTATATGTGAAATGAGTTTAACCAACTAATTTAATTAACTATTTAATTAAATTAGTTATCTTTATTCATTTTAACCTCATAAAGGACTTGATGATCTATATTGTCATGTTTAAATTGAGATTTTTCTAAAGTCGCATATGTAGAGAAAGCTTTCCCGGGATATATATTTTAAGTCTATTTATTCTTGTTTCTTAGTTTAATTTAAATCATTAGCTCCACGCTTATGATCTCATCCATTTTTTATATCTTTTATTAATGGAAACTGGTCCCATAATCCATGTCGGAGCCACCATTCCAAACGGAAAAGGAGTTGCCTTAAGTTTCCGTCTAGGTGGTTTTCCCTGATGTTGAGGAAGATAATTTCGAGCCTTCAATAGTACACATAGTACAACAAAATGAATACACATGTCCCAGTACAATGACTACACAATACACATGACACGATACCACACATACACAATACAACATGTATAACATGTGCACAACACCACATGTACACAACACATCATGTACACAACAAAAATACTGCACATCAAGAGACCACACCATCTCTACCAAGAAACCTTGCCTCTAATGTATTCCCCATGCATTATTGTGTGAATCCACAACCCAAATCCTAGGTGTATGGCTCCTTCCATTATCCATGTGTGTCCCGACATGTCGCACATCACATTGCTTTCATTATGCTATCCTTCAACATTGCCTACCATAACATAAACATAGGCATAGTTATAAGCACATAATATCACAATCATATCCATATGATACTAACCTCATAGACCTTTCAAGGCTACCCTGCCTAGTCGATTCCTTATAAACGTAGGAATATTTTCATGTCATTCACCTACATAAAACAATTATTATTCCACAAGAATGATCCCTGACAACCCTGTCAAACAATGTCACGCACACACACACGTGCATATATATATATATAACAATGATCACAACGCAATTACTAGTGTTCAATAGGGTCAAGGTTAAGAGAACTTCTTTTATCTGTGCACAACATTGAGAACAATAGTTCCCAACATAGACAAGGCATATGTTATCTCAAATCCATTTACTTTACCTTTCTTGTTACCTTTCTCATGATTGTCCTTACACTTTCCCTTTCCCCCAATGGAACGAACCAGTCCAACTGGTTGTCATATTCTTGCCTTCATTTGCCCATTGTTCATGCATTGGGCTTCATCTGGGACTTACATTACTTATTAGGTTCCATTCATCTCTCCCCGAGCTCCGTTAGTTTTCCTATTTATCAAACTAATTCCCAAGACACTTAAAACAAAAAGGAAATAAAAAATAAAGATAAAGGAAACATACAAATTCAATCAGCAATACAACACCACAAATAAGGTGGAATTTCCATGCACCAATCACAGTCAAAACCGCAAATCAAGCACAAACAAAACACAAAACACTTAAATCAAAAGACTCTCAACAAGCACCATGACTCAACCCTTATGGTTCCCAATGCTTCCAAGGGTTCATGAATCAAATGTCATTCCGAGCCTTCTTCAAGATCTATGGTAGTCTCTTTTGCCATGAAATTATCTGCATCATACTACCATAAACATAAAACTATCAGTGCATTAATAATTATAAAAATATACCAGCTACCTTACCGTGTTGTACCCAACACGTTGCCTTGCAACTGAACACCTGCACATATCATCTCCCAAGTTATTCAAATTCCCTTAAGGAATCCAACTATAATTGGAAACCAACTAGTATTCCTACATGTAATTAGTCATATTCCATGTAGCTTCCTAGGCCCAAAGTGCTTCTATGCACTTTAACTTGCTTTATTTCTTGATCCCAATGCATTAGCTTATTCTGCTATAGGATGCATTGAGGCTCTACTTGGAACTCTCCCTCTGGTTCCACCTTCCATCTCAATGATGGATGCCAAATGATTTTCCTGCATGTTATCCATTGTTGCATAAATATGGGGAATGCTCTAACCCACGTCCCCAGCTGCTTGTGCTTCCTGAGAATTGTAGATTTGAGGCCTTTCACGCTTCGTTGCACCACTCTAATACAAAGGTAAATCCTTTCTAAGATGATATCCACCGCATGTTCAACACTACAATGGTTCTCTACCATTTCCTTTAATTTTCTACTCCATAAGTTGAGACTCATGTCCTCTCTCATCTGCATTGAACATCTTATGGTATCCCACATTTTCCTTGTCACCTACATCCTCAGATCTTCTTTGCTTCTCAAGCCATTTTCATTTATTCTTCTCATTACCCTTTGAGTCATGCTTGAACTCAGGCTTGTTCTTTGACTACTCATAATAATGCTTCAACTTTCTGATGGCTTCCTCCAGTGACCAAGGCTTATAAAACTAAATATGGTCTTTGAATGCTACTGGAAACTCATTGATGAACTTTGGAATCTTTGCTTTTTCGTCCTTGAGATAAGGCACATACCTCAACATCTCTATGAATCTTATAGTGTGCTCATCATTTTTCATGGAACCTATCCTCAACTCATAGAATTTCTTGGCCCTTCCATCATGATATTTCTAAGACATGTACTTTTTCTTGAAGAATCTTTCATAATAATCCCATGAATTCATGCTTCTACATCTTCTGACTTAGTCAACTCAACTCATCTGGAAAGTACCCCTATCGATCCTTCTATAAGGATGTTGGCAATGATGATGGTGATGTCTCTTGAAACCAAAGCTAAAATAAAATTCATGAGTGCTAGCCCTCCTATCAGATGTATCTAAGGATCTACCACCTTTCACTGTATCATCCATATCCAACCTATACCCCTTATGAGACCTTCTTCCATCTTCACCACTAGTCTTTTCTTCCTTTCCATGATTGATCCCCATATGTCCCTACTTCTGTAAATCTAAAAGGATATAAAGAATCACTACATTAAATTTTTCTTTCTTTACATGAGTCCTTGTAAGTCTTTCTTATGCCTCAATCAACCTATTTTTTTCTTCCTTGCAACTCACAATTGTTTCCTTAAAATTTATCAATGTGTCTGTCAAACCAGGAGAATATCACTTTCCCTACTATTCAACTGTAACAATGTCTCTTCAGTCCTGTATGGAGATTCGTAAGAATTGTACTTAACTATTATGCTCTTCATACTTGGCCTTCTATTATCTTGTAAACATACCATGTTATGTCAACCAAATAGAAGCCATAATTAAAATCCTACCTTAGTGTATCTCAGGGGAAGTTATCACATTTGCACAATTTAGTTCAGATTAGTACAATACATTATCATAAGTATACTCACTCATACATGAATATCATAATCATAACCTTAAAAAAGAATGCATATTAAACACATAGTCAACTGACCTACATGCATAAAAATCACATTCACCTCGAGGTATAGTGTTGCAACCTCACTCTTATACCACTATGTAATGACTCCTCCCACATTTACCTTATTTTACAATACCTCCAAGGTAAACGTGAGTTGAGTGTTACTATGATATGAACCGACATCGAAGCTCCAGTTATGGAAGTGGGGCCTACTAACTAGAACTCTTACTTCCACCAATCAGGAACACCAGATCACTCAAGAGTCTAACAACCACCCCTGGTGATTAATCTCAGAGTTGGAACTTCTTTTCACAATATTTACCTCCTAACCACACCCATAATACTTCATGCATGCGGTTATGACCAAAATCCTATAGCTTTATGCATGTAGTGGAGAGATCCACATTTTTAGGGTTGGTCTATAGGCCACTACCCAAAATTGATTAGAAATTTTTGATTGGTCAATTTAGTGTCCTAAATTTCTCTACATAAATTATCAATCCGGGTATCGTAAACTGATGAAGTGTAGTTCACTATATGTGCTAAATGACCCTTCTTACTTCAGCGTTTTCGAGTTTTATGTTGTTTTGGGGTTTTTGATCTTTTAATCCCTAATGATTTACAATGTACTTAACAAAATCTTAAATCTACTTTTGCTAAGAATCTAAAGAAATGAAATGAGGACTAAAAGTGGTTTAAGCAAGATTTGGAAGTAAAGTTTAATCAAAAAATGAAAACATAGTTTCTATTTCTGCTCTTATCATTGTTTTCCAAATCATGAACTAGAAGAACTTGAAAGTGAAACAGCAACTACTGTCCAATCAATTATAAAAACAAGACTAAGTGAAATGCTAAAAGTGAAAATGAAATTGCAACTATCTATTATGGAAACAAAACTAAAATGAAATGCTAAAACTGAAAGTGAGATTACAACTATTGTTTAATCTATTGCAGAAACAAAACTTAATGAAAAACTAAAAGTGAAATTGCAATCAAAACTAAATGAAAGACTTAGTTACTCTTCCTCTCAATTTTGAAAGACAAACCTCCTTGGGAGGACATTTTGAGGAATTTTTTACTTCATTATTCTAAGAGAAGATAAATACAAAAAATGCAAAAAAGACTCATTTCATGAATGAAGTATTCAACCACTTAGTTCGAGATGAGTTATCAACTAGAAGAGCTTTTTAGAAACATTCATCTACACCATGAGTCACTAAACTAGAAATAAAATGGCAAGAACAGTAATGGCATTGATCAGTCTATTTGGAAATTTAAAAACTAGTGAAACAGTAAATGAAATAAACTACTCTACACTACTGAATTCAACTTCTAACTACTGATAAAACTAGAAAGAAATTAAGCAAAGAGAAGCTATTCTGTACTGAAAGAAACTATTTTGCATTAGTGAAGAAATGATGCATTATAAACAAGGTTAGTATGGAAATGATTATGAACACTGTGAGAAGGAATGGTAAATTTACAGTTTGAAATAGAAAAGACAAAACAAAATGAAATGAAACCTCAGTCAGCGCAGGGGCCCTCTGCAACTGCTCAGGTTATGTATACTCAATCAAAACTCCAAGAAACACTTTCAGATATCCATGAAACACACGGTCTTCATATTAAAAACACAGGAAATGAGTTTTTCAAAATTATAGAACAGTATTCTGAGCTTAATACATGAGCAAATTCGAACTGGTTCTACATTCTTCACACAGGTATTTATAAAGAAATTATACAACTGTTTATGGAGAAAAATAAGCTACAGCCAAAAACACGTAGCAGACAAGCACACAGAATTCTCTTCCTCGGTTGCTGGAGACATAAATATAAGGTGATGGTTGTTGGATTCGGTTGCACAGATGGTTGTTGAAGTCTGTGGGCTCAGGAAGTTGTTTTGGATCCCATCACTGTGAAATGTGTACAAAATAGAGTCATGTTTGCCTTAGGTCTCTATGTTTGAATTCTTCTTTGACCGAAGTCTTGTACCATCTTCCTTGTTGACTTGGGCTAGGTGAATAGGACACGATCCATGTCATGATGTTTTCCAAGCTGCCCATGTAGTTATTTTCTCCTTCTGACACTTGGAACCTGTAAAAGCATGGAAGTAGCTGCGGAACAACCGATTAGCTACAGAATATGTTGCGTTCTGTAGCTAAAAGACAAAAACTTATTCAAACAGCAAAAAATAAAAGTATAACATGTAAATCACTAAAATGTTCTTGTTAAGGCAATGTACACTGGTCATCGATGATAGGAATGCATTTCTTCATGGAAAAACAAAGAAGAAGAGATGAGAAAAGTTGCTAAGGAAAGGGCAGTTTTGAGGCTCAACATACCCCCACTACAAGACTATTGCATGTCCCCATGCAATCAAAATTGTGAACTTCCTCCTCCTACTACATATGTTCTAATACTTCATCCAACACATCCAACTTCCTCTTCTTTCTTTTGTTTGCACCAATTGCCATCCTTGGCTTCCTCATCAGAAATCTGTAATTGAGGTTAATCAGTGCCCTGTTCAACTTCTTATTTTTCTTTTTCAGCTTTTTGTTCTTCGTGTGCCATAAACCCAAGTGTAGCATGGCGTTATCATGAATAGCTCTCTCCACCTTATTCTATTCCTTCAAATTTTCATTTTCTTTTTGGATGTGCCTGTTCAGAATTTCTAGCACATAGATCTCTTGTTTGAGAGATCTAATTAGAGTTTCTTGTGATGTGGCAGGCTGCTCTGGATTAGCTGAGGTCCCTGGGTCTACTGAGGTACTCTTTTTCTCTAATGACTCTATGTAGTCATAGATTTGCTATTGTATTGGATCAATGCCAGGAGAAGCTCTTCTTGGGCTGCCTTCAAAGTTTTGTGGAGGAGAGTTCTGTGGACTTTTCTCATATGGAATACTATCAGGGGACTGAGTTGGAGTTTCTTCCTCTAAATTTATAAACTGGGCCTCTTTTGATTTCACCTTCTTCACTTTGCCTCGGAGTCTAGAACTCCTCCTCAAGTTTTGGAAGCAAAGGAGAGTTCTGTGGACTTTTCTCATATGGAATACTATCAGGGGACTGAGCTAGAGTTTCTTCATCTAAATTTATAAATTGGGCCTCTTTTGATTTCACATTCTTCACTTTACCTCGGAGTCTAGAACTCCTCCTCAAGTTTTGGAAGCCTATGGTTTCTTCTTTTGTATCCTTTTTCCTCTTTCCTTTCTCCTTATCTTTCTTGATCTGTTCCCTGATTTTGGTTAGTCTTTCAGAAAGCAGTTGTTCATCCTCTTTAGGTGATGAAGGTTCAAGAATATCCCTGTGGATTTCTTCAACCCTTTCTTTCATTTTTCTCCTCTGCTTAGTCTGCTTTCTGATCTCTGTTAATTTTTTAGAGATTGGTTCTTCTTCATCATTTTTCTGTGCTGAAGTTTCAGGGGTGTTTTGAATGGTGAGATTGGCCTTCTTTCTCCTGCTTCTTTTAACATGACTTCCCTCAGACAAATCTAGAGCATCTTGGAAGAAATTCCTTCAAGAATTCCTCCCCTGTATCCCCTACACTTCTAAAATGAAATTCAACTAAAATCTTCACTAGTCCATGGTGATATAGAGTGGTTTCTATTGATTCAACTTTCTTTTGAACATTAGTTGCCATTCTTCTCAGACTATTCAAAAGGAAAAAAGGGAAGGTTGAGGATTCCATTCTCTAGAAAATTCATTAGCAATATTATATGATAAACATACATAGATGCAAACCTCCCTTCGCATGTAATAAATTTTCGCAATATTAACAAGATGCTTCTCCATTTGTTTTTAAGTGCAGAAATTGGAATCCCTATCTAAAAACTGAAACGTCCATACCTGGATTTTTAAGAATGACCTTCCAAGATTCATCACGAAACTCTTTGTTCTTAAACCACCTTTCTCCTAACCTTGGGAGTTTTGTTACTTTAGCTATGAAGGACTCAGTAACTGCAAATTTGATGTCACCTATTTCCACTTCCATTCCATCAAATGACTTGGCAAAGGATTTAGTGATTTCCTTATGGTAACCAATGAATTTTTCAATAAAACACAACCAACCAGCCTTCTGTAACATTCCCTTCAGCTGCGGATAACCCTCCATCTATTTTACCCCTACGGGTTCAGTTCTAACAATAAGCCCCATAACCTCTGTTCTCGGCTACCCTTCAAAACTACTCTCACTGTCTGAGAAATGAAATGACTGTGTATATGGTAATAAGAAGACTGTGTATACAAAAGCAGAATGATTATGGATATGGGAACAGAATGATCGGAAATAGAATTACTGTAGATATGAAACAAAATGACTGTATATACAGAATATATGGAAACAAAGTAGCTGTATATGCAAAATGTGTGGAAACAGAGTGATTGTATGCACAAAGTGGCTGCATAAATATGAGAGAAAAACTTAAGAGTTGGCATGTAATAAATAAATAGTCAGGGTTTGAGGAGTCGTATATAGATAGGTTATGTCGTTAATATGACCATTAATAGGTGTAGCTATAGAAGTTTGGTTAAGTACAAGTTATGGAGTTTAAAACAGAGATCAGTTATGAATGAATCATTGGACCATTTGGCATTGAAGATGGAAGATATGGCAGAGACATCATGGTGGTCAAATCACATAATGATTAATCAAGGAGACATGTGATCATACATGTTATACAAGCTTATGTTTTTGAATTGCTTTTTTAAATAAATTTTTGTTTTTACCTTTGGAACCTTACCTTCCGCTTGCTAATATTTTGATGTTTTCTCCACAGGTGCTTTAGGTATGATTTGTCTTCAAAGTTGATTTTTCTTCAATTACCTACATACAAGCTTTTATTATGAACTGGACTCTTGTGCTTGGACTGATAAACAAATTGTTGCTGCAGAACAAGATCAGCTATGGGACGGAATCAGCTGCAAAACATGGAAACAGCTGCAGAATGTAAAACAGAGAGTAAAATATGGCTTATGAATGGATGGAATGGAAATGGCTATGTAAGTGAAAATAATTCAAGATGATAAATGAAAATGGAGATGAAAGAAATGCTGGAAAAAGAAAAATTTATTAGTGAAATATGGCAATGGAATGAAGTGAAACTATAAAATCAAAATAGAGTGAAATGAAATGAGACAATGAATTTTGCAGAATGTTGAATGACTATAGCTTTTTTGTCACCATTTTTTTTGTAGAAATGAAATGGAAAATATAGGGTGTCAGGAACTTCTGATTTTTACCCTGTATTTTCTATATAAGCATGCCAATCAATTATTGATTTTCAACCTTATACAATTTTTTTTGTTTTTCTTTTTTTATATTTTATTTTCTTTTTTCTTTAGATGGGAAAAACAAAGACTAAGTTGGTGGAGAAGAAGGATTCTTCTTCACTAACTTCATTTCAGAATTGTTCTGGAAGACCTTGATGAACTCCTCCTTTGAGATTGGTTTTTGATATATTTTCAATCTATGACCATTCACAAGAAGAGGAGTTTGACTTTCATCTATTGTTCTGATCCTCACTACTCCATTACTGAAAACTTTTTCAATCTCATATGGCCCAAGCCAATGAGTTTGAAACTTCCCTTGAAAATATTTAAACTTTGAATCAAATAACAGTGCCCAATCTCCCTCTTGAAACCTCTTGTCCTTGATGTATTTTTCATGCCATTTAGCCCTCTGTTGTTGAACTATACTAGTCCTTTGAACTACCTTTTGTCTGATTTCATCAAGTTCATTCAATTGCTCAAGTCTATGCTTTTGAGCTTCTGATAAATCCATCCCCAACTGGACTGCCATCTTGAAAGTTTTGACTTGGAACTCTATAGGGAACAGGACTTGTTTCCCATAAACAAGTTCATAGGGTGTATGTCCCGTTGTGTTCCTCCATGTAGTTCTATAGGCCCATAAGGCTTTAGGAAGCCTTTTTACCCAATCTCTTCTATGTAGATGCACAGTCTTGTTGAGGATTCTTTCAATCACTTTATTTGTAGACTCCATTTGACCATTTTCTTGTGGATGATAGGGAGTAGATTTCCTATGCTTGATCTTGTACTCCTCCATAAGCCTTTCCATCATGTTGGATGTAAATTGAGATCCTTAATCTGTCACAATTTCTCTTGGAACACCAAAACAAGTAAAGATGTCCTCAAAAAGAAAATTAACTACAGATTTTTCGTTAGCAAAAAGTAATTCTTTGGCTTCTACCCATTTGGTGACATAATCAGTGCATACCAATATATAATTTTTCTACTTAGATGGAGGATTAATTGGTCCAATAAAGTCTAAAGCCCGTTTTCAAAGGGTTCGATAAGTACCTGAGTTTGTAATGGCATCTCATTTGAGGGATCAGGTTTCCCTACCCTTTGGTAGCTGTCACACCTTCTGACATATTCTTTAGCATCTTTGAAGATGGATGGCCAATAATATACTAAAGAAAGGATTTTATAGGCTTTTCTCTTGTCACCAAAGTGTCCACCACACTGCTCATCATGACATGCTTTGAGAATATCAGGCATTTCATCTTCCTTGACACACCTTCTAATCATAAGATCTGGCCCTGTTTTATACAATTCGTTAGTGATCCATGAATATCTTGCACTTTCTTGAATAATCTTTCTTTTCTCTCTAGGAAACAAATGTGAAGGTAACTTCCCTATAACCAAGTAATTAGCAACATCTACAAACCAAGGAGTTTGAGTAGTTATTGCAAAAAGATATTCATCAGGAAACTTATCTTCAATCGGAGAGTCTTCTTTGATATTCTGAATCTTGGACAAGAAATCAGCAACTGTGTTTTGTTTTCCGGGTCTATCTAGCACAGTAATGTTGAATTCTTGCAAAATTAAAATCCATCTTGTAACTCTGCCATTAGTAATAGGTTTATTCATCAAATATGTAATTACAGAGTGATCTGTATGAACAAAGGTTTCATAGCCTATTACATAGTGTCTGAACTTGTTAATTGCATGAACAAAAGCTAAAAATTCCTTTTCAGACACAATATAATTTAACTCAATGGGAGTCAAATTCTTACTTGTATAGTAAATGGCATAAGGAATCAAATCTTTTTGTCCCAATACAGCTCCCAGAGCTGTATCTGAAGCATCTGCATAAATATGGAAAGGAAGTTTGCAATTTGGACCTCTTAAAATAGGTGCTTCAGAAATTATTGCTTTCAAGGTTTCAAATGCTAGTTGGCAATCAGGATTCCAACTGAATTCACAATATTTTGTAAGCAATTTGAAGAGTGGATATGCTATTTTAGTGAAGTTTTCTATGAACCTCATATATTATCTTGTAAATCCTAGAAAAGTTCTATCATCCTTTTGGCAATTTGGAATTGATAACTTAGAGATGACTTCAACTTTAGATTTGTCAACTTTGATCCCATCTCCTAAAATGTGATGTCCTAAAACAATACCTTCTGTAAACATCATAAATCATTTTTCATGGATTAGTGAAAGGTTTGTTTCTTTACATCTTTTAAGGACTTTTTCAAAATTTTCCAAAGCTTCTTCAAATGTGCTTCCATAGACTGTAAAATCATCCATATATACCTCTACACAATCATGTATTAGATCAAAAAATTTCCTAGTATTTCTCTTTGGAATGCTTCAGGAGCATTACACAACCCAAAAGGAAGTACTCAGTAGGCAAAAGTTCCCCATGGAAAAGTACATGTGGTTTTATCCCAATCCTTAGGTTCACCTAAATTTGATTATAACCACTAAAACCATCCAAGAATGAGAAATACTTCTTACCTGCTAATGTATCTAACACTTGATCTATAAAGGGTAAAGGAAAATGATCTTTAAGGGTTTCTTTATTCAGTTCTTGGTAATCAATGCACACCCTCCATTTACCATTCTTTTTAGCCACAATTACCAAAGGAGAAACCCATTGGCTATCTGAAATTGAGTAAATGAAGTTTATATTGAGTAATTTTTGGAGCTATTCTTTCACAATTTCCCTAAGATTTGGATTCATTCTTCTCTGAGGTTTTCTAATTGGTCTACTATTTTCCTCAATATAGATATGATGGATACAAGTCTTAGGATCAATGACTTTCATGTCGGTGTACTCCCATGCAAATGCAGCAGAATGTTTTTGTAATGTTTTGGTTAGCTCTTCTTATTGTAGTTTCTCCAATTTTTTGTTTATGTTCAATGTCCTACCTGGAAAAATTTCAATTGTAGAGCTACCAAACTCTTCCATATAATATAGATACATCTGCCTAGATGACAAGTATTCAACATTATATTTTTCTTGAATTGTGCATGATCATATTTTGAAGATGTTTCAACATTTTCTAATGTATTCAAAATTTGACTATCTTCACTAATTTCTGACATAGTAAAGAGAGGTTGAATATCATCTTCATCATCAATCCTTTCCTTGACATCTATTTCTGTGATTGCTTTTGTTGGAGGATATAAAGTAAATTTCTTTGTTGAATTACCATCATAAATATACATGTCACCAGATCTACAACTAATAAAAGCATCAGTTGTGGTCAGCTAAAGTCTTCCTAATATGAGTGGGTGTCCTCCTAGATTATTCTTGGGAGTTAAAATCATGAAATCAGCAGGATATTCCCAAGAATCTAAGGAGACTAAAATAACTTCTAGCACACCATCTAGTTTGATTACTGATCTATTTGCAAGTTGCAGTAAGGTAGGTGTGTAAAGAAGATTAGGAAGTTTAAGTTGTTCCATAGTTTGTCTACTCATGATGTTTATTGATGCCCCTAAGTCAATCAATGTATTTGGAATTTCAATTCCATTTATTGTGTCTTGACAATTGGACTTCCAGGATCCACATATTTCTGCATGGCAATCTTTCCCATCATTATGTCTGCTATCTTTCCTACCAGGTGAATTCTTTTTGTTTCTTTTGATCTTCTTCCTGGTCTTTTGATGCTCAACTCCTTTATTGTTTTGACCAGAATAGGAATTTCTCTAATGGCTTGTAACAAAGGAATTTTGATAAAGACATTCTTCAATTCATCTAAAAAATCATAATTGGGCAATAAGATTTGTTTTTTTAGCCCTCTATCAATTTGTAGTCTTTTAGGAAAAGGAGGTATAGAAGTAGATGTTGGTTTCTCAATAATAGGAGTTTTGTTCACTGATTATTTTTGTTTTTCCTTTTCAATGTTTTGGTTTTGGAGGGATGTTCCCTCAAAAATTTTATTGACTTTTAGAGAATCTTCCTCAGAAGTGTCTTGTTCTTGAATAACTACATAAGGTCTTTCCTATTCTAATATCCTACCAGATCTTAGTTGAACATCATTAAGATCTAGTGGAGTAATCATGTAGGTTGGAGATTGTTGTCCTTCTACCATGTAAGCATTCTGAGGGTTTTTATTGTTGGGGTTTGGCAATGGTTGAGCAGGTAGCTAATTTGGTTTCTGCTAAAATGGCAGCAAGAGTTGAGGGTTTTGACTTTGTTGTGGAGGTTGTTGTGGAAATGGCAATGAAAGTTAAGGATTCTGATTTTGAAGTTGTGGCTGCTGATTTTGTTGTTGATTTTGTGGGGGAGGATAATTCTGATAGGATGGAGGATATTGATAATATTGAGCAAATCTCCCATAAGGATTTTGTACCCCTTGTGCCCACGGTTGAGATTGATACTGAGATTGAGGTTGAGGCCAAGGTTGTTGCTAAGAATTCCATTTTGGTAGGGGTTGAAGATACATTGGATTGTTAAATCCTTGATTTTGTGGCCCCTGCCAAGGCCTTCTTGCAACAAAACAAAGAGATTCTGTAGAATTTGGTACTGTTTCCTCTTGAAAGATAGCCTTAAGACCTGGGATTGAAGGACAACCCTTGGTCTCATGAATTTCTGAACAAATCATACAAGTTTCTACAATTTTTGCATCTAAAGGGAATTCCCTTAGAGCATGTTTCTTTCTGCATTTTGGAGAAAAAAATGGCTAAAGAATTAGCCTCTATTTTCTGTTTGTTTTGAATTTTAAGGGTGTCTAGTTGCCACTAAGGCTCCCTAGAATTTTAGTTTTAAACTCATCAAGCATATTTCCAAATTCTGCCCTACTTACAGATCCAGTTGTAGATTTTTTTGCTCTAACAAGAGAAGGTTCTCTCATCCCTTTCCCTGTTTTAGATTTCCCTCTTGAGAGATGAACACATAGTTCTCCTATGTCACTTAATGGAAGTTGAGAGATATCTCCCTTCCCCATCATGTTAAGGATATCTATCCACTCATCTCTAATGGCCTTTAACAAAAGAGCTTTCAAATTTTCTTCATCTAAATTGTTCATCTTTGCTCTTTTCAATTTATAGTTGAATCTCTCAAGCAAATTTTCTAAGTTTTCATCCTCTCTTTGCATCATTCTGAACACCTCATCTTTATGATTGGTAGGCATACAATAATCCACGTATCTATCCAAAAATGCTTGTTTCATGTCATTCCATGTTCTAATGGATTGAGTGTCTAACCCCATGGACCATTTCAAATCAGGCGCTTTTAGTGTTCAAGGAAACAATTTGAGTTTTTGAGAGTCTTCTAGATAGTCATAAGTTCTGCACAAGACTTCAAACTCAAACAAAAATGTTTCAGGGTCCTCACTTCTCAATCCATAGAAGTTTGGGAGGATAGATGGCTAAATATTTTTCATTGTGGTATGTGTTTCCTCATCCACTATAGGGAATCCAAATGAGTTATCTACTTCCCTATTTCCTTTGCCTCCTCCATTATTTCCTCTACCTCCTCCATTGTTTCCTCTACCTCTCCCTCTACCCCCTCCTCCAAACAATGAGAATTCTCCATCTTGTTCTTCTTCTGCCATTATAGTTTCTTTAGAGTCAGTATAGGGCTCAACCTGCAAGGTTATTCCCTGCTCCTCTGGTTCTTCTATTAATGGACTATGGGAGAGAGTTTCTATTTTTCTTCCTCGCCAGGTATTCCTAATTCTTCAACTACAATAGGCTCTCCTGTGAGGGTGAAAAAGGTTATCCCTGCTGTTGGAGATTCAAAATTGTTCTCTCCTAGGACTCTTTTAGTAGATGAAGTAGGAGAATCTTCTGATTGAGTTTCTACCCCTTGAATTCTAGGAATCCTGTGGCTAGGAGTATGAGTCTAGGATGGAGGTGTGCCTTTTCTAACTCTTGGTGGAGTAGGTGGAGTTGTGGGAATTGAACTTCTGCCCCTAGCTATAAATCCACCCCTAGAGTCTCTTTCTCTATGCATGTCATTGTTTTGTTTTGTTTTTTTTAATGAATGTAAGAGATAAGGCTACCTAGTTACACTTCCCCGGCAACGGCGCCAAAATGATTGGTCAATTTAGTTTCCTAAATTTCTCTACATAAATTATCAATCCGAGTATCATAAACTGATGAAGTGCAGTGCACTATATGTGCTAGATGACCCTTCTTACTTTAGTGTTTTTGAGTTTTATGTTGTTTTGGGGTTTTTGATCCTTTAATCCCTAATGATTTACAATGTACTTAACAAAAGCTTAAATCTACTTTTGCTAAGAATCTAAAGAAATGAAATGAGGACTGAAAGTGCTTTAAGCAAGATTTGGAAGTAAAGTTTAATCAAGAAATGAAAACAAAGCTTCTATTTTTTCTCTCATCATTGCTTTCCAAATCATGAACTAGAAGAACTTGAAAGTGAAACTGCAACTAATGTCCAATCAATTATAAAAACAAGACTAAGTGAAATACTAGTGAAATTGAAACTATCTATTATGGAAACAAAACTAAAATGAAATGCTAAAACTGAAAGTGAGATTACAACTGCTATTTAGTCTATTACAGAAACAAAACTTAATGAAAAACTGAAAGTGAAATTGCAATCAAAACGAAATGAAATACTTAGTTACTATGCCTCTCAATTTTGGAAGACAAACCTCCTTTGGATAACATTTTGAGGAATTTTGTACTTCATTATTTTAAGAGAAGATAAATACAAAAAACATAGAAAAGGCTCATTGCATGAATGAAGTATTCAACCACTTAGTTCGAGATGAGTTATCAAATATAAGGGCTTTTTAGAAACATTCATCTACACCATGAGTCAATAAACTAGAAATAAAATGGCAAGAACAGTAATGGCACTGATCAGTCTATTTGGAAATTTAAAAACTAGTGAAACAGTAAATGAAGTAACTACTATACACTACTGAATTCAACTTCTAACTACTGATAAAACTAGAAAGAAATTAAGAAAAGAGAAGTTATTTTGTACTGAAAGAAACTATTCTGCATTAGTGAAGAAATGATGCATTATAAACAAGGTTAGTATGGAAATTATTATGAGCACTGTGAGAAGGAATGGTAAATTTATAGTTTGAAATAGAAAAGACAAAACAAAATGAAATGAAATTAAAAAACTCAATCAACACAGGGGCCCTCTGCAACTGCTCAGGTTATGCGTACTCAATCAAAACTCCAAGAAACGCTTTCAGATATCCATGAAACACACGGTCTTCATATTAAAAACACAAGAAATGAGTTTTTCAAAATTACAGAACAGTAGTCTGAGCTTAATACATGAGAAAATTTGAACTGGTTCTACGTTCTTCACACAAGTATTTATAAAGAAATTATACAACTTTTTATAGAGAAAAATAAGCTACCGCCAAAAACATGTAGCGGACAGGCACACGGAATTCTCTTGCTCAGTTGCTGGAGACATAAATCTAAGGTGATGGCTGTTGGATTCGGTTGCACAGATGGCTGTTGAATTATGTGGGCTCAGGAAGTTGTTTCAGATCCCATCATTGTGAAACATGTACAAAACAAAGTCCTGTTTGCCTTAGGTCTCTACGTTTGAATTCTTCTTTGACCGAAGTCTTTTACCATCTTCCTTGTCGACCTAGGCTAGGTGAATAGAACACAATCCATGTCATGATGTTTTCCAAGCTGCCCATGTAGTTATTTTCTCCTTCTGACACCTGGAACCTGTAAAAGCATGGAAGTAGCTGCGGAACAGCCAATTAGCTACAAACTAGGTTGCATTCCATAGCTAAAAGACAAAAACTTATTCAAACAGAAAAACATAAAAGTATAACATGTAAATCACTAAAATGTTCTCCTTAAGGCAATGTATACTGGTCATCGATGATAGGAATGCATTTCTTCATGGAAAAACAAAGAAGAAGAGATGAGAAAAGTTGCTAAGGAAAGGGCAGTTTTGAGGCTCAACAATTTCCAGAGTCAAGTATCATGTGATAATAAGTCTAAGCAATCAATACTCAAGCAACATCTTGACCAAGACATGCCTAAGACATGATACACATTTCATCAAACATATAGTAAACATAGAAGCTACGGGTCATGAATGCATATATGATCATAAAATTTTGAACTTCATCATAGAATCATCAAGAAGGTCCAATTCCCTCTCAAGTAACTACAACAACACTTGTTATCCCATTCATTCATAAACCATTCAATAATTTATCGAATCATGAACAAGATCTATAGTAAGAGTGCATCATATAACCAACATATAACTAGAATAGAATCTATGACAAATCATCCATAAGATAAACATAATAACCATTACATATCCTCATTGATCACAATAGGAAATACCTCATATTAACTTATGAAAAAGCCAACCAATTCAGTGACTTCCACGTCTCACCCTACCATATATTGGATAAAACCAAATCTCTCTTTTAGCCAATCACCCTTGTTCCATATTCCAAGCATGAATGTGGGATCTCATGGGATAAACCAAGATAAAACCAAACATGGAATCTAGAGGCTAAACCACCTCCACACTAAAGCTACTGTGATCTCACCTAAATAGGTCCTAAGATCACAAAACCAAAAAAAGTTTGGATGCCTTAGAATTCCTTCACCATACCCAAAGGAATTTTCCTATTTCCACCCATCTATCGAGGGCTTCTCAGAGAAAACCATCTCCATCCCCAACCCTTGGGATTTTCTTGTGACCACCTCAACTGGATCTAAAACCTTTTGGAAATCCAAAGTTCAATCAAGAATTACTCTCATCACACCATGACTATCCAATAAATGGAAACACAAGGTTGAAACCACTATCAACCTAGGAAAATCCCATGCCAGTGATAACAAACATAAACAAATAACCAATGCATGCACCATGCATTTGAATCCAAGCATGTTAAATATCACATGCACAGTATTACCTACAAATCCATAGTTATTTTATGCCCTTGTTGTTGTCCAAACTTCCTCTTATGAGCCCTTGCTTTCCTTTCTTGCTTGCTCCCTTTTTTGTTCTCTATCCTTTGCTAAACCTAATCAAAAGTTGAGTAAAATTTGTCAACTATTTCTTAGGTTCCTTTTTATCATTGATGTCTAGTCTCTTCCTTTCCTTTTTCCTTTTTCCTTTTTCTTCATTTTCCTCTAATTTCTCTCTAATTTCCCTTCTAGGCACATGTGTGTATTTTCATCTTCCTTTTCTCCTATTTTCCTTTATTTCCTTAATTAAATGTCATTTATTACCTATTTGTCTTTTCCAATGCCTTTGAAAATTTCCATAGCGATTAATAAACCAAAAGCGATGCCCCATTGTGATGTTTACCCACCATTCAGCTTGTAATATGTGTCCCATGACCTTGGTCTTATTTTATGTACATGGAAAATCAACCAAGAGTTGTTACACACAAGAAGGCTAATTGGAAGAAATGTTTGAAAGAAGCATAAAGGGATCTTGATATCATCATTCACTCTTTGAAGTTGGTTGAAGACATCCTAGAAGACATCTTTCTAGGACATCATTGAAGTCTCTTTGAATACCTTGAAAGCATCAAGATAGTTGGGGATGTCATCAAAGAAGAGAAGAATCTTGGTTTACAAGTAATTATCATATTGTTACTCTGAATCTAAAGGTCATATGGGTTTTTTCTGCAAGGAAAGAAATAAGCTCATTGGCTCAGTAAATTTCCTAGCATGGAAGAAAAGGATTGATCTAGCACTTACATAACATGAAGTAATGGAATATGTCCTCGGTGAAGTTATTGAACCTAGAAAAGATAAGACTCAAAAGCTATAAAAATACAAGAAAGGAGAAGTGAGGGCACAAAGGATCATTTTTGAATCAATTAATGATCATATTGTTCCATTTTTTGCTAATTTAAATACTTCTAAGGCTATGTATAACAAGCCAGCAAATATGTACTCTATAAGCACATTAACTCAAAATATGTTTTTGAGAAACCAACTATACAAAATAAAGAAATAGAAGGACGAATACATGGAATCCTACATTATGAATATTTCACAGTTAAGAGATCAATTGCATGAACTTGGGGAGATAATTTTTGACTGTGAAATGATTGTCTGTGTGTTGAATGCCTTAACACCAAAATGGAGTAGTTTTGCAACTAGCATCTACTCTAAGAAAGAGTCTACCCCTTTTGATGAATTTTTGACTCAATGTATCTTGGAAGATACTAGGATTACAGAAAGGGGTGACATTGAATCAAATGAACAATCTCAAGCCTTTATTGCAAGAACCAAGAAGCTGGAGAAGAGAAATCTTGGAAATCCCAAGAAGAATCTAGATATGTCCAAGGTTCAATGCTTTGGGTGCAATGAATTTGGGCACTTTAAGAGGGATTTCCAAACAAGCATAACAACAAAAGAAAGTAAATAAGTGAAGCTCATACATTTGAGGTGATAGGAGAACCAAAGAACAATCCGAAGAAATAAGATCTCAAAGATCTATACTATTGAAGAAGTCATCCTCTCTGTCGGGTTATTTATGAATTTTGTCTTTATTTTTAAGTAGAAAGTAGAGTAGCATGCATTTTTGTATACTCTAGAAGAGTCTTTATTTTGTATAGGCATGGAATCATATGTAGAAACACATGATAGTAGAACTATTATAATCTACTTATTTAATTTTCTTTGGGAAAGATCATATAGTTTAAAGAAAATGAGAAGATTGGGACCATATTGTGTATTATTGTTCATCCAAGCATTTTCTAACATCATGTCAGAGGTAGTCATTTTGCAAAAAGTTAGGATCATTAAGATCCTATAAGAATCATAATTTTGGAAAAGTCATGGAAGCAGTATTATGACTAGTATGGAAAAAATAGTTCTGAAGGATGCAGAAATGCTAATGGTCAAGTTATAGTGTGAAGGGCATAATGAAATTCTTTCTCTTCTTGGAAAAGGAAACCTATCATTGACAGGTATAACAAGCAATCTCGTTCAAAGGATGGCTAGATGATTACATGAAAGAAAAGTTATGCATATTCTTCCCTAGAGCATGATTCATATTTACAAGAATCATGAAGAAAGAGGGATGTGCTTAGTAAGTCATCCATATGAATGCATGATGCTCGAAAATAGAAATTTGACATGTTGTGAAATGGATGGAGATCAAGACTCTCTCACAAGATTGTATGGCATAAATATAACAATGTTGATCAACATCAAGTATAGTCTCCAAAATAAATAAAGTGAGTTAACAATGAAAAATTCAAGGAAGATATTACAGCTTGGTAATCAAGCTTGATCCATGGGAACTCTGATTAAAATAATTACATGGAGAAAGATTCATATGGAGATGGATCATGTGAAAGGATTTTGATATCAAAGAACTCAAGTAATTTGATCCTTTGATGAGAGGGCCATCATGACAAGGTAAGTTTGATATTTAATATTTTGATATTGGTTATCTCGTTAACATATTGTTTTTCTACCTATTAGGATATTGTGGGAATGCATGATGACAGTTGAGGAAACTTCAATTGTGGGTGTTGAACTCAATTCAATGAACATATGAATTGAGTATATGGTTTTTGAAATTAAGAAGTCAGGGTGTTGACATAATTACCTTGGGATTGAAAGGTAGAAATTAAATAAGATAACATGTGTTCATCAACGAAAATCACTTTTATGTTTAAGAGAGAGCTATGACTAGCTTGAAGTTTGAAAAGGATAAATATAATTCCTTCATTGATGATGACTAGAGGCAAGTGATATGAAATATTCATGGCCTGAACCTTGTCAAAATATTAAAGGAATAAGATGGCTCCATGATACCCGTGAAAGAAGATACGAAGGAAAAAGGGAGTCATGTTGCTATCTCCAGAAAGAATAGGTAGTTTATATTCTTATGGAAACAAGCTAGAGATATTTTTGCTATGAATTCTTATATTGGAAAGAAGTCAAGGATCTCCTTTATATTTGAGAAGGAGTAAAGTATTATCCTTAAACATTAGCAAGGATATATTCCCTAATTAAGAGGGAATATTGATATTCTCTCTGGTTGAGAGGGAGTGATAATTAAATTCACATGTGAATTCTCTTCTTCATGTGTCATGCACTTGACCAATACTAATGGTCGTAAGTCTAAGTGAATTCCATGGAGAGAGAATGGTGGAGGATTGTATAAGCATATGTGGTTTCCTTGAGGATAGACAATCTAAGAAAGGAAAGGTACTAACACTTTTTAAGGATAATATAGGTATACAAGATAAGAGTGGTCGAAGAGGACTGATATTCTTGAGGATTGGGAATCCAAGATAAGAATAGTCCTAAAAGGACACACCTAGTGAACGTCCACATGGAGTATGTGCCTTAGAGGTAATGTGATATCACATGTAAATCCTCCTAGCATAATTCTCTCAAATGAAGTTGAGCTTGTCAAGTTAGGCCTCAGTGACAGTGTTGGTTATAATGTTCATGCTTACTGTTAGGTTATCAATCTAACTCTTGTTATTATAACTCTTCAATTTGAGAATGATTAGTTGTACAATTATGAATACCTCCCTAGTTAAGAGAGAGTGTTGGAAACGTAACTAGTTTCGGTCTTCATAATTGTTATTATACTCATTTAAATATGTATCTTATGTAAACAAACAAAAGAAGAAAGAAAAATTTATTATTTTAAAGCATGGGTTTCATGCTCCTTATTTATGGTCTTCTAGGTAAAAGCATGTTCTTCATGCTTCTAGGGTTTTTTTGCTCATAGGTTTATTGTCATGAGTCAATAGAGTCAACATCATGATTATAAGACCCTTCAAGGAAATATATACTTTGTAAAAGAATTTACTTTTTAGTCTGGAAAATCTTGGAAGCTTCGTACTACAAGTCGGCCCTCACAAAAACAAGTTGTCCTAGAAAGGGGCTATTCAACCTCTTGGAAAGGCTATATATAGATACATATTCGACCTCATTTGGGGCATCACATCAACAAGTCCTATATGTAATGGAAAGAAGAAGAAAGAAGAGTGAAGGACAAGGGATAAAGGATAAAATCCTAGCAAAGGAAAGAAGATGAGTTTTTTGGCATTTTCTCTCACACATGCAAGTTTCTGGAGCAACTGCAAGAGCTAAAATTTCTTAATTAATTGTACATTTGAAATTTTATTGCGGGGGGGGCGAGGGATTCTGAGTTTGCTACATTTGTGAAATGGTTTGTCTTTGGTCAACTTTGTTTGACTTTGACCTAATTGTAAGGTCTTTTTGGAGGGTTGGCTCAGTGCTGGGAGGAGAACTTGGTATAGGGTTTTAGGTCTCGTTTTCTTATTTGAAGTATATTCTATAAGAAGAGAAGAGATTTTCTAGGTTTTTCCCTTAGAGGGGTTTTTCCTTGGCTTTGAGCCTAATTTATGTGTCCATTTTCTTCACTATTTTGTTCTTGATAATTATTTGAAGAAGAAGAGTTAATTAAGAAAACACAAGAAGATAAATAAAGCTCACAAGAAATTATTAAGGTTAAGGAAATTTTGAATTAATAATTGCCATATTTCATTTTCCAACACTTGGATCCATCACTTACTGTAATAATTTTTTAATGAGATAATGTCTAGCAAAATATATTTATGTTAGAGAGGTTGTCTAGATTTCAAATATTCCTCTAGATGTGAGTGTTGGACTCATGTTAGAGAGATTGTCTAGATTTCAAATATTCCTCTAGATGTGAGTGTTGGACTCAGTGTATACTTTATTACCGAAGAGAAAATAAACCCAACTAATGGAATTCCATTAGTACCTTTGCCAAAACCAAGCCAAGTTGACCAAGTGATCCTTCACTACTCACCTCCCTATCCCATTACAATAGAGTTCCTCCCATCCTTTTAAAGGCTCCATAACATGAATTCCACGAGCATAAAACCATGGGAAGTCAAAAAACCATGAGCCCAAAACCACTATTATAGAATCAATTAACTTTTACTTCTCCCCAAGTCAAGTTTACCTAATAATCCCCCCATAAACCTTGACTTGGGGTTTCCTTGACCAAATCTGACCAAACTACAAATTGACTGAACCACACTCACTCTAGCCCTTACCCCCCTCAATTTGTATACCTAGGTTATATGTTAACCTCACATGCCCCCTTTCACCTAGGTCTAACACCAAACTTTACCTAAAATTTCCCAGGGTTACACATGCCTTACCGAGTCTTACAACAATATGACCATTTATATGCAATAAAATATTTGCACTCCACTATAATAATATTCTTTCTTTTTGCCTCTATTCTTATATGAACATCCTATCACCAACAAGCCACGCATGCTCCAATTAAATGCATTACAATCCGAGCTCCATGACCCATTTTCCTTTTTGCTACAATACTTTCACCATGTATAGGATACAGTAAAGCCCTTATTGGTTCCATATTTGCATTGGTATAACATATCTTCCTTCATGCTCTCAGCTTCTAAAATTTGTCATAATATTTGTGTGCCTCTCTCACTTGCCAATCCACATAAACCTTCAACAACAAAGGCATCCCCCTAAAGTCAACTCTTGGTTTTGATACCAAATGTAGAATTTATTACTAAGAGAAAATAAATTTACTGCAAGCAACATTAACAATAACGAACAACAATACAAAAACATGAAACATAACACCATGTTTACCCTAGGAAAGCCCAACTAACGGAATTCCATCAGTCCCTTGGAAAAAACCAGGCCAAGCTAACCAAGTGAGTCTTCACTACTCACCTCCCTAGCCCATTACAATAGAGTTCTTCTTAGACTTTTAAAATCTCCATCACATGAAATCCACAAGCAAAAAACCATGGGCAACCAAAAAACCATGAGAAACCAAAAAAACATGGGTCCAAAACCACTATGTAAAATTGGTCAACATTAACATTTCCTGGAGTAAGGCTTACCTAACACTCTAGAGTAAGAATTTAAGATTTATATCCCATTTTAACTAAATATAATGACTTATCCATCACATTTTGTCTCTCTCATGAATTGACAAAATAATACATCTTGAAGTTAAAAATATATATATATATATATATATATATATATATATATATATATATATAACCAAAATAAAATAAATATATAATTTTAATTAACAATATTATAAATTCTTAAAAAAAAATATATTTAACGTAATTTTTTTAATAATTATTAAGGATTTTTATCCCTTTATAATTTTTATGATAAACTTAAATAACATCAGAATTATTTAAAAATTCTTTGAATTATAAACCAATACATACTTACATTCATTACATATACAAAATTTGAAATTTAAACCAAAATAATTAAGAAAGTTTATTTAAATTACCAATCCTTAAACAATGCACAATACTGGCATCATTTGCATATGTAAATATATTTTTTCTCCCAAAGATGTGATAACATAGTACCAAATCCATTAGATACAGAGTAGCATAAATGAAGGGGAAGCGAGTGTAACAATTGTTTTGGTGTTGTAGAAGATGATGTTGGATAGTAGATGAGAAATTCAGGCTTAATCATTTCAGATTTTTATGTTTAAAGGCACATCCTATAGTCAGTATAAGGATGATTTGTAATTTAATTTGTGTTCAATGTGGAGTTGTGTCTAAAATATATTTACTTAATATAAATAAATGTTGATTATATAATTGAAAAACAAAAAATTAATTAATACAATCGTTACAATTCATCATTGGATTAATCTTGTTTGTTATGCTAGGATTTTCTAACTTCTTTGCCCTCATTCGGTCTTCTTAGTTCTTGCTCCACTTTGTTCCTCCCGCTGTCAAGAAATCATGAAGATATTGCATTTGGTAGTATTGTTGAGCAATTTTAAAATATTATTGTTGTTGTTGTTTAAGGTATCAAAAATATTTTCATAAATGTCCTCCCCTCCTGTTATAGACATTTTTGTGCCTTACAGCTATAAGCATGAAATGTCCATAAACCAAGGGATCCTAAGTCCCTAAAGATGTTGTTCCAACTCCTAAAGAAACAAGGTCAACAAATTACAGCTTCTCCCAGAAGTTCTCCACCAGAAACTGCTCAAAACTAGTCAAATCAGGATCAATTTAGATGCTCCACTAGCTGGCTGCGTTGCAAAGCACCCAAATACACTGGCTAGGTGCATTGCAACGCACTTGAATGCACTACCCATGTGCGTTGAGAGGGAAATGACAAGTGGCAGAGTCATTCAACGAGGTGGAGAGACAATGGAAGCTTCCAGAATCTTCTCCAATGACACTTGCCTCACTGAATTCGACCAGTGATGAGTAAGAGGCTCTCAGTCTCCAAGTGGAAGCAAGAAATGACAGAGAGAAGCCACAAGTAAAAACATAAGCTGACTCATCCTCTCTGCTTACATCTATATATGGATCCCTCGTCCCAGAGATCCAGAGGCTGGAATTTTGTACTTTGCAGAGAATTGCTGTTGGTTTTGAGATTGAGATTAGTGCATTGGGTGATTTATGCTTTGTTGGAGGTGAAGAAGGGATTCCTTTGTTGGGAGGTAGATGCTGGATCGGGACTCACTTGGTTGTATCTCCTCCTGGATCTTCTTATCATATCAATAAAACTATTTGAGTTTCTCCTACATGCTTGTATATCAATGATGTTTTGTTATATTTGCATGTTTAGCTTAAATCTGATCCTAAGCTATTTATGAATGTAAATCTATGTCTTTGTGTAGTTTTCCTCTTCTGTGATCTTGCAGGAACTTGGTGACGCTGGGCAAGTAAGGGAGCAGGTAGCTGGAAGCTGTCAAAGAGGAGAGCGATTGGATCAACAAGCTAGCGCAAGACACAGGTTAGTTCGTCCTTCCTCTTCGTTTACATTTCATAAAGAAGAATACGAAAGTAGTTTTCCTTGTTTGTTGCTAAGGCACTGTCACACCTTAGAGTGGGATAGGGGCGTTCTGAGTAGATACATTTCCCAACAACAAAATGGCGACTCCACTGGGGATCGTGTCTAGTTAGTTTGTTTGTGTTTCTTTTGTTGTTTGCTTCATAAACACAGAAGTAGCAATCGAACTGCATTTGCCATTATCAAATGCAAAGTAGCTGCTACTTCAATCCACCCTTTGGATTTGTTTATGATTTGAACAGCTGATCCACAAATGCTCTAATTTCCCTTTGTGATAGCTCTTAGTCCTCCTTTAAATCATCCCTCTAATTGTACCTTACTGATTGCTTTTACTCGGCCAAAATCCATAGATTAAACTGCAAACTGTGACCCAGAACCCGGATAGAAGTCTCGTTTCTGCCCCAGCGCAGGCTCTGTGAAGAGGTTCTGCATTTCAACGCAGGTCCCGAGAGGGCTACCTGCGCTGCAATTCAGTTTCTCTGTGCAACAGGTGCGCTGATCAGCCCTTGCCCTATGCAGCTGAGGTTCTTTGCTTCATTTTGTTCAGTTTTATCTCTGTTTTTTGCAGCCTGTTATCAGTGTGTGTACCTATCTGAAAACCCCTTTTCTTTGCCTTAATTCCACCTCCTTTGTAAAAAAAGACTGTAGGTGTTCTTTGTGTATTTGTTACATCATTTACAGTTTTCCATTGAAAAGTAAAATAGTCATACTGTCGTCCTTAGATTTAGATCTGTCGTAAGTGTCGATTTTGATCTTAGGAGAAAGTTTCTTTGTTGTTCACAGTTGATTATACTTTTTACTTTTACCTTTGGTTTGAATTTGTCTCTTTCTAGTGTCGAAACGAGTGTGTATTTCAAAATCATAAAGTGTCGTAATCTTCTCTACCTTTTTTGATTTCGAAGCTTGTTTGTTTTTTTCACTTGAAAGCAAATTCAAATTTGTACATCAACTTTCTTTTTAGGCATCAATATTAAGAAAGTGAAAACAAATACATGCATTTGTGCATTTTCATATTGATAGTTTGTATGGTTTGATTTAGGAAAAGTGCATTTACAATGTGCTCTTTGCTCTTTGAGAAAATATTGTGTCTTTCTTTTCCCCTTGTAGCTAGGATTTTCATTGTTGAAAAGAGATAAAATCTTGCTTATCATCTTTAGATTGCATTTAGGAATTACATCTACATCTCGTGGTGATCCAAAAAGGCAAACTTCTAAGAAAGATCAACTTAAAATAAATTGAATGAATCTAACAACGCATTGGAACTTAACGCACAACATAGAGGTCTAGGCTAGAGACGTGTTCCGGCGTCGTAAAGCCTGGTAACTGTTGTCCTCACTGATGGTTGGGTGATTCCTCCACTGTGAGACGATAAGTGCCAGTACGGATTGTGCTCCCACGTACCGTCGAGTATATATTGGGAGACCCCTATAGGCTTAAAACCTTTTATCCATAGGAAGCCGTGTCGACCGCCCTACTGATCGCAATGCACCGAACACAGCATTCAGGAATATTGACTGCCTTACCGTAAAACGTATTCTGCAGTTTTGTGATTGGTTTTGCACACCCTCTACCTAGATCTCCAGAGCAGTCCCTTTCATTCCTTTTCAGACTCCTTAATGGAAAAGGTCCATCTGAGCACTTGTCACTTCAGGCTCATTAAAAATCGAAGGAGACTAGAGTCATCTTTTGTTTTTTCTCGACTCTTTAAAATTGAAAAAACAAGTTGTGTCCAAGCGTCGTAAAAATTTATTTTAAACGGAATATTCATACCCTTTTCCTACGTTGATCTTAGGTTGAGAAAATGGAGTCTACCAACCAAGGAATTCACCTTGATGGAAATCCTAGTCCCTTCTCCTCTTGGGGAGATGTTGGTGCACCCCATATGGCCACATTGTCGCTTCCAGGACTGACAATTGGCTTCCCGGTCTGGCTCTTCTCAACCAATGTCGTTCAGAACACCACTATTCCTGAACAATCGAATCAGCAGTTAGACCAGTCCAGAGTTACCCACCAACCTTCTACTTCCTCTAATTCTTCCTCTCCTCCTTCCTCTTCACTTGATGGGGCTGGCAAAGCCAAAAGTCAAGTTCCTAAGGAGAAGAAGGAAAAGAAGAAGAAATAGAAGAAGAAGAAGGAGCCAAAAGCGACTGGGGGAAAATGAGTGTCGTCTAACGAAAATCCACACACTGCACTGACCAGGCCTAAATCACCATGTGTCATTTGCAAGGGAGACCACTTTCACAGAGATTGTCCTTGCATCCCTCGGATACTAAGGGACTGGTCTCCCCGTTTGCACAATCCGGTGGCGTCAACCTCTGATAGTCATGTTGAAAGCACACCGTCAACTAGCGAAAGTGAAGTCCCAGGACAAAAAGGGAGAGCTAGATCTCCCTGTAAACTGTCCGAAGGCGATCACGCCATCCACCGTTGTCCCTTCTTAGAAGAAGCTAAAATAGTTTTGGATGATCGTCCGATTTCACCGTTACGACTCCCTCCTGGATATAAAAAACTCTTGTCGAGTCCTTCGTTAGTTGAAAATCCAGGTGGCCCGCTCAAGTGGTCAGCTGAAGCGCCTGTCATTGAAGATGAACCAGATGAATCCATACCTGACGAAAGTTAAAAAGTCGAGGCGGCAGTTGACCCAGTCTTTCCTTCAGAGGTTTTATCTTCGAATGACACAATCACTGGAGAGAACAAGGATGACACCGTCCAAATTCTCTTCATCAACACAGACTCCGACGAACACGGGGGAAACCTACCCATTCCTTTATCGCAGGAAGGAAGTTCGTCAGAGCCATACCCGGCCGTCTACTCGGTCCCACCTCCAAGCAACCTAGTTGTCTCCTTCGACTGGAATCAACTAGGCAGACCCCGTTTACCAGCAAGCATACCATTCAGAATTATCGTCCAAATATATAGAATGGTCATGGCTGGTACTATCATAGATGAGGGGGCTTCTGTGAGTATCCTTTCCTCTATTGCTTGGAAAGCACTTGGTTCGCCATCGCTTTTGCCTGAGATGAGAAATATGACAGGCTTTGATAAAGGAACCAGTTGACCTTTAGGGATCCTCCCCAATGTGCCCATAATATTGAAAGGGAAGACAGTTCAAATGAACGTAATGGTTGTTCAAGGACCCTTGGATTACAACCTACTCCTTGGACGAGACTATATTTATTGCATGGGAGCCATCGTCTCCTCACTCTTTAGAGTAATGTGTTTTCCGCACGAAGGAAGAGTGGTCAAGCTCGTGGACCAGCTTTCATTTCCTGGATCACGCATTGCAAATAGTCATATACCATCCATAAATGGTCTCTTCACGCAAGAAATGTCTCAACCCACGGTCCGTCCTCCCGATGAGTGCGAGTAATTCGGAGGGATATGACTGGAACCCAGGGGGCATGCGTCCTGGTCTGCTTCGGCAGGAAAACTTCGGGTATAGGGTAGGTTTCCGCGGGAGAATATGACTAGTCTGTACCCCATCCGTGATTGAGATAGGGGTTATTCTAGAATAAGATTCTCTTGTCAAAGTTATGTGTGTGGTGCTCGTTGTCACTCACCTTTGTTTATCTCGGTAGACATCGTCGAGGAAGTGTTTCATTTGTAACGCGAATGAGACAATCTTTGGTAACCTGAAAGAGGTAGGCCTTTCCTGATAGAACAAATGTTTTGTCTGCAAATTGAGGGGTAACCTTGAAATCGTATTTTATACCTGGTGTTGGAGAGGTAAATCCCCTCTGCGGACAGAGGCGATCCCACTAGCCCGAAATGGGTCTAGCAACAATCAAATCACGCTACTATGCAAGTTCCTCGTTGCATACTGAAAGTGGATTACGAGAACCAACCTAGAGTCCAACACTAATGTCGAAGAAGAGTTGATACTCCCGTTCCCTTGCTCCGGAAGGTCACAATCCTTGCGATCCCCGCGTATGGATACCTGCACATGCAAAGAACGAAGCGAATACAAGCGTAAAATCCACTAAAATACAACTATATTTCAGTCAAAAAGGAAATAAACCAAACATTATCATGATGAACAATGAGATTGGAACCATAACAGTAGTCATTTATTAATGAATAATCAACAAAGAAAGATACAACCAAGGTTCTGACGTTGAACCTCTCCTCTGGCTGGGCGAGGAGCTATGTATATCTTGCAATAGACCTTCTCTCTCTCAGACTTCCGGCAGCATAACCTCCCTATGCTTCAAGACTCTTACTATCACTCAATACAAGCATAATCACAACTAGCATTACTTCAAAACTAGCTTGTCTAATGCATGAGGACAGACTTTTATAGATGGAGAAGGGAGGAAGATACAATTCACCAGGACACCCATTGTGGATTGAAATTATCTCCGAAAAGCCACTGTGGATAGATGTCAAGGATAGATGATGACTCTCGACCTCTATCAAATGGATTTTATCCTCAAAAGACTTCGTGATCTGAAGGGAAAAAACATATGGGTGCGCGTTTGTCAAAAATCATAACCAAACTTGGTTGGCGCGGGTGTTGTTCTAAGACAGAGCGCCAATGGTCGCACCCCCTTTTGAGGATCTCAGTGATTGGCGCGGGTAAGACACTGTGGACCCGCACCAATGGAAAAAGGGCACTTTTCAGGGATATTTTGCAGAAGGTGTCTTCAGTGAACATGAAGTACATACTCAGGGGAACATAATGCAAGTGTTTTCAAGTTATGTCACTGCTCACAGGTCCCAAAATGCGTCCTCCAATGTACGGGAACAAGGGTAACAGGGACGGTGACCAATGGTGACAAATTACTGTGTAACAGATGCCCCCTAAAGCATGAGGCCCGAGAGAGAGAGAGGGGTGAAATGCTTTACATGTAGCTGCCGCTGAGAATCTGCATTGAGAGATACAACTGATAGCTCAAGTACATGATGTATGTGGTATGGTCGCAGCCATCCATAAGAGAGTACATAATAATCTAGATCCATAGTATGGACGCAGCCATCTGGTTAGGATCAATGAATTGACTCAGGTATGGTCGCAGCCATCCAATGAATGAGTCATGTATCAAGAATCACGCCTGGATTACAACAGACACAATCCAGGGTCTTGCGCTCCATCTCAACCCGAACAAAAGTACAAGTTCAAGCATGCGAATATATGAGCTGAAGTCGAACATGCATGAACATCGTCTGATTACCAGTCAATATTGGAAACTGTTAACAGACGCGAGAGGTACCACCAATAATGACAATGGCCCTCAAGGTACTATAGGTACAATCTACGGCGTGCGAATTAGTGATCTGACGTCGAACACCCGTAGAATCATTCGATCGGAGGCCAATGATGAAAGCCTCACGTCGAACACGAAGAACCTGCCATTGAGGCATGCAGGCTCCAAGGCACTGGAAGGGAGTCTCTAGATCAACTTCCTGGAGAATGAGCTGAAGTCGACAGGAAGTGACCTTGATCGAAGGTGGGCCATAATGTTTCCCACATCATCGACACGAGACAGAGAGATAATTTTGTGAATCAAGATTGTGCGAGCTATCAGAGGGAGGTTGTTTCTTTGCAGAGGTCAACTTCTCTTGAACATATCGGCGGCATGATAGTGGAGTTTGCAGTATTTGACATCAATGGAACAGAGGTCATGGTGACGAGGAAATGAGCAGATGAGCGGTCAAACATGATTACCCAAATCCACGGAGGCAAGTGAAAAAATGAGATGAGATATCCCCACCCAGACACGAAAGCAGAGAAGTGCCATGTTCAAGAGCGACATACTGCCGACACGACGATAATTATGGTTCCTATTTTTCCCCCGCCATTTCTGGTGAGTACCCCAATTATTTTTAACAAGCTTGATGGGGATAGCATATGCTTGTAGTGCGTCATTTCGACAAAATCCGATGTCATCAGGTTTTAACGAGTCTGACAAAGGAAGAACTCGGCGTCTTTTCATGTTTAGAGAGTTTGAAAAGTCAGCAGAAAAGGAAACTCCAGGGGTGCCCTTTTTCGTAAAGTTGTGTCTCTCGAGCCCGAAAAAGTATAAAACAATGCTCGAAAGAACCGCCCAACCATTACGATCGAGGAGTACTTTTCATAAATAGTGATTTCGACCTGAAAAAGTAAAAAAGCGATCAAAACCACATCGTTTCGTAACCATTAACGAGTTTGAAACGACAAAAACCCGGTAATCTTTTTATGTTTTAACGGTCGACAAAAAGAACTTAAAACGACCGCCCCTTATTAACGTTTAACGAGTCAAGAGGAGTAACTCAGCAATCTTTTCCTCTTTAAACGGTCAGAAAATAGCTAAAAGCAGACCTTAAAATAACCTTTTCACATGTTTTACTGATCCTGAAAAAGTAGAAAAAGGAGTTCATTTTGTTGCTTGAGTTGCACCAATCCCTGTCATCATACAAAAAACAGCGTAAAACCCACTTTGACATAAATATATTCCAAAAATACTCAAAAAATATCATTTTTGATGTATTTTTAGGTCAAAAAATGCTATAAATAGTGAAATGGTAAAAAATAAGTTTACTTTTCACTTTTTACCTTGTGAGTTTTACCATTGGAGGGTTTTGGGTGCAAATTTCAACTGCTAATTGCGATCAATCCAGGAGATCATTCGAGCCGCCGTCTGAAGCAGGTAAGAGGCCTCATCCTTAGCTTTGTTTTCATTCCATTTTTTTAGATTTTCATCCATAGATTAGTCCCCTGCCAGAGGATTTGCAATTTCATAGGGTTGCGCCATTGGCGCGAGTTTCCCGCTCGGGATCGCGCCAATGGGATTTTCTGCCCAAAGGGGTCGCGACCTTGGCGCGACTGTTTTAGAAACAGTCGCGCCAACCGCGCGACCTAAATTTCCCGCACATTTGACCGTTGAAATTGCAAATTTTCCTCAGTTTTGATTTCACCAATGATCTAATGATGAAAATTTTGACTTTGTGGTTGCAGGGATTCGTCAGAATGGCTATAGAATGGAGAGAAAGAGAGCATGATGCCGTGGATGCCATGGCAATGGAGGATGATGCATGCATGGATGCTCTGAGAGACTGTGGCTTGAAGAAGTTCTTCCTCACCTCATACTTACGTGCACAACCTGAGTTGCTGCGATTTATCGTGGATGCTTGGGATACGGAGGATCAGGTATTTCGCCTGAAAGACCAGACATTGGAGTTAGATGTTTCCGATGTCTACTTTATCTCTGGTCTATCATGGCGAGGTACATGTCCCATCTTGACTGGTAGCAGGCCTTCCGGGGAGAAGATGGGAGAGGTGATGGAAAGAGTTTGTCCTGGGTCATAGTTTGGATCAAACAGTGCCAAAGTAGATATTATCACGGTTCCCGACCTGGTGCTACCTGTGATTTTGTTCACTATCACCCGGACAACTGGGGTACAGGTGCCCCATGAGGCCAGCAAGAATCATTTGCTGCTGGCAACTGAGTGTCTCCAACCTACACTGTTTGATTGGGCCACGGCAGTGACGACAAACATCAAAAGGCAGCTTACCAAGTGTAAGCGTGATGGGAACAAACAGTTCGGGTACGGATCTATCGTGGTACCATTATTCCTGGAGTGACTGCCGATATTCCGGGTACAGGGGGGGATAGTGGCAGATCCAGTGCCACGGGAGCTGAGATTGAATCGATGGGCAGAACTCATGCCCAGAGGAGGAGGGGGCCAGCAGGTGGCCTGGAGGCCCAAGTTCTTTATCTGGCTCCGTCATCAGATGATCGTCATCAAGGGCTGGCCCTATGCGGGCACGGATTTTACTGGAGATCCAGATCTCCCATTGCCTGCAGGAGAAGACTAGGACGAGGAGCTAGGTAAGAACTCTTTGTGTTTTTGATGTTTTTATGTATTTAAGTTTTTTTTTTCAATACATGCCTGTCTCTGACAACAGCTATATATATGTATGCAGATGTTGGTGCAGAGTGACCAGCTGACTTGCCTCATAACGCACGAAGAGCACAACCTGTAGTCGATCCTCAGGCAGAGGGTGATGCGGGTGACGATCTAGTACAGAACCTTGAGGCACTCACTCGAGGGATTCCAGATTATGCCAGATTGGCAGACGTGCCTAGAGCGTACCAGAGGCACACGGTGGGAGTATCTACTCGCGTCCATCGTCTGTTGAGACATTTGGTGCGAGCGGTGACATGCTATCATGAGCATCACCGTGATTAGACGCCTAGGTTTCATTTTTGCACGTTTTTGAGAGACATATTGTCAGTGGCTGTATGAGTTTTGGACATGTATTATTTTTTGGATTATGTAATGCGCGTGGCACAACCATTATGACACACACGTATATATATACATATGCCTATGGTTCATTATTGTGTTTTTCATGTGCTTGCTTGTATAATGTTTTAGTTACAAATTACGCAAATGTCTATCTAATACATGATTGGCCAATGCATCAGATAATGTGTTTAATTGTCGTGGAATATATTGATATGTGATAAAATCAAAGTTCCTTTCTAACAATCTAACACGTAAATACAACCTTAGAATACGATGATCTCTGATGGAATATTGCCCGTTGAGCTGGTGGACGACAAGTTGAGAATCCAGGTTCACTACCAATGCACGAACACCGAGATTAATTGCTTCAGCAAGTAGCTCGATTACAGCACAGTATTCGGCGACATTATTAGTAGTACAACCCAAACACACACCCTGAAAATCTATCAGCTCACCATGAGGATCGTAGATCACCCACGCCGCAGAGGACAAGTTGCGAGTACTGCTGCAGGCACCATCAGCGAAACCAACATAAGGTGCATCAGACATCTGCACAAGAAGCGAAAAAACACAATAAGTGGCAGTTACGCCTTTGGAAACTGACACTCACACACACACAACACACTTGCTAGAGTACATGTATGTACAAAATAAAATGTACCAGCATCATGCATAGTACCTTTTCAGGTAAAGCCCATTTCGGGGCTTCCCAAGAGAGTTTCCTTCATAATCAATCAGCTCGTAGGCCCCTTTCTGCAGAACTTTCTTGACAATGTAAGGGCCTAGCCACATAGACTCGAGCTTTCCTGCTCCTATCTTATCCTTTGCCTGATCGTAGAGCAGGACTAAATCTTCCTCAACAAAAGAACGTGGACGTACGGTCTGATCGAAGTGAGTCTTGACTCGCTTCTTTTGCGTTTCGATGGCCAAGGAGGCCAGGCGACGAGTTTCATCCAGCCGTTCTAAGTAAAGAAGGCGTTCTTCTAACGAAGTGGTGTTGGGAAGTAGCTCGACAGCTAACTTTAATGAAGGGATTTCACATTCGATTGGAAGGGTAGCCTGTAGTCCATAAACTAGTTGAAATGGAGTGAAACCAGTGGCATCCTTCACTGAGGTTCGGTAGGCCCACAAGGTAGGGAACAACATCAAATGCCAGTTAGACTTATGCATGCCAATGCTACGTTGAAGCATCGTAACCAAGATCTTATTGATAGCTTCAACTTGGCCATTGGACTCAGGGTAGTATGGCGTTGAACTATCGTGCTGCAAGCCTAGCTGGGTTGTTAATTCTGACATCATATGATTACGGAAATGCTTCCCGTGATCAGTGACGATGGCTTGAGGGACACCGAATTGCAAAATAACATGATTAAATAAAAATTGTGCCGTTGTGTGACCGTCTTCAGTTAAGGTAGGCATCGCCTTGGCCCATTTAGTAAAGTAATCGACGGCAACGATAATAAACCCATGCCCCCCGGCCGAGCGAGGGTTACAGGTCATATAATCAATGCCCCATTTGGCAAAAGGGCCGACAGCAACAACAGGGTGCAATGGAGCAGGAGGCGCTCGCATTTTCCGCTGGTATATCTGGCACTCATGACAAGAGCGAACGGCAAGAATGCAATCCTTGAAGATAGAGGGCCAAAAGTAGCCAGCACGAAGGATTTTTTTGGCAGTAGCATATCCGGAGATATGACCGCCACAGGCACCGGAGTAGCAGTCATTCAAGACTCTCTCAGCCTCCTCAAGAGTAAGACAACGGCGGAGAACAGAGTCGACGCCGAGACGATACAATGTATCCCCAATGATACGGTATGGTTGAGATTGATGACGAATCCTTCGCCGAGCGTCTTTGGACACGCCCGGGCGAAAGGAGGACGTCTGCAGATATATAATTATATCTCCGTACCATGGATCGAGGGTGCTAATGAGGAATAAGGACTCATCCGGAATTTGATCCTCGACGTGAGATGTCGGGGAAGAAGATGGAAAAGAGCAAATTGACTCCGCAAACACAAGGGATTTCTTAGACTTGGCCGTGGTAAATTCCAAGTCAAACTCTTGGAGGATAACAATCCACTTTGAGTACTTGCCCCCCAGCAACTGGCGTGACAATATATACGTCATGGGGTTGCAGTCAGAAATCACAGTAGTGGTACGCAACAGAATATAATGACGGAAACGTTGGACGGCACAAACGACGGCCAAAGCCAACTTCTCGACATAGGCATATCGAGTTTCCGTGTCTAAAAGGTTGCGGCTGAGATAATAGATAACATGTTCAGTGCCATCATCGTCAGCTTGAACGAGAACCATGCCGATAGTGGTGTCGGCGGCGGCCAAATATAGAGTGTAGTCGCGATAATAATTCGGAGGACGGAGCAATGGAGCAGAAACAAGGAGGCCCTTGAGACGCTCAAAAGATTCCTGAGCAGTGGTATCCCAATGAAAAGGGACATCGCGCTTTAGTAATCGTGTAAAACCTTTGGCCACCTCGGCATAGTTTGGAACAAAACGACGTAAAAAATTTGCTTTACCCTGCAAGCTTTGCAATTGCTGTAAAGAAGCAGGGGGAGGAAGATTCACTATAGCCTCGACTTTAATGGGATCCAAACGGATGCCCTCTCGGGAAACAACAAATCTGAGAAGTCGGTCAGATTCAACGCAAAAGACACATTTGTGAGGATTAAGCCTAATTCGGTAGTATCGACAACGAAGAAAGATTTCGCGAAGGTGCTTAGGATGGTCCTGACGTTTGGCCAAATGAGCAGGGAGATCATCCAGGTAAGGTTGTACAATGTGTCGAATGTCATGGAACGCATAATACATTGCACGCTAGAAGGTAGCACCGACATTTTTAAGACCGAAAGGGAGCTTCTTATTGGCAAAAGTGCCCCATGGACAGATAAAGGCAGTTTTGTGTTGATCACCGGGAGCAATATTGATCTGGTTATAGCCAGAAAAACCGTCCATAAAAGAATACATTTCACTTCCGGCACACTCGTCAATAATTTGATCAATGAATGGTGTGGGAAAATTATATTTAGGACAGGCCCGATTTATATCACGATAATCAACACAAACACGAATTGTACCCTGTTTTTTAGTGACAGGGACGATATTTGAAACCCAATCTGTGAGCGGAATAGGATAAATAAAACCGGCTTTAAGAAGCTTCTCGACTTCGGCTTTGATAGCTGCAGCCTTTAGGGGGTGTACAGGGCGTAAACATTGGCGAACAGGCTTAGCACCTGGGTACGTGATGATCTCATGCACCACTATACTAGGATCAATTCCGGGCATTTCTTCATAGGACCACGCGAAGACATCACGAAATTCGCGAAAAAGATTAGAATACAGTTGAATCTCCTCCGGAGTACAAGTGACTCCAATGTGAAGATGCTCGACAATCCCTGGTTTCACAGAGATGTCGATGGGCTGGGTTTGCGTAATGTTTGCCATATTCCCTTCAGAAGACACCTGATAAATCTGAATAGGTGTTTGAAGTATCTGAGATGGGAGACAAGGAGCAAACCGCTCGAGACAAGTGAGAAAATTCTGCGGGGCAGGTAGAAACGAGGAACGATGGTGAAAATCATGCCAAGGAGGTTCCTCTAGAGACATAGTCTCAATAATAGCTTCGTCGGAAGAGAATGTTTCTTGTAAAGGATCCGAAGAAGTTTCTTCTAGAAGCCCTGAAGATGGAGCAAGTTCAGAAGAGGGAGTCGATGCAGCAACAATTTCAACATAGTTGAGTTCCGCAGGACTTAACGGCATCTGGTCGCCCCAAGAATCTACTTGGTCAGTGGGAGGAATGATCCACGAATCAGAACAAGTAGTAATCATATTAACCGAGGCGACGTTAGGAGGTGGGAGCGGAAAACACCCATGTTGTTGGGAAAAGTATCCAATACGGAATGACCCTATCCCACTCTAAGGGTGATAGTACCTCAGCAACAACCGAATGCAAAGCTATTCAAGATTACTTCTTTATGAGATGTAAGAGAGAGGAGAAAGAGATCCACTAACCGTTGTCTTCCGCTAATGATTGATCCAATCTTCCCTCTTTGTTGCTTGCTCCCAGCTCCTTGCTCTTTCACTGGCCCAGCTACACCAAGATCCTGCAAAAGCACAAGAAAGGGAAACTACAAGAAGCATACATCCATAACTGATTCAAGGATTAGAATAAATCAAATATACAAGTATCAATACGCCATTGAGACACATGCATATAGAAGAACCTCAAATGCTTTATTAATGGAAGAAGTAAAGTTCTGAGAGTGTTACAACCATAAGAGGCCCAATCCAGCAACACCTCCCAGCAGAAAGAAATCTCCTCTTCACCTCCTTCAAGCAAATCACCCAATAGTTCTATACTCAAACCAACAGCACTTCCTTACATTCACAATATTCCAGCCTCTTTAGACCTCATGAGAGAGCTCTATATATAGGAGTTTTGGAGAAAGGATGAGTCAGCTTGAGGCTGGCATGAAGCTGACTAGTGTCCTCTCCCACTTCAGTTATTCTTCAGTTCTTGAGTCCACTTGGAGGTTCTTGCTTCCACTTGGAGATCTAGATCCTCTTACTCATCACAAGGCGAATTCCCTGATCCAAGTGTCATTTTGGAGGCTTCCTGGGCATTTGACACCTTGAGGAATGACTGTGCCACTTGGCCAATCTCGCCCAGCGCAGGTAGCCTTCATTACTGTTGACATTCAGCACAGGTACAAAGTGGAGCAGTTGACATTCAGCGCAGATGCTCAGTGGAGCAGCTGACATGATCCAGAATTAGCTTGTTTTTTAGTGTTTTCAGGTGGAGAACTGATATTTAGTGTTGTGGTTTGCTGACCTTGTTCCTCTAGGGGTAGGAACAACATGTTTAGGGAATTTGGATCCCTTAGATTATTGACATTTCATGCTTCATGCTGTAAGGCACAAAAATGTCTATAACAACCCATAAGGGCAGGATCTTTGAAAAGTCCGGCTCCCAGACTCTCAGATAACTTCGAGGTATGCTCCACAAAAGGGATGTTACCCTCAGAAGAAGAAGCGAAGAAGGATAGATGTTCTACGGTAACAATCTTCCCTTGATGAGGGAAATGGATGATACGAAACAGTGATGAAGCAACAGCTTTCATTGCGTAGATCCAGCTACGTCCGAGAAGGAGGTTGTAGGTAAGAGTAGCGTCAACGAATTCAACTTCCATTTCGACTGTCTTCCCTTCCAAAGTGATGGGTAAACGTTGGAGTATTCCATAAGGATGAGAGGCTCTTCCATCAAAGGCTTCCAAGGTTGTGGGAGACTGGCTCAGCGTCGGGGAGACAGGCAACAGACATGATGCAAGTAGAAGCACCTTCATCAATGACTGTTCGATGAATTGTTTTGGAATCAATGATAACCTGTATAAGGAAAGCAATTTGAGGAGGCAGTCTCTGGGTATGGCGTTCTAAGTCAAAAGTAATTAAATCTGAATCTACCGGGTCTATGCCACCAATAGCAGATAGCAAGGACTTCCTCTGAGAAGGGCAACTCTGGAGAACTTCTAAAGCGGACATAGCAGACGGAGTCTGCGCTAAGTCCTCAACGATATTGTAGTGCTGTGCAGCACAAGCATTTGGGTTGTAAGAATATTTCCGGAGTACTCCTTTTGGAGGGGGTCAAGGAGGCGTCTCAGTTGTAGGTCTCTCAATGTGGAGAGGACCCGAACTGAATGGAGGAGCACTAGAGGGTATCTCAGGCTCCTTCCCGGTAGATGGCGGATAATCTTTTGTTCGAGTACTGATATTGATAGGTATTGTTCCAGCCATAAACACTTGAGAACCGAAGGAAGAGGGAGGCTGAGATGGGTCAGCCACCATTTGAGTTTTTTGAGTTTGCTGTGAGGGAAAGGGTTCTTTAAGCACCGCAGGAGTCCCGGGAGCGCCTTTCAACAAACGACTAACTTCGGACCGCCTCGGGCAGTCCTTGGTATAGTGATCCTCATCGCAGATAAGACAAGGATACTTGGGTTTGCGTTTAGCACCATCCTCGGGCGGAGGTTTAGGGGCTTCCTGTTTGGGTGGATCTGTCTTATTTTTCGCTTTCCCTTTCTTCTTTCCTTTCGAGGCTTTGTCTGCCGTGGTGGATTGGACGGCATTAACCTCAGAAGTAACATTCGGAATGGGTGCTACCTAGGAAGGTGGTTCGTTTGAAGCAGTCGATTTTTGCTTCCCAGGATTCGCGGGATTCTTTTTTGAGGATGAACTAACCGAACCAATAATACCGTCAACAGTTGGTGTTGGCGGGGCTTAAGATGTTCCTGGTCTTGGGGCATCAGGCAGATAATCATACAATGTACCTGACTGGGAGTAAACCAAGTCAAGGTACTGAGCGCACGCGATAGCTTGCTCTTCAGTGACACATGCCCCCATGGCAATGTCCCGAGCTATTGGAGGAACGAACGAAGTCGTGAACCAATCGGTAAGAAGCTGGTCGGGAATCCAAAATTTAATCATACGTCTACGTCGTCTCCATTCATGGATATGATCAGAGATATGTGTAGCCGTCGTTTGTCTTAAAGATGTGAGGAGGTGTGTACCCGTTTCATATCGAATGGGTAACTGAAAATGCGTGAGAAATGCCATAGCCAAGGAGTTAAAATCCTGAAAGGATCCGCGATTGAGCTCAATATACCACTTAGCGGCAGAGCCAGTGAGAGTCCGTTGAAAAAGGCGAAGCCGAATTGAATCGTCAAGACACGAATTGGATGAGCACCAAAGGTGATAAGTCATAACATGGGCTTGTGGATCTTCATTAGCTTTGCCATCGAATTTGGGACAGTCACCAGGAATTTTTGTTGGAACCGGAGGCCAATATGGGTTATGAAGAATAGGATCATTGGTCAATTTAGACACATCTGGTAATTCTAAAGTTGCTAAGAAAGGTAATTGAGGATTAAAGGACATCTGGGGTTGTTGTTTAGATGGAGCACCAGGGTTCCAACCAGGTGGAGGTTGCCCCCAAGGGCTTGGTCCGGACAGGTTTGGCCCCGTAGGATTTGGTCCATAGGGACTTGGGTTCTGCCCCCCAGCGTTCCATGGATTACCAAATGGTCCTGCAGAAGCACCATATAGTTGTGAGTAAGTCTGATAAGGATTTGTCTGCAGTTGTTGGTAATTTTGATATGGGGCAAACAACGGTTGCCCTTGAGGTTGCTGGTGACCATAAGGTGGCTGGACTCCAAACTGAGTTTGAGAAACAGGCTGAGTTTGATAGGTCTATTGAGATTGAACTCCAGCTTGCATTTGAAAACCGAATGGGGTCTGGTGTCCAGCCTGGGGGAAAAAACTAGGTTGAGCAGTGCCAGGAGGATGTCCTGTTGGTTGGGCTATCTGGCCGAAAGGATAACCTTGTTGATATTGAGGTTGACCTCCCTGCCCAAAAGGTTGTACCTGCTGGGAAAGGAGTTGTTGTTGCCCAACTGAAGGTTGTCCTAACGGACCGGATGGCTGAGTGGGCTGGGCAGTTGGTTGGCCTGATTGGATTTGAGGCTGACTGACTTGCCCAGAAGGTTGACTATACTGGACGGTGGGCTGACCAAGTGGTTGGACAGCTTGTCTAGATATCGGACCATAATGGACATTGGGTTGGTTTGGGTTAATAGATGATTGACCAATTTGTCCAGTAGGGTAACCTTGCTGGATACCAAGTTGAGCTTGTTGAATAGAAGATTGACCTGAGTTACCAGAAGGTTGAACATGAGAAGAGAAAAACGGACCACCAGAAGCAGAAGGGTTTCCATGGAAGGACTGCCCTTGTTGGTCTTGAGGAGGTTGTCTGGGAGATTGGGCAGATGACACTTGGCCACCATGAAAAGAGGTGGAACCCCAGTTAATTGACAATGGAACTGATACCTCAACAATCGGTTGAGACGACAAATAATGCTCGTATGGCCCCTCTGTTGGGACATTTGATGTAGGATCAAAGACTCTGAATAAAGAAGCCGAAGGATGACTAAAAATAGGAGTCGAAGAGGCTGCACATACCGTTGGAGCGGTTGTGATTGAGGTAACAGACACACTGCGATTTTGCGGAGTAAAAGGCTCCGTGGTGGGAAAAGTGTGTGGTGACCAGATAGAACCTGTGAAAGGAGTTCCAGAGGGCATAGTATCCCTTAATGCTTTATACCCTGGTGGTAGGTCGCCAGTAGTAGGAGCACTACTGATAGGTGTAGGGCCCGTTGCGGTGGGAATTTCACCACTCGTCGCAACGGACTCGTCGGTCGTAGTAGGGGACAAGTCTTCCATGTCAGAGGAAGAAGTTGGGACTGACACACGAGGAGAAGTATAGTCCCAAAAAGGGACACTGTCCTCAAAAGGTTCCCAAACAGGGTTCCAATGAAACTCGTAAGTCTCGTCGCCGGGGGCACGAGAACTAATTGGTTGTATACTTGGAACCAGAGAAAAAGTTGCACTCACAACCAGTATCTCGGAAGACGAAATTGGTAATTCCGCCAGGATGAAACTTCACAAAACCTAGGGAATCTATCGAGACAAAATCCCTACTCAAACTAACGCAAAGACTAATTGGGTAAGTGTTATCGTGGCCGAATATATTTTGTAGGACACAAAGACACAACTTGACCTTTTCATATTTTAAGAGTCGAGAAAAGGACAAAAAGATGACTCTAGTCTCCTTCGAATGTTTAATGAGCACGAAGTGACAAGACGCTCAATGGCACCTTTTCTTTTAAGGAGTCTGAAAAGGATCAAAAGTGACTACTCTGGAGACTCTAGGCAAAGGGTTTACCAAACAATCCGTAAAACTGCTTATACACCTTGGCAATCAGATGAAAACCAAGGACTTCCCGTACTACAGTCAATCTTCCCGAATGTTGTGTTCAGTGCATTACGGCTTGTAAGGCGGCAGACTCGGCTTCCTATGGATAAAGGATGATAACCTAGTGGGGTCTCCCTTTTATACGCGACGGTACGTGGGAGCTCAGTCCGTACTGGTACTTGTTGTCTCTCAGGAGGAATCACCCAACCATCAGTGAGGCAATAGTTACCAGGTTTTACGACGCCGGAACACGTCTCTAGCCTAGACCTCTAGAATATGTGCGTTAGGTTCCAATGCGTTGTTAGGTTCATTCGGTTTATTTTACAGTTGATCTTCAATTAAGTTTCAGTTTTTTGGTCCTACCGTATGTGATCTCTCAAAACTTCCTAAATGCAAACTATATGCCAAAATTATATCATTTCGTTCAATGAATTCTAACTACAGAAGGGTTGAGATTTTCAAACAAACAAAATGAACAATAAACAAGCAACAAAGATCCTAATGCAGCTAATAACAAGAAATGAAACTTTTTCTTTTCTTTTCTTTTTAAAAGCAACAAATAACAATAAATGCTAACTAATATAATGCAAAAAGATCTTTTGTTTTTTCTTCTTTTAAAATGGCATAATGCATTTAAACAAATCTCAAGAGATATTAACAAGCATAAACAAACAAAATTCACTCAATGCAAAGAGAACCAAATCTGAAACACCAAAATGAACCGTTAAAACAAGGAAAAGCACACAGACCTTCAATGAACCATGTGATCTAAGTTCAAATGAAGTCAAGCAAAATCCAAACAAGCTAGAAGTGAATTGCCCGAAGCACAGAATAACAAGCTTAAACAACTACTAGACGGGTGCGGAAAACAACCAAAAAGTTGACTGGATAATCAAACCAACACTTCCCACAAAAGGCTCGACATGCAAAGCCACTAGGTACTCTAGGGCTAGGATACAAAATCGATAGAAATAAGCAAAGAACTGAAGGACAAAAGTAACAACCAGTCAAACAGGGGTCCAACACACTCCCAGAAGCTATAAAAGATATACAAAGACAAAAATATGAGTTTAACGAGCTTCCAACAAAGACACTGGCAAAATTCATAGGGTTGGCGCGACTGTCAGCCTGCAACTTGCGCTATCAAGGAATTGGCACGAGTTGCTGTGGTGCAACATGCGCCAACTGGCGCGACTGTCAGAGATAAAAACGCGCCAAGACAGTTTGCTGGCCCAAAAAAATAAATAAAAGAACCCAGGGTCTGGTCAACAATACTGAGACAGATCGAACAGCAGAAAACAACTTCACAGCTGACCCAGAAAGCTCATTTATGCAAGCAAGCAAGGGAAAACTATCATGCAAGACAAACTCCAAGAAGTACAGTTCATAAACCAAACCGGAGATCGACTGAAGTGGCGTTGATCTACTCCGCTAATGCAAAGCAATAGCGTTTCAAAGGCTGTCTGGCCGTGCTTCAGACTCCGTCCAAGGTTTATGAATCAAACAACAAAAAGCTCCTCCCCAGTGGAGTCACCAAATTGTTGGAGAGGTAAATCCCCTCTGCGGACAGAGGCGATCCCACTAGCCCAAAATGGGTCTAGCAACAATCAAATCACGCTACTATGCAAGTTCCTAGTTTCATACTGAAAGTGGATTACGAGAACCAACCTGGAGTCCAACGCTAATGTCGAAGAAGAGTTGATACTCCCGTTCCCTTGCTCCGGCAGGTCACAATCCTTGCGATCCCCGTGTATGGATACCTACACATGCAAAGAACGAAGCGAATACAAGCGTAAAATCCACTAAAATACAACTATATTTCAGTAAGAAAGGAAATAAACCAAACATTATCATGATGAACAATGAGATTGGAACCATAACAGTAGTCGTTTATTAATGAATAATCAACAGAGAAAGATACAACCAAGGTTCTGATGTTGAACCTCTCCTCTGGCTGGGCGAGCAGCTATGTATATCTTGCAATAGACCTTCTCTCTCTCAGACTTCCGGCAGCATAACCTCCCTATGCTTCAAGACTCTTACTATCACTCAAGACAAGCATAATCACAACTAGCATTACTTCAAAACTAGCTTGTCTAATGCATGAGGACAGACTTTTATAGATGGAGAAGGGAGGAAGATACAATGCACGAGGACACCCATTGTGGATTGACATTATCTCCGAAAAGCCGCTGCTGATAGATGTCAAGGATAGATGATGACTCTCGACCTCTATCAAATGGATTTTATCCTCAAAAGACTTCGTGATCTGAAGGGAAAAAACATATGGGTGCGCGTTTGTCAAAAATCATTACCAAACTTGGTTGGCGCGGGTGTTGTTCTAAGACAGAGCGCCAATGGTCGCACCCCCTTTTGAGGATCTCAGTGATTGGCGTGGGTAAGACACTGTGGACCCGCGCCAATGGAAAAAGGGCACTTTTCAGGGATATTTTGCAGAAGGTGTCTTCAGGGAACATGAAGTACATACTCAGGGGAACATAATGCAAGTGTTTTCAGGTTATGTCACTGCTCACAGGTCCCAAAATGCGTCCTCCAATGTACGGGAACAGGAGTAATAAGGATGGTGACCAATGGTGACAAATTATTGTGTAACACCTGGGGGCATGCAAACCTTTTGGAGTGCAAGCAAAGAGCGGTTATTTATCTATTTTTTGGATTAGTCATTTCCTAACTTGCATAAAGAAAGGATGCGGGGCAAAGCTTTGTAAGGTGCAAGCTCCATAAAAAATGGCATCTTATATGAGACATTCTTATCATATGACTGGATTATCGAGCAGTTTTAGCGCATAGTTCATGCTCGTTAAAAAATAAACATAAGACCGAGCAAGTGTTTCAATCCGCGTTTAAGCTCGTTAAAAAATGAACTATCCTCTGGTAAATAACCACCGTGAATGTAACATTATCAGCCATTAAAGCCTTGGTCATGTTTGCACCGTCACCTCCACTTTTCCATTGGCCGATCATTCACCTCCATTTGATTGTTTACCCATTTTGAGGAACAGCTACGAAGAGTGATTTCACTAGCCATCCTTGTGACACTGCCGTGATTGGAAAATTCCAACCCTTACCTGGAATTAGCTGCTACCCATTTTATCACTTGTTCCTCAAAAGACGAGTCTTCTTTAAGCTCTTTTCATCTGACTCGTAAAATATGAAAAGATTGCCAAGTTTTGGCCTTCCAGCTCATTAAAGCGACCAGAAGTGCTATCCCTCCTCTAGATTTTAATCTTTTTGGACCTGAGGGTTTATTGCACAAAAAGATCGAGCGCTTGTTTTGTTCGGCTCGTTAAAACTATCGAAATTTCATCCCTTCTGTATTGTTTTATACTTTTTCAGACTTAAGGGATTAGATGACGAAAAACGAATTCCGGAGTTAACTTTACGTACCTTTTCAGACTCTCTTAAAATTAAAAGGACCAAGTTATCCTTGTCGTTAAACTCGTTAAAAACATTAATAGTGACAAACTTGTCTTTAGACGAGAACGAGTTTCACTATCGCTAGGCTCGTTAAAACATAGCGATGGGTTTGCCCGAAGAGCAAATTATAGAACAAGCATATGTTATCCTCCTCAAGCTTGAAAAAAATAAAGAGGTACTGGTCAGCACTGACTGGGGAAAAATTGGGAAGAAACTCAAAGAATCTTTATTGGTAGCAAGTCGCTCTTGAACATGACACTTCCACTCCGTGCCTGAGTCGGGTTGGGTTGTTTCATTCACCGGTCACATCACCATGGTCTCGCCATACCATCCACATTTGGGGTAAATTCTACCAATCCATCATATAAGTGTCGCCGACATGTTCAAGAGAAGTCATCCAGAGAAGTCACCCGTGTCCCATCCACTACCATACATTATATTTCATTCTTTCATGACCGCCACCCTGAACCATATATCATCAAATTGTTTTCACCTCCATCAAAATCATTTGATCCGTTCCATGTCATTGATGTGGGATACATCAAGGCCCTCCTTTGACGGATCGCTTCTTGTCGACATCAGCTCATTATCCAAGAAGTTGATCTAGGAACACCCCATTCAGTACTTTGAAGCTTGCATGCCTCAATGGCAAGTTTCTCACTTCCGGCGACAGGTATACATCAATGACCTTCGACCAAGAGATTTTGCGTGGTGTTCGACGCCAAGTCCTTTATTCACACCACGTGAATTGTACTGCAGTACCTTGAGGGTCATCATCCTTATCGGTGATTCCTCTCGCGCTTGTTAACAGTTTACATCATTGACTGGTAATCAAGCGATGTCTTTCCATGTTCGACTTCAAAACATTTCTCACATGGATCGACTTGTACTTCGAGTGAAGATTGGACGAGATTGAAGACCCCGGATCTAGTTTCATCCATCCGGGCTGCGATATATATTCAGGAAAAATAAAAACATTGACATGTACAGCATTACAGCACAGATAATCATCCTACCAAAAGGATGATGACTTCATCAAAATCATCAGTCTACCATCAGACGATTGTCTGTCCTGTGTACATAAAAATGAATTTATAAAGCTGAGCATGGGAATTCCCGCCTCAGCTAGATCATGAAAATAGTATGAAAATAATGTATTGTATTGTATCTTATTACAGGTCTCCTCCCAGCATTGAAAGAACTTTGGATCCTCCTAATAAATCATTTCACCCGATAAACGGCCTCATACTTTAGGGGGCAACTGTTATAGACATTTTTGTGCCTTACAGCTATAAGCATGAAATGTCCATAAACCAAGGGATCCTAAGTCCCTAAAGATGTTGTTCCAGCTCCTAAAGAAACAAGGTCAACAAATTACAGCTTCTCCCAGAAGTTCTCCACCAGAAACTGCTCAAAACTAGTCAAATCAGGATCAATTCAGATGCTCCACTAGCTTGCTGCGTTGCAAAGCACCCAAATACACTGGCTAGGTGCGTTGCAACGCACTTGAATGCACTACCCAGGTGCGTTGAGCGGGAAATGACAAGCGGCAGAGTCATTCAACGAGGTGGAGAGACAATGGAAGCTTCCAGAATCTTCTCCAATGACACTTGCCTCACTGAATTCGACCAGTGATGAGTAAGAGGCTCTCAGTCTCCAAGTGGAAGCAAGAACTGACAGAGAGAAGCCACAAGTCAAAACATAAGCTGACTCATCCTCTCTGCTTACATCTATATATGGATCCCTCATCCCAGAGATCCAGAGGCTGGAATTTTGTACTTTGCAGAGAATTGTTGTTGGTTTTGAGATTGAGATTAGTGCATTGGATGATTTATGCTTTGTTGGAGGTGAAGAAGGGATTCCTTTGCTGGGAGGTAGATGCTGGATCAGGACTCACTTGGTTGTATCTCCTCCTGGATCTTCTTATCATATCAATAAAACTATTTGAGTTTCTCCTACATGCTTGTATATCAATGATGTTTTGTTATATTTGCATGTTTAGCTTAAATCTGATCCTAAGCTCTTTATGAATGTAAATCTATGTCTTTGTGTAGTTTTCCTCTTCTGTGATCTTGTAGGAACTTGGTGAAGCTGGGCAAGTAAGGGAGCAGGTAGCTGGAAGCTGTCAAAGAGGAGAGTGATTGGATCAACAAACTAGCGCAAGACACAGGTTAGTTCGTCCTTCCTCTTCGTTTACATTTCATAAAGAAGAATACGAAAGTAGTTTTCCTTGTTTGTTGCTAAGGCACTGTCACACCTTAGAGTGGGATAGGGGCGTTCTAAGTAGATACTTTTCCCAACAACACCTCCCCTCCCCTCCCCTCGCATCTAAAATATTGAACCAAAGACGATTTCAACTTTAGATTTTAGCACAAGGAAAAAGCTACAGAATCCACCTCGCATCGCAACATTGCTTCATGTCTTACAAAAGACAATTACACATTCAGATTTTAGAAGTTGACAGACAATAACTGTAGAGTCAAGCACGGGCTTCTAATTTAGGTATTAAACAAAATGGAGACTCATTTATCCATCGCCTCCTCAATTTATGTTTGACGCAATGCGCTCAGCAATCGATGCATTGGTAAACCCACGACTCATGAGGAAGTTCCTCAATTTATGTTTGACGCAATGCGCTCAGCAATCGATGCATTGGTAAACCCACGACTCATGAGGAAGTGAGGCTCCAGGCCCTTCATTCCCTCATCCAACTCACAAATATAATGGCATCCAATGAACCATTTGAAAATGATATAATTAAATATATATTAGATATCATTGTCATAGGTTTCAAAGATCCCCACAAGATGAACACTCCCTCCTCCTTTCTAATTAGGGTTTTTGTTCTCAAAATTGTTTCACAGGTTAAACCATGCATAATGTTGGACATAGGATTCAACAACATTATTATTGAGATGTTTAAACATTTCTCTTAGAATACTTATTTACACACATATGACTCCATGTAAATTATTATGAGCTTGAATGTGGATGAAAGTGATGATAGATTTATTTTAATTCCATATTTCTTTTAAAGTACAAATTTCTTTTTAAATATAAAATCTGCTAAAATGTTTGTATTTAATTTCTCAATATTTTGAGTAAATAAAAAATTAAAATGCATCTATGTTGAATATTAGTAATATTATTTGTATTTATATAAATTTAATATACTTATATGTAGAATTTTAACATGGATCTAAGCATAAGACAAAGAGATGGAGGGGTTAAGATGAATCTATAGACAGAGAGATAATGATATGGATTGGTAGGATATAGATGGAGTGTAGAACCTAATAGATAGATTAATAGGGTACATACTACATCCTTAACCTATCCTTGATCTAGCCTATGATAGGTTGAATTCAATCCATTCAAAGTCTAATGACAAAGAGGGGTTATCCTCTTAATCCAACCTATTGGAACCTAGAGATAAAGAGAGGGAGGGAGAGAAAGATGGACCTTGAGGAGGAGAGAGAGAGAGAGAGACAGAGATGGAGGGGGGGAGATGGGGATACAGAGGAGAGAGGGAGGTAGATAGTGACAGAGTTTGAGGACGAAGAGAGAGAGAGAGAGAGAGAGAGAGAGATATATATGGGGGAGTAGAGGTGCAGGAGAAAGTGAGAGAGAGAAAGGAAGAGAGATAGGACTTGAGAGAAAGAATGATATAGGGAGGGAGAGAGAGAGAGAGAGGGAAGAAGAAATACATAGAGAGATAAAGAGGGAGAAAGGAGAGTGAGAGGAAAGAGAGAGAGATGGAGAGAGGAGAGCGAGAGGGAAGAGAGAGAGAGAGAGATGGAGAGAGAGAGAGAGGGAAGAAGAGAGAGGCACTGTGAGGGAGGGAGAGGTAGAGAGAGAGAGAGAGAGATGAAGAGAGATGGGGGAGAGAGGAAGGGGGAGAGAAAGAGAGAGGGAGATAGACATATAGATTGAGGGTGGAAAAGAGAGAGAGGGGGGAGACACAAAAGGAGAGAGAAAGGAGGAGAGAATGGGGAGAGATAGATGGAGTTGGGGGTGGGGGGCGTAAATAGAGGGAAGAAGAAAGATAGGCAGATAAAGGTGGAGAGAAGGAGAGGGGGTGACAAGGGAGAGATGGAGAGAGAGTGAGGGAAAGAGGAAAGAAGGAAGGAAGAGAGAGAGGGATAGTGAAAGAAGGGGAAGAGAGAGAGGGAATAAGAGAGAGAGAGAGAAAGAGGGAGGGAGAGGTAGAGAGACAGATAGTGAGAAAGGGAGAGATGGGGGAGCGAAAGAGAGATGGGGTAAAGAGGGAGGGGGAGCGAAGGAGGGAGATAAATAGAGAGATGGAGAGGGGAGAGAGAGGGAAGAATAAAGAGACACATAGAGACAAATACAAATATTATACAATATTATATAATGTTGAACATTATTAACCATGGAGGAAGAGAAAGTAAGGCTTTTACAAAAAGTTAAAGAAGTTGGATTTAGAAAGTGATGAATACTTAGTTTTTTTCACTAAAATAGATGCATTGATTTTAGTGTAGATGTTAATTCCTAATCTTATCTGATTGATTGCATTGGATGGATTGATTTAAATGTAGTTATTCATTTCTAATCCTATTTGATTTCTTGCACTAGATGCATTGATTTTAGTATAGATGTCGATTTCTAATCCTAATTGATTGTTTGCACTAGATGCATTGTTTAGGTGTAGATGTTGATTTCTAATTCTATTTGATTGCTTGCATTAGAAGCATTGATTGACAAGGTATGATGTTTATAACAATAGATCGAGTTAAATATTTGAATTGTCTAGTATTTCAACTGCCCTTTTCATAAGATCGATACAAAAATATGGCAAAACTAATAGGTGTGACAATAAGAACAACAGAAGAAAATAGTTTGAGATTGATTACAATGAAGAGTATTTGTAATTGACTACATTCTTATTATTCACACTTTCTATCATTCAACACCTATTTCATTGTCACTTTGCATTCAAAATTTTTATTTCATCATTCAACTTATTAACGATCTCTATCATCTGAACAAACCGAAGTAAATGAAAAAATTTAAAATTAAAATGACCAGATTAATCTTAGACCTATTTAGCATATTTAAAATTATCAGAATAATTATATGTTCAAGAAATTTTGTGTGACAATGCATGATTGAAACTAGCCTATATCCTTCTAACATTGGATCTATCATGCACTGATAGGGATCAAATACCTCGAGGTGCAAAGCTGTCCTCAAGTTATACACTCAAAACGTAGTTTTGATCCCTCTCGTTGCATGATAGATTCGGTGTTATATGGATCTAGGCTGGTATTAATTTTGTTGAGAATTCAAGCATTGAGATTATGACATTTACAACTCATAATCATGCCACTGGACCATTGTAGTAATCTGAAAAGTGTTCACAAAACCATTGTAGCAAGCCAAAAAACATTCAAAAGAAAATGATCATTGCTTTAGATCATCATTATGGATGTGGTTCTAAATACTTAGGTTTCTTTGCCAAAACTAGGATTTTTTATTATTATGTTGAAAAATATGGAAGTTATCATAGTGTTGTTATTAATTTTCAGTCATCCAATGGTAGTTATTAGATTTCAGTTCAAGCATGCATCTAAAATTTTCACCCTTTTTTGGCACACATAGATATAGGTATTGTTTTTTTACAATAGAAATAGGCCTTTGAACATATCAGGTCCAACAAGAACTCAAATATAATGAGTTTGAAGAAGTCATTCCATATGAAAGTTTTTGAACATCTAGCTTACCTATCATTTATGTTCTCAAAAATTAACAATTTGTTAAATTAGTTTTTGAACATGTGGCTTACCTTCCATTTCTATTCTCAAATATTAACAAATGTGAATTACAATTTTTTTGTTTTAAAACCTTAAGAAAGTTATGATCAAGGTGGTGTGAATGGGTTTTCATATGGTAAGGTGATGTGAATGGGTTTGCGGCATATAACAAATGTTGAGTTGTTTTGCCTAAATATTAACATAAAATTGGTCGTATTAGATCATAGTAAGTCCCATAGATTTTCAACTTTGAATGAGTTTGTGAGGTTATGTAGAATATAATTTTTAAGGATTTTTAAACCATCTAAAAAGTAGAAAATTTAGACATATACTTTATTTGATTCAAAAATGTAAATTTTGTGAGAGGTTGGATTCTCTCAAGACTCATATATGCGGTTTCTCTTGTTATTATTAGATTTAAATATGAATAAAAGATTAAACATTTTTGTCACATTTTTCTGGTTCTTTCTCAATGTGCACTAATTGATGGTTGTTTAAGTTTACAACTATCTTATCAAAGCTCTTTAAGTTGATGTTATTGGATCTTGTGGGTTACTTCTCTCCTAGATTAATCATATATTTATTTCCCTTAGTGTGTGCTCAAGCTTCTTCTACGAGGTTTTTAGTGAAAAAAACAAAGTTATGGCAAGTGTTAACAACCAATAATTAGGGAACCTTCATGGAGTGAGATTTATCCTATGTCGATGTCTTGTTTGGATTTTACTACCACTTGGACACTAGCTATTGTTTCATATGACTACATCACTAAAGATAGACACTAGTTTTTGAGATTCTTATAAGAGTTCATATTTTTACCTTTGTAATATTACTTACGCTTTGACTTACATATCTTCAATTTAGTTAAACCCATAGGTCATAAAGCATTTTTAGGGATACACCCTATTTTTGGCACAAACCAACCTAAAGTGAATGCAATGTATGTTAAGGTGGTAATGGGAATTATATCTAGATTTGCATTGAGTATCCATTAATTATTGGAATCTAGGTCTGGGCGTAAACTAATTGGCCTCGTCATTGGGGATTATAATGAACCATATACAATTAATTGCAATGGGCTCTAAGTTTACGATAAATATAATCCTTTATCTCTTAAATTTTTTTTTTCTGGTTTCACTAAATGACTCTTTTTTATGGTCAATTATCATTTCTCTATGTTTGAAAAAATTTATTATATGCTTTGGATAACATTAGATGAGACTCCAATGACATAATGATACTTAGAAATGACCCTATCTCTACTATTTTTTGCACATAGAGGAGGCAACGCTTTCAATGTTTTGATAGGTTTGAATATCTATGCCAAAAGGAACTACACCAGGAAACTAAAATATATTGATAAAGGACATTGTATAAGCACACTACGTGCCAAAACGAAGCACACTATGTAGGCATCTAAACAAGACATGTAATTAAATATAAGTTTGTAATATGTATAATTTTGTAACCAACCTATGTCAAATTTAGTTTGGTACCCATGGGCAGAAACCTATAAAAATATGTAAAGAAGAAAGAGAGGATTGATGTTAGGAGGAAGAAAGAGTCTAGAATCTTTAAGTTGTCTCTATAAATCTTTCAATATTGTTTCTATGTTGGAATGATTGATCTTAGAATAAGATCTCAATATAAAGGTTCTACAATTCTAGTAAGCATCTCAAGTGAGACCTTCGCCAACTCTCATAGATTGAAAATGTTGATGTTTGCGCGGTATTTATTCTCCAATCAACTTTAACCTTGGGTTTGAACCATGCATTAACAATTGGTTCCATTTATTAGACCTAAAAAATCAAGATATTTATGAAGAATGAGGTGATGAGGTGGAAAAGTCCATGGGATGCGATATAGGATTACTTTGGAGAAAATGAAATGAATTTGTGCGACAAGACACCAAGAACATGAGGATTGACCTTGAAAAATTGAACCAAAGATACTTTTACACTGATCTTCATGAAACTTTCTTATATAGTTCCCCTATCCACTTGATGAATGGATAATCAAACATGTGTCCATTAATTCATCAAGAAGGATTCATTAACCAATGGTCTAGAGTGAAGAAATAGTTGGCAAGCTAAAAAACAATAATAACAAGTGCACTCGAACCATTGACTATTGGTTTGACCAAATGAAAGAGATTTTTTTAATTGAATTTGCAATTGAATGTAGTTGATATTTTGTAGTACATAAAGAAAATTAGACTAGGATCCCTAATGAAGGTTTATTTCTCAAATTTGATTATGGATTAAGAGGTTGTTTGTGGAGAAGGGATTGCCAAGGATCCTAACTAAATGGAAGTGTAAAAAAATATAAAATATATTTTTGGAAGAGAAGATACAAAGAAGGGAAGAAATATCTATGGGAAAATATAAGATTAGGGAGCACGTTAAGATGGAAAGGAGAAAGAAAGGAGGAAAATATAGTTCGAAACTAATGGATGAATATAATTGAACAAGGAGATCCATAAGTGTGAGATATACACAAGAAGGGAGCAGTAGGAATGTAGTACAAGAGTGGAGTGTCAAGCAGCCAGTGTAAGGAGGTAGTGCATAAGTAGAGGAAAGGTTGTTAAAGAGGAGTGAACAAAACTAAAGGAGAGGTAGATGGATATAGTAAGGAAATATTTAGAGGTGAATATATGTAATTTCAATACCTTAATATACATCATCATCATACCCTAATATCATAAATATCATGGACATAATGTCTTTAATAGAGTCTTTATATATTTTAGCCGTTGGAGATTAGGTAAAACGAGATTCAAAAAATGGAATTATTTGATATTCTAATTTTAGTTATAAATTATTTAATATTCTAATTTTAGTTATGAATTATTAATATTTTAGTTCTGGTAAATTAATAATAATAGTAATAAGTTGTCAAGATAAAATAAGTTCTTAATAAAAAGTGGATGGGAGATTATATAATAATAAGATGAAAATAGTTGTTATATATTAATTACTAAACATGTTATTATGCTACACAGGATGGGAAATATTTAATATAAATTTTAGTTATAAATAAGTAAATGTTTACTCTTTATTATTATAAATTTAGTATTCCATGGCTAACAGACTCCACTTATATTCCTTGGTTGGAGTTCTTCTTGCTCCAACCTCAATATTGTCACATTGAATTCCATTGTCCCTTCCCTCCATACTCCTAGCACAAATTTCCATCACTAAATCCTTTGCCCAACGTCCAAGCTCATAAAATTTCAACTACTCCAAAGTTAATGGAGTATTGGCTTACAGTCCCTTGATGTGAAATATAAATTCATTGGGGATTATACTCCACATGTCTTCAAACATGATGTTTCTCACCTTTCTCTCATAGTTGGTTACTCTTCCTCCATGACCCAACTTGCAAGGATGGCATCCATTAGAAACATTCCCTGTCATGAGATTAGAGTTGTCATTAAGAGGCCTGACAAGCCTTAATTCCCATATAATCATACCCCTAAAGGAGATTACTTAGGACATGTTGGTTTCATTCATATAAAAATTTAAACTTATGGTATGTGAGATATATATGGATCCCCTTGATCCTGGATTATTATTCCATTTTCAATAGTTGCTCCCCTATTTGCTTTCTCATCAACACTTTGGTATTTTCCCTTTCAATGTGGAAGAATGCTATAGATTAAAACTTCTGAATTTGCAACCATATTCTAAAGAACATCAAAGGTAGGTCATTTAATATGAGGTCTTCGTCTTTATGAAACTTTTGGATAACTATCATTGAGTCCTCAAAGACTTTTAGTTGTCAAATCCCCCTTGAGTGGGAAATATTTAGGCCTTGCCAAAGGGCTAAAGCTTTTTCTTGGTTATTTGTTTCTTTTCCTACACCCCAGGCTAATATTGTTTCAATTTTTTAATAGAGGTGATAGATGACTTCTCCTACCCCTGCCTCCCCTAGATTTCCTTTCAAGGCTCCATCAAAGAAAATTTGATGGTTTCCTTCAGAGTGTTGTCACTCCTTAAATTGATCTCCAGAGAACCTGATAATGAAGGAGGGCTTGTCATTGCCTGTTTTGAAGCTACCAACATGAACAAATGGTTTACTTAATCTCAAAAAAAAAAAAACTTTAGCCGAAAGTTCTTCCAATTTGGAGGGACCATACCCCCTCGAAGAGATGAATTCATAGAGAATTTGAGATGCTTTCAAAGTATATGAAATAGGGTTATGCTTTATATTCTTAAATATGGATTGATTTTTGGAGAGCCAAATAGACCAACATATATATTTGGGAATGGAAACCCAACATCTAACTGCTACTGAGTCTGACTTTTAATGCCAAGGATACTGTGACCTCCAAGTTTCAAACATTTAAGTCCAGCCTTGAGGAATACTTTGGATTTTCCCAATTGGATTCAAGTTTATCTTCCACACCTCCGTTGAAAAGGGGCAGTGGAAAAAAGCATGTGTTATATCTTCCTCAACTACTTCACATAGAACAAAATGTGAGGGGCCATGAATCTCCCTTTCTTTTAGAATTTTAGTCATCAATGCCATTCCATGAAAATATTCCCAACAAAAAAAATTGATCTTGGGGAGATAATGCTTGTTCAAGATTTTCCCCCATATTCTAGAAATAGAAGGATGGGAAAGTTGACTGATCAAAATTTTATACACCTCTTTTACCGTGTAGTAATTCTTCTTTCCTTCTGTCAATTTGATGGTCCAATCGATTGGAAGCCATGGGCATGAATCATTTTAATGTTCTGATTAGGTCAAGCCACTGTTGCGAGAGGTGTTGAAAATAATTGAGGCATTTCCAACCTTTCCAATGTCCCTCTTCATCCCATTCTGGGATATTTGCAAACCTGTGAAAACCTTGTTCTTCCATCCAATTTGCTAGATCCCTAACTCCTTGATATTCTATTGCTAATAAGGCTGAGGGAAACCAATATTTCCATAGATGAATATTCCTTCCATTCCCGTAATTCCATCCTAAATGGTATAAAACTATGGGAGCTAAAATTTTGCATTGCTTCAAAATCTTGGTTCCATGATGAGTCCAATTTTCTTCCTATGGCCTAAGTAATTGATTCTTATAGAATCATTTTCTAAGAAATTCTTTTTTCCACCACTCCTGAGAGTCAAAGAGAAGACACCATACCAACTTTTATCCCAAGGATAAGTTCATATATTCAGGGTCCTTTATCACCAATCCTCCTAATTGTTTTTGCAACCTTATGATATCCCAATTTACAAGATGAAATTGGTTCTCATTATTTTCCCCACCTTGTGAAAGAAAATTTTGAATCATGTTTCTCATGTGATGAACTAGCCTCTTGGGGGAAATAATCACAAAGCCTATATACACAACAAGGGAGGAAAGAACTTATTTAATCAGTACATTTTTCGAGCCACATTAACCATTGTGCTCCCCATGATAGAATTATTTTTTAAACTTCTGCAAGAGGTGTTCCCAATCACCTTCACTTGACGGACCTAAATATATGGGAATTCCAAGATAGGTGAATGATTTCCAATCACTAGCTACCAAAAAACCCATAACTCGAGATATTTCTTTCAAAGTAGACTCATTTACAAGTGGTGCTATCCATGGAGCCCCAACACAAGCTTTTACCCACTAAATCAAATCATAAGAGAAGCCTATTTTTTCAAGAACAAGGAAAAGAAAAGAGTGATTTACCCGATCGAAAGCATTGGTCATGTCCAGCTTGATGACCATTCCTTCTTTACCTACTTCCTTACTAGAGTGAATAGCCTCTTCCACAAGAAAATATTGTCAAGAATGTTCCTTTGCTGCATAAAACCCCCTTGATTCTCCGAGATGAAGGAGGGTAGCAATTCTTTTCACATATTGGAAATAAACGTTGTTGGAATTTTATATGTTGCATTGCATAGAGAGATAGGATAGAAGTGCAAGAAATTGGTTGGATTTGATTCCTTCAAAATGAGGGAAAGAATGGAGGAATTTTTTCCTCCTCCTAATTTCTTTTTCGCTCGGGAGTTATTTAACATATAGAGAAGATCCTTTTTTATCATGGCCCAAAAGGATAAAAATAAGTTTATGGTGATTCCATCAGGGCCTAGTGCCTTATCTAGATCAAGGGTCCAAATTTCCTCGAAAACTTCTTCCTCATCAATGTTCTTGACGAGATCCAGATTAGAGGAGGGTGAGATATCATTGGGAACAACCTAAAGAAACTCATGTGCCTAATATAAGGGGATTTGATTGGCCTTGTAAAAGGATTGAAAATGAATGAATGCTCATGTTTTATTTCCTCAAAGGAGGTAACTATGTGCCTTCCTTTCAAGACTATTTCCTTGACTCTATTTCATGATTATCTATCCTTTTCCTTCTTATGGAAGAATGTGGTGATCAAATCTCCTGCCTTCAGCCACAGACTTCTCAATTTAAGGTACCATAACTCTTCCTCCCATCTTCTTATTGAGAAGATGATCAGAGTAAACTCCCTCCCCTTTCTTAAATGTCAGTTTTTAATAGGTATCTCCTTAATTAATATGTGTTGATCATCCATCTACTTCACCATTTATTTCCTTTTGATCAAGAAGTTTATATGACTCCTTTATCTATTTCCCAAGAGCTTTCTTGATGTTTCAAAGTTTGGTTTCCCAAACAAATGTCGATGATCCTTGCACAGGAGAATTACAAGATCGTGTGATCAGATCCACAACCCCATCCTCTTAGAACCAAGCAGGATTATAGTGAAAAGGAATCGTTCAAAATTTGTTAGCTTCTCCAATTGAAACATAATAGATCGATAATCTAGTTCACCTTTGGATTTTATTGTGGAGAGGAAGTCCAAACCTTTTAATAGCCAATTAATGTGGATTAAAAACTTGTCCATATGAGCAACTATGTGATTATCCCCTAATATGTGATTCACCCATGTATATTTTCCATCTTTTGGAATTGCATAAAAAAGTCCCATTATCCAGTCGAATCCTTCATTCATTCCCTCAAAATATCTTTGACTATGCTTCCTCCTATTTTCTCAACAACACTTAAGATTGTGTTGAATTCAACCCCAATGACACAATTTTGATTCAGGCCTTCGATTTTTATTTCTTCAAGGGAGTCTGAAAACTCTAACTTCGCACTATATAGCACAGGATCATGTTGATTTTTGGAATATTCTCTCCTATTTCTTTAGATTCAATAAGAGTTGTAATCCAAAACTAGGTCTTCATGCTTTCTACTAAGATAAAGTGCATTTTCGACCAGAAGTTTCTCAGACCTCTTAACGTACCTATTGAATTATGGGTTATCCCTGAAATTCCATTCCAAAATACTTTTGTCGCTTTGAAGACTTCTTGCTCCTGTAGCTTAGTTTATTGAAGAAAGAGAATCCATTAAGATTCTTATTTCACTAGATATTTTATAGCTAGGGACTTTGTGGGGCTCCCTAAACCCATTATGTTCCATGATAATACTTTCATTTAGAAGAAGGGATTTGAGAAAGACCCCCTCCTTCATTTTTTCCTGACCTTTGCCTCCTTTTCCTTTGAAGACTTCTATGATTACTCGTTGATTCCCTAACATTTTTTTTTATGATTCCTTTTCTCAATACAATTTTATTTTGTGGCTGGCCAGTCTTCTTCCTAGAGATTTTTGTTTCTTGGCCACTACCCTCATCTTCCCACACTAGGTTCTGAGCCATGTGATGGGTGATAACCCCGATGATTTCCTTAGAAACACTAGGGGTGGGGAATTTTGGAGGAGGATTGCAACGTTTTATAGAGCTCTAAAGTACTAGTAGTGGATCTGATCGAGGCAGAACAGGGATTTCCTGAGGGGGTTATTCCTCATTTATTTCACATTCCTCAGACTCTTCTTCATTCTCCAGGACTTCGTTATTCACAACGGGACCTAGACCTTCTGATCTTTCACCTTCTTGATCCTTAAAAAAGTTAAAAGGATTTGTGGATGTTGAGGCTACATTATTCCCTTGATTAGCCTGGGGTTTTAAAGTTTTTGATTTCCCACTATTTTCTCCTTTTTTTGTGTTTGTCCTTGCTCCTTATTAGGTATAGTTTGGTCAGACCCTTTGTTTCTTGGTATCTTGGAACAGTCCAAGGAAAAATGGCCATATTCATGGTTGTGTGAAAATTTGAAATGGATTTGTTCATATTCAAGTATTTGTTGATGTTTCCATTCCCCTAAGGTTAGATTAATTTCTATAGGAAGGCCTTTTTCCATATCTACTTCCACATAGATCTTTGCGTAAGTGAACTGATATCACTTAGGTCCATCCTTGTCAAGATATCTCCCCACTCCATTTCCTATTATGCGGAGGCGGTCATCACTCCAACAAGATAGAGGGATGCGAAAGAGCTTGACCGAAACTAGGATTGAAGTCGGGATACCCTTGTCGGGATTGAAATCAAGTTTCCACTTATTCAAATACATTCCACAAGATCCAAAAAAAATAAGGACCATTTCGAAAAATCACATCTCTATCTTCTTTGGATTCAAATAAGAAAGCTAAAAAACCATTACCCACTACATAGAGGGAAATTTTTCTTTTCATATTTGATTCCCATGTTTGTCAATCCATACCACCATTGACCTTGGAGAAGGCCACATCCCTATGAACTTCCAAATCAAGGCTCTCTCTGAGTAGGCAAGTGAGGTTTTGCTAGCTCCCAAAGGGAGGGTAACATTATGAACTTCATCATTCCTCCTTACAAATTTAGACTGCAACTCAGAGATCTGTGCTCACTTTGGCATGGAAGCAACCAAATCTTGAAATGAATCCGCTTCATCTGCATGTGAGGGAGGAGGAAGAGGAGGGGGAAAGACACCCTCTAGGATCACCATCAAAGGGAGGTCTATGGTTTCTACAGTCATCGATGAAACTGCAAAGCGTCAGATAATTTACTTTCAAGGATATTTTCTTGTCACATATATTTCAATTTCCTATTTGATATACATATGGCACATATCAAAGTTATTGTTCAGTTTCATTTGGACCCATAAAACAATTATCATAATGTTTTCACTAAATCTATGATGAATATATACTCATATATAGCTTTTAAATAATTTTCCTTTTACTACTTATAGTAGCAAAAGTCCCATTCTTAAGCAACTTACTTCATAAAGGCTTTTAGTTTGAGATTTATTTGGTCAAGATTTTTTCATCTAGTATTGATCCATTCCCCACAAGAATCCATAATTCTAATGGGGAAAACACAAATCACAAGCCTTGATCCATTACTGGGGAGCATATATAGCCCAAGTGGATATGCTTGCATTTTTTTTTATAAGAATACACCTATTTATTTAATTATTTATCTTAATAAAATGAATACTTGAATATGCTCTTATGATAGAGGCGATGATTGTTAATGAGGAAAACTTATATTGTCGAAAGATAAGTGCCTCATGGTTTCAAGGGTGGTCTGTCATACACTTTATGCAATAAGGTATTAGTGTTAAAAGCCTCAATGTGTAGAATTTATATAGATAAAGTATGAATTTTATAATAAATGTTTCATTGAAGAAACCAATCTTTCACAAATACTGAGATTATATGTTTCATGATCATTATAATAGATGTTCCATAGAAACTAAGGGTTCCTTAAAATTATTAATTCAAAATATATATTTATTGTATAGCCAAATGTCTTATTAAAAGAACTGTAAAGGATAAATATGTATAAAATAACAATAATTAGTGATTTTAATTAATAAAGAAATTCTTGAGGAAATGGCCACTAATGGGTGTTCCCAAGATATTCCCTTCTAAAATATTTAGTATGATTTAGCATTCTCCCCTTCCTTTGACTCGATTTTAAAAGGCTCAACCGAAAGGTTGTCAAATTTATTATGTTCACTGGGGTATTCTCTCCTTTTATCCCATTTTAAAGCAGGATCTTGAATAACAAATATTTTCCCACTACCATTCTATAATAATAAAAAAAAAAAACTTTATTTTCTTATATTCTCTGGAAAATGCAAATCAACTTGTTCCCTTCTCTCATACACTTCATTAGTTGGTTAATTGTGTGTTGCATATCAATGGGTTCTTGAAATATTTTCATTATTGTTACTCCCAAGTGTATAGATAAGAAAACATTAGTACCATAAACCAATTGGAAATGATAAGTGTAGATAGATTTATTAGTATTAATTCAATTTTCCCATAAAGCATATTTAAGTTGGAAATTCCAATTTCATTTCTTATTTGATAGAGTCCTTTTAATAATTTCAACTAAATCCTTATTAGAAGAAGCTTTATCCAACTCATTTTCCTTAGGGTGGTAGGCTATTGAGTTTCCTTGGATAATATGATAATCCTAGTAGAATTTAATCACTGCAGTAGAAGTGAAGGATTTAACATTTTCAATGACCAGTTTACGAGAATAATTAATTATATAGAGATTATTTTCTTCAAGCAACTTTATTATTATAGACTCATTTTCCTATTGTACATGAATTTCCTCTACCCACTTTATGAAGTAGCTAGTGCCAATCACAGGGGCTTCACTCAATGAACCTCTGACATATCACTTGCGTTCATGGCATACTAAAAAATACCCCTAATTTGACTGCAAATTGGAAAATACCTCTAAAAATCACATTATTTAACCTCTTACCAATATGAACCCAATACACATTCCCAATTTAAAAAACCCCTTCTTTCACTAGATATTATAGGTATCCATTTTTTCATTAACATTTTTTATACCCCTTTCTATTTTTTCATTAACTTTGAGCTTCATTTTTTACACCTGCCAATATATAAATCCTTTACCCCATATTCTATGCTCAATATATTATGTCAGTTTTTCCTCAATATATACCCCCCATGTGAACCCACGTGGTATGGTATTTCTCCCCCAGTGAAGCCCCCATGGTGCCCACTGTTGAAAACTGTAACTAGGTTCGGTCTACATAATGACATGTAATTTTAATTTTATGTAATAAAATGTAAACAAAGAAAAATGAAATTATTTTATTGAATTTCTTCATGGGTTTCATGAGAAAAGGAATTTTTTTTATTCAAGAATCCAATTGAGAGTCTTTAGGATTTATTTGTCATCTAGTCATAAAATGTAAGAGTCATTGTCATGTAAATGAAGTCATGTTACACTTGGAAAAAGTTCAATATTATCTATGTAAAATATCCTCTAAGAACTTGTCACCAAACCTCTTCAAGTTGGCCTACAAAGGATGAGAAAGTTGTTAGATCAAGTCGGCCTAACTATAGCTATCAAGTCGGCCTAAAGGGAAATGATGGAGGGGTATATATAGCCTAACTCATCCTCCATTTGAAGACAAGAACTTGACTCACTTGAGACAAGAAGAAGTGCGAAGAAAGAAAGGAGCAGAAGGATGAAGAAAAGAAGAGAAGAAGATGCACGAAGAAGAGATAAAGAGATTTCTTCTAGAAAGCGAAGCAAGGGTTTCTTCTGGGCCAGCGAAATGGAATCTTCTGGGTAGTGCAAAGTTCTAGGTAGCAGTTTCTTCTAGGTAGTGTGAATTTCTAGGCAACAGTTTCTTCCGCGCAGTGTGAAGTTAAGGCAGCAAAAGAAGGATTCTTCAAGGAGGTTGAAGTAGAGATCTACAGACCAAGTCTCTCTAGAGGAATTCAGGAAAGACCTAGAGGTCGATATTCTCTAGGGAAATCCGAGGAGAAACAATAAGAAGAATAGAGACCGAGTTCTCTAAAAGGAGTTGAGGAAAGCAGCAAGAGAAAGATAGAGCAAAGGAAGAGAAAAAGTATCAAGGTTGGTGACAAGGTTCTTGGAAGGATACTAGAGTCAAGGGTCTATGCCATGGTCTTGGTACTTATCAATTGAAGATCTAAGAAGAAAAATTTGATCAGTTTTTCCCCTCTTGAGGTGAGAGGTTTTGGACCTGGCTTAAGAAGCCTATATATTGTGTCACTTGTCTCTTTTATTATTATGCATACTGGTAATTGTCTTGATGAAAGAACACATTAATAAGCTAACAAGGAATTTAATACAAGAATAAGAAATTAAAAGAACATCAAGAGAAATTATCAAGAAGAGAAGTTGTTATCTACTACATGTGCTACATCTCTCAACATGGTATCAGAGCTTAGGTTCTAAAGACACGAAAGGGCAGTCAAGGCAAGTGAGCACATAAGAGATAAACTTCAAAGAAGGATCAAAGCAAGACAAAGTACTCCAAGCAATAAATCTAGATCTTCATCAATCTAAAACCCTAGATCTACATCTACTATATTGAAGTCATCTTGAAGAAGGAAAACAAGAAGAAAGATCGAAAACCCTAAAATCTCTTCTAAGATCGTCACTCAAGGAAGTTGAAGCTCTTCAAATTGAAGGAATAATAGAACACTTAAGAAGGATTGGGAATAAATTTCTCTCTCATCAACCTCACAAGAAGCAGATCCTCTCTCGAAATCAAGTAGGAAGCACACAAAAAACTCTCTAGTAAGTTTATGATTACATCCGATAATATTACAATGTCCTTTTGCAAGGAAAGCATTAAATTGGTTGGGGCTACAAATTACCTCGCATGGAAGAAAATGACAGACCTTAATCTTATTGAAAATGAGGTCATGAATCACATCAAAGGATTGGTAACAAAACCTACAAAATAATATACTCAAGCATATGCTAAATACATGAAGGGAGAAGTGAGAGCCCAAAGGATTCTTATAGAATCTCTAAAAGACTCTCTAATCCCATATGTATCAAATTTGGATACAACAAAAGTTACATATGACAAATTTGTAGAGTTTTTTTCCGTAAGTACTGCGAGAGAAGTAATTCCTCTATAAACTAAAGATATCAAAGGAAGATGGAATAACCTCATACTTTATGAGGATATTAGAAATTTTGGATCAACTAAAAGAATTAGGAGAAGTAATGTTTGCTAGTGAGATGACCATAGTGGTATTGAATGCACTACCGGAAGAATGGGGTAACTTTACTTCAAGCTTATATAGGAAGAAAGACACTACTTCATTTCAAGATCTATGGTCACTCTGTAAGATCAAAGAATTGAGACTGAAGGCAAAGCTTGATGTTGGACCAAGTGAGTAGAATCAAGCATATGTTGCTACAACAAGAAGGAAAGGAAAATTTGGAAGCTTTGGTCCTTAAAAGAAAAGGAGGAAAATGGATAAAGTAAGATGTTATGGATGTCAAGAACTAGGGCACTATAAAAGATATTGTCCTAAACGTGGTAAGGATAGGAGAAATTGGGAAGAATCCCACATCACCAAATAAGTGAAATAACATGAGTCTAAGAAGTTGAAGAATGAAGAAGTAAAAGATCTCTATTATGACTGAGATTATATTCCTCACAAGAAGGTAATTTTCACTTGAAAATTATAGATAGGATAGAATACATCAACATACCATCATGATGGAAGCATTAGAAGTAAGATCTCATGACATGGGAAGAAGAAAGTATGTATGGGAGAAATATTATTGTTTACAATAGAATAGGAAGCTCTTAGGAAACCTCATTGATATGTATAGAGATAAATGAAGATCATCATAGGCTAGAGTCATCGTACAAAATATATAAAGAAAATCATCTACCAAGTGACGATATGAAACATCTTTGGGTCTCTCTAATGGAATTCTCATTAGAGGATTCACTAATAAAGAAAGGAAGCAAAAGGTTTTCAACGGGAATTCCATCTCGTGGGATTCAAGGAATGAAGGTATGATGACATCACAGGAATAGCATGATGAATTTACCTCATTCAAATAAGTTGCTACATGAATTCTAAATGACCGAAAGGAAGATGAGGTATGTATGCTTACGCAGATTATGGTAGAATTCATATGGTTATAGGTAATATGGATCACTATGGTCAAAGAAAATATCTCCTCCTCCGAAATTTTTCAGCAAAGCATAAGTCGCTCGAGATAAAATCAACATGATATGTTCTCATATGAATCATGAGGAACAGACTACAATCAAGAACTAAGATTGGAAGCTCCTAGGAATAAAGTGTGAAGAGATAGGAAGAGATAGGAAGAGATAGTGATTATATGCAACGAAGATAGAAGGAATTCAACATCTGAAGTCCAAGAAGATTTGACTAGAAGATCTCTCGGAAATTTATGAATATTCTCATGAAAGTTGAAAAAAGATAGAGACCCTTAACAATGAATATCAATAGGAGATGTGTAAATATTCATGCACGACGTTGATACTTAAAGGAATATATCATGGTAAAGATAACCTTGATTTGATATGTTCATTGGTTATTTTGGAACTAATATGTGGATGAGCTTATGTCGGTGGACCATATAGAAGGATGAAATGTCCTTCCGAAAAATATGGCATGAAAGTAGAATAACATGAAGCAAAGACAGATGAAAGATATGATGCATCATTTTCTGATGAGTTGAATACATGACTAGCTCATGAATAAAAGTGATGAATGAACTGTGCCCTATGTATAATCCCCAAAAGTTGAAGACTCCTTAATGAAGAAGAAATTCACGACATTAAAGGAAGGAGCTATTCAAGCAGCTGGTTGTTCCAAGATCTCCACAAGAGAAGCTGTGGAAAGTCCCTAGTTAAGAGGGAGCATGACAAAGAAGTTTCTTACTTGGAATAAACTTGGAAATTCCTAAGCAGGAGGCTTACGTACATTCCTTTGTGATGGAATGAGTATATTAATTTAATGGAATATATCCTCCTAATTTGAAAAGGAGAGAAATAGACATGTTGTTTTGTTCTTCATCTGGGAAGGAAGGATGGAGGATTGTGTAATCATTTGGAATCCGATACTCTTTGAGGGTGATATAGGGCATCCAATAGTAAGAGTAGTCGTGGAGGACCGATATTTTTTTAGGATTGGGGAGTCCAAGGTAAGAATAGTCCTCATGGATCATACCCTTAGAGAACCTAGGTAGGGTATGTTATGGGAGAGACAATGATGAGTATGTCTATAAATCATTGGTCTCACCAACATTGTTCTCTAATCTTGTGGAGAGATAGAGTTTTTATTCAAGGCCTTGCTACATAACAATGTTGGTTTATATGATGCTATAACAAATGGGCTACAAACATGAATATTTCTTCAAAGATTCTTCAAATTTAGAAAGTTCAAGGTACCATTATGAATACCTCCTTAGTTAAGAGGGAGTATTGAAAAGTGTAACTAGGTTTGGTATTCATAATGACATGTAAATATGATTTTATGTAGTAAGATGTAAATAAATAAAAATGAAATTGTTTTATTGACTTGCTTCATGGGTTGCATGAGCAAGGATTTTATTTTTGAGTCAACACTCCAATTGAGAGTATTTAGGATTTATTTGTCATTTATTCATAAAATGTAAGAGTCATTGTCATGTAAATGAATTCATGTTACACTTGGAAAAAGTTCAATATTATCTATGTAAAATATCCTCCAAGAACTTGTCACTAAACCTCTTCAAATCGGCCTAAAAACGATGAGAAAGCTACTAGATCATGTTGTCCTAACACCAGCTGTCAAGTCGACCTAAAGGGAAATGAACGAGGGGTATATATAGCCTAACTCGTCCTCCATTTGAAGACAAGAACTCGACTCACTTGAGACAAGAAGAAGTGTGAAGAAAGAAAGAAGCAGAAGGACAAAGAAAAGAAGAGAAGCAAAAGTATGAAGAAGAGAGAATGAGGTTTCTTCTGCAAAGCAAAGTAAGGGTTTCTTCTAGGTCAACGAAAGGGAATCTTTTGGGCAGTGTGAAGTTCTGGGCAGTGCAAAATTCTGGGCAGCAGTTTCTTCTAGGCATTATGAATTTCTAGGCAACAGTTTCTTCTCGATAGTGCGAAGTTAAGGCAGAAAAAGAAAGATTCTTTTGGGAGATTGAAGTAGATACCTAGAGACCGGGTTTCTCTCAAGGAAGTTAAGAAAGACCTAGAGGTTGATATTCTCCAGGGAAAGTCGAGGAGAAAGAGTAAGAAGAATAAAGATCGAGTTCTCTAGAAGGAGTCAAGGAATGCAACAAGAGAAAGGCAGAGCAAAGAAAGAGGCAGAGTATCAAGGTTGGTGAAAAAGTTCTTGGAATGATACTAGAGTCAAGAGTATATGTCATGGTCTTGGTAATTATCAATTGAAGATCTAAGAACAATAATTTTATTGGGTTTTCCTCTCTAGAGGTGAGAGGTTTTGGCCCTAGCTGAAGAAGCCTATATACTATGTCACTTCTCTCTTTTATTATTACGCATATGGGTAATTTTCTTGATGAAAGAACACATTAATAAGCTAAAAAGAAATTGAATACAAGAATAAGAAAGTAAAATAACATCACAAGAAATTATTAAGAAGAGAAATTGGTATCTACTACATGCCCTACATTTCTCAACACCAACAAGGATCCATCTTTGTTGACCACTTGATGGAGAGTGAATTTCTCTAATAAATTTGATCCTTGATTATTGGAAAGGAAAACTAATCATAATTGGTTTTAAAGATAGAGCTAGGAATTCTTGTTTCATAAAAAACATTTGACAACTAACACAAAATCTAACTTTTGAATTCACATAGGAGAACAACAAGAGTGGATAAAAACCACTTCTTCAAATTTTATGGGCGGTATCCCTCCATGCAGAATTTCCATCACAAACTGCATTGTGATGTTGACCTTCATATCATTAGTTTCTTCTTCAACTACACAATTTAACAGAACATCAGAAGGGTCTTTCTAATATAGATTTTTTCATTTAAAATGAAATATTTTATTTCTTTTACTTTTAGGGTACTGGCTTCTTTCTTACTCAAATGACTATGAGTTTCAATATTTTGAGGAATAAATAATATTAGCATAACATCGTGATTCAATAAAGTTATCAACAATGGGTGATCCAAATCTTAAGGGAATTATAGTCTAAGTTTAGATGTATAAGTCATAAAGTCTTTTTTTATGTAAAAGGGAATGTGATAGATATGTAAATGTTAAAATTGGAAACTAGGGCCAAACTCCATGTGGATCATATTATTCATGGCTGATAATATTTTTATAAGATTCCTCTCGTAGAGAGGTGTAGGATTGATCTAAAGATCATCCGATTTCGATAAGTATTTATGGAGATATGAATTTATTTTGATTATGTAATTATTATCAAGCCGACCTACAACTCATATAGGCTCAGAAGCCCAATAGTTGCATCTATTCAAACATCAACAATTGTGTATAAATACAGGAGGACTTTTCCTCATTTTCACTCACTCATCTCATCACATCTCTCTCTCTCTCCTGTGCAGAAAAGAGTCTCTTCTCTACTGCGCAAAAAAGAGACTCTCTCTCACACATGTGGAAGGAAGGACGCAGTTTTGGGGTAGTAACTGCAGAACCAAAGTTTGACCAATGTTGACCAGAAGACTCCCTCCTCAGAACTACGATGTAGGTCCATCTGGATCTCCTCTAAAGGCCACATTTTTTGGTGGTGGAATCAAGCCGATCCGACAGTTGGTTTGCGAGATATTGTTTGCCCTAGTTTGTGACTGATCTAGGGTTTGCTGCTGCTAATGTAAATATGATTTATGTACTATTTCTCTCTACTGGATTATTGAAGATAAAGGAAGATTTGATCAAAGGGTTTCCCCATATTGGGGTTTGTCCCTGGCTAGCCACCACATCTTGTGTCTCTTGTCTTGGCTTGTTTTCTATCGATTGTTTAAAGTTCTATCTGCACTTTACTTTATGTACATGTGATTGCTAATCTATGGATAATAATAAGAAAGATAAGTAAACTACTATAAGCATAGAAAATACCATAACTTAACATGGTATCAAAGCTGAGGTGAAGAGAAAACCCGAGCAAGAGCAAGAGCAATCACCAAAGATAAGATTGGCAAGGCTATCCTAAAAGAACTATGGGGTCCTCATCACTCTTTCCTGCTGAGGACAAACTCCGTGAGAAAGCTGACTATCACAGATGGAAGATGTCTATCAATCTAACCCTAGAAGATCAAGGAGTGTTGGACCATGTGAGAGGCAATATTGTTGAGCCTCCATGAAATGCACCCACTGTTGCCATGAACAAATGGAAAACCAGTGAAGTCAAAACAAAGAAGATCATCCGGGACTCTATCGACAAGCGCTTGGTGGCCTACATCTCCGACTTGAACACCTCCAAGGAAATCTATGATAGACTGGTGAGTTTATTTAAAGTTAATGATGCAAATCAAGTTTTGTTTCTTAGAAATAAGCTACAGAAATTAAGAAGGGCAAAGATGAGAGTATGCAAGCATACTTCTCAAGAATCACTGAGATCAGGAACGATCTCCTATTTATTGGGGAGACTATTACTGATAGGGAAATGGCACTCACGACTCTTGGAGGATTACCATCCGAATGGTATGTGTTCAGGACTACTCTTCTAAACAATAATGTAATTCCTGGTTTCGAGGAATTAATGGCTAGATGCATTCAAGAAGAAACAAGGGTAGAAGAGCAAGAAATGCCCATGCCTAAAGGTCCTCCTGCTGCCTTTTCTTCTCATGCTAAGAAAAGAAATACTTCAGGGTCTAAATCAAAAAGAAAGGTTGGACCTAAGGGTGGAAGAAAAGAACAATGTTACATTTGCGATAAAGCAGGTCACTATGCAAGGGAGTGCCTTGATAAAAAGGACTCACACTGGGACGATGATAAAAATCCCTGTCATGGAAATCAAAGGAATGGAAAATTTAATAGCAAAGGTAAAAGGAGTGTTGGAAGTCAAGGAAGAGGACAACCATTTGAGAAGGCTATAAATTCTAGGTATGAATCCCACATTATTGAAAATAAGCAGCATGAATATTATCTACCAGCTGCTCTATCTACCTCTGCTCCTTCAGACTCAATGGGAATTTGGCTCATTGATAGTGGTGCCTCAAGGCACTTCACTAGTTACAAAGATGTTCTCCATAATATGATAGAGAAAGAAACTAACCTGGAAATTTTCCTTGGAGATAATATGAAATATCCCGTGAAAGGTGTAGGCAATGTCTCTCTCAAATTGAATCAAGGTAATACGATCCACTTACAGGATGTATTATATGTACTTGACCTCAAAAATAACTTAGTTTCCATCTCAGAAATGGAAGACAAAGGCTACAAGGTAACCTTCAATGACGGCAAGGTAGTATATGGAAAAATAATGTTAAAGATGCCTTCACTCTTGGGTTTCGAGTTGATTCGTTATATCAGGTCAGTGGAAGTCTGTTGGGTGTCATGTCTTGTGACACATCTCTTCAGTCTGAACTTTGGCATCGGAGGTTTGCCCACCTTCATTACAAAGCTCTACCCGATGTAAGACAAATGGTAACAGGGATGCCTGAATTCTGAGTAGAGAAAGAAGGTGTATGTCCAGGATGTGCCGAAGGAAAGCTCAAAAGGGGACCATTCCCCTCAAGCCAAAGCAATACCTCTGATATATTACAACTATTTCACTCAGAAGTATCTGGTATGATGCTTGTGAACTCCCTAGGAGGATATTCATATTATCTTACTTTTACAGATGATTATTCTCGAAAGATGTGGATATACTTCTTGAAAAAGAAGGATGAAGTGTTCTCTTGGTTTCAACACTTCAAAGCCTTGATCGAGAATCAAACTGAAAAGAAGATCAAAATATTAAGGACTGATAATGGGACTGAATATGAATCTAACGAGTTCCATGTTTTCTGCAAAGAGGCTGGCATCAAGAGGGAGACTACTAGACCATATACTCTTGAACAGAATGGTGTGGCAGAAAGGAAGAACCGTACGATTGTGGAAGCTGTCCATGCCATGCTCCATGATCCAAGATTTCCAAATTTTCTATGGGCCGAAGCTGCAAACACCGCCGTATATGTACAAAACCGATGCCCTCATCAAGAATTGGGTTCCAAGACTCCTGAAGAAATGTTCACCGGTAAGAAACCTGACATATCTCATTTTAGAATTTTTGGAAGACCTGTATATTTTCATGTGTCGTAAGAGAAAAGGAATAAATTGGGTGCATCTAGAAAGAAAGAAACCTTCATGGGCTATGGAGAAAATACTAAGGGCTATAGAATCTATGTAGCCAGTCAAATGGAAGTCGTGATTAGTCATGATTGTTACAGGGAAAAGTGTCTATGCAGAACTGCTAATCCCACTAAGGTGTGGTAGCTACCTTAGAAACAAACAAAGTAAAACTAATTTCATTTTCCTTTATGAAAGATAGATGAGAGAAGAATAAAGGAGACCAACCTCTATCTTGCACTTGGCTCCTAGTTCAATTCCTCTCTCTTCTGACAGTCCTTTGCTACTTGCTTCCTTGTACACCCAGCTTCACATAGTACCTGTAGAATCAAAGTAGCAAAACACTATACAAAAACATGGATCTATTATCATAAACAATCTAGGATCAGATGTAAATTGACCATACAAATGCATAAAACATAAACGACACAAGAGTATGGAGGAAAACTTGAATAGCTTTATTGATAATCAAGAAAGAGCCAAGAGAGTTACAACCAGTTGTTCTAACCCAGCATCATCCTCTCAGCAAGTAAGCCCGTCTTCACCTCATGCAAAGCTTAGATCACCCAACACTATGATGTTGCCTCAAGACACCAACAACAATTCCTTACAAGATGCAAAATTCCAGCCTCTAGATCTCTGGGATGAGGGATCCATATATAGATATCTGTAAGGGAGATGAGTTAGCTTGTGATTTGATTAGTGTCTTCCCTCTGATAGTTCTTGCTTCCACTTGGAGATTGATGATTTCTTACTCATCCTTGGTCGAATTCAGAGAGGCAAGTGTCACAGGAGAAGTTTCTGGAAGATTCCATGCCTCTCCACCTCGCGGATTGACACTGCCATTTGTCACTTCTTGCCCATCACACCCCATAGAAGGGCTTTCTGAAATGCAACGCACCCACAGAGTGTACTTAGGTGAGATGCAATGCACTTTTCCTATGGAGCAGGTGAAATGATCCTGTTTTGACCAGTTCTGAGTAGTTTTTCATGGAGAACTTATGGGAGAAGCTGTAATCAGTTGACCTTGTTCCTTTAGGGGTTAGAACAACACTTTTAGCGACTTAGGAGCTCTTGGTTTATGGACATTTTATGCTTGGGGTTGCAGTGTGTTGTGGGGAAAAATGCCTATGCAGGACGATCCTATCCACCTAAGGTGTGACAGCGCCTTAGCAACAAACGAATACAGCTATTATGATTTCTTCCTTTATGAAATGGGAAAAAGGGGAGATCGGTAGACTTACCATTGTCTTCCGGTTTTCCCTCAATCTAGATCCTCTTCTCTTTGGGTGTCCACAGCTACTTGTCTCCTCGCTTGCTCAAGAGAACAGCTACCTGTGACAAGAGAACAGCTACTTGCGACAAGAGAAGAACACAACACAAAGGCAAATATACATATTCATAAATGATTCAGGATTAGAAACAAATCAAATATACTAATGCAATTATACAAAATACACCAGCATATAGGAAAGAATCAAGATAGCTTTATTGATTGATAACAAGGTTCAGGAAGAGATACAACCCATAGGGCTCCAATCCATCATCTCCTTCCCAGCAGAATGGAATTCCTTCTTCAGCTCCCTTCAAAGCATTAAGCACCCAATGTTTCCAGTCACAAACCAACAACAATTCTTTGCAATAACAAAATTCCAGCCTTCAGATCTCATGGGGGAGAGATCTATATATAGTTATTTTGGAGAGAGGATGAGTCAGCTTGAGATCTGACTAGTGTCCTCTTTCTCTCTCAGTTCTTGAGTCCACTTGGAGGTTCTTGCTTCCACTTGGAGATTTGGAACCTCTTACTCATCACCAGTCGAATTCCTTGATGCAAGTGTCATTTTGGAAGCTTCCTGGGCATTGACACATTGAGGAATGAGCCTGCCACTTGTCCAATTACGCTCAGCGCAGGTAGCCTTTGTTGGAGTTGACATTCAACGCAGGTAGACAGTGGAGCAGTTGACATTCAGCGCAGATGCTCAGTGGAGCAGTTGACATGATCCAGAATTGGCTTGTTTTTGAGTGTTTTCAGGTGGAGAACTTCTGTGAATTGCTGTGGTTGGTTTGCCTTGTTCCTCTAGGGGTAGGAACAACATGTTTAGGGACTTTGGATCCCTTAGATTATGGACATTTCATGCTCGAGGTTGTAAGGCACAAAAATGTCTATAACAGTTGCCCCCTAAAGTATGAGGCCGTTTATCGGGTGAAATGCTTTATCCAGGAGGGTCCGAAGTTCATCCATCTACTGGGAGGAGACCTGTAATAAAATACAATATAATACATTATGATTCATACTGCTTTCATGATCTAGTTGAGGTGGGCATTCCCATGCTCAGCTTTATAAATTCATTTTTGTACATAGAACAGACGATCGTCTGATGGTAGACTGATAATTTTGGTGAAATTATCATCCTTTGAGTAGGATGATCATCTACTGCAATGATGTACATGTCAAATGTCTTTATTTTTCCTGAATATATATCGCAGCCCAGATGGATGAAACTAGATCTGGGGTCTTCAAACTCGTTCGATCTTCACTCTAAGTACAATTCGATCCATGTGAGAATTGCGCTGAAGTCGAACATGGAAAGACATCGCTTGATTACCGGTCAATGATGTAAACCGTTAACAAGCGCGAGAGGAATCACCGATAATGATAATGACCCTCAAGGTACTGCAGTACAATTCACGTGGCGTTAATAAAGGACTTGGTGTCGAACACCACGCAAAATCTTCTGGTCGAAGTTCATTGATGTATACCTGTCGCCGGAAGTGAGAAACTTGCCATTGAGGCATGCAAGCTTCAAAGTACTGAAGGGGTTGTTCCTAGATCAACTTCTTGGATAATGAGCTGATGTCGACAAGAAGCGATCTGTCACAGGAGGGCCTTAATGAATCCCACATCAGTGACATGGAACGGAGCTAATGATTTTAATGGAGGTGAAAACGATCTGTGACATATGATTCAGGGTGGCGGTCATGAATGGATGAAGGATAATGTATGGCAGTGGATGGGACCCGGTTGACTCTTTCTAAATGACTTCTCTTGAACATATGGCGACACTGATGTGATGGATTGGTAGCATTACCCCAAACATGGATGGTATGGTGAGACCATGGTGATGTGACCGGTGAATGAAACAACCCAACCCGAATGTGGTACGGAGGAAAAGTGTCATGTTCAAGAGCGACCTGCTACCATCAAAGTTTTCTTAATTTTCTCCCAATTTTTCCCCAGTCATTGCTGACCAGTACCTCTTTATTTTTGTCAAGCTTGAGGAGGATAACATATGCTTGTTCTATAACCTGCCCTTCGGGCAAGCCCATCGCTATGTTTTAACGAGCCTAGCGATAGTGAAACTCGTTCTCGTCTAAAGACAAGTTTGTCGCTATTTAACAATTTTAACGAGTCTAACGACAAGGATAGCTCGGTCCTTTTCATTTTTAGAGAGTCTGAAAAGGAACATAAAGTTAACTCCAAAATTCCTTTTTCGTCATCTAATCCCTTAAGTCCGAAAAAGTATAAAACAATACAGAAGGGATGAGTTTTCGATAATTTTAACGAGCCGAATAAAACAAGCGCTCGACCTTTTTTGCAATAATCCCTCAGGTCCAAAAAGATTAAAATCTAGAGGAGGGATAGCTCTTCCTGTCCTTTAACGAGCTAGAAGGCCAAAACTCGGCAATCTTTTCATATTTTACGAGTCAATTGAAAAGAGCTTAAAGAAGACTCGTCTTTTGAGGAACGAGTGATAAACAGGGATAGCATCAGATTCCAGGTACAGGTTGGAATTTTCCAATCACGGCAGTGTCACAAGGATGGCTAGGTGAAATCACTCTTCGCGGCTGTTCCTCAAAATGGGTAAACAATCATATGGAGGTGAACGATCGGCCAAATGAAAAGTGGAGGTGGCAGGTGCAAACACGACCAAGGCTTTAATGGCTGATGATATTACATTCACAGTGGTTATTTACCGGGATAGGTTCATTTTTTAGTTAAAAATGAGCTTAAACACTGGAGGAAACTCTGCTCACTGCTTATATTTATTTTTTAACGAGCATGAAGATCGCGTTAAAACTGCTCAGATCTTGCGTTTATTTTTTAACGAGCATGAACTTTATGTTAAAACTGCTCGATTACCCAGTCATTTGATAAGAGTGTCTCATCAAGATTCTATTTTTTATGGAGCTTCATCTCACTAAGCTTTGCTCCCCATCCTTTCTTTATGCAAGTTTGGAAACGGCTAATCCTACGAGTTTAAAAGGTTAGACCTACAGGTTTAAAGGGAGGACCTAAAAATTTAAAAAATAAATAGTCGCCCCTTGCTTGCACTTCAAAAGGTTTGCATGCCCCCAGGTATAAAACAGAGTTTCAAGGTTACCTCTACTTTTCTTCCATCGAAACTTTCGTTTCACCGGGAGAGGCTTACCTCTTTCAGGTTACCCAAAGATTGTCTCGTTAATCTTTCAAACAAAACACTTCCTCGGCAATGTCTATCGAAATAGACAGAGGTGAGTGATGACCCCCGCCCTCTCACATAACTTTGACAAAAGAATCTTATTCCAGAACAACCCCTCTTCCATCCACGGACGGGGGTACGGACTAGTCATATTCTCCCGCAGAAACCTACCCTATACCCAAAGTTTTCCTGCCGAAGCAGGCCAGGACGCATGCCCCCTGGGTTCCAGTCATATCCTCCCGGATTACTCGCGCTCATCAGGAGGACGGACCGTGGGTTGAGACACTTCTTGCATGAATAGACCATTTAGGGATGGCACATGACTATTTGCGATGTGTGATCCGGGAAACGAAAGTTGGTCCACGAGCTTGACCATTATTCCTTCATGCGGAAAACACATTACTCTAAAGAGTGAGGAGACTACAGCTCCCATGCAATATATATAGTCTCGTCCAAGGAGTAGGTTATAATCGAAGGGTCCTTGAACGACCATCACGTTCATTTGAACGGTCTTCCCTTTCAATGTTATAGGTACATTGGGGAGGATCCCTAAAGGTCGACTGGTTCCTTTATCAAAGCCCGATAGACTTCTCATCTCAGGAAAAAGCGCTAGCGAACCAAGCGCTTTCCAAGAAATAGAGGAAAGGATACTCACAGACGCCCCCTCATCAATGATAGTGCCAGCCATTACCATTCTGTATATTTGACAAATAATTTTGAATGGTATACTGGCTGGCAACCGGGGTCTGCCTAGTTGGTTCCAATCAAAGGACACAACCAGGTTGCTTGGTGGTGGGACCGAATAGACGGCCGGATATCGCTCCGATGAACTTCCTTCCTGCGATAAAGGAATGGTGGCATTGCCCCCTTGATCATCAGAGTCAGTGCTGATGAAGAGAATCTGGACGGTGTCGTCTTTATTCTCCTCTGTGATGGTGTCATTCGAAGATGGAGCCTCTGAAGGCAAAACCGGGTCAACTGCCGTATCAACCTTTTGACTTTCGTCAGGCATGGATCCAGACAGTTCATCTTCAATGACATGTGCTTCGGCTGACCACCTGGGCGGGTTAGCCGGGTTTTCAACTAGTGAGGGACTTGGCAGGAGTCTTTGATATCTAGGAGGGAGATGCGCTCGTAAAATCGGGCGATCTTCCAGAACTCTTTTTGCCTCGTCTAAGAAGGGACAACGGTGAATGGCGTGATCGCCTTCACACAGTCTGCAGGGAAATTTAGCTCTCCCGCTCTGTCCTGGGGCTTCACTCCCACGAGTTGATGGTGAACAGTCGACATGGCTATCAGAGGTCGATGCTACCGAATTGTGCAAACGAGGGGACCAGTCCCTTAGTATCCGGGGGATACAGGGACAATCTCTATGGAAGTGGTCTCCCTTGCATATGACGCATGGCGATTTAGTCCTTACGAGTGCGGTGTGTGGATTTTTGTTAGATGACACTTGTTTGCCCCCAGTCGCCTTAGGCTCCTTCTTCTTCTTTTCTTTCTTCTTCTTCTCCTTCTTCTCCTTAGGAACCTGGTTTTTAATTCGACCAGTTCCGTCAAGCGAAGAGGAAGGAGGGGAGGAAGATGAAGTTGAAGGCTGGGAGGCAACTCTTGTCTGATCTAACTATTGACTCGACTGTTCAGGAATAGTGGTGTTCTGAACGACACTGGTTGAAAAGAGCCAAACTGGTAGGCCAATTGTCAGTCCTGGAAGTGACAATGTGGCCATGTGGAGCGCACCAACATCTCCCCAAGAGGAGAAGGGACTAGGATTTCCACCAAGAGGAATTCCTTGGTTGGTGTGCTCCATCTTTTCAACCTAAAGATCAACGCAGGATTAAAGGGTGATTGTTCCGTTTAAAATAAATTGTTAACGACGCTTTAGACACAACTTGCTTTTTCACTTTTAAAGAGTCGAGAAAAAGCTAAAGATGACTCTAGTCTCCTTCGATGTTTTAACGAGCCCGAAGTGACAAATGCTCGGATGGACTTTTTCTGTTATAGAGTCTGAAAAAGGCCAAAAGAAACTGCTCTGGAGTTCTAGGCAGAGGGTGTGCCAAACTTTTCACAAAACCGCAGAATACTTTTTAGGGTACGGGCGGTCGATATTCGTGAATGCTGTGTTCACTGCATTGCGATCAGTAGGGCGGCCGACACGGCTTCCTAAGGATAAAATATATATGCCTATAGGGGTCTCCCAATATATACGCGACAGTACGTGGGAGCACAATCCGTACTAGCGCTATCGTCCCTCAGGAGGAATCACCCACCTTCCACGAGATCGACAGTCACTAGGCTTAATGACGCCGGAACACGTCTCTAGCCTAGACCTCTATGTTGTGCGTTATGTTACAAAGCGTTGTTAGGTTCATTCAGTTTATTTTAGGTTGATCTTTTTAAAGTTTTCCTTTCAAGGTTCACCACGAGATGTATGATACAAATTCCTAAATGCAGTCTAAGATGATAAGCAAGCTTTATTATCTTTTCAACTTTGAAAATCCTAGCTACTAAGGGAAAAGAAAGATACTATCTTTTCTCAAAGAGCAATCAGCACACTCTAATGCACTTTCCCTAAATCCAATATGCAAACTATCAAATGCAAAATGCACAATGCAGGTGTTTGTTTTCCACTTTCTTAGTATAAATGCCTACAAAGAAAGCTTTTTGCACAACTTTGAATTTGCTTTTAAAATGAATAATACAAACAAGTTCACTTTCTTCGAAATCAACAAGGGTAGAAGAGATTACAATCACTTTGCGATTTTCGAAATAAAGACTTGTTTTGACACTTTGAAAGAGACAAATTCAAACCAATAAGCAAAAGTAAATCTATAATCAATCTGAAAACAGCCAATGAACTCTCTTCTAAGATCACTATCAATCAGATCTGAATCAAAGGCTACAGGATGACTACTTTACTCATGCAAAGGAAAACTGTAAATGACACCACAAACACATAAAAACATTCACAGTCTTTTTGTACAAAAAGAGGCAGAATCTAAGCAAAGAAAAGGAGTTATCAGACTGGTACCTATGCTGGTTAAAGGCTACAAAAAACAGAGATCAAAACAGGGCAATAGACAGCAAAGAACCCCAGCTGCACAAAGCCACACTGGATCAGCGCAAGTCTAACACTGTGGAGTTGACATTCAGTGCAGGTAGCCTTCACGGGACCTGCGTTGAAATGCAGACTGCCTTCACAGTGCCTGAGCTAAAGGAGAAACTCTCGTTTCCCCTGGGTTCTGGGTCACAAAATGCTCAAAAATCAACTGTTTCAGGCCAAATCAGAAACACAAGCAAGGTATAAACAGAGGGATGCTTTGAGAGGGTACTAAAGACTATCACAAGGATCATCAAATCATTTGTGGATCTATTGTTTGGATCATAGACAAGTCCAGCAAACTGGATCAAAGCAGCAACTTTCTACTTTGCATCCGGGAAAGATGCAGTTCGATAGTTGCTGTCAAGTCTATGAAGTAAACAAATGACTAAAACACAAATAAAATGAATAAAAAAGTTCTTCCCCAGTGGAGTCACCAATTTGTTGTGGGGAAAAATGCCTATGCAGGACGATCCTATCCACCTAAGGTGTGACAGCGCCTTAGCAACAAACGAATACAGCTATTATGATTTCTTCCTTTATGAAATGGGAAAAAGGGGAGATCGGTAGACTTACCGTTGTCTTCCGGTTGTCCCTCGATCTAGATCCTCTTCTCTTTGGGTGTCCACAGCTACTTGTCTCCTCGCTTGCTCAAGAGAACAGCTACTTGAATCCCACGAGATCACAAGAGAACAGCTACCTGTGACAAGAGAACAGCTACTTGCGACAAGAGAAGAACACAACACAAAGGCAAATATACATATTCATAAATGATTCAAGATTAGAAACAAATCAAATATACTAATGCAATTATACAAAATACACCAGCATATAGGAAAGAATCAAGATAGCTTTATTGATTAATAACAAGGTTCAGGAAGAGATACAACCCATAGGGCTCCAATCCAGCATCTCCTTCCCAGCAAAATGGAATTCCTTCTTCAACTCCCTTCAAAGCATTAAGCACCCAATGTTTCCAGTCACAAACCAACAGCAATTCTTTGCAATAACAAAATTCCAACCTTCAGATCTCATGGGGGAGAGATCTATATATAGTTATTTTGGAGAGAGGATGAGTCAGCTTGAGATCTGACTAGTGTCCTCTTTCTCTCTCAGTTCTTGAGTCCACTTGGAGGTTCTTGCTTCCACTTGGAGATTTGGAACCTCTTACTCATCACCAGTCGAATTCCTTGATGCAAGTGTCATTTTGGAAGCTTCCTGGGCATTGACACATTGAGGAATGAGCCTGCCACTTGTCCAATTACGCTCAGCGCAGGTAGCCTTTGTTGGAGTTGACATTCAACGCAGGTAGACAGTGGAGTAGTTGACATTCAGCGCAGATGCTCAGTGGAGCAGTTGACATGATCCAGAATTGGCTTGTTTTTGAGTGTTTTCAGGTGGAGAACTTCTGTGAATTGATGTGGTTGGTTTGCCTTTTCCTCTAGGGGTAGGAACAACATGTTTACGGACTTTGGATCCCTTAGATTATGGAAATTTCATGCTCGAGGTTGTAAGGCACAAAAATGTCTATAACACAGTGCCCAAAAATGTCTATAACAGTTGCCCCCTAAAGCATGAGGTCGTTAATCTTTTTTTTTTTTTATGTCGGGTGAAATGCTTTATCATGAGGATCCGAAGTTCTTTCAAGCCGGGAGGATACCTGTAATAAGATACAATACAATACATTATCTTCATAATATTTTCATGATCTAGCTGAGGCGGGCATTCCCATGCTTAGCTTTATAAATTCATTTTCATGTTCATAGGATAGACAATCGTCTGAGTGTAGACTGATGATTCTGGTAGAGCCATCATCCCTTTGATTGGATGATTATCTGTGCAGCAATGATGTACATTTGATGTCTTTATTTCCCTGAATATATATCGCAGCCTGGATGGATGAAACTAGATCTGGGGTCTTCAATCTCGTTCGATCTTCACTCGAAGTACAAGTCGATCCATGTCAGAGATGTTCTGGAGTCGAACATGGAAAGACATCGCCTAATTACTAGCCAATGATGTAAGCTGTTAACAGGCGCGAGAGGAATCACCAATAATGATAATGACCCTCAAGGTATTGCAGTACAATTCACGTGGTGTGAATAAAGGACTTGGCGTCGAACACCATGCAAAATTTTTCGATCGAAGGCCATTGATGTAAACCTGTCGCCAGAAGTGAGAAACTTGCCATTGAGGCATGCAAGCTTCAAAGTACTGAACAGGGTGTCCCTAGATCGGCTTCTTGGATAATGAGCTGATGTCGGCAAGAAGCGATCCGTCATAGGAGGGCCTTAATGAATCCCACATCAATGACACGGAACAGAGCAAATGATTTTAATGGAGGTGAAAACGATCTGGTGGTATAAGGTTTGGGGTGGCGGTCATGAAAGAATGGAGCGTAAATGTATTGCAGTGGGTGAGACATAGGTGAATTCTCTGAGTGACTTCTCTTGAACATATCGGCAACACTGACGTGATGGATTGGTAGCATTAACCCCAAATGTGGATGGTGTGATGGGACCATGGTGATGTGACCGGTGAATGAAACAACCCAACCCGACTTGGATGCGGAGTGAAAGTGTCATGTTCAAGAGCGACTTGCTACCAACAAAGTTTCTTCAAGTTTTCTTCCCAATTTTTCCCCAGTCATTGCTGACCAGTACCTCTTTATTTTTGTCAAGCTTGAGGAGGATAGCATATGCTTGTTCTATAATTTGCCCTTCGGGCAAACCCATCGCTATGTTTTAACGAGCCTAGCGATAGTGAAACTCATTCTTGTCTGCTATGGACAAGTTTTTCGCTATTAGGTTTTAACGAGTTTAACGACAAAGATAACTCGCTCCTTTTCAATTTTAGAGAGTCTAAAAAGGGACGTAAAGGAAACTCCAAAATTCCTTTTTCGTCATCTAATCCCTTAAGTCTGAAAAAATATAAAACAATACAGAAGGGATGAATTTTCGATATTTTTAACGAGCCGAACAAAACAAGCGCTCGATCTTTTTGTGTAATAATCTCTCAGGTCCAAAAAGATTAAAATCTAAAGGAGGGATAGCACTTCCGGTCCCTTTAATGAGCTGGAGAGGCCAATGGCTCGGCAATCTTTTCATATTTTACGAGTCAGTTGAAAAGAGCTTAAAGGAGACTCGTTTTTGAGGAACAAGTGATAAAATTGGGTAGCAGTTGATTCCAGGTAAGGTTTGGAATTTTCCAATCATGGCAGTGTTACAAGGATGGCTAGCGGGATCACTCTTCGCAGCTGTTCCTCAAAAGGGGTAAACAATCAAATGGAGGTGAATGATCGGCCGATACAGAGTGGAGGTGATGATGGGAACACGACCAAGGCTTTAAAGGCTGAAGTACTACATTCACGATGATTATTTACCAGGAATTGGTTCGTTTTTTATTGAGCTTAAACGCTGAGGAAAACATTTTCTCATTGCTTCTGTTTATTTTTTAACGAGCATGAAGTCCGCGTTAAAACTACTTGATTAATCCAGTCGCATAATAAGAATGTCTCATATATGAAAACGACAATTTTTAGAGTTTTTCCCCACATCCTTTCTTTATGCAAGTTAGGAAACGACCAATCCTACGAGTTTAAAGGGTTAGAGGACCTACAAATTTAAAAAATAAATGGTCACTCTTCGCTTGCATGCCAAAAGGTTTGCATGCCCCCAGGTATAAAATAAAGCTTCAAGGTCACCTTTTATTCTACCGACAAAACATTTTTTTTATCAGGAAAGGTCTACCTCTTTCAGGTTACCAAAGATTGTTCTATTCACACCGCAAACAAAACACTTCTTCGGTGATGTCTACTGAAATAGACAAAGGCAAGCCAATTCACTCACATAACTTTGACGAGGGAATCTTATTCTAGTATAACCCCCTTTTCCAATCACAGACGAGAGTACAGACTAGTCATATATCTCTCGCAGAAACTTACCCTATACCTGAAGTTTTCCTGCCGAAGCAGACCAGGGTGCATGCCCCCTGGGTTTCAGTCATGTCCCCCGAATCACCTGCGCTCATCAAGTGGACGGACTGGGGATTGATGAGACATTCCTTGTGTGAAAAGACCATTCAGGGATGGTATATGACTATTTGCTATGCGTGATCGGGGAAATGAAAGCTGGTCTATGAGCTTGACCACTCTTCCTTCGTGCAGAAAACACATTACTCTAAAGAGTGATGAGACAATGGCTCCCATGCAATAAATATAGTCTCGTCCAAGGAGTAGATTATAACCCAGGGGTCCTTGGACTACCATTACGTTCATATGAACGGTTTTCCCTCTTAATGTTATGGGCACATTGGGAAGGATCCCTAATGGTTGACTGGTTCCTTTGTCAAACCCTGTTAGATTTCTCATCTCAGGAAAAAGCGATGGTGAACCAAGCGCTTTCCAAGCAGTTGAGGAAAGGATACTCAAAGAAGCCCCTTCATCTATGATGGTACCGGCCATAACCATTCTATATATTTGAGCAATGATTCGGAATGGTACACTAGCCGGTAAACGGGGTCTGCCTAGTTGATTCCAGTCAAAGGAAACAACTAGGTTGCTTGGAGGTGGGACCGAATAGACAACTGGGTATGACTCTGACGAACTTCCTTCATTCGGTAAAGGAATGGGTAAATTGCCCCCATGTTCATCGGAGTCTGTGCTTACGAAAAGAATTTGGACGGTGTCATCCTTGTTCTCTTCGGTGATTGTATCATCTGAAGACGGAACCTCTGAAGGCAAGACTGGGTCAACTGCCGCCTCGACCTTTTGACTTTCGTCTGGTATGGGTGCAGATGGTTTGTCTTCAATGATAGACGCTTCAGCCGACCACCTGGGCGAGTCAGCCAGATTTTCAACTAGTGATGGACTCGGCAAGAGTTTTTTATATCCAGGAGGAAGTCGTAAAAGTGAAATCGGACGATCGTCCAAAACTCTTTTAGCCTCATCTAAGGAGGGACAACGGTGGACAACATGATCGCCTTCTCACAGTTTACAACGAAATCTATATTTTCCTTTTTGTCCTGGGGCTTCACTTTCACTAGTCGACGGTGTGTTTTCAACATGATCATTAGAGGTTGACGACACCGGCTTGTGAAAACGAGGAGACCAGTCCCTTAAGATTCGAGGGATGCAGGGACAATCTCTATGATAGTGGTCTCCTTTGCAAATGACACATGGCGATTTAGGCTTGGTTGGTGCAGTGTGTGGATTTTCGCTAGACGACGCTTGGTTGCCCCCTTTCGCTTTTGGCTCCTTCTTCTTCTCAGGTACTTGATTTTTTTCTTTACCAGCCCCATCAAGAAAAGAGGAAGGAGGAGAGGAAGAATTGGAGGAAGTAGAGGGTTGGGGGGTAACTCTGGAATCGTCTAATTGCTGACTCGATTGTTCAGGAATTGCGGTGTTCTGAACGACAGAGGTTGAGAAGAGCGATACGGGCAAGCTGATTGTCAATCCTGGAAGTGACAATGTGGCCATGTGGGGTGCACCAACATCTCCCCAAGAGGAGAAGGGACTAGGATTTCCTCGAAGGGGAATTCCTTGGTTGGTGGATTCAACCTAAGACCAACGTAGGAAAGGTAATGATTATTCCGTTTAAAATAAGTTTTAGACGCTTTGACACAACTTGTTTTTTAAATTTTAAAGGGTCGAGAAAAAACAAAAGATGACGCTAGTCACCTTCGATTTTAATGAGCCTAAAGTGACAAGTGCTCAGTTGGACCTTTTCCGTTAAGGAGTCTGAAAAGGAACGAAAGGGATTGCTCTGTAAATCTAGGCAGAGGGATTACCAAACCAATCGCAAAACTACAGAATACTTTTTACGGTACGGCAGTCAATCTTCCCGAATGTTGTGTTCAGTGCATTGTGATCGATAGGGCGGTAGACACGGCTTCCTATGGATAAAGGATTAAGCCTATTGTGGTCTCCCAAAATATACTCGACGGTACGTGGGACCACAATTCTGTACTGGCACTTATCGTCTCAAAGTGGAGGAATCACCCAACCAACAGTGAGAACAACAGTTACCAGGCTTTACGACGTTGGAATATGTCTCTAGCCTAGACTTCTAAATGTTGTGCGTTAGGTTCCAAAGCGTTGTTAGATTCATTAAATTTATTTTATAGTTGATCTTGCTTAAGAAATTTTCCTTTCAGGTTCACCGCGTGATGTAGATGTACAATTCCTAAAATGCAATCTAAGATGATAAACAGTCTTTTATCTTCTTTGTGCAATGAAAATCCTAGCTACTAAGGAAAGAGAGACAGTATTCTTTCACAAAGAGCATAGAGCACACACTATATGAACTGTCCTAAATCAAACCAATCAAACAATCTAAATGCAAATTCACATGCATGTATTTGTTTTCAGCCTTCTTAATATGTGAATGATAAAAAGAAAGCTAATGCGCAAATCTGAATTACTTTCAAGCGACAATTACTAACAAGTTTCTTTTCAAATTCAAAATGAAGACTTGCTTTCGACACTAGAAAGACTACTAATTCAGATCAAATACAACAGTAACAGGGTAATCGACTATCAAGAGAAATCAGACTCTCTTCTATGACTGAAAACGACACTTGCGACACTTTCAAATCAAGAAACGACAGTACAATTACGTTACTTTTTTGCAAAGGAGAACTAAAAATGACTCAACAAATACACAAAAACATTTACAGTTCTTTGCACAATGGAGGCGGAATATCAGCAAGGAAAGGGGTTTCAAACAGAGGTGTACTGACTACAGGCAGCAAAACTCATGAATAGAACTGAAAAGAATGAACACAGAAACCAACATTCAGGAACAATGCCTAGTCTGATCAGCGCACCTGTAATATAATGAATTTGAAATGCACCGCACCTACTACACTCGGGAAGTGCGCTGAATTTCAGATTCATAGAACAGAGACTGCGCTGGGCCAGAGACGAGACTTTGCTTGGGTTTCGGATCACAGTTTGCAGTTCAGTTCAGGGATTTTGGCCGAGCAAGTGGTAATTAGTGAATCAACAACAGGGGCAGATCTAAGGAGGTTACTAGAGCCACCACAAGGGCAATTAGAGAGTTTGTAAATCAGTTGTTTAATTCATAAACAAAACCCGGAGATTGATTGAAGCGGCATTTATCTACTTTGAATTTGCATAGCAAATGCAGTTCGAAAGCTACCTGGCTCAACTTCAGGCTCCGTCTGTAAGTTTATAAAATAAACAAAATGTAGATTAACAAACAACCTAGTCGCTTCCCAGCGGAGTCGCCATTTTGTTACAGGGAAAAGTGTCTATGCAGAACTGCTAATCCCACTAAGGTGTGGTAGCTACCTTAGAAACAAACAAAGTAAAACTACTTTCGTTTTCCTTTATGAAAGATAGATGAGAGAAGAATAAAGGAGACCAACCTCTATCTTGCGCTTGGCTCCTTGTTCGATTCCCCTCTCTTCTGACAGTCCTTTGCTACTTGCTTCCTTGTACACCCAGCTTCACAGAGTACCTGTAGAATCAAAGTAGAAAAACACTATACAAGAACATGGATCTATTATCATAAACAATCTAGGATCAGATGTAAATTGACCATACAAATGCATAAAACATAAACGACACAAGAGTATGGAGGAAAACTTGAATAGCTTTATTGATAATCAAGAAAGAGCCAAGAGAGTTACAACTAGTTGTTCTAACCTAGCATCATCCTCTCAGCAAGAAAGCCCTTCTTCACCTCATGCAAAGCTTAGATCACCCAACACTATGATGTTGCCTCAAGACACCAACAGCAATTCCTTACAAGATGCAAAACTCCAGCCTGGATCTTTGGGATGAGGGATCCATATATAGATATCTGTAAGAGAGATGAGTCAGCTTGTGATTTTATTAGTGTCTTCCCTCTGATAGTTCTTGCTTCCACTTGAAGATTGATGATCTCTTACTCATCCTTGGTCGAATTCAGAGAGGCAAGTGTCAGAGGAGAAGTTTCTGGAAGATTCCATGCCTCTCCACCTCACGGATTGACACTGCCATTTGTCACTTCTCGCCCATCGCACCCCATAGAAGGGCTTTTTGAAATGAAACGCACCCACAGAGTGTACTCAGGTGAGATGCAACGCACTTTGCCTATGGAGCAGGTGAAATGATCCTGTTTTGACCAGTTCTGAGTAGTTTTTCACGGAGAACTTATGGGAGAAGCTGTAATCAGCTGACTTTGTTCCTTTAGGTGTTAGAACAACACTTTTAGGGACTTATGAGCCCTTGGTTTATGGAAATTTTATGCTTGGGGTTGCAGTGCCCAAAAATGTCTATAACAATGATGTCACCTTTGACGAAGATATGGTTCTCAGCAAGGTGGACAATCTTCCGACTTTGAGGAGCTCTCAAGAAGCTGACACCAAGGAACCAAAAGAAAAGGATGATGAAACAATGTCTGATGTGGAAGAACCAATGGATCCGATTGATCCTCCTCCACATGAGCCCTTCTCTTCTAGGAAGAGGCCTTCATGGCTTAGGGGGCTACTTGATGATGCTGAAGGACATGCTGCACCCCGAGGAACCTTTCGTGAAAGTAAGAAAGCTAACAGGTATCAGGGATACCTGACCATCATGAGCACGATCATACAAAATGAGCCTTCATCATTCTCAGATGCCGTCAAGCATCAAGTATGGAAGGATGCTATGACCGAATAATATGAGTCTATTATGAAGAATGATGTCTGGGAAGTAGTTCCCAGACCCCAGGACAAGACAATTGTCACTTATAAATGGCTTTATAAGATAAAGCATGGAGCAAATGGAAGTACGGAAAATTATAAGGCTCGTTTTGTTGCTCATGGTTTCTCCTAGAAGGAAGGTATAGACTATGATGAGATATTTGCACCTGTTGCCAGATATACAACCATCTGCTCGATCATAGCCCTTGCAGCTTCACAAGGATGGAACCTACATCAGATGGATGTCAAGACAACGTTCTTTCATGGTTCAATCAAAGAAGAGGTCTACGTGGAGCAACCCGAATAATTTGAGATTTATGACCAAAAATCTCATGTATGAAAGTTGAAGAAAGCTCTCAACGGGATGAAGCATGCACCTCGATCATGGTATGAGAGGATTGATAGCTACTTGATGAAGCTGGGATTCACTAGGAGTGAATCCGATCCTAACCTTTACTTTAAGGTTGAAGATGAAAAACCTCTCATACTAGTGTTGTATGTGGATGACCTCTTCCTAACAAGTGCAGACCCTCTCATTCACAAATGTAAGAGGCAGTTGGCTTTTGAAGTTGAAATGAAGGACCTAGGACTGATGCACTATTTCTTAGGACTTGAATTCTGGCGGAAGCCAAGGGAAATTTTCCTATCTCAAGGAAAATATGTGGTGAAGATATTGGAAAGATTTGGTATGGTAGGCTGCAAGCCTGTAACTACCACGTTGGAGCTTGACTTCAAGAAGTTAAGCGATAATGTTGCTGGACTTGTTTTATGAAATGCTACCGAGTATCGGCAACTCATCAAAGCATTAATTTTCTTAGTGAACTCTCGTCCAGATATATGCTTCATAGTCAACATATGGTTGAACCTCACCACATACATTGGATTGGTGCCAAGAATCTGTTAAGATACCTTCGTGGCACAATTACATATGGATTAAGATATACTGCTAGAGATGTGAGACTACTTGGATACACTGATGCTGATTAGGTAGGCAATGTGGAGGACCGTAAAATAACTTCTGGGTGTTGCTTCTCCTTGGGATCTACTTCGAAATCCTAGATGAGCAGGAAGCAGAAGTCGGTGGCTTTGAGCACCACCGAAGCAGAATATATTGCTACTAGCATGGCCTCCTATGAGGCAGTCTAGTTGCGAAAGCTCTTCAGTGAGCTGTTTGGATTTACATTAGATACCACCATGATCCTATGTGACAACCAGAGTGGGATTCATTTGTCAGAGAATCCCATATTTCATGATTGTTCCAAGAATATCGAGATCAGGTATCACTGTATTTGAGAGATGGTGTAGTGGGGAGCTACAAGGCTCCAACATATCGGTATAGATGAACAGGTCACCAACATTCTGACAAAGCCCTTAGGGAAAGTCAAATTCCTAACTTTCCGAGAAAAACTTAGTGTTGTTCAAAGACCCTCTGATGAGGGACTTGTATGATGCATTGAGCTCTGGGAGCTCTGGGCGATGCAGGGTACTTCTTGGAGCGACATATGACCACAGGGTGATTCACCATCCCCTAGTGGTATACATGTACACCCCATGGCGACTATGTAGCAGGATGATTGGTCTTCTGTGAGGTCTGGATGATGTGTTCTCCATGACAACTATGTAGCAGGATGATTAGTTCTCCTATGAGGCCTGGATGATGTGTTCTCCATGGTGTTTATGTAGCAAGATGATTAGTTCTCCTGTCAAGGCATCCTACCCATGCAGTCTGGGACTCATGGGAAGTACCTCTCATCTGATCAATGAGCAGAGAAATGAGGATAGGGACCATAGTAGTACCGATGGATGCATCATTGTATCTACCATACTCCCTATGCTAGGATGACTTTCATTGATTTGGGATCAATGATACTGGTCTGGGACCAGTGGTAGGAGTGGTACATACTATGACGCTGACTTCGGGTTGGTTGAGACTAGTCTGGGACCAGTAGTATGCAATCTGAGACTGACTTTGAGTCATTAGAGGATGATTCTGGTTTGGGACTAGTGGTAGGAGTTGTACCCACTATGACGCTGACTTCGGGTCGGTTGAGACTAGTCTGGGACCAGTGGTACATACTCTGAGACTGACTTTGAGTCAGTATGATACATCCTCGATCATTTCTTCCTCTTCATAATTCAGACAAAGCAGATTAGAGCAGAACAGAACAGAGCAGAGCAGGAAGAACAGAGTAGAGCGGGCAAGATACAGTAGAACAGAGCAGGGGTCAAGTTGTACAGGGTAGTGCATTTAATGGATGAATAGTAGCGACCGACAGACAGATTACAGATGGAGTTCTCCCTAGTTGAGAGGGAGTGTTAAAATTGGAAACTAGGGCCAAAATCCATGTGGGTCATCTTATTCATGGCTACTAATATTTTTATTAGATTCCTCTCGTCAAGAGGTGTAGGATTGATCTAAAGATCATCCGATTCCGATAAGTATTTATGGAGATATGAATCTATTTTGATTATGTAATTATTATTAAGCCGACCTAAAACTCATGTAGGCTCAAAAGCCCAACAGTCGCATATATTCAAACATCAACAATTGTTTATAAATACAAGAGGACTTTTCCTCATTTGCACTCACTCATTTCATCACATCTCTCTCTCTCTCCTGTGCAGAAAAGAGTCTCTTCTCTACTACGCAGAAAAGAGAATCTCTCTCATATATGTGGAAGGAAGGATGTAGTTTTGGGGTAGCAACTACAGAACCAAAGTTTGACCAGAATTGACCAGAAGACTTCCTCCTCAGAACTGCGCTATAGGTCCATCTAGATCTCCTCTAAAGGCTGCATTTTTTGGTGGTGGAATCAAGCCGATCCGATGATTGGTTTGCGAGATATTGTTTGCCCTAGTTTGGGACTGATCTAGGGTTTGCTGCTGCTAATGTAAATCTGATTTATGTACTATTTCTCTCTGCTGGATTATTGAAGATAAAGGAAGATTTGATCAAAGGGTTTCCCCACATTGGGGTTTGTCCCTGGCTAGCTGCCACATCTTGTGTCTCTTGTCTTGGCTTGTTTTTTGTCGATCGTTTAAAGTTCTATCTGCACTTTACTTTATGTACATGTGATTGCAAATCTGTGGATAATAATAAGAAAGATAAGTAAACTGTTATAAGCATAGAACATACCATAACTTAACAGTAAATGATGGAGTGAACCCTAGTTAAAGTTGACTTCATCAAAAATACATCGTGTATGAAGGAAATATGAAGTAAAGGTTGAGAAGGAGAGGTCCCAAAATTGGCCTCATTGCATGTAATGATTATTCTTAATGGAATTCTTCTTCTCCAATTCTCTCTCTCTCTCCCCATATTTTTTTGATGTATCTAGTTCTTGCATTTTTATCAATGTTCTTGTGACTAGTTTCATGGCAAATTCATATGTTTTCTCTCCTTCTATCTTGGAATTCAAGCATATTGGATGTTAGCACTCGAGATATAGATCAATTATGTCAAAGCAGGTTACTATTGCATGGAAACCAGGGTTTGAAGCATATTTTAGTCTCAATTTTTTATAACAATCTTCAATCCCCTTTTGGCACCTTTGGAGTTCATTTTTCGAGTCATATATTATAAGTTTCATAGTTTCTCCACAAGAATTATAGGGATTTTACCTTTGGATTTTCATTCACCATTACAGGAGCATTTTTACATGGATTCACTACACCCATTGGTCTACAACATAGAAGGTTCCATGAGATTTAAAGAAACCCATGTTGGTATTCAAACGATTGGCATCATTTGTGGCCTTTACACTTGGTATTCGTGTATTAATTGTTATTGTATATTGATACAACCATGCCATAAATTAAAAAAATTATATGCACCACATAAAAGTGTGTATGACCTCATTCATCCATTTCTCATATTGTTCACTGTGGTATGGTCACCATAGAAACATAATAATGGATTGAACATAGGGTAACAATCTTTAAAAAACTAGATGTAGGTACCATGACCTTTTTACAGAACTTTCAAAGGTCAACTATAGCTAAATTTAAATTATTGTTGTTAGCTCAAATGGGTTTTTTATGAAATTTGATTTGGTTTTCTGGCTTGAGAGATATCATTTATTAAAGTCACACATGTTTGTAAATTAGCATGACTAGATGTACCTTTAGTTTTACGAATGATTTTCTCGCTACACAGATCATTGCATAGAAAATATATTATATCAATGGAAAGGTATCTTCAATAACTCAAGGGTCTTCTATGAAATTTAATTTCATCACGTGTAACAAAAGTTCCCAACAAATTTGTAGCAAGAGGTATGTTGCCAAAAAAATTCAAAAAGGAGCCACAGTTTTGGGTCATCCATAAATCCACAATTATTGGTAAACCACACAAAACCCTTCTTCAAGCGTGCCACTTCTAATTAGGTTATGGGTCATCAAAACACTTACAGTTATGGTTTGACCACACAAATCCCTTCTCTTCATTAGCACTTGGCACATTGTAATCATGAAGGTTTTGGCTTATCCACAAACCCCCAATTATGGGAAAAACATACAAAACCCTTCTCCAATATTTCCATTTCCAACTTAGTTGTGGGTCATCCACAAACCCATGGTTATCGGTTAACAACACAAGAACATTCTCTTTATTGGAACTTAGCACATTCTAATCATGATGGTTATGGGTCATCCAAAAACCCATGGTTATGGGTTAACCATAGAAAGCCCTTCTCTTCATTGGCTCCTAGAATATGGTAATCATGATGGTACATTAAATATAATAGGGTCCCGTTCTTTTTATAATTTTAAATGATGGGGACCATCATTTCATGGGGGGTTGATAATCTAAATCTTAAGGGGGGTTATAGTCTATGTTCAAATGTATAAGTCATAAAGTTATATTTTTATGTAAAAGGGAACTTGATATATGTAATTGATGGAATCAACACTATATAAAGTTGAATCCATCAAAATAAACCTTATAAGAATGAAATAGGAAGAAAGTGAATGTCGATAAGGAGAGGTCCCAAAATTTACCTCATTGCATGTAATGTTTCCTCTCTCTCTCTCTCTCCATATTTTTGTGATGTATTCAGTTCTAGCATTTTTATCAATGTTCTTGTGATTAGTTTCATGTTAAATCTATATTTTTTCTCTCCTCCTCTCTCGACATTCAAGACTCCTGGATCTTAGCCCCAAAGACCTAGATCAATGGGTTGACTGCTTTCAATATGATTCAATCCTAAAATTTGTTGTTTTTATCAGTGATAGTTTAGATAATAGTCCTCAAAAGAGAGATTGGCTATAAGCACATTAATTCCAAGTGTTTTGAAGTTGGATTCATTCATCAACATATCCAAGCCTTGATGTTTGACTAACTTGGTAGGTTGAATTTATAGGTCAAATTCTTGGATCTTAGCTATCCACTATCCTTGACTGCCATCAGATTATTTTTTGTACAAGGATTTATTTTAACAACATTATGGAGTACATAAGAAATAATCTTTGAGTGAAGTATATATGTTCTAAATGTCCTGTAGTATTTAATGAGATAAAATGCCTAATTTTCCATTATTCTAAATATTTACTTGGCATTCCTCAAGGTTTTACTGAAAAATCAATGGGTCGTTCAAAACATTCATCATTCGTTTACAATAAAAGTGCTATAATAGTATGTTATGAAGCAAAATAAAATATATAAAAAAGCTCTCTATTATAGTCAGGGATACTAAGCACATGTGCTTCCCCCATAGCTATTTTAATCTAGTTAAAAGATGTTTTTTGATAAATTATATCATTTTAGTTTGATCTCGTTTTTCAACATGTTAGTGATATTTTAACCATTTCAACAAAATTAGGGTAAAGCTTGTTATACATTTATTTTTCCTAAGAATGGCTTTCCTTCTTATGTCTATGAAAGGTTAAATTTTGAATCGCTTGAATCCTTTGCAAGTTGATTTTAATGACATTATGTGAAATAACATGCCCTAATAAGTTTTCTTGTGCCATAGCAAAGTAAGACATTTATGGATTTAAATATAATCCAAACATTAGTAAACCTTTCAAAAACTTCTTGTAGTTGTTGAATATGCCCATCTTTAGTTTTTGAATATACTATCAAATCATCTAAATAGATAACAATAAATTTATCATTTTCATCAATAAAAGTAATATCCATTGTCCATTGAAAGGTGACACTAGCATTCATTAATTCGAAAGTCTTTCTTTCAAACATGAATGTACCCCATGGAGATGTCAATGCCATTTTAAAATTGTCTTTTGAATGAATAAAAATTTGGTTATAGCCAGGAAATCCATCTAACATCAAAATCGTACTAGATCTTGTTATTTTTTTGAAGGACATGGTCCATATTAGAAATTGGATAGTTATCTTGTAAGGATTCCCTATGCAAGTTAATAAAGTCTACACACAATCTAATTTCACTTGTATTTTTCCTTTTAGGAACTAAATTAACTACTCATTATGAATATCTCAGAGAGACGATATTTAGACATCCAATAGTTTTTTAATTTATTTTTCTATTTGTAGTAAGAATATGGGTTGATTTGATAACAAAACTGTTATTGTATCTTTGGGGACAATTTCATTTTTGTCTCTCCGAAACAATAGTTTCGATTAAGGAGTTGGTGATCGAGACGGAGGGCTAACAGTGAGGGTTTCAAGATAATTGCAAAGGTTGATCCATATGGAGGGTCGCAGAGGAGGGAGCTCCACTCCCTCCTATAAGGAGGCTGCAGTCAGTAGAGGCAAGAAACCTCTGGAAAATGCTCGTGGCAGTGCAGAGGAGGGGAAAAGAAATATGGAAGAGGAGATAGTAGGTGCCAAAACCAAGGAAGGCAATGGCACAAAAGACAAGGAGGAAGAAGACAAAAAACAGGGAATTAAAGACAAAAAGCAAAAGGGACCCTGTAAACCCAAAGTTGAGATCACTCCCAGAGTAATTTTAAATGATCCTGCTCTGCAAGCGCACAGGAAACACATGAGTACTTATGCTATCATCTGTAAATTCATGGGTTTATGGCCCACTAAAAAAGCTTTACAGGCATGGATCAAATACCACTGGAAACCTAAAGGAAGCATTGACCTACATCTTGGGTCAAAGGGATTCTTCACGGTGGTGTTCACTAATATTGAAGACAAATAAAAAGTGTTTGAAGGAGGGCCCTACTTCTTTGCAGTAGTCGGACTCTATATGAGGCCTTGGATGATGAATTTTGTCTCGGAACATGAGTCTTTTACTTCGGTACTGGTCTAGGTAAGGGTCTATTCTCTACCTCTTGATTACTGGAAAACTGAATCGTTAGCTGCTATAGGCAATAAATTAGGTCGTTTTGTCAAAGCTTCTGAAGCCACATGAAGGGGAAAATATAATTCCTCTGCAAGGATATGTGTGGAAATGGATCTATCAGGAGCTCTTCTGGATGAGGTGATCTTGAAGGTTTTTGATGAAGAATGGGTGCAAACAGTTGACTATGAGAATATTCCATTCAGATGTCGCAAATTTCATGAACATGGGAACCTATTCAGAGATTATCCGCTCGGTAAAGTAGTAAACAAGAACAAAGCTAACACAATGAAGGACACTAAGAGTTTTCAGAAAGTGGTAAACAGAGGAAAAAGCGGCAAAAGAGGGCCAAAGCAACATGAAGATGAAGGGCAATAGGTCAGTCAAAACAAGTTTAAGGTTCTTGAGGAAGAGGAAGAGATCACAAAAGAGGAACAAGCAATGGAAGGAAGTCCTGGAGAAAAGAAGAAGAGCTCAAAGGAGAAAGGAGAAAGGGGTTGGAAAAATGAAAAAATATTGACAAGCAGGATAACAAAGGTGTGAAAACGATGAAAACAACTCTGGGATTAGCTACTCGAAACCCTGGAAAGAAAAGAGGAAGAAAAAAGCAGAATGAACTCTTGATGGAGTGTGGAAAGTTGATGATAGACTCGGGTAAGATGAAAGATCTAGCTATCTACTCCTTTACAAATCTTTAATTATGAAGTTTACACCTTGGAATATCAGAGGTCTAGGTAGTAAGAGAAAGCAGAGAATGCTTTGTAATAGAATGAAACAAGAAACGTCGGATATAATCTTCATCCAAGAAACGAAATGTTCCATTCAAAAATTAAGACAAATTCACAACAAATGGCTCAGAAGATTTGATTTTCTAGAAGTCAAAGCAGAGAACACAGTGGGGGGCATACTTACTCTTTGGAACCCCCAAAAATTTGGTATAATAGATGCCAAAGCATCTAGGAATTATTTATCAATAGTTATTCAACCTGTAGGAGACAGGGATACCTATCTGGTCACAAATGTTTATGGCCCTCAAAGAATAGATGGCAAACTTAGGTTTCTAGATTCACTAGTGGATCTCAGGAACAGACATGTAGGAATATCTTGGATTATGGGAGGGGACTTCAACATGATTAAATCCATTTCGGAGAAAAAAGGAGGAACTAGAGCTCTAAGTAAAGACTCTTTAGTGTTTCAAACCTTTACAGATAATATGAATCTGGTTGATACTGATATGAACAATGGCTACTTTACTTAGAATAATAGAAGAGGAGGAGAGTCTTAGGTAGCCTCAAAATTAGACAGATTCATTATCTCAAAGGATCTTATGCTAATAGAAAAGAAATTAATAGCGAGAGTTCTCCCTTTTGGAGGCTCAGATCACTGGCCGATTCAATTGGAAATCGAAGGCATAGGTACTCCCAGAAACAGACCTTTCAGATTTGAAAATATCTGTCTTTCCCACTCAGAATTCTTCAATAATATTAAAAAATGGTAGTCAGAAGATTTTCAAATTCAGGGAACAAGAATGTTTCTTCTACATAAAAGACTAAAACACATCAAACCCAGGCTCAAAGATTGGAACAGGAATGAGTTTGGCAATATTTTTGTGGAAAAAAAATCTATTGAAAACAAAATGAAGGTTCCCAACCAAGCCCTGATCACGGAAGGATTTGATAAAGTTAAAAGTATTCAAGTTGATAAACATCAACAAGAATGGGATAATTTGTGTAAAAAAGAGGAAATTTTTTGGAGACAAAAGTCTCGAGTGCAATGGCTAAAAGAAGGAGAGCATAACACAATTTTTTTTCACAAATCCACCATGACTAATAGAGCTCACAATAGAATCACTTCAATTAAGAATGAGATCGGGGAGCTTAACACCTCCCATGAGTACAATGACACTGTGTTAGTAAAGTACTTCCGAGGCATAACTCAGGAAAACAACTCAGACAGATATCAGTTTATAAGAGATGTTACTAGTAACATACCTAAGCTGGTGTCTAGAGAGGATAATTTCAACCTTAACAGACCAGTATCTGAAGATGAGGTAAGTGAAGTCCTCAAAGAAATGCAGAATGGTAAAGCACCAGGTCCAAATGGTTTCAGTGTGGATTTTTTTAAAACTTGCTGGAACATAGTCAAACAGGATATTGTGAAGGTTGTGGAGGATTCCAAGTTGAATAGAACTATTCTTAAAGTGCTCAATGCCTCCTTCATCTCTCTAATCCCTAAACAGGACATTGCTCAAACTCTGGATAAGTATAGACCTATAGCTTTATGCAATGTGGTTTACAAGATTATATCCAAGGTAGTGGCTAACAGACTCAAACCTCTACTTCCTACTCTAGTTTAAGGGGAACAATCTGGTTATGTGGAAGGCAGGCAAATTCTCGACAACATCATTCAAGCTCAAGAGGTGGTTCACGCATTAAGTAGCAAAAGACACGCTGGAATGATCATGAAATTAGACATAACCAAAGCTTACGATAAGGTAAACTGGACTTATATCAAGAAAGTTCTTATGGCTTATGGATTTGACCATAACTGGGTTAGATGGGTTATGGCCCCGGTGACCTCCTCCAGCTTTTCAATTTTGGTGAATGGCTCACCCTCTAAGATCTTTAGTCCTTCCAGAGGCCTCGGACAGGGAGACCCGCTCTCTCCCTTTCTTTTCATCCTCACAATGGAAGGACTTGGTAGGTCTATCAAACATGCTAAAGCAATAGGTAAGATTAAGGGCCTTCAACTAACTAAGAATGGTCAGGCTCTGACTCATCAATAGTTTGTAGATGACACCATGTTACAGGGAATCCCCTCAGTCAAAAAAGCTACAGCCTATAAACAAATCCTAAATGACTTTGCCATCGCTACAGGTATGGAAGTTAATCTCTCCAAATCAAAAATCTTTTTCTTTAATACCAATATTGTTATTCAGAGAAATATCTCTAGAATTCTAGGCTTTCAAAGCGATTCCCTCCCCTCTAAATATTTGGGTATTCCTCTAACTGCTAAACGGATGCATAAAAGCATCTAGGAACCAGCGATCAATAAGTTAGAGGATAAAGTCAGAAAATGGACATTCAGATCTTTAAACCTAGTAGGTAGATTGGTACTTACAAAGGGAGTACTACAATCAATTCCGGTTTTTATGTTATCAGCTCTCCCAGCTCCAAAAGGGGTCTTATAGCAATTCAGAAACATCCAAAGAAACTTTTTTTGGGAGAATGAAGAGACAAGGAAAAAATGGGCCTTAGTTTCTTGGGACAAAATCTGTAGACCCAAAAATCACAGAGGCCTAGGCTTGGATGATCCAGAAATTCTTAGCAACATTTTAGGGGCTAAACTTTGGTGGCACTGGGTTCATGATCCAAAGGCCCAATGGGAAAAAATCTGGAAGGAAAAATATGCTAGCTCCTGGCAAACCAATGAACTAATAAGAATGTCTGGAAATATAAAGGGCTTATACATCTGGAACAAAGCCTGGGAGAACAGAAGCCTGGTTCAAGAAAACAGTTTCTCGGAAATCAGAGATGGAGACTTAGCTCTATTCTGGGAAGATATATGGCAACAAGAATCAATACTAATAAAAGAGGACTTTTTAGGCCTTAAGCACAAGACCGACTCCCAAGGTTTAATTCAAGTAAAGGACTTCTGGGATCATACTTAGCATACTAGAAAGTGGAGAATTTGGAGAAATATTGATTGCAGAGAGGAAAGCCCCTTGAAAACAACAGCAGAGACACTCATGAAAATGTTGGATCAAAGGAAGATCTTGGTAACAGAGGGGCAAGACCAATTAAGATTGGGAAATAATAAAGAGGTCACCTTTAATCTTAAGGAAGCCAAAGGAATTTTACTTGAGCTGGATTCTAATATTTCAAACAAGATCTGGCAGAACCTATGCAGGCACCAAGGGTGGATGAAGATCAAACTCTTCATGTGGTTGGTACATCACAAGAAAATCTTAACCTGGGATAATATTAGGAAGAGGGGTGTTCTGGGGCCTTCTAGATGCCAGCTCTATGAGGCTCAAGAGGAGACAATGGAGCATTTACTCAATAGCTTCATTTTCACCTCCTGGCTATGGGATACATTTGCTACCATTTTTCAACAAACTGACAGGGATAAAGAAAGTATCATTAACACCCTCAAGAATTGGAGATACAACTTTTCGGATTATGAATTTCTTAGTTCGGCATGGGCCCTAACTCCAAGGTTCATTATATGGAATGTTTGGAAAGAGAGGAATAAGAGAATTTTCAAGAATGAAAAGAATCCCCCTCATCTCCTGTTTGAGCTGATCCTGAAACAGCTTAAGGAGATAGTGGGAGCCACTATTCGTAATTTCCCTAAAAATCCTCCCTCAGAGTCTGAATTGAGAATTCTCAGGCAACTTGATATGCAAGGGCTCATGCCTCAAAGCCCGGATGAGAAATGAATTGTAATGGATACAGAGAAGGATTACTCGCATCCTCCCTCAGAAGGTTATTTGAAATACAACATTGATGGGGCTTCAAAGGGCAACCCGGGAACTGCTGGTTATGGAGGGGTTTTAAGGGATGAAAAAGGAGGTATTATCTCCATCTTCCACTGCCATTTAAGAAAAGCCACCAACAACATGGATGAACTAATGGCTTTGAAGCAATGCTTGGAGTTTTTGAAGAAAGACAACCGCGTGAATGTGATTATAGAAGCGGATTCCAAGTTAATCATCAACGCGGTGAAAAGAATTAGTCGTGGATTAGGGCCGAAGAAAGTCTCAAAACACTGGAGGCTAATGCAGGTTTTTCAAATAATTCAGGGTCACCTTCAAGGACTTCGTACAGTAAGCTTCAACCATGTTCGTAGAAAGGCCAATAAACTGGCGAATCTTCTAGCCAACCAAGGTGTAAGCTGTACTAAAGGCAGGGTCACGATAGAATGGCAAGAGATGCCTTAGGGCATATTAAAAACTCTGTGCTACGAGCAAGCAGAAGAGGACAGGGCCAGGGAGGCAAAGTCCTGTTGATTTAGTTTCTTTATGGGTAGACATTGTCTTCATTATCGGGTTCTGTGTGGGTTGTAGAAATTTTTCGACCTTCGCAATGTCTGGTTGCTTCGGAGTTTCAGAAACTACTGGAGAATCTCCTGGAATAGTTTGCTAGGTGAACTCAATTTTTCAGTAGGTCAAATAGGGGGAAGGGCCGACACTATTCATTGTTTCAGGTTTAGGCAGAAGGGTATCATCGCATGGGATTCCAATCTTTCCGGCAGCCGAAAACCCCTTGATTCACCTTATCGAGACGCAAAACTGCTCCCAAGGCAGTTTTCCGGTGATCACACAGCTCTAAAGCAGGATGTGGTTTTCGCTATTTTGGTGTGATTCCACTCGGCTAATGACACATGGCAGGAGGGCCGGATCAAATACCGCCCTCATCGCATGCTATCGTTCGGTGCTTTAGCACTGGGCGATATCAATCCCAACCGTCGGATCTCGCGAGGCAGATCAATGGTCGGGGATGATCGTTCTGTTTGGTGGGGTCGGGTCGTTAATCATTGAACGACTGTGAGGTGCGACATCGTCCTCAGCCGTTGGATGAAGGGAGGAGATCGGATGGTCAAGATTAACAGAGGCTAGTCTGGTGAGCAGTTGCACGAAATATTCTGGGGATTTTGGTGTGTAACTTTGTCCGTTGCCCGAATTTTTGGGTATTCCTAAGGTTTAGTTTTCTAAGTGTAAGGTTGAGCGTTCATGCCTTTAGCAGTTAGATCTTAATTTTTCAGGGGTCCACAGATTTGTGTGGACAATTGTACTTTATGTAAATCATTTTCTTACTTAATGAAAAAAAAGACCAACTCTTGCTTTAGCGAAAAAAAAGAATATGGATTGATTTATCTCAATTTCTGCGTAAAGGATTTGGCTCCTTCCTTTAAAGGAGTCCTATGTTTGATAATATTTGCATTATTAACTTTTTAAATCCCTGTATCTGCAAGCAAAAGCATCTTTATATCGATAAACATGATCACATAATTTTCTTTATATGCTAAAAATAAAGCTTTAAATAGCATTATTACATTAAGATTTATATAGAATTCTTTTGATTAATCTATTTTTTTTTTCATGGTTAAATGGAAAAGGTTTTTAAACGACATTAATCCTTGTAAAATTTAATTATTTTTCCATAAAACTATATAAAATTTAATTATTTTTCAATAAAACTATATCATGTTTTTGTATAATATTTATAAGCTTAGTTTTTTATATTTTTATATTTTTGGTTTTCAATTTTTTCTTAATTATTTATATTTAAGTTTATTTTTGTTTTGAAAAAAACGGAACTTTCATTCATTAAAAGAAAGTTAAGTTTTACATGGTCTTGTTTCTAGTACATATCATCATTCCGGACTATATTCTATCAAAAATCATTACGATGTATTCATCATTCGGCTCATTCCTATGCTACTAAATTTCATATACTTCCACGCACCAAGGTGTGCTACTAAATTTCATATGCTTTTACGCACCAAGGGTGACCAACGTCGGAGTTCCAAGGCCCTCCACTACGTCTACATCAAATTTACATACCTTCTGATACATCACTTTCATCTCTATTTTTCTCATCTATATGTATATATATATGATGGAAAATAAAAAAAATCTAAATTATCTTGGAATACCTATCAATGCTTATGAGGTACAGACGGATTGTATAAAACTTACTTTTGTTCCATATTTTAAAGAATTCTATTTGAGAATTTCAAATAACAGGGAATTGTATTTCCATAAGTAAAATTTGTTTCTCAGAAGAAGTTCTCAATTAGATCCCAAACTTTATTGCTATAGTCTCTCATCCTTAGATGTTTCATATGGCATTTATTTTTGACTTTATTAATGATTAATTCTAAATCTGCTGATAAAGGAATATTTTGAAAATTTAAATTTTTTGGTTGTCTTTAATTTCAGGTGCAGTGTATTCTAACATGACTCTATGTCACTGTCTGGAATATGTCTTAAAATTAATTATTTTTGGTTGAGAGTTCGTCATTTTTAAGGAAACAGGTTAACCGTCCAAGACTCAAAGGCTTTTGGCAGGAGTGAAATCCTACCTTTTAAGGACCACCAGTAGGTTATTTCTGGTGGCGTAGTTTTCCTTCAATAACGGTGATGAATCAGCATGCATTCAGAGATAGCAGCCAGTCATGACTGTTCTCACTATTGGTTTGACAATTGAATTATGATAGATTTTCTCACCTTCAAAAAAAAATAAGACTCCAAATTTTTTGATAGACAACCCAACTTCTTCTTGTTTCATGAGAGTGGTAAAATAATTCTTATTATTTATAAAATTGGCCAGTGTCACCATAATCTTTCTGGAAAGAATTGAACTTCTCTGGTCCTTTGTTACCAGTCAAATAATCGTTTTTATCAATGCCTCGAGGATACTTTCTGGGAAAGTTATCATCATATCCTGCTCCATATCCTTCGTCTGATTCATCACTTTTCTTCTGGCTCCCTTCAGATGTAATTTCCAAGGTTCCTTGATCTTCGGATGTAATTTCCAAAGCTCCTTGATCTTTGGTTGTCTTCGAGTCTTCCTCTGTCTTTTCCTTTGCATACACCACTAAGTCTTTACTTCTGCTTCCAACTTCACTCCTTTCCTTTCAGGCAGCCCTTAATAATATACAGGTTTCGAAGAGTTCTTTCGCCATCACCAAGGTTGTGTTATAGTTTTCCAATTTCTGAGGAAGCACCATCCCTTAACCTTCAGATTCCTTTCTTCTCAATATTTCCTTGATTTAAACCCACAGCTGGCCAAAATCAGGCTCTGAGGAAGGACCTTCAGATTCCTTTCTTCTCAGTATTTTCTTGATTTAAACTCACAGCTGGCCAAAATCAGGCTCTGAGGAAGGACCTTCAGATTCCTTTCTTCTCAGTATTTCCTTGATTTAGATCCACAGCTGGCCAAAATCAGATTCTGATACCACTGTAATGTACCCAGGTAATTTAGAATTTAGAGTTTTTAATTTAAACTTCTCAATCAAATGTTTCCAAAAATGTTCATTGATTTCTTTCTGCAAACAATTTGAATGCAAACTCAGGAATCCTGCTTCAAGTAGATGACACAGAAATGGTTTCAAACAGTTTGTATGCAGACTGGCCGAGGAAAATATGAGGCATATAACAATATTACAGGATTTACTCCTGGAACATACACCATCCAACAGCGCTCATCTTGGGAAGGTCTTGAAATCAATTCGGCCACTTTATAAAGACTGCTACAGGTACAACATCAATTCATTCCTTTTCCAAATGAACTGCTGTTAGCGTATGAAAACAAGGTTTTCTGATCTGGAAGAGTGGTTCTGCAATTCGATCTCCTATTGGACTGGTGCCAAGAACTTCAACAAATCTACACGGCTTACCAACAATACACTGCAAGGAATCGACCCCTTAAATGGATAAAGGTAGGATGATGAAGGCTCTTCCACTTCTGAATGATAGCTCTTCTACATTAATGACAATGTGGCCCAGTGAGACAAGGATTTTGGAATCGATTTACCAGTAATCAGCCTCCTTATGTTGTGCGATAAATTTGTCCTGGAACTCAGTGTTATTTCTCACAAGAGTACAGCCCTTCGCCCTTTGAAACTTCTGTTGAACACAAATACATTCAACATGAGGATAACAAATAAATTCAACCTTAGGATAACTATTGATTCGGCCCTTTTTCTTATGGCTGAGTGAACTCGCGAGGCTTTGCTACCTAAAACTTCAATCATTCAGGTTAGCAAAAGACCGAGTAATCATTTTTCTTCATGATTAGAGGCCGAAACACTCGTCTTTTGCTCGGTCTTTGTTTCTTGAAACACTCGGCCCACCGGAAGTTAGATTTCGGCACAAAACAAGATTAGCTGATCTCTTATATAAGCTTATTCGATCTAGCTCAATGCCGGAAGGGAATGGTGATTGGCTTCTCCATATTTATCTACTTCGACTTCTACAAACAATCTAGTTTAGGAATGACTTTCTCACTACAGTAGTTCTGAAGTGTATAAAAAATCAGCTCCCCCATGTCCTTACCAAGAAATAATAACACTCGACCTTTTGGAATAAGAAGAGTAATCGTGCAACTATATATCACAATACCAAATAATCTCCTGCAACTTTTCTTGTCAGGAAAACACAAAGATGAACTCCACTATGGTGGAAAATTGTAAGGAAAACACAAAGATGAACTCCACTTAGGTGAAAAAGTTTCATCGAAAATGGATGAGTTTTAACTATGGTGGCAAAAGTTTCATCGAAAATGGATGAGTTTTAACTATGGTGGCAAAAGATTCACGGAAGCTAGAGTGAGGGCTTCACGAGAAACCCTCGGAAAGCGAACTCACTTGAGCTCCTTACGGATACCAAATCATATGATGGAATAGAATGCTCAATCATTTAGCTTCAACTTCCTTTTATAATTTTTCATTAAAACTTTTCCAAGTTTTTAAAATGGAAAAGTTATTTTTTTTCCACTTTTTGTTTTTTTTAATAATAAAATGTTTTGCTTTTTTTATTATTTATTACTTACTTTTTATTTAATAATATCAAAATTGAATAACTTTATTTGAATCTCTGAAATCAATTTTCCTTATGGTTAACTTATAAAAAGGTACTAGATAAAAAAATATAATATCTAGAACCATATTAAATAGTTTGAAATGTCAACCAAATTTTAACGATCTGAAAGACTAATATCTACATTGTAGATCACAAAAATCTTAGATCTAACATAAAAGTATGATATCTTCATACTTGAAAAAATTAAAACATTACATAAAATCATAATCCAACGAAAATACTTCATAGTGATTTGTGATGCAAATATTATAATGACCAAATTACATATTTAATATCAGTGAAACTTGATCTCATTATATATATTGACATGTTATCATTTCCTCCCGGATGCGGGTGTACACAAAGGATGATATGACGGCAAAGGAATGGACCCGCAAGTGGCATCGCCACATGGCCAGCCGTAAGCTCGCACACAGAGTAATAAACCCATCTCACAGCATTCGTAAATGCCATTCAATGCGGCACTCGAACCAATTCACCAGCACCATCCCGCCTCGGCTCTGCATCATGGAGATCTCAGGTAATATTCGGCCCACATCCTCTGTTTCTGCTCCTCTGCCTCTGAATTGCAAGTGCCCCCTGGCTGTAGTGGAGCCAAGTACCCGCACTGCAACAGGCAAGTGATGCAATATTCTCTGCTGCATAGAATTTGGAAAGGGCAACCATTACTCTTAGAGCCTGATATGCAACCTGACTCTCGCTTCTGAGCCTTCTGCCTCTAATTTCCGCTCAGTGCCGACTTCTTACAGGCAATCCCTTCCTCCCCACGCCATTATGCCTCGACTGCGCCAGCGAATGCGTAGCAGGAGGGGCAGCAGCAGAGGCAGACTGCTCCATTCTTCGCCCTCAACGGTCTCTAACTCCTCTTCCCCCTCGTCAAATCACATCTCAGCTCGTTATCGTGATACACGCAGTAGTAGAGGATGCACTCGTGTTGTTCGCTCCCAGCCCTCGCAAACCTGTCCTTCAGCTTCTGCTCTCCCTTCTAGCTCTCAGCAATCGAACCCTTCTGCCCAATTCACATACCATTACTCTCTGAATCAACCTATTATCACGGCCACCATTACAGTCACGTTTCAGGAGGAGCCTTCCAGCGATGAAGGACGTCCTACTCGAGCAACAGAAAAGAGTGATACTGCTCAGGGCGAGCCTTTTGCAGCAGAGCAAAAGCGAGGAACTCTGGCGAAGGAAGACACAGGTGAGCTACCAAAAGATGAGGATGACCTCAATACCTACAAGTGTCTAATTCTTGAAGAACACCCGTCAGCACCAAATGACAACTAAACTAACACACGTCTCCAGGTCTCAGGTTCCCGGCAACCAAGTCTATGGGTTTACTTTTGCATTTTTGAGCAAAATCGTTAGTTTGAAACTAAATTCCCTAGAATATTGCTCTATGTTCACAAGCTGGTTTCCCCTGCGAGGGCAGCAAATTTATTTTGTATTGGACTGGTTTCCCGCTTCTAGGCAGTCTTCATTTTGTTTTTGTTGCAATATTCCATGAACCTTGGCTATGAACTGTAGAGGCTAGAGCCTCCTTGTATCATTTTGTTACAGTAATAAATCTTAAACTTAGGAAAGAAAAACATGTTATCATTTCCAACTTGTATATTTAGTATCGCTGAAACATGACCATATTCATTGATAGGTTATAATTACTAACTAATAAACATTGCTTTATCATTTTGAAACATTGCTTTATCATTTTGAAATCAAATTAGATTGAATATATTTTTATTAAAAAAATAAAAATTTAACCATAATTAAAAATTTAATTAAATTTGATCAAAACTTTGATTAAAATTGATTAAAATTATTAAAAATTAAACCATACATTAATAATAAAATAAAATGACATTCCCATTTAAAAATGTTTAATATATAACAGTAATAAATATTGATTAATGTATAGCATCCATATAATATACTAATATGATTAGATTAATACGGGGATTTTAATAGTGTTGGGTTGTGAAATATAATTAAACATTAATGATGGTTATAAAAAAATTCATTTCAAAATGAATTTTAGGTTTGATGTTAGTTCAAATAAGTTTATATAAAGGTAGGACATAGCATGTATTATTGGTAGTTGTTTCATTCTAATATTAGTATAGAATGATTTTAAGTTTAATGGAGGAATCAAATTTTTTTATTGTGTAAAATTTTTATCATGGTATGTGTTAATTTTTTTTATATTAAATAATTAGAAAATTGATTTTATTGAAGTTTGATAAATTTCAATTTAATATGAATTTAGGTTAGTATAATTATGCACGAGTTAAAATTTAAAATATTTGTATAATGAATTCATAGTTATTTAGATAGACACCTTCAAAATTATGTATCATAATAATTTAATTTAAAATATTTTTAACTTTTATAGGTTTTATTCTCTACTTGATTTCAAGTAGTGTAGAATGAAATTGTAATTTTGGTCCAAAGGGTAATATTTCAAATTGGAGGTAGAGATATTTCTCTAAAATTCAAATAAATAAATAAACTATTTGAGATTCCAAGAGAAAATTAAAGAACTACAACATGGGTGGGACTACTGCAAATCGATTCCAAACACCAAAACTCCATAGGCCGAAGTTGGTGATGGGACAAACTCCATAGGCCGGAGTTGGTGATGGGACTTTCTTTCATATATCGATTCCAAACACCAAAACTCCATTGGCCGGAGTTGGTGATGGGACTTGCTTTCATATTGCTTGTACCCTCCTACACTACAAGTGTATGGGTGACGCCTCCGGAGATTTGAACATGGGTGGGACTACTGCAAATTGATTCCAAACACCAAAACTCTAAATGCCGGAGTTGGTGATGGGACTTGCTTTCATATTGCTTGTATCCTCCTACACTGCGTGATCCAGATTTAAATAGGAACACAATAAATTCCAAATATAACCATAAACATAGAGATGCAGTGGAAATAATGCTTCATTTCATTAATGTAAAATACTGAAATATGCTTACAAACAACAATGGAAATAAACCAGCTAAGGTGATGGTAGCTTATCTCTGAGAAGAGATGTGGCGACTACATGCCTCTAAACTATGTTACAATGAGGCTCGAAGACCTATTTATTATTGAGAAACATGGGAAAACCCTAAACATCCAAAAACCTAGCCCTAGAAGATGAAACGCCAAACTATGGGCCCTGTTTGGGTAAATTGGTACATTAACTTCCCGGGGTCGTAACTTTGGCATACGATCTCCGTTTGACACATACAATATCTCATTAGAAAGATCTATCCGAGAACTACAACTTTGGTAAGAGAAAAATTGGTCCATGGACCCATGTTTCTCCCAGTTTTCCCAAAAAAACGTCATTTAGGGCCTCAAAATGGCTTCGAAAGTTCAGGACCCGGAAAACTGCTAAAAATGATAAATTGTGCTACAATTAAGGAAACTGAAAATCTGAAAGAAACAATGTTGGGGGTCCAAGTAGACTTGGTGGGTCGACACCAAGATCCACCTGGATCATTCCTCCCCCCTAGGAAGCAATGGTCCCCATTGCGTTGAGTTCCTCCATGAGATGAGGAAACTTCTGTTGAACTTGGTCCCTAGTGAGCCACTTTCCCTGGTGAAGGAGTTGGCCTGCTTTGGCAACTTGATACACTTGGATATTTTGTTGGCGAGTGTGTTTGATCTATGTTTCCATGATCCGATCAGTTGCAGCTTGTTCCATGCAATCTAGATTTAACTCTGTGGGTGTGCGCTGTTCTGCAATGTCAAATGTGTCTAGTAATGATGGAAAGTATGGCTGAAGGCAGTCGACACTGAACACTGGGTGCAGGCTAAGGAATGGGGGAATGCTGAGCTCAAATGCATTGTCTCCCACAGCCTTGGTAATGGTGTAAGGACCATATCGGAGTGGTCTGAGTTTCTGATAGGCTCCAGTAAGGTGTTCCTTTTCCAAATGCAACCAGACTTTGTCACCCACCTGAAACTTGTGTGGAACCCAATGTTGATCATGTCGTTGCTTATACTTGGCATTTGATTTCTCCAAAATGTCATGGACCTGCTGGCGAATATGTTGGATGTGCTCAATGAAGTTGTTTTCCTTATCTGTTTCGGACTGGACATGAGCCGAATCTGCGTGAGTAGCTGCAAATGGCATGGCCACATCAATGGGACATAGTGGCTGGAATCCCAAGCCCACCTGAAAAGGGTTGTGGCCAGTCAAGCTGTGGAGAGCCCGGTTGTAGCTGTGTTGAACATAGGGGAGGCTCTCGTCCCATTTGCGTGGATGCTTTGAGTTGTACATGCGTATAATGTGTACAATCATCCTATTGACAACCTCTGTTTGGCCATCAGTTTGAGGATGGAAGGTTGTGGACTTAGTGAGTTTGGTGTCCAGCATCAACCAGAGACTGGACCAAAATGTACTGAGGAACCTGTTGTCCTGATCTGAGATGATAGACTGTGGGATCCCAAAGTGTACCCACACTCATTCAAAGAAGAGTTTAGCAGTGGCTTCTGCTGTGATATTCTTCTTGCAGGCCGCCATAATGGCCATCTTCGAGAACCTGTCGACGACCACAAAAACACAGTCGTTTCCATGCTTAGTGGAAGGAAGGCTTGACATGTAATCCATGGAGATGGATTCCCAAGGTTGAGTAGGGGTAGGCAGTGGGGTATAGAGGCCTCGCTTCTTGATGGTTAGTTTGGCAATGGCGCAGGCAGTGCATGATCTGATGTACTTCCCGACATCCTGTCGAAGATTTGGCCAATAGAAATACTTCTACAATATTGCCACTATTTTCTTGACCCCGAAATGCCCAACAGCCTGATTGTAGTGTGCTTCCCAAATCATCTTGGCACGCTCGCTTGAAGGAACACAAAGGTGACCTAGGTGGCATAACATGGCATCTTGGAGGTGAAAATCTGGAACATGCCGACCCTCTAAGAGTGTCTGGTATGTGTGGCCAAATTCTGGGTCACTTTTGTAGAGAAGTGGCCAATCAAAAGTCTCGTTCCCACAAGAGTTGAGCACGGTGGTTAAAGCCATGATCGGTGGTTGATTGAGGCAATCTGCAACATTATTAGTGCTGCCATTCTTATAATTGACATTCAAATGGAATTGTTGCAGGTACGTGGACCACTTTTGATGGCGATCATTCTATAATTTTCCTTGGGTCTGTATGGATTGGATGGGTCGGTGGTCTCTGTGGATGACCGTTTCCTTCCCTAAAATGTAATGTTTCCATTGTCGGTAGGCCTGTACAATGGAATACATCTCTTTGTCATAAGTGGGATACTTTCGGACTATGTCTGAAAGTGTCTCACTGTGATATGCCACTGGATGCCCGTGTTGAGTAAGGACTGCACAAATAGCATAGTCAAAGGCATCTGTCTCGACCTCAAATGGTTGTTGCAAGTCTGGTAATGTGAGCACTGGTGCCGAGAAGAGGTGATCTTTCAATTCTATGAATGCCTTTTGTTGAGATTCAGACCAAAAGAATTTTGCTTTCGCTCCTCCCTTGGTGACTTGACTCAAGGGCTAAGTGATATGAGAAAAACCCAACACGAACCTATGGTAGAAGTTGGCAAGACCTAGAAAGCTGCAGAGCTCTGTTAGAGTGGTTGGAGAGGGACAATCTCAAATGACTTGGATCTTGGCTGGATCCACATGCACCCTTTGTTCATCAATAATGTATCCCAGATACTAAACCCGGGTCATGCCAAAAGTGAATTTCTCCAAATTGGCACATAACTTGGGTTGCCACAGTGTTTGGAGAACCTGTCGGATGTGGTGGAGGTGCTCTTCTTAGCTCTGGCTGAATATCAGGATGTCATCCAAGTATACCACTACAAATGAGTTCATGAATGGCCACAAGATGTCATCCATTAGCCTCATGAAGGTTGCAGGAGCATTCGTCAATCTGAAAGGCATAACCAACCATTTGAAAAGGTACTCCTTGGCTTTGAAGGCAATCTTCCACACATCGGAGGGTTCGATTGGTACCTGGTGATATCCTGACTTTAAATCGATCTTTCTGAAATATTTTGCCCCCTTTAGTTGGTCCAGGAAGTCATCAATCTGTGGGATCGAGTACCTATTACGGACAGTGATCTTGTTCAACGCCCGATAGTCAATACAGAGTCTCCAAGTCCCGTCCTTCTTCTGTACCAACACGATCAGGCTCCCATAGGGTGATGAACTCGGATGGATGTGACCTTTCTGTAGCAACTCTTGAATCTGCCTCTTGATTTAATCGTTCTCCAGAATGGAGCACCGATAGATTGGTCCATTGGGCAAAGATGCACCTGGGGTCAGATCGATGGATTGCTTGACCTAATAGTGTAGAGGAACCCCTATGGGGAGGTGAAGATGTCCTCGTACTCCTCCATGACCTTGTCCATCTGTAGTTGTCGTGCAGAGGGGCCCTATCTAGAGGTTGTGGCCACTGTCTTCTTCTTTCCTTGAGGGCGTATCATTAGGAAAAAAAATTTCCCGGTTTTGGAAATGAGCTTACTACATTGTTTTGCAATAACCAAAGAGATGGCGGTAGGCGTTGCTACCTTTGGTATCCTGTACAACTTATTTCCCAAAGCAATAATAACAACACGAGGCCTTGATTCATACACAGCATGTCACTTCCACAAGTATGGTTGTCCTAATAGTACATCACAAACTTCAAGGGCAGTAATGTCACACAATACCTCATCCGTGAAGGGATTGATGTATTATGGAAGGCGACACTCCTAGCTCACACGAAGATCCTGTCCTTGGTGAAGCCACCCGATGGTGTACGGTTGTGGATGTGATGTGGTCGGTAAGCCCAACCGCTTCATGACCTCTGCCGAAATGAGGTTCTTTTGGCTCCCGCTATCAACAATGAACTGTAGTAGCGATCCCTTTACCCACATCTGGGAATGGAAGAGACGTTCCTCCTCCTCTAGATCTTCGGGTTCCTCCTTCTGAATCTTCGTGGTGGCAATGGTGGCATTGGGCTCTACATCGATAATCTGCTTCCCTTTGTCATTCCCCTTGTTAGGTTCTGACTCAGAGTCGGAACATGCATCTGATTCTGAAACCTTTAGCTCAGCCACCAGTGACTGCTTGGCCTGAAACTCACTTGTGTTGTGAGTGGAGCTCTTATGGAACTCACACCATTTTCCCGTGTCCTTTTTCAGCTTCGCCGCATTCTTGCAGTTTTGGCGGGTTGTCTTGGGCCGCCCCGCCTTGGCTTTTTCCTTTGTTCTTCAGTTTGGGGGCACCTTTCGTTTGCTTTAGATTCACAGATCCAAAGTCTCGCTTCTTCTGTTTAAACTTTTGCTCAAACTTAACGACAAATCGGTATGCCGTGTCGAGCAAGGAGATGTTTAGGAATTCTATTTCTTCCTGGATGTACTTGTGCAAGTAGCCGCGGTATTTGACTATCAAATGTTGCTCCGAATCCTTGATACCCAACTTTGTGCGAAGGGTATGGAAAATATTGGTAAACTTCGACACGTCTTGGTCCCTTCCCTGCTACAGCGTGGTCCACTTTATGTATTGATCCTCATAGCTTCCGACAGGGTAGTATTGCTCCTTGATGACATCCCGGAATGAATTCCAGGTGGGAGCGGCTGAAAATAGTGAGCCGATATTTTCATCCTTCTGATTGCAGTAGGTTTCCCACCAGTCCTTGATGTGGGAGGCTGCTTTGAGAAGAGCAAAAACAATCTTTTCCCAACTCGAAAATTCATGAATAGAAAAATAACCCTCTAGCAGATTTAACCATTTATCTACGACATCTACGTCTATCTGACCCTCGAATATGGGAATTTCAAAATTAACTTGTACCTTAAAGGGTGTGGCATTTCTAGAGTAGCTGTTGGAAGCCGATGCGTCGCCTCTGGGTAGCCGCTGAAGGATCTAGGCAAAGTTGTCCATCATTGCGTTCCTTTGTTGCTCGAGGGCTTCTTCGAGCAAGATTTTGATAGGATCTCCTGCCCCTCGTCTTTCTTCTCATCCACCATGGGAGGCTGTCAGGATTTGTGAGGCTGGTCTTGCAAAGGTTTGACCAGTTCAAGCCCTAACTCCTTATATCCCGACCTCATTGGGGACATGTAAAGAAAAACATAGGAAAAGAAGACCGCTCTGATACCACTGATCCGGATTTAAACAGGAACACAATAAATTACAGAGATAACCATAAACATAGAGATGCAATGGAAATAATACTTCATTTCATTAATGTAAAATACTTAAATATGCTTACAAACAACAATGGAAATAAACTAGCTAAGGCGATGGTAGCTTATCTCTGAGAAGAGATGTGGCGGCTACATGCCTCTGAATTGTGTTACAATGAGGCTCGAAGGCCTATTTATTGTTGAGAAACATGGGAAAACCCTAAACATCCAAAAACCTAACCCTAGAAGATGAAACGCCAAACTGTGGGCCCCGTTTGGGTAAATTGGTACATCAACTTCCCGGGTCGTAACTTTGGCATACGATCTCTGTTTGACGCATACAATATCTCGTTAGAAATATCTATCCGAGAATTACAACTTTGGGAAGAGAAACATCAATCCATGGACCCATGTTGCTCCCAGTTTTCCCAAAAAACGTCGTTTAGGGCCTCAAAATGACTCCGGAAGTTCAGGACCCAGAAAACTGCTAAAAATAGTAAATTGTGCTACAATTAAGGAAACTAAAAAGCTGAAAGAAACAATGGTGGGGGTCCAAGTGGACTTGGTGGGTGGCCACCAGGATCCACCTGGATCACTGTGAGCATATGGGTGATGCCTCAAGAGATTTTAACATGGGTGAGACTACTGCAAATTGATTCCAAACACCAAAACTCCAAAGGCCAGAGTTAGTGATGGGACTTGCTTTCATATTGCTTGTATCCTCCTACACTACAGGCATATGGGTGATGCCTCTAGAGATTTGAACATGAGTGGGACTACTACAAATCGATTCCAAACACCAAAACTCCAGAGGTCGGAGTTGGTGATGGGACTTGCTTTCATATTGCTTGTATCCACCTACACTACGGACATATGGGTGATGCCTCCAGAGACTTGAACATGGGTAGGACTATATGACACTGAAATTAATTATAGAAAGAAATGAATTTTTAGAAGTAGATGAACATGTTTATCCCTTCTTTACTCCTAAAGCACATGGAAGATGATGAAGTAGTAAAAAATGTATCTAACTCTAGAGGGATATCCTCTCTAAAAATGTAAGGTTACTACATGTGTAAATGTATGTTAGAGGATCAATATTTCGACTTTTATATCTTTTTTTTACATAACAAAGAAAGTGCATATAAAAATCTGCAAATTCACACAACCATTTCAATATTTTTTTGATAATATTTATTTATCATATTGATATATCTTAAAATTTTGAAAATAATCGTTAGTTATAAAAATATCAATGTTTATTTAATAATATTTGAATAATTATTACACATTATTCAAAATAAATATATATATATATAAAGTTTTGCTACTAAAACATGTCCAGATTGAACACATCCTCCAAATAATAATATTTAAATTATTCAATAATATTTGAATAATTATTACAAATTATTTTTATAATATTATTAATAATTATTTTTATAATGTCCATTATTATGGTTTTATGCACATGCGTCGCAACTAGCAAATAATATTTGAATAATTATTATCATCAAATAATATTTGAATAATTATTACAATTTTTTATAATATTAATAAATAATTATTCAAATTAATATTAAATTTAGATCGTTATCAAATTTATCTTAAACAAACTTTTATTACATCACATGATTTCTATAACTTAAATTTAATACAAAACCTCAACATTTTGTTTTCTGAAATTCAATTTGATTTAATATTGATTTGTTTGAATTGTTTGAGACTACAAAGTTAACACTAGCTATTCCATGCTTATTATATAAATATATGAGATTACTTTTCAATAAATGTAATATAACAAAATTGTTTTTGGACATCTTTACATTTATCATCTATTATTATTATTATTCACTTTTCGTAATATTGTTTATTATTCTTTCACACATAAATTAAATTAATGCTTCCTGTTGAAATTAAAATTTTGTAGGGTTAGAAATTGTATTTTGGATCCATAAATGGAATTAAAAACCAAAAATCTTAAATCATATAGAATATACAATTTCATCAACTAATATTTACAATTTGATTTTGGGCAAACCTATTTGGAATAATATTTTTAATAAATATTCAAAACTTAGAATATTTAGATTATTATTTTTTAAACTAGATTTTTTTTCACTTTTGATCACCACAGTTTCATTTCATATTATCTATTTTGAAATTGTTTAAGATTTAGAATAACCAAAGGTATATTGGGAACAAAGAAAGTATTGAGATAATAGTTATATAAAAAGTATGAAATGCTTCTTAAAATATATAATTATAATGGAGTAAGTTGTCAAAATAAGAAAGTTTGAGGTAAAGGTTTATTTTATTATATTTTCCAACTTTTGGTAAGAAGATGGAATTTGATATTAATCATTGGTTACTTGTATTGATTTTAGCAATGATATGACACAAAACAATAAGGTGTATTTATTTTAGAGATAATAAAATGAAAAATTATTTCAAGTAATTAGCTTCACTAATAATATAATGAAAAATAATATAATGTAATGATTTCAGTGATGATATAATGAAAAGGGATTTAATAAATAAATAAATAGTTGTATCATTTTAACAATGATATAACACAAAAAATTATAATACATTACTTTTGGTGATTATATGAAGAAAAATGATAAGATGCATTATATTAATTTCAATATCTAAATAGTGCAAATTATTTAGTGAAATGAATTTAATAATAAATAATAAAATCAATTTCAAAATATATATTATAAGTAAAAATTTTATACTTTATTTGCTTGCTTGAATGTGATTCATCTCATTTTAATTCCTATTAAAATCATTAGAATACTAAACATACAAAATAAAATTTTAAAGTGTATTAATATATATATAATATGTTATCTAATTTAAAATTATATATATAACTAATATTTAAGGGAAATTATTTGAGATATTAGAAAAATTGTAAACATATGTCAGTATCATTTACAATAATTACATATTTATAAAACTAAATATAGACAAACTATATAACAACATGCATTTCATATGGTTATAAATTGAAACTTCTTAATAAAAAAGAAGAGGTAAAATATATAAATGAAACTTTTTAATAAAAATGAACAACTAAAACATAAAGAGGAATGACTTTCTTTATCACGATTATGCACTGCAACCAAAGACAAGTGAACAATTGGGGTCTTATATATTTGTATAATGAAATTTAACTCACTAAATAATGGTATGAAGAGATTTATTTGACTAATTAATGTATTGCATTGTTTATTGTGAAGAACCTTTTAACATCATATTTTATTTCATTATATTTAAGCATTCCACTTATATAATTTATTTCATTCTATTTAAGCACTCCACTCATATAATGTGTATAGTGAATAATTTAAATACTAAGATTGCAATTATATATTTTTAATATAAGATTTTGTTATAAATTTATAAATTCATTAATATTTTGTTGTGAATAATTATTTTATAACCATAATGTTATTTATGTGCAAATTAAAAATTATTTTATTCTTCTCATGTGCACTAAGGAAAGGAAGGTCACATGTTGCATAAGTTAACGTGTTATAATTGCCAAATTGCATATTCAATAACCAATCAAACATGATCACATATGGTAGAAATTAACCGTTGATATGTGCTAAGTTAGATATATGGTTGAATCTTGTAAGATTTATTCATAAGTTATAATAGCCAAATTATTATTAAAAATTGTTTATTCTTTTGAAAATATATTTATATTTAATAATATATTAGTTAAAGTTTAGAAATTCAAACATTAATTATTAGTATAAATAATCATGCTAAGTTAAATTTAAAGCTAAATACTCCATTAAAATGCTTGTATAGTAATGTAGAGCGGCATTAGAGAATGTGGCACTTTAATCCTCTTATATAAGTTAAAATCTAAAATCTTCAGATGGTATACCAAATGAAAATCTTCCGTAGTATATCATAATATTTAAAGAAAAAAATATTTTGACGGACATAAATCTCTATTGGATTTTAAGTATTCTAAACGTCAGAGAGTATAGGCTTGTGTCAAATAAATTATATTATTTATTTGAAATTTAAATAAATAAAATTATTTTTTAATATTTAAAAATAAAAATAAAATGTGTAATTTGTATTTTATTTAATAAATAGTTGTATTTAATGATGTAGTGGGTTGATAGCCTATTTAAAAATGTCAGGTTTGCACATTTCTAAATTTATATTAAAGGATCAATTTTTGAGTTTTATTTTTTTTCAAATTACAATAGAAGTAGAGACAAAGTTATGAAAAGTTCACATTTCAACATCAATAAGTTTCAATATTTATTATATTGACATATTTTTAGACTTTGAAAACCATCATTAATTATAAATCAGCAAAAATAACATTAAATTGGTTTAATAATATTTTGAATAATTATTATAAATTACTTTCAACAATGTTCCTAAAAAAATTTAAGATTAATATTAAATCTATAATATCAATATCAAATTTATTTTAGAGGACTAATAATTTCCAACACTCTTAAAACATAAAAGACACTAGCAAGAATACAACAAAAAAGAAGTGAGCAATTCCGGTTGTATCAAGTTGTCTAGTAAAATTTAGTTGGCTAAGTAATGCATTGTTTTCTATTTATCTGAAGGGACATCATGCCCAGTCATGGCTTGACCCCAATGGACCCAAGTAGAATTGAACCCATACCTCATGACAGAGGGCCAATGACTTGGTGGGGGGGGTCTTCATCCAACTGGGCTACCCATCAAGTGTATAAAATCACTTTCTAATAGGTCTAATATAAGAAAAAAATAAGTATTGAAGAATAGTCTTTTTGAAACTTCTAAAGTTTCTAGTGGATACTCCAACCATAATTAGGAACAAAGCTTTGAAGATAGTGTGGAAATGGGATTAGGGTTAGGAAAAATGAAAAATATTGTTAAACAAATTAATTAAAACTATAAAACAAACTGAAAATTTAAATAAGTGGTTGGAAAATAAATTTAATGATAGTTAATAATAATAAATATCTATGAACATTGTTAATGTATTAGTTCTTAATAAATTAAATTAGATATTGTATAAAATGTTAAATTAGGGAAAAAAACATTTTGATATAAAGATCAAGTAGTTTATAAAAAATGGGGAAAAAAGATTACCACAGGCGATAAAAAGGTTACAAATGGTTAGGGAGAAAGAACAAATAGAATGATATAATAGTTATAAGTATATATATATATATATATATATATATATATATATATATAAGGAGTAAAATTGATTTTAAAAAAAGGAAAGCGATATAAAAAAAATGAAGCCAAAAAGAAAGAGAGGGGAGGTGGTAGAGTAATTAACAAAAAAACAAAAATGACATCAAACTCAGAGGAATAGAAGATAATATGTGGAGGATGGAATACTCACAAAGAAGATTTCAATGATTAATTCTATGACTAAAGGGCTTCCAAAATTGGCTTAGTTTATAGACATCCTCATGATTGAAGTTGTTTTTGTGTTTCTTAATTTCGAGGGCTTTGTGAATAATGCGAGAAGTGTAGTGAGGTGTTGAGGCTAAAACTTTAGCCCGGTCAAAAGAAATGAGTTTTTGTTTTGTTTTGTTTTGAAAGAATGCTCAACGATGGGTGATTGGTGATGCGATTATGGGTTGCCAGTGGTACGTTCTTTGAGATAGGCTTGAAAAGTGTGACTAGCTTGGCCAATGTAGGGCATACCACAGGAGTAAGGTATTTTGTAAACCCTTGACCCAACATAGGATCTAATTTTTCCTTCACATAATGGAGTAATTGTGTAATGCTTTTGCAATGTTTAAAAGGGTTTTGTTGTTATTTGTGGATACAATTTTGGAGATCATGTCAGTGGTACCTTGTATGTAGGAAGTGAATGGGGGCTGAGGGCGTGCGAGGCGGGAGGGGTAATCTTTTACTGAGGTTTATTCATTCAATTATAGTTATTTTTATTCTTCATTTTCTTAAATTATTATTTTTCATTAGCTCAAACATATTTATTCTAACTAGACCATCTTATCCTTTTCATTAGTGTACACTCATATCATATCATCCAATTTGAAATCATTTCAAACTTAAACTAACTAGTATATATCCATCCCAACTCTGAATCTATCATGCCTTGAGAGGAATCAAATTCCTAAATGTACAAACCTTTCCTCAAATTTCGATTTCTTTTTTGGAGTTAAGATAAATCTACATTTTTAAAATTCTGCGTGCGAACTCTATGTTGAGAAATGAAGGAATTGCACATATTCTTCATAATGAGCAACATACCATTATTAGAGATATTTTCACTACCATGCACTAAGAAGGATTTATTGTGTGAATCATTCCTTAATTTTTTATCACTTTCAAGGCTTGATCGATGTAGAGTTAAGATGGATCCACATTGGTTCTTCATATTCCATGTTGAGGTTGACCATGTAAATAATTATACATTTCTCCACATTCAATTTTTTTTGTTATTAATATTTTTTTAAATGTCATGTCTCAACTCCATGGTAAACATTGAAGGATATATATAAAGACACACACATACACTTTTTTTTTAAAATATAAATAATTATGCTTGAGTATGTTATCAAAATGAAGAAAGTTTTGCTGATACAATGAAAAATGATTTAGAATAATCTAGTTGTGTTGATTTTAATAATGATATAACAAAAAACAATATGGTAGTCTAAGTAATTAATATTTTTTTTTTTGCATATTTTTAGGTTTATTTGCCTTGAATCGAATAGGGATTTCTTAGAATGGTAAGTATGAGCTTTGAATATGCACAATCCAATCACCTTAAGGTTTTTCCATGGCATTGAATCCGTTGGTATTTAAAAATTCATTTTTAAGAATGAAAAATCCATGATCTCTTTAACAATTCTTTAATCAGATTTTGGCCAAAAAGGTAAAAATGTCTAATAGTTAAAGTGTGCTTAAAACAATAGGGTGTATTGATTTGGTATATTAATTGAATAAATTAAATATTGTGCATTAATTTCAACATAGAAATAGTACAAAGTGTCCAAGTGAAATGAGTTTAATAATAACAATAATGATGTGCAAACCAATTTCAAAATACATATTATAACCTTAAGTCATATACTATTTTTGCTTGTTTTATATTTACACATTAAAGCCATTCTAATATCATGATGTATAGAATATTAAGATATTATAGTGCATTGATATGTAGACTGCATCAAAATCAAAATCATGCAATAAAATGTAAGTAATTATAATGAACATATAAGATTGGAGAAATGTTAATAATATAAAAAAATTCAATGTCCATCTTTATATATATATATATATAATTAATTTAAGATGGACATTGAAATATTTGCAAGGTACACATAATAAGATAGAAATATTTCAATGTCTATCTATATATATATATATATATATATATATATATATATATATATATATAGATCAATTTTTTTCTTTCGAGAGACACATTCTACATTTTAATATGAGGGAGATGTGTAATTATTTTTGTGCTCAACCTCAAGTTGACACATGTCTCTTTTAAAATAAAAATGAATATACATATTTGGTTATTTTTAATCAAAATCATTATAAGACATTAATAAACTCACTTTGTTTGTTGTAGATATTACAACCTAGTATGAAGGAGACGTGGTAAAAATATTTCACTCTCCCTCAGACATCAATAAAATATTTCCATGTAAGTAACATAATTTTATACAACTTTGTAGGGAGAGATAAAGTAATTAAAAAAAAAAACTTTATTTTCATTTTTTAGTGTGAGGGAGTTGTGTAATTCTTACCAATTTTAAAATATTTTAGTATGGGACTTAAATATCCTATTTGAATATCCATATTAACTAATTTATTTCAATAGCAACTTCATATATATGTATATATGGAGATAAAGTAAAAGAAAAATTGATGATGATGATGATTAACATCCACTAAGACCAATGTGGTCTATCAAACCTTAAGAAAATAAGAGATTAACTGAGACTTTAATATTTTATTTCTATGCTCAAAAAGAAGGGAAAGAAGCGTTCCTAGGTCACTATAGTTTCGTTGACTTAAGAAGTCACGAAGGTTGGTAGTCTAGAAAATGTTTTAGAAATGAGGACAGATGTGAGTAAGAGTAGGGAAATCCAAGAGAAAGTGTTTTCATCTTCAACCATCTTAGTATTGCAAAGGAGACATATTCTTTCATTCCAAGGTGTTTTGGGAATATTCCAATGCCTAGTTTCACTTCGGAGCTCATGAGAATTAGTTCTTATCTTCGCAATGTTTTTTTTATTCTTAGCATTAGTTAAGACAGAAAAATAATTATGGTTAACAAGAGTGGGGTATCACCTCCTTATAATACCTTAGCTTCCTTTTCCCCTCTAGCTCCTTATAATCCCACAACTTATCCTTAAATTTTGAAGTAACAATATTTTTATATTATCTTTATTCTCTAAGACAGTCTCCTCCTTTATCCCCTAATGGTTGAGCCAAGACTAGGCATCCTTGTGCCATCCTCCCTTGATTTAGAGGTGGGGGTCATGGATAGAGTTAAAAGTAATTGTGGGGAACCTCGTGGATTCCATGTTGTAAATATTCTTCTTATACATTAGATACCTAATCATATTCATGTTTTCAATGGGGGAAAGGCTAGCTTCAATCCAGAGGATACGATAGGGAGTATTTCCTTTAATATTAAGGTTGTATGTTATAATTTTTTTTGAATCAACTCTATCTTCCTCCACAATTATCTAGATATATTGCAACCCTAAACCTCACAGCCACATAAAATAACAAGGGTGAAGAGAGTTTGAAAGAGGAACTATTTTTAATCCACCTAAATATCGGTCGACTTACAATTGTTTTCAAGCTCATAATAAGCTTTCCAACCTCCAATAATCCTTTTCTTAATGTTATAATTCTAGTTGAGTTGATGATGAATGCCAATACCTAAATATTTGTAAGAAGAAACCTTCTCTAAGTGATTGTTACCCTAGATGAAATTATCATGGTTGATATTTTTGGATTTAATTTGTAACATCCCCGGGTTAAAGTCTCGTGTAATAAAGGATATTAAAGGCAAAATAAGACCAAGTTCATGGGACATGTATTCCAAGTTGAATGTTGGGACAACACTTTAGTGGGCATCACTTTCAGTTTATTAGTGGCTATGAAAATTGGCAAAGGTATTGGCAAAGGAAAATAGGCAATAATTGGCATTTAATTACGGAAATAAAGAAAATATGAGAAAAGGGAGATAAAGAGACACAAATTTGCATGCAAGGGAAATTAGAGGAAAATGAAGAAAAAGGAGACATCAATTATAAAAATGCTTTAGAAAAATAGTTCACAGCTTTTGTCAGTTCAATTTTGTCTCTCTAATTTCATTCTCTCTCTCATACACTCTTGCACACTTAGAGCATTCTTGGAGTACTTGAGAATTCACTCAGATTTGGAGAAAGGAAAGCAAGCAAGCAAAGGAAGAAAAAGGACAAGTAAAGGAAATCAAATGAAAGCAAGGAGAAGGTTGGATCATCAAATTTAGTAGGAGGATTTTGCAGGTAACAGGTTGCATGTGTGATTTCCTAGATGAGGTGTGAATGGATGGTATGTGTGTTTGTTTAATTGGTTCATTTGTTTTCATTGGCAGGGAATTTTCCTAGTTTGAAAGTGGTTTCAGCCTTGCCTTTCCATTTCCTAGATAGTCATGGTTTGATGGGATTCATTCTTGGTTGAGATTTGGATTACCAAAAGGTTTTGGAACCGAGTGAGGTGGTCTCAGGAAAATTTCCAAGGGTTGGAGGTGGAGATTGTTTTCTCTAGGAAGCCCTCGATAAGTGGGTGGATAAGGGAAAATTCCTTAAGGTATGGTGAAATAATTTTGAGGTATCCAAGCTTGGTTTAGTTTTGTGATCTCGAGACTGGTTTAGGTGATATCACGGTAGCTTGAGGGTGGAGGTGGTTTAACCTCTAAATTATTGAATCTCCATGACCTTGGGTCTAGGTTAGAGTCTTAAAATCACTTACTCTAGTAAACCAAGAATCTCAACCATAAACTACTTTGCACATCGGAAATATAAAGCTAAAAAATCACATATGCACAAACATACATGGTTTTTAACAAAATTGTACAATATGTACAATCCCAATATTCATTATATTAAACTGAAACTGAATGATAAACTTCATTGCACAACTTCGATGTCGTATCTTGTCTTGTCGGTCCTTTGCTCCCATACTTCTCACTAGTAGTACCTTAGTCCATCAAGGCTACTACACATCGAGACTCCAGTAGGGATGCCTCATAACACTGTTGCAAGTCACTTCTGCTGCATGTACACGGGCTCATCAAATTGCTCTCTAAGATGGCCAATACCTGAGCTTCAATCTGCCTTCAAGTAGCCTTTGTTTTCCATCAAAGAGCTATACATAAGGTTGCAATACTTCAACCAATCACGCACCAATAAAGTCCTTCTTGTCTACTTCTTTAGGGATAATTTGGGTAGCCAACATACTTCCCTCTAATCAGATCAATGGTACCCAATCACGTCACTGTAAGATCTGCTCTGATGAAGTCACACGATCACCTAATATCGTCTTCAAATTGGCTCGCACATGCTACAAGGTAAATTGATCCAAATATAGTCACCAAATTGTGACCCAAAACAAGTTCAACTGCTACAACAAGTCTTTTTTGATGTTGTCGTCATGATGACTGGTTAGGGCACCAAACACTATTGTAGCATCCTTCCAACAGTCATCAAAAAAGCCTTTAATCTTTGCGGGATTACCTCACAGGACAAATCCTTGGTTATGACATTGATCTAGGCATATATAAGCTCAAATTAATCATTTTTTTGACCCAAATCTCAGTGGGTGAAAAACCCCATACTTTGGTTCAAGCCCACAAGCAGTTATTGTCATGATTTTCCCTCCAAACCCTGAACCCTATGGCTTGGAGTACCTCCCAAGCTACATAAATCAACACTCCCTCTTAGTGAGTGTGATGCAGGAAAGTGTTCCCTCTGCGAACAGAGGTAACCCCTCTAGCCCTAGAGTGGGTCTAGTCATAAACAAGTACAGATCAACAATAGCTTTCCTTAAACAATCATGGTTGGAGGCCTACCTCAACCAGTGGTCAATGGAGTTCTGTTGCGCTGCTCCAACTTTCGCTTCCTTCTCCTCAACGAGTAATCAACCTGAAACAATGTAAAGGAAATACAACAAAGCATGTAACCGGAAAATAACAATGATCTATTTACTCACAAAGTCAAGAAGTCATGAGCTATCAAGTAAATTACATACAAGACATAGGAAAACATCATTGATTGTATTAATAATGAAATAAGAGTAAGCTTACAACCAAAGTCTTGACGTCGCAAACCTTCTCAGAGGGATCCAGCCAGCATGTTCTTCAAGCATTCACTCTTTGAAGATGGATCTCCCAACATACAAGTCTCTCTCACTCATAAGTTTTACACAATGTTAAGGGCACTTCAAAACCTTCCACAAACCATCAACAATCCCACACTTGTCACACTCACACCAGCTACACTAACAGCACTGCTCAATCCAAGAATTTACCAGCTAGCCAACTATCTATCTATCAAAAACTAGCAATGCATAGCAATGGTGAGAGTTTAAATAGGAGAAGGAGTCTCCATGAAAGGTGGAAGGGTGAGCTTATCTCCAAGGAAGGTAGCACAAAAGACGGAATAGCCACACCAGAGGAGGAAAGGTGACACAAACTATGCCAACAACCAGGTCTGGAGTCATCCAGAAGACAAACTGTTGGAACAAATTTGCCCAATCTGGATCATCGTGGGTGCATAACTGAGCTTTAGCGCTGACATCGCTAGTGATCAATGTAGCTAGTCAGATCTAAAGATAAAAAGTAACCTCATGCTGGAGCATGAAATCAGACTGTTAGTGTCAGTCTTTCCAGCCTTCCTCCAGTGATCAAATATGCTCTTACAAAGTGGTCTCAGAGTGTCAAGGTCAAATTTTGTCATTTCAAAAAGTCTTCAAGCAAAATTTGGTCACTAGGCATTATGTGTAGGGTTTGCTCTCACTCCTTTCAAAATTGCCCAAATGTCAGTCTATTTCACTATTCAGCTGAGTCTATCTTCATTCATAGGGTTTTCATCATCATGTCAAGTTCCATTGGGTCATTTTACACCTTGTTCATGCTTCAGTTGCGCCTAGGTAAGGTCATTTCCCTCTCCTAGGGTTTTGAAGGCAATTTCTCTTGGACGGTCAAATCATCGGCAAAACTTGTATCCTGATGTTCATACACCTTCCCCTATCCTTAAAGTACCTTATCAAATGCTTCCCATCACTGATATCCCCCAAATTCCTCATTTTCGCACAAACCCTAGTTTCTTGCTTCAACTTGGAAATTTTCTAGGTTTGGCCTGTGTTTTTCCCTTTTGGACGCCTTCCCCTCACTCAATATCTGAGATTCCACTTTCCCCTGCTTCCTAACATCCCTCCCTACTCCCCAAAATTTCCCCAAGAATTTACAAGCCCCTCATCCCCTTCATTTCGCTTCATTTCCACAAAATTCCTAGTTTCACACATCGGGATAAGTTTTATTCAAAAGATGTTTCAGAGCAATCAAAGATGAATTTTGGAAAAATAAGAGAGTTTTTTGTCCAAAACATGCCAAAGAAGAAAACCCACCTTCACTTTTTACACAGGTGTCATGGTTTTAGAGAAATGTCAAAAATACCGTTGCCTCAGGAGAATCGAATGCACCTCTGAAGTGACCTTGGGAAAACCAAGTTTTATCCTAGCTTGGTTGGCCAAATGACTTTTTTGATGAGTCAAATGTTAACTAGAGACAAATATCTTTCCAATGAGCTATCATGAGCTCAATTTGGAGTTGAGAAAGGCATTCAAAAGTTGACTGAAACAGCACTCTGCCTTGAGGCAGCCTCATTTAGCACATTTTGAATAGTCTTGGGAGATTTGACTTTTGACAAGGCAAATGAAATCCAAATTGAAACATTTTAGTTTTTTTGGAAAGTAGACTCAAATACCTTTCCAACAAGCTATCCTGCGCCCGATTTTGACACCGGGAAGGCCGCCAAAAGCCTCCTGAAAAATGCATTATGTAGCTGGGTGCGCGCTACGCATCAGGTTGGGCGCGCTACGCATCAGACCACAATTTGCAGTGTTATTTTGCATGGGTGAGGCGCATCAGGAGCGCGTGGCATTTTGGGAGAGGTGCGATACCCATTGTAGTTTATGCCTAGAACTTTTCCTGAAACACATTCAAACACCTCCTCTCCGCACAAAATTGCAGGTAGGCTCACATCCACCACTTGTGCTTGGCTTTTGAAAGATAAATGTAATGGGTTCATGATATGTTCGCCTTAGAAATCCAAGTGGAAAGCCCTCCTTTATCAATGAAATGGCTGTAGGGTTTTAATGCAAAAAAAAAGTGTTGTAGGGTTTCAAAAACAGAGTGTAACCAAGGTTGTCATTATTTCCCCATTTCCCTTTGTTTCCCATTCCCAAATTCACCCTTATTTTTCCCCATTAATTCCCTTCTTCATCTTACACTATAATCCCTCAAATCCTAGTTCCTCACCTCTATTACCAAAACACATTATCCTTACCTAACATCCCAAAACCCTAAAATCCAAGATTTTCATTTCCCTTCTCTAAATCCCTTGTTGTTATTTCCAAATTCCCTAATTCCCTAATGTTTCCCCTTTCCTAATATTCCCTTGTGCATTTGTGTCCCCTTGGTCACAACATTGTTAGAGCAAAAAAGCAGTTCACATTCAATTGCACACCACAGTTTCATTCAAGGCAGTTTATATATCAGCAGTCATGTCATCTGGTCACTCATCTGAATATGAGGCAGAGACCGAAAGTGATTCTCCCTTGAGAGAACAGGAATCTCGGAGGCCTCGAAAAAGTGGCAAACATGTCAGGGAAGAACCAATCAACCTTAGAGAATTACATGCTTGTCCTCTTGCTATGCAGTGTTTTGAGCATCATGAGACCAGGCCTATTTTCATTACATATCGGAGAGGCACTAGACCTTTGTTCGCAGCAGCAAAGCGAGTATTATCTCCACATCATGTGGAAAGGGTCTCGCTTTCTTCTTCACCACAGGTACAGGATAAGGGCAAGAATCCCAAGCACGAGGAGAGGTTTTCAGGTGAGCCATTGGGATTTGTTATCATTCATGATGATGAGACAACTTCAGAATCAGAGGAGGCCCAATATATCAGGATTATCAAAGAGCAAGAAACGGACATTCAAGCCTTGCAAATCCAGCTGGAGATGGCAAAGTCAAATATCAGGTATCTAGAGCAGTGGAATAAGCAGCTTGAGGACCAGCACGCGATCATAGAGCTACAGAACATCTGTGAGAATCGCCAAGCTGCCCAACATAGGCAAATTGAGTTCACCTCTCTAGAGAAACAGGTAAATGAGGATCGAGAGACTAATCTTGATAGGGTCAACATCTACTTGGAGGAAATGTTGAAAAGGGCCGATAGAGATCATGCATTATTGAAACACATGGTTATGCATTACAAGGTCCGGAACCTGGTTTGCAAGGCGCGAATTAGGAGTCTTAAGGCAAAATTGAGGAAAATGGTCAAGAAGCAAAAACGGCAAAAGGAGTTTGATCGTCTTTGGATTTTGGCCGAAGCCTCTTTGGCTGAGCATAGTACTTGATTGGGGACCCCCAACCCAAATTTCAAGAAATTTGGGGAAAATTTTGTCAATTTTGAAATTTTTATGTAAAAAATAGGTTTTTGGGCTCAAGGCGTAGCGCGCCGCGCGCTACCCTTAAAATTGGGAGGTCCAAATCATGAAAGGTTTGCATTTTTGGATTTTTCATGATGAAATACACCTGCTCAGCCACTTCCAAGGCATTTCATCAAGGTTTGGGTCCCCAAAAGGTCAAAAAACATGCAAAAAATGACCTCACTGCCCCTTTTTGGACACACAGGAAGCAACCTTGGGAGAATGCACTTTTGGAGGGGAAAATGGACACGAAATTGGAAAATTCCACTTGGGTTGGAAAGTAGACATCCAGACCTTTCCAACAAGCCAGCCTGAGCTCAATTTGGATGCCGGGAAGTGCCCCAAAAGTAGGTGGAAAGGCGCGCTACGCGTAGGGCTCAGGCGCGCTACGCATCAGGATTTTTGTACAGTTTTCACCTTCCAGCTCAGGAATTCGGCCAGTCTTGACCAGTTTTGACTTATGATGGGATTTTTCACCCTCCTTGATGTAATTAATGTAACTTTATGTTGACTTGACACTTATTTACCTATTCTAGATGATTCATTCATAAAATAGCAAACATTTAATGAATGAATTGGTTTCCTAGCTTATAGAGGCAAGTTGTTTTGACTGCCTAGATTGTAGTGCTTTGTTTAGAATTGGTTGAAACAACTCCTAGTATGATGAGCTCGACCCCTAGAGGCAAGGGAATATGTTATCTTGCCTATATTATGTATTTTCTTAGTCATTTTCATGGTTGGACTCTTTGGGAAGAGGCTTTGAGACTTTATTGTACATTTTACTCTAGCATTTTGGCAAAGGGAAGACCAGGGATTTGCAGCACTATTTGGAATTCTTGTGGCTTTATGTCTTGATGATGTGTTTCTTTCAGTACTTGTAAGTTTGTTATGTGTATCATTTTCCCTCTCTCATCTTCTGCAATTGAACAAATGAAGTGTTAAAGTAGAATCCATAAATTTGCTATGCTCTGCCTTTAAATTTGTTTAATTTTCCATGTTTTCTTCAGTTTAAGGAGAACCCTTGTGCTTGCTTGCTCTCCTTAGCTCCTCACCTATCTGATCTATTCACCTCATCACTTTAAAAGCATCAAAACAATTGCCTACCTTGCTCCAATTAGACCTCTGCAGAAATTGTGTCTCATCCCCGCACCCAAAATTGCTTTTCCCTTTGATTCAACAAAAATCCCAAAAAATCACCCTTTAAACCTCTATACTTAATACCTAGCCTAAGATCAGTATTCCTTATTGGTCATCTCAGCCCCTTTGAAAACCTTTTTCCGAGATAGACCCCTCTCCTGTCCTCGTAGGGCTAGCTACGAGGCTGAGCGTGGTATGATGTTGCCTCGAGTTTTGCCTTCCTTAGCCTGAGGCGGATTTGAGCGCTAACACAGACCATTGTGGGAATCAAATCTACTTTCGCGCTAGCAGTGCAACTGGACTATTCATGAGTGCCCTTCAGCGTGTATATTAAGTCCACAGTCACGATGAGGCAGATAACTTAGGAAAAGTGGGTCATTTGGCAGCACAAGAGAGCATTTGTTCAATATGAGCATGTTTGACTTGGAGACATGACACAGTAGAAGGACTGGAGTAAAGGCAGTGACAAATTACTATGTAATAGATGCCCCCTAAAGTATGAAGCTCGAGAGAGTGGGAGGGGTGAAATGCTTTATGAAACTGACTAAGCTGGAACACCATCTGGAAGAACCTGCACGCAAGTACAACTGATATCTCTGATAATGAAGTACATGTAGTCTAGTCATGGGCGAAACCATCCAATAGACATACAAACTAGGTCTGTAGTATGGAGGCAGCCATCCAGCTAATAAGACCATGATAATAACAAAGGTATGGTCGCAGCCATCCATCAATGAGTCATGAAATCACGAACCAATCCACGCAGCCCAAACATGTGTAATCTGAGTTCGGGGTCTTGAACCCAACTGACCATAGTGCAAATTCTAACATGCGAATAGATGTGTTGACGTCGAGCATGATAGAAAATTACTTGATTACCAGTCAATGATGAAAACCGTTAACAAGCACGAGAGAAACCACCAATAATGCTAATGGTTCTCAAGGTACTGTTCAGCACAATCCACGAAGTGTGAAGAAGGAGCTGAAGTTGAACACTCGTGGAATCACCCAATCGACAACCAATGATGAAAATCGACCGTCGGGTGCGAAGAACTTGCCATTAAGGCATGCAAGCTCTAAGGTACCAAAGGGGATCACTAGATCAAGCTACTGGATAATGAGCTGATGTCCACAGGAGGTGACCCGTCGCAGGAGGGCCATAATGTTTCCCCCATCAATGACACGAGATAAGGAAAAAGTGGTAGATGGCGAAACAGAGTATCAGAGGAATAGGCAAGGGTGTAAACTGCAGAAGGATTATACTCTTGAACATGTCGGCGACACAACTCTGGAGGGTGGCAACATTCAGGTACCAAGGGATCAGAGGCTCGATGGAGACGGCGTGAATCGGATGGAATGAGGCTAAATGGAAATCCAAACCTGTGGAAGGCCAAATGACGATGTATGGATGTCCCAACCCGACAAGAAGAAAAAAGTGTCGATATTCAAGAGTGACTAGCTGCCAATGATGATTTCCAAATTTTCCCCCACCATTGCTGGCGAGTACCCCTATTATTTTTTAAAACAAGATTGAAGGGGATAGCATATGATTGTAATATAAGTTCGACCGTCAGTCGAATCCAACCTAGTAATAGTTTAACGAGCCCTAGGGAGGAGAAGCTCGAGTCTCATCATGGTGACGAGTCCAATGCCGTCAGGGTTTAACGAGTCCGACATAGGTAAAACTCGGAGTCTTTTTCATGTTTAGAGAGTTTGAAAAAGACACGGAAAAGAAAACTCCAGGGGGGGTCCTTTTTTGTAGATTTGTGTCTCTCGAGCCCGAAAGAGTATAAAACACTACTCGAAAGAACTGCTTGACCATTACGATCGAGGAGTACTTTTTGTGATTAGTGACCTCGACCCGAAAATTTAGAAAAGCAATCAAAATCACGTCGTTTCGTAACCAGTAACGAACCCAAAATGACAAAGGCTCGACAATATTTTCGTTTTTACACGGTTGGAAAAGAGCTTAAATCCAACCACCTCTTATTTTTTTTAACGAGTCAAAAGGAACAACTTGGCTATCGTTTCCTCTTTTAAGTCGGAAAAGAGCGTTAAAGAAGACTTTATGGATCAAGTGTACACGAAGCATGACATAACTCCACTACCTGTAGCTCTGCACAAAACACGTCAAACGTAAACCCATTCGACATAAAATGAACAATATATGTAGAAACATAGTTAAAAAACAAAATTTTAATTAACCATGTTATAAAAATGAGAAAAAACCCACATTTTTAAAATATAATTTTCTAATTTTCAAAAATTACTATAAAAGGGGGGTAATTCATTCATTTTTACCATTGGCACTGTTCATTTCACCTTGGAGCGTTTTGGAGCACCAAAGTTGGCGAGCTGATTTCGGCCCCATTCATCCACCGTTCATCTTGAAACTTCTACTAGGTAAATAGACTTCTTCCTGCGCTTCATTTCAGTATCTTTTTGGTGCATTTTGGCGTTAGATATGTTAGTTTAGATGGATTTTTGAGTCGGAGTCTGCCGCTCGGTCATCACGGGTATGCCGCTCGGGTCCGCGATGACCGAGCGCGCTTTACACATAACGCTTTCCGATCATCGCGAGAATGTGGTGTACTTCCACGATGACCGCGAGAAAATTGAACTTGTCAACTTCGCGCCATCGCGATTGTTTTAAAAATAGTCACGATGGTGACGCAAAATTATTTTTTGTGCAAATTACACATTGAATTTTGTAAATGAAGTTTTAATTCATTTTTTCTCGTCATGTAGGACATCATGGCATTTGTTTGGCAGGAACGAACACACGATGATAACAATGTGGAAGATTTTGCTAATGCTGGGTGCCAAAATGCTTTACGTGCATGCAGGTTGCTAAAATTCTTCCTTACTCCGCACCTTCGATCCCAACCCGATTTACAAGAGCTACTAATTCGTGCCTGGAATCCAACAGATGGGAAATTCATAATCCGAAGCCGAGACATCGAGTTCGATGCGACAGACATATATTTCCTGACCGGGCTATCCCGTCACGGTGAGAGGCCCATTCTAGAGGGGCAGTGACCTAAGGGTGATTCTATAGAGATGCTGATGGCACGAGTGTGCCCACAGGCACACAAAATGAGAAGCGGGAAGGTGGCAATACCGACGGTGTAAGACATGGTTCTTTGTGCAATGCTATTTATGGTGACGAGGGTAGCGGGCTCCCAAGCCCAATACGAGGCATCGAAGACCCATCTCTGGTTGGCTCTCGAGTTTCTCAATCCGACCATGTTCAACTAGGCGGAAGTAGTGATGGCCAATATGAAAAGACAACTTACCAACTACCATCGAGGAGAGATGAAACATTTTGGCTACAGGTCCATCTTAGTCCTGCTCATGCTAGAGCGGGTGTTGGTGCTGCAGTTGCAGGACATGGATTTGGATTTTCCAAGACCACGAGAGACCAGGGCCACACGGTGGGCACACGTCATGCCACGAGGAGGTGGCGGACGACCAATGTCGTGGGGGACACTATTCCGAGAGTGGCTGGAGTGTCAGACGATCTTCATTGAGGATTGGCCATATGCTAGCATGGACTTCTGCGGAGACCTTGACATGCAGCTGCCCGCTGGTGAGCAGTGGGATGATGGTGGTAAGATAATTGATCACATTATTTTTGCATTTTATTTTTTATGATGTTTTTTAGATTTTTTCATGTATATGTCCTAATGAAATATTCTATGGTATTCGCAGATGTGGGACCAGTGAGTCCTGTAGGGCTGGCACCAGAGGCATGGAGGGATGCACAGGGCATTGCAGTGCTAGCCTTGGCTCCCCTAGCTGATGATCCGGTGGAGACAATGTTCCGAAATCTTAAGGGCATGACGGCGGGGATCCCTGATTACATGGGGGTCGAGGAGGTCCCCATAGTGTTCCAGATTCACATAGTAGGAGTGGTACCCAGCATGCACCGCCTGTTGAGGCGAGTGGCATGAGTGATGGTGTGCTATAGGGAGCATAACCCACTGCAGTAGACACCCAGGTTTCATTTCCTACTGATTTTTTGAGAGACATGTGTCTCAGATGTATGGAGAACACAGACTCTATGTGGACATATACACTTATTTTTTGAGCGCCTCGGTGCGCCACACGAGGAATATGTATATATATATATAGATATATATATATATATATATATATATATATATATATATATATATATATATATATATATATATATATATATATATATATATATATATATATATATATATATATATATATACATACGTATTCCAATGGTTCATTATTGTGTTTTACATGCTTCTTATATGCTGTTTTGATTACATGTTACGCAAATGTCTGTCCAATACATGGTTTGCCAATGCATCAGTTAATGTGTTTAATCTTCTGGGAATGTGCTGATATGTGATAAAATCAAAATTTCTTTCTAACAATTTAACACGTAAATATAACCTTAAAATCCGATGGTCTCTGATGGAATATCGCCCATTGAGCTGGTGGACAACAAGCTGAGAATCCAGGTTCACAACCAATGTACGAATACTGAGATTGATAGCCTCAGTTAGTAACTCAATAACAACACTATATTCAATGACATTGTTTGTGGTACAGCCTAGACAAACACCTTGAAGGTATACTAACTCACCGTGAGGATTGTAGATCACCCATGCCGCAGAAGACAGGTTGCGGGTACTGTGGCAGGCACCATCAACGAAACCAACGTAAGGTGCATCATACATCTGCATAAGAAGCAAAAGACACAATAAGTGGCAATTATGCCTACACACCAAGCCAAAACATGAAAACACACACACACAACACACCTGCTGAAAACACACGTATGTACAAATCAGAGTGCATGAAGTTCACGCATAATATTTTTTCAAGTAAAGCCCATTTCGGGGCTTATCTAGAGGGTTCCCTTCATAATCAATCAGCTCATAGGCCCCTTTTTGAAAAAATCGCTTTACAATATAAGGCCTGTGCCACATGGGCTCGAATTTGCCTGCCCCTAGCTTATCATTTTCTTGATCATAGAGCAAGACGAAATCTCCTTCAACAAAAGAATGAGGATGGACAGTATGATCGAAGTGAGTTTTCACTCTCTTCTTCTATGCTTCAATAGCTAGAGAGGCTAGTCGACGAGTCTCGTCCAACCGCTCTAGGTAGAGAAGGCGTTCTTCTACCAGAGTAGTGTTGGGGAGTAATTCCACAGCTAATTTCAAAGAAGGGATCTCACACTCGATGGGAAGGGTAGCCTCCAGTCCATAAACGAATTTGAACAGGGTGAAACTGGTGGCATCCTTCATAGAAGTTCGGTAGGCCCATAAGGCAGAGAACAACATCAAGTGCCAGTTAGACTTGTGCATGCCAATGGTGCGTTGAAGCATCGTAACTAGGACCTTGTTGACGGCTTCTACTTGGCCATTGGCCTGAGGATAGTATGGTGTCGAGCTATCATGTCGCAAGCCTAGCTGGGTTGTTAACTCAGTCATCATATGATTACGGAAATGCTTACTGTGATCAATGACGATAGCCTGAGGGACTCTGAATCATGAGATAACATGATTAAATAAAAATTGTGCTGCTGTGTGACCGTCTTCAGATAGTGTAGGCATTGCCTCGGCCCATTTTGTGAAATAATCAACGACAGCGATGATATACCCATGCCCCCCGGCCAAGCGAGGGTTACAGGTCATATAATCAATGCCCCATTTGGCAAAAGGGCTGACAGTAATGACAGGGTGCAATGGAGCAGGAGATGATGCAGAAATGATTTCGATGTAGTTGATCTTGACAGGACTCAACGGCATCTCATCACCCCAGGATTCTATCTGATCAGCGAGGGGAAGAACCCAAGGATCAGAGCGAACATAAATCATATTAATAGGAGCAATGTTGGGAGGCGGGAGCGAAAAAACACCCATAAGGGCAGGATCTTTAAAGAGTCCAGCTCCCACACTCACATGGAATGGAAGTATGCTACACAAAAGGCACGTTGCCGTTGGAAGAGGAAGAGGTGAAGAAAGACAACTGGTCTACTGTGACGATCTTCCCCTGATGAGGGAAATGAATGACACGAAATAGAGATGAAGCCACGGCTCGCATGGCATATGTCCAGCTTCGTCCCAAAAGGAGGTTGTAAGTTAGATTGGCATCAACGACTTCAACTTCCACTTCGACCGTCTTCCCTTCCAAAGTAATAGGCAAGCGTTGGAGTATACCATAAGGGCGAGACTCTCTCCCATCAAAGGCTTCCAAGGTCGTAGGAGACTGGCTCAAAGTCGGAGAACCAATAGCCTTCCAACAAGAAACAAACATTATGCAAGTAGAAGTGCCTTCATCAATGACGGTATGATGAATCGTTTTAGAATTGATGATGACCTAGATAAGGAAGGAAATTTGGTGAGGCAGTCTTGGTATATGATTGTCTAGGTCAAAAGTGATCAAATCTGAGTCGGCCGGGTCAATGTCACCAATAGCTGATAGCAAGGACTTCCTCTGAGAGGGGCAGCTCTGGAGAAATTCTAAAGTAGACATAGCTAATGGAGCCTGGGCTAAGTCCTCAACGATGCTATAGTGTTGAGAAACACGAGCATTAGGGTTGTAAGAAGATTTTCGGAGTACACCTTTAGGAGGGGGTCATATGGTCATCTCAGTGTTGGGTCTCTCGATATGGAGGGGACTAGAACTGGATGGAGGAGCGTTAGAGGGGACCTCAGGCTCTTTCCTGGCAGGCGACGGATATCCTTTTGCCCGAGTACTAATGTGGACAGGAATCGTCCCAACCATAAAAAATTGAGAACCAAAAGGAGAAGAGGATTGGGATGGATCAGCCACCATTTTCGTTTTCTGTGAGGGAAAAGGCTCTTTGAGCACGGCAGGAGTCCCCAGGGCACCTTTCAACAAATGACTAACTTCAGATCACCTCGGGCAGTCTTTGGTATAGTGATCCTCGTCACAGATAAGTCAAGGATACTTAGGCTTGCGTTTGGTACCTTCCTCGAGCAGAGTTTAGGGGAATCCTCCTTTGGTTGATCAACTTTATTCTTTCCTTTTCCCTTCTTTTTCCCTTTCAAGGCTTTATCCGCCATGGTGGACCGGACGGTGTTAACCTCGGAAGTATTATCGGAATTGGATACAACCTGAGAAGTATTTTCATTCGGAGCATTTGACTTTTGCTTCCCAGGGTTCGCGGAAGATTTCTTAGAGGACGGATTAACAGAACCAATGATGCCATCAACAAATGGTGTTAGCAGAGCTTTGGAAGTTCCAGGTCTCGGGGCATCAGGAAAATAATCATATAGTGTACCGTACTGGGAGTAAACCAAGTCAAGGTACTGAGCACGCTCAATAGCCTACTCTTCAGTCACACATGCTCCCATAGCAATGTCCCGCACTATTGGACTGACAAATGAGATCGTAAACCAGTCGGTCAGAAGCTGATCAGGAATCCAAAACTTAATCAAACGGTGACGCTGTCTCCATTCATGGATATGATTGGAGATATGTGTAGCCGTTGTTTGTTTTAAGGATGTCAAGAGATGTGTGCCTGTTTCATATCGAATTGGCAACTGAAAATGAGTTAAAAATGCCATATCCAACGAGTTAAAATCCTGAAAAGATCTGCGAGCTAACTCAATATACGATTTAGCAGCAGAGCCAGTGAGGTTCCGTTGAAAAAGGCATAGCCGAATTGAATCATCAAGCCATGAATTTGACGAACACCATAGATGATAAGTCATGAAGTGGGCTTGGGGATCTTCTCCAGCTTTACCGTCAAACTTGGGACAATCACCGAGAATCTTAGTTGGAACCAGCAGCCAATACGGATTATGAAGAATAGGATCATTTGTCAGTTTGGACACATCCGGTAACTCCAACGTTGCTAAAAAGGGTAGTTGAGGGTTCAAGGACATCTAAGGCCGTAGGTAGGAGGTAGCACCAGAGTTCCAGCCAGCTGCTTGTTGCCCCCATTGATTTTGTCCGGATGGATTTGGCCTAGAAGGGTTCTATCCGTAGGGATTTTGTCCATAGGGGTTATAGCTATAACTGGATGGCTAACCCTGGATCTTTCCCCCAACATTCCATTGATTACCAACTTGGCCTGTAGGAGCAACATACAGTTGCTGGTAATTCTGATAAGGACTCACCTGTAGTTGTTGATAATTTTGGTACTGGGCAAATTGGGTTTTCCCTTGGGATTGCTGGAAACCATAAGGTGGTTGGGCTCCAAACTGAGCCTGGGAGCCAAGCTGTGTTTGCTAAGCAGGTTGAGATTGGGATCCAACCTGCATTTGAAGACCGGATTGGGTATGAAGCCAAAAATATCTGGTCTGTGAAACCAGATATTCCGGGTTCAATCCCCAGTGGAGTCACCAATTTGTGATGCAGGAAAGTGTTCCCTCTGCAGACAGAGGCAACCCCTCTAGCCCTAAAGTGCGTCTAGTCACAAACAAGGACAGATCAACAATAGCTTTCCTTAAATAGTCATGGTTGGAGGCCTACCTCAACTGGTGGTCAATGGAGTTCCGTTGCGCTGCTCCAGCTTCTGCTTCTTTCTCCTCAACGAGTAATCAACCTGAAATAATGGAAAGGAAATACAACAAAGCACGTAACCAGAAAACAACAATGATCTATTTACTCACAAAGTCAAGAAGTCATGAGCTATCAAGTAAATTACATACAAGACATAGGAAAACATCATTGATTGTATTAATAATGAAATAAGAGTAAGCTTACAACCAAAGTCTTGACGTCGCAAGCCTTCTTAGAGGGATCCAACCAGCATGTTCTTCAAGCATTCACTCTTTGAAGATGGATCTCCCAACATACAAGTCTCTCTCACTCATACGTTTTACACAATGTTAAGGGCACTTCACAACCTTCCACAAACTATCAACAATCCCACACTTGTCACACTCACACCAGCTACACTAACAACACTTCTCAATCCAAGAATTTACCAGCTAGCCAACTATCCAACTATAAAAAACTAGCAATGCATAGCAATGGTGAGAGTTTAAATAGGAGAAGGAGTCTCCATGAAAGGTGGAAGGGTGATCTTATCTCCAAGGAAGGTAGCAGAAATGACAGAACAGCGACACCAGAGGAGGAAAGGCGACACAAACTATGCCAACAACCAGGTCTGGAGTCATCCAGAAGGCCGACTATTGGAACAAATTCGCCCAATCTGGATCATCGCGGGTGCATAGCTGAGCTTGAGCACTGACATCGCTAGTGAGCAATGTAGCTAGTCAGATCATCATTAAAGATAATAAGTAACCTCGCGATGGAGCATGAAATCAGACCATCGCGGGAATCAGATGTACTTCTGTACTAGGAGCGCAGCTGGACTGTTCATGAGCGCCCTTCAGCACGTATATTAAGTCCACAGTCGCGATGAGGCAGATAACTTAGGAAAAGTGGGTCATTTGGCAGCACAAGAGAGCATTTGTTCAATATGAGCATGTTTGACTTGGACACATGACACAGTAGAAGGACTGGAGTGAGGGCAGTGGCAAATTACTGTGTAACAGTGAGGGGGGTACTTCCAATACTAAGAATTCTCTCATCATCATCATCACTACTCGCAACACTTGCCCCACTCTCGGAGCTCATAATCGTAGCAATCCTTGTACAGTGAACTACACCCTTCTCGGAAGTGTTGTTGTCACTGTTGGAAGCACCCTTCTTCTTATTCTTATCCTATAACGTCTTCCACTCTCTCCATGATTCCTTCTTTCTAGTTGTAGGAGAACCCTTTCTCCCCACTGACCATGTGCTCTTCTTAGGTTGTAGAGTCTCCCTCTGAATCTGCAGACTCACTCTCAAACTAGAATCCCTCTAAGTCTCTAGAACTTGTACCTTCTTCAGAAGGTGTACCTTCTTCTCAGGAACTTGTACCTGCTCCTCTGAAACCTACATTTTCACCTGCTCATACTCTTGCTTGTCCATAACCTACACCTGCTCGACCTACTTCTTTCCATTATCCATAAGATTTCTCATCAACTTGTAGAGACCATGCTCTATAACTCTGAGTACAATCCCATCTGACTTAGAGCCTCTAGGCCTGAGTCTTGACTTCCCATCCTAGAACAAGACCTCAAACCCTTTCCTCTCAATCATTGAAATGAAAATCACACTATATTTGAGTCTTGGTACAAATAGCACATCTTGGACCCGCATCATACATCCTATCTCCATCCTTAATGGCACAACACCTAGTCCTCAAATCTCCAATTGACTCTTGTTGCCCAACACCATGTGCAAATTTGAGTCCTATTCAGCTAGAGTCTCAAAAACTTCTTGTAACCATGGCATATGCTTCATCGCACCATTTTCCACATACCATCGATCCTCATTGACAATACCCTGTGAGGAATGAGAAATCATAGAAAAGTCCTCCTCTTCTAATCTCCTGGAGAGATCATCTATCTTTGCTGAAGTGGCAACACCAGTAGCCTACTTTTCTTTCTTCTTCTCATCATTTCCCTTCTTCTTCATCGGACATCTTGACGAAAAATGACCCATCTTACCACAATTGAAACACTTGACTTTAATCATGTCCTTCTTTTGCTTACCCTTCATCTGTAGAAAATCTGATGGTAGGTTAACCTGATAATGCAATATAAATCAAAGAAGAATACTATAACCAACTTCTACTATCAATTTGTAGAAGCTTTAATATCGATCTGAATAATATAACTAGAAGAAGAAGAATCAATGGCACAATACACATGAAAATACTTTGGGGAAAGCCTTAGCTAAAAACCCCACTATCTGCATTATCATACAAGGTGGAAATACATAGGAGTTATACAAAGCCTTAGCTCTCATGGCTAGCTATCTCTCATTACAATCCTCACAGATGCTCACAGGAAATCTTGGCTTCTCTCAAGCCTTCCTCTCTACCCTCCAAGCTCCTATTTCCTTGCGTTGTTCCTCTGGTATGATTCTACTGTTACCAAGTGGAACACTCTCTCACACACTGTCAAAACTACGCAATCCTCAAGGAATGATACCTTGACTGCATGCATGAATTTTGTTTATAAGAAAACACATGCAACTAATATTACATTGTCCTTGACTTTAATCTCAATTGTGTCTTTCTCAGAATAGACATGCATGAGTTTCTGATGAGAGAATATTTAGTTAACTGGAGTAGCACTAGTTGAGTGCATGCATGCATCAACTGACTGTTAACTCTCTATTAGTTCCTCAAACAGTTTGGAACTAATTTAACTGGACTTAAATCAGTAAATTGAGTTAACTAATTACAACTCAAATATAACTCAATCTTATCTCCTTAATTTAAGGCTTATCTCCTTAATTTAAGGGATAACTCTTGCATGACTTCAGAAAGACTTCTAACTTGAATTTCTCCAACTAATTAATTCAAATCGAATTAATTAATTATTTCCAAGTAGCTGTTAAGAATAAATTCAATTTTAATTCAAAATTTAATTCAAGGACAAATTAAATTGGAATATTCTCGTTGCCATATTTCAACACTCCCTCTTAACAAGAAAGGGATTATCTGCCACCCCGATCCTGTCTCTATGGAACTCGAATTTACACTTTGACAATGCCTTTGTCAAAATGTCAGCATCTTTCTCCTCTGTCGAAATATACTGCAGCAACATGATCCTCCCATCATCAGCATCTTGCTTTACCTCGTAAAGCCAACAAGAACTCACAACTGACTTGTTCTCCGGTCTCGGAACCATGTCCCAAACATTGTTACGAACTATGGAATCATACTCCTCCACCATAGCATCAACCCAAATCAGCTGTTGCACTACTTCTTCAAAGGAAGATGGCTCAGTCTCAACACATTCCCCAGCAAGGGACATGTATCTAGTGTACCTCTCAAGTGACCTCCTCTGTCTTCACTGAGAAGATGGTGCTCCCACATTCTCTCTCGCATCCTCCAACAATCTGTTAGCTTCTCTTTTGTGCTTCCATCGATCTCTAGAAGACTCTTCTTGGGTGGATGTCTCCACTCCTAGAACCTCTGCATGTGGCTACTCTGCATCAGTCTGAGGCTCCTCCTCCTTAGGAACCAACAATTCCTCCATAGCCTGTAGTTGTAGCTCCCTCTCAAGGGAAACTCGCATGGCCTTCTGCTCATCAAACTTGACATCTATGCGAACCACTGTCCTCCGACTGGCAAGCAAGTACACCCGATAGTTGTGTGGTGTATCAGTGTACCCCACAAATATCCCCAACTCTGTTGTCGGCTCAAGCTTCTTCCGTGCATCCTTTGTCACATGGCAATATACCGATGAGCCAAATATCTTGAGTGACACACATCTGGTCTCTTGTCGGAGAAATCTTCCTCTGGTGTCTTCATCCCAAGTATGTGATGCAAGGTTCTATTATGCAAATAGACCGCTGTGTTGCATGCCTCAGCTCACAAGTGAAGTGGTATGCCTTGGTCATACAAGATCGCCCATGCTGCCCCTACAATAATTCTGTTCTTCCTCTCGACCACCCCATTCTGCTGTGGGTTATGAGGTGTCGTCAACTCTCGTTTAATTCCTTTCGTTGCACAGAAGTCCTTAAATTCTTGAGAGACATATTCTCCACCATTGTCACTTCTCAAGGCCTTGATCTTCTTCCCTGACTCTTTCTCCACCAAAGCTTTGAACTCACAAAACTTTGTGAAGGTTTGGTCCTTCTTCTGCATGAAATAAATCTAGCATTTACAAGAATAGTCATCAATGAAAATCACATAATACCATTGCTTCATTGTGGATGCCATCGAGAATGGTCCACACACATTAGTATGAACTCTCTCTAAGATAGCCTTTGCTCGACTGTCTCGATAATGAAAGGAAGACTTGGTGTACTTTCCCAAGGTAAAACCTTTGCATGTGTCAACTTGCTCAAGTTTACCTTTGGGAAGTCCTGTACATATCTGTTGCATTATCTTCAAATCCCCATGATGCAAATGGCCCAACTGCCTATTCCACAACTCACCAATGTCTTGGCTTTGCACCAATTCTACTTTCGTACTCAATGCTACACAATCATCTACCTCTAGTTTATAGAGATTCTTTACCTGAATCCCTATCCTCTTGGTCTGACCCGTGGCTATTTGTCTTAGGAATGCCTTTCCTTTACTAAAGACAACATCATAGCCTTTGTCCTCCAACATCGCAACCAATACCAAATTCTTCTTCAGTCTAGGTACATACTTCACACCTGTCAAGGTGAGCTCCCTCTGAAAAGAAACCGTGCCCACTCCTGAAACACTATACCTTCTGTCGTCACCCATCTCTATGGGCATCTTGAGGTCTTTCTCCTCCAAGGCACTGAATAAATTTTTATCACCGGCCATGTCAAATGAGGCTCCACTGTTAAGATACCAGACACAACCCATCATCGATGACACCATGCATGCGATGAGGGTAAAGTCCATTTCGAAATGAGAGGCTAATGCCTCACCTTCCAATCCTTCCGAGGATCTCTTCTTGGACTTCTTCAATGGGCAATTAGTCACATAATGTCCCATATCATGACAATTACAACATCTCACTTTAGACATGTCACCCTTCTTCCCTCTATGAGAAGAATTTTATTTTAAATGGGAAGCCTTCCCCTTCCCTTTCCTTGCCTTACTTGCTAAGGCCATATTTTCTTCATCGTCATTATTGGATGAAGAACCATCTCACATGCTCCTCCTGATCTCCTCCTCCATAAGATCCGACCATAGTCATTCCCAATCCGACAGTTTCTCCCTTCCGTTCACAGAGTCCCGATAGCTATTCCAACTCTTTGGAAGGCCAATGAGAGCGAGGCTCACCATATCATCATCGGCAATAGTTATTCCCACACTACCAAGCTCATCTCTACAGGTGGTTAGCTTGTTTAGATATGTGGAAATAGTATCATCCTTCTCCATCTTGATTCTTCGAAGCTTATCCTTGAGCGCCAATTTCCTCTCGTCACTACTGTTCTGGTAGAGGTCCTTCAATGTCTTCCACATTGAAAATGGAGTATCCTTCCCATGGAGACTCGATACAATATGGTATTGAACTCCCTCAAGGATGATCCATCTCGGCTTCGCCATACACTTCTTCCACTCAACCAACTCTTGTGCATTAGTTGAAGCTGGCTTAGGGATTTCTTGATCAATGAATTCCTTCAAGCCATTGTCTTCTAATACAGCCTCCATTCTATCTATGCAATTCAAGCTACCTTCCAAGGCATACTTGAGTCTCAAGCCATAGAATGCCATTGGCCAACCTTGAAACTTCAAACTTCAATCCCGAACTTCAAACTTCGAATTCTATTCTCAGTATACTGTTCACAACTCTGATACCATGTAGAATAATTTCTACAAATCCAACTCTGATACCATATAGAAAATTTGATGGTATGTTAACCCGATAATGCAATATAAATCAAAGGAGAATACTATAACCTACTTCTACTATCAATTTGCGGAAGCTTAATGATCAAGCTGAACAATATAACCAGAAGAAGAAGAATCAATGGCACAATACACATGACAATAATTTTGGGAAAGCCTCAACTAAAAACCCCACTATTTGTATTATCATACAAGGTGGAAATACATAGGAATTATACAAAGCCTTAGCTCTCACAGCTAGCCAGCTCTCAGTACAATCCTCACAGATGCTCATAGGCAATATTAGCTTCTCTGAAGCCTTCCTCTCTGCCCTCCAAGTTCCTATTTCCTTGCATTGTTCCTCTAGGATGATTCTCCTGTTACTAATTGGAACACTCTCTCTCACACTATCAGAACTATGCAATCCTCAAGGAATGATACCTTGACTGCATGCATGAGTTTTCTTTATAAGAAAACACATGCAATGGATAGTACACTATCCTTGACTTTAATCTCAACTGGGTCTTTCTCAGAATAGACATGCATGAGTTTCTGATGAAGGAATCTTCAGTTAACTGGAGTAGCACTAGTTGAGTGCATGCTTGCATCAACTGACTGTTAACTCTCTATTAGTTCCTTAAATAGTTTGGAACTAATTTAACTGGACTTAACTCAGTAAACTGAGTTAACTAATTACAACTCAAATATAACTCAATCTTATCTCCTTAATTTAAGGCTTTTCTCCTTAATTTAAGGGATAACTCTTTCATGACCTCAGAAAGACTTCTAACTTGAATTTATCCAATGAATTAATTCAAATTGGATTATTTAATTATTTCCAAGTGGTTGTTAAGACTAAATTCGATTTTAATTCACAATTTAATTCAAGGAAAAATTAAATTGGAATATTCTTGTTGCCATATTTCAACATCATTCGTGATGTAAGTGTCATGTCATCATCTGAAACCTTCTTCTTTAGATGAAGACCTCGTCTCACAACTCTTCCTGAATGAAGTCATCCCACATCCTATCCTAGTCTAACATCTTATCCCTGGCAACGATTCCTTTGATGAAGGGCTTCCAATCCTCAGTGAACCCTTTCAAGGCAATACTTACCATATCTCCATCTGAGGTAGACACACTGATGGTAGCAAGCTCATCTTTGACTTGAGAGAATCTCGTTAGATACGAGGTCACGCTTTCACCCTTTATAATCTTGGTGGACTTCAACTTATCCTTTGATACCGTTACTTGGTTCTCATTCTTATTCGGGAACAAATTTTGAATATTCTTCCACATCTCATGTGCATTTTTCTTCTTGGATAAATGAGGCATTAGGGAATCCTTCACAACATGTAGTATGATCAATCTTACCCTCGCATCCAAATATTCATATATTTCCAACTCCTTAGGGTCGGTTGGCTTCTTGATCTCTTTCTCGACAAACTCCCGAAGTATGTTGACCTATAAGACCAACTTGATTCTTTCCTTCCAAGGGCTATATTTGGAAAACCCTCCAACCTATCCTCATATCAAAGACCTTCCTGCAACTTCGACATTGTAGTGAACCCTTCACTCACAATGTGACCAACTCCCAATCGCGTTGTACTTCACTGCACACAACTCTGATTTACTTACTTCCAAAGTAGCTCAGACATGCTCTGATACCATGTTTAATTTCCACAACCTTGGGTCTAGGTTAATGTCTTACAATCACCTACACTACCAAACCAAGAATTTCAACCATAAACTACTTTTCATAGCAGAAATATAAAGCAGTAAATCACATATGCACAAATATACACAATTTTTAACAAAATTGTACAATATGTACAATCCTAATCTTCATTATATTAAACCAAATCTAAATAATGTAATAGCCTATGGTTCACAATATACAATGACAAACTTCGTTGTGCTGTCATGTCGGTCCTTCGCTCCCATACTACTCACTAGTAGTGCCTTAATCCATCAAGGTTATTACACATCGAAACTCCAAGAGGGTTTCCTCCTAAAACTGCTACAAGTCACTTTTGTTGCATGTATATGGGCTCATCATACTTATCTCTAGGCTAGCCAATACCTAAGATTCAATATACCTTCTAGTAGCCTCTTTTTTCCATCAAAGAGCTACACATAAGGCTGCAATACTTCACCCAATCACACATAAATAATGTCCTTCTTGTCTGCTGCTCTAGGGCTACTTTGGGTAGCCAACACACTGCCCTCTAATCAGATCAATGGTAACCAATCACGTCACTAAGGGATCTTCTCCGATGAAGACATACGGTCACCCAATCACGTCTTCAAATTGGCTCCCACATGCTGCAATGTAAACTGATCCAAATCTAGTCACCAAACTGTTACCCAACACAAGTTCAACTTTTGCAACAATTCTATTTTTTTGTTGTCATCATGATGACTAGTTAGGGCACCAAACACTACTATAACATCCCTGCAACAGTTATCAAAACAACCTTTAATCTTTGCAGTATTACCTCATAGGACTGCTCCTTGGTTATGTTTTTGATCTAGGCATATAGAATCCCTCAAAAGCCCTGTGCAACCCTTCACTGTGGTGTTATGGCCTACATCCTAACACATAATATTCTTGTAGCTTCCAGGTAGCATAAACCTTGTTCCTTGTCCCTCCAACAATGCCCCAACAGACTTGTTCCTTATCTCCACTAACTCAGCCCTCCTATAAGAAGAAAATAGCCCCAGGCAGCCACACAAGGATTCCCAAATAGTCCCTTAACTCCTCGCTGGTTTTCTTATATTCCTGCGTCCAAATAGTAGTAACCCTCCACATTTCCATGCTAGAATGTCTCCTATCTGCAGCCCAATCAAAGGAAGGTATGTCGAATTTCTCAAGCTCTCTTTCTGCCTTGCGTTGGACAAGATGGATGCTTAAATGACTCCAATAAACCTCATGTTTATACACAAAATGAGGGCTCCAGGAATTCATGAAGAGACCCATCTATTGGACGAATTTTACATGAAGCCTACATGACTTCAAAACCAATAATTACTAGTCAACTTCAAAAATTCATAACTTTGTTTCTAGAACTTTGATTTGAGTGATGTTTCGAGCGTTGGAATTGGTTCACCAAGATCTATCACCTCAAATTTTCCCAAACTCAAATTCATCATAGTTTTGACCCGAATCCGTATGGATGTAAAACCCCAGACTTGGGTTCCAAGCCCACAAGTTGCTCTTGTGGTGCTTTTCCCTCCAAACCCTGAACCCTAGGGCTTGGAGTACCTCCCAAGCTACACAAATCAACATGGATTCCTTGTTTTATTTTGTCTTGGTTTATCCCATGAGTTCCCATATTCATTCTTGGAATATGGCTTGGGGGTGATTAGCTAAAAGAAACATTTTGTTAAGCTCAATCTATGGTTGGGTGCTACATGGAATTCCCTGACTTGGTTGGCTTTTGAATATGTTAATAGAAGTCATTTTCCCTATTGTGATATAAGAGAATTTGTACTTGTTATTGTTTCTATTTGATGGTTGGTTTTTCATGGTTAATATTCTGGTTAAATGTTGGTTATAAGCATGGTTCTTTGATGTGCTCTAGCTATGGCTTTTGTTCATTATTTGATAAGTATTTGAATGGTTGATGAATGCATGGTCTAACAAATGTTGTTGCATATACCTAAGATGGCATTAGAACTTCTTGGATATTCCCAATTTAAGTTCAAATATTCATGATCAAATATGCATTCATGACCTATAACTTATACGTTGACCATATTTTTGACGAAATGTCTAATGTGTACTGGGAAGTCTAGGTCAAGTTCTTACTTCAAGTTTGAATGTTTGGTATTGTTATCATATCAATCATTATTCTGGAAAGTTACAAGAAGTTTTGGGCAATGGTCTAGAGGCTTGCCTATAAAAGTTGTATAGATATCACAACCTCGTGTAGAGAACAACAGATCTTTTGGCCATAACCTCATGCAAGCAAGCTTATGAGTGTGGTTGGAGCCTCATAACCACATAGATGCAGTGTTATGGGTGCGGTTTGGGAGTTTCTCGTGAGAAAAAGAGTTATAGCTTAGGGATTGATAACCGAAGGTGGTTGTCAATATCCTCAGTGGTTTGTAGTCCCTAAGGGAGGTCAGAAAGTTGTAGGTTAGAAGGCCCCACTTCCATAACTAGAAATTGGAGGTTGTGTCATGTCATAGTAGCACTCAACTCACATTTACCCTAGAGAGTTTGTAAAAGCAAGTAATTGTGTGTGGGTTGTTTACATAATTATCATGACTTTATTGGTGTTAATATCAACAATCATACCCATCTTAGAGCAACAATCATGGATAATTTTAAGTTGCTTGTCGAGATCCTCATGGCTTATGGCTAGAAGAATGATATCGTCAACATAACAGAGAAGAGTAATGACCATACTAACAATTTTTGGGCCATTGTGTCTTGCAGCTTCCAAACACTCTTCTAGCTTATCGATGTAAATGCCAAAAAAGGTTAGGGGATAGGGGACACCCTTTCTTAACGTTGATATTTTAATTTATTTATACCAACCCTTGGTTGTCTTAATCGTGGTGATAATATTCTCGTATATCTGAATCACAACAACCCTGAACTCGAGAGGAACCATTATATCTTTGATTTTTTCACTCTAAAAGAGGTTTGCACCTCAACATATTTGATCCCTCCTAGCGCTTGCTAGATCTGTGGGTAAGATGGATCTATAATGGTGACTATAATTCAATGTCCATCTTAAGTAAGATAATTACATCGATAGGAACATTCTATAGCCCATAATGAGGGATATGTGCAATTCCTTTTGTTCTCAACATGGAGTTAAAATATATACCTTATAAAATAAAAATAAAGTATTCATTAAATAAAAAACCAATGTCAGCTTTAACCAGAAAGAAAACTAAACATACATATTTGGTTGATATTAATTATTAAAAGAATTATACAACATCAAGAATCTTAGTCTCATTATGTTCTCTAGGTTCATTGTTCTCCTGAGCCTCACTTTTCTCATTAAGTTTGTTGTTCTGTATAAGAGTTGTGCTATCTAAAATTTGTGTTTCTCTATAAACAATATTGGTGCAAATTGAGTGAAACATATATATAACACTTTGTTTTTTGTTCTTATCCTAAGTCAATATCTCAGGCTATATTGTGCACAATTTATATGACAATAGTTGTTATTTGATTGAGATTGATGAAATAAATGAAGTTGAAATTAACAGATATGTATACAAAATTAATCTCAATATAAACCTATTGTCCACTAGTATTAACATGTTAAACCTGAAAGTGATGTTTTGTTTACAATTAGAAAAATATTTTTTTGCAATATGTGAATCCTAGTTGTCTTAAGTGTTATAATTGGTTAGAAAAGGTGTATTTTCCTATTATTTAGGAGGTGGTTAGATCTAGTTGGTTTGAGAGATATTTGATCAACTAGACGCTTCCTATATTGGTGTGTGGTTGAAATATTTTCCCAAATATTTTATTGTGTGATCAAGATAGTTTCTCTATCTTGAGAAATAATGCTCGTATTTATATGTGTAACATTATTTTATTAATTGATTAAGAGTGTACTCATGAATTTCTATGTTTTTATCAAAGTGATTTTGGGCCTCACTCCCTCACTAGAGGGACTATATAAATGGATCATAGATTGTGTGTTGTGAGTGTTTTGTTAGTTCATAAAATATATAGAAAGATGAGTTATTTCCTGGTTATTTCTGTGAAGAGGAAACAACCATTTAGAGAAGACTCACCACCTGGAAGGAGCAACATAAGAGCCAAAGTGCACAATGGAGTTGAGGACAGAGGAGAAACTAATTCCTGATTTCATGAAGTGTAGTGCATTTACTATGGGTCCAATTCATTTCATAATGCTAAGAAAAGCAGAGCTAGATCAAGGAGCATGCTCACAAGGCATATTTGGGTGCATGCTCAAGGGTGCTACTCTCATTTTGATAAAGTTAGGATACCAGGACTGGGATGCATGCACATGCTCTTCTTTGAGCTATGTTAGATGTCATGGATCATCCCTATGGTGAATTATGCATGGTTTGAAGTGGTGAGACATCAGATTTGAAGTCAACAAGTGTGGGTTCATATGGAGTGGCACCATAAAATATTGGGCTATTAAATGGTGAATGTAGATACCTTATAGATATGTTCATTGGATTAGATAGAGTGAATATGGGAAAGGTTATGATGCAAAGACTCTTAAGTAGTTCTATCATGGAAGGGAAATATGGTAGCATTATCCATTAACTATAAGAGTGATAGAGTAGATGAGATGGACCTTATAGAGGATGAGAGGAGAAATGAATCATTTGTATAGAGATCCACTCTCAATATCAATTGATAACATCAAATGAGATATGTGGAATGTGATGCAAGAGGTATTTCCTTTAAAGTGGAAGTAATGTGGACGAGGAAGACTCTATGAAAAAAAAGGAAGGTCATGGGAAATTAAACAGAATTCATGTGGATTCTTGACAATGTATGCGGAGAATTAGAGGAGGGAATAGTGAATGGGGATAAGGGTACACTATCGACAAGTGGTTTATTAATTTTCATTGAATCCTTATAAAATACTTTAACGGATGTATAATCCTCTATCAAAGTGTGTGTCATTTAATCAATTGATTTGATTCTCAAACCCTCATAGGATTCGATCCGAGGAGATGTAACAACATAGGTTTTGGGAAAATTTGGATAAGTAAACTTAAGAGACAAACATATGTGTTTGAAACTCAGTGTCCCTCATTTGATTGAGGGCATATATTGTTTCTGTATTGATCATTGCTCATGTAATAATAAAATTAGAGGAATTGTTTTCTAGAATTCATTATTAACACTGCAGACATGGAAAATGTATGTGATGGCATGATATTGGTTGTTCAACATACTCATCATTGTCCAGTGTGTGGCCAACTTAATGAGCTAGTATAATATAGCACGTGATGAAGTTAGAGCATGTCAGGAAGATCAAGGCCACACTTAACCATCTGATCATGGCTTCCAAATGCACAAATGATGTGTAACTAATGATATACATGTTTTTCATCATGAAACCAATGTTTTGTAGGTGTCTTTATTGAAAGCATGGTTAATTTTTTGGATCGTTGCTTATGCATGCTTTGTTTCTTGGTGTATACCTATGATAGTAGAGGTGAAAATGCTTTGGATTTATTAAATTAAGCATATCGAGACTCATGACCTTGATATGGTAGTAATGTTATTTTGTTAGAATTCACAACTCTAACAAATGATAGTGGAAGTATGAAATTCCAAGATAAAGATTGAATATAGATGCAAAATATACAAGAAACTACTGTAGATGGTACCCACGTATCTCGATAGAAGGATTTCCTTTTATATGAAAACTAATAATCTATTGTTTACGAGAATAAATCACAAGTGAAGACAAAGAAAAGTAGATGACAGTTCTTGTGTAAGCATTATGGCAATAGAGAATTTTGGTTATGGTAGTTGTAACACCCTCCTCCCACATTTACCCAACTTAACTGGGTTGTTGGGGTACATGTGACAAGAGGATAATACAATTTGATTCAACTCCCCATGTAAAGTTAAGGAAGTGGAACCGACGAAACACATACAACTTGACCTTCTACACCTACAACAAAACCCCCAAGAGCCATCCATCCCATCCAGGTGACTAGCCTCTAAGACAAACTAAAATTTCACTACCTTAGAGCCTTTATCATTCCCATGACATGGGCATGCATGTGACTAGGGCCCTCCAATTTCTCTCACAGCATGGGCATGCAAGTGACTGGGGTAATTTGCAACTAGTTTTGAGCCAGTGACCCCAGATTCTGTGCCATTTTTTCAGGGCCAGGACTCAGGCCACTGCCCAGAACTCCATGAAACTTTTAGGAATGAAAAGTAACATCGAAAAAATGATGCAAATGAAAATACTTGAACAAATTTGGTTGGACCCCTACTAGCCATGACAGGTATTTCGTCAAACATGTCACAAATGTGCATTCTACAGGTCATAACAATAAAGTTGAGCATAGGAGTCTCAGACTTATCTAAGAATCGCTAAGAATCATTGATGCCTTATCACATTAGTTGCATTATCATATATTAGGTCATATATTCATTGTACATTCATTTACAAATCAAAACATGATGATAGTCATACATCATAATTGTCATAAAACATGTTCATAAATAGCATATAACCAACAGAAATAACAAGGATATAACAACCATAAATGCCTCTTATGAACTAGTACATTTTCTCATAAAATACCAAGGAGAAATAGTTCTTATTAATGAATGAATATGCGAACCAGGTTTGGGACTTCCACATACCACCTGAACATAGATTGGTTGAACCAAAACTTTCTTTCGTCCAATCACCCATGTGCCATATTCCAAGCATGAATGTGGGACTCATAATCAAAACTCAACCAGGGCTTCCCAAGGCTACACCAACTCACCCTCATCAATAGAACCAGGCTTTATTGCAATCCTCACCAAATCACTAGGCCAAAATAATAAACATACAATATCAGGCTTTACCACAATCCTTACCAAATCACTAGGTCGAAAGAATAAACATACAATACCAGGCTTTACTGCAATCCTTGTCAGATCACTAGGCCAAAAACAAGCACGGATGCCACCAAATTTTTCCACCTACACTGTGAGGAATTTTCTTCTCTCCTAGTATCTAGGCTTTACCGTATATCTTGACATTCTAGTCAAGGATTCATAGGCCTAATCGAGACACTAGTCTATGGGATTTACCACAATCCACACTAGATCACTAGGCCATAACTGAGACTCCACCCTCTAGTCTTTACCATATACCCCATCCCAGGATTCTTATGCCCGATGGAGAGAACCCAACTATAGTCTTTATCGTATATCCTTCCATTCACCAATCGAGGTTTCCTAGGCCCATTGAGGTAACACAAAATTTGGCTTTACCTCAACCCACAGTCTGGTTCAAGGGTCACTAGTTTGTGGCTTTACTACAATCCATAGTCTAGTTCAAGGATCACTAGGCCATGTGTTCTTCCTTTCATATATCCACCTCACTCAGCTTCGAATCCATTCGCCAATCCAGCTCAACCAAAAACATGAGAACCCATCACACCATGGCTATCCGGAAATGGAAAGGCAAGGTTGAAGAACATTGTGACACCTAGAAAATCCCATGCCCATGATATAAAAATAACCAACAACACACATGCATAACCATGCATACCAAAACTAACAAGGAAAATCACACGTGCAAATCAATACTTGCAAATAATCCCATTGTAGTTGCTTTATCCTACTCTTCCTTGCTTGATCTTGGCTTCCCTTTTCCTTATTTTCTATAATTGATCTAATGCTAGAGTGATCCAAGAAAACTCTAAGTGTCCAAGAGTGAGAGAGAGAGAGAGAATAGAGAGAGAGAGATCAAAAATTGAACTGTCAAAAGGTACCAACTAATTCTCATAAGCCTTTTTATTAATGAGGCCTCTATTTTCTTCAATTTTCCATTATTTTCCTTCATTTTCCTCCTCATATGCAACTTGGGGCCTTTCACCTTCCTTTTCTCCTAATTTCCATAATTTTCATAAATAAATTGCCAAAAATGTCATTTTTCCTTTCCAAAGCCTTTGCCATTACCTTTTCCAATTTCCTTAATAAATCAAATGAACACCCACACTAGGATATCTTGCCCAACATTCATATCGGAATAAGTGTCCCATAACCGTGGTTATTATTTTTCCTTTATTAACTTTATTTACATGGAATTCTCACCATGGCAGTTATAGAACCCTCCCCCTTAGGGGAACACCGTCCTTGGTATTCAATGACACCTACAACCAACAAAACTGTTGTAAGCAAAACATACTTCCCATGGATATTTATAACTTAGATCATTGCAGCATTTACAATGATCAACCTGTTGGGAAAAAACCAACATGACACATAACAACATGACAAATATAATGACATGACACCCATACCACTTATTAGAGCTTTATAACACGACTCATGGTGGTATTTACATACATATGCACATATACCAAAACATCACACCAAAACATATACCAAAAACATTTTCTCAACCAGTGAATAAAAAAGGATACATAGCCCACATCTGATCTGCCATCTCCCATGTAGCTTCATAAGGCCCAAAGTGCTTCCACTGGACTTTAACCTACTCGATTGCTCGGTTCTTGAGCATGAGAATATTTCTCTCCAATATACACTGAGGTTCCAGTTGGAATTCTCCATCTAGCTCCACCTGCAATACAGACCAGTAAATCACATGATAAGCGTTTTTAACATATTTCTTAAGCAATGACACACAGAAAACATCATGGACTTTCATTGTTGGAGGTAGTGCAAGTCGATAGGCTATTGGTCCAATCCTTTCAAGAATCTTGAAATGTCCACAAAATCGAGGTGCCATCTTGGAACATGACCCAATCCATAAGGATCTCTTCTCGGGATTGATACTTAAGTACACTTGTTCCCCAACCTAAAACTCCTTAAAAAACCTATTCTGGCCAGTGTAACATTTCTATCTATCCTATGTTGTCTTCATATTCTTCTTTATTACCTGCATTCTTGTTCCATTTCTACCAACATGTCTAGTCCAATCAAGACCCTGTTAACTGGATCACTCCAATTGATGGGAGTATCACAACTCCACCCATACAATGCCTCAAATGGACTCATTCTCAGAGATTCATGATACCCATTGTTGTAAGCGAACTCAACCAGTGGAAGATACTCTTCCCACTTCCATTGTTGATGCATCAGAACAGCCTCAACAGATCCTCCAATATCTTGTTGACCCTCTGTGTCAATCCATCTATGGATGATAAGTTGTACTGAAGGCCAACTCTGTCCCTAAACCTGCAAACATCTCCTTCCAAAACTTGGAAGTGAACTTAGCATCCATGTTTGACACAGTCATCTTTGGAACACCATGAAATTTGACCACATCTCCGATGAAGACCTGTGCTACATCACTAGCTGAATAAGTAGAATTCATTGGATTGAAGTGTGTTACCTATGTCAACATGTCCACCACAACCATGATGGAATCATGATGTCTAGATGTCCTCGCCAAATCTGTGATGAAATCCATGGAAATGACCTCCCATTTCCACTTTGGAATCACAATTGGTTGTAGTAGTCCACTTGGATGCTTACATTCTTCCTTTACCTACTAATCGTCCAAGCATCTAGCCACAAAATTTGCCACATCCTTATTTAGATTCAGTCAATAATAAAACTTATTCATTTTTTTCAATGTCTTTTGGTATACCGGTGAACTGAATACAAATTAGCATGAAATTTCCTCAAGATCAACTTCTTGAGTCACTGTTTCCTAGTACATATATCATGTCCCTAAATTTTATCAAGCCATTTGTTGTAAGACAATAGTCCACATCCTAATTACCTATACCCTATTGTAACCTTTGCATAAGTTCCATGTACCTGTCATCCTACTGACCTGCCTGTAAGATTCGATCATGTAAGTCGGTGCCATAAGAACTCGTAGTTGCTATATGATTCACATGTATCCGCCTGCTAAGAGAATTTGCAACCCTGTTCTCCTTACCCTTGATGTACCTGATCTCAAAATCAAACTCACTGATCATGGCCAACTAGCTAGCTTTCCTGGAATTTAGGTTTTGCTAATTGAACATGTATCTCAACCCACTGTGATCACTCATCAAGAAAAACCTCCTTCCAAGAAGATAGTGCCTCCACATCTTGTTATGTGGAATTTTGCATCTATGAATAAATACAATTTCCCTAGGTGGGTAGCTACACCCAGAAAAACTTATTTAAAGCGTTTATCCTTTTTCTATAGAAGATAAATAAGACAAAGGGACCTGCTTGTTATCTTTTGCATTCCCTTTGTCTCCTTTGTATTGCTCTCATCACTCCTTCTCGAACTTAATCTGGTCGACAAGTACCTGCAATCATAAATAGAGGAAGAAAACCAATCAAAGAAAGAGATCTATCTACTATAAGAAAATGGAATCGAAAGCACTTACACATATAATCATCAAACCTAAAGACAAGAATATGGGAAAAGGTGTAAATAGCTTTATTAAGTAGAAGGAAGAGTTACAACCATGAATTCTGATCCAATGCCACTCCTCCAACTTGAGTTCCATCCAACATGACATCAAAAGCACAACACTTCGGCAGCATAACAATACTTTCTTACAATTTCAAACCTCACACCAACAGTATCTCCTTACAAATTATCAAAGTATAGCCCCTGATCACTTAGATGAGTGCTCAATTTATAGGAAAATGGAGGTAGTTTGGTCATAAATGAGGGTATTGAATGGCCTTCCAAACTTAGAGTTAGTTTCCATTTAGGAAGGGATGAGAGGATAGAAAGTTACTTAACTCATTCCCTATCCAATTTTGAGCTCATAGGAGATGATAAGTGTGGGAATCTTCTAGAATGCTCCAAAAGATAAGAATATTCCTAGAACCCTATGAAGAATTCGCTCAATCTCGCCCACCGTAAGTCAAAGTGGGCCTAGGTGCAGTGAAATGCACCCTTACATGGGCCTACCTGCACTGAAGTGCATTTACCCTTGACCTAGGTTGCACTGGTCCCTCAAGGAGGAATTTCTGGAGGGCTTCAGGCCAGGAAACTTTTAGGGAAGGAGGCATTCAAAGTGATGACTTGTATAGGGCATGTAGCAACTGGATTAGGGTTTGATGAGCCCTAATAGTACTGATCCGGAGTTGGGAGTGATGTGCCCAAATGGATCTGTAACAACTGCCCCCTAAATCATGAGGTCAAAAATGATAATGTCGAGTGATATGCTTTACGATGTGATGAGGAGGAACTGAAGCGAATGGTGTCCTACATCAATTATAATACATAATATCATGATATTTTGGATTTTTCATGAATCATTGAGGGAAGGCATACCCATGCTCATCATATAAACTTTTCATTACATGTACATAAATCAGATAGTCGTCTAGAGATATAGACCCATGATAGGATGACCATCTGTGTAAAGCCATCGTACAAATGATTTAGTATTCTCCTGAAATCGCATCCTGGATGGATGAAACTAGATCTAGGGTCTTCTATCTCATTCAATCATTCGCTCAAGTACAAGTCTAACCATGTGAATATATGATCTGAAGTTGAACATGAGAAGACACCCTCTGATTACCATCCAATGATGTAAGTTGTTAATAGATAGGAGAGAAATCACCGATAATGATAATGATCCTCAAGGTATTGCAGTACATTCTACATGGTGCGAATATATGTTTTTATGTCAAACACCATACAAAGTCTTTCAGTCGAAGGCCAATGATGTCAACCTATCGTCGGAAGCGAGAAACCCACCATTGATGTATGCAAGCATCAAGGTACTGGAAGGGTGTTTCTAAGTCAACTTCTTGGATAATATTATGATGTCGACAAGACGAAACAAGTGTAAATATTTTTGGAGACAGAATGCGTCTGATAACTCAAGGTTCAGGAATGGTAGTCATGAAAATGAAGGTTTATGAGAATTGCAAAGGATGAATTTTACTGAGTGACTTCTCTTGAAAATATTGGTGACACTGAATGAACTGGCATTATTGACCCAAAACCAAAGTAATGGATGGTGTGATAGACCATAGGTATGATAACCATTAAGTAGATAACCCAACTCAAATAGTCTGAATGAATTGGCAGCATTGACCCAAAACAAAAGTGATGGATGGTGTGATAGACCATAGGTATGATAACCATCAAGTAGATAACCCAACCCAAATAGTCATAGTGATGAAGTGAAAGTGTCATGTTCAAGTGAGACCTGCTACCATAAAGTGGTTTACCCCTTTTCCATTTTCCCCAGTCATTTCTGACCAATACCTCTTTATTTTTTTATCAAGCTTGAGGAGGATAACATATGCTTGTTGTATAATTCCACCCTTCGGGTGAATCCATTGCTATGATATGTTTTAACGAGTCTAGCGAAGGTGAAACTTGTTCTTGTCATAATGGACACGTTTGTCACTATTTGATGTTTTAACAAGTTTAACGACAATGATAACTCAGTCCTTTTCATGTTTAGAGAGTTTGAAAAGGGACAAAAAGAAAACTCCACAAGTTCTTTTTCATATATTTGTCTCTCAAGTCTGAAAAGAGATTAACCTTTCCCTATAGAAGATAAATAAGACAAGGGACCTATTTGTTATCTTTTGTTTCCCTTTCTCTCCTTTGAATAGCTCCTATCACTCCTCGAACTGAATCCACTCGATAAGCACCTGCTATCATAAACAATGGAAAAAAAGAAATCAAAGCAAGAGATCTATCTACTATAAGCAAATGGAATTGAAAGAATTTACACATATAATCATCATACATAAAGACACGAATATGGGAAAAGGTGTAAACAACTTTATTAAGTAGAAGGAAGAGTTACAACTAAGAAGTCTGATCCCATGTCAGTCATCCATCTTCAGTCCCATCCTTCATCACACCAAAAGCACAACACTTCGGTAGCATAACAATACTTGCTTACAATCTCAAACCTCATACCAATAGTATCTCCTTACAAATTCTCAAAGTCTAGCCCTTTGATCACATAGATGGGTGCACAATTTATAGGAAAATGGAGTTGGTTTGGTCATAAATGAGGGTATTGAATGGCCTTCCAAATTAGAGTTAGTTTCCATGGAAGAAGGGATGAGAGGATAGGAGGTTACTTAACCCATTCCCTATCCAATTTCGAACTCATAGGAGATGATAAGTGTGGGAATCTTCTAGAAGGATCCAGAAGATAAGAATATTCCTAGAACCCTATGAGGATTTTGCTCAATCTCGCCAGCGCAAGTCAATGTGGGCCTAGGTGCACTAAAATGCACCATTACATGGGCCTACCTACACTGAAGCGCATTTACCTGCGTTAGTCCCTCAAGGAGGCATTTCTAGAGGGTTTTAGGCCAGGAAAATTTTAGGGAAGGAGACATTCAAAGTGATGAATTTTCTATGGAATGTAGAAACTGAATTAGGGTTTGATGAGCCCTAATAGTATTGATCTGAATGTTGGGATTGATGTGCCCAAATAGATCTGTAATACATCTTCAAATCATGGATGGCCATTGCCAACTCAAGGTCATGTGTCAATTAATTCTACTTGTGCTCATTTAGTTTCCATGATTCATAAAGTACCACATGTCCTTCCTACATAATAACTCCACCAAGTCCTGTCTTGCAAGCATTTGTGCATACCACAAACTCCTTGTCAGGATCTGCAATCTTTAACATTGGAGAATTTGTCAAAAATTTATTTAAACACTCAAAACTTGTTGTGCATTCCTCACTCCATTCAAATTTCTTACCTTGCCTCTGCAATGACGTAATAGGTTATGTGAAGTTCCTGATGAACCTCCTATAGTAATCAACTAGCCCCATAAATGATCTTACCTCGTCCACATTTCTAGGAGTTTCCCACTCCATGATAGCCCTTATCGTCTCTAGATCCACCACTATGCGTTCCTTGGAGACCACATGACCCATGTAATGCACCTTTGTCTGACATAAACTAGATTTTCTAAGTTGCTCATATAACTGATGCTCTCCCAGCAATTTGAACACTGCTGCTAAATGCTCAACATGTTTTTCCTCATTTTTAGAATATATCAATATTTCATCAATGAACACAATAACAAACATGTCCAGAGAAGGATGCAACACATTATTCATCAAGTATATAAAGGTAGCTGGAGAATTAGTCAAACCAAATGGAACTAGAACAAACTCATAATTCCCGTATGTTACACAAAATATTGTCACCATGACTATTTGTAGTCATTATGGGTCTATCATCATTCATACTGTCCTCCTTAGCAAGTCTCAAACCTCAACTCTTCATGTCAAAATTTAAAAATGAGAGAAAGTCCTTAAAAATCAATAAAGCTATGGTTTCGCACTTTCTCTTACTGTTACCTGCGGTCCCGCGCCGCTTGTTCATGTTACCTGCGGACTTGCCCACTCTGTCTCTAAAGGAGTGGGTGTGGACCCCTATGAAGGTCAAAAAGGTGCAAGTTTATTCTTAAAAACTCACTTTGGGTTAATTCTGGATGATTCTAGAAGGAATCTTGACGTGGATGGTTTGCTCCTAGGTGGTTCATGCATCCAAAACTAAAGGAGCTAATCCCTTGATGAGAGGAGCTTATCCCTTTGAAGGAGGGCTTTATCCCTTTGAAGGTGAACCTAGTAACTTCCCTCCATTGCACTATAAATTAAGGCATTGGGCTGGTTGTTAGGGGGGTTAGAAGCTGAACATTTTTGAGGGTAAATGCTGTTGGAATTGAGACTTCCTAGTTAAGCTTGAGAGGAGAGATTACATACCTTTTGGCTTCATTGGGAAGAGAGTGAAACTTGTCAAAGTAGAGGAGATTCTTGCTGGACCCTGGGAGGAGCTTGTACAACATCAAGGCACCAAGGTTGTAAAGTTCTTCTTTGATTAAAGTTAATACAATCAGATTCATTTTTCTCAATAAATTGTCTTATATGGTTTGTTTCATGAATTCCTTGATCATCATGATGAATATGCTTTTTTATATTGGTTTTTCAGGTGCTATTTAATGTGTGTGCTTGTTTGTGTTTGCAGATTCTTTACAAGGGAGCTCATTTGGATCAACGGAGCGTGGCTTCCACAAACTTGCACTGGACCCGAGGTAGGCCTAAAACACCTATTTTCCTTTATTTATAAATTTCATATTTAGAGAAAGATAGAATTTGTTTGGTTTGTTTGTCGCTAGATATCATTAGATACTAGGGAGGTTGGTCTTGTCCGTAAGAACGACTTATCCGACCGACACCGTACATGGTCCAGAAAGTTGTCTTGTATATGTCATCTTCTTTAATGTGTACCTGATGATATCTAGATCTCAAATCAATATTTGAGAGCATTTCTTCTCCCTTTAACTGATCAAACAAGTCATCAATCCTTAGCAACATATACCTATTCTTGATTCTCAACTTGTTCAAATGCTTGTAATCAATTCATAACCTAAGAGTACCATCCTTTTTCTTCACAAACAATACTGGTGCACCCCAAGGTGATACACTTGGCCTAATTTATCCTTTTTCAAGGATTTCCTTCAACTGCAACTTCAATTCTATTAACTCTGGTGTGCTCATCCTGTAAGGTGCCTTTAATGTTGGTATTTCCCCTAGTACCAACTCAATATAAAATTATACTTCCCTGTGAGGCGGAAAATCTAGAATCTCTACTGGAAACACATCCTGAAATTACTACAAGATCAGGTATGTTAGGGCCCTATAATAATAGGATTCATTTTTTTGAATTGGCTATGGTTAGTCTTGTAAATATTGTACATACTTTTGCATTCTGCAAAATGTTTTCCATATTAAAAATTTAAAAATGTAAATAGGGCATGTCCTAAAAGAATAATCAAAGGAAAAAAAGAAAAAGGAAAGATAAAAAAAAGTGAAAAATATGAACCCCAAACAAAAACAGATCATAAAAGTGTGCAAATTCAAGTGCCACTACTTTTACTTTTATGTGTAAAATAATGGTTGTGTGCAGCTTGTCATAAATGCCATAGCCCAAGATAGTCAAATAGCTTAATATTGACTAATTCGTACTTTAAATTTCATGTTTATAGATAGAGAATAAAGATCTAGCCAAATTGTTTAACCTTGGCAGATCAGTAGTTAGGTAGAGAAATAAAAATGTGCTCATCAACTTAATCTAGGCCATTGGAAGTTATAAGGTTAGAATTAGATAGTTTGCTTGTCAAAAGAAAAGGAAATAAAGGGTCTACTAGCTCAAATTCACCCAATAAAGTGAAGAAAAAATGTTAGGGTAAATAAAGGGTAGGTAGAGGAAAGGTTGCAGATGTACAAGGTTGCAGATGTACAAGGTTGTTAAATCATGAGCACATTTATCATGCTTAAACTTATGTTTCAGTGTGCATGAGAATTTATGAGAGTCAAAGGATGTTCACTAGCTTACTTGATTAACTTCCCCTCATTTCATTTCACCCCACACATACTTGCTTACTAATTTCCCCATTATCCCATTATTTCTTATAAAAATAACCTTTTTCCCTTCATTTTGACCCTTATCCCTTGGTTTCACACATTTCCCTAGTAAATTACCCTCCAAAGGTCATCCCCCTACCCAAAACCCCTTTTCCCTAGTGTGAAGCCCATTCCCCATTGCAAAAATCTCCCTTCCCCCTTATTAATTTCCCTATTTTACCTCAAAAACCCATAAAAACCCCTTATCCTAAGTTTTTATTCCCCCCCACCCGCATTATTTAATTAACTCCTCGATTTATATTTCTCCAACATAAACCTTTTAATCCACCAACACAGGTGCAGTTAAACAAACCCCACCATATTAACCCCTAGTCCCACTCCATTAACCCGTGCTTATATTTAATCCCCACTTAGTTTATTAATTAATTACAATTAATTGTAATTAACCCCTCGGGCCCTGCAAATCCTGACTCCATTTCCCTGTGTGCATATTGATCATGCGATAATCGTCTGATCTTCCACCCCTAGATCTGATGGCGCACATTTATATCATGCTCATTCACTATCCAAGCGTTACTAGCCCGAGAGCATGCGAGTTTCACGGTTTTGCCTTGGCACTGTTCTGCTATGTGGCAGCCTTAGGCGAGATCGCGTGCTCTCAAGGAAACACCACCCACTCTCCAAAAGTGGTGCGATGGCCCCTGAAACCGCCTCCCCGCCAAAAGCTAAAACCATCCACTGTTCGTTTATGAATTCCACACCAAATTGTGACCATTGCTGGTTAAAAGGCCATAGAAGCCCATTTCGACTCTTTTCGCTCGTTGTCACTGTGAATGTTGCCCAAGCCTTCCTATGCCACCCTCAGCCTCTGTAGACGAAATTGACCATTTTTTACCTCTTGAATAAGCTCCAGACACCCAATTCAATCATCCATTGCACAATTGAAGGCACCATACCATCTACAGTCACCATTGAAACTAGTTTGCAGCTAATACACCAATTTCTAGGTATTTTTGAAAAAAAACTAGAACGAACCTCTAAATTTCAAAACATACAGTCAATTTTAAAGATTAATTAATTGAAATTAATTAATACATTTTCCTAATTGAAGAGTAATTTTCCTGTATACCCAAAACCATGCTTTTTCAAACTGCAATTACCCTCTCACTGTATCATAGTTTCCCAAACCTCACTTCTACAGCCAATACAGGCCTAATCCCAATCCATAAACTCAGTCATGGCTTCTCAGACCTCTCTGGATGTGAGACATGCGTCAACCCCTCACTTGGACATCTACCATTTAGCGCTAGCAAATAGGTATTTCTAGATAAAATATATTGCTACCCCAGCCTACCTTCTAAAGCTTCACTGCTGGAGTAATGATAGATTCCTGAACCATACCAATGACATCCATCTATGGGAATCCAATTTACCCAAATACCTATTCCCAGAAGTTCACCCATTCCCTGATATCATACATTTTTTTCATGCCTGCTATATCCCTAACCAAAGGGCTTTTGTTGCCCCTAACCAACAACTCTTATTCAGCATTACTCTGGAGTCTATCAACCAAATGCTGCAAGTCCAACCTAGCCCTAATAAAACCACATTATATATTGGAGACCTATTGGAGTTATATATCACACTAGACTTGGTTAAGATAAGACAAATATTCTAGACCTTCATCATTGAAGAGTGCCATACTCCCACAGATACTCCACCTTATGTTGCCACCATTCTTTCAGAGACAGGCATATATATAATCACCATGCTCTCTTGCATCCTAGGATATACCTCAGATGAGCATGTGGATGCGGTTATCATGGCCTTCCTGTCCATCTTCACCCTGGGCAAGCCTCCTGCTATCATGTATAACTATGCTTAGTTCATTGTAGACAGCATGCATGTACAATTCACAAGACTGCCCACTGAAAGAGTTTTCAAGTACTCTTTAGTGTTATTTCACATGTTTTTGTATTACCAAGCAGATAAGTTCCTTGTAAGCATCCAGAAGTTGGATACCAAGGGAAAAGAGAGATCAGTGGTCTACTAGACACCCTTGATCTAGAAATACTCCACAACATTTACCTACAAAGACTTCATAGACTCATTTGTCTACCCAGTCATGAACATGCTGACCAGTAACACTCAACCTAGAATCAGCCAAGAAATCAAGAGGGTGCTACAGTTGGCTAAGAACAACAAGGTGGGAGACTAGTACTTGTACCAGAACCACACTGAAATCAGGGTTTATGGCTGCCAGTTAGCCCCTTATAAGTTTCCAAAATACGTCCCTATGAGGATATTTGAACTTGAGTATTTCAGACAAATCATCAACTCTGATGAGGTCCACTTCCTATCTGTTAGGAAGAAGACCCAGTTTAAAATGAAAAACCAATTGGGCCCATTCAGTTGCAATAACAGAGAGGTTGGACCAGAGGCTGACAAGATACTACAACACTTGAAATTTAGCAACAAATTCATGTGGCAGTATGACCCTCATGGGGTCATAAACAAGAATCAAGGTCAAATTGGGACCCTTCATCCACCACCCAAGACCTAATATTGGATAATTTGCCAACCAATCTGAATGGTTGGAAAATACATTGATTGACATGGATAGAATAGTTGTGGATGTTGAAAACACACTCATTGATCTAGAAAAGCAAATTGAACAGAGCTCTTTCGTGTAAGTTCCAGAACTAGGGGAACCAATGAATATTCCTCCCGTATTACAGACCCCAACCAATAAGGAGAAGAATCTAAAGAGGAACAGGGAAGAGGGTTCTAGTTCTACCATGGAGACTATAGATGATCTCTTTGAACTCAAGAAAAGACCCAAGTTGAATCTTGTGTCTGAACAGGAAGAGAACATTGAATCAGTGGAAATAACTGACACTGAAATAATGGGGTAGAGGAGCAAAGACACAACTGCTTCAGGTGAAACACAACAGCCATCAACCTCCAACACTCAAATGATTGAGAGACAACAAAGTGTTGAGGTTTCTTCCTTTTTCAAGCCAGTTGACAAAGAAAAGTATATCAAAGACAGGTACAAGGAAATAAAAATGAGAAATGAGAAGTTGAAGGCTGAGACATACGCCCAATACTTCAAGCATACACCAGCCAACCAAAGTAGGTTGATGCCAGATTTTGACATCAAAGAAGAAAACATGCAGGTATCATTCATGCAACCCACTCTTCACCAACCAAAGACCTCAATGGATTATAGGAAGACTGATTTTGGAGGTATTGGCCAGGGATGTTCATCCCATTGACCAAATAGAGTTTCATAAACATGATGGAGAAATGATTTACTCCACCCTTACAAGAAAGGCCATGACTGCACACAAGCTGCAGGATTCACTGGATAATGAACAACCAGTATAAATTGGAGAAGGCCTCCTCACAGGACAAAGACAACAGGATCAAGTCATTGGAGGACTTGGTCATTGAGCTGGGCCATGATCCAAGTGACATTAAGGCTGTTGAGAAGTTGATCAAAAAGAAGAATGAGGATATAGAAACTCTTAAGAAACAACTCAAGATACGTCATTTACAACACCCACAAACAAAGGATGTCTTGGAGAGCCAAACCAATCATGAAGAGATGATGGACCTAGTGCTGCAACTGAATGATCAGTTAAAGGAGATGGAGAATGACTTGGATAGCTTGATTCAGCTAAAACAATCTAGTCTTGATGATGCCCCTGCAACTGTCATCCCAACAGTTACCACTGATGTACCTTCTACTTTGGTAGCATCCTTAGCTCCCACACCTCCAATGGCCATAACACTGCCAGCATCTATACCAACTACATCAGCAACAGGGTCTACAGGTGATGAGGCAAACAAGTTGGTCAAAGCAATGGAAGAAATGCCCATTTAGACCACTGATATGAATAGGCTTAAGGAAAAAGTGACCAGCCTAGAAACGTATTACAAACTTGCCCAAATCATGCACAAAAAATAACAGCATAAGTCTACAAGGATGAATGAATGAATAAAAAGCCTGGAGAAGGAACTAACATTGAATGAACCTCTAGGTCGGGCTAAAGAGAAACTATGGGCCAATATCATTGACTCTGTCAATGATATTTGGCCATCCATCTAGGTTATTTTTGAACATATTGATTTAATAAAGCAGGCTATAGAAGCCATTCAAAGAGTCAAAGTAGAACTTGGAGACATGTTAGAGGAAGCTGCAAGGATCATTCACTTCCTCAACTCCAAGAACAGGTATGAGCTGCAGGAATTAGAGATACCTGACAGAAAAGGTGCAATTTTGGAAGTTAAAAGGGTCCTCACCAAGAGGAATTTGATGTTGAACCTAGAGGATAAGTGCGAAACCATGCAACTGGCCATTGACAGATTCACGATTAAGTTAGAAATTTTGAGGCAAAAAGGTTTACCGAATCCCTTGGTAATAAATGATAAGCTTATGACACAAGAGGACTATCACAGAAAAATCCGAGAAGTAGCTAGAGATCAAGTGAATACTTCATCCATGAAGGGCATACCTACTAGAAAAGTATTATATCAAACTTTTGAGAATTTGTTTTACCTCCAGCATGAGGTAAAACACCTTTTTGTCAATAAGCATACTTTTGCCAAGTATACAGAGGCAAATGAGATTTTCAGGAAAATTATCAATATCTAATTACCAGATGCTCAGACATAGGAGAAACTAAATAATTTACTGTAGAATACATAGTAAAAATGTAAAAATGTACGGTAAAAGTAAAGGGGCACAGTAAAAGGATATTGACAGGTCAGCCAGGTGAAAGTGTATCAGTTGAAAGATCAGAGTGAATAGAGCATCCAGCGTGAAGACCAAAAACGAAGCACAGATTAAAGTGAAAAATATCAAAGATTAAAGCCAGCACAACCTAATAAGCAAGGACAACAAGCATTAGTTCAATAGTTGTCTCTATCTTCTTGCACACAGATTTTTCTTTCTCCTAGATTAGTTCCCAAGACAGTTTGGGATATTTTGTAAAATATTTTTGTATAAATACTTCATAATTCGAAGTATTGAGTGTGGATTGCTATACATTTGTAAAGTTATTTTGATCATAAACCTAAGGGTTATTGTACCAATTTTCAAGTCAGCAGACTGGAGCAAGTAACAAAGAGATTGCAATACAAGATTCATGTGTAGAGTTATTACAGTGAAGTATTTTCTTTGTCAATTTGTTATTCTCTTATGTTTTTCACAAACTTAAATGTTATCTAAGTTGAATGAATTAACTGGAAATTTATCTTATAATTTGTTTAAGTACACTTTGTTTTCCATAGTTAATCATTTACATGTTTTCTTCTGATATTCGGATCTGAGAATCCTTCATTGCTCTCCCATCCCGGTTGACCTCTTTCACTTTATTCATAATCTGGCCTAAGGAACCCTTAATTTCTCTTTGGATGTGATTGAAAACCAATTCACCAACCAGCCTTGAGATCTGAAGTAACTCTGCTATCTTGCGCTGTAGACACTATTTTTAGAACTTGATCTAGTCATGTTTGTCTGACATTTGACCCCATAACCCAATGGTAAAAAGACAACCCTTTTTCATCTAAGTGATCCCACCACCAAATCTAAATCAAAACCCAAGCACAACCATAACTAACCTAAAATCAAATAGCTAAACAAAGTTAAATAAAAAAGAGAGAGCCCTCTCTGAGATTAGGAAGGCTAGATCCTAATCTCCAAAGTTGGTTTGTGGTTACCTCTATCATTTCTTTTTATAACAACTTGGAAGAAAGTTTGGTGTGATAACATCATTGGAAACCATACTGGGGACTCGATCCCTAGTCAAATAAAACTTTAAGGAAACCTTAAATTTCATCTTGAGCCCCTTAAAGTCATTTTTATAAGTTGTTTTTAAAAATTTTCATAAAAAAAATAAAAAAATTAAAATTCTGGCTCCCAAGAAGGCTCACTATACCAGGGCAAATCTAGATCCAAACCCTGCTACCATAGTTGATGACCCAGACAGGATTTAAGAAAACCAAAAAAGGTAGAAACTCAAGCAAGTAGTAGCCAGTTAGTTAAAGAAAATTCACTCCTAGAGGAATTATCAACTTTGGAGGAAATTCCATTTGATTTGTCATTTGATCTCTCATTGTTTAGAACTAAATCAGAGAATGCAATTCATGAAATTGTGTTAGACCCTAATTTATTCAATTAATCGAGCCAAAAAAGGTGCCTATACATCTAGATTTAGATAGATTTGTGTTGGACACTTTAGACAAGTTAGAAGCTTTAACCTCCACATTGATAAGCCATATAGATGATTCTTACCTTCAACAATCAGTTGAACTAGCTGCCCTCACTGCTGTTGCCTATGAAATTTTTGCACAATCTTCAAATATTGTAAATACCCCTTCATTTACTACCACCCCATCCCTTGTATCTGTTAGTGACAGTCTTTGCATCCTTCCTCCAGTGATCAAGCATGCTCTTACAAAGTGATTTTAAGGTGTCAAGGTCAAATTTTGTCATTTTAGTGAGTCTTCAAGCAAAATTTGGTCACTAGGCATTAGGTCTAGGGTTTGATTTTACCCTTGTCAAAGCTGTCCAAATGTTGGTCCATGTCACCGTTCAGCTGAGTGTACCATCATTCAGAGAGTTGTCATTATCATGTCAAGTCCCACTGGGTCATTTTACACCTTGTTCATGCTTCAGTTGCGCCTAGGTAAGGTCATTTCCCTCTCCTAGGGTTTTGAAGGCAATTTATCTTGGACAGTTAAATCATGGGAAAAACTTGTATCCTGATGTTCATACACCTTCCCCTATCCTTAAAGTACCTTATCAAACACTTCCCATCACTGAGATCCCCCAAATTCCTCATTTTCGCACAAACCCTAGTTTCTTGCTACAACCTGGCAATTTTCTAGGTTGGACCTGTGTTTTTCCTTTTTGGACCCCTTCCCCTCACTCAATTTTTTAGATTCCACTTTCCCCTACTTCCTAACATCACTCCCTACTTCCCAACATTTCCTCAAGAACTTAGAAGCTCCCTATCCCATTCATTTCGCTTCATTTCGACAAATCCCTTGTTCCACACACCGGGATAGGTTTCACTCAAATGAGGTTTCTGAGCAATAAAAGATGAAATTTGGAAAACATGAGAGAGTTTTTTGTCCACAAAATGCCAAGGAAGAAAAAACTCCTTCACTTTTTACACAGGTTTCATGGTTTTGGAGAAATGTCAAAAATACAATCGCCTCGGGAGAATTGATTCACCTCGGAAGTGACCTTGGGAAAATCACATTTTCTCCTAGTGAGGTTGGCCAAATGACTTTCCTGATAAGCCAAATGATAACTAGACACAAAGATAGTTCCAATGAGATAATATGAGCTCAATTTGGAGTTGAGGAAGGCATTCAAAAGTTGACTGCAATAGCACTCTGCCTTGAGGCAGCCTCATTTGGCACATTTTGACCAGTCTTGGGAGATTTGATCTTTGACAGGGCAAAAGAACTCCAAATTGAAGCATTCTAGTTGGTTTGGAAATTAGACTCAAAGACCTTTCTAACGAGCTATCCTGCGCCCAATTTGGACACCAGGAAGGCCTCCAAACGTCACCTGGAAAAGAGCGCGACGCACAGAGGGAGCGCGGCGCACTGGGAGAAAATTTCCAGTGTAAATGTACACTGGTGTGACGCACATAGAGAGCGCGGCGCACAGGGAAAAAAGGCCTGAAATTGTGCCAAATTGCCTCAAGTTACCTATGAAGCCCATCAAATTGCAAGGTAGGCTCTATAAAATCACTTGTTCATCAAAGTTCATAAAGGATATGGTGGTTTATGGCTAGGATTGAATGCAACAAAAACTCATGAAACCAACCACAAGAAAACACCAAAAAGTCATGATTGCTAGGGTCATGTAAGTGTGGTGTTGATTGCCAAGGTTCCATTCTCCCTCTCTTACCTTTTTTCTTCGTATCCCCCCTATGCCATTCTTTCCTATCCTCACTACCCTAAAATATTACCAAACCCTGTTCCCTTTCCCCTCCTTCTATTTGACAACATAACAACCCAAAAACCCTACCCTATCAAATACCCAAACCCCCTACATATCCCTAAACAAACTTCTCCCCATAACCCCTATTCCCATCACATTATTCCCCCTTACTAACAGTCCCTTTTGCATTGTTCCCCTTGGTGGCAGAGTTCATAACAACACATAGTTTCATACCAGCATCAAAGGGCAGTCCAAGCACAGTACATATACAGTAGACATGACATCTGATCCATCATATGATCATGAAAAAGAGACAACAAATTTCAAAGACACATGGCTACTCATTGCTACACAAGGAATCAGGTCTCCAAAGTCAAAATCAAGCAGTTGAAGAAAATACTCTAGGAAACCCTAATCAGGCAAAAAGAGAAGGTTAAGTTGGATTTGCTTGTTGATGCTTCCCTCAGAGCAATACAGGACAAGGACAAGAAAGCCTATGCATGACGAGAGGCCATCAGGTGAACAGGAGGCCGATTTCATCCTCATTGAGGATGATGATGCAGATGTGGAGAGCGCCTGACTTAGGATGACTATTCAGAAGCAGAACACGGAGATCCAAGACTTGTCACTCAATGTGGAGAGGGCCAAATGGATCATCAAGTATTTGGAGTAGAGAAACAAGCAGCTTGAGGACCAACATGAGATCATGGAGCTGAAAAACATCCGGGAAGACCAGCAGGCTGCCCAAAGAAGCCTAAATGAGAAGACACCTATTCAGTAGGAGATAGAGGCTGATTGAGAGATTTGGCTCGAGAGGATCCACATCCACTTAGAGAAGCTATTGGTGAAAGAAAACAAGGACAGGGACATGCTCAAGAACATGAAAAACCACTATTGGGCACAGAACAAGGTTTGCAAGGCACGAATAAGGAACTTGAAGGCAAAATTGAGGAAAGCAACAAGAAAGGCAAAAAGGGAAAAAGAGCAAGATCAGCTTTGAATCTTGTCTAAGGCTTCCTTGGCTCAGCATAACACCTCGTAGGGAACCTCCAGCCCAAATTTCAAAAAATTTGGGGAATTTTTGGTCACATGGTATTTTTTTGGGCAAAAAACAGGGATTTTCTCCCTGTGCGCCGTGCCACTGGCGCGACCCTAACATTCTAGAGCTCCAAATGAGGAATGGCTTGCAGTTTTGGATTCAGCATGAAAAATTACAACTACTGGTGTCTGGGCAAGAAATTTGGGCAAGGTATGAGTCTCTAAAAGGTCAAAACAACACCCAAAAGTCGCCTCTCTGCCACTTTTTTGACACACAAGAAGCAGCCTTGGGAGAATGAAGATTTGGAGGAGAAAATGAGCACCAAATTCAAAAATTCCAGTGGTGTTAGAAAGTAGACAAGACAGGATTTTCAACAAGCCCACTTGGGCACATTTTGGACACATGCAAGTGCCCCAAAACAGGCCCCAAAATAGTGTGACGCAAAGAGAAAATGGCGCGGTGCACAGAGGAAAAATTGCCAATTTGCTTCTGTTTCGCGAAATTTCGGTTCGAGACTTCTCCGAGTGGGCCCGCTCATCTACACTTCGGTTTTTTGGCACCAAAGGTGGCATTTAAAGTGTTTTTTCTCCAAATTGGCTTCTATCCAAGTGGCGAAGGAAGGAAAACGGTCACCCCAAGCCAAATGTCATGTTTGTAGCGCTACACCTGTAGCTGATGGTTGGCTCTCCATCTCCATTCTGTAATGATTCGAGTAACTCCCCAACCCTTGGGCGTTCTATCTCTGCCTTACACATTCTATATATTGTATGCAAGCTATTTGCAAAGGGTAGGCTGGCTTGTAACTTCTGGGAGATTGTGGGAAAGAAACTTTGTTTCTTCACTGTGTATTTTTGACAGAGAATCAATGAAAGGCAGTGGCTCTGCTTCATGAGATTCTTGTGGTTGTGAGTGTAGCAAATGTGTTCTTATGTTCTTTATGTATCTTGTTATGTTTCATAATTTCATTCACGTTTCATTTCAGTGAAATTTTCTAAGTGAGATTAGGTAGAATTCAATTTATATTGCTCTGCCTGTGGGAAAATTTCATGTGCAGTGTCATTCTTTTGTTGAAAAGGATTCATGCGACTATGCCCTTTTCACTTTCTTCAACAATCTTTCCATTCCGCGTTACCTTAAACCAAAATTTCTGCTCTTTTCGCCTACCTTGCCTCACGGAATAATCTGTACCTTCATTTTCAATTCTTTGTTCTTTACTGAGCGCTAGTCCCATATACATCCCAAAATCTCGGTCACTTCATAATATCTTTTCCAAAATCCCTATCCACTTACTAGCCTAAGGTAAACAGTGTATTGTAAGTCACCTCAGACTGTTTTTCTATCATATATTCACTGAGCGTGACTCGGAGAGAGCCCTCTCCTGCTCTGATAGGCTAGCTACCAAACTGAGCGTGGTTTGTGGTTACCCTAATTTTTTCCTTCCTTCAGCCTAAGGCAGATTTAGGTTCTAACATAGTGGCGACTCACTAGGGAGGGAAGAAGTTTACTTGTAGATTGTCTTGCACCAGTTCATATCTCAAGTTCCGATTTGATTGTTGATGGTGGACGACGATCAGACACTGGAAAGGCTGAAAGCATTCACCTGGTGACTCCATTCACTGAAGAATCCAGCAATCAGTGCTTCATGGTGACTCCACTGCAGAGGGATCAGTAGCTTTGAGATTTTTTTTAAAATGGAGCGGATTGCAAGAAGATACGCTCCCATGAGCCGAGATCACATCCCAGGTTTTCCAAATAAAATGCCCAAGGTAGATTGGTCAAAGAATTTGCCTGTGTTCAGAAATGTGGAAGGTAATGACGCTGCTCTTCATCTGGTGAAATTTCACATCCATGTGCATAGATTAAAGATCAATTTTCCTGAAGACTATTTGATGAAAATGTTTATGGCTACCCTGGAAGATGAAGCCCGATCTTGGTATGAAAGTTTGCCGCCTGCTTGTATTTACTTTCTAAAGGATTTTCATGCCCTTTTCATTGAAAGATATAAAGACTCTTATACGTCATTAAATCTAGTTCATGACTGTTGCAAACATGCTTCTACTTTTGTTGAGAGCCTTGAAAAATACTATGAGGATGATAATTTTATGGATGATGAGATCATGGAAGCCTTGTACAAGAATCCATTTCAGTAACATGAAGAGAAACTAGAGGAGTCCCATCAAGATGCTCAAGAAAATTTTCATCAGAATCAAGATCTTTGTATGGTGGAAAATGAAGGAATTTTGCATCTTGACAGTCAACATGAATTACATGAAATAGATCAGCAGGTTGAAGAGTTCCATATGGCCGAAAATGAGGAAAGAAGAAGTTTTGTTTCAGATCTGGTAGAAATAAAAGATGATATGAAATAAAATGATGTTCCAATCTCAGATAATGGGGATGATAAATCAGATCAAGAGACAGATGGTGAGGAGGAAAAAGAGAGTTGCATGGTTGAGGCTGCCTCAAATGAAGAAAACAGAGGTACAGACCTAACTGACCTTATCTCACAAGAACTAGACCTTCATGAAGAGGTAATCCAGTCAGCTCATGAACAGCAAGATGAGAATTTTGTTCAAGTAAGTGAAAAAGGTTCCTTGGATGAATCGTTGGTAGATGATAGAAATGTCATGCTTGGGTTTCAAGAATCATTCGAAGTTTCTTTTCTCATGATTTATGAATGAAAATACAATCTGGCTGTCACATCATATGAAGGTGACCTACAATACATTTAGGCTTCCGAAGAGCAGAACATTCAGGATTGTCTTTCAGACTCTTCCTCATATGTTTCATGTTTTGAAGTGTTCTTTGAAGAGGAAATCCGCTCATCTTCTTGTTCAGAATTTTTTGAGGACCAGGAACATACTTTTTCTAAAGTACATGATGAAGGAAGATCAGAATCAAAAGAAAAGGACATCTTGTTTCCTCAACAGGAGGTAAATATTCATGTTTTTCATGATCCAATGGCAAATCTGTTACTGTCAGCAGTGAAGGTCATTATTGCAGTATTCAGTGATGAAGGAGATCATGGTCAATTATGTTTTTGGAGGCCCAGTTACCAGTATCTGTTGTTGACCAGAAGATCTGATCCGGAGAACCAATCAAGGAGACATCTACTTGATTGGTTACTTTGGAAGACACATTACACATGTTTGTAAATATTGCATTAGTATGCAGGTGGTTGTCATCATGATTTGAAACCCTCGAATCTTGATGGACTGCTGCCATTGAATAAGTTTTGTTAGTTCTTGTTTTAGTTAAGTCAGTCATGAGTCATTTCCTTTTGCATAGAGTCAAGTTTTTCAGTCATTTCAGTTTGCATTGAGTCAGTTTGAGTCAAGTTTCAATCAATAAATCGAGTCATGTTGATTTGTCAGAATAATGGACTCCATAACCCAATGGACAAAGGCAATGTCTGCTCACCCAAAGATCTGCAGTTATTGGCACCTCCAAGGAGCTGCCATCCCTATTGGATCCAATGTTAGTGTCAGTCTTTGCAGCCTTCCTCCAGTGATCAAACATGCTCTTACAAAGTGATTTTAAGGTGTCAAGGTCAAATTTTGTCATTTCAGTGAGTCTTCAAGCAAAATTTGGTCACTAGGCACTAGGTCTAGGATTTGATTTTACCCTTGTCAAAGTTGTCCAAATGTTGGTCCAAGTCACCGTTCAGCTGAGTTTTCCATCATTCAGAGAGTTTTCATTATCATGTCAAGTCCCACTGGGTCATTTTACACCTTGTTCATGCTTCAGTTGCGCCTAGGTAAGGTCATTTCCCTCTCCTAGGGTTTTGAAATCAATTTCTCTTGGACGGTCAAATCATCGGAAAAACTTGTATCTTGATGTTCATACACATTCCCCTATCCTTAAAGTACCTTATCAAACACTTCCCATCACTGAGATCCCCCAAATTCCTCATTTTCGCACAAGCCCCAGTTTCTTGCTACAACCTGGCAATTTTCTAGGTTGGACCTGTGTTTTTCCTTTTTGGACCCCTTCCCCTCACTCAATTTTTTAGATTCCACTTTCCACTACTTCCTAACATCCCTCCCTTCTTCCAAAAATTTCCTCAAGAATTTAGAAGCTCCCTATCCCCTTCATTTCGCTTCATTTCGACAAATCCCTTGTTCCACACATCGGGATAGGTTTCACGCAAATGTGGTTTGTGAGCAATAAAAGATGAATTTGGGAAAACTGAGAGAGGTTTTTGTCCATAACATGCCATGGAAGAAAAAAATCCTTCACGTTTTACAAAAGTGTCATGGTTTTTTATACATGTAAAAAATACAATCGCCTTGGGAGAATTGATTCACCTCTGAAGTAACTTTGGGCAAATCAATTTATCTCATATATAGGTTGGCCAAATGACTTTATTTATGTGCCAAATTATAACTAGACAAAAATATCTTTCCAATGAGCTATCATGAGCTCAATTTGGAGTTGAGGAAGGCATTCAAACGATGACTGCAACAACACTCTTCCTTGAGGCAGCCTCATTTGGTACATTGTGACCAGTCTAGGGAGATTTAATTTTTGACAAGGCAAATGAACTCCAAATTGAAAAATTCTGGTTCTTCTGGAAATTAGAATCAAAGAAATTTCCAACATGCTATCCTGTGCCCAATTTGGACACTAGGAAGACCACCAAAAGTCACCTGGAAAAGAGCGCGATGCACTGGGAGAAAATTTCCAGTGTAAATTTACACTGGTGGGATGCACAGGGAAAAAAGGCCTGAAATTGTGCCAACTTGCGTCAAGTTTCCTATGAAGCCCATCAAATTGTAAGGTAGGCTCTATAACATCACTTGTTCATCAAAGTTCGTAAAGGATATGGTGGTTTATGGCTAGGATTGAATGCAACAAAAAGTCATGAAACCAACCACAAGAAAACACCAAAAAGTCATGATTGCTAGGGTTGTGTAAGTGTGGTGTTGATTGCTAAGGTTCCATTCTCCCTCTCTTACCTTTTTTCTTCTTATCCCCCCTATGCCATTCTTTCCTATCCTCACTACCCTAAAATATTACCAAACCATATTCCCTTTCCCCTCCTTCTATTTGACAACATAAGAACCCAAAAACCCTACCCTATCAAATACCCAAACCCCCTACATATCCCTAAACAAACGTCTCCCCATAACCCCTATTCCCATCACATTATTCCCCCTTCCTAACAGTCCCTTTTGCATTGTTCCCCTTGGTGGCAGAGTTCATAACAACACATAGTTTCATACCAGCATCAAAGGGCAGTCCAAGCACAGTACATATACAACAGACATGACATCTGATCCGTCATATGATCATGAAAAAGAGACAACAAATTTCAAAGACACATGGCTACTCATTGCTACACAAGGAATCAGGTCTCCAAAGTCAAAATCAAGCAGTTGAAGGAAATACTCTAGGAAACCCTAATCAGGCAAAAATAGAAGGTTAAGTTGGATTTGCTTGCTGATGCTTCCCTCAGAGCAATACAGGACAAGGAAAAGAAAGCCTATGCATGACGAGAGGCCATCAAGTGAACAGGAGGCCGATTTCATCCTCATTCAGGATGATGATGCAGATGTGGAGAGCGCCCGACTTAGGATGACTATTCAAAAGCAGAACACGGAGATCCAAGACTTGTCACTCAATGTGGAGAGGGCCAAATGGATCATCAAGTATTTGGAGCAGAGAAACAAGCAGCTTGAGGACCAACATGAGATCATGGAGCTGCAAAACATCCGAGAAGACCAGCAGGATGCCCAAAGAAGCCTAAATGAGAAGACACCTATTCAGCAAGAGATAGAGGCTGATTGAGAGATTTGGCTCGAGAGGATCCAAATCCACTTAGAGAAGTTGTTGGCGAAAGAAAACAAGGACAAGGACATGCTCAGGAACATGAAAAACCACTATTGGGCACGGAACAAGGTTTGCAAGGCATGAATAAGGAACTTGAAGGCAAAATTGAGGAAAGCAACAAGAAAGGAAAAAAGGAAAAAAGAGAAAGATTGGCTTCGAATCTTGGCCGAGGCTTCCTTGGCTCAGCATAACACCCCATAGGGAACCTCCAGCCCAAATTTCAAAAAATTTGGGGAATTTTTTGTCACATGATAATTTTTTGGGCAAAAAACAGGAATTTTCTCCCTATGCACCACGCCACTAGCGCGACGCTAAAATTCTAGAGCTCCAAATGAGGAATGGCTTATAGTTTTCGATTCAGCATGAAAAATTACGACTACTGGTGTATGGGCAAGAAATTTGGGCAAGGTATGAGTCTCCAAAAGGTCAAAACAACACCCAAGAATGGTCTCTCTGCCACTTTTTTGACACACAGTAAGCAGTCTTGGGAGAATGAAGATTTGGAGGGGCAAATGAGCACCAAATTCAAAACTTCCAATGGGGTTAGAAAGTAGACAGGACATGCTTTCCAAAAAGTCCACTTGGGTACATTTTGGACACCTGCAAGTGCCCCAAAACGGGCCCCAAAGTAGCGCGACACACATAGAAAATGGCGCGGCACGCAGAGGAAAAATTGCCAATTTGCTTCAGTTTCATGAAATTTTGGTTCGCGACTTCTCCAAGTTGGCCAGCTCATCTACGCTTCAGTTTTTTGGCACCAAAGGTGGCATTTAAAGTGTTTTTTTCTCCAAATTGTCTTCTATCCTAGTGGCGAAGGAAGGCTAACGGTCACCCAGGCCAAATGTCATGTTTGTAGCACTGCACCTATAGCTGATGGTTGGCTCTCCATCTCGATTTTGTAATGATTCGAGTAACTCCCCAACCCTTGGGCATTATATCTCTTCCTTACACATTCTATATATTGTATGCAAGCTATTTGAAAAGGGTTGGCTAGCTTGTAACTTCTGGGAGACTGTGGGAAAGAAACTTTGTTTCTTCATTGTGTATTTTTGACAGAGAATTAATGAAAGGCAGCGGCTCTGTTTCATGAGATTCTTGTGGTTGTGAGTGTAGGAAATGTGTTCTTATGTTCCATATGTATCTTGTTATGTTTCATAGTTTCATTCACGTTTCATTTCAGTGAAATTTTCTAAGTGGGATTAGGTAGAATTCAATTTATATTGCTCTGCTGGTGGGAAAATTTCATGTGCAGTGTCATTCTTCTGTTGAAAAGGATTCATGTGACTATGCCCTTTTCACTTTCTTCAGCAATCTTTCCATTCCACGTTACCTTAAACCAAAATTGCTGCTCTTTCCGCCTACCTTGCCTCACGGAATAATCTGTGCCTTCATTTTCAATTCTCTGTTCTTTACTGAGCGCCAGTCCCATATACATCCCAGAAGCTCGGTCACTTCATAAAATCTTTTCCAAAATCCCTATCCACTTACTAGCCTAAGGTAAACAGTGTATTGTAAGTCACCTCAGACCATTTTCGATCATATATTCACTGAGCGTGACTCGAAGAGAGCACTCTCCTGCTCTGGTAGGGCTAGCTACTAGACTGAGTGTGGTTTGTGGTTACCCTAATTTTAACCTTCCTTCAGCCTAAGGCAGATTTATGTGCTAACATAGTGGCGACTCACTAGGGAGGGAAGAAGTTTACTTGTAGATTGTCTTGCCCCAGTTCATATCTCAAGTTCCGATCTGATTGTTGATGGTGGACGACGATCAGACACTGGAAAGGCTGAAAGCATTCACCTGGCGACTCCATTCACTGAAGAATCCAGCGATCGGTGCTTCATGGTGACTCCACTGCAGAGGGATTATTAGCTTTGAGATTTTTTTTTAAATGGAGCGGATTGTAAGAAGATACGCTCCCATGAGCCGAGATCACATCCCAGGTTTTCCAAATAAAGTGCCCAAGGTAGATTGGTCAAAGAATTTGCCTGTGTTCAGAAATGTGGAAGGTAATGACGCTGCTCTTCATCTGGTGAAATTTCACATCCATGTGCATAGATTAAAGATCAATTTTCTTGAAGACTGTTTGATGAAAATGTTTATGGCTACCCTGGAAGATGAAGCCCGATCTTGGTATGAAAGTTTGCCGCCTGCTTGTATTTACCTTCTAAAGGATTTTCATGCCCTTTTCATTGAAAGATATAAAGACTCTTATCCATCATTAAATCTAGTTCATGACTGTTGCAAACATGCTTCTACTTTTGTTGAGAGCCTTGAAAAATACTATGAGGATGATAATTTTATGGATGATGAGATCATGGAAGCCTTGTATGAGAATCCATTTCAGCAACATGAAGAGAAACTAGAGGAGTCCCATCAAGATGCTCAGGAAAATTTGCATCAGAATCAAGATCTTTGTACGGTGGAAAATGAAGGAATTTTGCATCTTGACACTCAAAATGAATTACATGAAATAGATCAGCAGGTTGAAGAGTTCCATATGGCCGAAAATGAGGAAAGAAGAAGTTTTGTTTCAGATCTGGTAGAAATAAAAGATGATATGAAAGAAAATGATGTTCCAATCTGAGATAATTGGGATGATAAATCAGATCAAGAGACAGATGGTGAGGAGGAAAAAGAGAGTTGCATGGTTGAGGTTGCCTCAAATGAAGAAAACAGAGGTACAGACCTAACTGACCTTATCTCACCAGAGCTAGACCTTCATGAAGAGGTAATCCAGTCAGCTCATGAACAGCAAGATGAGAATTTTGTTCAAGTAAGTGAAAAAGGTTCCTTGGATGAATCGTTGGTAGATGATAGAAATTTCATGCTTGGGTTTCAAGAATCATTCGAAGTTTCTTTTCTCATGATTTATGAATGCAAAGACAATCTGGTTGTCACATCATATGAAGGTGACCTACAATACATTCAGGCTACCGAAGAGCAGAACATTCAGGATTGTCTTTTAGACTCTTCCTCATATGTTTCATGTTTTGAAGTGTTCTTTGAAGAGGAAATCCGCTCATCTGCTTGTTCAGATTTTTTTTAGGACCATGAACATACTTTTTTCTGAAGTACATGATGAAGGAAGATCAGAATCAAAAGAAAAGGACATCTTGTTTCCTCAGTAGGAGGTAAATCTTCATGTTTTTCATGATCCAATGGCAAATTTGTTAGAGTCAGTAGTGAAGGTCATTATTGCAGTATTGAGTGATGAAGGAGATCATGGTCAATTATGTTTTTGGAGGCCCAGTTACCAGTATCTGTTGTTGACCAGAATATCTGATCCGGAGAATCAATCAAGGAGACATCTACTTGATTGGTTACATTGGAAGACACATTACACATGATTGCACATATTGCATTAGTACGCAGGTGGCTGTCATCATGATTTGAAACCCTCGAATCTTGATGGACTGCTGCCATTGAATAAGTTTTGTCAGTTCTTGTTTTAGTTAAGTCAGCCATGAGTCATTTCCTTTTGCATAGAGTCAAGTTTTTTAGTCATTTTAGTTCGCATTGAGTCAGTTTTAGTCAAGTTTTAGTCAATAAATTGAGTCATGTTGGTTTGTCGGAATAATGGACTCCATAGCGCAATGGACGAAGGCACTGTCTGCTCACCCAAAGATCTGCAATTCTTGGCACCTCCAAGGAGCTGGCATCCCTATTGGAGCCAATGTTAGTGTCAGTATTTGCAGCCTTCCTCTAGTGATCAAACATGCTCTTACAAAGTGATTTTAAGGTGTCAAGGTCAAATTTTGTCATTTCAGTGAGTCTTCAAGCAAAATTTGGTCATTAGGCATTAGGTCTAGGGTTTGATTTCACCCTTGTCAAAGTTGTCCAAATGTTGGTCTATGTCACCATTCAGCTGAGTGTACCATCATTCAGAGAGTTTTCATTATCATGTCAAGTCCCACTGGGTCATTTTACACCTTGTTCATGCTTCAGTTGCGCCTAGGTAAGGTCATTTCCCTCTCCTAGGGTTTTGAAGGCAATTTCTCTTGGACGGTCAAATCATTGGAAAAACTTGTATCCTGATGTTCATACACATTCCCTTATCCTTAAAGTACCTTATCAAATACTTCCCATCACTGAGATCCCCCAAATTCCTCATTTTCGCACAAACTCTAGTTTCTTGCTACAACCTGGCAATTTTCTAAGTTGGACCTATGTTTTGCCTTTTTGGACCTTCCCCTTACTCAATTTCTGAGATTCCACTTTCCCCTACTTCCTAACATCCCTCCCTACTTCCCAAGATTTCCTCAAGAATTTAGAAGCTCCCTATCCCCTTCATTTCGCTTCATTTCGACAAATCCCTTGTTCCACACATCGGGATATGTTTCACGCAAATGAGGTTTCTGAGCAATAAAAGATGAATTTGGGAAAACAAAGAGAGGTTTTTGTCCAAAACATGTCGTGGAAGAAAAAACTCCTTCAATTTTTACATAGGTGTCATGGTTTTGGAGAAACGTCAAAAATACAATCGCCTCGGGAGAATTGATTCACCTCTGAAGTGACCTTGGGAAAATCACGTTTTCTCCTAGCTAGGTTGGCCAAATGACTTGCTTGATGATCCAAATGATAACTAGACACAAATATATTTTCAATGAGCTATCATGAGCTCAATTCAGAGTTGAGGAAGACATTCAAAAGTTGACTGCAACAACACTCTGCCTTGAGGCAGCCTCATTTGGCACATTTTGACCAGTCTTGGGAGATTTGATTTTTGATAGGGATAATGAACTCAAAATTGAAAAATTATGGTTTGTTTGGAAATTAGACTCAAATATATTTCCAATGAGCTATCCTACGCCCAATTTGGACACCAGGAAGGCCTCCAAAAGTCACATGGAAAAGAGTGTGACGCACAGAGGGAGCGCGACGCACTGGGAGAAAATTTCCAGTGTAAATTTACACTAGCGCGACGCACATAGAGAGTGCGACGTACAGGGAAAAAATGCCTGAAATTGTGCCAAATTGCCTCAAGTTTCTTGTGAAGCCCATCAAATTGGAAGGTATGCTCTATAACATCACTTGTTCATCAAAGTTCATAAAGGATATGGTGGTTTATGGCTAGGATTGAATGCAACAAAAACTCATGAAACCAACCACAAGAAAACACCAAAAATTCATGATTGCTAGGGTCGTGTAAGTGTGGTGCTGATTGCCAAGGTTCCATTCTCCCTCTCTTACCTTTTTTCTTCTTATCCCCCCTATGTCATTCTTTCCTATCCTCACTACCCTAAAATATTACCAAACCCTATTCCATTTCCCCTCCTTCTATTTGACAACATAACAACCCAAAAACCCTACCCTATGAAATACCCAAACCCCCTACATATCCCTAAAAAACGTCTCCCCATAACCCCTATTCCCATCACATTATTCCCCCTTCCTAACAGTCCCTTTTGCATTGTTCCCCTTGGTGGCAGAGTTCATAACAACACATAGTTTCATACTAGCATCAAAGGGCGGTCCAAGCACAATACATATACAATAGACATGACATCTAATCTGTCATATCATCATGAAAAAGAGACAACAAATTTCAAAGACACATGGTTACTCATTGCTACGCAAGGAATCAGGTCTCCAAAGTCAAAATCAAGCAGTTGAATAAAATACTCTAGGAAACCCTAATCAGGCAAAAAGAGAAGGTTAAGTTGGATTTGCTTGCTTATGCTTCCCTCAGAGCAATACATGACAAGGACAAGAAAGCCTATGCATGACGAGAGGCCATTAGGTGAACAGGAGGCCGATTTCATCCTCATTCAGGATGATGATGCAGATGTGGAGAGCGCCCGACTTAGGATGACTATTCAGGAGCAGAACGCGGAGATCCAAGACTTGTCACTCAATTTGGAGAGCGCCAAATGGATCATCAAGTATTTGGACTAGAGAAACAAGCAGCTTGAGGACCAACATGAGATCATGGAGCTGCAAAACATCAAGGAAGACCAGCAGGCTGCCCAAAGAAGCCTAAATGAACAGACACATATTTAGCAGGAGATAGAGGCTAATTGAGAGATTTGGCTTGAGAGGATCCACATCCACTTAGAGAAGCTGTTGGCGAAAGAAAACAAGGACAGGGACATGCTCAGGAACATGAAAAACCACTATTGGGCACGGATCAAGGTTTGCAAGGCATGAATAAGGAACTTGAGGGCAAAATTGAGGAAAGTAACAAGAAAGGCAAAAAGGGCAAAAGAGCAAGATTGGCTTCGAATCTTGGCTGAGGCTTCCTTGGCTCAGCATAACACCCCATAGGGAACCTCCAGCCCAAATTTCAAAAAATTTGGGGAATTTTTGGTCACATGGTAATTTTTTGGGCAAAAAACAGGGATTTTCTCCCTGTGTGCTAAAATTCTAGAGCTCCAAATGAGGAATGGCTTGCAGTTTTGGATTCAGCATGAAAAATTACGACTACTGGTGTCCGAGCAAGAAATTTGGGCAAGGTATGAGTCTCCAAAAGGTCAAAACAACACCCAAAAATGGCCTCTCTGCCACGTTTTTGACACACAGGAAGCAGTCTTGGGAGAATGAATATTTGGAGGTGCAAATGAGCACCAAATTCAAAAATTCCAGTGGGGTTAGAAAGTAGACAGGACAGGCTTTCCAACAAGCCCACTTGGGTACATTTTGGACACCTGAAAGTGCCCCAAAATAGGCCCCAAAGTAGTGCGACACACAGAGAAAATGGCGCGGCACACAGAGGAAAAATTGCCAATTTGTTTCCGTTTTGCGAAATTTCGGTTTGCGACTTCTCCAAGTGGGCCCGCTCATCTACACTTCGGTTTTTTGGCACCAAAGGTGGAATTTAAAGTGTTTTTTCTCCAAATGGGCTTCTATCCAAGTGGCGAAGGAAGGCTAACGGTCACCCCAAGCCAAATGTCATGTTTGTAGCACTGCACTTGTAGCTGATGGTTGGCTCTCCATCTCCATTTTGTAATGATTCGAGTAACTCCCCAACCCTTGGGCGTTCTATCTCTTCCTTACACTTTCTATATATTGTATGCAAGCTATTTGCAAAGGGTTGTCTAGCTTGTAACTTCTGGGAGACTGTGGGAAAGAAACTTTGTTTCTTCATTGTGTATTTTTTACAGAGAATTAATGAAAGGCAGCGGCTCTGTTTCATGAGATTCTTGTGGTTGTGAGTGTAGGAAATGTGTTCTTATGTTCCATATGTATCTTGTTATGTTTCATAATTTCATTCACGTTTCATTTCAGTGAAATTTTCTAAGTGAGATTAGGTAGAATTCAATTTATATTGCTCTGCCTGTGGGAAAATTTCATGTGTAGTGTCATTCTTCTGTTGAAAAGGATTCATGCGACTATGCCCTTTTCACTTTCTTCAACAATCTTTCCATTCCGTATTACCTTAAACCAAAATTGCTGCTCTTTCTGCCTAACTTGCCTCACGGAATAATCTGTGCCTTCATTTTCAATTCTCTGTTCTTTACTGAGCGCCAGTCCCATATACATCCCAGAAGCTCGGTCACTTCATAAAATCTTTTCCAAAATCCCTATCCACTTACTAGCCTAAGGTAAACAGTGTATTGTAAGTCACCTCAGACCATTTTCGATTGTATATTCATTGAGTGTGACTCGGAGAGAGCCCTCTCCTGCTCTGGTAGGGCTAGCTACCAGACTGAGCGTGGTTTGTGGTTACCCTAATTTTTGCCTTCCTTCAGCCTAAGGCAGATTTAGGTGCTAACAGTATCCACCACAGTCCATTCCCCTAAACCAGTCATTCATCAGCTTCCTATCAAACCAAACTCCTCATCTTCATCTAGTTCGTCTCCATCTATTTCAAGCTCTTCCTCAAGTACCAACACTTTACCACCTAGTCAAGCCAAAATCCAAGCCATGGTAGACCAACATGAACCTTTGGTTTTACCAGCTCGGCTCCATGCCATGCCCCAAGATTACCAAAGAAAAATATTTTTGTTTGATGCTACTGGTCAGTATATTTCCCAACAACATGTGAACAAAATGACTAACTATTTTGAATTGCATGAGATAGATGAATCTGATGTCCAAATGAGGTTGTTTGCACAAACATTAACTGGGGATGTTAAGAAAATATTTAAAGCTTTACCAACTAATCATATTGCAGATTTAGCTGATTTTCATAGATTATTCATTGATAGATGGGAGAGAAAGAAAAACCCTCTGCAAATACTTTCTGAATATGATAACATTAGAAGAGCTCCTAATGAGTTAGTTCTGGATTATTGTACTAGGTTCAATAGCATCTATAATGCAATCCCTGCTAATATTAAGCTTCCACCTGACCTAGCATTAATCAAACTCCCTGATGGTTTTGACACTGATATGTCATACCAGTTAAGGGAAAGAAACCCTGAAACATTGGAACAAATGCAAAGTAATGTTGTTAGTGTAGAGGCCAACCTTTTAGCCAAGAAAGCTAGAATGAGAAATGAAAAGAGAGTTGTCATTAAAGAGGGAACTTCCACTTCTGATGGTAAAATAGATAGTTTAGAAACGAGTGTAGAGAGAATAATGGAAAGATTAGAAAACATGGAAAGAAAAACTCAGTGGGAGAACCAACAACCACCCCCAATAAGAGACCCCAACTTCAGGAAGAATCCTAACACTGGAAAGAATGCAATACCAAATCAACAAATTAGTCCACCCTTTCAAGAAAACTATGCTGAGGGTTTACAGAGACATGAAGGAGAGGATGACACCCAAATAAACTTATTAGGAATAAAAAATGAAGATTTTGTTTTTCTTACTTAGGAAGAACATGAATTGTATATGCTACAACAATTGCAATTAGAATCTGGAGACTCCTTTTACTTTAAACAGGGCTATGAATGAGCCATATATAAGGTTCACAAACAGTATAGTCTAACAAGTAAAAAGAAAAATGAAGCTCCCACTGAGAGATCTATCCAGAACCAAACTAAAAAGATAACAAAAGCTCTTGTCACTAAAGTTGTACAAATCCTCCCTAGGGGAACACAAGAGACTTCTACCCCAAAAATTGTAGATATAACTTCATCCAAAACTCAAACTGAAACAATTACTCAAAGCATTCCAAATAAACGAATTCAAAACAAAACTGCTGAAACACAGACCAAAGTGCCTAACACTAAAAAAGAAGATAAATACACACATACTACATTTGCTAAGGAATATCTCATCCAATCAAGCAAAACTCAATTTCCTTTCAATAGTAAAACTGAGAAAGCGAAATTGAAAATATCAGTCCCTTTGACTGAGCTAGTGAAAAATGAGTCATATAAATCACAGATCACAAAAACTTTAAATATAGGTGAAGGAGAAGATTTTGTCAATTTGAATGATGATCAACTTGAGTTATTCTTTGGCCTTTAGGTAAATGGTACTCATCAGCAAGGGGGAATCCCTCCTTTATATATTAGCCTGAACATTCATGATAAGATATTATATAATGCTATGCTAGACTTAGGGACATCCCATAACTCGATGCCAAAGGCAATCATGGAGAGACTAAATTTAGATATCACCAAACCATATAAGGACTTGTTTTCCTTTGACTCTAGTCAAGTTAAATGCCTTGGATTGATTAAAGATTTATGTGTAACTCTAGTCCAATGCCCAGCAAAGAGTATTATGATGGACATGGTAGTTGCAGACATCCCACCCAAATATGGAATGTTGTTATCTTGCTCATGGGGAGAAGAATTGCAGGGACCCTTGGAATTAGATATGTCATATGCCACCATATCTATTTTTGGTCAACAAAGGAAACTTTATAGAGAGACCTTGAGGAAATACATGGTGAGCAATGCAGAAAAACCACATAATTTCCCTATACACTCCATGCATTCTAACATGGACTCTTTTATCTTGTACAATTTAGACCAGGACAACAACGAAATCACAACTGTAGAACAAAAATACAAAACAGCTGACAGTGAATTTTTTTTTCATGAATCAATGTGGCATTTAGATTTCGATGGATCTGTGAATAGAATAGGAGTGGGTGCAGGAGTGTGGATTCACAACATGGAGAATAATCATTATGAAGGTCATGCCTTTAGGTTAAATTTTAAATCCACAAATAACATGGCAGAGTATGAAGCTATGGTCTTAGGATTACAAATGGTTAGAAAACTTGGAGCCAAAAGAGTTTCTATAATGGGAGACTCAAAATTGATTATTAAATAAATTAATGGTGAATACTCTGTAAAAAATCCTAGACTTAGCCAATATAGAGAGATTGTCCTAGATTTGATCAAAGACCTTTTGGAAACAGACTTTGTTGCCATTCCTAGGAAACAGAATATGCAAGCCCATAGTCTGGCCACTTTTGCTAGTACTTGCAAACTACGTTTTCAGCCCAACCACCAGTACACTACAGAAGTGAGACATAGGCCTGTTATACCAGACAATTTGAAGTATTGGCATATTTTCTTACAGGATTCCCAGATTTATGATTTCATGAATTTTGAAGGTGAGTTTCAGAATTGTAATATAGATACAGATTGTACAATAGACAATGACATAGATAGTGGTTTAGATGTGAATATTTTAGATATAGGTAAACCCACTAATTTTACAAAACTAGAAGTAGATAACTTAGAAAATGTAGAAATAGAAGAAATAATGAATGATGATCCTGAAATTCTTAACCTTAAAAATATTTTTTTTCCTAAGGGATTAGTCCCCTTAGAAGATTTTTTTGATTCCAGCGATGTAGCTCAGAAACCAAAAATGGAGCCTTTGATAGCAGATATAGAAGAATGTAACATAGCAACTAAAGAAAAACCTAAACTTATTAAATTATCAAAAGTCTTACCTCCATAGGAAAAGGTTAAATACATAAATCTGTTTAGAGAGTTTCAAGATGTATTTGCATGGAGTTATGAAGACCTAAAGTCTTATGACACCAGCATAATTCAACACAAGATACCTATCAAAGAGGATCATAAACCTTTTAAACAGAAACATAGGAGAACTAATCCAGTTCTTATGCCATATATTGAGAAGGAGGTAAAGAGAATGTTTGATGCCAAAATTATAGCTCCCATTAGATATTTAGATTGGGTTCCAAACTTAGTCACTACTAGGAAGAAAACTGGAGAAATAAGACTTTGTGTTGATTTCAAAAATTTAAACAAGGTTTCATTAAAAGACAACTATCCTCTCCCAAAAATGGACCATATTCTTTAGAGGGTAGTAGGTTCATCCATAATTTCATTGCTTGATTGATTTTCTGGATATAACCAAATCTTAGTTCAACCAGAGGACCAAGCCAAAACTGCGTTTACTACTCCTTGGGGTACCTTCATGTATTTGAAGATGCCTTTTGGATTAATGAATGCAGAAGCAACATTTCAAAGAGCTATGGACATAGCTTTTGCTAAGGAGATCCATGACTTCCTAGTGGTTTACCAAGATAACATCACAGTCTTTTCTAAATCTGATAATGAACACCTAGATCACCTGAGAAGAGTTTTCATTAAATCTAGGAAATTTGGTATTTCCTTAAATCCCAAAAAGACACTCTTTAGTCTAGAAGAACGTAAATTGTTGGGACATATAATATCCAAATATGGAATTAGAATAGATCCTGCTAGAATAGAAGCAATCTTGACCATCACCCATCCTAGAAACAACAAATAATTACAGTCATTTCTATGCAAAATAAATTTTCTTAGGAGATTCATTTCAAATTTAGCAGAATTTATTAGAGAACTAAATAACATGTTAAGAAAAGATTCAACACTTAAATGGACAGTGGGGGCAAAACAGTCTTTTGAGGCTATCAAACAAGCCCTTACCAAAACCCCAGTCCTTATAAGTCTCGATTTTCAAAAAGATTTTATAATTTTTTCTTTTGCTTCAGAACATACTATTGCAGTAGTCTTGTTGCAAAAGAATGATCAAGGATATGAATAGCCCATTGCATTTTTCAGTAAATCTTTAAGGGATGCAACACTAAAATAAAACATAATGGAAAAACAAGAATTAGCTTTAGTGAAAGTTGTTAAATATTTTAGAGTATACATCTTGTATTCACACATCATTGCTTATGTTCCAAACTCAGTAGTAAAGGAAATTTTGACACAAAATGGGCCTGAAGGGAAAGAGGAAAATGGATTGCCACTATTTTGGAATATGACATAGAAATAAAGCCTACTAAAATTATCAAAGGCCAAGGTTTAGCCAAACTCATGGTTGAATCGAATTGTCAGGCCCTAGATATAAATTTCATTAGTTCCCTTGATGATCAGGAAGAGATGACGACTCCACAGATCAGTGAACCTTTTACAAATTCACCTTGGTATGAAGATATCATATTTGTATTAATAAACTTACAAGCTCCTCCTAGTTTATCTAGAAGTAAAGCTAGTTTTTTGAAAATGAAATCAATTAGATATTGTATCATAGATAATGCTTTATTTTGGAAAGACAATGGTGGTATTCTTTTAAATTGTTTACTAAAAGATGAATCTGATAAAATTATGCAAGAATTTCATGCAGGAGATTGTGGAGGACACTTGTATTGGAAGACTACTGTTGACAAAATTCTGATCGCTGGTTTTTATTGGCCCACTCTTTTTGGAGATGTTAAGAAACATGTGACCTCCTGTCATAAGTGCCAAATATTTGAGGGAAAAAGAAAGATTTTACCTTTACCTCTCAAACCCATCTCCACAGAAATTCCATTTCAACAATGGGGTTTAGACTTCATTGGAGAAATTCACCCAACCTCCTCAGCCCAACATAAATGGATTTTGACAGCCACTGATTATTTTACCAAATGGATAGAAGCCATCCCTTCTAGACAAGCTACAGACTCTGTCATTATCTCCTTCCTTGAAAATAATATTCTGTCAAGATTTGGATGCCCCCAAAAGCTCATTACTGATAATGCAGCTACTTTTAAATCCAAGAAAATGGTAGACTTTTGTAACAAATACCACATCACCCTTGGCCACTCCACTGCCTATTACCCTCAAGGTAATGGACTTGCAGAATCCTCTAACAAAAGCCTTGTAAATATCATTAAGAAATTATTGGAAGACAACAAAAATACAGGAACAAAAAGTTAGTCAATGCCTTATGGGCAGACAGACTAACTACCAAAAATTCCATTGGCACATCTCCTTATCAATTAGTATATGGGATGGATGTTGTTTTTCCTTCCTCTTTGGGAGTGCCAGTAATGAAGATCATCCAGGAGTTGCAGGTAGAACCAAATGATATCCAGAGGAGGATAATCAAACAAAACACTTGCAGCAGACAAGAGAAGAAGTCTATGTCAAATCACAAGTAATACAGGATAAAATCAAAAAGATTTTTGATAAAAAGACTAAAACTGATGATTTTTACATAGGTGACAAAGTACTTAGATGGTATTCTAGAAGAGAAGACAAGGGAAAACATGGAAAATTTGGCTTTCTATGGCAAGGCACTTATGTCATTTATGGTTACAGAGGTAACAATGCATTTTTCTTGAGAGAGATAGATGGATCAAATCTACTAGGAGGACATGTCAGTGGTAGAATGCTGAAACATTACTTTCCACAGATTAACAATGGTTCACTTTAGTTTACTCATTGTATATAACAGTGTAGAGTTTAGATTGCAATGGATGGTAATGTTTTGAAGTTGAAGCCCAGAGAGAAGGCCCTGAGCTTTGAAGGGTTCACCATCATAAGTATGAATAAAGAAGAATCACAGAAGAACAGTTTACAAGGTAACTTCAGCCACATTTTCAAAGGCTACTGATCTTGAAGTTCTTGACATTTCACCAGGAAATTCCATCCCCATGTGGAGCCACTGTTAGGGTCCTATAATAATAGGATTCATAATTTTGAATTGGTTATGGTTAGTCTTGTAAATATTGTACATACTTTTGCTTTCTGCAAAATGTTTTCCATATTAAAAATTAAAAAATGTAAAGAGGGTATGTCCTAAAAGAATAATCAAAGGACAAAAAGAAAAAGAAAAGATCAAAAAAGTGAAAAATATGAACCCCAAACAAAAACAGATCATGAAAGTGTGCAAATTCAAGTGCCACTACTTTTAATTTTATGTGCAAAATAATGGTTGTGTGCAGCTTGTCATAAATGCCACAGCCCATGATAGTCAAATAGCTTAATCTTGACTAATTCATGCTTTAAATTTCATGTTTATAGATAGAGAATAAAGATCTAGCCAAACTGTTTAACCTTGGCAGATCAGTAGTTAGGTAGAGAAATAAAAATGTGCTCATCAGCTTAATCTGAGCCATTGGAAGTTATAAGGTTAGAATTAGATAGTTTTCTTGTCAAAAGAAAAGGAAATAAAGGGTCTGCTAACTCAAATGCACCAAATAAAGTGAAGAAAAAATGTTAGGGTAAATAAAGGGTAGGTAGAAGAAAGGTTGCAAATGTACAAGGTTGTTAAATCATGAGCACATTTATCATGCTTAAACTTATGTCTCAGTGTACAGGAGCATTTATGAGATTGAAAGGATGTTCACTAGATTACTTGATTAACTTCCCCTCATTTCATTTCATCCCCCACATACTTGCTTACTAATTTCCCCATTATCCCATCATTTCTTATAGAAATATCCTTTTTCCCTAAATTTTGGCCCTTACCCCTTGGTTTCACACATTTCCCTCGTAAATTACCCTCCAAAGGTCATCCCCCTACCCAAAACCCCTTTTACCTAGTGTCAAGCCCATTCCCCATTGCAAAAATCTCCCTTCCCCCTTATTAATTTCCCTAATTTACCCCCAAAACCCATAAAAACCCCTTATCCTAAGTTTTTATTCTCCCCCCCCATTATTTAATTAACTCCTCGATTTATATTTCCTCAACATAAACCTTTTAATCCACCAACCCAGGTGCGGTTAAACAAACCCCGCCATATTAACCCCTGGTCCCACTCCATTAACTCGCGCTTATATTTAATCCTCACTTAGTTTATTAATTAATTACAATTAATTGTAATTAACCCCTCGGGCCATTTCCCTCCATGTATATTAACCGTGCAACAATTGTCCAATCTTCCATCCTTAGATCTGACGGCGTGCATACATATCGCGCTCATTCATTATCCGAGCATTACCAGTGTGAGAGCACGCAAGATTCGTGGTTTTCCCTAGGCATTGTTCTAATATGTGGCAGCCTCAGGTGAGATCACATGCTCTCAAGGAAAAACCGCCCACTCTCCAAAAGCGGTGCGATGGCCCCTGAAACCGTCTCCCCACCAAAAGCTAAAACCATCCAGTGTTCATTTATGAATATCGCGCCAAATTGTGACCGTTGCTGGTTAAAAGGCCATAGAAGCCCATTTCAACTCTTTTCACTCATTTGCACTCTAAATGCTACCCAAGCCTTCCTGCGCCACCCTGAGCCTCTGCAGCCAAAATTGACCGTTGTTTACCTCGCGAAAAAGCTCTGAACGCCCAATTCAAGCATCTAATGCACAACTGAAGCCACCGTACAGTCTATAGTCACCATCGAAACCAGTTTTCAGCTAATACCAGCAATTTCTAGGTATTTTTAAGAAAAAACTAGAACGGCCCTCTAAATTTGAAAGCATACAGTCAATTTTAAAGAATAATTAATTGAAATTAATTAATACATTTTCCTAATTGAAGGGTAATTTCCCTATATACCCAAAACCCCTCTTTTTCAAATTACAATTACCCTCTTACTATATCAAATTTTCCCAAACCTCACTTCTACAGCCAATATAGGCCTAATCCCAATCCATAAACCCAGTGATGGCTTCCCAGACCTCTCTGGATGTGAGAACTGTGTCAACCCCTCACCTGGACATCGACCATTTGGCGCTAGCAGATATGGATTTACAAATAAAAGATAATGCTACCCCATCCTACCTTCTGAAGCTCCACTGCTGGAGTAAGGATATATTCCTGAACCATACCGATGACATCCATTTGTGGGAATCCAGTTTACCCAAATACCTATTCCTATAAGTTCACCCATTCCCTGATATCATACATTTTTTTCATGCCTGCTATATCCCTAGCCAAAGGCCTATTGTTTCCCCTAACCAACAACTCTTATTCAACATTACTCCAGAGTCTATCAACCAAATGCTGCAAGTCCAACCTAGCCCTAATGAAACCCCATTATCTATTGGAGACCTATTGGACTTATATATCACACTAGACCTAGTTAAGATAAGACAAATATTCCAGACCTTCATCATTGAAGACCACCATACTCCCACAGATACTCCACCTTATGCTGCCGCCATTTTTTCAGAGACAGACAGATATATAATCACCATGCTCTCTTGCATCCTAGGATATACCTTAGATGAGCATGTGGATGAGGTTATCCTAGCCTTCCTGTCCATATTCACCCCAAGCAAGACTCCTGCTATCATGTATAGCTATGCTCAGTTCATTGTAGATATCATGCACAAACAATTCATAAGACTGCCCACTGAAAGAGTTTTCAAGTACTCTTCATTGTTATTTCACATGTTTTTGTATTACCAAGCAGATAAGTTCCTTGTAACCATCCAGAAGTTGGATACCAAGGGAAAAGAGAGATGAGTGATCTATTGGACACCCTTGATCCAGAAATACTCCACAACATTTACCTACAAAGACTTCATAGATTCATTTGTCTACCTAGTCATGAACATGTTGACCAGTGACACTCAACCTAGAAACAACCAAGAAATCAAGAGGGTGCTACAATTGGCTAAGAATAGCAAGGTGGGAGACTCATACTTGTACCAGAATCTCACTGAAATCAGGTTTTATGGCTACCAATTAGCCCCTTTTAATTTGCCCAAATACCTCCCTATGAGGATCTTTGCTACTTGAGTATTTCAGACAAATCATCAACTATGATGAGATCCACTTCTTATCTTCTAGGAAGAAGACCCAGTTTAAAATGAAAAACCAATTGGGCCCATTCATTTGCAATAACAGAGAGGCTAGACCAGAGGCTGACAAGATACTACAACAGATGAAATTCAGCAACAGCTTCATGTGATAGTATGACCCTCATGGGGTCATTAACAAATTGAGAATCAAGGTCAAATTGGGACCCTTCATCCACCACCCAAGACCTGATATTGAAAAATTTTCCAACCGATCTGAATGGTTGGAAAATACATTGATTTACATGGATAACACAGTTGTGGATGTTGAAAACACACTCATTGATCTAGAAAGGAAAATTGACCAGAGCTCCTTCCTACAGGTTCTAGAACTAGGGGAACTAATGAATATTCCTCATGTATTACAAACCCCAGCCAATGAGGAGAAGAATCCAAAGAGGAATAGGGAAGAGGGTTCTAGTTATGCCATGATGACTACATATGAGCTCTTTGAACTCAAGAAAAGGCCCGAGTTGATTCCATTGTTTGAACAGGAAGAGAACATTGAATCAGTGGAAATAACTGACATTGAAACAATGGGGCAGAGGAGAAAAGACACAACTACTTCAGGTGAAACACAGCAGCCATCAACCTCCAACATTCAAATGATTGAGAGACAACAAAGTGTTGAGGTTTCTTCCTTTGTCAGGCCAGCTGACAGAGAAAAGGATATCAGAGACAGGTACAAGGAAATAAAAATGAGAAATGAGAAGTTGAAGGCTGAGACATATGCCCAATACTTCAAGCATACACTAACCAAAGACCTTAGCGGATTATAGGAAGACTGATTTTGAGGTATTGGATAGGGATGTTCATCCCATTGACCAAATAGAGTTTCATAGAGAGGCTGGAGAAATGATTTACTCAACCCTTACAGGAAAGGCCATGGCTGCACACAGGCTATAGAATTCACTAGATAATGTAACAAACCAATATAAATTGGATAATGCCTCCTCACAGGCCAAAGACAACAGGATCAAGTCATTGGAGGACTTGGTCATTGAGCTGGGACATGATCCAAGTAACATTAAGGTTGCTGAGAAGTTGATCAAAAAGAAGAATGAGGATATATCAGCTCTTAAGAAACAACTCAAGCTACCTTATTTACAACACCCACAAACAAAGGAGGTCCTGGAAAGCCAAACCAACCATGAAGAGATGATGGACCTAGTGTTGCAACTGAATGATCAATTAAAGGAGATGGAGAAAGAATTGGATAGCTTGATTCAGCTAAAAGAAGCTAGTCTTGATGATGCCCCTGCAACTGTCATCCCAACAGTTACCACTGTTGTACCTTCTACTTTGACACCATCCTTAGCTCCCATAGCTCCAATGGCCACAACACTGCCAGCATATATACCAACTACATCAGCAACAAGGTCTACAGGTGATGAGGCAAACGGGTTGGTCAAAGCAATGGAAGAAATGTCAATTCAGACCACTGAGATGAATAGGCTTAAGGAAAAAGTTACTAGCCTAGAAACAGATTACAAACTTGCCCAAATCATTCAAAAAGAAGAACAACATAAGTCTGCAAGGATGAATGAATGAATAAAAAGCCTGGATAAGGAACTAACATTGAATGAACCTCTAGGTCAGGCTAAGGAGCAACTGTGGGCCAATATCATTGACTCTGTCAATGATATTTGGCCATCCATCCAGGTTATTTTTGAACAGGTTGATTTAATAAAGCAGGCTACAGAAGCCATTCAAAGAGTCAAAGCAGAACTTGGAGACATGCCAGAGGAAGCTGCAAGGATCATTCACTTCCTCAACTCCAAGAACAAGTATGAGTTGTAGGAATTAGAAATACCTGGCAGAACAGGTACAATTTTGGAAGTTAAAAGGGTCCTCACCAAGAGGAATTTGTTGTTGAACCTAGAGGATTAGTGCCAAACCATGCAACTGGCCATTGACAGATTCATGGTTAAGTTTGAAATTTTGCGGCAAAAAGGTTTACCGGATCCCTTGGTAATAAATGATAAGTTTATGACATAGGAGGACTATAACAGAAAAATCCGAGAAGTAGACAAAGATCAGGTGAATACTTCATCCATGAAGGGCATACCTACATGCAAAGTATTATATCAAACTTTTGAGAACTTGTTTTACCTCCAGCATGAGGTAAAACACTTTTTTGTCAATAAGCCTACTTTTTCCAAGTATAGAGAGGCAGATGGGATTTTCAGGAAAATGATCGATATCCAATTACCAGATGTTGAGACATGGGCGAAACTAAATGTTTTATTGTAGAATACGCAGTAAAAATGTAAAAATGTATAGTAAAAGTAAATGGGCATAGTAAAAGGATATTGACATGTCAGCCAGGTCAAAGTGTATTAGGTGAAAGTGTATCAGTTGAAATATCAGCATGAATAGAGCATCCAGCGTGAAGACCAAACAACAAAGCACAGATTAAAGTGAAAAATATCAAAGATTAAAGCCAACGCAGCCTAATAAGCAGGGACAACAAGCATCAGTTCAATATTTGGCTCTATCTTCTTGCAGGAAGATTTTTCTTTCTCCTAGATTAGTTCCCAAGACAGTTTGGGATATTTTGTAAAATAATTTTGTATAAATACTTCATAATTTGAAGTATTGAGTGTGGATTGCTATACATTTGTAAATTTATTTTGATCATAAACCCGAGGGTTATTGTACCAATTTGCAAGTCAGCAGAGTGGAGCAAGTAATAAAGAGATTGCATTATAGGATTCGTGTGTAGAGCTATTACAGTGAAGTATTTTATTTGTCAATTTGTTATTCTCTTATGTTTTTCACAAACTTAAATGTTATCTAACGTTGAATGAATTAACTGGAAATTTATCTCAATTTTTTTTTAAGTACACTATGTTTTCCACAGTTAATCATTTACATGTTTTCTTCTAATATCTGAACCTGAGAATCCTTCATTGCTCTCCCATCCCGGTTGACCTCTTTCACTTTCTTCATAATCCGGCCTAAGGAACCCTTAATTGCTTTTTGGATCATCTAAGTAATTGTTCCCACCACCAAATCTAAATCAAAACCCAAGCACAGTCATAAATAGCCTGAAATCAAATAACTAAACAAAGTTAAATAAAAAAGAGAGAGCCCTCTCTGAGATTAGGAAGGCTAGATCCTAATCTCCAAACTTGGTTTGTGGTTACCTATATCATTTCTTCTTCTAACAACTTAGAAGAAATTTTGGAGTGATAACAGGGTACCTTCTCAATACCTTTTCACCCTCAACATCCTTACCTTTGTTACTAAAAATATGCATTCCAAATAACACACACCCTTTTCTATGACTGTGTTTTTCCTGCATAGTTGTAACCATTCTAACTGATGTTTCCTTCTTCTTACCCTGTAAGATTCTATGTTCTCCATTATCATCCAAGCACTCAATGGCATTGTCATAACAATCCACTTTGGTCGTATGAAGATATAGCTAGTCCATACCCAATAACATACTATATGACCCCATCCAAAATACATTAAATTGTGCTAATGTAGACATACCATTTAACTTGAATGCACAAGCTCTTACGTAGTGATATACTCTCCTCTTTATACCTGTAGCCAACTGCACTAGCTAGGATTCTGCATGCACTTCTTTATTCAAACCACACTTATCCACCAGGTCATGACTAAAATAACTATAATTATAGATCGAGGGTCAATCAAAATGGAAAAAGCTTGATCACAAAGCTTACCGTCCATCTCGATAACAGTTTCTTTGTGCTCTGCATGCATGTTATCCAACACTGCATAGATACCAGGAATTCTCTGCCCAACATCCCCAACAATTTGTTCCTCTTGTGAACTATAAATCTGAGGCCTACCACCCTGATTTTACAGAAACTCTCTCGTAATATGTTCCTTACCACATGTCCAACACTCCAACCGTCATGTACCATCACCTCTATTCTGTTGTTGTGACCCATGTCCCTGTCTATCTACATTGAACTTATTGTATGGTGAAACATTTTCTTTCTCTTCTACATTTTGAGGCCTTTCTCTTTTTGGATGTCATTTACCTTTTCCTTGATCTTTCCATTTCCATCCTTGCTGAGATTCATTCTAACACTATGATTACTCATAATAATGCTTCAATTTCCCAATAACTTCATCAAGTGACCGAGGCTCATCATACTCAATCTAATCTCTAAATTCTAATGGAAATATACTAACAAATATCTAAACTTTAGCCTTCTCATCCTTAATATACGATACATACCTCAATATCTCTAGTAGCTTAGTCATATACTCCTCATTTTTCATTGATCCCATCTTTAGATCATAAAATTCTTGGGCCTTACTGTCGTGATACCTTTCTGACAAGTAATTCTTCCTGAAAATCCTTTTGAATTCATGCCAACTCAACTCCTTTGTCCTGATATCTCTAACCCGCTTCAGATCTTCCCACCAGATATCTGCTTTTCCTTTGAGGCTGAAGATAGCTATTATGGACTTCATATTCTCTGTGTACTCATGCAACTCAAAGAATTTCTTCATCCCAAGTAACCAAGCCTCTGCATCCTTCGACTTATTCAAATATCCATCAAAAGTAGGTGGCTTAGCTTTCTTAAACTCATCCAAAAAATATTCCCTATCACTCCTCCTGTAAGGATGATAACAATGATGATCATAGTGCCTGTCGAAACTAGACCCGAAATAGAACTGTGTCCATCACCTCTCCTATCCAGAGTTTCCAAGAACCTTCCATCTCTAATTGTGTCATCCCTATCTGACCTATGCCCACCATGAGATATATTTACATATTCCCCATTAGTTTTGTCCTCCTATCCATGGTTGATCCAAAGTGGTCCCCGTCCCTACAATTTTGAGCAACTTTGAAGGATTACTACATTGACTTTTGCTCGCTTCTCCTGTTCCTGCATGATTGTATCATTATCTACTTTGAAACTTCTTAATTATTCCTTCAATCTTCTCACTATGTATGCTAAGTTAGAAGAGTGCCCAACACAATGCTTCTCATCTGACCCATAGGGTGAATATCATGAACTGTATTTTACCATCTTACTCATCTTATTTATCTCTTTCCTGCCAAACATACCATGTTAGCTAAACCAAAATATAAACATAAATCAACATACATCAGTGTAGCTTAGGGAGGATATCTCGTCTACATGATCAACTAGATTAAAAAAATTCATGTATAAACATAATCATAACAACATATAGATATCACCCTAACTAGAGTTCAATCATCAATGCATGACCCTATCAACCACACATCATGACCTCATGTATGACCCTATAAACCACACATCATGGCCTCATGCATGAAAACTAAAACCATGTCAATGTATGTATAATCAAGATACACATAACCTTCATGCACACACAATACATACAAACATTGTCATGCATAACTAGTGCATAACCGACCTATACTCATGATAAACACATCCAATAACACACCATCATATTCCACATCGCAACACAAATGAAACCATGACTAACACCATGCATACATAACAAGTGCATAGACCACAAGTATAAGGAACACATATGCAACCGAAATTATCCATGACCAACTCCCCACCCATCTGGTCCAAAGGGGTGAACCATGCTCTAATACCACTCTTTAACACCCTTCTTCCACATTTACCCAAACTAATCGGTCCATTGGGGTAAACATGTGACGAGAGGCTACTACAATCTGATTCAACTCCCCATGTATATTTAAGGAAGTGGAAATGAAGGAACAGGGACAACCTGACCTTCTACACCTGCAACAGAACCTCGGGAGTCATCCATCCCATCCAGATGACTAGCCCCTAAGATAAATTGACATTTCACTGCCATAGAGCTTCGGTCGCTCCCATGACATGAGCATGCATATGACTGGGGCCCTCCATTTTCTCTCACAACATAGGTATGCAAGCAACTAGGGTATTTTTCAGCGAGTTTTGAGCCTCCAACCCCAGATTTTGTGTGACTTTTTCAGGGCCAAGACTCAGGCCACTGCCGAGAACTCCATTAAACTTTCAAGAATGAAAAGTAATATCGAAACAATGATGCAAATGCAAATACTTGAAAAAAGACTTGGTTGGACCCCTACTAGCCATGACAGGAATTTCGTCAAACATGTCACAAATATGCATTCTACAGGTCATAACAACAAATCCAAGCATAGGGGTCTCATAATTATATGAGAATCGCTAAGAAGAATTGATGCCTTATCACATTAGTTGCATTATTATTAGGTCATATATTCATTATACATTCATTTACAAATCAAAACATGATGAGATCCATACATCATCATTGTCATAAAACATGCTCATAACCAGCATATAATCAACAAAAATAGCAAGGATACAATAGCCATAAATTCCTCCTACGAACCAGTACATTTTCTCATAAAATACCAAGGAGAAATAGTTCTTATTAATGAATGAATAGGCCAGCTAGGTTTGGAACTTCCATGTATCACCTGGCCATATATTTGTTGAACCAAATCTTTCTTTTAGCGAATAACCCTCGTGCCATATTCCAATGATGAATGTGGGACTCATAACCAAAACTCAACTAGGGCTTCCCAAGAATACACAACCTCACCCTCATCAATAGAACCAGGCTTTAACACAATCCTCCCTAGATCACCAGTGCAAAAAAACAAACATACAATACCAAGCTCTACCGCAATCCTCAATGTATCACTAGGCCAAAAACAAGCATGGATGCCACCAGATTTATCCAGCTAAACCGTGAGGAATTTTCCTATCTCCTAGGCTCTAGGCTTTACCGTATATCCCGCCATTCATAGATCAAGGATTCCTAGGCCTAATTGGGACACCAGTCTCTAGGTTTTAATGCAATCCATATCGGATCACTACGCCCTAACCAAGACTCCACCCTCTAGGATTTACTATATATACCATCCTAGGATTCCTAGGCCTAATGGAGAGTACCGACCTCTAGGATTTACCGTATATGCCACCATTCATCAGTCAATGATTCCTAACGCAGGAAAAAATGCCTAGAGGCAAGCTCCCCTTCATTTCATTAATCTTACCGTGAACCTATGGGTTATGGCCCACCTATACAAATTGGAAGTGTTTACATTGGTGGATTTTATCTAAAACCTGACCAATCACCAAGCAACGATATAACACATGATCCACCAATGAACGTCGGTCCCACCTGAATGCACAAGACCAGACCCCAATTAAAATAAACTTGCATCCATAAACTTCTCGAGTCCGCTCTTCCCCAAGTTCTATTGGCTTCAATCTTCATTGTTGATCTTCTACCCAATCTGATAGTTGAAGTTACACTCGATCAACCAACCTAATCAGTGATCCTCCACTATTTGATCAAGACATACTTGATCCAATGGTCAGTAATGATATCACAGAGGCTACTTGCGCGGCGTTTACCCACCCTTATGGAGCCGATAAGGATTCTAAATCCTTAATCTATAAATGTTTGGGTCCATTCTAAGATTAATGTCTGATCACTTTATGACTCAATATCCATTGGATATACGAGGTCATGAAATCTACGACCTAAAATTCTTCAACTAGCACATGGATTAAAAATAGGCCTAACCCCCACCGTTGACTGTGACCTAAAAGTTTGACATTGAGATCGATAGCTAGAAGTGAGTGCAGAGCTTCAATCACGATCAAGACATCCAAACACTCCTATTCCCCAGTGGTATATTCCTCTGCCATTCTTCTTCCACCATTCATATCCATCGATCTAAACAATTCGAAGGCTCCCTCTGTGCTTATTTTCTTATGATGGAATTCACATTTCCACCCATTAACTCTGCCATACTTTGTTCACACTCATACAATAATTAACTTATTAACATTGGATCACCATTGATCCTTACAGTGATCGATGATTGATCAATAACCTTTCACACGAAATTTAACTCTTCCAACACACACATCTAAACTATAGGTCAAACATACACATATACACAAGAATCCACATAACACATATATTTCTATTATATACATAATTCGATTACAAACTAAGGCATTTCAGCCTTAGACACAATTTCTCCTTAGACTACATTGCATTCACTCACTGTCTATCCTCTATATTTGTCTCTCTATATATCCCCCATCAGAACACGCAAGTTCATAATATATAGAAATAACTATAGAATCATGGATCATTCTAGATCCATGATCTTCTCCTAAAATTGTTCAAACAAACTCCTAAATCTTTCGTTATGCATACATGGCAGATTAATCAAAATTACTTAAGTCTTCTAGAGACTTATCAATTCCTTCAAATTAGCTCGTTTTTAATAGAAATTTTCTCCCGGTTTACATGATTGTCCACGTCTCCTCCTCCATAGCTCTGACTTTGACTTTTGATTAAGGGTGGTCGGATGCTCTTGCATCAGACTACCAAGGTACAAAAATTTATGACCCCCTGGTCATATGATTATCCTTCATCCCATAGCAATTCTACCCACTTCCTCAGTGGAACTGCCTTCATGATCTTTCTGTGAGCTGCAAAAAAACCTCTGCAGTAATGGTCTTCTCTACTACATGATACCTCACCAAGCTTCTCTCCTCAAGCTTAGTCTTTCAGCATCTCTCTGGTTCTCTCTTCTATGGAACCATATGAGCATTTCATGCTCTAGGCTGCTGCAAGTTTCTCACCTTCTGCTACCGCTATCTGTATGACAGTGTAAATACCACAAACTCACCAGTCTTCAACATAACTGTACCTCCTCCTTTTGCACGCAAAATCTTCTTTCTCATAGGAAACCTTTCCCTGCTCTGATACCACTTTGACAAAAGAAAAACTGCCTAGAGGCAATCCCCCCTTCATTTCATAAATCTTACCGTGAACCTATGGGTTATGGCCCACCTATACAAATTGGAAGTGTTTACATTGGTGGGTTTTATCTAAAACCCAACCAATCACCAAGCAGTGATATAACACATGATCCACCAACGAATGCTGGTCCCACCTGAATGCACAAGACCAAACCCCAATTAAAATAAACTTGCATCCATAAACTTCTCGGGTTTGCTCTTCCCCAAGTTCTATAGGTTTCAATCTCTGTCGTTGATCTTCTACCCAATCTGACGGTTCATGTTACACCCGATCAACCAACCTAATCGGCGATCCTTTACCATTTGATCAAGACACACTTGATCCAATGGTCAGTAATGATATCACACGACCTACTTGCGCGTGACATTTACCCGCCCTTATGGAGCCAATAAGGATTATAAATCCTTAATCTATAAATTTTCAGGTCTGTTATGAGATTAACGTCCGATCACTTTATGACACAATACCCGTTGGATATATGAGGTCATCAAATCGATGGCCTGTGGTTCTTCAACTAGCACACAGGTTAAAAATAGGCCTTGTCATGCGGAAAGAGTCGTTAGTGCGGACACAACCGACCTCCCTAGAAGCAAAAGCTTTCTAGTGAAAAACAAGACAAATAAAGCTACCTTTCTCTAAACATGCATTGCAAATACAAGTAATCAAGGGATCTTTAACATACCTTTAGTCCAATGCTTTGCAGTAGTCCAGCCTCGCCGATCCGGATGAGCTCCTCCTTCTCTTCGAAACCTGCATTCACTAACAAGCCAAAAGATTAAATAGCACCTGATAAACTCATAAAACAATACATATCCATCATACAGACCAAGGAGTATATGAAACAAACCATGAATAACAATCTGTTGAGAAAAATAAGTTCATTTGCATTAAAAGGTAACAAAAGGAACCATTACAACCTGAGCCTTGGTGTTGTGCAAGTCCCTCCTAGGGTCCAGCAAGAGTTTTCCTTTACTTTGATCAGCTCACCCACTCTCAAATAAGGCTAGGAAAGGATGGGAATCTCTCCTCTCAAGCTTTACAAGGGAGTCCTAATTCCAGCAGCATATACCCTTAGGAATGTTCAGATTTCAACCTCCCTCCCTTTGGCCCAATGCCTGTATTTATAGTGCTCTAGAGGAAGTTATTCAGGTCCACCATCAATGGGATAAGCCCCTCTTTGGATGGGATAGCTCCCCTCTTGATGGGATAAGTTCCTCTTTGGTAGGGATACATGAACCATCTGGAGGCGCTTCATACACGTCAAACAAGCTTCTAGAATGCTCTAGAAATGACCACAAGTATCTTTTTTGGAGTGAAACTTGCGCCTTTTGACCTTTACAGGAGTATGCACCCATTGCTTTACATACAGAGCGCACAAGTACGCAGGTATTGTGAACTTGGAGTGCGTACACGTAGGTAAGGCTAAGAGAAACTGCGTACCCAGAGATATATAGATTTTTAATGACTTTCTCTCTTTCTTGAAGTTTGACATGGAGAGCAGAGGTATGAGGCTTGCCAAGGAGGATAGTATGACAGTTGATGGAACCATACTAACTGCAAATAGTCACGGTGACAAATTTTAGTGTAACAGATTGCCCCCTAAAGTGCGAAGCCTGTAGTAGATTAGGGTTTACGAGTAATCAGGGGATCTTTAACATACCTTTAGTCCAATGCTTTGTAGTAGTCCAGCCTCGCCGATTCGGATGAGCTCCTCCTTCTCTTCGATACCTGCATTCACTAACAAGCCAAAAGATTAAATAGCACCTGATAAACTCATAAAACAATACATATCCATCATACAGACCAAGGAGTATATGAAACAAACCATGAATAACAATCTATTGAGAAAAATAAGTTCATTTGCATTAAAAGGTAACAAAAGGAACCATTACAACCTGAGCCTTGGTGTTGTGCAAGTCCCTCCTAGGGTCCAGCAAGAGTTTTCCTTTACTTTGATCAGCTCACCCACTCTCAAATAAGGCTAGGAAAGGATGGGAATCTCCCCTCTCAAGCTTTACAAGGGAGTCCTAATTCCAGCAGCATCTACCCTTAGGAATGTTCAGCTTTCAACCTCCCTCCCTTTGGCCCAATGCCTGTATTTATAGTGCTCTAGAGGAAGTTATTCAGGTCCACCATCAATGGGATAAGCCCCTCTTTGGATGGGATAACTCCCCTCTTGATGGGATAAGTTCCTCTTTGGTAGGGATACATGAACCATCTGGAGGCGCTTCATACACGTCAAACAAGCTTCTAGAATGCTCTAGAAATGACCACAAGTAACTTTTTTGGAGTGAAACTTGCGCCTTTTGACCTTTACAGGAGTACACACCCATTGCTTTACATACAGAGCGTACAAGTACGCAGGTATTGTGAACTTGGAGTGCGTACACACAGGTAAGGCTAAGAGAAACTGCGTACCCAGAGATATATAGATTTTTAATGACTTTCTCTCTTTCTTGAAGTTTGACATGGAGAGCAGAGGTATGAGGCTTGCCAAGGAGGATAATATGACAGTTGATGGAGCCATACTAACTGCAAATAGTCATGGTGACAAATTTTAGTGTAACACGCCTAACCCCCACCATTGACTATGACCTAAAAGTTTGACATTGAGATCGACGGTTAGGAGTGAGTGCGGAGCTTCAACCACGATCAAGACATCTGAACACTCCTATCCCCCGCAGCCTATTCCTCTACCATTCTCCTTCCGCCATTCATATCCGTCAATCTAAATGATCTGACGGATCCCTCTGCGCTTATTCGCTTATGATGGAATTCACATTTCCACCCATTAATTCTGCCATGCTCTATTCACATTCACACAATAGTTAACTTATTAACATTGGATCGCCATTGATCCTTACAGTGATCCATGATCGACCAATAACCTGTCACACAAAATTTAACTCTTCCAACACATACATCTGAACTTTAGGTCAAACATACACATATACACGAGAATCCACATAACACATATATTTCTATTATATACATAATTTGATTACAAACTAAGTCATTTCAGCGTTAGACACAATTTCTCCTTAGACTACATTGCATTCACTCTCTGTCTATGCTCTATATCTGTCTCTCTATATATCCCCCATCAGAACACGAAGGTTCATAATATATAGAAATAAATATAGAAGCGTGGATCATTCTAGATCCATGATATTCTCCTAAAATCATTCAAACAAACTCCTAAATCTTTCGTTATGCATACATGGCAGATTAATCACAATTACTTAAGTCTTCTAGAGACTTATCAATTCCTTCAAATTAGCTTGTTTTAAACAAAAAATTTCTCCTAGTTTACATGATTGTCCACATCTCCTCCTCCATAGCTCTTTTGATTAAGGGTGTTTGGATGCTCCTGCATCAATTCCTAGGCCAACGGAGGCAACACAAAATTCGGCTATACTGCAACCCACAGTCCAGTTCATAGGTCACTAGCTCATGTCTTTACTGCAATCCACAGTCTAGTTCAGGGATAGCTAGGGCCTGTGTTCTTCCTTTCATAGGTCCACCTCACTCAGCTTCGAATCCATTCGAACATCCAGCTCAAACAAAAACATGAGAACCCATCATACCATGGATAACTGGAAATGGAAAGGAAAGGTTGAAGAACACTTTCAAACCTGGAAAATCCCATGCCCATGACAGCGAAAATAACCAATAAAACACGTGCATAACCATCTATGCCAGAACTAGAAAGGAAAATCACACATGAAAATTGATACCTACAAATAATTTGGTTGTAACTGCTTTATCTTGATCTTCCTTGCTTGATCTTTGCTTTTGTTGGTCTTCTTTGCTCTTCCTGATCTGATGCTAGAGTGCTCCAAGAAAAATCTGTGTCCAAGCTCTATGAGAGATAGAGAATAGAGAGAGTTTTCCAAAACTGAACTCACAAAAGGTACCAATTGATCCTCATAAGCCTTTTTATTAATGAGGCCTCAATTTCTTCAATTTTCCATTATTTTCCTCCTCACATGCAACTTGTGACCTTTCACCTTCCTTTCTCCTAATTTGCATTTTTTTCATAAATAAATTGCCAAAAATGTCATTTTTCCTTTCCAAAGTCTTTTCCATTGCCTTTTCCAATGTCCTTAGCCATAATAAACCAAATTAACACCCACACTATGATGTCTTGCCCAACATTCAGCTTGGAATAAGTGTCCCATAACTGTGGTTATTATTTTTTATTTATTAACTTTCTTTACATGGAATTTCCACCAGGGTTGTTACAATAGCGAGGGATATTAAATGATAATAGGAAATTTAATTTAATGTTTGTGAGTGTTGTGGATTAGACTCACAACTATATTGTATTGTGAGTCACACATTATGGTTGTAAGCACGTCTATAATGTCATGCTTGAGTTGATGTAATGGCCCTATAGAATGTTTGTGTGTACATTTGGTATCTACATGAGTGGATTGTGTGGGTATATATTGATTCAAATGGTGATGAAGTAAAGTGTACCCCGACATAGTTCATGGTAATCTAAAAACCACTTTCTAGTGCAATTTTGTGGTAATCCATAAATCACATGATAGAGGAAACATTTTGGTTAGCTGGAAATGACTTGATGTGATGGTTTGTGGTAATCGAAAACCACTTGATGTGTTGTTCATAGCAATCAAAAACTATGTGAGGATGTGATGAAGAAATGCAAGTTTGTGAGAAACAAGGAACACATGGACATGCATTCCTATAGATTTTTTTTGTTCCTTGGAAGTCTAATGTAGGAGCATTAGGAGCATGGTTAACTGTAAGCTGAGAAAACCCAAGATGATGATGATGGTGATGTAGGGGACTTAAAGGCATGTACCACATGTACATGTATGAAGATATGATGCTTTAATGAATCATGTACATGAAGGGATATCCTAGTAAATCGGTAGTTGTAGTGGTTGGTTACCCATGCATTTTGGTGGATGGTTGTTTCTCCATATGGGCATCAACATGATGTGTGTGTGCACCAAGTTGGACCAGACATTGACTTGTTGATCAAGAGGTTATTAAATTTATAGTGGATCATGTAAATACCTTAGCTAATCGAGATTAAGACAAGTAGTCATTAAGGGGGAGTATTGGAGTATGTAACTCCTACTTGTCTTAAGTGTGATAATTGGTTCAATAAGGAGTTTGTTCCTACTACATTGAATTTGTTTAGATCTAGTTGGTTTGATGGATATTTGTTGGACAAATTAAAGTTAGTGCTCCTTGCATGTTTCGTGACATGTGCCTAGCAACCTCTTAATGATATGTTAACTCTGGAAATGTGTTCGTTTACCAACACCTGTGGGTTTTGGTTTAACAACAATCATCATTCTAATGTGGTATCAAATTCAAAGGTCTCGAGTTTGAAAAACACCTAGGTCATGTTGGGGGGGAATTATTGGATGAATCAAAGTCAGCAACCCCCAATTGTTTCGTACATGTGCCTAATAACCTCTTGAGGATCTGTTAACTCCAACAATGTGTTTGTTTACCAACACATGCAAGTTTTGGTGTAACAAAAATCATGGTTCCAATGATATTTGCCCAACTAGATGCTTCCTAAATTGGTGTATGGTTGAGAGATTTGCTCAACTAGTTGATTGTGTGATCAAATATAGTTTCTCTATCTTGAGACATAATTCTTGTGTTTATGTGTGTAGCAATATTTGATTAATTGATTAAGATTGTACTCATGAATTTCTAATTGATTATAGGTTAATGAAACCCAACAATTAGAATATCAGCAAGGTACATATTGACGTAAATAGTAAAGTATAAAGATAAATCTAAAAAATAGTAAAGTATGAAGAATAAAAAATATGGAAAAATGGAAAAAATTGAAAATAAAATATAATCCTAATGTTGTAAAAAATATAAAACATAATATAAAAAAGGAAGGAATAATAATAAAATACCTAATAATAAATGATATAAAGATGATAATAAAATTAGTAAATAAGTGAAAAATAAAAGGTATAAATATAAATATAAAAATAAAGAATAAATGAATAGAATGAGTTAAAAAAAAATGGGGGAATGAATATAGAAAAATATATTAAAGAATGAATGGAAGGAATGTGAAGGGTGGAAGATAAAAGCAAGAATAAAGATATAGACAAAAGACAAAGATAGTCCTAGCACTTGTTTTTTTTTTAAATCCTAAGTTAATATGTTAGTTCATATTCTAAGGTGCATATTTTTCTATTTTGTTGTTTTTATCCTATGTTAATATGTTAGCTCGTGCATATTTTTCTATCTTGTTGTTTTTATCCTATGTTAATATGTTAGTTGGTGCATATTCTATCGTGCATAATTTCTATATATTTTTTAATCCTAATTTAACAATAATCATTATTTGTCATCTCAATATAAGTTTATTATCCACTTGTTTTAAAACCTTAAATTTGAAAATATTTGTTTCTTTACAATTAGATAAAAATTATAAATTAATGAAAGTCAACCTTCAAAATATAAATACTCAACATAACGATGTAAATAGTAAAGTTATAATATAAAAGTAATAAAGTATGAAGAATAAAAATAATAAGCTAAATAGAATTAATTGATAATAAAGATAAAATATAAGCCTAATATAAAATAATATAAAAAAAATGAAGAATAATATAAAAATAGAAAATAAGAATAATAAATTATATAATGATGAAAGTAAAAGTAGTAAATGAATAGAAAGTTAAAAAATATGACAATAAAAAGAAAATAAAGAATAAAGGTATAAAATGAGTTAAAAATAGGGGTAAAGAATATGAAAATATATAGATAGCATATTGGAAGAATGCCAAGGGTAGAATATAAATTTAAATAAATAAGAAAAGAAATATAAAAAAAAAAAATGAGATAGTCATACATAAGTTTAGCACTTTTTGTTTTTTTTATTGTTTTTTATTGTAACTTAATTGGTTGCTTACATTGGATTTTGACGGGAGAAAGAAATTGAGGATCAAAAGAGAAATTCAACTAAGCTCAATCTGGTTTTTCAGTATACAGGCTCTCTAAATTTGCATGGCTCCCCCAGGCGGAGGAGGAGGTGGCCTCTCCTTCAACAAGGTCATGATAAGTCGCACTTCAAAATAATATCCTCATGGGCCCATCAATTCATGTCCAAGTAGGGATATCACTCAACCCTCAGTGACTCTTGAAATCCTAACTGAGGAAGGCCATGCAAAATTTGGAAAAGAAATTCAACAGGTAAAAGAGGCTAAAAGCACAGGCATCTGTTTCCCTCAAATAGCTAAAACCCCATTATATGAAATCATATTAGACAAAGTTGGAGAAAATATACAATACATGAAGGGCCATGCATTAATATTTAAGTTTGTAGGCATTTGACCTTTAAAAAGAATACTTATATGGTGGATTAAGAAGTACTGGAAACTAAAGGGGGTATTAAGCTAAAAATGGGATCAAAGGGATTTTTCATTGTCATTTTCAACAATGTGGGAGACAAAGACATGATATTCCAGGGAGGTCCATATTTTTTAACTCTGCAGGGTTGTACATGAAGCATTGGGTGGAGATATTTAACCCTAATAAAGACAGATTTTACTTGGAACTTTTATGGATCCAACTCTATTCATTACTGCATGAATTTTTGGATCAAAAAACACTGGAAGGCATTTGTGATGCCATTGGATCTTTCATCATTATATCAAAAAACACCAAGCTAGGTGGCTACACATCATATGCAAGATTATGTGTTTACCTAGACCTAAAAAGTGCCCTCCCAATAAGAATTCAATTCAATTATTAGGATGAGATTTGGGACCAGTCCATAAATTACAATCATATTCCATTATGGTGCAGGAAATGTCATGAATATGGACACCTCTTTAGGGAATATCCTTTAAACCAAAGCCAGCCACCTTTTCAAGTCACCGAGTAATTGGATGGGGAGGGATTTGTGAAAGTCACAAATACGAGGAAAGTTGCAATAAAAAGAACCCGTGAACCCACAAAATCAAGTGGGAAACTAATAATCAATATAGAATTATATAATTCAAGGAGGACCCCCCTCAAGAAAGTGGAGAAAAAGAGGCCAAGAACCAACGAAAATCTAAATACTCAAAAAAATAAACAAGAATATGAAGAAGAAAATTAGGTGTAGGGCATGAATATAGAAGACACAATGATCACGAAAGAAAGGTAGGTGGAACTAGATGAAAAAGAGTCATAGGATATAGAATTAATAAATGTGGATGATCAAACATTAACACTAGAAATGAAGACAAAAGACCCAGTGGCCATACTAGAAGATCAGGTAAAACTTATAACCATAGCATGTAAAAATTCTCAAGAATTGCTACACAAACAAACATTAGGTAACTCTTCTCCAAATCCCTATTTTGTGTCTTTAGGAGTTAAGATCAATATCAATAAATACCATTCTAGGGCGGAAAAATAAGAAACAAAAAGAGGTAGGAAGAGAAACAAGAAACTGATATAGGAAATGGGGAATTCTTAGTCAATATAGGAAGAGTAGTATTCATGATAGAGGCCTTCTAACCCTCCCTACTTAATCGTCAATGAAATTCATCTCATAGAATATAATTGGTCTTAATGGTAAATCTGAGGAGACTCCTCAAAAGTAAAATTAGGCAAGAAAACACTAATATCCTATTGTTAAAGGAAACCAAGGTGCTTTATTGAAACCCTTAAAATAATTCCCATTACCATATGGAAAAATTGTCAAGTTTTAGCTCATGATGATTGAGGGGAATTAAGAGGTACTACCATTTTATGGCATCTTTTCCCGAGATTTGTATTATGGGAAGTATGGAGGTAGTGTAATAGAATATTTTTCAATGATATTTTATTGGATATAATCACAATATGTCACTCCATTATGGGGAAAGTGAGAGAAATAATTATTAAACTCCATGAACATCCCCATATTGGAAATGTAACTCTAAGGAATCACATATTTTCTCACTCCTTCGAATCAATTAATCTTTCAATCACCGCATCTTCATCCCAACCCCTCAAGTTCAAACTAATGGAGCCCTCCTCGCAAAGGCTTTTGGAAGCTTAACTTTTATGGAGTCTCCAAAGGTAATATAGGCCATACTAGTTATGGCAGAGTATTTAGAGATGAATAAGGTCAAATTGACAACATTTATGTAGGATACCTTGGAATTTACACTAATAATTTAGGCAATAGGCTTAAGTTACCAAATTTAATAAGTAAGGGGGATTCTAAAACCATCATTCTGTTGATAAAAAAAAATCTAAATGGCTCGGGCCCAACAAAAGATAACAATAGATGGAGACTTATTCCAAGTTTAGGGAGAAATGAGGATTTCTTAGCCACAATTGTAGCATTTATACCAATGCATATTCAATGAAACAAAAATAAATTGGTAGAAATTTTGGCTAATGAACGATTAAAATATTAAGAGGAAGTTTTGGACAAAAGTTGGCTTCAGAATTTTCTAGACCCACTCAAATTAGCCTATCAAGAAATTGTAGGACATGATAACACTCCCCACAGTGAGTGCTTGCATGGGGCGGCGACCTCCTAGACTCAATATGAGAGCCATAAAAAAATGAGGGTGGCAGGTTGCCATCAAAATGGCAGCCTTCATGTAATAAGGTACAAGGAACTTGGGGAAGAATGTTTTCTAGCTCGTGGGATACTATTGCACTAATGGTTGTATTTGTGTGGGATTCATGTGAGGGGTGATCCGTCATATATCTAAATTTTAGTAGAACTTCATAGGTTAACATGAAAATTAGTGGGAGAATTCTTGTATATGATGACACATGATTGGTGGAAATAGATATAGATGCCCTCTTTGTTGCCTTAAGTGCAACACATGACCACTATCTATGGGTTCATGAGATTTTTTGGGGTTACTATTCCTGGAGAGAAACCAGGAGAATGTAAAGAGGATCAATTCTGAAATAGTAATGGAGTCTCTAGTATGTGCAAGCTTAACAATGATTTTAAACTAGAAATTAAACAACATAGGAAGTGTCAACACTGAACTTTACGAAACATGCTAATGCATCTAAAGTTTGGCCTTATTATCATCCCTATCTGGAACTATGTCTCAATTATAAGTTTCTTATTTACAGTTTTGATTATAAGGATTAGGATGGTGGTTTTTTGGTTGTATATCCCCTCCTTTAAATTGGTCATTTCTAGGAGGGTTGTTTTTACTACCCCTAAGTGACTATTCTGGTCATCTCTCTTTTCTCTCTCTATGCTCTATACCCTCTACCTATCTCATTTGAGTTTAAGAAGACTCTGCCTCTCATTCCCTCGTTAATCTTTCATCCTAGATGCATGTTCTCTAAGAACTCTTTTGATTTATCCTTTTCCCCATTTACCCTGTCCATGCTCATATTTCAACCTCTATCCCCCTTTCTGTGATAGAAACATATGTTCTCTCCTATTCCTAAAATTTAAGCTAATGCCCAGATGTCATCTCTCTACTTCTATTCAAGATAGAAGGAGAGCATGCCCATATCTCTCACTTGCCTATGACCTTTCCCCATCCTCTACTAATCAAACCTAAGCCTCGGCAGCAACTCAAGAAACTATGGATCCTATTGGGACGAGGTCCCCTGGGTCAAATCATGTAAATTTTTGTTAAATATTATAAATTCTCTGCATTTTTAAGAGCAGATGCGAGTAGCGCAGGTCGATAGGAGTCAAAGGGGATTTCAGAAGGTCAAAGCCCCTTAGTTTGTTAAGAGTCAAGCTATTTTGAGACTTTCCCATGATTCGCGGACCATGGTATTGTAATGAAGAAGAATATAAAAGGAAGTCATAGAAAAGTCATAGAGATAACTAAGGAAGAGCATAGAAGGGTAGGATTTGGGTACGTTTTGTCTATTTTGTACTTAGACGAAGGGGAAGGCTCCTACAACTGTGTGTGCGAAGACCTTGCTAAGTCCACAGCTGAGTGCGTGGGCCCCTACAGTTGTGTGCGCATGATGGAAAGGACTGTATTTGAATATCTAAAGCATAATAAAGGCTTGTTTTGAAGAATTGTTTGTGTATCTTTGTATTACTACTTCTCTCTGAATTTACTGTATTTTTGACCTGTTGAATGCAATTAATCAAGAAAAATACTTAATAGATTTGCAAAGAAGTATATATGTTTATGATGTTATGCATGTTTATCACAATCATCAAGGGGCATAAATCTACTAACTATTAATTGTTGTAACTTTCAGGTTTTAAGGGTTAAGGGTTTGCGAAGGTCAATATAAAGCTCTAATTTTGTCAGAAACACATCACATATTCCTCTGGATGTAGAAACCTGGTTCTAGCATCCCCCATCACTGCCTCGGGTGAGACTACAGCCTGCGCTATGCGGATTATTGCCGAAAGGGACGATAGTGTAGGGTTTTGTTGGTTAGCGCAGCTAACTCTGAACTTGGGTTCAAGCCCTCTCAAACCAACAAATGGTTCTATTGTGGGGACTAAGATCTATCAGAGGAATGTGTGATGTAGCATAAGTGGATGCTGACTAAGAAGGAGATTGAAAAGCGGATAGATCGGAAGCTACATGAGTTTGTAGCTTAAGAAAATAGGAATCTGCACTTGTCAAAAGAAGAGTGGTTGTAGAGATACATGTATATAGAGGAACACAAATTTTTCTTCTGCTCTTTTCTGTGTGAATTATACGAATGGTTGGCTAAATTGGTGGATGGTAAACCTGCTTGGAAGTTGGATAACCCTATTGTATGGACTCAAGAGTTAGTGAAGCGCTTGGAAGGATCAGAAAACAAGGTCGTGAAGGTTGTCAATCATTGGATTGATAGTATTTTGGGCGGATTTATTATTGAGTTCGCGATTGATATGTCTGCCAGTTATAGAGACGCTAAACATCAGTTTTTCAAAGGACCGAGACATAAGTATCTGAAGTCTCTGAAAAATTGGATTAAAATGTTATTGTGTGAGAAACATGTTATGCCATTAAATTGATGTTTAGACGAGACTTGATGGGAGCTACGCGAAGTGGGAAACCATTCAGAAAAGGTCTGGATACAAGCGTTAAGTATATTCATTTGTTGGGAGCATCTTATAGTGACAATGAAAGTAATAGTCTGAAGACACATGAAGGTGCTCCGAAAATGATAGATCAGGGTATTGTGGGAATACCACATCCATCCACTCCACCTCTGCCATCACCTCCACCTCACACACCTACTCTTTTGTCTCCACTATTCAATATGGCAAACACTATGAAGATGCCTATATTCAAGGGTTTGGGGACAAAAGACCCTCATTAATTCTTGTTTATAGCAGATGTTGTGCGGAAGTCACAACAGATAATAGATGATGATTTGAAGAAAGCATAGTTGGTTACATCATTGCAAGACAGGGCGTTGAGTTGGTATATTAAGTAGTATGACTCATCCATTTGCTTCATTGAAAGACAGAAAATATGCATTGAATAATGAATCCATAAAGCCTAAGTCTCAAGCCCAGCCTGTGACAGAGATAAAGCAAATTAAGTAGAAGGTGAATGAATTTGCATGGGATTTTTATCAAAGGTTGAAATGTCTCCTATAACAGGCTAATCTACAGATCTTGGATGAGAAACATAAGGATTGGTATATTGCTTCGATGTTACCTCATTTGATATTACCATTGTCACAGAATAAGGTTGGCTCATAGGCTGAAGCAATAGAAAATTATATGAAGTTGGAGGCCTTTCCTATTCAGGATACGAATTTGGGAGTGCAGCAGATTCAGTCACAGTTGGCTAGCCTGCATATGGAGTTGCAGGATCTCAAAAAGGGAAAAGAAGTCCAAAATGAGACCTGTGTTGAAGTATCATATTTAAAGTGCAAAGGGCATGGTCACGACAAGGATCATTGCCTGGTATATCAGAACTATGTAATTGGGGGAGCTCATATCCATCTAAAGCCATAAAATACCACTAGATCAAGTATCGGTATAATTCCATGGTGCGTTATCTTCCAAATAATAGGAAAACATTCAAGAGACAATTTCCATTTGTTACAGAAGTTTGTATAGACTCCCGAACAATTGTTCTACAATTTATGTAAGTATGTAGGCCATGATGAGCGCAATTGCCGAAGCTATGAGTTAATGATGGACAAAACTCTGACATATAGAGTATAGGCTAAGACACGTCCTCAATAGGATCAAGGCACAATTGTAGTGCATGGCGGATTCCAGGGACAAGGAAGACGACGAGGGGGAGGAGATGGAAAAGGTCGTTGACATATTATTTGTTACAATTTTGGGGAACTAGGCCACTTTGCGTGAGATTGTCAGAACCAAACACACCCCTCTTGTCAATATTGCCGAAAGTTTGACCACGTTTTAGAAGATTGTCTCGTGCTCATCACGAAGATGCAAGAGAAGAAGAACTAGGAGCCCACTCAAAACATCTAAATGATGACATCAAAACCGCACGAATATGGGCCCAGTGTTAATATAGTTACGCAAAGGGGTATAGCTACTGGGGAAGATAAATCCACAGGAAAATAACCAGAAGAAAATATATGGGTGTGCAAGGCTACTAACAAAGATGTTGGATTTGATTTGCATAAGGCAAAGGAAAATTTTATGGAGGTGAAAAAGAGCTTTGTGGATTCAGGTGCTTCCACATCAAAGACTCAGAATACACAAACGGAGAAGCCTGAAGAGGTCATTGCTGCACAGGAAATATATCCTTCAGTGTTGACATCCTTCTTACAGACTTGCATGAAGCTCCTAAGGGACTAGAAAGTAGTGGAGGGACTACAAGAGTTAATAGAAAATTGCGCTGGAAAGGGTAAGTCATTGCCTAAATAGTGCGCAATGCATAAAGTAGACAAAGGTAAGAAAAGGATTGGTCGAGATATGAGATTGACTGCACAAATCAGAGAATTTGAAATGGACCTAGTGATCCAATATTTAGGATCTGATGCGAATGTTTTACCTAAACAGACTTGGGAAAGAATGGTAAAGTCGGCACTACAGTGGTCCCCAATCCAGCTGGGAATGGCGAACGAACAAGAGATTATTCATATGGGGTGCTTACATTGAGTAACTGTGGACATTGAAGGGGCATGTAGTAAAGCTGATTTTCAGGTAATCGAAATAGTGGATCATAGTAATCCCTACCTAAAGTTTCTTGGAATTGATTGGGCGTTTGATATGAATGTGGTCATCAACCTAAAGAAGAGCAGTATGACATTTGAGAAGACGGAACTGAGAGTCATTTTTCCATTGGATCCAAGCGAGGGTGCATGGTATAAGAAACCAATCAAAGATTAGTATGAGGAGGGCGATATTGAGAAAATCTATAAGTTTACTGTGTAGAATGAGGATTGGATCAACCCTATCACGTATGAGCAAATTACTTTGGAAAAGGACAACTCCTGCGACTCGGATTCAAATGAGGACCTTGAGAATTAGTAGAATAGATTGCATTAAGTGTCAATGTTGTGATGCAATAGTCTTACTAAATCACTCAGGTGTATATCTACTAAGGTATGCAATTTACCATGCTATGATGGCTTAGAAGATGTAAATTTGTTTCTTGATAGATTTGAAAGGGATGTACTAGAGGAGCATCAGTTCCAAGCATTAGACACGGCGTTGATAGCTACACCTCCCAGATGGTGGAGTACACATAAGAACATTTTTGCATATTAGAAGGAGTACCGTAGAATGATGAAGCTGTAGTTTGGATATGCCAATACCTACATTGTTAAAAAATATACAAGGAAGGATGATGCACGCGGGCATCTGGCTCATTGGATGAAAGTAAGGGGAGAGGAACCATAGCTTGAATGGGTACATATATTCTGCCACACTTTGGGTACTATTCCGATGAACTAGTATTTAGAAACAGAGCTTTCACATGGAACCGTGGAGTGGGAAGTTCTGAAGGAAAGTTTTTTTTTAACATTTAGTTTTGAGGATGGATTCGAATGTACTGATGAAGCATTACAAGAAATCAAGGTTGCTATATTTAAAACACCTATAGAGCCTATCACATGGGTACAACCACACTGGAGTACATAGTTGCGCCATGCTCTTGAGTGATACAATGTTACCATAGAATAAGGCGAGGAAAACCCCAGTAATATCAATTTCCCTGAGTCAGAGGGATAGTGCGAAGTCATCGGGCCTAAGGTAGAAGTTCCTGACATCTCAAAACCTTTGAAAACCAAGCATGTGAACATTGGGTTGGACACACAGCCGAAATTCACAAATATAGGTGATTACTGGGATGAGAACATAGTTGACAAAGTCATAGAGCTATTACGAGAATATCAAGACTTGTTTCTAACAAATTTTTCTGGTTTGAAGGGGATGGTAGGTGATATGGGTGTTATGAAGATCAATCTGAAGCCAGATGTGAAGCTGATAAAGCAGTGCCAGTACCGGTTGAATCCTAAGTACAAAGAAAAAGTGCAAGAAAAATAGGATAAGGTGCTTCCAACAGGGATTCTTGAACCTGTAGAAGAATTAGATTGGGTTATTCCTATGGTAGTTCAGGAGAAGAATACAAAGGGATAAATCTGAATCTGCATAGATATAAGGAATTTGAACAATGCTTGTGTACATGATCCATTCCCTACGTCGTTCGCATAAAAAGTCTTGGAAAAAGTTGGAGGTCAAGAAGCCTACTCTTTTACAAATGTGTTCTCTGGATATCACCAAATCAAGATAGCACTAGAAGATCGAATTAAGACTACCTTCACTACAGAACGGGGATCTTTTCAGTATACAGTTATGCCATTTGGACTTAAGAATGCCCCTGCAATCTTTTCTAGTGTGGTAGTCGCAGCTTTTAAAGAATTTATTCATAAGTTTTTGGAGGTTTACTTTGATGATTAGACAGTGGTTGGGTTAGTGAAACATCACGTTGCAAGTCTTCGCCTAATGTTGGATACTTGTAGTAAGTATAAAATCTCTTTTAATCTAAAGAAGTGCATAGTTTGCGTACCATATGGGATATTTTTGGGCCATGTTGTTTGTAAGCAAGCGCTGATGGTGGACCCTGCCACAATTGTAGTGATTATCAATTTGGAGCCTCCAAGGAATGTAAAACAGTTGTGCGCAACATGGGCCATACAAGATACTATAGAAATTTCATCAAGGCATATGCACATATCACTGAGCCCATGGAAACATTATTGAAGAAGGATTCGAAGTTTTGTTGGGATGATGATTGCCCAAAAAACTTTGATGTGTTAAAGTAAAAAATGGTGACATCACCTAGTCTAGTGTTCCCTGATTGGAAGAAATAATTCCATGTACATGTAGATGTCGTCATGCATAACAATAGGAGTAGTGTTAACCCAACCAGGTGTAGGAGATATATATCACCCGATTACATTTTCAAGAATAAAACTGCCTAAGGCAGAGAATAATTACTCAACCACAGAGCGTGAAGGGTTGGCGATGGTATATAGGAGTTAAGCGTTCTCCCAGTAAAGATTGAGGCAACACTAGCAGAGTGACTTGGTATGAGTCACGACTTTGTGTTGGAGGCCTATTGGGACAGGGTCCCCTAGGTCAAATTTTGTAAAGTTTTGTTAAATATTGTAAAGTCTATGCATTTTGAAGAGCGAAGCGCAAGTAGCGCAGGTCGATAGTAGTCAAAGGGGCTTTTAGAAAGTCAAATCCCCTTATTTTTTTAAGAGTCAAGTTGTTTTGAGACCCGCCCATGATTTGCGGACCATGGTCTTGTAATGAAGAAGAATATAGAAGGAAGTCATAATAGAGTCATAGAGATAACTAAGGAAGAGCATAGAAGGGTAGGATTTGGGTTTGTTTTGTCTATTCTGTACTTAGGCGAAGGGGAAGGCTCCTACAGTTGTGTGCGTGAAGACCTTGGTAAGTCCACAACTAAGTGTGTAGGCCCCTACACTGTGTGTGCAGGGTGGCAAGGACTGTAATTGAATATCTAAAGCATAATAAAGGCTAGTTTTGAACAATTATCTATGTATCTTTGTATTATTGCTTCTCTTTGAATTTGTTGTATTTTTGATATATTGAATGCAATTAATCAGGAAAAATAATTAATAGGTATGCGAAGACGTAGATTTGTTTATTTATATGATGTTATGCATGGCTAGTGCAATCATCGAGGGGCATAAATATGCTAACTATTAATTGTTGTAACTTTCCAGTTTTAAGGGTTAAGGGTTCGTGAAGGTCAAGATAAAGCTCTAATTTTGTCAAAAACATATCACATAGTCCCCTGGATGCAGAAACATGGTACTAGCATCACCTAATATTGCCTCGGGTGAGACTATAGCCTGCGCTACGCGCATTGTTTCCGAAAGGGCCGGTAGTGTAGGGTTTTGTTGGTTAGCGCAACTAACTCTGAACCTGGGTCCAAGCCCCCTCAAGCCAACACTCTCATTCCCTCGTTAATCTTTCATCCTACATGCATGTTCTGTAAGAACTCTTTCGATTTATCCTTTTCCCATTTACCCTGTCCATGCTCATATTTCAACCTCGTTCCCCATGTCTTTGATAGAAACCTATGTTCTCTCTTATTCCTAAAATTTAGTCTAATGACCAGATATCATTTCTCTACTTTTCTTTGAGACAGAAGGAGAGCATGCCCATATCTCTCAGTTGCCTATGACCCTTCCCCATCCTCTACTAATCAAACCTAGGCCCAGGCAGCAGATTAAGAAACAATGGATGAATATAGGGATATCATCCTTGCAATGATACAAAGAGAAATTTTAGATATTGAAGAGCACGTCAGATAAACATGACAATACATTCCTGGTAGGAAAGTTGACTAAGACACCAAGTAATGTATTTCAATTGTGGTGAACTCTTCTAAAGTTAGAACCTTCTCATATATGCAAAACAATATATTTGTATAGGCATATTAAAACTCTCATGGGAAAATTTATTACTAATAGAGCTAACACTCAATAATAATTGATAATCTGCATGGAAAAATTAATGGAAAAAGTTGACAATTTTAACAAGAAAGTCTTAGCTCTATCCAAGAATTTCAAAAAATTCTCCTCCTCAGACAATGACAATGAGCCACAACCATTAGTCTAAGTGGACTCTTTAATTGAATGATAATCAAGCTAGCAAGATATCTTAAGCAAAGTCTTTATAATAGAAATGGCATTGGCATGTTTATCCGTCTTTGGTTTATTTTCTCTACTAGTTCCATTTCATGTACAAATGCATTCAAATAGCATATAGCATTAGAAATTATAAAATTTTGAGCTTATGTTATTGGTCTAGTTTCCCAAGCGACAAACCAATAGCCAATGATAGTTGTTTATGTGTATCTTTTTAAAGTACTATAAATGTTGGATCTTACAAACAAACAAAAATGTTAGCCTATATTATATAATGCATAATTTATAAGATAGTAGTTGTTCTATGATAAATAAAATTAATTCATATGAAATTAATGGATATAACTAAAAATTTAATATCAAGAAACTAATAGTCCGCCAGGTTTGACATGTTAAACCTCAAAAGGTTGATTTTATTTACAATTAGATAAAAATTATAGGTTAATGATCAAACCCAAGATTTAAAAAATCAAGAATGTACATAATGATGTAAATGATAAAGTATAAATAGTAAAGGTAAAATATAAAAATTAGAAAATAGGAAAAATAAAATTAATAAGGTAAAATAGAAAAAATTAACAATAAGAATAAAGTATTAGCTTAAGATAAAAGATGTAAAATAATAATAATAATAATAATGATAATAATATAAAAAGAGTGGGGAATAATGATAAATTATATAATGATAAAAGTAAAAGAAGTAATTGAGTGAAAGTAAAAAATATAAAGATAAAAAATAAATAAAGTTATAAAGTGAATTAAAAATATATAGGGGAAAAGGAAAGGAAACTATGTAAAGAGAAAACAAGAAGAATGTAAATGGTGGAATATATGACACAGGAAAAACTGCCTAGAGGAAATTTCCCTGGATTTCATAATAACCTTAAGTGAGCCTGTGGGTTATGGCCCACCTATACAATTCAAAAGCAATTACATTGGTGGATTTTAGCCCGACCAATCACAAAATAGCGCTTTAACATATAATCCGCCAACAAATGCTGGTCCCACTTGAATGCACAAAACCAGACTCCAAATAAAATAAACTCGCGTCCATACACTTCTCAGATCCGCTTAGCAATTGAACAAAAATTGAACAACAACCGGTCCCACGTTGACTTTCCCTTTTTTCACAGGTGCTTCACTCTACGCCATTGATCTTACCATTCAATCTGACAATCGTTGATCCACTCGATCAACAAACCAAATCGCCATCCTCCACCGTTTGATCAAGGCATGCTTGATCTAACGGTCAATAATGATATTGCACGGGCTACCTGCACAATGTTTAACCACCCTTATGGAGCTGATAAGGATTATAAATCCTTAATATATAAAAGTTTGGGTTTGCCTTTGAAGTTAAAGTCCAATCTCTTTATGGCCCGATATAAGTTGGATAATGGAGGCAATCAAATCCTACAATATGCGACCCTTCAACTAAAACACAGGTTAAAAACAACTTAACCCCCACAGTTGAATATGACGTAAGCGGATGAAAATGTGATCAATGGTTAGGATTGAGTGCAATCCTTCAAACACGACCAAGAACTCGTAGACTCCTAACCTTCACAGCTACGCATTTCACTTTGGCTTGTTTCACTTTGGCTCCAATTACTTAGGAACCAGACTTCCATGATAAATCTTCATGCTGGTTTATAGCATTCCAACTCCACACACGTAGATCTTCCCATCTATTGTTCCAACAGATTATAACACAATTTATGCTTTCCTTTGACACTCAAATTACATTCTACGTCGATCATTGAATGTTACTCCACTCCACCTTGCAATCAGACTTCATCTTTGAGTTTTTATACACAAAGCATTTAATTCTGATGATCCACACAACATTGTGCTCTGTCCCTCTTATTGGTACCATATACAGGTCTAGTGTAAGGTCAAGCTACCCTTTGACTTCTTTATCAGTGTATCTACACCCTCCATAATCATGTGATTATCTCCAACAGTACTGGAACGTTTCACCGTGATCATAATTTGATCTTCACTTGGCCATATCTTCTCTTCTTATCTATGCTTAGGTCCTCCGTTAATTCTCCTCGAATTCATAAAGGAATTCTTCTTGTCCTTTCTGTCTTTGGTTCCCTTTTTCTGTGTGACTCTTCTATTTATTTGGCCTTCAGATTCTACACCTGCTACGCAGAATAACTCAAGATCATACACAATCTATATCTCAATTACTCAATACACACACACACTCAAAATCGAGTTTTTTGTATTAATAAACAAGTATTTACATAAAAGTCTCTCTCTCTGGCCTGATATTCTAATCAGTGCTCTTTCTCTCCTCACTTACCATAGGCTACAATCCAAACCTATCTATTTCCTATCTAAGGATTATTCTTCATTCTACCTTTTTTTCATTATGCCTTTGAGGTTTATATTTATACAAAAGGATTATGTTTCCAATTCTAGTTCAAATCCTCAATCTTTTCAACTAAATCCTAAGAATCCTCTAAGTCCTCAATTAGTTCCTAAAATATCTTCTTTATCCCTTGAGGATCTCAACTTTCAACTAATCCTAAGGATCCTCCATAAATCATGAACTACTTTCTAAGATTTACAATATCTCAATCCATACTAATTACTCATCATCACTCATGTTCTCCCACATTCGAGAACATTTATAAATATCCTCACAATATTTAATTAACTCCTATTCTAAATGTCTCACCTAAATCACTCAAAATATTTAAAATTACATGAATTAAATACTTAGGAAAACCACTCTTTTGAAAACACAAGACCACCTAGATTCTACTAAATGTACACATTTTCAGAACCATGATGCTCCTGCATCAGACTCCCAAAGTAGAAAATAATCATGATCTCCAGATCATGTGCTTCTAATATTTGTCCTCCTGGATCCCAGATTTTGTTTTGTAATTTATCTTTGCCTATTTCTTTTCCTTTCAACTGTTCTATTGTTGCTGTTGTCTGCTTCTGTTTTCCAGGTTTCCATACCTTATTCTGCAATTTCCCACTTGCTATGTGTTACCAGGAATAGTGTCTATGCAGAGCTGCTAATCCCACTAAGGCTGGTAGCTACCTTAGAAACAAACAAACTAAAACTACTTTCGTTTTCCTTTATGAGAGATAGATGAGAGAAGAATAAAGGAGACCAACCTCTGTCTTGCGCTTGGTTCCTTGCTCAATTCCTCTCTCTTCTGATAGTCCTTCGCTACTTGCTTTCTTGTGTACCCAACTTCACAGAGTGCCTGTAGAATCAAAGCAACATAACACTATACGAGAACATAGATCTATTATCATAAGCAATATAGGATCAGATGTATATTAACCACACAAATGCATAAAACATCAATCACACAAGTGTATGGAGGAAAAATTGAATAGCTTTATTGATAATCAAGAAAGAGCCAAGATAGTTACAACCAATTGTTCTGACCCAGCATCATTCTCTCAGCAAGAAGCCCTTCTTCACCTCATGAAAAGCTAAGATCACCCAACACTATGATATTGTCTCAAGAAACCAACGACACTTCCTTACAAGATACGAAATTCCAGCCTCTGGATCTCTAAGATGAGGGATCCATATATAGATGTCTGTAAGGGAGGTGAGTCAGCTTGAGATTTGATTAGTGTCTTCCCTCTGATAGTTCTTGATTCCACTTGGATATTGATGATATCTTACTCATCCCTGGTCGAATTCAGAGTGGCAAGTGTCACAGGAGAAGTTTCTGGAAGATTCCATGCTTCTCCACCTTGTGGATTGACCCTGCCATTTGTCCCTTCTCGCCCATTGCACCCCATAGAAGGGCTTTTTGACATGCAACACACCTACTGTGTGTATTTATGTGGGATGCAACACACTTTGCCTATGGAGCAGGTGAAATGGTCCAGTTTTGACCAGTTCTGAGTAGTTTTTCATGGAGAACTTCTGGGAGATGTTGTAATCAGTTGACCTTGTTCTTTTAGGGGTTGGAACAACACCTTTAGGGACTTAGGAGCCCTTGGTTTATGGACATTTATGCTTGGGGTTGTAGTGCCCAAAAATGTCTATAACAGTTGCCCCCTAAAGCATGAGATCGTTAATCTTTTTGATGTTGGGTGAAATGCTTTATCATGAGGATCCAAAGTTCTTTCAAGCTGGAAGGAGACCTGTAATAAGATAAAATACAATACATTATCTTCATAATATTTTCATGATCTAGATGAGGTGAGCATTCCCATGCTCAGCTTTATAAATTCATTTTCATGTACATAGCACAGACAATCGTCTGAGTTTAGACTGATGATTCTGGTAGAGCCATCATCCCTTAGATTGGATGATTATCTGTGCAGCAATGATGTACATTTGATGTCTTTATTTTCCTGAATATATATCACAGCCCGGATGGATGAAACTAGATCCGGGGTCTTCAATCTCGTTCGATATTCACTCAAAATACAAGTCGATCCATGTGAGAGATGTTCTGGAGTCGAACATGGAAAGACATCACCTGATTACCAACCAATGATGTAAGTTGTTAACAGGCATGAGAGGAATCACCGATAATGATAATGATCCTCAAGGTACTGCAGTACAATTCACGTGGTGTGAATAAGGGACTTGGCATCGAACACCACGCAAAATCTTTTGGTCGAAGGCCATTGATATAAGCCTGTCGCTGGAAGTGAGAAACTTGCCATTGAGGCATGCAAGCTTCAAAGTACTGAAAGGGTTGTTCCTAGATCGAATTCTTGGATAATGAGCTGATGTCGAAAAGAAGGGATCTGTCATAGGAGAGCCTTATTGAATCCCACATCAATGACATGGAATGGAGTAAATGATTTTAATGGAGGTGAAAACAATCTGGTGATATATGGTTCAGGGTGGCGGTCATGAAAGAATGGAGCGAAAATGTATTATAGTGGGTGAGACACAGGTGAATACTCTGAGCGACTTCTCTTGAACATATCGGCGACACTGACATGATGGATTGGTAACATTAACCCCAAATGTGGATGGTGTGATGGAACCATGGTGATGTGACCAGTGAATGGAACAACCCAACCCAACTCGAATGTGGAGTGAAAGTGTCATGTTCAAGAGCGACTTGCTACCAACAAAGTTTCTTCAAGTTTTCTTTCCAATTTTTCCCCAGTCATTACTGACCAGTACCTATTTATTTTTGTCAAGCTTGAGGAGGATAACATATGCTTGTTCTATAATTTTCCCTTCGGGCAAACCCATCGCTATGTTTTAACGAGCCTAGCGATAGTGAAACTCGTTCTTGTCTGTCATGGACAAGTTTGTCGCTATTAGGTTTTAATGAGTTTAACGACAAAGATAACTCGGTCCTTTTCAATTTTAGAGAGTCTGAAAAGGAACGTAAAGGAAAATCCAAAATCCTTTTTCACCTCTAATCCCTTAAGTCCGAAAAAGTATAAAATAATACGAAAGGGATGAATTTTCGGTAATTTTAACGAGACGAACAAGACAAGCGCTCGATCTTTTTGTGTAATAATCCCTCAGGTCCAAAAAGATTAAAATCTAAAGGAGGGATAGCACTTCCGGCCGCTTTAACGAGCTGGAGAGGCCAATAGCTCGGCAATATTTTCATATTTTATGAGTCAGTTGAAAAGAGCTTAAAGGAGACTCGTTTTTTGAGGAACGAGTGATAGATTCAGGTAGCAGTTGATTCCAGGTAAGGTTTGGAATTTTCCAATCATGACAGTGTCACAAGGATGGCTAACAAGATCACTCTTCGCAGATGTTCCTCAAAAGGGGTAAACAATCAAGTGGAGGTGAATGATCGGCCAATACAGAGTGGAGGTGATGATGAGAACAGGACCAAGGATTCAAAGGCTGAAGTAATACATTCACGATGGTTATTTACCAGAAATTGGTTCATTTTTTAATGAGCTTAAACGCTGGGGGAAACACTTGCTCATGGCTTATGTTTATTTTTTAACGAGCTTGAATTTTGCGATAAAACTGCTCGATCTAGTCATAAAATAAGAATGTCTCATCAAAAAACGGCATTTTTTCAAAGCTTTGCCCCACATCCTTTCTTTATGCAAGTTAGGAAACGACCAATCCTACGAGTTTAGAGGGTTAAAGGACCTACAAATTTAAAAAATAAATGGTCGCTCTTCGCTTGCATGCCAAAAGGTTTGCATGCCCCCAGGTATAGTGAAATAGAGTTTCAAGGTTACCCCTCAATTCGCAAACAAAACATTTGTTTTATCGGGAAAGGCCTACCTTTTCAGGTTACCCCTCAATTTGCAGACAAAACATTTGTTTTATCGGGGAAGGCCTACCTTTTTCAGGTTACCAAAGATTGTTCTATTTGTGTCACAAACAAAACATTTCTTCGGCGATGTCTACCGAAATAGACAAAGGTGAGTGGCGCAGATGCCTCCACTCACATAACTTTGACGAGGGAATCTTATTCTAGTCTAATCCCCTTTTCTAAATGGACGGGAGTGTTAGACTAGTTAGATATCCTTCACGGAAACCTACCCTATACCTGAAGTTTTCCTGTTGAAACACGCCAGGGTGCATGCCCCCTGGGTTTTAGTCATGCCCTCCGAATCACTCGCGCTCATCAAGAGGACGGACTGGGGATTGATGAGACATTCCTTGCGTGAAAAGACCATTCAGGGATGGTATATGACTATTTGCTATGCGTGAGCCGGGGAATGAAAGCTGGTCTACGAGCTTGGCCACTCTTCCTTCATGCGGAAAACAAATTACTCTAAAGAGTGAGGAGACAATGGCTCCCATGCAATAAATATAGTCTCATCCAAGGACTATATTATAATCCAGGCATCCTTGGACTACCATTACGTTCATGTGAACGATTTTCCCTCTCAATGTTATGGGCACATCGGGAAGGATCCCTAACAGTCGACTCATTCCTTTGTCAAAGCCTATTAGATTTCTCATTTCAGGCAAAAGCGATGGCGAACCAAGAACTTTCCAAGCAGTTGAGGAAAGGATACTCATAGAATCCCCTTCATCTATGATGGTACCGGCCATAACCATTCTATATACTTGAGCGATGATTCGAAATGGTACACTAGCCGGTAAACGGGGTCCGCCTAGTAGATTTCAGTCAAAAGAAACAACCAGGTTGCTTGGAGGTGAGACTGAATAGACGGCCGGGTATGACTCTGACGAACTTCCTTCCTGCGGTAAAGTAACGGGTAGACTACCCCCATGTTCATCGGAGTCTGAGTTTACGAAGAGAATTTGAATGGTGTCGTTCTTGTTCTCTTCGGTGACTGTATCATCTGAAGATTGATCCTCTGAAGGCACAACTGGGTCAACTGCCGCTTGGACCTTTTGACTTTCGTGTGGTATGGATCCAGATGGTTTATCTTCAATGATAGATGCTTCGGCCGACCATAGGGGCGTGTCAGCCGGATTTTCAACTAGCGACGGACTCGACAAGAGTTTCTTATATCCAGGAGGAAGCCGTAACGGTGAAACCAGACGGTCGTCCAAAACTCTTTTAGCCTCATCTAAGAAGGGACAATGGTGGACGGCGTGATCGCCTTCACACAGTTTACAAGGAAATTTATACTTTCCTTTTTGTCCAGGGGCTTCACTTTCACTAGTTGACAGTGTATTCTCAACATGATCATCACAGGTTGATGACACTGGATTGTGCAAATGAGGAGACCAGTCCCTTAAGATCAGAGGGATGCAAGGACAATCTTGATGATAGTGGTCACCTTTGCAAATGACACATGGCGATTTACGGCTGGTTGGTGCAGTGTGTGGATTTTTGCTAGACGATGTTTGGTTGCCCCTCTTCGCCTTTGGCTCCTTCTTCTTCTTCTCTTTCTTCTTCTTCTCCTTCTTCTTCTCAGTTACTTGATTTTTGGCTTTACCAGCTTCATCAAGCGAAGAGGAAGGAGGAGAGGAAGAATTGGACGAAGTAGAGGGTTGGGGGGTAACTCTGATATCGTTTAGTTGCTGACTTGATTGTTTAGGAATTACGGTGTTCTGAACAACAGAAGTCGAGAAGAGCCATACGGGCAAGCCGATTGTCAATCCTGGAAGAGACAATGTGGCCATATGGGGTGCACCAACATCTCCCCAAGAGGAGAAGGGACTAGGATTTCCTCTAAGGGGAACTCCTTGGTTGGTGGACTCCATTTTTCTCAACTTAAGATCAATGTAGGAAAGGTGATGATTATTCCATTTAAAATAAATTTTAGACGCTTTGACACAACTCGTTTTCTCAATTTTTAAGAGTCAAGAAAAAACAAAAGATGACTCTAGTCGCCTTCAATTTTTAATGAGCCTGAAGTGACAAGTGCTCAGATGGACCTTTTCCGTTAAGGAGTCTGAAAGGGAACGAAAGGGACTTCTCTAGAAATATAGACAGAGGGATTACCAAACCAATTGAAAAACTGCATAATACTTTTTACGGTACGGCAGTCAATCTTCCCGAATGCTGTGTTCAATGCATTTCGATTGATAGGGCGGCAGACACGGCCTCCTATGGATAAAGGATAAAGCCTATTGTGGTCTCCCAAAATATACTCAACGGTACGTGGGAGCACAAGTCCGTATTGGCACTTATCGTCTCAAGGTGGAGGAATCACCCAACCAACAGTGAAAACAACAGTTACCAGGCTTTACGATGCCGGAATACGTCTCTAGCCTAGACTTCTAGATGTTGTGCGTTAGGTTCCAAAGCGATTTTAGATTCATTAAATTTATTTTATAGTTGATCTTGCTTAAGAAATTTTCCTTTCAAGTTCACCGTGTGATGTAGATGTACAATTCCTAAAATGCAATCTAAGATGATAAACAGTCGTTTAGTCTTCTTTTTGCGAATGAAAATCCTAGCTACTAAGGAAAGAGAGATGGCGTTCTTTCAACAAAGAGCAAAGAGCACACATTATATGCACTGTCCTAAATCAAACCAACAAACAGTCTAAATGTAAATGCATGTGCATGTATTTGTTTTCAGCCTTCTTAATGTGTGAATGAAAAAAAGAAAGCTAAGCGCAAATCTGAATTATTTTTCAAAGCGACAATTACTAACAAGTTTCTTTTCAAAACAAAATGAGGATAATGAAAACACTTTGCAATTTGGAATTGAAAACTTGCTTTCGACACTAGAAAAACTAATAATTCAGATCAAATACAATAGTACCAGTGTAATTGACTATCAAGAACAATCAGATTCTCTTCTATGACTGAAAACGACACTTGCGACACTTTCAAATCAAGAAACGACAGTACAATTACGCTACTTCTTTGTAAAGGAGAACTGAAAATGACTCAAAAATACATAAAAACATTTACAGTTCTTTGCACAATGTAGGTAGAATAACAACAAGGAAATGGGTTTCAAACAGAGGTGTACTAACTACAGGCAGCAAAACTCTTGAATAGAGCTATAAAGTGTGAGCACAGAAACCAAAATTTAGGAACAAGGCCTTGTCTGATCAGCACCCCTGTAACACAGTGAAACTGAAATGCAATGCACCTACTACACTCGGGAAGTGCATTGCATTTGAAGTTAACAGAACAGACAGTGCGCTGGACCAGGGATGAGACTTTGATTGGATTCCGGGTCACAGTTTGCAGTTCAGTTCAGGGATTTAGGCCAAGCAAGTGGTAATCAGTAAATCAATCACAGGGGTAGATCTAAGGAGGTTACTAGAGCCACCATGGGGCAATTAGAAATCTTGTAAATCAATCGTTTAATTCATAAAAAAAAACCCGGAGATTGACTGAAGCAGCATTGATCTACTTTGCACTTGCATAGCAAATGCAGTTCGAAGGCTAGCTGGCTTGACTTCAGGCTCTATCTATAAGTTTATAAAGTAAACAAATGTATATGAACAAACAATCTACTCGTTCCCTAGTGGAGTCACCATTTTGTTACCGAGAATAGTGTCTATGCAGAGCTGCTAATCCCACTAAGGCTGGTAGCTACCTTAGAAACAAACAAACTAAAACTACTTTCGTTTTCCTTTATGAGAGATAGATGAGAGAAGAATAAAGGAGACCAACCTCTGTCTTGTGCTTGGTTCCTTGCTCGATACCTCTCTCTTCCGATAGTCCTTTGCTACTTGCTTTCTTGTGTACCCAGCTTCACAGAGTACCTGTAGAATCAAAGCAGCATAACACTATACAAGAACATAGATCTATTATCATAAGCAATATAGGATCAGATGTATATTAACCACACAAATGCATAAAACATCAATCACACAAGTGTATGGAGGAAAACTTGAATAGCTTTATTGATAATCAAGAAAGAGCCAAGAGAATTACAACCAATTGTTTTGACCCAGCATCATCCTCTCAGCAAGAAGCCCTTCTTCACCTCATGAAAAGATTAGATCACCCAACACTATGATATTGTCTCAAGAAACCAACAACACTTACAAGATACGAAATTCCAGCCTCTGGATCTCTGGGATAAGGGATCGATATATAGATGTCTGTAAGAGAGGTGAATCAGCTTGAGATTTGATTAGTGTCTTTCCTCTTATAGTTCTTGATTCCACTTGGAGATTTATGATCTCTTACTCATCCCTGGTCGAATTCAGAGTGGCAAGTGTCATAGGAGAAGTTTCTGGAAGATTCCATGCTTCTCCACCTTGCGGATTGACCCTGCCATTTGTCCCTTCTCGCCCATCACACCCCATAGAAGGGATTTTTGACATGCAACACACCTACTATGTGTATTTAGGTGGGATGCAACACACTTTGCCTATGGAGCAGGTGAAATGGTCCAGTTTTGACCAGTTCTGAGTAGTTTTTCATGGAGAACTTCTGGGAGAAGTTATAATCAGTTGACCTTGTTCTTTTAAGGGTTGGAACAACACCTTTAGGGACTTAGGAGCCCTTGGTTTATGGACATTTATGATTGGGTTTGCAGTGCCCAAAAATGTCTATAACACTATGCTCTCACATTCTTCTGTTGTCTTCCTCTTACTACTGCTTCTTTTCTTTCCTGTTGCTGTCTTCTTCAGAGACACATTCATCATTATCCTTCTTGTCAGTTCAATCTCTTTGTCTAGTATACCCTTTGTCTGTTGATTTCCTTCAACTCTTAATTGCTGAATTTTCATTCTTGCTGCCACCCTTACATCCTTACCCTCTTGTTCACTATTGTCTTTTATAGAATTTTGCACCTTTTCAGCTGCTGCCATATTGTCTTCCAAGACAATTTTCTGCTTCTATTTATCGTCAAGTTCTTCTTGACTGTCATTTATAAAAATTTCTTTGTCATCCTTCATCGGCAATTTACTCTAGATATTTATCCTTTGTTGTTCTATATTTCTCATTTGAAGGTCTAACTTTCTATATAACTCAATAATTTTAATTGGAATAGAATTTGGAAATTTTACACAATTTTCAATGCTTTCATTTGTTGTTGACCAATCGTCAAATGGTCCTTCTTCCCCTACTAAATCTAACTAATCGTGCTTAAGTATTCCGAACTCATTAGGCATAGTAAATACCTTTTCTTCATCTTCATGTCTTAACTCGTATCTGCTATTCCAATCTTTACTGTTACCAGCTCCAATATTCCGCTGCATATTTCCATGAGACCTTTCAGTCTCCTTTCGTTTTTGAGATCTTGATATCTCAGTCTTAAACTGAACAGATTTCAGATTCTACTCCTTCTTAACAAAATCTAAAGTTTGTTCATCACCCTATGTTATACCTATAATCATACACAAATCATTAGTTTTAAAAATACAAGACCTTTCGGTCTTGGTTGCTGCTTCAGACATCAGGTCTTCTTTCCGCTCTGAATCCTTCATATGATTCAGTTTCTCAGTAGATTTTCCTTCTATCTCTTCATTACTTTCAGAAATAAATGGATCATGTTCTGGTTCACATACCAAAACTTCCTTCATATGCTCATTTAATCTGAGTAACTCTTCCTTTAATTGAGCATTCACTCTATGCTCCCATTTCACTTGTAATTTATGCCATTGGACTTTCCTTTTCATAATCCAACCATGCCTTTGGTCTTCATTCTCTTTCTCTTCTTGCCATCCCTGTAGTATCTCCAACTGTACTCTCATCACTGCAAGATTTCTCTCTCGCTCCTCATTACTCATCTTACCTATATGGAATTCTCTAGAACCTCTTCTATGACCCTCCATGGTTATCTTCCCTCATGAGCTCATCTGTGCCTGATTGGTGATCTGCAACATAGCCTTTTCTTGTAGCATTATTCTCATGCTACTCAATACCCTATCAAGTTTCCTCTTTGAGCTTGATCTCTTCCTAGGTATTCTCTCTCTTGAACCTTTTAGAGCCTCATTACTCCTCTGGCTGCTGCTCTCAATCTCCTTTCTCCTTTCTTCCAACCTCTAGTTGGATAGGTTCATTGCCATCATAATCAAAAACTTTGCTTGTTCTTTGCTACAATTATCAAACATCTTCATAGCATTTTTCAATTAATAATTCATCATTAATTAACTGAAATCATGAAGACCATATCTCACTGTCCAATTTTTTGAACACATGTTGTTGTTGCAGTTTTTCACTATCCCTTCATAAACAATTTCCTCAATTTGTCCTTTCAATGATTTGATCTACTTTCTCCCAAAGTATATTTTTTTCCTTCTATATTTTGATAGTTCCTTCAAAATCAATTTATCAATCACCAATTTTAAAATCAAATAAGAAAATTAATTTTTTTACCTCAATCAAATTCAAAACTAATGCTTCTACCGTGCCACTCTGGTTTCTTGAAAATTCTCACTGTTCTGTCCTTTTCAATGAAAACTCTTCAAAATTTGTTCTATGTTCACAAAGTTAATTATGAAAGAAAATAATTCCACAAGTTTTGAATTATTTTCAAAAGACAAACCCACTCTGATACTTGCTCTAATTTTCTCCCAAAAGAGCTTTTTCCAGCTCTAATACCACTTTGATGCAAGAAAAACCTCCTAGAGGCAATTTCCCTGGTTTTCACAATAAACTTACGTGAGCCTGTATGTTATGGCCCACCTATACAATTTGACAGTGTCTACATTGGTGGGTTTTAGCCCGACCAATCACCAAACAACGCTTTAACATATAATTTGCCAATGAACATTGGTCCCACCTGAATGCATAAAACCAAACTCCAAATAAAATAAACTTGCGTCCATACACTTCTTGGGTCCGCTAAGCAATTGAACAACAATTGAAAAGCAACCGGTCCCACGTTGATTTTCCCTTTTTTCCCAGGCGCTTAACTCTACGCCATCAATCTTACCATTCAATTCGATGGTCATTGATCCACCCGATCAACAAACCGAATTGCCATCCTCCATAGTTTGATCAAGGCATGCTTTATCTAACGGTCAATAACGATATCGCACAAGCTACTTACACAATGTTTATCGCCCTTACGGAGCCGATAAGGATTATAAATCCTTAATCTATAAAATTTCAGGTCCACCTTTAAAGTTAAAGTTTGATCTCTTTATGGCCCGATATCTTTTGGATAATGGAGGCAATCAAATCCTACAGTCTGCAGCCCTTCAACTAACACACGGGTTAAAAACAACTTAACCCCCGCAGTTGGCTGTGATATAAGTGGTTGAAAATGCGATCGATGGTTAGGATTGAGTGAAAGCCTTCAAACACGATCAAGACACCCATAGACTCCTAACCTCTGTAGCTACACATTTCACGTTGGCTTGTTTCTCTTTGGTTCCAATTCCTGAGGAACCAGACTTCTATGATAAATCTTCATGCCTGTTTATAACATTCCAACTCCACACATGCAGATCTTCCCATCTATTGTTCTAGCAGATTATAACACAATTTATGCTTTCCTTTGGCACTCAGATTACATTCAATGTGGATCATTGAATGTTACTCCACTCCACCTTGCAATAAGACTTCATCTTTGGGTTTTGCTACATACAACATTTATTTTGATGATCCACACATCATGCTTGGTCCCTCTTATTGATACCATATACAGGTCTACCGTGTAGAAATTTTGAATAATATGACACATATTCATAGAGATTATCCTAATTATACACTTATAAGTGGAACATTCATAATACATAACCTCCTCTACGTTGATCATCAATTTACAAAAGCAGAAACATTCACAGGCGCACATAGAAGCATCAATCACACATATCAACACAGTATTTTCCTGGGGAAAGCATTGTTATAGCTCCAAATCTCACTCTTATGGTTTGTGATGCTGCACTCATGGCCTAGGGCAACCCCTCCTTCCAGACCTGGTCCTAAAATTTAAAAAACAGTGTTTTATCCCCTATACGCGACATTGCCTTGAGTTAAACGCGTGTACACGCGGGTCTGTGTATACCCAACCCGCGTGTATGTATTAAAACACTTAAAAAAATAAATAATTCCTTATTTTCGGGTGGAGATTGCGGGTTTCACCTGCTGATCACCTGTTAGTGCCCGTGGCCCAACTGTTCCCAACCAACTCCTAACTAAAAAAATACTTTGGAGATGGTATAAAAAGACATCAAAGGGAAGGCTAGAGAGAGAAAAGGAGAGCAAGATTATTATGCTGAGATTTTCCCCTTAGACCAAGTTTGAAGTCCTTGGTGCCTTCTGCACTTCCCCCATTTTGCATAGGAAACCCTTGTTTCCATGTGTATTGGTGATCATTCATCCTTTATATCACCATTGAGTAAGGCTTGGAAGGAGCTCTTGTTGGAGGCTTAAGGCTGGAACGAATCCGGGAGGAAGCTTTGCTTGGAGCCTGCTGAAGGTGTTTCAGGTGAAATCTTTCTGTTATATGTAGTTTACTTGCCTTTATATAAAGAAACACGTCTTGGTTCCCGAAACAATCTTTCTTTGTGCTTATGAGGTTCATATTTTGAATTCTTATGCAAGTAGTTACTTAAAGATTTTTATAACTAACTTTATAGCATGAAGATGGTTTATGTATAAGTATTTTTCCATGTATTGTTGTGTTCTTTGATTGGTTTGTTTTACAGATCAAAGGAGAAGAAGGGAACTCCACGAAGGGTTTGGACCCTAAAGGCCTTCTCGAACGTAGGACCTTAGGTACATACCCTAAACATTAGAATTTTCTTACAGTAAAGATAATGGCTGTGTGTGTTTCTTTGAATAAGCAATTTTCAGTCTGGTAAAGTCTCAACCCAAAGGACCCTAGGGGTACTTTCCCCTCAACCAGAATTGGCGACTCCGCTGGGGAACAACACTCTTGTTGTTCCTAGTTTGGGTAGTCTTCAAGCCAATCAAGGCTCAGCCCCTCTGTTTGTTGGCTCTAACTGTCTGATCTGTTCTTGACCTCTAACCTTTTCGAGTTTTTTCAGTCTGTATTTTTTATTTTTCTTGAAAATCTTTAGATACGCTGTTTTGCTGGATTACAGAAGCGTATATACGCAATTTTAACCAAGTGAACCCGCGTATACGCAGGTTTCCTCAGTTACAGTCGTGTGTACACGCACTCTGCATATCATTGCAGGCGCGTATATTATATAATTTTCAAGATTTATAAATTTTCTTTTTGCTGAATGTTTGTCTGGTGGTTTGGGTCAGTTTGAAGCAGTCATTTTCCAGTAACAGTCCTCTGTTTAACAGGGGGCATCTTGTTCTGAACTCTCTCTAATTATAAGGAGTATTAGTCTTGTTTTCGTTGATTGCAAGCGTCATTGTTTTTTGACACACAAGATTTCTGGTTAAGAATCTTGATTGCTCTGTTTTGGCAGAGTAGGAAGATTGGATTCAATCTTTGTGTTCATTTTGTTTTGGTGACCCTTTTGTTTGCTTAACGAAACCATTTTTGTGACCGTTTGCTCCTTCATTTCGGGAAAGTTGTTTGTTACCATTTTCTTGAAACTTGTCTTTTGATCTCTTGGACTTTCATTGCTGCTTTTGATTGTCAAGAGTGATTTCAAACACATTTATTTTTGTTGGGTTTTCATCATTTGAAAGGTGTCAATTCGCAAAAGTGTTTGGTTGCCTATTCTTCAATCATTAGTGTCAGTATTTTTGAGAGCATGCTTTGAAAAAGACTTCTTTGCTTGTTGTTTGAAAGAAAATCTTTTGAAAGTTTTAAGTTTCGCTTTCTTAAACTTTCTTTTCATTTGATTTCCTTTTTTGCGAAGTGAAAGTGCTTTATGTTTATCTTAGAACTTGTTTTTATTGTTTGGACGAAATGATTGGTAGCACATCATCTTCTATCTAAGCATTTTAGTGGCAAGACAAATTTGATAAGTGAGCAACTTTCCTTCTTTCTTTGCAGAGTAGTCTTAAAATCTTGCATTCACATATAGTTGTTGCATTAGGATGGATTTGCATCCCTTTTTATGCATACATAGCTTTGTTAGCTTTTGTGAGTGTGGAGTTTGAAAAGAAAGCAAAAAACTTTGTTTAATTTGAAGTACCTATGAACCCTATAGAAATTGCTCTTCATCGAAAACAAAAAGTGCATATGCATGTAGCTAAGTTTTATTAATTTCTTTTTGCGTCAAAAAACACCACTAGTTTCACTTCCGTGACCTTGTGACTTAAAGAACAGCCTAATAAAATCAAGCGCTAACTAAAATTCATTAGAACTTTTTGTTTTAGTCAGTTACACCAACAAGATTAGGATTTTAGGGCCTTGGATTAGGCGAGTGGAGAGTTAACTCTCCAAGGCCATATAAACGTCAAACGTAGGAGTCTGAATAATGAGAGAAAATCCAATAGCGTTAGGAAGACCAGGAAAGCTCCGGATCTGGGAGTTAAGCATGAGGGTCTGTAAAGACAGGGAAGAGAGATACCCCCTCTCCTACTTGTCCGAACTTACCTCATGACTGTTCCGCCTGGCTTCTGCGACGAGTTGGTGCCCATAGTTGCCTCTCCTAGGGATCTGCACAGGTGGCTGCAGAGGGGAATCCCATGGCACCTGAGGTTGACGTTGTATCACTCTCGACAGTACTACTGGAGGGTACCCTTGCGAAGCTTGGGGGCTTGCACCAGCGCAGGCTGTCGTTAGGAGGTCAGCGTAACTTCCTCTGTTACCTTCGCTGATAGGACTGGGCCGTCATTATCCCAGACTATCTTCGGAAGGCCCCTGACTCCACTTTCTTGTATTTTGGAGTCTGGTCCTCATCACCCGGAGCGGAAATACTCGGAAGTTGTTTGACTGGCTGTATCTTTAGGGACTTTATAGTGTGTGCTCTTTGTTCCTTGTATATAGTTGGCTTTAGGTATTTTTGTCCAGTCACGTTTGGACTTTGTGTTTTGAGTGACCGACTTACCACTCTACCAATCTTGAAAGGCTTTTGGTCGTTCTTTCAGAAGTTGTGGAGTTGCCTCCTCAAGGGCAAAGGTTTTGATTGCTTATTCATATTCCTTGAAGAGTTATTTCTACATTCCCGTAGGGGAAGGGTCTTTGGATCAATTTAATATGGTTAATATTCCTGTGGAAACCAACCAAGGTACCCTTCCAAAAGGGGATCCTTGTGCTTTTCCTTTCTTTGGAAACGTTGGTACTCCCTTGATGGCCACTTTGAATATTCCTGCGTTGAATGTTGGACTACCCGTTTGTCTGTGGTCCACTCCGAATATTCCAAATTCTCTTGAAGCCTCTCAGTTGATTGCTTTATTTCAAGGGCATCACATGGGTGCTAATTGTTCATCTTCTTTCAAAGAGAAATCTGGGATTCCTTCTTCACCTCCTTCTTGTAACAAGAAATCTAAAAAGAGCAGAAAGAGGAAGTCAAAGAAGAAGAATAATTCTATCCTTTCATCTTCAACCTCTGCGAGTCATGTTGGAGATGAGCCTTCAGCCACTGCTAGTCATGCTGGGGGCACAAGTCTAGTCACTGCAAGTAACACTAGCACTTCATCATCACCCTCTGCGAGTCATGTTGGAGATGAGCCTTCAGCCACTGCTAGTCATGCTGGGGGCACGAGTCTAGTCACTGCGAGTCATACTAGCAAAGAGTCACCGACCTCTGCAAGTCATGTTCAGGACTCTCTGCAAACCACTGCTAGTCATGTTGGCGGAATGGAGGTTGATAAGAAACCTGGACGTACAAGTTTTAAACCTAAGTTCCCTTGTAAGATATGCAAGGGAGACCATCTTACTCATTTATGCCCTGGTATTCCAGAGGTCCAAAAGATATGGTCCGAGTGTGAAAGTACTTCTACTCCTAAACCTGATATGGTTTCTCATCAATCCCATCAACCATCGGTTGAAAATGTGGTAAAGCCAGTGCAATCGCTGGCTGATTACACTCCTCTTTTGGGGGGTGAAGTGCTTAACAAAAGAGTTTGTTTGATCTCTAGTACAGAGTCTTCTAGTATAGGGGGCATTCCGGTTACTTCGAATGTTCCCCCTCCAAGTGCTAAGAGTGTTTCCTTTGATTGGGATAGTCTTGTTGAGCCTCGTCTTCCTTCCGCTGCACCTTTCCAAATAAAGGTCAGAGTGAATTCCACAAATGTCTATCGATGTATGGTGGATGAAGGATCCTCTACAAGCATTATATCCTCTTTGACTTGGAAAGCTTTGGGTTCCCCAAAGTTGTTGACAGCTCAGAGTCAGTTGTTAGCCTATGATAGAAGGCCTGGTGAATCTATGGGTGTTCTTCCTCAAGTGCCTATCACTTTAGGTGGGAAGACTATTTTAATCGATATGATGGTGGTTGATAGCCCTTTAGACTTTAATATGCTACTTGGGCGTGATTATGTCTATGCTATGAATGCTGTGGTGTCTTCACTCTTTCGAGTAATGTGCTTTCCTCATAACGGGAATATTGTCACTATTGATCAGCTTGCATCTGATAATCATCACCCTAATTCGACTTTACTGCAGAATGCCCCTTGGTTTGTTCCAAGTGTTCAAGTAGACTCTACGCCACCATGGGTGAATTATGTGGCATTGAGTCCTCAATGTTCAATTGCTTCTGAGAAGGATCCTTTGACTTATTATTCTCCTTCTTGGGACTTGGTCCCGGCAGTTGACCGAGAGATTCATCCTATAGGGACATGGGACCCTTTAATTCCCTCTTTTGATCCTTGTAGTTCTCACGATTTCTCAGATCTTGCTTTGCATTCACAGGAGGAACTCTTTGAAGCCATGAGTTATGACTACCAAAGGAGTCCTTGGTCCGATCCCTACAAGGGGTTTGTCCAGAAGAACTATTATGCGTAAGTTGCAAGGCTGCGTGGTTCCCTGTACCATATTGTATATATGAGGTACGCATTTTCAAGTTTTGTATTCTATAACACAAGATCTTATATGAAGTTTATATGTGGGATGTATTAACTTCGTGTCTAGTGTTCCTATTTATGTTTACAGAACTTGGAAGATTTCTCCTTTGGAAGTTTATGGTTGGTCCGTTCTGACAAGTATTGGTTCTCGAAACTGGCATATAGGTTAGGTTTTTCCACCTGCATTGTGCATTTATCAGTTTCCTTTCCCATTTTGCCTTAGGATCGACCCCACCAAGTTATGGTGCGGAACCTTCTCATTGCTTAGAAGTATCATGACTTGTGTGGTAGAGCCTACCTTATCATGGGTGCCCTAGTTAGTACCTTTTTGTCGCTTGGCACTCATGCTGATTTTTCATCCCTAGGCTCGGGAGTCCTCTTTAGTCCCGCCATGACTTATGCGTTGAAGACTCATTCCTCTTTACTTCTTCGCTTCATTCTGGCCTTATACCCTAGAGGCTCCTATGTGTGTCGAGTTGTACTTCTGCATTGCATGTTGACCAGTTGCACCTTTTGGCCTAGAGCCGGCTTCACTTGGACTCGTGTTTAAGCCAACTTTTGACCATGACATCTGCAAAATCAATCTTGCATACTTTTGGCTTCTACAGCTTGACATACCCTGATCCGTGGAAGGAACATACCTCTGAGTGTCACTGACCAGTTTTCACCTCCCTGCATTGAGCATAGGAACGTTCCTTTCCGGGGAACTAGATCATCTGTTTCACCAACAATCGTTCTTTCCACTGTACCATAGCATTCTTTTATTCTTTTTCCGGCTTAATAGAAAAAGACAAAAAAATTAAATATTCCAAAAAGAGCGGGAACAGGGACATTATTTCCATTTATTGTTGGCAGCTAGAGTCAGTCGTGTCGCCCTTGAACAAAGCACTCAAAACAAAGTCTCCTCCGCATGGGTGGGATTTAGTTTGACTTAGGTATGCCATAACCTTGTTATTGAGTCAGTTCTCCCCCGATTGGCTATCTCTTCCAATCATATGGAGGGTTCGTTCGTGCCTCCTGCATGGCGAACTTATACAGAGTCATCCTATGCTGCCACATAGTCACATTGAGTCGTTCTTTTGTTCAAGGGAAGTTAGCCTGAGTCGGCCTCTCTGCAGTGTCTCTTGACTCATTTTTCAGTCGGCCATCCCTGGTTGTCAGTATCATGTCTATCATCACATCAGTTATATTGGTCCTTTACTCGTGCCGGTTTGAGAAGGTCCCCATTGACTTCTTGCTGGCGGGTCTTGTCCTTATCGACGACAACACCTTGCTCTGAGGACAGGCCTAGAGCCGCACCCTGGCCCTATTTTCATTATTGATAGGTCACCTTGTGCTTAGCATCGATCAGTATCATGGGTCTTTGACTAGGTGGTTTCCCTTGTGTTCGACATCAGCATACATTATCACACATTGGGATTCATGCAGTACCTTGGTTTCCATTTGACCCTATTGGTGGATACCTCGCCTCTGTGTCAGCTTTCATTATTGGTTGGTTCAGAGGGTTTATGCCGTGCACTAGCCACATCTTGTGTATGCCGAAAATGTACTTCGGTTGGGTTACTACATCTTTTTCGTCCGATTCCTTCCACATTATTGGCCTACGGGTTACACTCGCGCTAGATTGATGGAGGATGCCTTAATGCCTTCCTTCTAGCGGATCTTTCCCTATCGACTCCGACTCATTGCTCTGGGGCAAAGATCTAGAGTCCATTTGGCAGTACCTTGGGGTTTGCAGTCATTAGTGGCAGATCCTTCGCTATCGACAGTGGGAAACCATCATTGTCTCCTGATCGATAGATTCTTATAGGTGTTCGACTTCAGCTCATCTATTCACACTTGTTAGATTGTACTGGGTACCTTGACGCTCATTATCATTATCGGTGAGTAGTCTCGCGTTTGTTAATGGTATACATCAATGACCGGTAATCAAACGATTTCTCACATGGTCGACTTCAGATCATTTATTCCCATGGTGTAGAAATGTACCACGGCGGTCGGTGAAGACCTCAGGTTGTATCAGCATTCATTGGTTCACTTGACAGTTGTTTCTGTTGCTGCTAGTTGATACCACTCCACTTTATATGTTGCAGTCAGTCATGGCGACATTCTATATGCTGGCACCTGAGTTTGCAGTGTAGTACCATCCTATTCCATCATGTTCAATTGGTACCTTTTGGGATCAGTCTTTGATATCAGTGATCCGTTGCATCTTTCAGCATCATTGACAGTCTTATATGTGATATTCAGACATGTACTTGCTCCTTATGATCAGATGATCCATTATGTATCTTCCAGTCATTTATACTTGTATACTTAGTGGATCCGCTTGTACTTGATATGCGGACATGCTTTACTTATTCTGAGCATGGGTATGCCCGCCTCAGACAGTGTTTCTTTCTGATCTCCTTTTGGTGGCTTGGCAGGCTGAATTCTGGTGAAGTCCTCCTCGGTCTCTCGACAGACTTCCTTTCCATGTACTTACATAATATATTTCGTCCATCATGTTCCCCTTCTGACCTCATATATTAGGGGCATCTGTTATAGCTCCAAATCTCACTCTTATAGTTTGTGATGCTGCACTCATGGCCTAGGGCAACCCCTCCTTCCAGACCTGGTCCTAAAATTTAAAAAACAGTGTTTTATCCCCTATACATGACATTGCCCTGAGTTAAACGCGTGTACACGCGGGTCTGTGTATACCCAACCCGCGTGTATGTATTAAAACACTTAAAAAAATAAATAATTCCTTATTTTCGGGCGGAGATTGCGGGTTTCACCTGTTGATCACCTGTTAGTGCCCATGGCCCAACTTTTCCCAACCAACTCCTAACTAAAAAACTACTTTGGAGATGGTATAAAAAGACATCAAAGGGAAGGCCAGAGAGAGAAAAGGAGAGCAAGATTATTATGCTGAGATTTTCCCCTTAGACCAGGTCTGAAGTCCTTGGTGCCTTCTACACTTCCCCCATTTTGCATAGGAAACCCTTGTTTCCATGTGTATTGGTGATCATTCATCCTTTATATCACCATTGAGTAAGGCTTGGAAGGAGCTCTTGTTGGAGGCTTGAGGCTGGAACGAATCCGGGAGGAAGCTTTGCTTGGAGCCTGCTGAAGGTGTTTCAGGTGAAATATTTCCGTTATATGTAGTTTACTTGCCTTTATATAGAAACACGTCTTGGTTCCCGAAACAATCTTTCTTTGTGCTTATGAGGTTCATATTTTGAATTCTTATGCAAGTAGTTACTTAAAGATTTTTATAACTAACTTTATAGCATGAAGATGGTTTATGTATAAGTATTTGTCCATGTATTGTTGTGTTCTTTGATTGGTTTGTTTTACAGATCAAAGGAGAAGAAGGGAACTCCAAGAAGGGTTTGGACCCTAAAGGCTTTCTCGAACGTAGGACCTTAGGTACATACCCTAAACATTAGAATTTGCTTACAGTAAAGATAATGGCTGTGTGTGTGTTTCTTTGAATAAGCAATTTTCAGTCTGGTAGAGTCTCAACCCAAAGGACCCTAGGGGTACTTTCCCCTCAACCAAGCATCTCGCTAAAAACCCCAACTATCTGTATATTATAGTGATTGAATCATGTAACAATACATAGTCCAATACTCCTCACAAGTACTCAGTACTATCTCCACATGCTACACACAATACAACTCAGATGTGATCTCGAAATCTCCCCCGCTGCTTGCCTGCCTCCACAGCTCAATACCTACTCAAGAATGAATGAGAATGGTTTACCAAACTCGTATTTAACCTCCAAAGAATTACTCACACTTGGAAAGACATGAGCAGAGGCTATAATACTTGGTATTGGCCAATTCATTGGCATACTCAATCGCTTTGATTGTGAAAATCATCATGCACAGCTATAGTCACAACTGATAGCAATCTGATCCTCTAACACCTGTCCCTGCTGAACTGAACATGCACTGACATGCAACTGAGTTAACTGATGTTTCTATAGTTGCATTATGAGTTAATAACTTGTGAATTAATTAATAGCTAATTCACCCAACTCATCTCTAGTCTATTTGCCAGTTAGACTAAATACAACCAGTTTAACAAAGCTAAACTGAACACAACTCCATCAACTCTACAATCAACTCCACCAAACTCAACTGATTGAGTTCTAACTGAAGTCATGCATGCAACAACTCAACTGACCCACAAAGAAATCGTATTTCCTTCTGATAGCTGCATGTGGCACATCTGTAGCTCAAACTGAAGTGCTCCAAGAGAATAAGATCAAGTTTATAGTCCAAATATTATTATGAGACAATAATATTTGATTTTTCTATTTTTGACAGGCAGTCTAAAAATAGACTTTGATCACTCCTGCTGTGATCATCCCTGTTGTGGTCACTCTTGCTATGATCATCCCTGCTGGGATCTAAAAATAGAACTTGCGCCATAATTTTCCTGCGGGCCCACTTAGTGAAGGCGACTCCTTTCCACTAAGCTCCATCATCTTGTTGCACACTTTTCAACACTCCCTCTCAACAAGAAAGGCTTCCTCTCAAACCTGATCCTGTAACTCTGGAATGTTCTCCATGCAACACATCTGGCCGGTCCACTCGCTCTGTCGTCAAAGTCTTTGACTGCTATTGCCTCTGTCGACAGAAAACTCTGCATCTCTGTGCTCTTCAATATCTAACTACTCTAGCCTCTTCACTTTGATCTCTGACTGCATCTGTGCTGCTGCTAGTTCTATCTCCCAGCATTGCATCTGCACTGCACCTCCCAACTGACCTCCCTGTTGGGCTAGAAACACCCTCTAATGCTGAAGCTCTACCTTCTACCGACAAGTGCTTCCTCTCTGACATCTGTGCTACTGCAACATCTCCATGCATCTCGCACCATTGCACACCTCTCTGTGCCACCTAGCACTATGCAAAACACTTGTGCCTCTCGCATTGCTGCAGCCTGCTAGCTATGTGCTGTCCTGTGATTCCCTACACCGTCGCTCTCTCTGCTGCTCCATCCACATCTGTCTCTACCCAATCAGTCAGTTCCTGCTACTACACATCTGGGGCTCCCGTAGCAAGGTCTCATCCAAGAGGTTGGGTACCTCAAGGATCCTGCCCCTCCTCCATGGGACAATCAATCCACATCATCCCACCTCCTACCTGGAGGTATGGCTGCATGCGATCCCTTAGCCCACCTAGCTCGAAGTTTCCCCCTACTGGAGGTCTCTGGATGAGTATATGTCTCTACTCGATCTCCTCTCATCTTCCCTTGTTGTGGCTGCTCCACAACCTCCTGAAGTTGCTACACCAATCCTGGTTCCTCCACAATTGTCTGAGACTTCTTCTGGCTCTGAATGTTGTGAGGTAATATACGCTCGCTCTCAACCACCAAGTCTCCATCAGTTGCCTCGCTGCTCAAGGCTTTGCATGCATCTTTAACCTCAAGAGCATACACGTTCCTGACCCATGAACCAATCTCATGACAACAAAAGCATCTCACCTTCGACTTGTCAACCTTCTTCCCATCACTGGCAGAACTGGATTCGGAAAGAGAAACCTTCCCCTTCCCCTTCTTCACCTTACTCGCTAAGGCACAGTTCTCCTCATCATGCATAGATGAAGAACTGTCTCTGGTGTGCCATCTAATCTCCTCCTACACAAGATCCGACCAAAGTCTCTCCCATCCTGGCAGTTTCTCCCTTCCATTCACCGAGTCCTGGTAGCTATGCCAACTCTTAGGAAGGTCAAGGAGTGTTAGACTCACCATCCTCATCCGACAGTCACCCCCACACTTCCCAGCTCATCCCGGCATTGGGTGAACTTTGTGAGATACTGGGGCATATTGTCTCCATTCTCACACTTAATGTTTCTGAGTTTTATCTCTTGCTTTGGAATTAAATTTGAATTCCACCAGCTCAAAAACTCAACCACTTCCGACCTAAAATTCGTGAGAACAAAGTATTTCTTGTACAGAGATTGACTGTCTAGGCATTCACCGGATATCTCACCTTCCAAAAGAAGGATGAATCCAGAGGCTACCTGGCCTGATTATAGACTCTGCCTAACGAAATAAAATGTAAACACTTTCTAAATAATAGATCCGACGATCAATCCTCGCTTGATATCCTGTAAAAATCTCTTCTACAAATCAAGCAGCTCTGATACCATGTAGAAATTTTGAATAATATGACACATATTCACAGAGATTATCCTAATTATACACTTATAAGCGGAACATGCATAATACATAACCTCCTCTATGTTGATCATCAATTTACAGAAGCAGAAACATTCACAGGTGCACATAGAAGCATCACTCACACATATCAACACAGTATTTTCCCGGGGAAAGCATCTCGCTAAAAACCCCAACTATCTGTATATTATAGTGATTGAATCATGTAACAATACATAGTACAATACTCCTCACAAGTACTCAGTACTATCTCCACATGTTACACACAATACAACTTAGATCTGATCTCCAAATCTCCCCCGCTGCTTGCCTGCCTCCACAGCTCAATACCTGCTCAAGAATGAATGGGAATGGTTTACCAAACTTGTATTTAACCTCCAAAGAATCACTCACACTTGGAAAGACATGAGCAGAGGCTATAATACTTGGTATTGGCCAATTCATTGGCATACTCAATCCCTTTGATTGTGCAAATCATCATGCACAGCTATAGTCACAACTGATAGCAATCTGATCCTCTAACACCTGTCCCTGCTGAACTGAACATGCACTAACATGCAACTGAGTTAACTGATGTATTCTATAGTTGCATTGTGAGTTAATAACTTGTGAATTAATTAATAACTAATTCACCCAACTCATCTCTAGTCTATTTGCCAGTTAAACTAAATACAACCAGTTTAACAAAGCTAATCTGAACACAACTCCATCAACTCTACAATCAACTCCACCAAACTCAACTGATTGAGTTCTAACTGAAGTCATGCATGAAACAACTCAACTGACCCACAAAGAAATCATATTTCCTTTTGACAGCTGCATGTGCCACATCTGTAGCTCAAACTGAAGTGCTCCAAGAGAATAAGATCAGGTTTATAGTCCAAATATTATTATGAGACAATAATATTTGACTTTTCTATTTTTGACAGCCAGTCTAAAAATAGACTTTGATCACTCCTGCTGTGATCACTCCTGCTGTGGTCACTCCTGCTGTGGTCACTCCGGATGTGATCATCCCTGCTGTGGTCACTCCTGCTGTGATCATCCCTGCTGGGATCCAAAAATATAACTTGTGCCATAATTTGCCTGCGTGCCCACTTAGTGAAGGCAACTCCTTTCCACTAAGCTCCATCATATTGTTGCAATCTCAACAAGCATTTCTTGTGCACACTTTTCAACATACTGTAAGGTCAAGCTACCCTTTGACTTCTTTATCGGTGTATCTACTCCCTCCATAATAATGCGATTATCTCCAACAGTACTGGAACGTTTCACCGTGATCATAATTTGATATTCACTTGGCCATATCTTCTCTTCTTATCTGTGCTTAGGTCCTTTGCCAATTCTCCTCGAATTCATAAAGGAATTATATTTACCCTTCCTGTCTTTGATTCCTTTTTCTGTGTGACTCTTCTCTTTATTTTTCCTTTGGATTTTGCACCTGCACCCTATGTTACGCAAAATAACTCAATATCATACACAATCTATATCTCAATTACTCAATACACACATAAACTCATAATCTAGTTGTTTGTATTAATAAACAAGTATTTACATAAGAGTCTCTCTCCCTCGCCTGCTATTCTAATCGATGGCCTTTCTCTTTGTTGAAAATGGCAACAAGAAATGCTAAAAATAGAAGTGTTAAAAATAGCAGTTTGAGTACTAGTGTTGGATTGGGCAACAAGGAATGAAAAATGGAAGTGCTAAAAATAACATTCTATTTTTAGTAGTTCAGGATGGATTCCTATTTTAGTCAGTCCATGCGCTAAAAATAGGAAGTAAAATTCAAATTGATATTAACACTAGTTTGTAAATTAATTAATTAATTCATCTTGAGTTAATTAGTTAAGGAAAATCAAACTTGAAGTCTATGTGAGGACATGCATCAATTTATCTATTAATTGAGGAATTTATCCATCAGTTAAAGAGATATGGATGAGTTGTAATATTGAGTTGAAATGAGTTGGCTCAGTTAACTGAGTCAAGTCCAGTTAGATTAATTTAACAATTTGTTAAATTAATCAGAGTTTAGTTAGTTAATGCTTGCATGCCTGTGACTACTGTATTTAATATAACTGAGTATTCACTCATGGATAACTCATGCATGTCAATTCAGACAGAGACCCAGTTGAGATCAGAGGAGGGAAAATGTACTATCAGTTGGATGGATTTTTCATATAAAGGAAGCTCATCCATGGAGAAGAATTTATCTCCTTCAGGATTGCGGAGTCAAATCAGAGGTTAATGAGTGTGTGAAGAGGCCAATTCACACAAGTGGCTCCACTGGACACCAAGGAAAATTACGCAAAGAAATAGGAGGCTTGGAGGGAAGAGGAGAAAGTTTGAGAGAGGCCTTTGAATGTCTATGAGTAGCAGAGGGATTGTAGAGAGAGAAGGATAGCTTGTGAGCTGATTCTTTTTGTAATCCAGACTATATTTCCACTTGTATGATAATACAGAGTTGGGGTTTTAGGCTGAGGCTTTCCCCTGCTTATTTCTTCTATGTTATGTGTGATTTATTTCTCCTTATTAGTTATATGTGTTCAATTGATCTTACTCAATTCGATTAAGCTTCCACAAAGTGTTGTAGAAGTAGATCTTGTATTGTGTTTTAGTATTATACATAATCTGTTGATCTATAGGTGGAAATTTCTACATGGTATCAGAGCTAGCTGATTTGTAGAAAAATTCTACATGGTATCATAGCCAGTTTATCAAGGAAGAACAGTATACAAGAAGGGAGAAGTTGAAGTTTGTGGTTTGTGTATATTTAATTGAGTTCTTATCACATCTATTTCACTGATGTCATTTAATGGTTTGAGACTCGAATATGCCCTTGATGGCAGTTTGAATTATATAGCCTGGAAGAATCGCATGGAGGTAGTATTAGAAGATAACAGTCTAAAGGACTTCATTGATCAAGAAGTCCAGAAGCCGACTGATGCTACTAAACTGGCGGAATGGAAAAAGTGTGTGGCTAGAGCAAGGATAATCCTCCTGGAGGGAATTCGAGATCACATTGTCTCGAGCCTCCATGGGAAGGAGAGTCAATTTTCAATGTGGAAAACATTGAAAGATCTTTATCAGAATAGCAGTGATTAGAGGAAGATGGCAGTAAAGGACAAACTTCAAAAGATCAAGTGTGAAAAGGGTGACACGAGGGGATGAACTTGGAAGTGTAGGGATTGTGGCAGTTGATGATGACATGGTGAGTCTTGCACTCTTCGGTCTTCCTAAGGGCTAGCATAGCTACCAGGACTTGGTTAATGGAAGAGAGAAACTGCCAGATTGGGAACAACTTTGGTTAGATTTGATGCAGGAGGAGATAAAAAGAACCACCAGAGATGGTTCTTCATCCATGGAGGATGAAGAAAAGTGTGCCTTAGCGAGTAAGGCGAAGAAGGGGAAGGAGAAGGTTTCTCTTTTTGAATCCAGTTCTTCCCATGGTGGGAAGAAGTTTGACAAATCGAAAGTGCGATGCTTTCGTTGTCATGAGGTAGGCCATTTTGCTACAAATTTTCCATAGAGGAAATCCAAGAAGGGATCTGGGGAAGGATATGAAGGTGAGGCACTTGCTTCACAGTTCGAGTTGGATTTCACACTCTTCGCATGAATGGTTTCATCCATGGTGGGAAGTGGTTGGTTTCTTGACAGTGGAGCTTCTTTCCACATGACGGGTGACAAGTTTTTGTTCAGTACTTTGGAGGAGAAAGATCTCCAAACATTCATAGTGATCGGTAATGATGAAAATTACAGTGTCTCAGGTGTAGGCACGGTTATTTTCAAAGGGAGCATGGAGCTCGTCGTACCTTGACCGATGTCAAATATGTACCGGGATTGAAGAGAAACTTAGTGTTGATCGTGATGCTGGAAGATAGAGGCTATGATGTAGTCTTCAGTAAGGGAAAGGTTTTCCTTAGACACATCATCACTAGATAGGTGAAGCAGATCAGTTCAAGGGTCAAGAACCTGTATGCTTTTAAGGTTCAAGATGCATGCAAAGCCTTGAGCAGCAAGGCAACTGATGAAGACTTGGTGGTTGAGAGGTAGAGTATATTACCTCTCAACATGCAGCACCAGAAGAAGTCTTAGACGATTGTGGAGTTGCCACAATTGCTGCAACAACTTCAGGAGGTTGTGGAGCAACCACAACAAGGGAAGCTGAGAGGAGATCAAGTAGAGACATCTACTCATGCAGAGACCTCCAGTAGGGGGAAACTTCGAGCCAGGTGGGTTGAGGGATCACATGCAGCAATACCTCCGGGTAGGAGGTGGGGCGATGTGGAGTGATCATCCCAAGGAGGAGGGGCAAGATCCTTAGACTTTGCTATAGGAGCCCAGATGAGGAGTAGCAGGACTGACTAATTGGGTAGAGACAGATGCGGATGGAGTTCCAGAGAGAGCTACAGTGTAGGAATCCCAAGGTAGTGGTGAGCTCCAGTATTGTAGCAATGATGCTGCAACTCCTGGGACTCCCTACTTTACTTTTATCAACCTGGTAGTTCGTAACAAACTTGGAAGCGACGGTGCTATATGCACAAGTACTAGCTCTTACTGCAAGCTGTCACTTGATCAGCTGGCACAAGTTCGCTAGGAGCTCAAGCCAACTTCTATGAGTTCTCAGAAGAAGCTTTCAACTGTGATGGAAGGAAGCTATCTCAAAAGAGGCTAGTCTACTTGCAGAAAGAAGATGCAAGCTGAAAGAAAACGCAAACCTTAACAAACCCTAGTTTTACTGACTAACCCTACTTGTGCAAGAAAAGATATGTAAACTACTGAAATGGATGCCATTGATTATTGAAAAGGTAAAATGCATGTGTTTAAGCTACTTCTAACAGAAAATATGGAAAAACCATCTTTTCGTATTTTTGAACAATTTTATGCAGATTTATTATGCTTGTGTTTTAACTATTTGTGATTGTGCAGAGGTTTATTGGCGAAAGGAAATGGAGTGGGCATTGCAGGAGGTTGGGAAGGTGTGGAGAGGACCTAAGGAGTCCCTAGCACCCTTCTGGAGATTTCCACTATGACTGGACTTTGAAAAATCACTCGCATGAACTTCTACAGGAGGCTGCAGGGGATCTATAGGAAGTTCTACAAGAAGAGGTCCAAAGTGGTTTTTAGAGGGTTGAAGGTGAAAAAATGGTGGGAAAGTGGAAATGAAGGATGGATAGAGATTTTAAGGGGTCTAGGACCTGGTAAATGAAGCTCAGGAGTGAAGAAGATGGTTGGATTTGTTCAAAGGTGAAGGAAGCAGTTTTGCACAAGAATGTAGAAATTAGGGCAGTTTGGGAAAGTATGGTGAATGAGTGAAGGAAATCTTGAGAGAGAAATTGGAGCAGGTTGTATGATGGAGGAAGGATAGGCTGGAGTGTCTTACAGGTGTCCTTCACACTTTCCAAAACTGACCCAAGCAAAAACTAAGAAAACAGAGTTTTACGTATTTTGACCTAATTCTGACCTAAAAATTAGAAAAGTGATGAACAAAACTTTATAGACAGGAAGTTTTGCAAGAAAGCTATGGAAACTAAGCAAGAACAGATCTAAGTGTGAACACACCACTGGTATCAACTTTTCCACCTCAAAATCTAACACTAGAAATTGCATTGGAAGGCAAAAATAGTGTTTTTGTGGCAGCAAGAGTTCCTTGGTCTCAATTAATGGTCCCAAGGAGGGAGAAAAGAGATCAATACCTGCTTGGTAGCATTTTTGTGGATCTTTTTATGTTATCAAATTATCAAATCAACCTGAAGCAAGAACAACTATCTTAATTGTAAAAAACAACCTAAGTAAGAAAGTAAGATTTAACCTAAATAACAGAAATTATTCTATGAATGCAATAAAAACACATAGAAGTACACAAAGGAGGTACTAGGCACTTGGGTTGGGCCCAACCCCAAGAGATACATCCCCCTAGGAAAGATCAGTGCTGGTTCAAAGCTAGATTCATCTTCATTGATCAAAAAAATAATAGTTACATCACAAAACTGTCTGCAAAAGGAGCTCGAAAATGAGTTGAGTACAAGGCTGCACTAAAGTGTGAAAATAGTCTATCAAATGGCTAACCTACTAAGGCTTGAAGCCTTCCTATTTATGCAAGTGAGGACTCCCAACAGTCCTCCTAAACTTTAGGAACTCAGTTGTCCAAAACTGCAAATAACAGCCACTTCACTAGACCTACTCGGTTGCCCCTTGAAATCATCTTTGGTGGGTTGTTGAACTCTGAGCCGTGGATGGAGAACTCGAGGAAGGGGTCATTTAGTGTAGGAGACACACATACTAAAAATACTCAACCTTGTTTCTTCGATTTTGGCTGCCAATCTGCTCATAAATGCCTGGTCTTGGTCCAAAAATGTCCAAAAATATGCAATAAACATGTATTAGACTTTGTGGTAAAGTGACTATTCCCATTCACTCAATTAACATAAATATATTCAAAAGCATGCACAAAACTATGGAGAATGGTTGATTAAATGAAAATAATAAGCAGAATGAGCCCATATACTTACCCATTTACGGGGCTCATCATCACCCACCTGCTGAATGTGTTGTCGATCCTTTGAGCAACTAATCCAATTCTTCATCTTTGATTTCTTTGACTGCCTCCCTGACATCCCAGGCCTCTTAGGTGATGTCCTCTTCTCTGGTTTTGAGGTTGTCTCCTTTTTTGTCTTAGGCTCAGTAGTAGTCTTGTCAAATTCCTCTTTTTCATCTTGTTTCTCCTCTGTTTTTCCCTCTGCTTGAATGTCTTGTGCTTCCTCATTATTGTTCTTCTCAATTTTTTCGGTTTGCTATTCCTCATCACAACTGGATGGGCTAATGTCCTCAGTTAAAGTTCTGATGTCATCATCCCTAGACATATTTCTAAAAATTTCCCAAGCTATGGGGATAGTATAGGTGTGTAAGGCATCTCCCACCAACAGTTTGATGAGCCCATGGTGGGCTAACTGATCTGGGATCTCAGGCTGAAAAATGTATTCTTAGCAACTTGTCCCAATGATTTCTCCTCTTTGCTCCAAGGGAGCCCCAGTGGAAGACTGGTGATTCTACTGATGAAATCAGGTGTAAGCTCTAGGGTCAGACCCCTAAAACTAACTGTGGCATGTGTCTTCGAATGTGGTCTTAGGGAAATAAAAAATTCTTCAGTCACCTCCTCATCATATCCCTAAATTCTTTCAAAGAAGGATATAAAGTTTGCCCTGGCGAAGAGGGCCACCACCTTAGGGTGCTCATGCAATTTGCTAGAGTTTAAAGGTTATTTTCTCATGAATCCTCCTGGCATGGCGTTGACTACTTCTTTTTTGTGTTTTAACCACGAAAAAATGCTCAGATGAGAAAAGTAGGCCACACTGAAATAGAGGATAGCCGAATTTTGTCTTTTCCTGAAATCAAAGAAGGAATTTCTCGTGTACTTCTCCTTACAACATCAAATTAAAATAATTCCCCTGTTTTAAACTGCTGTTATCCTGAATTTGACTTTCTGTTTTTAAAAAGAAATTTTTTTTGACAGAAAAGAGGATAAGGACACAGGTTCTTTTCAGCAAGTAGATAGATATGCAAATTCTTTTTTTCACACACACAGGCTGGCCTCTATGGTTGCACGTATTTTCCTTACAATAGAATTTGAAAAAGAAGGAGGCGGATTTCAGATGTAGAGAAGAAAACAGAAAACTGTGTAGAACTCAGGGAAAATATGCAGGCATACTTTCACTCTTTCTTCAATCCAATGTCGTGTTTAATTCACCACCTTAATTAAACAAGTCATATGCAGAGAGGTTTTCCCGAGCCTACCTCATTTTGAGCTTGAATTTTCACAAAAATCTCGGGTTTCCTTCTGCAGATTTGTTCTTTACCTTTCCTATAGAAACCTTCCTGTAGAAATCCTCCGACTCCTTTAGAATGTGACAGTGCTCCTGTAGAGGCCAATAGGTGGGAGGGTTTAAAAAAACTAGTAGAAAATTGGCGGAGGATGACTGATTGGCTGCTCTGAAGTGGTAGGTGCGTATTGCAGTCGAGAACGTCGTGAATGAAAAATGAACAAAGGGTGGTGAAGGCTTCAACCGAGCTGTCTTTTAACTGTTGGCGTAATCCGTGGTGAGGAGATGAGGTGGTCGGATGGGTATGTTATCCCAATTCGGACCGTTGGTCCTATGTCACAGTCATAATGGTGCTGCATGCCATCTGACCACCATCACCTCCCTTACTAATGTTATGTGCCGCCACCACTGCCAGTCCCGAATGTTTTTTCCGGAATGGACATACCACACGTGTTGGTTGCGTATCTAATCGGCAGTTTTGAATTTGACAGGGCTCATTTGAATTCCATGAATGTGTGTAATTGAACGAGGGTGGCCAATTAACTGGATACCGATTCCATTCAATCATAACCATTCCCATAGTTCATGCAACTTTGAAATATGATTCATGCAATTGAGGAATAGGTTTAGGCACTTACCTGCTCAGTCGCAGCCGTGTTATGCATATTTCGGATTTTGGAACCCATTTCTTCACTGCTATTGCTGCTTGCGCTCTGCATGCTCAGCCTCAGGCTTTTGCTAATGATCTCATGTTCAAACAGAGCTCCTTGCATGTTTCATATGTCCTACTGTGCTGACCCTGTCTCTGGAGTATGCTTTTCAGAGGGATCAACTGCTACAGGAATCCTGTAGGATTTCCTATAGCTGCTTCTCCTTCTGAAATTCAAGCTAATATTTGAGTAGGGCTACAACTACTGAAGAAGGTCTCGACTGAAAAGGAATCACAGATGGAAGGTATCAAGTAGGGGTGAGTGAAAAGGCTGCTGCTTTTATTTGTCATTATTTTTTTGTTTGCAGCGTGAAGGAAACAGAATTTTTGTGTGTGACTGTGCAGGGACATAAAAACGAGTGCAATGAAGGTGTATAGGGATGGAATGGTGACATAGGGAGATGGATGGTGGCAGGGAGGTTCACAAGCCTCATAGACAGATTTCCAACCTTTGGGTCCTCCTCTGAGATTGATTTTGGCTTTTCTGTAGTTTTTACAGGATCCTCCTATAGAAGATACAGAGTTTCTTGTAGGATGCAAAATTTCAGAACAGATGAGACCAAAACTTGGAAAAGGGTAACAGTGATGGAGGAATGGACTGTGAGGGATGCATGTAGCTTGGTCATGTCCATTTTTTTTGTCTTGTGCGATCCTCCTACAACCTGCAATTTATTCAAAAGAAGTTAGGTTTATCTTTTTTCTTTTTTTTCTTTTTTAAGTCTGAGACAACTGGGGCGCCTCCAGGAGGTTTTCACCCTCACTGTCTGCCCTGGGAGCCTCCAAGAGGTTTTCACCCAGGGATATTTTATTCCATTTTTTTTTTCAGTGTTTTTTCTGGTTTTTTTTTTTTTTGCTCATGGTGTAGGTGGAGTGGAGACAGGGACCTGCTCCACTACCAATACTGATTTAACCAGAGTCTCAATGAACTCTCGCTTGGAAAGGGGCTTCCTATAAACCTTAAATCTATGCCCATTGATGAGCATGGGGATGGCTTCTTCATAAATGGTCTGAATAAGGACTAAACCATTGTCATTGCATGTTTCCACTGTATATGGTCCCAGCCATCTTGTCCTCAGCTTGCCCTTGAAATCCTTGTATCTTGCATCATATAGTAATGCCCAATCTCCTAGTTGAAATTGTTTCTCTTTGAGGTGCCAGTCATGCCATATCTTTCTTTGAAGTTGGACTACCTTTGAGTGGAGGAGGGCCTGCATTCTTTGTTCATCTAATCCATTCAGCTGAAGCAATCTTTCCTGTCGTGCATGGCTGAGATCTAGGTCCAGTTGAGCTGCGATCCTCAATGTGTTATATTCAAATTCTATGGATAGCAAAGCCTTCTTCCCATAGACAAAATCATAGGGTGTGAAACCTGTTGTGGTTTTCCAAGTAGTTTTATAGGCCCAGGTGGCCTCAACCAAGCGATCTGCCCAATCTTTTCTACTGCTACTCACTACCTTAGTCAAAATCCCTTCCAAGGCTCTGTTAGTAACTTCCACCTATTCGCTTGCTTGCGGATGATAAGGGGTGGAAGTTCTCTACTTAATCTTGTGATGGGTGAGCAGGTCTTCAATCAGGTTAGAGGTAAACTAACTTCCTTGATCTGTGACTAATTCTCTGGGGTAGCCAAACTTGTAGAAGATATTTTCCCTCAAAAACTCAACTACTTTTTCTTCTGTTGCTGCTTTGATTGCCTTTGTTTCCACCCACTTTGTCAGGTAATCCATGCATATAATGATGTAGGACTTTTGTTTTGAAGGAGGGTTGATAGGACCCACAAAGTCCATGCCCCACTTCTCAAATGGCTCAAAAGTCACTTGAGGCTGCAAGGGCATCTCATCCTTTGGAGTAGGTTTCCCCATATTTTGACATTGGTCACATTGGTTGATGTATCTCCTGACATCTTGATGAAGAGTGGGCCAATAGTACCCTGCCTGAAAAATTTTGAAGGCAGTTCTCTTTGCTGCAAAGTGGCCCCCATAGGGCCCATCATGACAGGTTAGGAGGATGTCAAAAAGTTCCTCCTCCCTGACACATCGCCTCAAAATCTAATCTGGGCCAAGTTTAAAAAGATTGCCCCCAATCCAAGTGAATGGGGCACTTTTCCTCACGATCTTGCTCTTTTCTTTTGAGGACAGGTATGGCGGAAACTGTGCTGAAACCAAATAATTTTCTATATCATCAAACCATGGAGAGAGTACTGAAATAGCAAATAGGTGTTCATCTGGCATTTGATCATCTACCATCCCTTCTTCACCTGCAGGAAGATCTAGTCTAGACAGAAAATTAGCAACAACATTTTCCTTACCTGGCTTATCAACAATGGTCAAATCAAATTGCTGCAATAAAAGTAACCATCTATTGATACGAGCATTTACATAAGGTTTATTCATCAAATACCTGATTGCAGCATGATTAGTATGCACGAATGTTTGATAGCCAGTGATGTAGTGTCTGAACTTGTTTAGGGAATGGACTACAGCCAGGAGCTCTTTTTCGGTTACAGTGTAGTTTAACTCTACCTTGGACAGGTTTTTACTGAAAAAATATATGGCACAAGGTAGCTTCTCTTCAACTTGTCCTAAAGCTACTCCTATAGCTTTGTTCGAGGCATCTGTGTGAATGTGGAAAGGTAGGGCCCAGTTTGGACCTCTCAAGATTGGGATAGTTATCAGCTTACCTTTCAAAGCATCTAGAGCCTTTTGGCAGTTGTTAGTCCATATGAACTCAGCATCTTTTCCCAAAAGACCAAACAATGGAGAGGCTAGCTTACTAAAATCTTTAATGAATCTTCTATAATACCCTGCTAAGCCTAGAAAACTCCAAACATCTCTTCCCTTTTGAGGAGGCGGGACCCTTTGGATGATAGCAATATTGTTGGGATCCACCTATAAACCTTGTTGAGAAATTGTATGACCTAGCACGGTCCCTTCAGTCATTAGGAATTCACATTTATCAGGACTGAGGGGCAGTTTCATTTCAATACACTTGGCTAAAACTTTCCTCAGGTTAGTCAAAGCTTCTTGGAAGTTAGAACCATAAGGGGTAAATTCATCCATATAGATTTCCACTGAATCATGAACCAACTCAGCGAATATACTCAGTACTGCTCTCTGGAAAGTGGCAGGAGCATTGCACAACCCAAAGGGAAGGACCCGGTAGGCAAAGGTACCCCATGGACAAGTGAAAGTGGTCTTATCTTGGTCTTTCAGGCTGATTTGGATCTGATTGTACTCGCTAAACCCATCTAGGAAGGAAAAGAACTTCTTCCCTGCTAGACCATCTAACACTTGATCTATGAAAGGCAAAGGGAAATGGTCCTTCTTGGTGGCTTTGTTAAGTTCTCAATAATCTACACAGATTCTCCACTTCTCGTTTTTCTTGGGCATAAGCACCAAAGGAGAAACCCATTCGTTGTCAGAGATGGGTAGATGAATCCTGCATCCAACAACTTTTGTAGTTCTTCTTTGACAATGCCCTTAAGTGCTGGATTCATCCTCCTTTGAGGCTGCCTGACTGGTTTACAATCCTCTTTAATGTAAATGTGATGAGTACAGACTGAAGGGTGGACTCCTTTCATCTCCTTATAGCTCCAAGCAAAAGCATCCAAATGGTTGTTCAATAATCTACACAGCTATTTCTCCTGAGAGGTGGATAGGGATGAGTTGATATTTAAGGTTCTTTCAGGACCAAATTCCACATTCTTAACTCAGAGAGAGGTCGAATCGACCACACAGAGATCAACTAAAGCATTTTCTTGGGTTTCTTCCACCAACTCTTCTAATGGCAACACACTGGAGGGTGGATTTTGAATCAAATTCTCAATAAGATCATCCTCGGTTTGAGGACCTCCCTTAGTGGCTTCCACTGTGCACAATGGTGTGGAGTAGACTTCATCCTCATCTCCCTCCTCCAACCAGAGAGGTAAGTCATGTTCTAGCAGAGGTTGGGCAGGAGGATATAGGACTATCTGTTTGGACATATGCCCGTTCTTGATGGTCATGCTCCTAGCTTGACAACTGATGTAAGCATCTGCAGTAGCTAACCAAGGCCTCCCAAGATGAGGGGATACCCAATGAGCTTTGCCTTTGGCTGAAGAACCAAGAATTCAGCAGGGTACTCCCAGGAATCAATGGAGACCATGACATCTTCCACAATCCACTCAGGAGTCACAATGGAGCGGTCTGCCAACTACAATACTGTTGAGGTCTTTCTTAGGGAACCCTGAAGGTTGAGTTTGAGCATAGTGTCCCTAGTCATTACATTAATGGTAGCCCCTAGATCAATCAAAGTGTGGGGGATTATGGTGCCATTGATGTGGACATAGACTATAGAACTCCCAGGGTCCAGATATCTTGGACAGATTACCTGTCCCAACATCAAGTCAGACAGTTTTCTTATGAAATTGATAGTTGGGGCATCTCTTTTTCGCCTTCCTGGGTGCCTGAAACACTTCTCTTTGATCAACTTGTTGTAGATCGGTACATATTTTATGGCCTGGAGAAGTGGTATTTTCACACATAACTGTTTAAGTTCTCCCAGAAGTTCAGTTTCTTCTGGGGTTGGTTGCGTGGTTCCATTTAGTCTCTCAGGAAAGGGTGGAATGGATTTGGGTTCACTTTCCTATTTTTCTTCCTCATCCTCCACAGGAGGAGGTTGGCTATCTAGGAGGACCTTCCCAGATTGTAGGTTGATCTCCTGAATCTCCATAGCATAGGTAGGGCATGTTTTTTCTCTAGTATATACCTACTGGGCCTGTCTGTTATTGGGGTTTGGGTTCAGTTGAGCAGGCATCTGGGGTTGTCTTGGAGGAGCAGGAGGTAATGGTTGCAGTTGAGTAGGTGGTGGAGGCAAAAGAGTGGGAGGAGAGTTGTATTGGAGCCTCCACCCCTGATGAGGTGCATTCCACTGAGGTTGTGGCTGTGCGTGAGGATGGAACGAGTGAGCAGCTGGTTGAGTATGGTATTGAGATGGATATGACCAAGGAAGGGGTGTGGACCAGGAAGGATGAGTAAGGGGACCCAAAGAAGGCATGGAAGTGGCTTGATTGGGGTTGTAATAAGTCTGGGATGTCCCTTGCATTCCCTACTGCTAAGGTCTAGGTCCATGTGGCCTCCTTTGGTTCATGAAGTAGAGTGGTCAGTGGCTCCTTCAGCCCCTTGGTACATAGCTTTAAATCCGGGCAAGGAAGGGCACTGATTTGTAGGATGGTCTTCTTCACAAACAAAACACACTTCTACTGCGTGTAATGGACATTTGTTCCTAGGATGCTTTCTAGTGCACCTGGGACAAAAGATGGCAAAATCCCTTTCAGCTTCCTCTTGCTTATTTTGGATTCTCAAGGTATACATTTGCATGGCAATAGTCTGTCTCATCTCGCTTTTGAAATATTCCATCTAATTTGCAAATTCATTTTTAAGGAATGAACTAGATAAGGGGGTACTAGCTAAGAGTTGACTTCCCCTACCTCTCTTTCTCGTTTCCCTACAATGGTTTCTAAACATAGTCTTGACGTCATCATAAGGTAGCTGGTAGATGTCTCCCCTGGCCAGCAAATGGAGGGTATCTAGAAGGTATTCAGGGACTCCTCTGAGCAGAACCAACTTCAGAGATTCGGGGTCAAGTGTGCACCTAGCCCTTTTATAACTGAGTTGAAACCTCTCTTCATAGTCTTCTAAAGATTCATCACTTCCCATGGTCATTCGAAATATTTCTTCATTTGTATGCTTTGACCTGCAATAGTCCCGATATTTGTTGTTAAAGGCTTGCTGCATTTGAACCCAAGTTGTGATGTTGTTTCTGGGCAGCCCCATGAACCAGCATAGTGCTGCATCCTTGAGGGTAGAGGGAAAGAGTTTCAACTTTTTCTCATCTTCTGCATAGTCATAAGTTCGAAAAAGGATGGCAAACTCCAACAAGAAGGTATCAGGGTCTTCAGTGGTCAATCCATGGAAGTGAGGTAAGGCTGAGGGACTTATGTTTTTCATTTTTGTGTCCCCGTTGGTCTCTCGGATGGGAAAGGAACCTTCTATTCTCTCCCCATTTCCCCTAGCATTTCTGTTTTCAGCCATGGTCTCAGGAGGAATGGTTTCTTGCTCTTCTTCTGTTATAGGATCTTCGTATATCTCTGGAGGTTCACCTATAGGTTCTTCTAGATCACTACCACCAAAGAAGAGAGAAGGGTGACTTAGTGATGTGGTGGGGGTGTTGGGTAGGAATTTTCCTGAATTTTCTCTGTTCCTACGAGGCATGAAAGGAAATCTCTTTTTTGGGTGATTTTTGTTTCCTTTTTCTACTTGTACTTGCAAAAAATGTAAAAGATTGAACTGCAACTAACTAAAATCTATCTTATTGAAATGAAAATGTAGAATTGAAATGAAAGTAGGAAAGGACTAATCTATTTTGTTGAAATGAAATTGCAGAATTGGAATGAAAGCACGAAATGCTAATCTACGCTTGCTGAAATGAAATTGCGGAATTGAAATGAAAGCAGGAAATGTTGATCTACGCTTACTGAAAATAAATTTCGGAATTGAAATGAAAGTAGGAAATGGCCTAATCTACTTTTGCAGAATTGAAATTGTAGAATTGAAATGAAACAACTACTCTACTCTTGCCGAAATAAACTACTTTAGCATAAGGTTGTAGTAGAAAATAGAAGAAAAGCAGAAATCACAAAATACTCTGACACTTCCCTGGAAACGATGCCAAAAAGATGGTGAGCTCCAGTATCGTAGCAATTATGCTGCAACTCTTGGGACTCCCTACTTTACTTTTATCAACCCGGTAGTTCGTAACAAACTCGAAAGCGACGGTGCTATATGCACAAGTACTAGCTCTTACTGCAGGCTGTCACTTGATCAGCTGGCACAAGTTCACTAGGAGCTCAAGCCAACTTCTATGAGTTCTCAGAAGAAGCTTTTAACTGTGATGGAAGGAAGCTAACTCAAAAGAGGCTAGTCTACTTGTAGAAAGAAGATGAAAGCTGAAAGGAACACAAACCCTAACAAACCCTAGTTTTACCGATTAACCCTACTTGTGCAAGAAAAGAGATGTAAACTACTGAAATGGATGCCATTGACTATTGAAAAGGTAAAGTGCATGTGTTCAAGCTACTTCTGAAGGAAAATATGGAAAAATCATCTTTTTTTTTTTATTTCTGAGCAATTTTATGCACAATTATTATGCTTGTGTTTTAACTATTTGTGACTGTGCAAAGGTTTATTGGTGAAAGGAAATGGAGTGGACATTTTCAGGAGGTTGGGAAGGTGTGGAGAGGACCTAAAGAGTCCCTAGCACCCTTATGGAGATTTCCACCGTGATCAGACCTCGAAAATCGCTCGCATGAACTTCTACAGGAGGCTGCAAGGGATCTACAGGAAGAGGCCGAAAGTGGTTTTTAGAGGGTTGAAGGTGGAAAAACGATGGGAAAGTGGAAATGAAGGATGGATAGAGATGTTGAGGGGTATAGGACCTGGTAAATGAAGCTCAGGAGTGAAGAAGATGGTTGGATTTGTTTAAAGGTGAAGGAAGCAGTTTTGCATAAGAATGTAGAAATTAGGGCAGTTCGGGAAAGTATGGCGAATGAGTGAAGGAAATCTTGAGAGAGAAACTAGAGCAGGTTGTATGATGGAAGAAGGATAGGTTGGAGTGTCTTATAGGTGTTCTGCACACTTCTTTCCAAAACTGACCCAAGCAAAAACTATGAAAACAGAGTTTTACCTATTTTGACCTAATTCTGACCTAAAAACCATAAAAGTGATGAATATAACTTTATAGGCAGGAAGTTATGCAAGAAAGCTATGGAGAATAAGCAAGAATATATCTAAGCACGAACACACCACGGGTATCAACATTTCCAACTCAAAATCTAACACTAGCAATTGCATTGGAAGGCAAAAACAATGTTTTTGTGGCAACAAGAGTGCCTTGGTCTCAATTCATGGTCCCAAGGAGGGAGAAAAGAGATCAAGGCCTACTTGGTAGCGTTTTTGTTGTATTTTTCTATTATCAAACTATCAAATCAATCTGAAGCAAGAACAACTATCTTAATCGTCAAAAACAACCTATGTAACAAAGCAAGATTTAACCTAAATAACAAAAATTATTCTATGAATGCAATAAAAACACATAGAAGTACACAAAGGAGGTAATGGGCACTTGGATTGGGCCCAACCCCAAGAGTTACAATCCCCTAGGAAAGATCAGTGCTGGTTCAAAACTGGATTCATCTTCATTGATCAAAAAAATAATAGTTACATCACAAAACTATCTGCAAATGGAGCTCGAAAATGAGTTGAGTACAAGGCTGCACTAAAGTGGAAAATAGTCTATCAAATGGCTAACCTACTAAGGCTTGAAGCCTTCCTATTTATGCAAGTGAGGACTCCCAACAATCCTCCTAAACTTTAGGAACTCGGCTGTCCAAAACTGGAGATAACAACCACTTCACTAGACCTTCTCAGCTGCCCCTTGAAATCATCTTTGGTGGGTTTTTGCACTCTGAGCTGTGGATGGAGAACTCGAGGAAGGGTCATTTAGTGTAGGAGACACCCCTCCTACAAATCCTCAGCCTTGTTTCTTCGATTTTGGCTACCAATCTACTCATAAATGCCTCGTCTTGGTCCAAAAATGTCCAAAAATCTGCTATAAACACGTATTAGACTTTGTGGTAAAGTGACTATTCCCATTCACTCAATTAACATAAATATATTCAAAAGCATGTACAAAACTATGGATAATGGTGGATTAAATGAAAATAATAGGCAGAATGAGCCCATATAGTTACCCATTTTCGGGGCTCATCAGACAGCGCAAAGCTAGCAGGTTGCAGCAATGCGAGCGGCACAAGTGTGTTGCACCAGTGCAGGATGGCACAGAGAGGTGTGAAACGGTGCGAGATGCATGGAGATGCTACAGTAGTGCAAAATTCAGAGAGGAAGAACTTGTCAGCAATAGGTAGAGCTTCAACATTAAAGTATGTTTCTAGCCCAACAGAGAGGTCAATTGGGAGTTTTTTTGTTCCGAGAGTTGTTGGAGCAACCACACTTGGTAGAAGTGTTGCATGCAGAACATTCCGAAGGTACAGGATAAGGCTCGAGAGAAAGCCTTTCTTGTTGAGAGGGAGTGTTGAAAATGGAAACAAGAAATGCTAAAAATAGAAGTGCTAGCAATAGCAGTTTGAGTACCAATGCTGGATTGGGCAACATGGAATGAAAAATGGAAGTGCTAAAAATAGCATTTTATTTTTAGCAGTTCATGATGGATTCCTATTTTAGTCAGTCCCTGGACTAAAAATAGGAAGTAAAATTCGAATTTGATATTAACAGTAGTTTCTATATTAATTAAGTAATTCATCTTGAGTTAATTAGTTAAGGAAAATCAAGAAGCCTATGTGAGGACATACAACAGTTTATCTATTAATTGAGGAATTTATCCACCAATTAAAGAGATAAGTATGAGTTGTAATATTGAGTTGAAATTAGTTGGCTCAGTTAACTGAGTCAAGTCCAGTTAGATTAATTTAACAGTTTGTTAAATTAATGAGAGTTCAGTTAGTTAATGCCTGCATGCATGTAACTACTGTATTTTAGATAACTGAGTATTCAATCATGGATAACGCATGCATGTTAGTTCAGATAGAGACCGAGTTGAGATCAGAGGAGCAACAATATACTATCAGTTGGATGGATTTTTCCTATAAAGGAAGCTCATCCATGGAGAAGGATTTATCTCCTTCAAGATTCCGCAGTTGGATCAGAGGTTAGTGACTGTGTGAAGAGGCCAATTCACACAAGTGGCTGCACTGGACCCCAAGGAAAATTGCAAAAAGAAATAGGAGGCTTGGATGACAGAGGAGAAGGTTTGAGAGAGGCACTTGACTATCTATGAGCAGCAGAGGGATTGTAGAGAGAGCAGGATAGCTTGTGAGTAATTGTTCTTGTAATCCAGACTATATTTCCACTTGTATGATAATACAGAGTTGGGGTTTTAGGCTGAGGATTTCCCTTGGTTATTTCTTCTATGTTATGTGTGATTGATTTCTCCTTATCAGGTATATGTGTTCAATTGATCTTGCTCAATTTGATTAAGCTTCCGCAAAGTGTTGTAGAAGTAGATCTTGTGTTGTGTTTTAGTATATTGCATAATTTGTTGATCTACAATGGGAATTTCTACACTCTTCTCACTATCCATAGGCTACAATCCAAACCCTATATATTTCCTATCTAAGGATTATTCTTCATTCTGCCTTTTTTTCATTATTCCTTTGAGGTTTATATTTATACAAAAGGATTTTGTTTCTAATTCTGGTTCAGATCCTCAATATTTTCAACTAAATCCTAAGAATCCTCTAAGTCAATTAGTTCCTAAAATATCTTCTTTATCCCTTGAGGATCTTAACTTTCAACTAATCCTAAGGATCCTCCATAAATCATGAACTACTTTCTAAGATTTACAATATCTCAATCCATACTAATTACTCATCATCACTCATGTTCTCCCACATTCAAGAACATTTACAAATATCCTCACAATATTTAATTAACTCCTATTCTAAATGCCTCACCTAAATCACTCAAAATATTTAAAATTACATGAATTAAATACTTACGAAAACCACTCTTTTGAAAACACAAGACCACCTAGATTCTACTAAATGTACACATTTTCGGAACCATGATGCTCCTGCATCAATGTAGATTTAGGTAATCAAGAATAAAAATATGGAAAAAAAATAAAGATAATGGAATAGAGATTGGAACGAGAAGCATAGTGTTAAGGGAAAAACAAATATTAGAATATAGAAAAATGCATAGTAAATATAGAATTTAGTATAATAAGGTGAGATTAAAAATGATGAAATTGAAATAAAAAAACAAATAATTAGGCTCTGAGTTTTTAGTTTCACTCAAGAGTGCATTACACAATTAAAGAGAAAAGAAATTGTTTGCGGAAAACAAGGCTTACATGTTGAAAATAGAAAATTGTCATTCTACGTAAGTGAAAATGGTGAGATATTGAATTAATGTTGAAGTAAACTAGATTAACTAAGTCCACATCTATAAGAGAATATCCTTGTCACTATAGAAATAGAAATTGACATAGAAATACAAACAAAAATAGAAATAGAAATTGACATATGCATTGTATTCAATGTATTGATTTCATTGCACATGCATTGAGAGAGTACTCTAAAGAAGAATAAGTGGCATATATTTGTGAAAACCATGTGATGGAGCCTAAATCTTGATAAAGGGAATTATAATCAGAAAAATGGCACTACCTTTTGAAAATAACCTACCAATAGAATTCACTAGGATGCACAAATTAACAATACTATAATAGACACATGGAGAGAGTGAAAAGAAATACAAACAACATTTGCAAATAGAATTCTATGAAAACCCATGAATACCACTTTGTCTATCAATGTCTGAAAACATCATTTATGTATTTTTCAAAAGAAAAAATTAAACATAGATGTGTAAGTCAACAAATCTTTCTGATTTTAAGAAAACTTGATTTAAATGTACATGCATTGATTTCAGTGTATTTTTTTGTCATTTATAGATCAATACATCTATAAATTGACATGTACAGTTGAATCCATTCTTTAGAATTTGAACAAAAAGTGACATAGAAATAGAAATCGACATTGAATAGATGTTTTCATGTACACTAAAATCAACACATTGATTTCAATGCACATTTTGATCTTCTAGATCAACGCATTTAGTAATTCACATGCACACTAGAAATTGAAATAGTAATAGAAATTCACATTGAACTATAAATAGAAATTGAAATTGAAAGTAACATTGAATAGAAATAGAAGTTGAAATTTAACATGTACATTGCAATCAAGAATTATGTATATGCACACTAAGTAGAAGTAGAAATTTAACATACATTGAAATCCACACATTGATTTATGTGTACATACATTCATTTCAATGAACAATTTTTCAATTCATCATTCTTACTTTATTTCTATTTAACTTATTCATCATGTAATTCTTGAAATATACTTCTAAATAATACTCTTTATGTTCTCAATAAATAGAAGAAACTAAGTAAATTTAAAATGATCATATTCATATCAAATATATTCACAAAAATAATTTTCATCATCTACAATTTGTGCCATTGTACTAAACATTGAATACGATAGATTGACATTGATCATTTTTAACTAGATTGAGAAGAATTCAATATCTTAATCATTTTATTTTGTTATTATTCAATGTCACCACTAAACATTGTTACTTTTTTATTATTTTGATTCATAATGATACAAATTACAAATTCCCAAGGATCATGTTCATCTCAAACATATACATATACATAATGATGTTTATATAAAAAGTTCATGCTATGAACCAATATAGATCCATATTAATTCCATATCTATCATGTACCGTGAAAAATCAAATCCCTCAAAACAAACCTCTTCTTCTATATATATATATATATATATATATATATATATATAATCTTTTATATCCTTCTTTTAGAACAATAATTCCTACCGTAAGAGCTTTATAACCAAAAATTTTCCTCCATAAATATTTGTTTTCTTTTGAAAGATAAATATTCAAAATGCTATGCTACATAACAAATATATTCTATATGAATACAATGATTATTTATTACCATGCGTATAACATAACAAGTATATTCATATATGAATATAATGATTATTCTTATGGTGTGTATAATATATACACACTAAGAAATAATCATTATATTCATATAAGAATATATTTATTATGTAACAAGCAGTCTTGAATATCCTTCCTTCAAAACAATAATTCCCACCATAAGATATGTATAACTTAAAAAATTTCCTTGAAATAAGTCCCTTCATATTTCTCAATCTACTACCATAATATCTTTATAACTATTTTTTATTTCTTTATTTTCCTTTGCATAAGTTTCTTCATACATATTACAAAATTTATTACAATTGTTTTAGCCTCTAATTACCTACACTCTTTAAGTAGCCCATCCTTTTGGCTAATGAAAAAAAATTCTAAAATAAACAAATTTCCTCATTATTAGTGCTTTTTCCTAGATCATACTTCATGTGGAAATAAAGAGATTCGTTTACATAAATAATGTGGAAACAATGATATTGGTTCACATAAAAATAACACCATGACCTCCTCCCATTCCCATGGAACATACATATTAAGATAATGTTTAATCATTTTTATTTTTCTCTTTGATACTAAATTTATAGATATGTAGAAATAAAAAGTAATTGAAAGTAAAAAATATTATTTTTTAGAAAATTTTGTAGATCCACAAGCTAATGTAATTTGCTAAAGCAAGAGACAAGAATCTACTTCTACTCTTTACAGAGGAAGCCCATAAACATCGAGAAAACAGTAATCAATAGAGGAAGAGAATCAAAGGCACATAACACAATAAATATTCGGGGAAATCCACAGCTCAAAACCCCACTATCTATTTTGTATTAATCCGAAAAATCATGTTGAAACTACAATGCTTGTTCTCTCTAGAACAATCTCCACACTCAACAAATTCAATCTCCTACTCATAAGCAAGCTCAAGGCCAAATCTTAGCCTCTTCACAAGCTCTCCAAGTCTCTATTCCAATGTGTAATTCCTATGAAGGATAGCTTGTATTTAAAGGGAAATAAAGCCTCTAAAATAGTGCAATCCCTCAAGGATCATTTCTTGATTGCATGCACTATCAGTGCAACTCAGAAAAATCTAAAACAAATAGTACATTGTCCTTGCATTCTAGTCTCAACTAGGTCTTTCTCAGAATCAACATGCATGAGTTTCTGATGAGTAAATATTTAGTTAATTAGAGTAGCACTGGTGGAGTTCATTAGTGTCACCACTGACTATTAACTCACTATTAGTTCGCTCAATCAATTTGAGAACTAATTTAACTGAATTGAATCATGAAACTGAGTCTTCTATTTTACAACTCACAATTAACTCACACTGGACTCCTACAAGGTAGGGAGAACATATACATGACTTCCAAAAGACTTCCAACTTGAATTTCCTAAGTTAAGTAAGTTTAATAAACTTAATTTAACTATTTTAAGTTGCTATGAGAATAGAATTCGAATTTAATTCATAGTTTAATTCAATGAAAAATTAAACTTGAATTTCTTGTTGATATTTCTCAACAATTCTATCATATGTGCTTCTTACTTCCTCATATTCCCCACATGAAGAAGATGTGTAATTAGTCTAATTCTCAATATGGAATTGAGGCATGGTATTATTTCAATGTTTGTTAAGTAAAATATTTCAATACCAACTACAGACACACTTATATATATATGAAAGCAACTAAAGTAAAAAATTACTTATGGTTAAAATATTCATATGGTGTCTTGTTCACTATGAGGGAGACGTTGGACTATCATAGATTGATCACAAGATGAACCAAAATTTGACAAAATGTTTTTTCTTATAATTATTTGATCATTCTTAAAATTTCAATGGTGTGCTTTTCAGTATGAGAAAAGGGTGTAATTCCTTTCATATTAAAAACAAAGTTGAAACATGGCATATTAAGAACCAATATAACTTTGTCCTTGCTCTAGAATTATCATGAGTTGAGAGGAATCAAAATTTAAGGAAGAGTTTTCACATTTAGTGATTTGATCCCTCTTAGTGCATCATAGATCCATAGTTAATATGGATCTATGGTAATATATCTAGATTTCATGGTTTGAATCATCCTCAAGTTCTAAAAATAAAATATTAATATTGGAAAGCAAGAGAGATAGAGTATCACTTTCACTGCAATATTATATATGTTTAATAAAGGTTTGAATGATATTTTAAATAAACTTCCTTTCTCATCTAATCCATATGAAAAGATAATAAATTTGGAGGATATGAAGAAGACCTATTGAGATTGGTGACTATATAATCCTTCTATTATTTATTATGTCAAGAGGCATTTTATACGACCTAGAATGAGGGAAATGTGTATTTCTTTCCATGTTCAATGTGGAATTGGAACATGGCAATCTAAAACATATAAAATATAGGTCCTAAGTAAAATTTAGACCAATGACATCTCTCTCTCTCTTTATATATATATATATATATATATATCCCCAAGGGTTAGCTCAACTGGTCAAGTTTTTGTTGCTAAGTACCTCACTGATTAGGAGGTCATAGGGTCAGTTCTCCTTGACACCCGTGGGGTTAGGGCGTACTAGTTTGGTTGGCAGGATTTGATTCCCTTCAGGGATGATCTGCTCAAATTTTCCCTTGGATGTAGCATCCACCTTGTTAGGCCCCTATACTACTAGTGTAACCCCTTATTGTTATTAATACAACCCACTTATTATATTTTTGTACCCATGTAGTCCCCATATTGTTACTATTGTGCCCGATAGAAGCCCACTATTATTATTATTGTGCCCTTACATTATTATTGTTATGTCAGCTCGATTATATTATGACCCCTTAGACTCCTATATATAGAAAGGAGTTCTTGTCATTTGTATCATCCAAGAATTGTTCATTTGTGCAATGTAAAAGAGGTTTCCCCCTCGAAGAGGTTTAATTCTAAGGCGTTTATCTCTCTTTTCTATCTTTTTTTGAGCTAGTTTCATAACATTTGGTATCAGAGCTTTGGATTCTAGGGTTTCGTTGCTCCAAATAGGTCATCGTGAATTTGCGCTATAACTTTTTTTCTGTGATGTTTCAGATGCTAAAAAAAACCCATTTGGGCTGAAATCGTTCTGAACCATGGGTCAGAATTTCAGAGTTTTTCGTGCTATATTTGCAAAGATATAATCTGTGGAAGTTGGCCTTTTTGCAGACTCCTGAATTACATTCCAAACAGGTGACCTGGGGAAATAGTCATAACTTTTGTTTTGAGCATCAGATTGAAATTTTGTAAGAAGTTACAGAAAGAGGATGGTCTATAGTTTATTGTATATATCTTTCAGATTGAAAGGTCGAAATAGTGACACATGGCACATCGTAAAAGTTAGCTCTACTGAACTAGTCTATAATCAGGTCACCGTTGGAGATTTGGCATAACTCTTTCTTGGAGAATCCAATTTGGATTAGACTGGTGACATTGGAAAGAGGACGTAGAGGGGTATTGTAGGTCACGATTTCAGAACTGGAAGATCCGAAATTATAGAGTTACAGTCATTTCAAGATCAAGCTCCTAAAACCAAGAAAAAGCGAGATGAGCAAGTTTGATGGCAAGGATTCGGTAAATTGGATACACAGATGGAGAAATATTTTGATCTACATGGTGTACCACTATTACAAAAGGTATGTATTGCATCTAATTATTTAGAACCAAATCAATTTTTATGGTATAAAGGCTTTGTTCTCATAAACCACTTGTCACATGGTCAATTTTCACGGAGGAAATGATAGCACATTATGAGGATACAAAGAGAAACACATTCTTTAGCCAATTGATAAATCTCAAACAAAAGTGTTCAATGGAAGAGCACATTGAGGACTTTAAAAAATTGAATATAAGGGAAAATGATATTCCAGAGAAGTAGAGGATTGATTTCTCCATAGGGACTTTAAAGGATTACATTCAACATGAGGTTCGTCTTTGGGAACCTGATTCATTGGAGAAGGAATTTAGGTTGGCAAGAAAAGTGGAAAGCAAAATTATGGAAACAATGAATTCTACCCCTCACAACTATAAACATGGAAGTGTTGTTTCTCCTAGCCTTCCACAACCTACAAGGGTGACACCAGAACAATTGGAAGAAAAAAGAGAAAAAGCGCTTTGTTACAATTGTGATAGCAAATGCACTAAAGGTCATAAGTGTGCTGAGAAGAAATTATTTTACATAGATTATGAATAGGAGGAAGAAAAGGATCAAGAAACATCAAAATAAGAGGATATACACCAGGAGCCAACACTAGAGAAAGAAGAAATTAATCTAACTATACCTTGTAAAGCATTGGCAAGAATTACAACCCCTCAAACTCTCAATATAGAAGGATATATCAAGAAGAAAAAGGTTCAAGAAGTGAAAGATCACATCGAGAAAGAAGAAATGAATCCAACCATATCTTGTAATGCATTGGTCAGAATTACCACTCCTCAAACTATCAAGATAGAAGGCATATCAAGAAGAAAAATATTCAAGAAGTGAAAGATCACACTGAGCATCAAGAAATGAATCTGACCATATCTTGTAAAGCATTGGAAGAAATTACCACTCCTCAAACTCTAAAGATAGAAGGACATATCAAGAAGAAAAAGGTTCAAGTAGTGAAAGATCACATTGAGCATCAACAACAAGTTCTCCAACTTTTAAAGGATAATGCCACTTTGGTGCAGAATCGAATGAAACAACATCTAGATCAACATCGTAGTGAAAAATGTTTTGATGCAGCTGATTGGGTATTTTTACGGCTACATTTCAAGCAAGTTATTTATGAGAAGGAAATATTGGCAATACTACATGCACTTAAGAAATGGAAACCTTACCAAATGGGAAGAAACTTCAAGGTAAAAATGGATCATGATAGCCTTAAATACATTTTAGAAAAAATATTATCTTTAGAAGAACAGAAAAGATGGGTCACAAATATGTTGGGTTATGACTTTGACATCATCTATAGAAAAGGGAAGCAAAATTTTGTTGCATATGCACTCTCAAGAAAGGATGAGGATGTCGAAGCATTGTTTTGTGCTATTTCTATTATCCAACTAGATTGGGTAAATGAAGCAAGGGATTAATGGAAGAAGGATGAAGAAGTGTGGCCACTCATATTTTAAAAGTTGCAGAAGATCCTAATTCAAACAATATTGCTAGAACTTGAAGAGGAAGGAAAAATCATATTGGAACCTGGAGCAGCCACAGAAACAAGAACTTGACAGCTACGAAATCGATTAATTTCAGAGTATCTCATCAAGTGGAAGAACTTACCCGCCGAAGATTTCACATGGGAGGACAATAATTTTATACAGAAGCATCAAGAACTACTCAAGCATTGAGGACAACACTTTTTGAAGAAGAGGGGCATGTTAGGCCCCTATACTACTATTGTAACCCCTTATTGTTATTAGCACAACCCACTTATTATATCGTTGTACCCATGTAGTCCCCATATTGTTACTATTGTGCCCCAGAGAAGCCCACTATTGTTATTATTGTGCCCTTACATTATTGCTATGTCGGCTCTGATTATAATATGACCCCTTAGACTCCTATATATAGAAAAGAGGTCTTGTCATTTGTATCAAGACTAAGAATTGTTCATTAGTGTAATGTAAAGGAGGTTTCCCCCTCGAAAAGGCTTATTTCTAAGGCATTCATCTCTCTTTTCTATCTTTTGTGAGTTGGTTTCATAACAAACCTAGTGCATGTGAACCACCATATATATATGAAGCGATTTGAAGAAGATTATGTGTATCTGTATTTATAAAGTTAAGACAAGTTCATAGATAACATAGATAAAACACATAACTACATCGATTATGTGTATCCGTATTTATAAAGTTAAGACAACTTCGTAGATAACGTAGATAAAACATATAACTACATCCATCTTTGATAATATTATGATTGCAATGAAATTTGCTTTCTACATCCGAATATGAGGGAGATGTGTAATTCCTTCCTACTCAAGAAGGAGTTGACATGCAACATTTAAAAAAAATATTAATTACAAAAAATATTTCAATATGAGTCATAAATAAAATATTTTAGTGTCCACCTTAAATAACACATAATTACATATCAACTTTATTTATGGATTGAGATCAAGTAATTACAAGTAAAAATTTCTTATTAACCACGTTCTACTTTCCAATATGATAAAGATGTGTAATTCCTTCAATGATCAGTATGGAGTTGACATGTGGTATCTAAAATAATATCATAATAAAAAATTCAAGGTGGTGGATAATTAAAATATTTGAATATCCATGTTATATAAAATATTTCAATGTCAACTTCATATATGTGTCTTTGTGTGTTTCAAATAAATAAAAATTCTTGTTGGAAAGGTTTTGTTTACAACTCATTACAAAGAGACATGAAATTCCATTATGTTCAACATAAATTTGACACATGGCATTTAACTTTTTTAACGGTGGGCATAAATAAAATATTTCTTTTTCCACATCAACTAAAATAGGAGAGAGAAATATAGATGGAGAGAGAGAAGGTGAAACATTTATCATTATTTTCTACTTCCTAGTATGAGGGAGATCTGTAATTCATTCAATTATTAATATAAATACATAAAAGAAATAAAATATACTATATAAATAAAAGGAAAGAGTGACTATTGCACCTATCTAAACTAGATCCTCGGAAATTTTGAAGGAAAATTATAATTCTTAAAATTAAAGTAAATAATGTGATTCCCTTAAAACATTGAAATTTCTACCTTGAAATATTTATGAATCCTCTAACACCATGGAAACCATTTTTAACATTCATATTAAGGATGAAATCTTTTCTCTAGAAGACATGGAATTTGGGGTTAAGTGGCTTGCAATTGGGAAAGTTAAGAACATTGAAGACTACTAAGCTGAAATTTTTAAAATGCCTCATTTGTCACATTCTCAAGCTCTTCAATTTGGTAGTCAAGAAAGGCATCTCTAAACCCTAGATGCAAAACTTTATTGCACCTACTTCTAGAAGTGGGGATGAAATAATTCCCTCTAATTATAGGACCATTGTAATTAGTCCCAATTTAGATAAGTCGTACAAAATTATTTTGGGGAAGAAGATTAGCCTATGGCTAAAAATCCATAAAATTCAACTATGACACATCTTGTTATTGTTAGTATCATTTCAAAGTAGTGCCACAATAATAAACCAATTACTTGTATTGTTTCATTGACTTTAGAAAAACTTTTGACATTGTTCTAAAGACAAAATTTTGGAAAAGGTTGGAATAGATCAATATTCTTCTTGAGTTGAGGGTTATTATGAAAAGGTTGTATGAGAACACTACTTCCAAGTTTAGGACCATTGAGGCTTAGTGGCTGCAATCAGTAGATGGATAGCAGGTAACGGGAGTGTTTCGGAATTACAGGCGGAACAGAGGATGAGCAGCCGTGGTGAGTTCACAAGATGAAGTGCAGATGTATGTGAAGAAGATGGTCTTAATAGAATGGTAAGGAAATGAAGAGGAGTAGGGATTTTGAACTGAACGACTGTGTATGAAATGTTACACATTTAATGAATGGCTGTAGAAAATGCGGTGGAGAGGAGCCGTAATGAGATAGGTCACATCTCATGATTACAGGTGGTGTATGAAAGTGCAGTCGACTATGAGTTTAAACCCGAAAATCAATCATGAGACCATTAAGAAATGAATGCATGGTGTGCGGAATAATATCGTGGGATGGTAATGGGTAATGGAGCTATCATGACGATTATTGCACATAGTAGAGCTTCTATGGTTTGACAACTATGAAAAATCGTGACTTTAATTGCTATTTGAAAGAAATTTTTGCTCATACCTTTGGGAACCTTGTCATTTGTTGTCCATTAGCTTTTAACCAACTGCTCTTTATTGATTTCTGGAGATGCTCCATATCTTCATAGAATATGCTCAATCACACCTGAATTTTCATGATTATTGCACTAACATTTTGACTGTAAATTTTGAAAAACACAGTGGTGGCTACGGAAACTGCTTCTGGCTGCGGAAACTGCTTCTGGCTGCGGAAACTGCTACCAGCTGCGGAAACTGACACAGCACGCACTTAGCTGAACAAAGATAGTTAGATAATAACTAAGTGAGTGAAAATGGTCCTGAAAGGGACATTTATTGATGAAATGGAATGAAATGAATGAAATGGAGTGAGATGAAGTAGAGTGAAGTGAAATGAAAATGAGATGGAGATGGAGTGGAATGGAAAATGAAGTGGAGTGAAGATGGAAAAAGAAGGAGAGAAGATTTTTTTTTTTTGGAAATATAGAGTGTTAGGTGTCCCTGATTTTCACTCTATATTTTCTGTATAAGACCGCCAATCTGTGATTGGTTTTTAGGTTTATACAATTTTTTTTTTTTCTTTTTTTTTAACTGAAAGAAACAAAGGCTAGGCTGGTGGGGAAGAAGGATTCTTCTTCACCAGCCTTATTGTAGAATTCTCTTGAAATATTTTGACAAATTACTCTTTTGAGAGTGCCTTATGATAAATTTTCAATCTGTGGCCATTCACAATAAGAGGAATTTGAAATTCATCAATGGTCTTGATTCTTACCGCTCCATTACTAAAGACTTTTTCAATTTCATATGGCCCAAGCCAATGGGTCTGAAATTTACCTTTGAAGTCTTTAAACTTGGAATCAAACAGTAGTGCCCAGTCTCCCTCTTGAAACTTTTTCTCTTTGATGTATCTGTCATGCCACTTAGCTCTTTGATGTTGAACTAGATCAGTTCTTAAGATTGCTTCTTGTCTAATATCATCCAGCTCATTCAGCTGCTCCATTCTGTGCTTTTGGGCTTCTGATAGATTCATCCCCAACTGAACTGCCATCTTGAAAGCCTTGACTTGAAATTCAATGGGGAGCAGGACTTCTTTCCCATAAACAAGTTCATAGGGAGAATGTCCTGTTGTATTCCTCCATGTAGTTTTGTAGGCCCACAAGGCTTCAAGAAGCCTTTATGCCCAATCTCTTCTGTGTAGATGGACAGTTTTGGTGATGATGCTCTCAAGAACTTTGTTTGTAGACTCCACTTGGCCATTTTCTTGCGGATGGTAAGGAGTAGATTTTCTGTGCTTGATTTTGTATTCTTCCATCAGCTTCTCCATCAAGTTAGATGTAAATTGACTTCCCTGATCTGTCACAATTTCTCTTGGGACACCAAAACGAGTAAAAATATCCTCATAAAGAAAATTAACAACTAAATTTTCAGTGGCAGAAGGCAATGCTTTGGCTTCTACCCATTTAGTGACATAATCAGTGCATACCAATATATGCTTCTTCTGTTTAGATGATGGATTAATGGGTCCACTGAAATCTAAAGCCCATTTTTCAAAGGGTTCAATGAGTACCTGTGGTTGTAATGGCATTTCATTTGAAAGAGTCGGTCTCCCAACTCTTTGGCAACTGTCACACCTTCTTACATATTGTTTTGTATCTTTGAAGAGGGAAGGCCAATAATATCATAAAGAAAGGATGTTATAGGCCGTCCTTTTGTCAGCAAAGTGTCCACCGCATGGTTCATCATGACATGCCTTGAGGATGTCAGGCATTTCATCTTCCTAAACACATCTTCTGATCACACAATATAGCCCTGTTTTAAACAATTCGTTAGAAATCCATGAATAATTCGAACTCTCTTGAATAATTCTTCTTTTTTCACTAGGAAATAAATGTGGAGGTAGCTTCCCTGTAACCAAATAGTTAGCAATATCTGCATACGAAGGAGTTTTAGTAGTTACTGCAAATAAATATTCATCTGGAAACTTATTCTCTACAGGAGAATCTTCGTTAGTATTTTGGATCCTAGACAAGAAATCAACTACTGTATTTTGTTTTCCTGGTCTATCCAACACAGTAATATTGAATTCTTGTAAAAGTAAGAGCCATCTTGTAACTCTGCCATTAGTAATAGGTTTGTTCATTAGATATCTAATTGCAGAATGATCAGTATGGACAAAAGTTTCATAGCATGTTATATAATGTCTAAACTTATTGATTACATGAGCAACAGCTAAGAACTCTTTTTCAGTCACAGTATAGTTCAACTTAGTGGGAGTCAAATTTTTACTGGTGTAGTAAATGACATAAGGAACATAGTCCTTTTGACCCAACACAGCTCCTAGAGCTGTATCTGAAGCATCTGTAGAAATATGGAAAGGAAGTTTCCAATTTGGCCCTCTCAAAATGGGTGCTTCAGATATTCTTGTTTTCAAAGTTTCAAATGCAGATTGAAAATCAAGATCCCATTTGAATTCACAGTCTTTTGTAAGTAATTTGAAGAGTGGAGATGCTATTTTGGTGAAGTTTTCTATAAATCTTCTATAATATCCAGTAAATACCAGAAAACTTCTAACATCTTTTTGACAATTTGAAATAGGCAACTTGGAGATGACTTCAACTTTTGATCTATCAACTTTAATCCCATCCCCTAAAATATGATGTCCCAAAGCAATACCTTTAGTAAACATCATAAATCATTTTTCATGACTCAATGAAAGGTTTGTTTCTTTACACCTTATAAGGACTTTCTCCAAATTCTCTAATGCCTCTTCAAATGTATCACCATAAACTGTAAAATCATCCATATAAACCTCTACACAATCATGGATTAGATCAGAAAAGATTCCTAGCACTGCCCTTTGAAATGTTGCAGGTGCATTACATAATCCAAAAGGAAGTACTCAGTAGGCAAAATTTCCCCATGGACAGGTAAATGTGGTCTTATCTTGATCTTTAGGTGCTACCTGAATCTGATTATAGGCACTAAAACCATCCAAAAATGAAAAGTAATTCTTGCATGCTAGAGTATCTAATACCTGATCGATAAAGGGTAAAGGAAAGTGATCCTTCAAATTTGCTTCGTCAATTCCCTGTAATCAATGCATACTCTCCATTTACCATTCTTTTTAGGTACTATAACCAAAGGAGAAACCCATCGACTATCTGAAATTGGATAAATGAAGTTTACATTGAGTAGTTTTTGGAGCTCTTCTTTCACTATCTCCCTAAGGTTTGGATTCATCCTTCTCTGAGGTTGTTTGATTGGTCTACTGTTTTCTTCGATGTAGATGTGATGAATGCAAGTCTTAGGGTCAATACCTTTCATATCAGTATACTCCCATGCAAATGCAATAGAATGTTTTTGCAAGATTTTGGTTAGCTCTCCTTGTTGTGATTTTTCCAAGTTTTTGTTGATATTCAATGTTTTACCTGGAAAGATCTCAATGGCGGAACTACCAAACTCTTCCATAGAGAAAAGAGACATTTTTCTAGATGATAGATACTCAATGTCAGAATCTAACTGAAATTGTGTGTGGTCATATTCTGAAGATGTTTCAAAGTTTTCTAATGTGTTCAGAATTTGACTATCTTCACTGATTTCAGAAATGGTAAAGACAGGTTGTATAGTATCCTCATCATCAACCCATTCATTATCTCCTACTTCTGTAATTGCTTTTGCTGGAGGATACAGATTGAATTTCTTTGTCAAATTACCATCAGAAATGTACATATCCCCAGATATACAACTGATAAAAGCATCAGCTATGGCTAGCCAAGGTCTTCCTAAGATGAGAGGGTGTCCTCCTAAATTAATCTTGGGATTTAAAATCATGAAATCTACTGGATATTCCCAAGAATCTAAGGAGACCTAAATGTCTTCTAATACACCATCTGGTTTGATAATTGATCGATCTACAAGTTGTAGTAAAGTAGGTGTAAAAAGAAGATTAGGAAGTTTTAGCTGTTCCATAGTCTGTCTACTCATAATGTTGATAGCAGCCCCTAAATCAATCAAAGTATTTGGAATTTCTACCCCATTGATATGTGTTTTGACAATTGGACTACCGGGATCTACATACTTTTGCATAGTAATTTTTCCCATCATGATATCTGCAATTTTTCCTACCAAGTGGATTCTTCTTGTATCTCTTGGTTTCCTTCCTAGTCTTTTAAGACTCAACTCCTTTATTGTTTTTTCTAGAATAGGAATCTCTCTAATGGCTTGTAAGAATGGAATCTTGATACATAAATTCTTTAATTCATCTAGAAAATCATAGTCAGGCAACAAGATTTGTTTTTCCACCCCTTTGTCAATTTGTAACCTTTCAGGAAAAGGAGGTGTGGATGAAGATGCAGGTTGCTCAACTATAGGAGTTGTGGGGGTTGACTCTTTTCTTTTTCTTTTTGAAGAGATGCTTCAGAACCTTTATTGGCTTCAAGAGAATCCTCCTCAGAAATGCTTTGCTTTTGAGCATCTATAGAATGCTTATCTAAAATTATACCAGATCTGAGTTGTACATCATTGAGAGGAACAATCATATAGGTAGGAAATTGTTGTCCTTCTACCATGTAAGAATTTTGAGGGTTTTTATTGTTGGGGTTCGAAAATGGCTAGGAAGGTAGTTGATTTGTCTTCTGTTGGAACGGAAGCAAGAGTTGAGAATTTGGATTCTGTTGAGAAGGTTGTTGTTGTTGTGGAAATGGCAATGATAGTTGTGGATTTTGATTTGGAAGTTGTGGAGCTTGTTGATTTTGAAAAGATGGAGGATATTGATAAAATTGAGCAAATCTCCCATAAGGATTTTGCATACCTTATACCCATGTTTGAAAATGATTTTGAGGTTGGGACCAAGGTTGTTGCCAAGGATTCCAATTTGGTGGGGGTTGAAAGTTCATAGAGTTGTTAAACCCTTGATTTTGTTGCCCCTGCCAAGGTCTCCTTGCAACAAAACAGAGAGACTCAATTGAATTTGGATCTTCTTGAAAGACAGCTTTGAGCCCAGGAATTGAAGGAAAATCCTTGATCTCATGGTTTTCTGAACAAATCACACATGTTTCTACAACTTTTGCATCCAAGGGGCATTCCTTTAGAGCATGTTTCTTTCTACATTTTGGGCAAAAGATGGCCAAAGCTTCAGCTTCTTCTTTCTGCTTGTTTTGTATCTTAAGGGTGTCTAATTGCCCACTAAGACTCCCTAAGATATCAGTTTTGAATTCATCAAGCATGTTGCCAATCTCAGCCCTACTTACTGATCCAATTGCAGATTTGTTTGCTCTAATGAGAGAAGGATATCTAGGCCCTTTTCCAGTTTTAGATTTTCCCCTTGAGAGATGGAGACATAGCTCTGCTATATCATGAAGTGGAAGTTGAGATATATCTCCTTTTCCCATCATCTTCAAAATATCTATCCATTCATCTCTAATGGCTTTTAATAGAAGGGCTTTTAAGGTTTCCTCATCTAAGCTATTCATTTTTGCTCTTTTCAGGTTGTATTGAAATCTTTCAAGTAAATCCTCCAAGTTTTCATATTCTCTTTGCACCATTTTGAATACCTCATCCTTGTGATTGGTGGGCATACAATAGTCCAGGTATCTATCCAAAAATGTTTGTTTCATATCATTCCAAGTCCTAATGGATTGAGTGACTAATCCCATGAACCATTTCAAAGCAGCTCCTTTCAATGTTGAAGGAAACAATTTGAGTTTTTGAGAGTCTTCCAAGTAATCATAAGTTCGACACACGACTTCAAACTCAAATAGAAATGTTTCAGGATCCTCATTTCTTAACCCATGAAAGTTTGGGAGGACAGATGGTGAGATGTTTTTCATTGTTGCTCGAGAATCCTCATCAATTATAGGAAATCCGAATGAGTTATCTCCATCCCTATTTCCCCCATTGTTACCTCTACCTCCTCCATTGTTTCCTCCTCCTCCTCTACCTCTACCTCTACCAAATCCGTTTACTACTTCCTCTGTCATGATAGTTTCCTCAGAGACTTCAGAGTCCTCTGATTGCTCTACTAATGGTGAACAAGGAGGAATTTCTCCCTCTTCTTCTTCAGGTGATTCTACTTCTTCAATTACAATGTGTTATAAAATGTGTTTTCCTAATTCAGATTCGGTGGATGGTGTGGGAGAGTCTCCTAATTCAACTACTACCTCTTGAATTCCAGGAATCCTAAGGCTAGGAGTGTGAGTTGGAGATGATGGAGGTGTTTCTTGTCTATTCCTTGAAGTAGTTGGAGTTTTAAAAATCGAACTCTTGGCCCTAGCTAAAAACCTTCCCCTAGAATCTCTTAATCTATGCATGTCATTTTTTATTTTTCTTCAAGTCGGGCTAATAATTCTCTTTCTGATCTTCCAGGTTACTCTAGGTGCAAGAAGAGAGCATACTCAAGAAATTATTAAACCAATAACTCTCTTTTCTAATCCTCTAGATCACACTAGGTGCAAGAGGAGAGCATACTTTGAGAAGTTATCAATTTTTACCTTCCTTGAAATTTTCTTGTTTTTTTTTTTTTAAGAAATTGGCTACCTAGTTTCACTTCCCCGGCAACGACGCCAAAATGTTTGGTCAATTTAGTGTGTCCTAAATTTCTATTTAAAATGTCAATCCGAGAGTTGTAAACTGCTGAAGTGAAGTGCCCTATATATGCAAGATAACTGATTTCTTAGTTCTTTGTCGTTTTTGAGTTTTTGGTTTGTTTTTGGGTTTATCTTTTGTTGATTCCCTAATGTGAGATGGCAGAATTGAAAGTCAAGTATGGATGGTAATGGTGATTTCTACAATGATTTTCCAAACTTTAAAGTTCTCAAAAAGGTTTCAAACTAGCTGTGATGAAATCAATTCTCAAAAGAAAATAAAAATGTACCAAAACAGTGAACTAGTGACAACGAAGCCCAGTATCCTTACTGCTGTATAAAAGGAAAATAAAAATTGAACTCAAAGAAATTCAAAGACTGTAAGCAAAACAAACTAAATCACACTACTTCAACTCATATTCTGACCCTTCACCTTTTGACTCGCTCTGGCTATAGGAAGTAATCATAAACAAATTGAGTAATATGATATCTAAATTGCAGGAAATGAAATTGCATAAAATGAAACTAAGATTTAAACTACTCATTCATACTTCAATCCCTGAAAATGACATAAGTAATTTAATCACTAACTTGCAGGAAAGTAAATTAAATCATACTACATCAAGTAATATTCTAATTCCTCACTATTTGAGTCGCTTGGCTATAGGAAGGAAATCATAAACAAATGAGTAATATGATATCTAAATTGCATAAAAGTAAATAAGCAAAGCAGAACTGAAAGAAATGACAATGCTGGAATTAAAACTCAGAAAATGAATCAGCAGAAAGGACAAGATGATCTCATGTCATTAGTCATTAAAACTATGTAAATTGCCCAGGCTGCCTACAAGAACCTGGAAGAAAAACACTGATCAGCTAACAATCATGAGAAAGCATAAAAGGAAATATGGACAGCAGTTAACATGAATAATATACAAGTAAACGATTATGAAAGAAGTGACATAATGAAAGAAAGCGAGAAACTATACAATAGATACAGAGCCTTGGTGTGCAGGGGCCCTCTGCAACCTCGGCCAATCAATACTCAGTCACAAATTGAACTTAAGAATGCTATCTTCTCATATATTAAAGTGCAGTCAAAACATAAAGATAGAGCACGACACAGTGGGCTCGTAAACACAGTCAAGATTACATGTAAAAGCTAACTATCAAGGGTATGATAACGTGTTATTTATAACTAAAGATGCTATAACTGATTTCTAAATTCTACGCTGCCAAATAGACACGTAAATCTCCACGCCCTGAGATCTAGCAGTATGATAGCCGTGAAAAATAAATCTATGGAGTGGTGGTTGTTCGATTTGGTTCACGGATTGATTCACAAGTGTTAGCACACCTCCGGATATTGAGGAACTTGCCACGCAAAACTTCACATGGGTAAAATAGAGTCGTGCCACCGCAAAACTCTTAGTTTGACCACTCCTTTGACCGTCCTTGACCATGACTGTTTGTGAGTGATTCGGCTGAACCAAGGGGACACGCTCCATGTACACGTCATTTGCAGCTTACCCATGTGGCCTGATTCCCCATTGGACACCTGTAACATAGTCTTCAACAAAATGGCTGCGGAAACTTGAGCTGGCTGCGGAAAGTGACAAGTTTCCGCAGTTGATTGAACAAAAATCTAAATCAAACATTAGTCACAAACATAGTTAGGAAACCATTTTATAAGCTCTTTTTAAACTAATATGCAATGATTTGACAGCTTGGTGGGTCAAGTAAATGGAAAAGAAGGCTAAAAAGGTGTATAGGGAAGATGCAAGTTTGGGACTCAACACTTAGTTGGAAGAAATTAACAATAGTATTGGATTCAATAAAGGTTTTCCTTTTTATCCTACCATTTTTTTCATATACATTGATAAGTTAGGAGTGTGTTTGGAAGAAGAAAGTTGTGTTGGAAGTCATCATTCGTCTTCTTTATTATGATGATATTGTTCTTTGTAAATAATTCCTTACAATATTGGAAATAAACTAAGAATCCTCTAATATTTCTATTCCGCGATGGGTATGACTACTAATATTGATAAAACAAAAGTCATGACAATTAAATCCAAAAAGATCACATATCATACCTTTGTTTAAGGCAACAAAAATTGGAGGAAGTTCCTTCATACAAATATATTTGAATCAATATCCATCGCATGCTCAAATGAAATTATAACATTCAGAAAAGGATAAATGGAGGGTGGAAATATTATTATGGACTTGAAAACAATTGTAAATTGGTAGATATTTGAATATATAATAAAGAAAACTCCTCTTTAATACTCTTATTACACATGTTACTTTATAAGTATGTGAGGATTTGGGATGCAATATCTCCAAAGAGTCATGGAGAAAGATAGAACAAATTCAAAATTTATAATCTCAAAATTAAAGGGAATACACCCTATCTTATCCTCCTCATCCAATCAAGCCTTCCCCCATTGAGATAATAGATATAACCATATATTTCATGTACAAAATATGTTAAACAAAATGGAAGACAAGAGGGTTCCTAAAATTACTTCAAGTTCTTGTCAAAACCATCTTCAAATTATGATGGGATGGCCTAAGGATGCCCAATATTGACTAGAAATTGTGGGAAAGAGAAAGAGATAATTTCATAGAATAATGATAATATTAAAAATATTATTACATAAAAATTTAAGGATAAATCATGGTGTGATAAAGAGAGATAGGAAAAGGAAATTAAAATGTTATAAGAAGGTGATCAACCCAAATCTTAAAAATCAGAAGTATCTCTTTATATTGACTAGTGTGAAGAAGGGAATAAACATTGCTAAAATAAGAACAAATTCTCATAAGCTTTGTTAGGGTCCTATAATTTATAGGATAAATTGATGATTATCTGTTGATTTTCATGTCATAAGATGTTGTAAATAATGTTTTATATATATATATATATATATATATATATATATATATATATATGTATATGTATATATATATATATATGTATATGTATATGTATATGTATATGTATATGTATATGTATATGTATATGTATATGTATATGTATATGTATGCGTATGCGGATCCGCATATGCATACGCATATATATATATATATATATATATATATATATATATATATATGAAAGAAAGAAAAGAAAAAACAAAATGAAGGGTATATAAAATAAATAGATATATATTAAAAAAAATAAAGAAAATTTGATGAAAAACCCCTAGAAAAAGTGAAATATGTGATGTTAGCTCAAATGCCGCATTAGTTGTTAAATAAATGAGTTTAATTAGTTTAATCACAAAGTTTAATCACGATTATATTAGTTGTTAATAAAGTTATTTGACATGACTCTTTTTGTCGTATGTAATAAAATTCATGTTGAAAATGACGGGCACGATCTATCCCGCCCAGATCGACAGATTCCAATGGTTTTGGGCCCCCTTTGCCCCTCTAACAGTTAATCAAAGGGGGTGGTCTGAAAATCAGATTATGTCAATCCCGCTTTATCAACGTGTTATCCCCTCATCAATTTCAAACCCCCCTTCGCCGAAAATGCTTAAAACTCGCCTCCCCCGCCCCCGAAATTCACTTTCCTCCTTCCCACCTAATAAAACACTATCAATCACACTCCCTCCACTCCAACCTGCTCTCACAAAGTGTCACATCCCTTCCGACTCCATTCCCGTTGCTATCACATCCCTTTCACCTATCATTTAACAATTAAAGCAATCTTTCGAGATATAATTGTTTCCAAATTAATTAACCCACTCCGTTAAATGGATAACTTTCAACAGTAAATGATCTCGCTCATAAAAAAAAAAAAAACAAAACCTAGTTCAGTCAGCCTTCCCTCTACTGTTTCAAGACATTGAATGATAGAACCTGCTATTATAACCAGTTATGAAGCCACACAAATTTTCATCTGACCAACTCCCGGGTAATTACTATTTTCCATTTCATTTCTTTGCAACATGTCTTAAAAGGGTAAATTGAAATCCACAGTGGAAAACCCTATGCTTCCCCCTGTAATTTACCTAGACCACCAGCCCTTAGTGGATCAATAGTACAAGATCTTTGAAATGAATTTTGAGTTTGATCTCTACGAACTCCACAATTGGTTAAAAAAAAATGTTGATCTCAGTGACGAATTGAGTTTTTGGGACTCCTTCCTACCTTAATTCATTTTTCCTCAAACCCATCATTTTCTGTAATTTGTTTCATGATTCCATTTCAAGTACATACCCATTCAAAGATAAATTGTAGCCTAGAACAATGACATCCTGTTCATAATTACCCCTAAATCCATATGTCAGATGCTTCAGATCCAGAATTCAGCCTCTCTGAAACCCTTTTCAGTAGATTCCCTCATGGAACTCTACAAAAACCTGACTTTTCCCCACATAGCCAAAATTTTTGAGAAATTTTAGCCTAAAAATGTCCAATTGCCAGAAATAAACCCTCCTTATCCATCCTCAATGTTTCCTGAAATGAAAAAACAAGTCATTTCTATAGTTTCTTGTTTATTGAGCTATCAAATTGATCAATGGGTTGATGAATTCATTATAGGGTTTTTATCAATGTTCTCAAGAGGAGAAAAGCCTTTAGTCATTTTTCATTACAGTGAATTCTTAGCAGAGGTCATACGTGAACAATTCCTCAAGTTTTCTACAGAATGAGTCTTCAAGCATGCTTTAGTTTTAGCTTACTTGTTTTTATTCCATCAAGCAAATAGATTTTAATTTCCACTACAGAAACTGGATGAACAGGGAAATGCACACTCAGCGATTCATTAGACTTCCTTGGTAAGGAAGCATACCAATGAATTCACATTCATTAATTATGTGGACCATTTTTTGTACATATTTTCTTACCTACTTAACATTAATGTTGAACCTAAAATTGGACCTGAGATTAAGAGAATTCTACATCTCAGTGAACCAAAAAATACAGGTGATTGGTACCTTTATCAAAATTACACTGAGATTAGAGTGTATGGATGTGAATTGCCTCCATATAGATTGCATAAATTTGTTCCTATTAGAATTTTGGCATGAGATTATATTAGGAAAATGATAAATATGAATGAGCCACACTTTGTGACAACCAAAAATAAATCTTAGTTCAAAATCAAAACACGGGTTGAGCCTTTCATTTGTAATGCCATGACAGCAGCAAAAGAAGAAGATCTTCTCCTCAAACAAATGAAATTTAAACTCAGTTTCACTTGGTCATATGATCCTTTGGCAATAATCTCAAAATTGAGTACAGCAAAAAATGACTCCTTACACTCATACTCCCATACCTCAAATTGAGAAATATAGGAATCAAGATCAATGGCAAGAGAATACATTGCAGGAGGCATAAGAATAGGTACTTTTGACTACAACATCACAGCTCCAGTGCCACAGGAAAAGAAGGATAAAAGACCAAGGGAGGATGTTTCCCCTTGAGTTTCATAAATTTAGGGGAAAGAATTCCAAATTTACAAAAAGAGGCAGAAAACCAATCCAACAAAAGAGTCTTTTGAGGAAGAAAATGTACAATCTACAATAGTCTTGACATATCCTTATACTTCTACTTGGAATGAAGACATTTTCATAGGGTCACCATCATCTTCAACCTCTCAAGAACCACTAGAAACATCTCAATCAGGAGAATTGGTCCATGATCAAGTTGAACCAAATATATTTGCAAGGTATAAGGAAATCAAAAGGAAGAATGAATTTTTGAAAGCAACAACCAATTCTCAGTTTTGAAAGCAAACAGCTTCATCACAGAACAGACTTCTCTTAGCTTTTGATACTGAGAAAGGAAAGATGCAGATAGCTTTCCTTGAAGCTGGAGTTCCTTTTCCTAATACTGCAGATGACTAGACTACAAAAATTCTATATTTTCTTTTAACATTGATCAAATCAATCCTATTGATCACATAGATTTGCACAAGCAAACAGGTGAAATGTTGTATTCTACCTTGAAACTCAACAGTGGCAGCATCCACATTTCAAGCTTTAGTCAACAATATTACGTCTCAATTAAAATTGGAAAAAATATCTTCTTTAGCTAAAGACACTAAGATAAAGTCTTTAGAGGATTTAGTGATTAAACTGGGATATGATCGCAGTGATCTAAAAGCTATTGAGGAGATCATTAAGAAAAAAAACGTTAACATTGTAGCCCTAAAGAAGCAGCTCAAACTTCCATCTACTGAAGATCCACAAACAAAGGAATTTGATCAATCAGAAAATGAAAAAGAAGATATGTTCAAAATTATCATTGAACAGAATGGACAAATTAAAGAAACGAAAAATGAAATAGAAAAATTGTTAAAGGAGAAAGAACAGGCAACTCAATCAGCAATCATTCCTCTCATAGCACTTCCAATTACATGTACATCAATAGCAAGGGATTCTACTTTAGCAACTACTACAACAAAGACACAATCTACAAATACATCAGGAGAATTAATCAAAGCTATGGAAGACTTGTCCATCAAAGGGTAGGAGATTGAAAAGCGCAAATCTCATCTTAATAATATTCAAGAGCATAAATTAAAAATTGCTAATGTGTATTTGTTAGAGATTCAAAAACTCACAGATTAACTCGAAGAATTGAGATTTTAGAGAATGAATCTTCCATGGCACAGAAAATTGCACAAGAAAAGGAAAAATTTGGGTAGATATTAATGAAGCTATGACTGAAATCCAGCCTTCCATTGAAATTATTTTTGAGTAGGAGGAATTGGTGCATAAATCAAAAGAGGTCTAGAAGATATAAAGGAAAGTTTGGGTCAGAAACTAGGTGAAGCTACTACCTTAATAAGAATTCTAAATTCAAAGACAAAAGAGGAACTAGAATGATATGAGATTGCAGACAAAACTGAGACAATTCTTGAGGTAAGAAGAGTTCTTACAAAAAGGAATTTAATGCTACATTTAGAAAATAAATGTCAGTTCTTGGAGGCTAGCATTCAGGAATTCCACAGAAAATTAAATACACTATATCAAAAGGGGCTGCTAGATTTAAAGGGAATGGGAGGTAAATTAGTTCATCTAGAGGATTATAAGCAAAAGTTATATTTCGTAGAAAGAGATAAATCCAAATTTTCCACCATAAAGGGAACCATTACAGGGAAATATTTCATGGAAGGTTTGAAGCTTGACTTTCTTATCAAACATGAAATAAAACATCTGTTTGTAATTAAGCCCACTTTTCAAAAATATTCCGAGGTGGATGAAACCTATAGAAAGTTAATCAAATTCTCCACCCCGGATGAAGATATATGAGATAAAGTATGTCAACTTCTAGAGTAAACATGTATTCATCTTCAGTAGAAAAGCAGGAGCCTTTTTAGGACAAATCATTACCAGAATCCTCGAAGTTAGTGCTAGAGATATTTAGCAGTTTTAATTTTCCTATATTGTTGTACTAGTTTTTAAGCAGTTTTTAGGATATTTTGTAGAAACATCCTGATATTTTGATGAATTGTGTAAATACGTCATATATCGAAGTACAAAGGGTTGGAACTCATGTGAAGAAAGCAGATCTTTGATGTAAAGTTGTACATGTAATGAAGTGATCATTTCCATTAATACAGAAAGTTTGTTCTAGGATTCCTATGTCAGGCAATTGGTGAAGTTTCCTCTCTTGTAAAATTGTTATTTTTCCATTTTTCCATATGTTCTTTCTGTCCCTATTGTTTAAATAAGATTAAGGTCTAAATTTGTTTAAATACACTCAGCTCTAGCTTATAAACAATATTTATGTTTTTTTTTTTTTTTTGGTCAAATAAGAGTGGAGCCTTCTATTAACCACAAGAAATATTACATATGTTACATGGCTTTACAAATGTAAGGACCATCAAGGGCTAACCCTATGAAGAGTAACCAACTACACAACCTGAAATAAACCCAAAACCCTCAACCTGAGGCTTACAATTTAAGTCACCATCCATGATCCAACCCGATGGTCATTCGATGAGACCCCCAGTGATCCAACAGAATCCGCTTCAAAGGTGAGCTCGGTCTTTACCTGCTTTACGGATCCGACAAGGTAAATAAACAGTCAAAGTGTAAAACTTCGGGTCCATTTTTGGACCTAGCCTCCTCCTATGTTGAAACCCGATGTCCTTTCGATCTAGATCCCTTGAGATCCAATGGTCACGAACACTATTGTCTCGGCAACATGCGCCCCTTTTACCCAGTTCACAAACCCAATAAGGATTGTGAGCCATTAGTTTATAAATGTTTAAGTCCGGTTTGAAACTTATGCTCTGATCAATATTAAAACCTTAAAACCACATGATTAAGCCCCTGTTGATCTGACGGTCCTCCAAGATATCGGAATGGAAACCTACATGATCTTTACCTTCTTTTCGGACCCGATGAAGATTATAAACCACTAATCTAAAAAACTTCAGGTCTGCTTGAGTAGTTAACCTTCGATTACTTTTCCACCCAATGGCCATTCGATGCCGAAGGCTATCAAGATCTATGGCCGGCGACCTTCTAAGAGGCCTGTTGTTTACCAAGTGCCTCTCCCCTGTAGAAAGCTTTGTTTTAAGCATTTTTCTTCTTCATTTTTTGTTTTTTTTTTGTTTTTTTGTGGATCAACGGTTAAGAATGACTTATGCTTCCACTTTCTCCTGCTTCCACTAGTCTTCCTTCTTGTTCATTCCTAATAGTTTGGAAGTTTTCCATGTCTTTGGCTGCCTGTCTTTGACAATCCTCATGCAATTTCCCTGAGGGTGTCGAATCCCAAGCATACCTACTGTAACTTTCCTTGCAAAACACTCCTTCATTCGCCAGACGATCAGCTAGCATATTGGCTTTTCTTCGCACATGAACAAAACTAGCCATTCTCAGGGTTTGTAGGTGGGAATGAATGCACTAAAAGACTTGCAAAAGCTGCCAATGTTTTGAAACTTTTCCAGGTGCTTTTCCATTACAGATCTTCTTGGCCACATTAATAACCAATTCAGAGTCTTCTTCAATGATGGCATTATGAGAATTTGACTCGATTAGTATTTCCAGGCATTTCTCTAAGGCCATGAGCTCCACCATGTTATTTGTGGCAGTCCCCAAATGACTATGAAAGATGTCCTTTATGCACCCCTGCTCATCTCTGATGACCCTGCCAAAACCAGCCATCCCTGGGTTACCTTTAGAGGCTCCATCTATGTTAATTTTCAAGAAACCATGAGGAGGAGGTTGCCAAAAGTCTTTACTAGCGTTTATCTGGCTCACATCCCTTTGTATGCTCTAGGGAACTAGCGAATGGAGACCCAACTACAACAATATACGAGTGTCCTGGGGCAGAGTCGGGTTCTCAGGAGGTCTCCATAACATGGCACCAACAATGTCTTTGAGTTGTCTTAATATTTGTGAAATAGTGTTCTAGGTTGAGCCAGTTTTGTTCTTGAAAATCCTGCCATTGTGTTCTTTCTAGACATCCCAGATTAAGAAGCCTGGAACTAGAGTCCAAGCTTTGTTGATGATCTCATTTCCTAAGAAGTATTTTCTCCAATTCTTCAAAGTGTTGGTAATGCTGAGGCCATCCCTGTCAGTTTGCCTGAAGACTGAGGCCACCCAATCCCACAAGGTGGAGGTGAATGGGCAGAGGTTGAGTAAGTGTTCCATCGTCTCCTCTTGTGAACCACATAGATAGCATTTGGATGGGCCAACAAAACCTTTCTTTAGAAGATTTTCCCAAGTTAGAATTTTCTTTTGTTGAACCAACCACATAAAAAACTTTATTTTCATCCAATGTGGGTGCTGCCAAAGGTCCTTCCATACCTTATCAGGGTTTTGATAATCAAACCCTAGGGCTATTCATTTGGCTTCTTTGAGGTTAAAGTTTCCTTCTATGTTTCTTCCCCATCTTAGTTGGTCAGATGAGGATGATACCAAAATCTTCCTCTGTTCCAAGTCCATAGCAAGAGAGTCTGCCTAAGCTTTTAAAGGGCTCTCTTCCCTGTAGCCTAGATCCTTCCATATTCTCCATTTTCCATTGTTCCTTACCTGATCCCAGAAGTCACTTACCATGCACAAACCTTTTTTTTTAGTGTCATTATTAAGATCAGTTAGTTCTTCCCTAAACAGGTTTGGTTCTTGCTGCCAGTTGTCCTCCCAAAATCTTGCCAGGTTCCCAGCTCGGATCTCCCAAAAGTTTTTCTACTGGGAAATACCTTTATTTTCCCAAGCAAGATTCCAAATGTGGGAGCCCTTGATAAGCCCAAACATTCAAATATGATCCCTCTCCTACCAATTATTGCATATTTCTGCTTCCAAAGCTTGGCCCATGCGGTTACCGATTCCTTAAGCCATCTCCACCAAAGCTTTGCAACCGAAAGTCTATTGAGGGTTTCAGGGTCATGAAGCCATCAACCTCCATGGGCCTTAGGTTTGTAGAGCTTATCCCAAGCTACCAAATCCCATTTCTTTTTCTCTTCCCCTTTGCCCCAAAGAAAATATCTTTGAATGTTCCTGATCTGTTGTAAAACTCATTTAGGAGCAGGAAGAGCTGTCATCATAAAAATGGGTATGGCCTGCAGGACATCTTTTGTGAGCACAAGGCGCCCTGCTAAATTCAAAGATATGCATGTCCATTTCCTGACCCTATCCTGAAGTTTTTTAATGACCGTCTCCCACACTCCCCTGCTTAGAGGTTTGTCTGTAAGGTGCATTCCAAGGTACTTATTGGGTAACTGATCCCTTTGGAACCCTAGAGTTCTGGTAAGGTTTCTCTGAATAGCAATGTCAGTGTTAAGAAAGGAAACTTTTGATTTGTCAAGGCTTACCTCTATACCAGCGGCCATAGAAAAGTCATTCAATATTTGTTTGAAAGCTTTGGCTTCCTTAACCATGGGAATGCCTTGCAGCATAGCGTCATCCACAAATTGTTGGTGAGTTGAAGCAGCTCCATCTATGGTGAGTTTCAAACCTTGGATTCTTCCCTAAACACTAGCCATTTTTATCGCTCTGCCTAGCCCCTCCATCATGAGCACAAAGAGGAAGGGGGAGAGCGGATCTCCTTGTCTTAGACCCCTAGAAGGCATGAAGGTTCTTGAGGATGAGCCATTAAGCAGGATTAAAAAAATAGTCATGGATGCAAGGGCGATTACCCATCTAATACAATTGTGGTCAAAACCATAAGCTTTCAGCACTGCCCTCATGTAAGACCATCTTAGCTTGTCATAATCTTTCGCTAGGTCAAGTTGTATAGTCATGCCTGCTTGCTTATTGCTCTTAAGAGAGTGTACCATCTCATGAGCTTGTATGATGTTGTTGAGAATCTGTCTTCCTTCCACATAACCAGTTTGCTCTTCTAAGATAAGATCTGGAAGAAGGGGCTTGAGTTTGTTAGCAATCACTTTGGAAATAATTTTGTACACCACATTACATAAAGATATGGGTCTAAATCTATCTGGTGTCATAGCTTTTTCCTGTTTTGGAATCAAAGCTATGAAAGAGGCATTGAGAGCCTTCAAGACTGATCTGGATCTTCTTGAGTCTTCCACTGCATCAAGGATGTCTTGTTTGACTATTTTCTAGCATGCTTTGAAGAAGTCCACATTGAAACCATCCGGGCCAGGAGCTTTCCCATTTTTCATCTCATTGATAACTTCACTAACCTCATCTTCAAACACTAGCCTATTAAGATTATGATTGTCTTCCCTTGTTACAAGCTTGGGAATATACCTTGTGAATTTGTTAATGAACTGTGACCTGTCTAAGAGAGGCTCCTTTGTAATGCTAAGGAAGTGTTGTACTAGGACAGATTCCATTTCTTTGTGGGTGACGAACTCTTTCCCTTGAGAATCTCTGAGTTTTAAAATTCTGTTATGTGACCTGTGACTCAAAGTTGATTTATGAAAAAACTTTGTGTTTCTTTCCCCTTCTCTAATCCACTGTACTCTCAATTTCTGTCTCCAGAAAATCTCCTCTTGCCTGCACCTATCATCCCATTCCTTCTGAAGAGAATTAGCTTGAGTTTTCCTTTCCTCGGTAAAACCATCTGCTGATTAATCCCCTGAAGTTTCTGTTCAACTTCTTTTTTGGCTTTGAAAATGTTACCAAACTGTTTTTTGTTCCAATCTTTGAGTCTGGCTTTGATGTGTTTAAGTCTTTGTTGTAGCATGAACATTTTAGTGCCTTGAAAGGGCAAATCTTCCATCCACCATTTATCAATATTGTTGGTGAATCCAGGGTGAGAGAGCTAGACATTTTCAAACCTAAAAGGTTTGTTCCTCGGTGTACCCATAAAAGTGGCTTCAAGCTGGACAGGCCAATGGTTCGAGCCTCCAAAAGGAAGGATTAAAGCTGACATGTCAAGGCCTATGACAAATATTTCCTCTGAGATCATGAATCTATCTAGTTTAGAGGCAACTTGAGAAGCCCCTCCTCTCCTGTTGTTCTAGGTGAAAGTGCCATTTATTGTTTCAGCATCCACTAATCTCATGTTATTTATGAAGTTCTGGAAGGCCATGGAGTCTCTGCCTAGTGTTCTGGTGCCACATTTTTTCTCTGTAAGAGATTTGATCATATTGAAATCCTCTGCCAGAATCTAGGGCATATCAGGATATCTCTCTCTTAGCTCCTTAAGGGTAGTGAGAAGCTTAAGTTTTTCTTCTATTTTTTTAGGAACATAGACATTTGTAATCATGTAAATCTCCTTATCACCCATAGGTTGTATTACCAGCAAAAGATAGTCCTAGATGCTTCCACATCCAGGATTCCAAGTTTTTGGGGATCCCAAAGTGTAAGAATCCCTCCTGCCGAGTTGTCTACCTTAACCTCTAGATACTCATACTTGCTTAACCATTTGCTATGTATTTCTTTGATTTTATCAATCGAGCACTTTGTTTCCTAAATGAAAACCATATCTGGTTTTCCTTATTTTATTCTACTGCTGAAATTTCTTTGTTTCCTTTTACTTCCTAGGCCCCTAATGTTCCAAGTTGTAAGATTCATTAAGAAAGGTTTGTAAAAGAGTAAGTGGTGAGATCTTTCATCTTATCTGTTGTGGGGAAAAGTATCCGATGCGGATGACCCTATCCCTACTCTAAAGGTGACAGTCTTTAGCAACAACTGAAAGTAAAGCTTTGATGTTTTCCTTTATGAAAGTACAGAGAGAAAGAAGAAATGATTAACCAACCTGGTGTCCTTCGCTTAGTCGATCTTGATCCTCTCTCTTTGTCTCTTGTTCCCAGCTCCTTACTCTCTTTGCCGGTCCAGCTACACACAGATCCTGCACAAAACAAGAGAGGAAACTACAAGATACATGTACTCATAACTGATGCATGGATTAGAGTGAATCAAATATACATGTAAATACAATACATCAATGCAATACAAGTATATAGGAGAACATGCAAAACTTTATTGATAGAAGTAACAGGGTTCTGAGAAGGTTACAACCAATGATGGCTCCAATCCAGCAGCACCTCCCCAACAGCAAGAACTCTCCTCTTCACCTCTAGTAAAATAATCACCCAATAGCTCTAACTGTAATCCAACAGCACCTCCTTGCTTTACACAAAATTCCAGCCTCCTTAGACCTCATAGAAGAGCTCTATATATAGGATAGAAGAAGAGAGGATGAGTCAGCTTGAGACTGACATGAAGCTGCCTTGTGTCCTCTCCCTCTTCAGTTAATCTTCAGTTCTTGAGTCCACTTGGAGATCCTTGGTTACACATGGTGATCAAGTACCTCTTACTCATCATAGGGCGAATCTTATGAACCAAGTGTCAGTTTGGAAGCTTCCTGGGCAGTTGACACCTTGCAGGATGACTGTGCCACTTGGCCAATCTCGCCCAGCGCAGGTAGCCTTCATTACTTTTGACTTCCAGCGCAGGTACAGAGTGGGACAGTTGCATTCCAGCGCAGAAGCTCAGTTAAGCAGCTGACATGATCCAAAATAAGCCTGTTTTGAAGTGTTTTCAGGTGGAGAACTGATTGGAAGTGCTGTTGTTTGATGACCTTGTTCTTTTAGGGGTAAGAACAACATGTTTAGGGACTGAGGATCCCTGTGATTATTGACATTTCATGCTCCATGATGCGAGGCACAAAAATGTCTATAACAGTTGCCCCCTAAAGTATGAGGCCGTTTATCGGGTGAAATGCTTTATCTAGAGGATCCGAAGTTCGTTCCAGTGCTGAGGAGAGTGCCCTGTAATACAATACAATACAATACATTATTTTTCATTCATCATTATTCTCATGATCTAGCTGAGGCGGGCATTCCCATGCTCAGCTTTTTATAAATACATTTTGGTACATATGACAGACGATCGTCTGAAGATAGACTGATAATTTTCTGCTGAAATTATCATCCTTTGAGTAGGATGATCATCTGCTGCAATGATGCACATGGCAAATGCTTTTATATTTCCTGAATATATATCGCAGCCCGGATGGATGAAACTAGATCCGGGGTCTTCAAACTTGTTCGATCTTCACTCTAAGTACAAGTCGATCCATGTGAGAATTGCGCTGAAGTCGAACATGGAAAGACATCGCTTGATTACCGGTCAATAATGAAAACCGTTAACAAGCGCGAGAGGAATCACCAATAATGACGATGACCCTCAAGGTACTGCAGTACAATTCACGTGGCGTGAATAAAGGACTTGGCGTCGAACGCCACGCAAAATCTTCTGGTCGAAGGTCATCGATGTATACCTGTCGCCGGAAGTGAGAAACTTGCCATTGAGGCATGCAAGCTTCAAAGTACTGATGGGGGTGTTCCTAGATCAACTTCTTGGATAATGAGCTGAAGTCGACAAGAAGCGATCCGTCAAAGGAGGGCCTTAATGAATCCCACATCAATGACACGGAACGGAGCTAATGACTTTAGTGGAGGTGAAAACAAACTGTGACATATGATTCAGGGTGGCGATCATGAATGGATGAAGGATAATGTATGGCAGTGGATGGGACACGGTTGACATTTTCAGAATGACCCCTCTTGAACATATAACGACACTGATGCGATGGATCGGTAGCATTACCCCAAACGTGGATGGTGTGGCGAGGACCATGGTGATGAGACCGGTGAATGAAACAACCCAACCCGATGTGATACGGAGGAAAAGTGTCATGTTCAAGAGTGACTCGCTACCATTAAACTTTGAATGTTCTCCCAATTTTTCCCCAGTCATTTCTGACCAGTACCTCTTTATTTTTGTCAAGCTTGAGGAGGATAACATATGCTTGTTCTATAACCTGCCCTTCGGGCAAGCCTATCGCTATGATTTAACGAGCCTAGCGATAGGGAAACTCGTTCTCGTCTAAAGACAAGTTTGTCGCTATTTAATCATTTTAACGAGTCTAACGACAAAGAAAACTCGGTCCTTTTCATTTTTAGAGAGTCTGAAAAAGTACAGAAAGTTAACTCCATGATTCCTTTTTCGTCAGCAAATCCCTTAAGTCCAAAAAAGTATAAAACAATACAGAAGGGATGGCTGTTCGGTACTTTTAACGAGCCGAACAAGACAAGCGCTCGATCCTTTTGTGCAATAATCCCTCAGGTCCAAAAAGATTAAAATTTAGAGGAGGGATAGCGTTCCGGTCATTTAACGAGCTGGAAGGCCAAAACTCGGCAAACTTTTCATATTTTACGAGTCAGTGAAAAGAGCTGAAAGAAGACTCGTCTTTTGAGGAACGAGTGATAAACAGGGATAGCTACAGATTCCAGGTACAGGTTGGAATTTTCCAATCACGGCAGTGTCACAAGGATGGCTAGGTGAAATCACTCTTCGCAGCTGTTTCTCAAAAGAGGTAAACACACAAATGGAAGTGAATGATCGGCCAAATGATCAGTGGAGGTGATGGATGAAAACACGATCAAGGTTCTTATGGCTGATGAATTTACGATCTCAAAAGGTTATTTACCGGTTCATTTTTTCCATGAGCTTGAACTCTGGGGGAAACTTTTGCTCACACTTTTCTATTTTTTAACGAGCATAAATTCAGTCCTAAAACTGCTCGGATTTGCGTTTATTTTTTAACGAGCATGAACTATATGCTAAAACTGCTCGATATACCAGTCATATGAAGAACGCCTCTCGTAAGGACCAATTTTTATAGAGCTTATGCCTTACCACAGCTGTGCTCACTTTTGGCAAATTTTACTTTTGCCCCACAGGCTTTCTTTCATGCAAGTTTGGAAACGGCTAATCTTAAAACCAGATAAATAACCGCCCCTAGCTTGCACTCCAGAAAGTTTGCATGCCCCCAGGTATAGGATAGAATTTCGAGGCTGCCCCTCCTCTCCCCTACTTCTGCTTTTCTTTGGGTGTTCACATTTATTTGTCATCTTGCTAATCTAATGCTAACGATACTTGTCTTCTCGTTATTTTAAGGGGTCTTACGCAGTACTCAGGCTTCCCGTCGGCCCACTTTTAACAAACAGCTATTTATGACAATAGAAGAACACTACTCAAAGACAAAACATTGGTATTATTGAGGGAGGCTTGCCTCTTTCTTATTATTCCAAAGACGGTTCGATTTGCTGCCGCAGATCAATCTCTTTCTTCGGCGGTGCCTATCATTGGGTTGTCCTAAGATGGTTACCCTCTGTCACAACAATACGGTCTCCTTCTTAGTAGACTGCCCCTGCTTATCCTTCAAAACATATGTTTCGATGGGCGAGGCTTGAATTTAAAGATGGTGACTACTTGTTGTAATAAGGGAATTCCTACTTGGGCATTGCCCACTTTTTTAGACAAAGGTGAATGATTCCCAAACACATAACTTTAACAAAAGATCATTATTCCAGAACAACCCCACTTCCTACGGACGGGGTACGGACTAGTCATGTTCTCCTGCGGAAATTCTGTCTTATACCCGGAGTTTCTTCTGCCCGAAGCAGACCAGGGTGCATGCCCCCTGGGTCCTAGTCTTTCTTTCCGAATCACTCGCGCTCATCGGGAAGGAGGACCGGGGGCGGAGGCGAATCTTGAGTGAACAGACCATTTAGGATTGGTATTTGACTATTTGCGATGCGAGATCCCGGAAATGAAAGTTGGTCTACGAGCTTGACCACCCTTCCTTCATGTGGAAAACACATTACTCTAAAGAGTGAGGAGACTATCGCTCCCATGCAATAAATATAGTCGCGTCCAAGGAGTAGGTTATAATCCAAGGGTCCTTGAACTACCAACACGTTCATCCTGACGGTCTTCCCCTTTAATGTAACAGGTACATCAGGGAGGATCCCTAATGGTCGACTGGTTCCTTTATCAAAACCTGAGAGATTTCTCAACTCAGGTAAAAGCGCCGGGGAACCCAGTGCTTTCCAAGCAACAGAGGAAAGGATACTCACAGACGCCCCTTCATCAATGATAGTACCAGCCATAATCATTCTATAGATCTGGACAATGATTCTGAATGGTACACTGGCTGGTAACCGGGGTCTGCCTAGTTGATTCCAATCAAAGGATACAACCAGGTTGCTTGGCGGTGGGACCGAATATACGGCCGGATATGACTCTGATGATGTTCCTTCCTGCGATAAAGGAATGGGCGCATTGCCCTGATGCTCATCGGAGTCGGTGCTGATGAAAAGAACCTGGATGGTGTCATCCTTGTTCTCATCAGTGAGGGTGTCGCATGAAGACGACTCTTCGGCGACGGTGTCATTTGAAGACGGGTCTTCAATGACGGGGTCATTGGACGATAGAACCTCTGAAGGAAGAACCGGGCCAACTGCCGTATCGACCTTTAGACTTTCATCTAGTCTAGATTCAGTAGGTTCATTCTCAATGACCGACACTTCAGCTGACCACTTGAGTGGTTCAACTGGATTTTCAACTATCGAGGGATTAGGCGCGAGTTTTTGATATCCAGGTGGAAGTCGCACCGGTGACACCGGGCGATCTTCCAAAACTCTCTTGGCCTCATCTAAGAATGGACATTTGTGGATGGCATGATGACCTTCACACAATAGACAGGGTGATCTTGGTCCCCTTCTTCGTCCTTCACTCTCACTAGTTGACGGAATGCAATCAACATGACAACCAGAGGTTGATGCTACCGGATTGTGCAACCTTGGGGACCAGTCCCTTAGTATCCGGGGAATACAAGGACAATCACGATGGAAATGGATCCCTTTGCAAATGACACATGGCGATTTAGGCCCGGTCGGTGCAGTGTGTGGGTTTTTGTCAGCTTTCTTCTGCTTGCCCCCAGTCGCCTTCGCCAGAGGCTCCTTCTGCTTCTTTTCTTTCTTCTTCTTTTCCTTCTTCTCCTTGGGAGGCTGACTTTTGCCGGCTCTACCTTGCGAAGATGAAGGATCAGAGGAAGTATCATAAGAAGTGGAAGGCTGGTGGGTAGTTCTAGATTGTTCTGACTGTTGATTCGAATGCTCAGGATTAGTGGCGATCTGGACTACATTAGTTGAAAAGAGCCATACAGGGAGGCCGATTGTCAATCCTGGAAGCGACAATGTAGCCATATGAGGCGCACCAACATCTCCCCAAGAGGAGAAGGGATTTGGACTTCCGCCAAGGTTACTTCCTTGGTTGGTGGGCTCCATACTTTTCAACTGAAAGATCAACGTGGGAATAACAGGTGATTATGTTCCGCTTTAAAATAAATTTTATTAACGACGCTTTTAGACACAAACTTGCTTTTTCATGTTTTAAGAGTCGAGAAAAAGCTAAAGATGACTCTAGTCGCCTTCGATGTATTAACGAGCCCGAAGTGACAAATGCTCGGTTGGACTTTTTCAGTTATAGAGTTTGAAAAAGGCCAAAAGAAACTGCTCTGGAGATCTAGGCAGAGGGTGTGCCAAACCTTTCGTGAAACCACAGAATACGTTTTACGGTACGGGTGGTCGATCTTCGTGAATGCTGTGTTCACTGCATCGCGATCAGTAGGGCGGCCGACACGGTTTCCTAAGGATAAAGGATAAAAGCCTATAGGGGTCTCCCAATATACGCGACGGTACGCGGGAGCTCAAGTCCGTGTTAGTGCCACCGACTCTCAGGAGGAATCACCCACCTTCGTAGAGATCGACAGTCACTATGTTTAACGACGCCGGAACACGTCTCTACCTAGACCTCTAGATGTTTGCGTTAAATTCCAAAGCGTTGTTATGTAAATTGAGTTTATTTTAATGTTGATCTTTCTTAACAGTTTGCCTTTCAGGTTCGCCACGAGATGTATATATACAACTTCCTATATGCAATCTAAGAATGAGAAGCAAATCTTTTCAATCTTTCAACTTTGAAAACCTTAATCTACTTGAGGGAAAAGAAGGACACAACTTTTTCCACAGATCAAAGAACACACACTAAAATGCACATCTTCCTAAATCGTCAAGCATACAGTCAAATGCAAAATGCACAATGCATGTATTTCTTTTCGTTATCCTTAATGTTGATGCTAGACAAAAAGGAAACTGTTGTATGATTTTGAATCTAATTTCAAGTAGAAATAAACAAGCTTGTCCACAATCAAAAAGACACCTTATGATAGACTTGTTTAAAAACACAGGAAATGTATAGATTCAAACCATGAAATGCAAATCGAACAAACTCAAACAGCTATGAACAGTAATAAAACTAGCTCTTAAGATCACAAAGACACTTTTACAGTTCAGGATCTAAGAGGTCACAGCTATACTGGTTCGCTTTTCACAATGGGAAACTGTAACTGCAACAAGAAATACTGAAAGAACATTCACAGTTTCATCACACAACTGAGGCGGAATAATGTCAAGGAGAAGTGGCTTACAGCAAGTACAATAACCAGCAAGCAATCAGCCAAAAACAAGTGCAAACAGGGCCAAGACACAAAGGGAAAGCTGAGCAAGACAATGGCTAACTGGACCAGCGCAGGCTCTGGTCTGTCAGTTTGACTCTCAGCGCAGTTCCCGAAGGGAGTACCTGCGCTGTAATGCAGACTGCCTGTGGACAGCCTGCACTGACTCACGAGAGTTTCGTCTACAAAGAATTCCGGGTCATAAAAAGCTCAAAAATGCACTGTTTTTGCTGAAATAAAAAGCTATAGGTCAAGTACAGGCTAAGGGATGATCAAGAGGATGAAGATCTATCACAAAGAGTAAAGAGTCTTTTGTAGATAAGCTCTTCAAATCTTGAATTTGCTCAGCAAATGAGCAAGAGTAGCAATCCCTCTACTTCGCTTTTGATATAGTCAAAAGCTTTTCGATTTGGTACTCTTTTCTTCAAGAAATGAATAGCAAAATACTACAAACACCAACAAGATACTAGGCTCCCCAGCGGAGTCGCCAGTTTGTTGTGGGGAAAAGTATCCGATGCGGATGACCCTATCCCTACTCTAAAGGTGACAGTCTTTAGCAACAACTGAAAGTAAAGCTTTGATGTTTTCCTTTATGAAAGTACAGAGAGAAAGAAGAAATGATTAACCAACCTGGTGTCCTTCGCTTAGTCGATCTTGATCCTCTCTCTTTGTCTCTTGTTCCCAGCTCCTTACTCTCTTTGCCGGTCCAGCTACACACAGATCCTGCACAAAACAAGAGAGGAAACTACAAGATACATGTACTCATAACTGATGCATGGATTAGAGTGAATCAAATATACATGTAAATACAATACATCAATGCAATACAAGTATATAGGAGAACATGCAAAACTTTATTGATAGAAGTAACAGGGTTCTGAGAAGGTTACAACCAATGATGGCTCCAATCCAGCAGCACCTCCCCAGCAGCAAGAACTCTCCTCTTCACCTCTAGTAAAACAATCACCCAATAGCTCTAACTGTAATCCAACAGCACCTCCTTGCTTTACACAAAATTCCAGCCTCCTTAGACCTCATAGAAGAGCTCTATATATAGGATAGAAGAAGAGAGGATGAGTCAGCTTGAGACTGACATGAAGCTGCCTTGTGTCCTCTCCCTCTTCAGTTAATCTTCAGTTCTTGAGTCCACTTGGAGATCCTTGGTTACACATGGTGATCAAGTACCTCTTACTCATCATAGGGCGAATCTTATGAACCAAGTGTCAGTTTGGAAGCTTCCTGGGCAGTTGACACCTTGCAGGATGACTGTGCCACTTGGCCAATCTCGCCCAGCGCAGGTAGCCTTCATTACTTTTGACTTCCAGCGCAGGTACAGAGTGGGACAGTTGCATTCCAGCGCAGAAGCTCAGTTAAGCAGCTGACATGATCCAAAATAAGCCTGTTTTGAAGTGTTTTCAGGTGGAGAACTGATTGGAAGTGTTGTTGTTTGATGACCTTGTTCTTTTAGGGGTAAGAACAACATGTTTAGGGACTGAGGATCCCTGTGATTATTGACATTTCATGCTCCATGATGCGAGGCACAAAAATGTCTATAACATTATCTGAGTTGATCATGAGTTTTGTACATTCTATCAACAACTCATTCTGTCTTTTCCTTCCTCTTTTCCTACCCGGGTTCTTGGAAGAGTGCCCCAGTGTTTCCTCCATTGTCTTCATCCCTCTATTTTCCTGGCTGTCATGGTTTCTTTTAACTCCAAGACCCTTCCATTGGGATCTCCATAGTAAGAGCTGTTGAACCCTATCAAACTCCTCTTTTGGCAAGGAGTCAACTCCTTTGGTAATACCCTGCTCCATAAACTTTTCTAGATCCAAGTTCTCCTTCTCAGGAATCTCCTGTAGCTCATGGTGCTCCGTTCCCACCTCACTTGGGGTCATCTCACGGTCCCTACTAATATCCATAATTCTTGGAAGATCATCCTATTGTTGGTTGTTCTCTAGTATGTCCTCCATGCTAGTATCCCTATCCTTCTCATTGGTTTTAGTCTTCGATTTCTGATTTGCCCCGTTGTTTCCAACTTCTTATTTTAAGATTTTGAAACTATTGTGGCTCAGTTGCCCATCCTCATTGATTTTCTTTTGGTTTCACTTTCCTCCTTTCCCCTTACCCCCCACCTTAGTGAAACCCTCGGGATCTTTGCTTGTGGTGGTTTTTTTGTTGCTTTCCAGTTTGTTTAATGGGCAGTCTTTGTATAGGTGCCCGTGTTCATGGCACTTACGGCACCTAAATGGGACATGCTCATAGTCCACCGCTTACACCCATTCTTCATCATAAAATTCTAAAATGATCTCGTCCGAGAGTGCCCCAGGTAGATCCATTTCCACACAAATCTGAGCGAAGGAAGTATATTTTCCTCTCAATGTCGCATCTAATGTCTTTATAACATTCCCTAGTTTGTTGCTGATAGCCTTTAGAGACTCCGGCAGCCAATAATCTAAAGGAAGGGAGTATAGTCTTATCCATACTGGTACTGAAGTGAACATTTCTCATTCTGGGACAAAATTCATCACCCATGGTCGCATGTAAAGGCCTGCAGCAGCGTAAAAATAGGGTCCTCTCTCAAACACTCTGTCTTTATCTTCTAAGCTCGTGAAAACCACCGTAAAGAAGCCCTTGGATCCAAGGTGAAGGTTTATTTCCCCCTTAGGTTTCTAGTGGTTCCTTATCCATGCATGTAAGGCCTTCTCCGTCAGCCAAATCCCCATAAATTTTCATATGATCACGTGTTCCACCATGTGATCTATGTGCACCTGTAGCGCTGGGTCACGTAAAATTACACGAGGAGTAATGGTCGACTTGGGTTTGCAGACCTTGTCGCCCTCAAAGGTGCAACTTTCTGACTACTGCCCTCTTTCCTCTTCTCCCTGCTATCTTCCTCATGATTTCCTCTTTGTTCGTGAGGTTTGATATTTCCTGTGTTAGTATCCTCAGTTATCACCTCCGTTGGTTTCTTGAAGTGATGTAGATCAGTTTCCTTGCTTTTGTTCACAGCTATTTGACTGTAGGAGGGAGAAGAACTCCCTCCTCCATGACCCGCCATGATTACTAACACCAAACCCTAACTCAAACCCTAGTTCAGATTGCAGACATCCTTCTCTTAAAATTGTGAAATCTACGTCCCTGGCATAGTTTTATTGAGAAAAGTCAATCAAATTCTAAAAATATCAACAATATTTTTGTTTTCACTTTAATATTAAGTATAGAATTCATCATAGCATGCTCTATATTTAAATGAATCTAAATCTTTTCATCCCATTCACTCCACAAATGCTCTAAAGATCCAAAAGATTTCCTACCTTGCCTTGTTACATATGTTCTGACATTCTTGTATTTGATCACCCTAAGACTTATGACTCCATTGCACAATGGACTTTCCTTGCAGTTTCAACCAAATATTTTAAGAAACCAAACTCATAACTCATAACTAGTGTAATATCTTAAAACAACAAATCTAAAGCATATAGAGAGATCCCTCTCTGAAGTTGGAAGGGATAGATCCCAGCTTCCAAAGTGGTTTTGTGGTTACCTCTGGGTTTCTCTCCACAACCTTGGGAAATGACGAAGTGATAACAAGCTCCATAGTGAAATTATACATTGGTCAATTCCAAAAAACCCATGAGATGAAAGAGCCTATCACCTTTTTGACATTAAGAAGGTTGAAGATGAAAATAAATTTCTATTATCTTATCTTGTATATACCTAGATTAGATCTAAGTTTCAAAACATTTGTCACACTACCAACCTTCTTGACCTTTTAACTCATAAAAAATATGGTGATTTTTGAAACACTTGATGATTTTTTAACATACAGATAAAATTCTAAAGAAATCCAAGTAATCTATTACTTTATTAAATTCCAATAGACCATATTCAATCTCAGTAAACTCTAATCATCATCATTATCAATGTGGGTTGACATGTGCCGTTGAATCAAATATTAATAACAAAAAAGTTATTTCACTGTGGGTCAAAAATAAAAGATGTCAATGTCCACATCAAGAAAAATATTTTAATATCAACGACACACACACAAAGTAATTGAATGAAAAAATAATTCTTATGGTTTAAACATTTTAAGGGAGATGTGTAAATATTTCAGTGCTCAACATGAAGTTAACATGTGGCATATTAAGAATCAATATAGATCCATTTTCAACTCCAGATTTATCATGGCTAAGAGGGATCAAAATTTGAGGAAACGTTTACACCTCTAGGGATTGACCCTTCTAAGCATTTGATGGTTAAAACATTCCAATGGTATGATACCCAGTATGAGGGAGATGTGATAAATCCTTTTGTTCTATAAATTAAATTGGCATGTGGCATACTAGTAACCAATGTAGATCCATATTAACTTTGGATCTATCATGTGCCAAAAGTGATCAAAATTTTATAAAATGTTTGTATCTCTAATGATTTGATCCCTCTCATCATATGATAGATTCATAGTTAAGATGGATCTACACACCAAGAGGTATCAGATCCCTAGAGGTGCAAACCTTTCCTCAAATTTTGAGCCCCCTTGATGGATGGTAGATACAGAGTCAATATAGATCTATATTGGTTCTTAATGTCATATATTAACTTCATGTTGAGAAAATAAGGACTTAGGAATGTCTCTCATATTAGGACACATGTCATTGAAATGTTTTAACAACCATGCATTGAGAAGGATTAAATCCCTAGAGCCGTAAAATATTTCTCAAATTTTTTTCCCTCTTAACACGTGATCGATCCTAAATTTAAGATGAGCATGACATGTGTTAACTCCATTCTAATCACATAAGGAATCACAAATATCCCTCATATTGAACAACAATGCCTTAACCATAAACAAAAATTATAAATTATAAATTACACTTTTATTAAAAATCCAAATAAACAAAAAACCATACTAATTAAGGAAGATTAAAGAAATGTCAAATAATGTACTAAAATTAATAATAGAAAGACTTTGAAACATCCATACATAAGTGAGTTTATTGTGAACAAATCAATTGATATCTATTTGAAATTAATGAACATAGACCACATATATGCAAATTTGTACCATTTTAACATTTAAATCATACATAGGAAAATATGAAGAGTACTCCTAATAACAATGGAAGATGGAGTGAAAGGTGTATTTAATCATGTTTTTCATGGACATCTTGTCCAAAGTTATTCAAGTTTCAACAAACTTTATAAAAAAATTAAAAAGGAAATGGAAACAAAGCTATGATAGGTTCACATAACTATTCAACTTAAATAAGTTTCAACATTTTTTCAAAATATTTATTATATTAATATATTTTGCGACTTTGGAAAGAAACCATTAATATAAAACCATAGAAATCATAGTTCAATAGTATTTTGAATAACCATTATAGTTTAGTTTAATAATATTCCTAAAATTTTATTAAAAGTAGTATATCTATATAAAATAAATGGCTAATAAATATTGATAGGCATCAATTTATAATAAGCATCAAAACACTTATTTCATCTTACATTTTAAGTTTCTAAAGTTAAAAAAATATAAGAATTAACTAATTATTATTATTATTATTATTATTGAAAAAAAGAATTAATATATAAGTTAAACATATATATGTTTTTAAAAAACCATGATTCTTCACCGTGAAGATTCACCCACACTTTATCGTGGAGATTCCTAATCTGTAAATAGTCTTTGTTACAATAGATATGCCAAGACCATGACTATAATACCACATGCCCAAAAAACTAAAACTCATTTCATATGACATGTGTTCATATGACATTTTTTTTAATTAATGAATTTAGTTAAAAAGAAAAAAATGCATAACTATTTTGGAAATTGATTTTAAGTTTTGACATAGATATACTATTAAGAATATTCTAAAATATTTCATAAAAATTAAATTCCTACCATTTATCTAAAAATTAATTAAAATTATATAAACTATGTTCCAAAATAAATATACCCATTAACATAATTAAATCTATTTTCATATTAAAATTATTTTAGAGAACTAACTTCCACACATACATATAAGTCTCCTTAACATTTTTTTATTTTCTAAATTTCAACTTGATCCTATTTTGAATTCAAAATTACAACTAGAGAAGTACTATACACACATAAGTCTCCTTAAATTTTTTATTTTATGAAATTCAATTTGATTTGGTTTTGAGTTTTTATGGAACTTTAAAGTTAGAAATAAATATTGCAGGTTTATTATGTATCATACAAATATATAATATCACTTTTCAACGAGTTTAATATGACAAAAGTAGTCAAGTTTTAAACCTCTCTTCATTCATTTATAGTTATTATTATTACAATAAAATATTATTTTTCATGCATTCACCATAATGTTTTTCAATCAAATCATCTTATACTCTTAATCACCGCAACGACTTATCTTATCATCCATTTTGAAATTGTTTCAATGTTATAAAGACAAGTATAATGGAAATAAAGATATTAATGGGATATATTTCAATATGAGGAGAATGAATGAAATGCGCTTGAATAAGATTAAAGTTTGAGGTAGAGGTCTACATTATTAATATGTTCTAATTACGGAAATATAGAAATGGTTTAATAAAAAAGCAATAGGCTGTAATAAAAAAGCAATAGGCTATATTGATTTTAATGATAATATTAAAACAAATATCATGGAGTTAAACAAAAAACAATAGGCTATATTGATTTTAATGATAATATTAAAACAAATATCATGGAGTTAAACAAAAAACAATAGGCTATATTGATTTTAATGATAATATTAAAACAAATATCGTGGAGTTATAATGATTTTAGTAATGATAAAATTCATAGTCATTAGCTATTTGCATTAGTTTCACAAGAATATAATACAAAATAATAGGGAACTTTTACTTTTGGGATGGTATAATAAAAATTGATTTAGAATAATTAGTTGCATCGATTTCAATAATGGCAAAATATAAAATATTGGGATTTAGTGATTTTAGCATGATATAATGAAAAAATATTTCTTATAATTAACTATATTGATTTTAATAACGATATTATACAAAACAATATGATATATTGATTTTAGTGTAATAAGGAAAAAACAATATCAATGAAATTGATCACATGTATTGATTTCGATACGAAGATAATGTAAATTAAAGTAAAATAGCATTAACAATAACATAGTATAAATTAGCTATGGATCTTTGAATCAATGGTAAATAGGTGTATTGTTAAGGCACTTTTTGTGAAAAAATCATCACTTCAAATCTCCCCATGAAATAAAAAATGAAAAAAAACATATTGTAAATCAATTTCAACATACATATTATAAGCTAAAGTCTTATAGATTGTTTTCGTGGGTGCACTTCATCTATTAATATTTACACATTAAAATAATTATAATATTATGATATATAGAATGATATTAAAGTGCACATATACACACTAAGAGTCGAACATGACAAAAGTAGTTCATTTTTTGGACATCTATTTATTAATTTATAATTATTGTTATTCTTTATTTTGGTAAATTATTAATTTGTTCTTATTCAAATATTTTTTTTTAAACTAGACCTTATTAAGTTTTCATCATCACATTGTCATATTATATCATTCATTTTAAAATAGCTTAAATGTAAAATAACCAACTTAGATCCATCTTAACTTTGCATCTACCTAGGGTGAAGAGGAATCAAATATCAAAATGTAAACCATTTTTTGGCACTAAACTTGAGAAATTTGATTCTATTCAACTCTTAATAGATCTAAAATTAAAATAGATTTATGTTGGTGCTTAATATTACCATTTATATGTATATAAATTTTGCATCTTTAAAAATATTTAAAAATATTCTTGTTTATATATATATATATATATGATTTTTTAGTTTTATGCCATACATATCACATTACAAAATTATATATGTCTGTGATTATTAATTAAATTTAAATATGAATTTTGGAATATAATGGTTATAAATATGGATTATTATTTTTATTGATATGATAAAATAGATTTTAATATATATATATATATATATATATATATATATATATATATATATATATTTATTTATTTATTTATTTATAATTACAAGTTTAGATTTAAATTTATATAGTTTTTATATTTGTATTAATTATATAGTCTAAAATATCATGATTATGAATATGAATTATTATTATTATTTAAATTTATTTCAATGTTATATGTATATTGTGACTTTTTTTAAGAAACTTAATTTTATTAGTAAAACCAAAGTACACTATAAAAATTGAATTGAATCTATTAATTATTTTTATTACTTATTTTATTCGAGCTAACCTTATGTTCTACCATATATTGATTTGTAGAGCGTCTCTCTAGTCAACAAGTATATTGGGAATAAAGACAATATTGAGATAATAGTTTATTATGAAGAAAATGAAAGACCTCTTAACATATATAATTACGCTTGAATAAGTTATTAAAATATTGAAAGTTTAAGGTAGAGGTTTCCAATTTTAATATGTTTCAACCATCGAAATGAAGAAAGAATGCAATATTACTTCTTTTTTTCAAGGAAAAAAATTGGAATTTTATTGAGGAACAAAAGTACAATGAGAAAAAGTGAAATAATGGTTGAAACTTCTAGAGTAAAATATAAGACTGCATAAAATATTCCTATATACTACCATATGCATAGGATCTTCTATTATCATCATATTTGAATATTTTCATCAAAAATGCATTGTAGGCTTGTCATAGTTGTTCATATACAGAGAATACATATTAATATAGCTAAGAGATAGACAAAAATGAAGGCTTTTTTTGTTATCTCAAACAAGGGACTAGACTGGTAATGTGTTGTTTTCCTTCCCTTATTTCTATTACTTTCTACGTGCCATTTACTAGCTCCAAACCTACATTGATAGGTTTTATGTTGAAGTGTTTATGTGCCTAGACAAATATGGTAAAAAGATATGTTAGTGAAGGTGATGGCCCTCAGTATTGCAATGATAATGCTACAAATCCTAAGGCTCTCAGTTTTAGTTTTCAACCCAATGTTCATACAAACTTAAGAGGGGTTGGCACTATATGTGCAATGAGCACTATCTCTTTATTTTTTGACTTTCATGTAGGTGGAATTTCTAATATGAAATCTAGTTATACAAAAACCATTCTAACTATTTTATGTTATAGGAAAAGCTTGAAATTGCAGGAAATGCAAGAAAACAAGCAGATCTACGCTACTTGCAATAAATGAAGGAAAACCATCTTAAATGTAATGAAATTAAAGCATATATATTATGCTGTCCAAATAAATCAAACACATTATTGAAGTAAAAGCTCGCCAATAGTAAACCCTAATTCTGCAAAAAAGAAGCAATTTCTACAATGATCTAGGTCAAGGCATATACTTGGTCTCTCTACTTCTAAATTCCATTCTTAGGGTTCTAGTGATGTTTTAACACATCAAAGAAGGTGAATCATGACTTGGATGCAAATCTAGGCAAGTTTCGGAAGAAAATTGCAAACTGCTACAAGAGTCTTTGTTTTGCTATAGGAGACATTCTAGTGATTTGAAAAATGTGTTAAATGCAAGGTTGAAAAGAAGAAAAAGTTAAGGAAGAGTTAAGAAATGATAAGGCACACATGTTCAAGTCATCACATTAGTGCTGGTAGGGTTTCTTCAATAAGATACATGGTTGTAGGGTTTCTTATAGCTGCAAAATAGGGGACTGGGTAGACACAATGAAACATTAAATGATGGAAAACAAATAAATATTAGAAACCAAAGTGAATTAAAATTATTAAACAAGAATGATACTTTACCTATGTAACCACTATCCATACTATCATCTAATGCTGAAATGCTTTGTAAAGAAAAATTATTCATAAATCATCTAATTACACATGCATAAAAGAAAAATTCATAAATAAAATCAACAAATGAATAAATAGTAATGATATAGAAGGGTCGTGAGCACCTGGAATGGGCCCTAACCCAAGGATACTTAGAAACTTGAAGGAGAAGTAGACTAAAAACTAAAACCAAAGATGAATTTCATTAATTGAAGAATTGCTTGTACATGGTAAAAAGTTGTAGAACTTGAAAACTAGACTTCCTAATGCTCTACATTGTTATTATCTTACTTCTACTAACAAAATAATGGGCTACTCAAGCCCTCTATTTATACAAAATGAATTAAGGGAAACATCCTTGAAAGGAGGATTGTGTTACCTCTAAAATCCCTAGAAAACTAGATCAGGTTCCCTGGGTGATCGCGTAGCAATAGGAAGGAGTATTTATTGTCATAAGCGAGACGAGTTTGAACCTTTTGTAGTAGGGTTGGGTCCTAGGAGTCTATGTTGATGTATATCCTCGTAATATGTGAAAAATCCTCTTAATATCTTGCACAATAATCATATTAGGCACATAAATCATGAAAAATCTCTTTAACCCCCCTAAGAACTCATTTAAGCTAAGAAAGTGTGATTAAGTGCAAAAATGAAAGTCTAATATATCCTTTATGTGCCTTGGAGAGGTTATATGGGCCTTAAATTTTATCTAATTAGGAGGCCCATCATACCCCTCTATTGAAATTTATTCTCACCCTTTGAGAAACCTATTCCTCCTCCTTCCTCTGCTTTTCCTCATTCATTTCTTTGATAACCTGTTTAACATTCCATGTTGAGCTAGGGGTAGGTTGTGTGTGTTGAATGGAAACCTATGTTATCTTCAATGTATCTCCACTCCCTTTACTCTTATGCTCATGAAGTCATAACAATGGGGGTGGAATGAATCTAATTCCAATACATTGGAACCCAAGCCTCTGAATGGTCCTCTTGTACAAAGGAGTCTTAGCAAGTTTAGCTTGTAATATGCCAGGTGAATGATATTCTTCAATTATCATGTTGTGAGGCATTGCTTACCATCTCCTTTAGAAATCATGTGAGATTTCTCCCAACAAACTAAAAGTATCTTTAAAGTGGAGGATTGCCTCCACTTTCCTCTATTTGTAAATTTCCACCACTTTAGGATCCTTCACTAAGAGTGCATGAGTGGAAGTGAGGATAGATGTATATGGTTTTTCAGGTATAATCCACGATGGTTTATTTCATCTCACCATCCATGGTCCCTTTCACCTCTTCTGCTCTAACCTCCTCATTTCTTAGCCAAGATGATAGGGCCAATAATTGTGCATCTCCCAGACATGGGTTTGTATCCCATATGGTCAGGTCTAGATGCACAAGTTTGTGAATACGAAATTCAACAACATTATTCATGTATTCTATGCTACATTGTAGGTAGAAGTAACTGAAGTCCCCTACTTCTTGTAGAGGAATAACCCCTTTTTTTTCAAGCATGTTTATATGAAACTCACACCATTTCTCTTTCAAGAATAAGTAGTAGGTATTTGAAGGCTTCTTGCAATTGACTTCCTCTAAAGAGAAGTGTGCCATGGTTCTCAAAGATGTTTCCAAGGATGCAACATGAATGTCCCTCTCCTGTAGTAATCTTTGTTTTTGCTACAATTGGTTTTTCAATTGTTTATTTTCTTTCTTTAGGTTCTCCCTTCTATTGGATTCATCAAACCTTAGGAATGCCATTTATTCTCTCATTCTCTTCATCTCATATTCAATTTTGGTGATATCAGTGACACCTTTATATTGAGTTTCATTTATTCTCTCTTTCGCTTCATCTCATCTTCCATTTTAGCAATATTAATGACGCCTTTTGACGTAGGATAACCCGCGTATACCCACAGTATGCATGTAAAATGCACATATTGGTTTTGCCCCAGGAATTTTAACTCTCTGCCAAGTCAAATCTTCACTCGTTAATGCATAATGGTTTAAGGCCCCTTACATAAATCTTATGCGGAATGATTTCATACATTAACACAGTCTAACTCTTTATTCAAATCCTTAATCGGGACTCTACACTCTACCTCATTAAGTCTTGACTAATTCTTTTTGTCGGCGCTCTTTATACATCTTTGTAAACCTTTCACAAGTCTTTATGCTTGCACATTAAACCTTCTTAATCTTATTGCCACACATATAACTAAACCCCCACACTTAGCTTTGGTCATACACGGTCTTACCCCATAAACCCTTTTATCTATTTTATTTCTATTATAAATCTCATACAATAGAAATATTCACAACATATGTAAATCATACATTTTATCGCATTTCCTCAGCCTTTTCACATTTCTCGATGCATGCCTTATCGCTATCACAATCCTCCTTTCGCATCTCACTAACGCACGACTCTTTATCACATTCGATATGCGATAACCCTCTGGACTTCAATATAATATAAATCACATTCATTACTTTCTCAGGTCCACTCTTCTATCGCACATCGTAAATCCTTTCGGCCTGTTTAACATCGCATACCACATTATTTAGTGGCTCACTCCACATCACATGTCGCATTGGTTAAGGCCCAATACATTACCATGGAATATTTGCGATGCGATCAAACCTCCGATCACATCAGACATCACAATGGCATATCACATTACTTATGGCCCAAGGTTAATTACTCCCATTGGACTATTGTGATGCGAGATTCCACACGATCCTCCACCGTTGATCCAATCACTTGATCCAATGATCAGCGATGATCCCGCATATCGTAATCGAAATTCCCTTAAGGTCGATTCATTCACTTACTTAATAAGTTGCGATGTGATATCCATAACTCCATTCCATGCGATTTGATCTCATCCGTTGATCTTCCCGATCCAACGACCCCTGTACATAGATACTTCATTCATTCATTCTTCTTTCCAATTGGGTTCTACACCATTTCTCCATCATTTCTCTATGGTTTTGGTTATTTCAATGATTCTTTGTCCTTCCATTGTTCCGCTGCGTGACTCCCTCCTGAGCTTAACTTCTCATGTTATTTAACACAGTCCCTCCAGAACATTACTTTGGTTCTTCGGATGGTTTCAAAGATCCATTATGATTCGTTGTCTCGTTCTTCTTCACTGTGTATTCTATCAAACTCTGCCTGCATACATATATTATATAGAATCTCTAATACACACAGAATTTATCATTCCATATTCAAATCACACACTTATACAATTTTGAATTAATCTTTGTATATATAAATACACATTTACACAATTTATCTCTCAGGCCTGATCTTCTAATGTCAGTGGCCTTTGTTTTACAATATGCCCATAGGCTCACAGTCACACTCTAACCAGCTAACCTATCCAACCTATCTCCCCTGATTTTTCCTTTTAGGCTTACATTTATACAAAGGGATTCTAAAACCAATTCCTGTTTTAGATCCATAAACTCCTCAACAAAATCCTAGAATCTCTTCCTTATCTCTAAGGATCCTCTTCAATCCCCAAAATCATGAACTAACTCCTAATCTGAGTTTTACAATTAATTCTCAAATCCCTCAATCTCTCAACTATCCTAAATCTCTCATATTCTCCTACATTCAAGAATATTTACAGATATGTCTCGTAATATTCAATTAAATCCTATTCTCATTAAAATCACTCAAAAGCCTAAATAATTACATTAATTCACATTTAGGAAACTAGCTTCCTTGGAAACACAAGAACCGCTATGTCTTACTAAAATACATTGATATTGTTGAGCTAATTGTTCCGGAATCACCTTTATATTGAGCGATCCTCTTCTATTGGTGAGTCTCAATTTTTTCCTACTCTACTGCAAGGAATAATTGTGGTGTTAGGTGAATAGAAAGTATTTTCCCTATCTCAATGCAAGAATAAATGGAGGTGGATCTCCTTGGAGATAGTTTCTATGTTGTCCTTCCAATATCCTGTAATTAGGTAGGTTTTTCTTGTAAAAAGGTAGCTTGTTCTTGTAGCTGAGAATCTTTCCCCTCTGGTTGTATTTGTTTCCTAATTTCATCACAAGTTTTTTGCATTTATGTTGTTTATACCTTTAGTTCCTTTAATTTATTCTCCTTTACATCATGAATATCTTCACATTTTGGGCTAGAGGTTTCTTCAATAGTGATAGAAGTGGGAGAAGGCGGTATTAGATTTCTGATATATTGTACTTGGGTGCTTTTTGTCCTCCTAATGTAAGCAACATATTGGGAAATCCTACTTGTATTTGAATTTGTGGGAGTCCTAAGTGTTACCAGTGTAGGTGTAATTCCCTTTTATTTTTCTTCGAAGACTTCTTATCCTTCTCTTTGCGTTATAAGGATTGTCATTATCTCTTATTTCCTCTTTTTAGTTGGCCTATTTTATGGTTTTTCAACCTCTCCGTGAGGTTTTGTCAATTCTTAGTGAGGTTCTAAAAACTTTGACTTAGGTTCTCCCAACTCAACATGGGGTTCTTCTAATTCAACTTAAGGTCTTTCCAACTCTGTCTAGGGCTCTATCAATTCAGCCTGAGTATCTAAGAATGTCTTCTTGTCCATATGAACAAAGTATACCTAGGGAATGGGGCATTGAATATGTTATAATGCATCCATGACTATTGATCGAATCAAGTCGTGATGGTTCAGGTAATTTTGTTTACCCTCCTTCCCCTTAGTGCTCATATACTTTAGAGATTGGAGGAGGAAGTGTGGGATACTTAGCCTCTCATTAATAGTCAGGTCAACTTAGAATATTAATCGGTAAAGGATCCTAAATTTTTAATCATATACTATGTTTAACCTTCCCTCAGAGTAAGTATACTTGAGGATATGATAGGTTATTTCATTGCAGGGGTTGTTGGAAATACTAAGAGGGGGGATGAATCAATATATCTTTCAATTGTTATATTATGCCAGTGAAATTTTTTATCACAAGTTAAACCAAAGCATGAGAATTAAAACAAACATAATTTTATTAATTAATATGGCGAGGACTCCAATCCTCTTTTACAAAAAAATTAGGCTTGAACATGCACAACAAAATTTTCAGTTTCTTCAAGGATCCAACCTTGAATGAGGACTCCAATCCTCAAATATAAATCTAGGCTCCAAATTGGTCTCTCACAAAGCTCCAATCCTGAATGAGGATTCCAATCCTATTAAATAAATCCAGGCTCCAAAGTCTCTTCAATGATGGCTCAAAAACATGCTTCAAATGTTGCTCCATAAAGTCTTTAGGATATATTCAAAATTCTCTGCATAGTCTTCTCCAAAGTGGTTACAGGTCTATCCAAAAATATGATCCAAAAGCTACTTCAAAAGTATTTATAAATTCTCAATATGAATACTCCAAAGTTTTCTACAAAGGGCATAAGGATTACTCCAACAAGATGGTATAAATTTTTCTTCGAAATGGTTCTCCAAGGTTATTCCAAAATATGATCAATAGTTTGCTCCAAGGATCTCCTCAAATACTACTTTAATGATCCATCAAGTTTGTTCCAAAAAAATCCAATTTTCCCTCAAAGGTGATGCCATGATAGAATCAAAGTTGCTTCTTAAAGTTATGTTTAGGAGGATCAAGTGATATCTCCAAATCTTGTCCAAAATTTCTTCAAGTCTATAGAAATTAGTGTGTAGATTCAATATTTCTCATCAAATTTACTAAATCATAAGACTCAAATCTACTATACTCATCTGCAAAAATTAATTCACCATTTAGAACATAAATCATAGACATACAAAAGGAAACATCACACATGCAAACATATTTATCTAGGGGAAAGAAACTGGTCAAAACCCCTTCCTATATGTATTGCATTAATCAAAGAATATGGATGAATAAAATATGCTTACTCAAGCCTAAGCACAACCTACAGTTGTATGATCTATCTCTATGCCTAACTAACTGAACTTAGCCAACACTTAGCCAATTTCAAGCCTTCCTAAGCTCATAATTCCTTGCGATGTTCCCTTTAGAATTAGGCCCCTATTAATTAGGAAAATCCCTCATCTGGATTGTACAATTTGTTTAGGTAAATTTTCTGATTGCACACACCACCTCTACAACTTGGAATAACTTACAACTGATACTACATTTCCCTTGAACTCCAATCTCAAGTAGGTAACTCAAATTCTCTGCATGCATTACTTAATTTAGGCATATTGATTAGCTATCTAGATGATCACTCAGTGTGGTTGAAGTTCCACTTCCACAACTTGACCTTCGACTAGTTCCTCCGATAGTTAGAACTAGTTTAACTAACCATAACTCAATTAAACTGAATTAAATTGCTACAATTGAAATTAACTCAACCTAGGCTCCTAAAATTTAGGAACCCATTGCACACAACTAAACTTCATTCCCCTAACTCAAATTAACTGAGTTAGACTCCTATTTTTTAGGAATCAACTCAAGCAATCTAAATTTCAACTCATTAACTTGAATTGAGTGTTATTAACTGAGTGATAAGTGCTATGTCACCTTAGTTAACTCCTCCAAGTTGTCTGTAGATGTTGTAATTCGAATTTTCTCAATTTTAATTAAGGAAAAATCAAAATTGAGACTTTCTTGTTGCATTTTCAAGACTCCCTCTCAACAATAAAGGGATTATCAACCACCCTTATCTTGCACCTGTAGAATATGTTGCATGAAACACCTCCCACTATAGTTGTTGATATTGTAACATCTACACTTGAGAAGCATCCAAAAAAAATAAACTGAATCAACATTGTCTACAACTATCTACAAGGAAAATTATGTTGTTGTTGACTCTGCAACTGAACCTCTTGCTCTGTTTTCAACACTCCTTAGTACCTGACTGACATTGATCCTCCTTCTACTGAATATTGTGTGACCCCATAGTAAGGTAATAATCCATGAGAAAAATGCATCAATAGACCCTACCCAAATTTTTGCAACTCTTGGACTAAGGATTTACATCGCTCCACCTCACTCCTCGAGGTATAGTTGCATGTCCTCTCTCTACCCACTTGGCTCGAAACTTCCCCCTATTGGAAGTCTCCACTCTACCTCTTGTCTACTTCTCCATTTGTGGTTGCTCCACAATTTCCTTGCCTCGGGTCAGATATTTGCTACAATTCAAGGTACACAATTCGAGTTACAAGTCTTGCCTCATTCTAAATGTTATAGACAAGGTATGATAGTTTGAGATATAATCTGCATACAAGTTGCTACAGTCCAAGAAAAAATTCGAATACAAGTTGCTATAGTCTAAGATACAGTCCAAAATTCCATTATCACGGGACTGAAGCTCCAAAGAAGGGAGGCCAAAAATCATAGGTCTCAAATTGCTCATGTCCTCATCCATCTAAATCAACTATATTTCATTGCAGGTTGAGTCTTGTTATACTCTCAATCAACTCAAAAAATTCACAATCTGAGGTTTTTTGTTCCAAGTCTCTATGGGATGACTTTAAGTTTGAGATTAGGTCGTGGTTAGAAATCAATTCAAGTTATTTCTTCTTTAATTTCCCACGAGGTTCATGAGATATGAACCTATAAACTCCTTTTATAGACCTGAGCTTGTATTTATTCTTGCTTGGATGACTTGAAGGTTGAATGGAGGATACCAGTTGATTATTTATACTTGTTCAACCACACTAAACCGACACATATGTTGGTAGGATGGGGTATGACTTATATTTATGTAGTTCGACTTGACAAATATCTAAAATAGGTAATTTCCAACTTGTAAATTCAATTTCTCTTCAATGAGGAGGGGTTATGAGGCATGTAATTACTCGTTGGAAAGGGCTTAAACTCATCTTTAATCCTTTGGGATTTTTATCTCCATCAATACATTGTTTTACATCAACAAAAAATTCTTCAATAGGGGTATGGTAGGATTTCCCTTCTGATTCCATTTTTGTCTTCATCTAGGTGCTCATTAGGGAGGAAGTATTCTCTCTTAGCACTAATGGCTTCATGTCTCTCCTCTTTACTTCATTCCATCCCTCTTAGAAAGGTGGTAATCCAACTAAGGGATTTTTCATCAATATAAATTTCCATCCCTTTGATAGTAGTGAGTATCTCTTGATCTTTAGGGTGTTGTAAATTCATGGCAAACTCTAAAGCAACTTCATCATCATATCCTGTAGGTTTCTCTAAAAACCCTAGCCAGTGATATTTTTATGGGATGGCCATGACCTTAGGATTCTGATGAATCTAAGTGGTATCAATTGGTTCTCTCTTGTTGAATCCTCCCCCCATTGTATGACACAACTTGCACAAGTTTGGAAAACAAAATTGCAAGGAAATATTGTTTATGTGTTGATACAGGAATTCGTGTTTTCCTGTGGCAGCAGGGAATTCTGTAGCTAAGGAAAATGCACATCTTCCAACTAGTTCTTTTAAAAATAAAGTATCATTCCATCCTTTAAATCATTCTACATATTTGAATATAAAAGACTTACTGATTTCTCCTCTGTTAATTCAGACCCTTGACACAGAAAACCTGATGACTGATAAATTCAAGTAATTAAGAAAAAATCTCAGTGTCAAATGTGAGTAAGGTAATGGAAAGATGTTAGGCTTATGATTTCTTAAAGAAACTTCCCATTCTGAACTTGATTGGGGTATCTGTGAGAATTTTCAATTATGTTTCATGTCCTATAGTAGAACTATCTGTATCATGTAGCCTATTTCAGACAGGTTCATGTAGCTCAAATATTTTTGACTTGATATCCTATAACCATCTCCTATAGTGGTGGAAAACTTTGTCAAGCCTTTTTAATACTTCAGTGCATGCACAATGTGGAATGACAATAGATGATGAGATGAATTTGATCCCAAGGTTAAGTGGAGATAATGCTAGGTAGTGGAAGAGAGAAAAATCAACATGCAGTAGGTGAGTTGGCCCCCACCTACCTTTGTCAATGTTAATGTTCTCATACTGCCACTTAACTCATCATCAGTAGTTGAAAATGGCCTACTTTTTAAATGATGTCCTAATTTTTTCGTATTCACATCCTCATATGTTGGAACAAATTTTATACCAAGTGGAGTTTTATGCCAAATTTGTTTGAGACTTCAGCTACTATATCTGACTATAAAACCATTCGATTTTTGCACTCATAACATTTTATAAAGCTTCAAATTAATTTCAAGGGTAAGTGTAAGATATCCTCATACCTAATGTTTTACCTTTTCATGATATTGTAGGTTTCTCTAATGTATTCGAGAGTATTCTCATGATGTTGTTGTTGAAAAAATAATTCTATAGTAGTTTATAGGAAATCCTAAGCTACTCAAGCCCATTTTTAAATCTCTAATGGGTGTCTATGCTACTAGTGTTTCTCTAAGGATGTAGGCTTTGTTTCATGCTATGATATTTCTTAGGAATGCAGGAGAGTTGGACCTGTAGGATTTCTGGAGACTACTACATGAGTGTGCAATCTCTTGTATATGTCATAGAGATCCCTCATGCTCATAAAAATACTCTTATGAAACATCAAAGGGTATTGATAATTCAAGGAGGTGTTGATGACGGTGATGGAGACGCTTATGATTGTGGTTGTGATGGAAAAAAAAAAGGAATTTGAGCTATTGTAGGATTTGAAATGGTGAATAGTGGAGGAATAAATGCGATGTAATGAATATTGATTGAATATCTAGGTATTAAGATGCCTCAGGTTCTTTTCCCTAGCTTAGATGCAAAGAAATTCCTCAGTTTGTAGCTTTTTATCAAATCTGGGTTATCATTTAGTAGTTCGGGGGAGTTGAAAAGAAATGCATGGAAAGGATTTGGATATGTGGATCTGATGCTATGGATGATGGATGATGATGGAAAATGATGTAGGGGTACTTTCTAGACCCTATGAGAATGCATGAGTTGATGCCTTGGGCTGAATGTGCAGGCTAGTTTGTTCGACCCACCTTGCTGGTCTTTTCTTCTATGATATTTGCACAAAAATATTCAAAATAAGATAAAACATTTTTCATCATTTTTCATTATTTTCTTCATTATTTTTTTTTTTTTTTTTTTATGTTTTCTTTGTTCTTCTTTTTTCGAGGCCGGCTAGTCACCTCATAGGGTTTTTCAGCTAGTAGGTCTAACCCAAGTGCCTTAGAGAAGGTTTTCACCTGGGGTTCTTTATTATTTTTTCTTTTTCTCAAACTCATAGGCTACCTCATAGAGGATTTCAGCTAATGATTCTACTTCAAGTGCCTCAAAGGAGGGTTTTCTTTTTAACTAGTCAAAGGTTGAATGGATTGGGAGCTTTGATTTTCTCTATCAAATTCATCTCCTTACTCATTCAATCAAGAAATTCATTGTTGGAGAGTGGCTTCTTCTATAATTTCAACTGATAACTATTTATCAAAAGTGGAATATTCTCTTCATCTATAGTTTTTATCCTGGATAAGTCGTTATCGTATCATTTTTCAACCAGATAAGTCCCTAGACATATTTTCATGAGCTTCCATTTAAAATCCTTAAACCTTGAGTCACATAAGAGGGCCTCATCACCCTCCTCAAAGGCTCTAGTTTTAATATGTTTATCATGCCATACTTTTCTTTGTAGTTGCACCAATTTGGTATGTAAGAATGCATGCATCCTATATTCATCAAGTGCACTCAATTGTTGCAACTTTTCATCTTGCGCTTTGGTGAGATCCATGTTTAGCATGGTTGTCATCCTGAATGTGTTGTACTCAAACTCAAAAGATAATAAGGCCCTATTTCCATATACTAGCTCAAAGGGGTGAACCTAGTGGTGGTTTTCCAAGTGTTGTTGTAAGCCTAGGTGGCCTCAACAAGTATTTCTACCCAATCCTTTCTGTTGTTGTTGATCACTTCGGTCAACATATCCTCGAAAGCTCGGTTAGTGGCTTCCACTTTCCCATTTTCTTGTGGGTAATGTGAAATTTTCATCTATTGAAGTAACTGGAAATTATTCTCTTAACTGTAAATATAATTATGCAATTTATTTTCTACGTCAAACAATGAATAAAATCACAACTGCAATTTTAACCATAAAAATATCGTGGAAAACAAAATACTGGAAACTGAGAAATTCTAGCACACACACAAGAATTTTTACACCATTATTTTTGGATAATTGTCCACGGAAAAACCCAACTTGGCAAAATCAGTGTAGAAAATGAGGGTTTTATTATTATTCTTCAACTTGAGATCTGAGTACAATAATTTGGATGTCAAACTAGCAATCCAATCTGAGAGGATCATTGGAAAAATTATTCTGATTATTTTTCCTCACCCCACAGCTGATTTCATCTCTCGAGACTGACCCCTCAGCAATTCATATTCCCTTCTGCGTCAACCTTTGTGCATGCCTTACTATTGCTACCACTAGAAACTTTTGAAATCTACAGCTTTTCTTCTATCTAGCTTTGGAACTGATTCATTGTTCCTCATGATGAAAATATCAACCACCATATACTGAATCCACTACTCCTCCAGATAGATCAAACTTCTTTATTTCTGCGGCCTATGCAATCCTTGCACAGCCCCTCTAGAGAAACTTACACTCCCTCAATCTGACTCTTCCAACATTGAGAACATTCACTAGAAAAACTCTTTACTCCTCTGCCACTTGCTACACAATCTATGGCTTGAATATTCTTGCTGGATTACTCTGCTACTGGAAAATCGATCAGCCTAGATCATTGAGTGCTTGCTCTGGTTCATTCTCCAAGTGCCCATCAACTTTATCTTATAATCAATTGTCGAAGTGCAAATGACCAAGATTAAAAATTAATCAATGGCTATGATCATCTTGGAAATGATCTTTGTGTGTTATAGATGATTAGAACCTTGACTTAATTAATTCTGATTAATTAACCATATTCCCTAAGTTTAGACATACGAAATATTTAAAAACCAGTTAATAATCTAATCAAGCCATCTCTAGGTGGAATTTCCAGAAACAATTTCTAGGTTTTGGAAATCTCATGTATTCTAGTCTCTCGGCCAAATTTCATGGCTAGAATGCATCTGATGCTACAAAAAATAACCCTCCTTCTTAGAGATGATTGTATTCTCTCTCTAATGTTGCACATCTTGCCACAATACCTTGTCTCTGTATCACTTTTGTCACGTTGTTGATGTTTGGTTGTTGTTGCCCACCAACTAATGTGCAACTTTGATGTTGCATCTTTGTTGCTGCTAACACTGACATACTACTGCCAACTCTGCATCTCCACTGCAACTACCTCTCATCTGTTGTTGTTGCGGCTGCAACTACTCCAACTAGGAAGCATCCAAAGTTAATTTGTCCCTGCCACTAAACTGGGTTCTCCAACATACCCATATGTTCTCTGAAATAGATGAACTTAGCTCTCCCTAGAGCTTTTGTGAGTATATCAGCAACCTATACTTATGTGGGAACATATTCTAGTTGGACCGCACCACGATGTACACAACCTATGATTAAATGACATCGAATATCTATATGTTTCAACCTGTCATGAAACAATAGATTCTCAGATAGCTTGATGCAACTCTGATTATCACAGTAGATACTAATCGCCTCCATCCTCTGCTTGAACAAGCTTACTAGTAGCTTCTAAATCCATATAGCTTCGCATGTAGTTGTGCTTTCCGCCATGTATTTTTCTTTTGCAGAGCTCAATGCTACTAACTTTTTCTTCCTTCTACACCACGAAACCATCCCTGATCCAATGTTGAAGAAATACCCAAAGGTACTTTTCCTATCTACTAAACCGCCAACCCAATCTGCATCTGCGAACCCACATAGTTTGATGAAATCCCCTCGTGTATATCTCAACCCATACTTGAATGTCACACACATACCTAAGAATATGTCTCTCTCTTGTCAAATGTACCCTCTTTGGCTCTACCATAAACTAACTAAGGGTATTGACTGTGAAGCAAATATATGTCCAAGTTTTGACGAGATACATGAGAGACCCAATGAGCTTTCTATATAAGGTGGGATCGACATCCTTGTCATCTAATGCATCTATCTTCTTCCAGTGGGTGATCATGGGTGTAGACATGGATTTACAATTCTGCATTATGAACTTTTCAGAATGTATGTAGTGTATCTTCCTTTCCCCAGGAATATCTCCCTATCCTTCTGTCACACTTCCAATCCTAGGAGAGAGTGCATCAACCTCAAATCCTTCATACTAAACTCTATTGTCGGGTTCCTATTGCAGTCCTCTATGAGCCTTGATGGTCCTATTAAGAATATTTCATCCACATACAATACTAGGATGAGTGGCTTACCCTCTAACATTAAATTATAGTAAAGGTTGGGATCTGCATCACACTTGATGAATCTCGTCTAATGAAAGTAGTTTTTAATACAACTATACCACACCCTGGGAGCCTTCTTGAATCTATATAGATGTTTCTTTAGTCTACACACATGAGTGTGCCTCTCATGAGTTTCGAAGCCCTCTGCTAGTTCAATGTACACCTCTTCCTTTATCACCCCATTCAAGAATGTTGTCTTGACATCCATCTGGTGAATCTGCCATCCCATCTGAGTTGCTAGGGATACAACTAATGGATAGAAGTGTATCTAGAAAATGGGGTGAAGATATCCTAATAATCTATCCCTTATTTTTGTGCATATCCCTTTGCCACGAACCTAGCCTTGTAATTTTCCACACTGCCATCTGCAACATACTTGATCTTAGATATCCATCTAGAACCTACAACTAACATGTATTTAGGTCTTTGCACCACCTCCCAAACATCATTATTCATGATAGATCTATACTCTTCTACCATGGCATCTACCCACACCTGATGTTGTGCAGCCTCCTAAAAGTTGGAAGGTTTTTCAACCTAAGCCACCAATGATTAGTACATGCCAGGTTGTTTGTGTTGTCTCTTGTTCGTCTTAGGACTTTCAATAAACTCCTCTACATATCTTAATGTCTAACGAACCTCTCTACTAGCTCAACCACTAGTGGTGGGAGGTTCAACCAGATCCTCCTCATCCTGCCTTTGTTGCTCCATTTCTTGTGAACTCCCTGAATTTTCTTCCCCTGAGGAAATATTGATACTAGTCATTGTGCTTGATCCCTATGACTATCCTACTTTTGGTCCCACTGGCTACCCCTATGGTTGGACCAAAGGAGCTTATATTGACTGATTCTAATCACCTGTAGGTATATCACAAGATCTCCTAAAATCTCAATCCTTCATGAACTTCACGTATTGTCTCACTACAATATTCCTACTTCTAGGAATGCAGATCCTTTATGTCTTTACAGTTTCACTATACCCAATAAGAAAACCCTTCTCTATAGTTTGATCTAATTTGGTACGCTTTGCATTTGGCACGTGGCAATAAGAAATGCTTGCAAAGATCCTAAAGTGACTAACTTCTAGATTCTTCCCCGTGAAGAACCCTTCTGGCATTTTCTTCCCCGATGCTCTATGAGGAGTCTTGTTATGAATATACATTGTTGTGTCACATGCCTCTGCCCATAAAAACATGGGAACATTTTGGTCATACAACATAACTTTTGCAACCCCAACTATGGTTCTATTTTTCCACTCTGCTACCCCATTATGTTGTGGATTATATGGAGTTGTCCATTCTCTTATAATGCCTTCCTTCATGCAAAAAATTGTGAATTATTTATCAATATATTCTCCACCATTATCTGAGCGAAGCACCTCGATCTTCTCTCCTGTCACATTATCCACAAGAGCCTTAAACTCTCTGTAACGATCAAAAACCTCATCTTTGGTCTTCAAGAAGTAGATCTATGTTTTCATGGAATAGTCATCAATAAAGGTGACGAAGTATTCAACACCACTAAGATCTCCAGTGGACATCAGGTGACAAATATCTAAATGTATAAGTCCTAACATGCCATCTTCTATGTTTTCACTTCTTGGGAATGTGTCCTTAACATACATCCCAAGTATAAATCTTCTGCACAGATCATCGTGTTTCGTGTAAGTTGTGAAACCATTATTACTATTTCCCTAAGCATCTTGAGTGCTCCATGGTGTAGACGTCCCATTCTTCTATGCCATAACACATTCATTTCCTTTCTACAACTACTATCACTACCTATTAGTGCCATTGGAGAGTCGAGTTGTAACATGTATAATCAGTGCCTCGAAATCCAATCTGTCTTACCTTATTCCAACTTGAGTGTTTGAAAAACACGTTCTTCCCTATGAAGTGGATATCGTATCCCTTATCCTGTAACTAGGATACTGAAATTACGTTCATAACCAATCCTAACACATGCAATACATCTATAACATTGGTGCTTTCTCGTGACTCCCTCTGAAAATAGACGATATCTCTCCCTACTGGAGTACACTTTGTTTTGTTTCCCATCGTAATATATAAGTCCATATTCTCCTCATTGTAGCTAGAGAAATATTCTCTAACCTCTATCATATGAGCTCATGCTCCACTGTCTATATACTAGACACCCTATGAAGTTGATCCTAACAAGAAAGAAAAATTTTCCTCCAATATGGAAGATAAATCTGAAGCCTCCTGAATGTCAATTATGTACATGGTCATACTGAAGAATTTATAATGTATTGTTCTTCTTTCCACTCGACATTGATTCTACAACTCCAAACTGCTACAAAACCCTTTGCATCCAACCAGAAATTTGCTCAGCAAAAATATGAGTTGTTGTTTCTCCCTCTGACTACTGGAATCACTATCCTATGAAAATCAATTTTTTCTTCCAATTTTGCAACGAAAAATCAAACTCCTGTCTCAGTAACTCGAACTGCTTGTCCTGGGCTCTATGAAGTCTCTCTGAGAATTTCAATCTGGTGTTGCCTCTAAATAGTGGAATTCCTTTCTTCACTACTGAGCTTCCTAGTTGATCACTTATGCTTTGATGCCATGTGAAAATTTCATCTATTGCAGTAACAAGAAATTATTCTCCTAACTGTGACTTTAATTATGTAATTTGTTTGCTACAAAATACAATGAATAAAATCACAACTGTAATTTTCACCATAAAAATACTGTGGAAAACAAAATACAGGAAATTGAGAAATTCTAGCACACAAAATAATTTTTACACCGTTATTTTTGGACAATTGTTCCCGAAAAACCCAACTTGGGAAAACTAGTGCAACAGATGAGGGTTTTATTATTATTCTTTAGTAGAAAAGCTAAGTACAATAACTTGGATTTCAAACTCACAATCTAATCTGAGAGAATCACTAGTAAAATTATTATGAGTATTTTTCCTCACTACACAACTAATTTCAGCTCCCGAGACTGACCCCTCAGCAATTTGTATTGCCTTTTGCATCAACCTTTGTGCAGTGCTTGCACTAGCCTTGTTGTTGCTTCCTCCGGAAACTTTTGGAATCTGAAACTCTGCTTCTCTATGGCTATGGAACTAATTCACTAGTCTTCCTTATCAAAATATCGACCACCAACTATAAATTGACTGCTCCAACTACATAAAACTCCTTTGGTGGGGTTGCATATGCAGTCATTACACAGTCCCTCTGGGAAAAATCACACTCCCCTAATCTAACTCTTCTTACACTGAGACCATTCACTAGAATATTTCTTTACTCCTCTACCACCTCCTACTCAATATTTGGCTTGAATCTTCCCGTTGAATTACTCAGCTACTGGAAAATCCATCTGCTTATATCACTGAGTGTCTACTTTGGTTCATTCTCCAAGTGCCCATCTACTTCCTCTTACAATCCGTTGTTGGAGCACAAATGACCAAGATTAAAACTTAATCAATGGATAGGATCATCTTGGATTCGATCTGCGTGAGTTTCTATATTATTCACACCTTAACTTAATTAATTCTGATTAATTAACCATATTCCCTAAGTTTTGACTTAGGAAATATTTAAAAACTGGTTAATAATCTAATCAATCCATCTCTAGGTGGAATTTCCATGTATTCTAGCCTCTCCACTTAATTTCATGGCTAGAACACATCCGATGATACAGAAAGTAACAAGTAATAGGAAATGGATTTTCCATGCCAAATGTGGTGTTGCTTCATTATCCCCTTAATTATATTGGAGGTGAATTGGTGATGGGCCTCTAAATTAGACATAAATTAAGGCCCATGCCTCTAAATTAAGCATAAATTAAGTCTCATCTAACCATCCTTCAGCATATTAAACCTATCTTTTTGATTTAGATAATGTATATTTAACTTTAATATATTCATTAGCAAGGTTTATGAATAATTGCATATTTGTGCCTAATATTATTTATTTTTTGTGGAATATTATGAGAATATTTGGCAGATTATGAAGATTTGGAGGAGGAGATAATTTAGGGACTTGCTCCCTACTATAGGAGGATCACTATTAAATAATAAATCAACAAGATATTATGGAATTATGACACAGATTGTGGAACTCCAATAATTGAGAAAATCTAGGAATGTGTTCCTTGCCATTTAATGCAGATTCCTAGTATTGGGAACCAGATCCACTAATCAAGGGATTTTGGTGGGGAAAGAATCTTCCTTTCATGGGGAATGATTCCTAATCATTTTTTATAAGTACCAAGTCGAATTTTCCTCTAGATAGATATTTTCATTAGTGTTCTTGTGGAGAGAACTCATATTTCTGCAGCTTCATTGTATTTTCTTGCAGGGATGTAATTGTATCGATGAAAATAATGAAGAGTGGTGTCATGTTCAGCTTCTAAATCTTGTTATCCTCCATAGGTCTCTGATTTTCCTTGGGCTTTCCATCCCAGGAGCCTCAGAGCCCTTTTGTATCATTTTCTTTTCTTCTTTTCACTTCTTATTCACATGCATCTCTTGTTTCTATTTCTTTCTATTTATGCATTTAGTATTAATGATTTCTTGTTGTAGGATTGGGTTAAATGGTTGATGTAAGTTCTTTTGCAGGATCAAAAGCATCATTTCATCCTTGTAAAATATATTTAGGGTCATAGTAATCATTGAGCTACTTGGATTAGTCTTCTTATTCCCAAATCTAGATTTCTGGAACTCCTTTGTGGCAATTAGCAGTGAATTTCTGTTATTTTTTAGAGCATGATAACGAGCTTCAAACAAGTTGATTCCACTTGTATTAGATCAAAAAAAAATTCTATTTCATAACAAAATTCACCCTATTGAATTTTCACTTGATTAGGTTAGGCATTTGATGGATTTACTAGTTCACTAGTTCTCAAATTTCTAATTTTTAGACTAGTAATTTTTTGCTATTTTTTAGCATGGGTTAATAGAGGTCCTTTTTAGTGATTCCACTTGGAATGGAGACCTAAGACACCCTAGTCAATAAAAACATTTGTTCCATCCAATTTTGATTTTATTTTCTTGGCCATTCAATGAATTATAATCGCATATAGTAAATTTGTAACATCCTGTAGTAAAACAGGGGATCCTATAGGAGAACTAGTACATCCTGTAGGAAATCCGGCAGCGATCTGTTTTGAGCCCGAATTGAGAAAAAATATCATTGAAGCTTGGATTAGGCCTCTAATTTACCTCCATGCCATCAAGACCATTTTAACCCTCTTCCTCCATACTTGTCTCCCATGCCAAAGAACAAGTGAGGATTAACATTTGCATTTATAAAACAAAAAGATTAAAAAAGAGTTATTTTATATTCACACATGCACATAGTAGTTAATACTTCCTAGATAAGAATCCATGCTTAGTTAATTTAAATAATCGCATGTGATAAATAGGTTTAAGTTAGGTTTCTTTTATATTTAGTTCATGATATTTACACAATTAGAATATGTTTCTTTCCTTGTACTTTATTTATTGCAATATGTTAAGGTTTCCATTTCAAGCATTTTGTTTTCTGCAATTAGTTTAGGATTTGGTTTCGGTACATGCACTCCATTACATCATGACAGAAAATGAAGGAAACATTGGATACTTCACATATAGTTTCGATAACTATTGAGTTTGTACGAACCCCGGTTTATAATTAAAGTTAGTAGCCTTGGGAGTTGCAGCATTCTTGTTGGAATATCGAGGCCCACCAATTGGAAACCTTGGTTTGTCACAAATTCTCTTGGGAAAACAAACTTGTAGAACATGTTTGACCTCAAGAATTCATCCATGCCCTTCTCGCTTGTTTGTTTTACTACTTTCACATCATCCCATTTAGTCAAGTAGTCAGTGCACACAATAATGTATCTTTTTTGTCTATATGGAGGATCAATAGGACCAATGGATTCCATGCCCCACTTATTAAATGGTTCAAAAGACACTTGAGGATGTAGTGGAATTTCATCCTTCTGAGTGGGTTTCCCCATCCTTTAACACTCATCACACTTTGCAGTGTATCTTTGGGCATGTTTGTGAAGGGTTGGCCAATAGTATCTTGCTTGTAAGATCCTGTAGGCTTTCCTCTTCGAATCAAAATGGTCCCCATAGGTTCCATCGTGGAAAACTAAGAGGAAGTCATAAACTTCATCCTCCCTCACATATCTTCTCTGGATCTGATATAGTCCTAACTTGAAGAGGTTTTCCCCAATCCAAACGTAGGAAGTGTATTTTCTGACAATCTTACTTTTCTCCCTTGAAAATAAGTGAGGAGGAAATTGGAAAATATATAGTAAGTTGGAAATTTCACAAGCCATGGAGATAGAAGTGATATGGAAAAAAGATTCTCATCATGGAGTTGATCATCTGCCACTTCTTCGTCATATGTATATAAGGTTAGTCTTGAAATAAAATCTGCAACAACATTCTCTTTTCCAGGTTTGTCAACAATAGTCAAATAAATTTTTTATAGCAATATTAACCACCTAATTTTGAAAGCATTCTCATGTGGTTTATTCATTAAGTATTTGATCATTGTATGGTTAGCATGTACAAAGATATGAGAGCCAATAATGTAATTCCTAAATTTTTTTAAAGAATGTACGATAACAAGGAGTTTTGTTTAGTGACTGTATAGTTAGGTTCAGCCTTGGATATATTTTTTCTAATAAATAAATGTCATAGTGAATTTTACCTTTGAGTTTTCCTAGTGCTACCCCATTTCTTTATATGATGCATATGTATGGATATGGAAGGAAAAATTACAATTTGGACGTCTGAGGATAGGTGTAGACATCAGTTTTTATTTTTTTTCCTCCAATGCCTCTTGGCATAAATTTGTCTAGCAAAAATTTGTATCTTTTGTTAGTAATGAAAATAAGGGAGAAGGATAGTGGGTAGGAAGGCGGGAAGAGAGGGGAAGAGCGGAAAACCAGGGCTGAGGATTTATGTGTGGGATTTTCTCCATGGAAAGGTGCAGAGGATGGAGCTCCACTCCCTCCTACAGTGAGGTAGTGGTTAACAAGAGCAAGACACCTCCAGATTCAGGCAGAGGTAACACGATGGAAGGAGGAAAAAACAGGGAAGAGGAAATAGAAAGTAACAAGGAGAAGGAGAAGGATGGCACAAAGGAAAAAGAGGAAAATGACAAAAAACGGGGAACAAAAGACAGAAACAACAGGGACCGTGCAAGCCTAATGCTGAAGTCACTCCTAGAGTAATCTTCAATAACCCTGGGCTGCAGGCCCACAGGGAGCACATGCAGACTTATGCAATCATATGCAAATTCATGGGACATTGGCCCACTAAAAATGCTTTACAAACATGGATCAGATACCACTGGAAGCCTAAAGGAAGCATTACTCTTCATCTAGGATCCAAGGGTTTTTTCACTGTGGTGTTTAAGAACATTGAGGACAAAGACAGAGTGTTTGAAGGTGGGCCCTACTTCTATGCAGTAGCAAGGCTCTACATGCGGTCGTGGATGATGAACTTCGTGCCGGAGCAGGAAACCTTTACCTCAGTCCGATTTGGGTAAGACTCTATTTGATACCTCTGGATTATTGGAAAATAGAATCACTAACAGCCATAGGAAATAAATTAGGGAGGTATGTCAAAACTTCTGAAGCCACAAGAAGGGGAAATATATCTCCTTTGCCAGGATTTGTGTAGAGGTGGACCTATCTGGAGCACTTCCGGACGAGGTCATATTGGAGGTTTATGATGAGGAATGGGTGCAGATGATTGACTACAAGCATATTCCATTTAGATTTTTAAAATGTCATGAACACGGACACCTTCTTAGAGATTGTCCTCTCAGTAAGGCAGAGAACAAAAGAAAACCTAACACAATGAAAGAAACAGATGGCTTTTACAAAGTAGCTCACAAAGGTAAAAACGGAAAAAAAAGGGCCAAAACATCACCAAAGTGGAGATCAAAAAGTGAGGCCAAATCAGTTCCATGTTCTTGAAGAGGAGGAAGATGCAGCAGTTGAAAATCAAGTTATGAAGGATGGAGATGATAAGCAGGAAAAGGAAGAAGAACAAGATCAGGAACAGGTAAAGGAAAAATAGAAAGGGATCATGATGAGTGAATCAGAGATGGATATGGCTCAGGAAATGACCCAGAGTGAGATGGAAATGGAAGACAATGAGTTACAAGAGATTCTTGACAGAGAAAACCTAGATCTAGAAGGGTTATTAAGTAAGGGAACAACAGGTGGAGTACAATCTCTACCACAAGAGGAATGCAATCGAATAAAGTAGTTATTCTTATGGAAAACTCAAACAAAGGGCTTGGGAGAAGATAACAACATTGAAAGATAGAGCAAGCAGAGAATGAAAGCGGTAAAATCAACTCCAGAATTGGCTCCAAGAAACCCAAGGAAAAAAAGGGGCAGAAAAAATTAGAACGAGCTATTAATGGAATGTGGAAAGCTCATGATAGAATTAGGTAAGATGAAAGACCTAACCAGTTACTCCTTTACCAATCAGTAATTATGAAGTTTACAACTTGGAACATCAGAGGTCTAGGAAGCAAAAGAAAACAGAGAATGTTGAATAATAGAATGAAACAGGTAGCCCCGGATATTATTTTTGTCCAAGAAATGAAATGCTTTGTTCAAAAGATAATACAAATCCATAATAAGTGGCTCAGCAGATATGAGTTTATAGAAGTCAAAGCAGAAAATACAGCACGGGGTATCCTCATCCTTTGGAATCCCCAAAAAATAGGTATTATTGATGCGGAGGCATCAAGGAATTATTTATCAGTTGTTATACAGCCAGTAGGAGACAGGGACACTTATCTTGTAACAAATGTTTATGGCCCTTAAAGGTTAGATGACAAAATCAAGTTTATTGAGTCCTTAGTGGACCTTCGAAACAGATTTGCAGGGCTACTGTGGGTTATAGGAGGAGATTTCAACATGATTAGATCTCTCTCGAAGAAAAAAGGGGGCACAAGAGAACTAAACAAAGATTCCTCAGCTTTCCAATGTTTTTCAGAAACCATGAAGCTAGTAGATATTGAGACAAATAATAGTCTTTGCACTTGGAACAATAAAAGAGGAGGGGATTCCCAGGTAGCTTCCAAGCCAGACAAATTCATGATCTCTAAAGAGCTCATGCTTCTAGACAAGGAAATAATAGCAGATATTCTTGCTTTTGGAGGCTTGGATCACTGGCCGATTCAAATGGAGATCAAGGGCATTGGCACCCCAAGAAACAAACCGTTTAGGTTTGAAAATATTTGGCTTTCACACCCAAATTTCATCAGCAATATTGGAAAATGGTGGGTTGGAGACCTACAGATTCAGGGATCATCCATGTTCCTACTACATAAGAGATTAAAACACATCAAGCAGAAGCTAAAGGAATGGAACCAGAAGGAATTTGGCAATATTTTCAAGTAAAAAAATTGTGGAAAACAAAATGCTAGAGCTCAACCAAGCTCTGATCAAGAATGGCTTTGATAAAGACAAAAATGATCAAGCAGAGAAATATCACCAAGAATGGGAAATGTTGTGTAAACAAGAAGAATTGTTTGGAAACAAAAATCCAGGGTTCTATGGCTAAAAGAAGGAGAACGAAATACTAAATTTTTCCATAGATCTACCATTGCGAACAGAACTCACAACAGAATCTCTTCAATCAAGGACGAGAATGGCCAAATTCTTAAATCCCATGAGGAGATAAATGTAGTGTTAGTAAAGCATTTTTGGGACATTGCCAAGGAAAACTTTTCAACAAGAGAACCTTTCATTAAGAACTTAATTAAACATATACCTAAACTGGTATCCAGAGAGGATATTGTAATCTCAGCACCTGTGACTGAACAAGATATTAGTGAGGTCCTCAAGGAAATGCAAAATGGCAAGGCATCAGGTTCGGATGGATTTCATGTGGATTTCTTCAAAGCCTGCTAGAATATTGTTAAAAGGGATATTGTCGAGATTGTCGAAGACTCCAGGTGGAACAAGACCATTTTGAAAGCTCTCAATACCTCCTTTATTGCCCTTATTCCAAAATAGGATAATGGCCAAACACCAGAGAGATACAGGCCCATCGCCTTATGCAAGGTTGTCTACAAGATAATTTCCAAGGTTGTGGCTAACAGACTCAAACCCCTACTGCCCACGCTCATCTCCGGGGAACAAACAGGGTATGTAGAAGGAAGACAAATTCTGGACAACATAATTCAAGCTGACGAGGTGGTTCACTCGTTAACTTGCAACAAGAGAGTGGGCATGATCATGCAACTATACATAGCCAAAGAATATGACAAAGTAAATTGGACGTACATCAAAAAAGTGCTCATAGCATTTGGTTTCGATCATAACTGGGTCAGATGGGTCATGGCCCTTGTGACTTCTTCCAACTTTTGAATTTTAGTGAATGGATCTCCTTCTGAACTTTTTCTCCCTTTCAGGGGTCTTAGACAAGGAGATCCGCTTTCTCCTTTTCTCTTCATCCTCATGATGGAAGGGCTGGGGTGGTCCATCAAGCATGCAAGAGTAATGGGAAAAATTCAAGGACTCCAACTTTTGGAGAATGGGCAAGTTCTGACTCATCAACAGTTTGTATATGATACCATGTTATAGGGAATTCCCACAGTTAAAAAAGCACTTGCTTACAAACAAATTTTGAACGACTTCGCGAAGGCTACAGGTATGGAAGTAAACCTTTCCAAATCAAAGTCTTTTTCTTTAACACTCACATTACCATCCAGAGAAATGTCTCTAGATTTTAGGCTTTCAAAGAGAATCCCTTCCCTCTAAGTATTTGGGAGTTCCTCATACAGCTAAACCCGAACACAAGAGTATATGGGATCCTCTAGTAACTAAAATGCAAGACAAAGTTAGAAAATGGACAAATAGATCTTTAAATTTAGCGAGTAGATTGGTTCTTACTAAAGCAGTTCTCCAAGCGATCCCAATATTTATGCTATCATCCCTCGGAGCTCCACTAGGAGTCTTATAGCAATTTCGGAATATTCAATGACATTTTCTTTGGGGCAAAGAGGAAACAAGGAAAAAATGGGCTTTAGTCTCATGGGAAAAGATCTGCAAACCCAAGAACCAAGGAGGCCTGGGTTTGGACAATCCTGAGATTCTCAACAAGGCTCTTGGAGCCAGACTTTGGTGGAGGTGGGTTAAGGATCCTATAGCTCAATGGACAAGCATTTGGAAGGAAAAATATGCCAGTGCCTGGCCGGCTTCTGAAATCATACATATGACTAGAATAGTGAAAGGCTCCCCCATATGGAACAAGGTCTGGGAGAATAGAGAAGTGGTTCAAAAAAATAGTTTCTGGGAAATTAGAGAGGGAGATCTGGCACTTTTCTGGGAGGACAAATGGCAACAAGACCCTAATCTACTGAAGGAATAATTTTTATGCCTCAAGCATCAGACTGAAAATCAAGGTTTAGTAAAGGTGAAAGACTTTTGGGAGAATCCACATAATGTTGGAAAATGGAGAATTTGGAAAAAAATAAAGGGCAGAGAGGATAAGACCCTCAACAGTAAAGCAGAGTCCCTTAAGAGAATGCTGGATCAGAGAATAATTTTAGTAATGGAAGGGCAGGACCAATTGAGATGGGGTAACAACAAAGAGAGAAATTTTAATGTTAAGGAAGTTAAAGGTTTTCTCCTTGATCAAGAACCCCAAGCTCCAAATAAAACTTGGCAGAAGCTTTGGAGACACAAAGGTTGTATGAAAATCAAACTCTTCATGTGGTTAGTTCACCATAGGAAAATTTTAACTTGGGACAATCTTAAAAAAATGGGCATGCTAGGACCCTCTAGATGTCATCTCTGTGAGACCCATGAGGAGACTATCGAGCATCTTCTCAACAGCTGTATCTTCACTGACAAGATATGGGATTTTTTTACCAACATCTTCAAACATTATGATAGAGACAAAGAAAGTATTGCTAACACTCTTAACAATTGGAGGAATAACTTTTCTGATAATGAAGTTCTCAATATAGCCTGGGATCTCTTTCCGAGCTTCATTATTTGGAATGTGTTGAAAGAAAGGAACAAAAGAATATTCAAAGAGGTAAAGACTGACTCACTTAGCTTGGTGAAGCTGATCGTAAAACAACTTAAGGAGATAGTTGGCACAATGGTTAGGAATCTCCCCAAAAATCCTCCCTCAATAGAAGAGTTAAGAATCCTCCAGCTATTAGACATGAAGGGGCTTATTCCTCAAGGTCTAGACAAGAAAGCAAGCATGAGAGATAAGGTGGAGGAATTTTGGCATCCTCCCCCTGAAGGTTTCTTAAAGTACAACATTGATGGAGCTTGCAAAGGCAACCTAAGGGTGGCTGGCTTTGGGGGAGTTCTAAGGGATGATACAAGTAGCATAATCTCCCTCTTCCATGGACACTTAGGAAAAGCCACTAACAACATGGCAGAACTAATGGCCTTGGAACAATGCTTAGAATTTTTGATACAGACCAATTGTCTAAATGTCATAATAGAAGCGGATTCAGAGTTAGTCATAAATGTAACCAAGAGAATCAGTAATGGAACAAGGCTAGAAAAGGCCACAAAACACTGGAGGTTAACTCGGGTTCTACATAGGATTCAAGTACATCTACAGGAACTTTGTACTCTCATATTTATTCATGTGAAGAGAAAGGCCAATAAATTGGCGGACATTCTAGCCAATCAAGGTGTCAGCTGCAAGGACAGCACAATTTTAAGGAGGTGGAGCACAATGGCGAAGAGTGATTTGAAAAAACTCTATCATAACCAGGCGGAGGAGGACAAACAAGAGTATAGAAGCAAAAATATAGAATCCAACTAGTTTTAGATAGCAGTGAAAGGGCTTCACAAGGTTGGACTGAAAGGTACATGATGGGAGGTAAGACAAAGTTGGCGGCATTGTTGACCATGATCAGGAATATTCTCCGCAACTGGAAACAGAGTTTCCCTAACCAAATAAAGCAGCATCTAAACTTCCGGATCACCCAATTTTTTCATTGGCTAATGTCAATACCGCCCAGGGAGCAGTTTCGTAGCAATCACACTACTTTTATGTCAAAAGTGGTTTTAATTTTTTACCAGCGATGCCATAGAGAGCAGGACACGTGATGGAGGGCCCGATCCAAAAACCACTCTCCTTGCTCCCTAAAGGCCGACGACTTTAGGCGCGTGATTTTCAGCTCAGTCGTCCGATGGAGCGAGGGAAATCAACACTCGGGATCGAACAAGCAGTTTGGTGGGACCCCATCGCATGCTAATGTCCAGCATTCTTGGTGGGTGCGATATGTCCCTTGATTGTCGGATCCATTTTTACAAATCAATGGTGGTGATAGGTCGAGCAGGTTGGAGTTGATGCCAGTTAAGCGGCGTGCTTCTCTCCTTTGCGATTTTGTTTGGATCCATTGGATAAAGCCCGACGGTTCTTTACTGCAGATTCTGATGAAAGATTTGTTTTTCGACAGGTTTAGCATGGGCCCCTCTTTGTTGTATGGTTTCTGTGGGGCTCGGTTCTCTCCAGTTCTTGGAAGGCCAGTGGGGCCCTTTTTTCTTTTGCTCTGGTCTGTCCACTACTTAGGTTCATTTTTGGCTTTTTCCTGTTTAGCTTTGATGTGTTGAAAGGTATGTTTTTTGTGCCGAGTCTTCTACCTAGTCTTGTTCTCGGTTCCTTTGGGAGGCTGATCTCCTTCACCACTTTTCAGAGTGGCCTTTTGTAAATTTTGTATATTATTAATGGTAAAGAAGGTCCTACTCTTGCTTCAGAAAAAAAAAGGAAAATAAGGGAGAAGCAATATTACTTAAATATTTGATGAATCTTTGATAATATCCAGCAAGGCCTAAAAGTATTCTCACATATTTCTTTTTTGGAGGAACAATAACCTTTTTTATGATGGATGTTTTGTTAGGGTCCACTTGGATTCCATTTTAAGAGAGAAAGTTCCCTAATACAATTCCCTCATTAATAAAAAATAAGCATTTCTCAAGGCTCAGGGAGAGGTTCATTTCTTTACACCTTTGCAAGACTTTACATAGGTTTGAGAGATCCTCTTTTAAATCATCCCCGTAGGATGTAAAACCATCCATGTAGATTTCTATTGAACCATGTACAAGGTCATAAAATATAGTCAAATATCCCTCTAGAAGGTAGCAAGGGAATTGTACAAAACAAAGGGGAGAACTTTATAAGTGAAAGTTCCCCATGGACATGAGAAGGAAGTTTTATCCTAATATTTAGGGTTGATCATATTTGGTTGTACTCATTAAACCTAACCAAAAAGGAGAAGAATTTTTTCCTTGCAAGGACATCAAAAAATTGATCAATAAAGGGAAAGGAAAAATGATCCTTTCTAGTGGCTTTGTTGAGTTCTCAGTAATAAATGTAGATTCTCCATTTTCCATTAGTCTTAGGGACAATTACAATGGGAGGCACCCATTCACTATCTAAGATAATATAGATGAATCATGCATCCAATAAAGTAGGGTTCATTCACCTTTGTGGCTGGAAAATAAGTTTATGATCCTCATTGATATATATATGGTGATTAAATAGAGAAGGATGCACTCTCTTTATCTCTTTATAATCACATGAAAATGCATCAACATGTTGTCTCAAGACAGTGAGCAGTTGGTCCTCCCTATTAGTTGAGAGAAAGGGGTTTATTTTCAAGGTTTTGGAGGGGAATTATTTCTATGGTTTACACATTATTTTTCTCATAACTAGTAGTTATCAAATATTCCCACTAACTTTTCTGAGAATAGCCAGGTTGTCTTTTATATTCATCTTATAAACCATCAATATTCATGGAAACAAGGCATTTATTTTACAAAAATTTGTCAATTAGGTTATCTTGATCAATTTGTCTTCTTCCAATGGTGGTTTCTAATGTACATATAAGGTAGGATAATAATAGAGAAGAGTCCTCATATTCTTATTCTTCTACCCAAATAGGAATGTCATTCTCAATGAGGGATTGAGCAGGTGTATATAATACAAGTTGTTTTTTATATTTCCCATTGGTGATAGTCATATTCCAACCCTATATTCAATGTAAACATCAACAATGGCTAATCAAGGTATTCCTAAGATGAGAGGGTATCCATTAAACATGGTACTCTGATGAATACAAGGAATTCTATGAGATACTCCTAGGATTTAATAGAGAACATAACATCTTCGATGATACCTTCAGGTGCTTCCATGGATCTATCAACAAGTTGTAGCACTATGGTGGTCTTCCATATAGATTCTTAGAGATTGTGTTCGATCATAGTCTCCTTATTCATGACATTTATTTCATCTCCCAAGTTAATCAGAGTGTTAGGAACTACAATATCATTGATGTGGACATCTACTACAATGCTCCCAGTATCTAAGTGCGTGGGGATGATGACTCTCCCAATTATAAGATTAGCTAGTTGCCCTATGACATTGATAGTGGAGGAATATCTTTCCCTCCTTCCTGGTCTTATAATAAATTCCTCTTTACTAAAATTATTTTAGATAGGAACATCCTTGATGGTTTTAATGAGAGGGATTTGACACAAAAATTCTTCAATTCTCCCAAAAGTTCAGTTTTTTGTTAGGTGTGTGATTTTTTCACGGCTGACCTTTAGAGATAGGGAAGCTTTGTTTGGGTGACTTGAGGTATGGAGACTTCCTCCTATTTCTCTATATTTTCTATTGGAAAATTTGGGTGAGCATCTAGAAGGACCTTCCCAGACCTAAGGCTGATCTCTTGAATCTATACAGTATAAGTTGGATAGGTGGTTTCTCCACTGTAAAATAGTCGAGCTTACTTATTATTGGGATTTGCATTTGATTGGGTAGGCATTTGAGGTTTTTTTAGAGGATTATTATGGGTTAATTGTGGTTGAGGAGGAGGAGGAATCTAGGTAGGTGGTTTGGTTTACTAAGGCCTCCATCCTGAAGATGTATTACTCCATTAAGGAGGTTGATGTGGATATGGTAGAAAAGGAGGAATAACATTTTGGGGAGAATAATTCCACGGAGTGGGAATCGACTAGGTTGAATGGTTAGGAAGAAACCAAGGTTGATAATGTACATTATAATTTGTATTGAAAGGAGAGGGATACTTCATACCATGTTGAAATTTCCTGAGGGCTTGTGGCCTTTTTTTATTTACAAAGCATATTTTCTACATACTCCCTTTTTCTCCTTGGAATATATCTTTCAAACATGAAAAAGATACTAATTTGGTAGGGGAGTGATTTTATTCACATACATAACATATTTCTATGCTAGGTAAAGGATACTCATTCCTAGGATGTCTTTTAGTTGATTTAGGGAAAAATATAGCTAATTCCCTTTTGTCTTCTTATTATTTCCTCTTGATATATATTGTATCCTTCTGCATGGAGAAGGTGTGTAAGATATTATTATTCATGTATTCTAACATACCTCATATCTCATTTTTAGTAATAAAGGAGGATGAAGAGGGACATAGCAAACTTTGGTTTTCTTAACCTATTTTTCTAGTAGCCCTTGAGTGATTTTTCAATACCATTTTGATATCATCATAGATGAGCTAATATATGTCTCCATTGGTTAGTAGGCTGTGTTAGCGCTTGAAATTTCACCTCAGGCTGAGAAAGGTAAACCTCAAGGCTACATCAAACCATTTAGCCTCGTAGCTAGCCCTACGGGGCAGGAGAAGGCTCTCTCTGGTCAATCTCGGCAGATCTTTAATGGGATGAGATGACCAACAAGGTAACACTGATATTAGGCTAGTAAACTAATTAAAAAGTTGATTTGGGGAATTTTGGGTTTTTGGTGGCAAATTGAGGAGAGGGCAATTTTGGGTGCGGGGATTGGACACAGTTTCTGCAGGGGGTTCTTTGGGGCAAGGTAGGAGACAGTATTGATGCCTTTAACTGAAGTGGATGGTCAAGAAAGAAAGATGAAGAGCTAAAGAAAGCAAACAATAACTTTGAATTCTCTTTAGACAGTAGAAAACATTGAAATTAAACAAACTTAAAAGCAGAGCATGGCAAACATGAATTCTTACTTTAACACTTCATTTGTTTAATGTGCAGAAGTAAAGAAAGGAAATGAATCACATAACAAAGCTTACAAGAACATTGAGAAACACACCATCAACACATGAGTCCACAAGAATCCCAAAGAGGACTGCAAAACCCTGGTCTTCCTTAGCCAAAAATTGCAGAGATACAGTGAAAATATACAATGATAGCTTCTCCCTCAAGAGTCCAACCTTCCAACCATGAAAATGATTGAGAAAATACATAATATAGGCAAGCCAACATATTCCCTTGCCTCTAGGGGTCGAGCTCATCCTTCTAGGAGCTGTTTCAGCCAATTCTAAACTGAGCACTAAAATCTAGGCAGTCAAAACAACTTGCCTCTATAAGCTAGGAAACCAATTCATTCATTTAATTTTCACCCATTACATGAATGAATCTTCTAGAAATGGTAAACAAGAGTAAAAGTGTCTTAGAGTTACAAAAATTACATCAAAGATAATCATCTTCAACCCCAAAAAGTCAAACTGAGTCAAATCTGCGTTTTCTGGGCTGTACAGTGCAATCTGGCAAAAAACTGCCTGACAGGTCGCGCCCCCCTGCCTGACGGGTCCCGCCCATTTGGAGCTCTGTTTGGGGTACTTGCAGGTGGCCAAATTGAGCAAAAGTGGGCTTGTTGGAAAGGTCTGTGAGTCTACTTTCCAACCCAACTATAATTTTTGAATTTGGAGTTCATGTGCCCTGCCAAAAACCAATTCTCCCAAGACAACTTTCTGCAGTTCAAAAAAGTGGCAGAAAGTCAAATTTTGCATGTATTTTGACCTTCTGGAGGCCCAAAACTCCATAAAAACTCAAGTCCATCCATGGTCATATGTAACTTTGCATAAAAAATCAGGAAATGCTGAGTTTTTGTGAAAAGGAGTTGCCATGACAAAGGGTCTCACCGGGGGTGAGACCCGTTAAAGAGCCAAAACCTGTAAATTACCAAAAAATGCCAAAATTACCCAAAATTCTCAAATTTTTTTGTGATTTGAGCTGTGGCTAGGCTATTGAGTGCCATGATCTTTGAGTGAAGCCTCAGCCAAGATACGGAGTGGATTGGTCTTCTTTTTCCCTTTTAGGGCCTCGGACAACCGCCTTTGAAACATTTTCATCTTGGCCTTGCACACATGCATTCTTGCCCAGTAATGGTTTTTCATGTTCCTCAGCAATTTCTTCTCTTGGTTGGCCTTAGCCAACAGCCTCTCCAAGTGTGCGTTCTCCTGGATGAGCATGAACTCTCGGTCAGCGGGCAATGGATCACCGGGTCTTCTTCGGTTCAAGACTCGGTCACTACAAATCCTCCATAACTCATCAAGTGCCTGCTCATCTTCCAACTGTTTGTTGCGCTGCTCAAGGTAGGTGATGGTCCATTGTGCACCCTCTAGTCTCCTCTATACCTCAACCTCTGACACTGATGCTTGGTCATCACTCTGCTCATATGTTTCGGTTTCTGACATGTTTGAGGAGCAGAGTGGACAAAATGTACTGCTGTTTCTGCTTGTAAAAGTGTTGAACTCTATGTTGTTTCAAGGGGACAATGACATGAGGGAAATGTTAGGGGAGGGACCTCTTGCACAAGGAATTGGGAATATATGAATAATAGGGAATTTAAGGAATACATTGCAAACAAATATTTGCATATATACAGGCATACATGTACATAACAAGGATATAGGGAATCATTTACAAAATCACTGCATATAGGAATACATGTATAAACAGTGAACGTAAGGGAATACATGTATGTAACAAGGGGACATTTGGAAACTTATTTACAAAACCTTTCACATATTCGCCAAGAAATTCTTATGTTTATAGCATGCATATGGTGAAGCAAGAGTAGGGTTTGAGTTTTTGATGCTTTGGGAGGGGGAAAGGGTTTGCAATTATTTACAACATAGCATGGGGAAAATAGATATGAATGCAAATATGAGTAAAAAGGGAAGGAGGGAAACAATTTACCAAGGGGAATACCTTGAAACAACACAAACCCTAGCACATTTACACATTAACAATGCAGCCATATAGTGTCTTTTCACTTGCATGATTTGAGGTTAAAACACAAGCATGAGGGCTTACATTCATAACCAACCACCAAAATGATGTGCAGAGAGCCTACCTTGAACAAATTTAATAACTTTTGGTTCATTGGCAGCTCACTGGCAAAGTTCTATGGAGAAATCCCCAACGGGTCGCACCAGTGTAATTTTTGCACTGGCAGAGGGTGCCTGACGGGTCGCGCACCTCTGACGGGTCGCGCGCCTTTCAGGAGGCTTCTGGAGGCCTTTCCAGTGTCCGAATCAGGTGCAGGATAGCTCGTTGGAAATTTATTTGAGTCTACTTTCCAACACAATTCTAATTTTTCAATTTAGAGCTGATTTGACCTATCAAAAAGCAAATCTCCCAAGACTGGTCAAAAAGTGCCAAATGAGGCTGCCTCAAGGAAGAATGTTGTTGCAGTCAACTTTTGAATGCCTTCCTCAACCCCAAATTGAGCTCATGATAGATCATTGGAAATCTATTTGTGTCTAGTTATCATTTTACCCATCAAAAAATTCATTTGGCCAACCAAGCTAGGAGAAAACTTGATTTTCCCAAGGTCACTTCAGAGGTGCCTTTGATTCTCCTGAGGCAACGGTATTTTTGACATTTCTCTCAAACCATGACACCTGTGCAAAAAGTGAAGGATTTTTTTCTTCCTTGGCATGTTGTGGACAAAAACCTCTCTCAGTTTTGCAAAATTCATCTTTGATTGCTTTGAAACATCATTTGAGTGAAACTTGCCCCGATGTGTGAAACAAGGAATTTTGTCGAAATGAAGCGAAATGAAGGGGATAGGGGGCTTCTAAATTCTTGGGGAAATTTTTGGGAGTGGGGAGGGATGTTAGGAAGCAGGGGAAAGTGGAATCTCAGAGATTGAGTGAGGGGAAGGGGTCCAAAAGGGCAAGACACAGGCCCAACCTAGAAAATTGCCAGGTTGTAGCTAGAAACTAGGGTTTGTGCAAAAATGAGGAATTTGGCAGATCTAAGGGATGGGAAGTGTTTGATAAGGTAATTTAAGGATAGGGGAAGGTGTATGAACATCAGGATACAAGTTTTGCCGATGATTTGACCGTCCAAGAGATATTGCCGTCAAAACCCTAGGAGAGGGAAATGACCTTGCCTAGGCACAACTGAAGCATGAATAAGGTGTAACACGACTCATTAAACACTGACATGATAATGACAACCCTATGAATGATGATAGACCAAGCTGAATGATGACATGTACTAACATTTGGGCAAACCCTAGACCTAATGCCTAGTGACCAAATTTTGCTTGAAGACTCACTGAAATGACAAAATTTGACCTTGACACTCTGAGACCACTTTGTAAGAGCATATTTTATCACTGTAGGAAGGCTGGAAAGATTGACACTAACATTGGCTCCAGTGGGGATGGTAGCTCCTTGGAGGTGCCAAGAACCTCAGACCTCTGGGAGAGCAGACCAGTGCTTTCAACCATTGGGCGATGGAGTCATTATTTCGGCAAACGACACAAGACTTTGACTCATTTATTGACTAAAACTTGACTGAAAACTGACTGAAACTTAACTGGAACTTGACTCAAACTGACTCGATGGCAAATTGAAATAACTTGAAAAACTCACTCAACAGACCAAACACAAATGACTCATGACCGACTTAAAACAAAACTTTACAAAGCTTTTGGAAAAACGGCAGCAATCCATCAAGATTTGAAATCATGATGACAACCACCTGCATACTAATGAAATATGTACAATCATGTATAATGAGCTTTCCAATGTAACTAATCCAGCAGATGGATACATACCAAATTTCTGCTCTCGCTTATCTCGAGCAGGCGAAACGATGAACCTGTAGGCAACTCAAAATAACCACTGAAACCAAAGCTTATGATAATGAACCAGGTAACATTTATCTTTTCTAATGCTTGCAGAAGAATGCCAAAGGGATCTTGATAATCCTGAAGCACTACCTTGTTTGGAGATCCAGCTGCGAAAATATAAGTACTTGCTTCATTCTGATCTGAAAGAACAGTGGGTTGCTGATTGATAGGAAGGCACAGAGAAGTATAAGCTTATGCCATATGAGTGTTGGCTGTAAATTCCTTGACCATGAGAAATTTTGACATATTGTCTCTCTCAAGCTTATATTCCTCAATTTCATGGTCTAGGTCATTCTTAAACAGAAAACAATCCTCAAGATCATCAAACATGACAGCCTCATCATCTTCATGAAAGAAAATATTATCTGTTTGCTGATCTATAAAACCAATTACAAGACTGTCATCATTTTCAAAAGAGGAAGAAGTTTCACCAACACTTTCGTGACCATGTGCACACTGCCGATTTTCTTTAGCTTGGGTTGTAGCATGACCTTTCAAACGCTGATCTATCTCCTCTTCAGACAAAGGAGATAAGACTTTCTATTTCCCTTTGCTCAAACAAGTCTTGTCTTCTTGAAATAACATTTCAAAACATGAAAAATCTGAATGACAATCCTGATCTTCTGAAACTTGGAAACATTGTTGATCATCTTCATATGACATGGCAATCAAACTATCCAAATTATGATTGAAAGAAGAGTTTTCACTTACCTGAACAAAGATCTCATCTTCCTGTTCATGAGCTGGCTGAATTACCTCCTCATGCAGGCTCTGTTCTGATGGCATAAGGACATTTGGATCAAGAACTTTGTCTATGATCTCAACAACAAAACTCTCCTTTTCAGGATTCGGCACAAGGTATGCTTGGTTATCACAATCTGAATGTAGTTCTGAAGTAGCTGACTGGACATTATCACACTCTACAATCAGCACTGGACTTACTTGCATGCTGCTGTCCTCTGTGGGCAGATCTGAAACAACATTTTCTCTTTCCTCATTTTCAGCCATATGGAAATCTTCAGCCTGCTGATCCTTACAAGTATCCTTTAAGATTTCTGTGTGCTACTGAAACGGATTTTCATACAGAGCCTCCATGATCTCAACATCCATAAAATTATCATCTTCATAATATTTCTCAAGGCTTTCAATAAAATTTGAAGCATGTTGGCAACAGTCATGAACTAAATTTAATGATGGATAAGATGCTTGATATCTTTCAATGAACAAGGCATGAAAATCCTTTAAACAGTAAATACAAGCAGGCGGCAAACTTTCATGCCATGATTGAGCTGCACCTTCCAGAGTGGCCAAGAATATCTTCATCAAGCAATCTTCAGGAAAATCCACCTTCAACTTGCGAATATGCATATGAAATCTAACTAGATGTAAAGCAGCATCCTTCTTACCATCATCATTAAATATAGGCAGATTCCTTGACCAATCTACCTTCGGAATTTTATTCGGAAAACTAGGGATGTGATCTCGGCTCAAGGGAGCATATCGTCTTGCGATCCGATCCATCTTGAAAATCTCACAGCTACTGATCTCTCTGCAGTGAAGTCACCATGAAGCATTGATCTCTATAGTTTTCAGTGAAGGAGTCACCAGTGAATGATTTCAGCCTTGTCAGTGTCTGATCGTTGTCCACTATCAACAATCAGATCTGAACTTGATACATGTACTGGGGTAAAATGCAAATGAAGTGTTGTATTCACAAGCTCATGGAGATTGACTGAAGCAGCGTTTATCTACTTCCGCTTATGCAAAGCTAAAGCGTTTCGAAGGCTACCTGGCGTAACTTCAAGCTCCGTCTAAGACTTATGAAATAACACGTCAATGAGAAAACGATTAATTTGTTTTCCCCAGTATGGTCGCCAGTATGTTAGCGCTTGAAATTTCACCTCAGGCTGAGAAAGGTAAACCTCAAGGCTACATCAAACCATTTAGCCTTGTAGCTAGCCCTACGGGGCAGGAGAAGGCTCTCTCCGGTCAATCTCGGCAGATCTTCAATGGGATGAGATGACCAACAAGGTAACACTGATATTAGGCTAGTAAACTGATTAAAAAGTTGATTTGGGGTTTTTTGGGTTTTTGGTGGCAAATTGAGGAGAGGGCAATTTTGGGTGCGGGGATTGGACACAGTTTCTGCAGGGGGTTCTTTGGGGCAAGGTAGGAGACAGTATTGATGCCTTTAACTGAGGTGGATGGTCAGGAAAGAAAGATGAAGAGCTAAAGAGAGCAAACAATAACTTTGAATTCTCTTTAGACAGTAGAAAACATTGAAATTAAACAAACTTAAAAGCAGAGCATGGCAAGCATGAATTCTTACTTTAACACTTCATTTGTTTAATGTGCAGAAGTAAAGAAAGGAAATGAATCACATAACAAAGCTTACAAGAACATTGAGAAACACACCATCAACACATGAGTCCACAAGAATCCCAAAGAGGACTGCAAAACCCTGGTCTTCCTTAGCCAAAAATTGCAGAGATACAATGAAAATATACAATGATAGCTTCTCCCTCAAGAGTCCAACCTTCCAACTATGAAAATGATTGAGAAAATACATAATATAGGCAATCCAACCTCTTCCCTTGCCTCTAGGGGTCGAGCTCATCCTTCTAGGAGCTGTTTCAACCAATTCTAAACTGAGCACTAAACTCTAGGCAGTCAAAACAACTTGCATCTATAAGCTAGGAAACCAATTCATTCATTTAATTTTCACCCATTACATGAATGAATCTTCTAGAAGTGTTAAACAAGAGTAAAAGTGTCTTAGAGTTACAAAAATTACATCAAAGATAATCATCTTCAACCCCAAAAAGTCAAACTGAGTCAAATCTGCGTTTTCTGGGCTGTACAGTGCAATCTGGCAAAAAACTGCCTGACAGGTCGCGCCCCCTTGCCTGACGGGTCACGCCCCTTTGGAGCTCTGTTTGGGGTACTTTCAGGTGGCCAAATTGAGCAAAAGTGGGCTTGTTGGAAAGATCTGTGAGTCTAATTTCCAACCCAACTATAATTTTTGAATTTGGAGTTCATTTTCCTTGTCAAAAACCAATTCTCCCAAGACAGCTTTCTGCAGTTCAAAAAAGTGGCAGAAAGTCAAATTTTGCATGTATTTTGACCTTCTGGAGGCCCAAAACTCCATAAAAACTCAAGTCCATCCATGGGCATATGTAAATTTGCATAAAAAATCAGGAAATGCTGAGTTTTTGTGAAAAGGAGTTGCCATGACAAAGGGTCTCACCGGGGGTGAGACCCGTTAAAGAGCCAAAACCTGTAAATTATCAAAAAATGCCAAAATTACCCAAAATTCTCAAATTTTTTTGGGATTTGAGCTGTGGCTAGGCTATTGAGTGCCATGATCTTTGAGTGAAGCCTCAGCCAAGATACGGAGTGGATTGGTCTTCTTTTTCCCTTTTAGGGCCTCGGACAACCGCCTTTGAAACATTTTCATCTTGGCCTTGCACACATGCATTCTTGCCCAGTAATGGTTTTTCATGTTCCTCAGCAATTTCTTCTCTTGGTTGGCCTTAGCCAACAGCCTCTCCAAGTGTGCGTTCTCCTGGATGAGCATGGACTCTCGGTCAGCGGGAAATGGATCACCGGGTCTTCTTCGGTTCAAGACTCGGTCACTACAAATCCTCCATAACTCATCAAGTGCCTGCTCATCTTCCAACTGTTTGTTGCGCTGCTCAAGGTAGGTGATGGTCCATTGTGCACCCTCTAGTCTCCTCTATACCTCAACCTCTGACACTGATGCTTGGTCATCACTCTGCTCATATGTCTCGGTTTCTGACATGTTTGAGGAGCAGAGTGGACAAAATGTACTCCTGTTTCTGCTTGTAAAAGTGCTGAACTCTATGTTGTTTCAAGGGGACAATGACATGAGGGAAATGTTAGGGGAGGGACCTCTTGCACAAGGAATTGGGAATATATGAATAACAGGGAATTTAAGGAATACATTGCAAACAAATATTTGCATATATACAGGCATACATGTACATAACAAGGATATAGGGAATCATTTACAAAATCACTGCATATAGGAATACATGTATAAATAGTGAACATAATGGAATACATGTATGTAACAAGGGGACATTTGGAAACTTATTTACAAAACCTTTCACATATTCGCCAAGAAATTTTTATGTTTATAACATGCATATGGTGAAGCAAGAGTAGGGTTTGAGTTTTTGATGCTTTGGGAGGGGGAAAGGGTTTGCAATTATTTACAACATAGCATGGGGAAAATAGATATGAATGCAAATATGAGTAAAAAGGGAAGGAGGGAAACAATTTACCAAGGGGAATACCTTGAAACAACACAAACCCTAGCACATTTACACATTAACAATGCAGCCATATAGTGTCTTTTCACTTGCATGATTTGAGGTTAAAACACAAGCATGAGGGCTTACATTCATAACCAACCACCAAAATGATGTGTAGAGAGCCTACCTTGAAAAAATTTAACAACTTGTGGTTCCTTGGCAGCTCACTGGCAAATTTCTGTGGAGAAATCCCCAACGGGTTGCAGTGTAATTTTTGCACTAGCAGAGGGTGCCTGACAGGTCGCGCGCCTCTGACGGGTTGCGCGACTTTCAGGAGGCTTTTGGAGGCCTTTCCAGTGTTCGAATCAGGTGCAGGATATCTCGTTGGAAAGGTATTTGAGTCTACTTTCTAACCCAACTGGAATGTTTCAATTTGGAGTTGATTTGACCTGCCAAAAATCAAATCTCCCAAGACTGGTCAAAAAGTGCCAAATGAGGCTGCCTCAAGGAAGAATGTTGTTGCAGTCAACTTTTGAATGCCTTCCTCAACCCCAAATTGAGCTCATGATAGCTCATTGGAAATATATTTGTGTCTAGTTATCATTTTATCCATCATGCAAGTCATTTGGCCAACCAAGATAGGAGAAAACTTGATTTTCCCAAGGTCACTTCAGAGGTGCCTTTGATTCTCCTGAGGCAACAGTAGTTTTGACATTTCTCTCAAACCATGACACCTGTGCAAAAAGTGAAGGAGGTTTTTCTTCTTTGGAATGTTGTGGACAAAAAAATCTCTCAGTTTTTCAAAATTCATCTTTGATTGCTCTGAAACATCATTTGAGTGAAACTTGCCCCGATGTGTGAAACAAGGAATTTTGTCGAAATGAAGCAAAATGAAGGGGATAGGGGGCTTCTAAATTCTTGGGGAAATTTTTGGGAGTGGGGAGGGATGTTAGGAAGCAGGGGAAAGTGGAATCTCAGAGATTGAGTGAGGGGAAGGGGTCCAAAAGGGCAAGACACAGGCCCAACCTAGAAAATTGCCAGGTTGTAGCTAGTAACTAGGGTTTGTGCAAAAATGAGGAATTTGGCGGATCTAAGGGATGGGAAGTGTTTGATAAGGTACTTTAAGGATAGGGGAAGGTGTATGAACATCAGGATACAAGTTTTGCCAATGATTTGACCGTCCAAGAGATATTGCCGTCAAAACCCTGGGAGAGGGAAATGACCTTGCCTAGGCACAACTGAAGCATGAATAAGGTGTAACACGACTCATTAGACACTGACATGATAATGAAAACCCTATGAATGATGATAGACCAAGATGAATGATGACATGGACTGACATTTGGGCAAACCCTAGACCTAATGCCTAGTGACCAAATTTTGCTTGAAGACTCACTGAAATGACAAAATTTGACCTTGACACTCTGAGACCACTTTGTAAGAGCATATTTTATCACTGTAGGAAGGCTGGAAAGACTGACACTAACAGGCTGATTTTCACCATCAACTATTCCCTAACTCCTCATAGTAGGACAAACTTCAAGGAATCTGGATCCAGGGTTCAGTTTTTCGCTCTTTTGTAACTCAACTGAAATCTTTCCTCAAAATCTTCTAAAGATTCATCTACTCCTTGAGTTATTCTGAATATCTCATCTCTAGTGTCCATTCCTCTGCAATAATCCTAGTACTTGATGTTGAAGGCTTACATAAGTTTCTCCCATGAGATGATGCTATCCATGTTATACAGTGTTTTGTTTTACTTCCAAACTCATATCCTAAGTGTCGCACTTTATGTCGTCAATGTCACAAGTGTTGCAAAGTGACGAAAGCTATCAAAAAAAATGTATTCACCATGAAACATGTTCAGAAGTATCCCTGAAGGAAGAATAAGACTTTCCTTGAAGAAATTCTGAAGAACTTGTCCAAAAACTTGTTTTTCAATCCCAATGCTACTTTTAGTAGCGAAACCCGCACTGGTAACCTTTTTTCTAACTAGTGACTAGCACTAGCAGTGCACCTTTTGATAGGAAAATCTGTGTTAGCCCTCTTCAAACAGTTTTTCCTAAAATGGATGATAAGCTTCTCCTACTAGAAGTCTCAAGAATGATGAGCTAGTTGCAGTTGAATGAGGATTAGAGTGAGACCTCCCATTCCTAGTTCTTGATCATACTTTCATTAATATTCCCCTTGAAATATGGAACCTCTCCGTCCTTTTTGTTGGCATTTTGGCACAGGTGTGGCGCTACGGTACAGGTGTTGTCCTTGATGGCAACTCTCTTTGATGACAGATCTCAGTACAGACTACAAGAATGAAGAGAAATTTCATATACGCAGGTTCATTAAGCCCAAGATGCGTATACACGTTGGTACGCTATATACTAAGTCGCGGATACGCAGGATTGCTATATACGAAGTCGCGTATACATGCAGTTTCATGAACAGAAAAGAGCGTACATGTCGAGAAGCTTCCCTTTGGTCCGTGGTAGTTAGTCCTCGGTACTTGACCCTATGTTTTTGGACCAAGGTATCTCGACAGTCGTGTTGATCCCGAGTTTTGAAGTTGATGGTATTGTATTACTATGGTTTTGGCCCGTGGTATTGAGGAGGGCCTAATGCTATATAAGGAGAAGAAGATCATTAGGCTATTGTATCGAAAAAGTCTTTAATATCTAATGAAGAAAGAGATCTAGTATGCAGGTTCTGGGTTGATGATAAGTTGCTTGATCTGAGCTAAGGAGAGATCACATTGGTTGATGGAAGGATAGATCGGGATCAAATTGTTTGAAATGAACTAGCGGTATATGGTTGATTACGCATATTTTTAGATCTGCATACTGACGCAATGTTATGTTCTGAGTATGACTGATGACTGGTACAGCTGCAAGTTATGAGAAATTATTTTTAGATCTGTACGCAGGTTGGCTTCGGTAAAAGCGCGTGTATACGCGGGTTTGTTTCATTGAAGTAGCATATATCTTTTGAAGCTTAATTTTTGGGTTGCAGTTGGGTCTGTCTGTTATTGCAGGGTTCTGTAGTCTGCTCTGTGTTCTGGTGACTGGGTGTTGACAGGGTTTCAGTGGTTCAGTGATTCAAAGTTTGATGATGCTAGTATTGGTTGTTTTGTGCTTCTATGATTTGCTATGAAAAGTGAATGAATCGTGGTCTTCAGATTGAAATGTTGTGCTTCAGGAGTATCCAGTCTGAAAATTGATGAAAAGTGGTACCTGAAGGAAAGAAGATTGTAGGCCAGCACCTACGTACTAGTATCTTAGCTAGTACAAGAGCAAAGGGGGTTGGAGCTTCCTTCGAGGAGAGTTTGGAAAATGAGAGAAGGTTGTAGCCTTCTGCAGGTTGTAGTCTGCGTACTGGTATAAGGTTGTGCCAGTACAAAAGATTGTAAACTGAAGTTTCTTATTAAAGAAAGATAGAGACGACTTGCAGCAGGTGGTTTTCACCCACATTGGGTTTCCACCTTATATCATGGTGTTCATGTGTGTGGCTTTTGTGTGATGATCTGTTCTGTTATACTGCACCTGTTTACTTTTAATATGGTTAATAATGTCATGATACATTTACTGAAGATAAACTAACTGAATCATAATATTTCTGGTTATACGCTGGTTGCTTTAGACACAGTAGCATGTACACGCTGGTTCACTTAACTGAAGTAGCGTATATGTTTCTGAGTATTGAGAAAGAATTATTGATCTTATAATACTGATTCACCCCCCCTCTCAGTATTATTTCCAACAATTGGTATCAGAGAAGGTCCTTCAGAGAAGCTTGATCACTTGAAGGTAGATCGTTCATCATGAGCAACTACGAGAGAGAAGCATCAATCAGGCCACCGGTTTTTGATGGGACAAATTTCAATTATTGGAAGGTAAGAGTTACTGCCTATCTTCAATCTCTTGGTACGAAGTTTGGGACATCGTAGAGATAGGCTACACCTTTCCTTCAGCTACTCCTACAGATGCAGCCGAGAAAAAGAAGTATGAAACAAATGCGAAAGCAGTCAGTACCCTATTAGGATGTATATCCCAATCGGAATTCATGAAGGTAATGCACTATAAATCCGCAAAAGAAATATGGGACAAAATTGTCATGAGCTATGAAGGAGACGAACAGGTAAAGCGTGCTAAACTTCAAACTCTCAGGATTAAGTATGAGACTCTCAGAATGTATAATGATGAAAGTGTGGCTAACTATTTCCTTAGGGTAGATGAGATTGTTAACTGCATGAAAAACTTGGGTGAAGAAATAAAAGAGGCTATTGTGGTTGAAAAGGTTCTAAGATCATTGTCCCCCAAATTTGAATCTAAAGTGTCTGCAATAGAAGAAAAAGAAAATCTACGAATTCTTACTATGTCTCAGCTTCACGGAATTCTAACTGCTTATGAAATGAGAAAAGGAGGTCCATCAGACAGAAGAGAAGCTGCTTTCAAGGCTTCAGGCAAAGAAGATTATTATGAAGCAAGTCACGTGCCAGAAGATGAAGAAGAAGAATCAAATTTTGTCAGAAATCTTCAAAGGGGTTCTGGAAGGTTCAGAGGTAAGTTACCTTTAAATGCTTTGCTTGTGGAAGAGTAGGTCATTATGCTACCAAATGTCCTCACAAAGATAAGAATGACAAGGGAAAGGAACCTGTTAAATGGAACAAGAAACAGAATGAAAAGAAGAAAAGCTATTACACTCATGAAGATAGTGATGGTCTTTCAAATAGTGATGAAGATGAACAGGGTTATAGATATAAACTTTTAATGGCTTTTGAAGATGATGACTAGATGGATGCTATAGATGTAGAAGGCTTTTATGAAGAAATGAATAATCTCAAAGTTTGCTTAGAAGAGAAAAGTGATATTATTGATTCTCTACAATGTCAACTGGCAGAAAAGGAAAAACATCTTGAAAAATTGGAATGTGAGATTGTTTGTCTTAGAAAGGAGATTGAGAAAACAAAAGCAATTAATCTTAAATTTGTTAAAGGATCTGAAACCTTGGATGAGATTATCAATGTGCAGCGTTCTCCTCTGATCAAGACAGGTCTGGGATATAATGGAGAAACATATCAAGCTTTTTCCTCTAAAAGTTATCTTGATGCAGCAAGGAGGAGCGAACAAAGACCAAATAAAAGTGATCAGGTGAATCAGGGACAATTTACCTCAAGAACAAATAAAGACTATCAAGAAGTTCGAGGACAAGCGGCCTTAAGGACAAACAGAAGCTACAATCAGCCACAGGTAAAATCTTCCCAATTTGCCCCAAGAATGGATGTCAATAGAAGCTACAATCGGTTGGATGATAGATCTGATTATCAGAGAAATTTCTTTAATGGCCAATGCTTTTCTTGCCATAACTTCGGTCACAAAGCAGCTCAATGTGTTGCCTACAAGACAATCATGACTAGAGAAGCTCAAAAGTAAAGAAGTATGACTGGAATCATGAAAAGGACTTATAACAACTTTTCGGTTCTTGAAAATGAAGTTGAATGCTCTATTTGTAATAAATTTGGTCATGAAGACTCTGAATGCAGGAGCAGGTTCTGGAAGACAACTCAGAAGGAACAAACCTCAAATGTCAGAACATGGAGAATAAAGGAACCGCAACCAGAAAGATGTGGGATAGCCTTTTATGCAGAAGGTCAAGAAAGTCTATGGTACATTGACAGTGGATGTTCGAAGCATATGACAGGGGACAAAGAAAAACTTGAATCATGTACCGCATTAGAAAAGGGAAAGAAAGTTTCTTTTGGAAACGATATCTCTGCAGCCATAAAAGGAAAAGGCGTTGCTTCGTTGAAAGAGAAGGTCAAAGCTGGAAATGTTCTGTATGTTGATGGATTGAAGCATAATCTTCTGAGTGTCAGTCAGATGTGCGATCAAGGAACAGAGGTAATATTTAGATCAAATGGATGTTGTGTTTGTGATCTTGATACAGGTGAAACAATGATCAAAGGAAGAAGGACTCCAAATAATCTATACATATTTGAAGAAAGAAAACAACAATGTTATTTGAGCAAGAATGATGAACACTGGCTATGGCATCGGAGGTTGGGGCATCTAAGCTTTCCACAAATAAGGAAAGCATGCAAATATCAAGCAGTTCGTGATCTTCCAGATATCAAAATTCCAGACAACACCATATGCAAATCATGTCAGTTTGGAAAGTAAACCAGAACTAATTTTCCTGAGAAGGAAGGATCATCTAGCATGCCTCTTGAGCTAGTACATACAGATACATGTGGTCCATTCAGAAAAAGAACACCTCGAGGAGAATAATATTTGATATTATTCATTGACGATTTCTCCAGGTTTGTCTGGTTAGGACTTATGAAGCACAAAGATGAAGCATTCGAAAAATTCAAATCCTTCAAAGCCTTGCTTGAAAATGAATCAGGACACAAGATTAAGTCCCTAAGATCTGACAGAGGTGGGGAGTTTACCTCAAATGAATTTTTCGATTTCTGTGAAGAACATGGGATAAGAAGAGAATTCTCTACAGCTAGAACTCCTCAGCAAAATGGAGTTGTGGAAAGAATGAACAGAACAATCCAACAAATGGCTCGTGCTATGCTTGATGAATCAGGTACTCCTGCAACTTTCTGGGGTGAAGCTGCACATGTTGCGGTTATTATTCTCAACAAAACAAATGTCCGAGTAAACAGCACTCAAACTCCTCATGAGCTCTGGTGTGGTAAGACTCCTTCGGTGAAGCACTTCAAAATATTTGGGAGCAAATGTTATATTAAGAATACTGATTAGCAACTTGGAAAACTTGAACCAAGAGCAGACGAAGGCATTCTTCTTGGTTATTCTCCACATAGCAAAGCATACAAGTGCTACAATAAAAGACTTGGCAGAATTGTTGACAGCATTGATGTTGTGGTTGATGAGAAGGGATACATTCCTAGGCAAGTTCATCATGAAGACATCGAAGAAGATGAAGGCTACCCTCAAAGACAGAATGATGAAGAAGAACCTCAAGAAGAAGAAGAACCTCAAGAAGAAGAAGAACCTCAAGAAGAAGAAGAACCTCAAGAAGAACCAGAGGAGCAGACAAGAATAGAAGAGAAGACTCCATCCAGATATGTCCAGAAGAATCATCCAGAATCTCAGATTGTGGGACAAAAAGAAGCAGGAGTACAAACAAGAAGAACAATTGCAGAAGCTTCAAGCTATTTGGCATTACTCTCTTCCACTGAACCACAAACTGTGAAAGAGGCATGCAAAGATGAATGTTGGGTCAAAGCAATGGATGAAGAACTTGAGCAGATCGAAAAGAACAACACTTGGGAATTGGTTCCTAGACCAAAAGATAAGAATGTCATAGGGACAAAATGGGTCTTCAAAAATAAATTGAATGAAAATGGAGAAGTAATTAGAAACAAGGCCAGACTTGTTTGTAAAGGGTATGCACAGCAAGAAGGAATAGATTTTGAAGAGACCTTTGCTCCTGTTGCAAGACTTGAGGCCATCCGAATGTTCCTTGCTCTCTCAAGTTTTCAAAACTTCAAGGTATTTCAAATGGACGTGAAATCAGCCTTTCTGAATGGAGACTTAGAAGAAGAAGTATACATTGAGCAGCCAGATGGTTTCATTGTTGGGAATGATCCAAACCTTGTATGCAGATTGAAAAAGGCTCTCTATGGTCTCAAACAAGCTCCAAGGGCTTGGTACTATCGGTTGGACAAATATCTTCACCAACAAGGCTTTTGAAAAGGATCAGCAGATAGCAATCTCTATATGAAAGTTGAAAATAACAAATTGCTAATACTTGTTGTGTATGTAGATGATATTATCTTTGGCAGCAATGAAGAGGCTATGAGTCAAAACTTTGCCTTGGTTATGCAGAAAGAATTTGAAATGTCATTACTTGGAGAATTGACATACTTTCTTGGATTGCAAATCCAACAAAATGAAGGAGGTATTTTCTTGTCTCAAACCAAGTACCTCAAGCAGATCTTGAAGAAGTATGGCATGGAAGATTCAAAGCCAGTATGTACCCCCATGGTTACAGGATGCAGCCTCAGTACAAATGATGAATCAACAGCAGTTCATCAACCAACTTATAGATCCATGATTGGGAGTTTGCTTTATTTGACAGGTACCCGACCAGACATTATGCATGCAGTAGGAATTGTTGGAAGATTTCAAGCCAACCCAAAGGAAACTCATCTTCAGGCAGTCAAAAGAATCTTCAAGTATCTTCAAGGGACTCAAAACTATGGCCTATGGTATCCTAGAGATACAAATCTCACTCTTCATGCTTACACAGATGCAGATTGGGCCGGAAGTGTGGATGACAGGAAAAGCACAAGTGGTGGTGCATTCTTCATGGGTTCCAGATTAGTATCTTGGTTCAGCAAGAAACAGAGTTCGATTGCTTTATCTACAGCTGAAGCAGAATATGTGGCTGCGGCATCTTATTGCACACAACTTCTTTGGATGATGCAGACCTTGCAGGATTTTCAAATCACTTTCACTCCACCTGTCTCTATCTTATGTGATAATACAAGTGCAATCAGCATTTCAAAGAATCCAGTCATGCATTCAAAGACCAAGCACATACCAATCAAGTATCACTTCCTCCGGGAACAAGTGCTTGAACAAAAGGTCAAGTTGGAGTATGTTCCTTCTAAAGAACAAGTTGCTGATATTCTCACAAAACCACTGCCCAGGGAGACTTTTGAATATCTCATACAGAAGCTGGGAGTAGTTGATGCTTCATCCTGTTGTTGAAGCTTGTCTGTTTTAAAGAAAAGTTTGTGTACACGTGTTGTATAAGGGATATCCGCGTACATACGCTGATTTATGCAGGTGAAGTCGCGTATATGGAATTCTGAACAGCAAGGGCAGATTCTGATTGGAAAAGGTCTGAGATGGGTATGACAGAGTCCTTCAGGCATAGTTTCAGAGGGAGCAGCAGGCACAGTTTCAGGGGGAGCAGCTTAAAGTCTAATAAAGCATTGTTGGCATTTAGATGCTTTTGGTCCTAGTTCACAACTATTGTTGAAGAAGGAGCACAGAAGGAAATCTTGGTTGCTAATCTAAAAAGATTATTATCAGATGTTGCTGGTGACTTTCATAAGTCTTGGTCTAGTTCTTTCGTCTCTATGTCATGTATCTCTTTTGTGATATCTCTTCTATGGTGTCAAGGTCATGTAACGGCCTATGTTGGTTTCCCAACTATGCCTGGGATGAATGATGTAATGTAATTGGTTATTATATGTAAATTTCTGATGTATCCCCTCTTGGTTGGGAGTATGGATATATGTATTGAGTCTTTTGGTGATAGGAAGGTCCTTTATGATGTATAAGTCTTGGTTCCTTTTGAAGAACATCTTTTGCAGATCTTGCCTACAGTTAGGGGGAGCATGTTCAGCACAGCAGAGCAGAGATATCAGCACATTCACAGGGGGAGCACAGCCCTTTTCCCTTGATGACAAAGGGGGAGAATGATTCTAAGGATCTTGGGGTTGCCATCAAGTCCAAAGGGGAGATTGTTGGCATTTTGGCACAGGTGTGGCGCTACGGTACAGGTGTTGTCCTTGATGGCAACTCTCTTTGATGACAGATCTCAGTCCAGACTACAAGAATGAAGATAAATTTCATATACGCAGGTTCATTAAGCCCAAGATGCGTATACACGCTGGTACGCTATATACTAAGTCGTGGATACGCAGGCTTGCTATATACGAAGTCGCGTATACACGCAGTTTCATGAACAGAAAAGAGCGTACATGTCGAGAAGCTTCCCTTTGGTTCGTGGTAGTTAGTCCTCGGTACTTGAGCCTATGTTTTTGGACCAAGGTATCTCGACAGTCGTGTTGATCCCGAGTTTTGAAGTTGATGGTATTGTATTGCTATGGTTTTGGCCCGTGGTATTAAGGAGGGCCTAATGCTATATAAGGAGAAGAAGATCATTAGGCTATTGTATCGAAAATGTCTTGAATATCTAATGAAGAAAGAGATCTAGTATGCAGGTTCTGGGTTGATGATACATTGCTTGATTTGAGCTAAGGATAGATCACATCGGTTGATGGAAGGATAGATCGGGATCAAATTGTTTGAAATGAAATAGTGGTATATGGTTGATTACGCATATTTTTAGATCTGCATACTGACGCAATGTTATGTTCTGAGTATGACTGATGACTGGTACAGCTGCAAGTTATGAGAAATTATTTTTAGATCTGTACGCAGGTTGGCTTCGATAAAAGCGCGTGTATACGCGGGTTTGTTTCATTGAAGTAGCGTATATCTTTTGAAGCTTAATTTTTGGGTTGCAGTTGGGTCTGTCTGTTATTGCAGGGTTCTGTAGTCTGCTCTGTGTTCTGGTGACTGGGTGTTGACAGGGTTTCAGTGGTTCAGTGATTCAAAGTTTGATGATGCTAGTATTGGTTGTTTTGTGCTTCTATGATTTGCTATGAAAAGTGAATGAATCGTGGTCTTCAGATTGAAATGTTGTGCTTCAGGAGTATCCAGTCTGAAAATTGATGAAAAGTGGTACCTGAAGGAAAGAAGATTGTAGGCCAGCACCTACGTACTAGTATCTTAGCTAGTACAAGAGCAAAGGGGGTTGGAGCTCCCTTCCAGGAGAGTTTGGAAAACGAGAGAAGGTTGTAGCCTTCTGCAGGTTGTAGCCTGCGTACTGGTATAAGGCTGCGCCAGTACAAAAGATTGTAAACTGAAGTTTCTTATTAAAGAAAGATAGAGACGACTTGCAGCAGGTGGTTTTCACCCACATTGGGTTTCCACCTTATATCATGGTGTTCATGTGTGTGGCTTTTGTGTGATGATCTGTTCTGTTATACTGCACCTGTTTACTTTTAATATGGTTAATAATGTCATGATGTATTTACTGAAGATAAACTAACTGAATCATAAGATTTCTGGTTATACGCTGATTGCTTTAGACACAGTAGCGTGTACACGCTGGTTCACTTAACTGAAGTAGCATATATGTTTCTGAGTATTGAAAAAGAATTATTGATCTGATAATACTGATTCACCCCCCCCCCCTCAGTATTATTTCCAACACTTTTATGGATCCTCAATTTGTTGGCATTATGACACAGGTTTGGTGCTATGGCATAGGTGTTGTCCTTGATGGCAACTCACTCTGGTGACAGATCTCAGTTCAGGCTCTCAAAATGAAGGAAAAATATATATACGCGGGTTCATTGTGACCAAGCCATGTATACACGCGGGTTAGACGTTCCAAAGACGCGTATGCGTATACACGCACTTTCACACAAGGAAAAGCACGTACATATGGGAGCACTTATATTTGGTCCATGGTATTTATTCCTTGGTATTTGAACCTATGGTTTTGGACCATAGTATCTCGCCAAATGTGTTGATTCCAAGTATTGGGTCCATGGTATTGGTTTGTTATGGTTTTGGACCGTGGTATTGTGAAAGGCCTAAGACTATAAAAGAGGAAGGAGATCATTAGGCAAGGATCATCTGATGTATTGAATATCTGAAGACATGCAAGTGATTGGTTTGTGTGGTTGGATCTGAATCAAGGAGGAACCTAAGCATTACAAGATAGATAAGTTCTATTGATGAGTCGAGAACTCAAGGCTTGAATATTAATATCTTTTTGTGATTTGATCTGTTATAATCGAAACATAATTAGATCTATAAATCTAATAATCTGAGTACAACTAAAGTCTGTTTAAGTGTAAAGGATGAATTGTCTTTTATAGATCTATAAACAGGTTCGGCTCTGCAAAGGCGCGTATACACGCAGGTTCAACAAGAGAAGAAAGCGTATACGTGGGTTGACCTTGATTCAGCCACGTATGTACGCAAGTTTATACATAGTGAAGTAGCGTACGTCTCTTAAAATATGTTTTAGCTGCTTTTGTGGATTACTACAGGGTTTTGGGTTCAGCATTGGTGTCTGATTACTAGTATTGTTTTCTGGTCACAGCATTCTGAGAAGTTATTGGTTGATTTAGTAGTTGTTTGTGGAAAGGAGATTGGTTGATGCACATATACTTGATGTTTGTTTGATATTCATGGATCCAGTCTGAAAATTGATGAAACGTGGTCCTTGGAAGAGAAGAGAAGGTTGTATCCTTCTGTAGGTCAGCACCTACGTACTAGTATCTCAGCTAGTACAAGAGCTAAGGGGGTTGTAGCTCCCTTCCAGAAGAAGTTGGAGAACGAGAGAGGGTTGTAGCTCTATGTAGGTTGCAGCCTGCGTACTGGTATAAGTCTGCACCAGTACAGAATAATTGTAAAAAGAAGTTTCTAATTAAAAGAAGATAGAGACAAATTGCAACAGGTGGTTTTCGCCCACATTGGGTTTCCACCTTATATCTTGTGTTCTTATGTGTGATTGTCTTCTACTCTATTATTATTGTTCTTGGTTACTGTTTATATGATTCTGATGCACAGATTAATGATCAACATCTGTAGAATACATTAAATTATAAGTTTGCATGGTATACGTTGGTTTCCTTATTTGAAGTTGTGTATATACGCGGTTTTCTCTAACTGAGGTAGCGTATATGAACTGGGTGTGAAATAAAAAATATTTGACTTAATAATACTGATTCACCCCCCCTCTCAGTATTATTTCCAACAATTGGTATCAGAGTAGGTCCTTCAGAAGAAAATTGACCACTTGAAGGAAGATCTATCATCATGAGCAACTACGAGAGAGAAGCCTTGATCAGGCCACCAATTTTTGATGGGACTAACTTTGTCTATTGGAAGGTAAGAATTACAACCTATCTTCAATCTCTTGGTACAGAAGTCCGGGATATCATAGATACAGGGTACACTTTTCCATCAGCTACTCCTACAGATCCGGCTAGGAAGAAGCAGTATGAAACAAATGCAAAGGTTGTCAATACTCTATTAGGGAGTCTATCTCAAACAAAATTCGTCAAGGTTATGCAGCTCAAAATCGCAAAAGAGATATGGGACAAGATCGTTCTGAGCTATGAAGGAGATGAACAGGTAAAACGAGCAAAACTTCAAACCCTAAGAATTCAGTATGAAAATCTCAGAATGCACAATGATGAAAGTGTGGCTAACTATTTCCTTCATATATATGAGATTGTTAATTGTATGAAAAACTTGGGTGAAGAAATAAAAGAGGTTGTTTTGGTTGAAAAGTTTCTAAGATCTTTGTCTTCTAAGTTTGAATCAAAAGTTTCTGCCATAGAAGAAAAGCAGAATCAACAGAGCCTTACTATGTCACAGCTGCACAAAATTCTAACTACTTACGAAATGAGAAAAGGACCATTAGACAGGAGAGAAGTTGAATTCAAGGCTTCAGGCAAAGGAGATTACTATGAGTTAGGACATATGTCAGAAGAAGAGGAAGAATAAAATTTTGTCAAGAACCTCCAACGGGGAACTGTAAGATTCAGAGGTAAGCTGCCTTTCAAATGCTTTGCTTGTGGAAGAGTCTGTCATTATGCTGCAAAATGTCCTCATAAAGATAAACTAGACAAAGGTAGGGAACCTGTCAGATGGAACAAAAAGTAGAATAAGAAGAGCTATTACACGCATGAAGACAGTGATGGATTGTCAAATAGTGATGAAGATGAACGAGGTAATGATGACAGACTTTTGATGGCTTTTGAAGATGATGATTTCTTGGATGCTATAAATGAAGAAGGTCTTTATGAAGAAATTTCTAGACTTAAAGTTTGTTTAGAGGAAAAGAATATGATTATAGATACTCTAACAGTCCAACTTGCCAAAAAAGATAAATACAATGATAAGTTGGAATGTGAAATTGTGGGACTTAGAAAAGAAATTGAGAAAACAAAATCCCTTAATCTCAGATTTACTAAAGGGTCTGAAACTTTAGATGAGATTATCAAAGTGTAGCATTCTCCACTAATCAAGACAGGTCTGAGATATAATGAAGAAGCGTCTCAAGCACAGGAGCCATCCACCTCCAAAAGTTATCTTGATGCAGCAAGGAGGAGTGAACAAATTGACAATCGACAACAAAGGCACAATGGAGATCACTGGGTAAATCAGGGACAATTTACCTCAAGAATGAACATAGATTACCAGGTAAATCGGGGGCAATCTACTTTAAGGATGGACAGAAGCTACAACCAGCCACATGTAAAACATTCTCAATTTTCCTCAAGAATGGAGATCAATAGAAACTACAATCATTCGATTGGTAGATTTGATAATCGCAGGAGTTTCTTCAATGGCCAGTGTTTCTCTTGTCATAACTTTGTTCACAAAGCAACTCAATGTGTTTCCTATATGACAATCATGACTAGAGAAGTTCAAAAACAAACAAGTATGACTGGGATCATGAAAAGGACCTACAATAACTTTTCTGCTCTTGAAAATGAAATAGAATGTTCTATTTGTAACAACTTCGGCCATGAAGATTCTGAATGCAAGAGCAGGTTTCGGCAGACAACTAAGAAGGAACAAGTCTCAAGTGCCAAAACATGGAGAATGAAAGAACCACAACCGGAAAGATGTGGGATAGCCTTATATGCAAAAGGACAGGAAAATCAATGATATATCGACAATGGATGTTCGAAACCTATGACAGGTGATAAAGAAAAACTTCAATCATATAGTGCCTTAGAAAAGGCAAAGAAGGTCTCATTTGGAAATGACGCCCCTGCGTTCATAAAAGATAAAGGTTCTTTTCAGTTGAAAGAAAAGGTCAAAGCTGGAAATGTTATGTATGTTGATGGCTTAAAGCATAATCTATTGAGTGTCAGTCAGATGTGTGACCAAGGAACTGAGGTAATATTTCGATCAAATGGATGTAGTGTTCGTGATCTTGATACAGGAAAAACAGTGATCAAAGGCATAAGAACTCCAAATAATTTATACATATTCAAATAAGGACAACACCAATGCTATGTAAGCAAGAATGATGAACACTGGCTATGGCACAGAAGATTGGGGCATCTTAGCTTCTCTCAAATAAGGAAAGCATGCAAATATCAGGCGGTTCATGATCTTCTTGACATCAGAATTCCAGACAATACAATATGCAAATCATGTCAGTTTGGTAAGCAAACCAAAACTAATTTCCCTGAGAAGGAAGGATCAACTAGTAGGCCACTTGAACTTGTCCATACTGATATATGTGGTCCAACTAGGTAGAAGTCACCTCGAGGTGAAGAGTACTTCATATTGTTTATTGACGACTTTTCAAGGATGTGTTGGTTAGGACTCATGAAGTATAAAGATGAAGCTTTCGAAAGTTCAAATCATTCAAAGCCTTGGTTGAAAACGAATCAGATCAACGAATCAAATGTCTCAGATCTGATCGAGGAGGAGAATTTACCTCAGATGAATTTTTCGATTGTTGTGAAGAACATGGCATAAGAAGGGAATTTTCTGCTGCAAGAACACCTCAACAAAATGGAGTAGTGGAAAGGATAAACAGAATGGTTCAACAAATGGCTTGTGCTATGCTCGATGAATCTGGAACTCCCGCAACTTTCTGGGGTGAAGCCGCATTTGCTGCAGTAACTATTCTTAACAAGACAAATGTCCAAGTAAATGACATCAGACTCCTCATGAACTTTGGTATGGTAAGACTCCCACAGTGAAGTATTTCAAAAATTTTGGAAGCAAGTGCTACATTAAAAAGGACTGATGAAAATCTTGGCAAGTTTGAACCTAGAGCAGATGAAGGAATTCTCCTTGGATACTCTCCCCATAGCAAAGCATATAAGTGTTACAATAAAATACTTGGAAAAATTATTGAAAGTATTGATGTAGTGATTGATGAAGAAGGATATACCTCTAGGCAAGAAAGATCTGAAGTTTTCAAAGATGATGAGGACTATCCCTCAATGTCAAATCAGATTCATGATGAAGAAACTCATGAGGCACCAGAAGAACAAATAAGAATAGAAGAAAAGACTCCATCCAGATATGTTCAGAATAATCATCTAGAATCTCAAATTTTGGGGCAGAAAGAGGCAGGTGTACAAACAAGGAGAACCATTTCAGAAGCTTCAAGCTATCTAGCATTGCTCTCCTCCACCGAACCAAAAAATGTAAGAGAAGCATGCAAAGATGAATGTTGGGTCAAGGCAATGAATGAAGAACTTGAGAAGATTGAAAGGAATAACACTTGGGAGTTGGTTCCTAGAACAAAGGATAAGAATGTCATAGGGACAAAGCGGATTTTCAAAAATAAGCTGAATGAAAATGGAGATGTGGTTAGAAACAAGGCAAGACTTGTTTGTAAAGGATATGTGCAACAAGAAGGCATAGACTTTGAAGAAACCTTTGCACCAGTGGCTAGACTTGAGGCTATAAGAATGTTCCTTGCTCTCTCTAGCTTTAAAAAGTTCAAAGTATTTTAGATGGACGTAAAATCTTCCTTTCTGAATGGAGACTTGAATGAAGAAGTGTACATTCAACAACCAGATGGGTTCATCCTTGGAAATGATCCAAATCTTGTATGCAGACTCAAAAAGGCTCTTTATGGTCTTAAACAAGCTCCAAGGGCTTGGTATTTTCAGTTGGATGAGTACCTTCATCAACAAGGTTTTGCAATAGGATCAACAGACAACAATCTGTATATAAAGGTGGACAATGAAAGGTTGTTAATACTTGTTGTGTATGTTGATGATATCATCTTTGGCAGCAATGAAGAAGACATGAGTCAAAATTTTGCCTTGGTAATGCAAAAGGAGTTTGAAATGTCCATGCTTGGTAAGCTCACATATTTTCTTGGTTTACAAGTCCAACAAAATAAAGACAACATTTTTCTATCACAAACCAAGTATCTCAAGCAAATCTTGAAGAAATATGGGATGGAGGATTCGAAACCAGTATGTACTCCTATGGTTACAGGATGCAGTCTCAGCACAAATGATGAATCAGTAGCTGTACATAAACCTACCTATAGATCCATGGTTGGTAGTCTACTCTATCTAACAGGTACCTGACCAGACATTATGCATGCAGTAGGGATAGTTGGAAGGTTTCAGGCAAATCTAAAGGAAACTCATCTTCAGGCAGTCAAGAGAATTTTCAAATACCTTCAAGGGACTCAAAACTATGGTTTATGGTATCCTAGAGATACAGATATCACACTTCATGCATATACAGATGCATATTGGGCAGGTAGCATGGATGACAGGAAAAGCACTAGTGGTGGTGCATTCTTCATGGGTCCTAGATTAGTAACATGGTTCAACAAGAAACAAAGTTCCATTGCATTATCTACAGCTGAAGCAGAGTATGTAGCTGCTACATCTTGCTACACACAACTCCTTTGGATGATGCAAACATTGCAAGATATTTAAATCACTTGTACTCCACCTATTTCCATTTTTTGTGATAATACAAGTGCAATCAACATTTCAAAGAATCCTATCATGCATTCAAAGACCAAGCACATACCTATAAAATACCATTTTCTTCAGGAACAAGTGCTTGAACAAAAGGTCAAGTTGGAGTATGTTCCCTCTAAGGAACAAGTTGTTGATATTCTCACCAAACCACTGCCCAGGGAGAAATTTAAATACCTCAGACAGAAGCTGGGGGTAGTTGATGCATCATCTTGCTACTAAAACTTGTCTGTTCCATAGAAATGTGGTTGTACACGAGTTGCATGAGGAGGATCCGCGTACATACGTTGATTTATGTAGATACAGATGCGTATATGGTGGCTTGAAGGAAATCAGTGGGGACAGACTCTGGTTGAAGAGAGTCTGATATGGATTTGACGAGAGGCCATCTGGCACAGGTTCAGGGGGAGCAGATAATCTTCTAATAATGCATTGTTGGCATTACATTAGAAGCTCTTGGTTCAAGTACACAAGCTGTTTTGGGTTCAGGTGGATCAACTGCAGAAGGGGTGTAGAAGGAGAACATGGTTGCTGATCTGAATAATGATGCTGCTGATATTTGTTATTGGTGACTTTCATAGTCTTGCTCTAAATTTTTCGTCTCTATGTCATGTATGTCTTTTATTGTCAAGGTTATGTAATGGCCTATTTTGGTTTCCCCACTGTGCCTAGGATGAATGTTGTAATGTACTTGGTTGTCATATGTAAACTTCTTATGTATCCCCACTTGTTTGGGTGGATGATCCCCACTTTGTTGGGTGATGGATGTTGTATAGAGTATTTTGGTGATAGGAAGGTCTTTTATGATGTATAAATCATTGTTATTCGTGAAGAACATCTTTTTGCAGATCTTGCCTACAGTCAAGGGGAGCATGGCCAGCACAGAAAAGCAGAGATTTCAGCATGTACTGAGGGGGAGCATAACCCTTTGCCCTTGATGACAAAGGGGGAGAATGACTTTGAGGGTCTTGGGGTTGCCATCAAGTCCAAAGGGGGAGATTGTTGGCATTATGACACATGTTTGGTGCTATGGAACAGGTGTTGTCCTTGATGGCAACTCACTCTGGTGACAAATATCAGTTCAAGCTCTCAGAATGAAGGAAAAATATATATACGCGAGTTCATCATGACCAAGCCATGTATACACATGGGTTAGACGTTCCAAAGACGCGTATGCGTATACACGCACTTTCATGCAAGGGAAAGCGCGTACATATGGGAGCACTTATTTTTGGTCCGTGGTATTTAGTCCTTGGTATTTGAACCTATGGTTTTGGACCATAGTATCTCATCAGATGTGTTGATTCCAAGTATTGGGTCCATGGTATTGGTTTGTTATGGTTTTGGACCGTGGTACTGTGAAAGGCCTAAGACTATAAAAGAGGAAGGAGATCATTAGGCAAGGATCATCTGATGTATTGAATATCTGAAGACGCGCAAGTGATTGGTTTGTGTGGCTAGATCTGAATCAAGGAGGAACCTGAGCATTACAAGATAGATAAGTTCTATTGATGAGTTGAGATCTCAAGGCTTGAATAGTAATATCTTTTTTTGATTTGATCTGTTATAATCAACACATAATTAGATCTATAAATCTGATAATCTAAGTACAACCAAAGTCTGTTTAAGTGTAAAGGATGAATTGTCTTTTATAGATCTATACGCAGGTTCGGCTCTGCAAAGGCACGTATACACGCAGGTTCAGCAAGAGAAGAAAGCGTATACGTGGGTTGACCTTGATTTAGCTGCGTATGTACGCAGGTTTATACACAGTGAAGTAGCGTACGTCTCTTAAAATATGTTTTAGTTGCTTCTGTGGATTACTACAGGGTTTTGGGTTTAGCATTGGTGTCTGGTTACTAGTATTGTTTTCTGGTCACAGCATTCTGAGAAGTTATTGGTTGATTTAGTAGTTGTTTGTGGAAAGGAGATTGGTTGATGCACATATACTTGATGTTTGTTTGATATTCATGGATCCAGTCTGAAAATTGATGAAACGTGGTCCCTGGAAGAGAAGAGAAGGTTGTATCCTTCTGTAGGTCAACACCTACGTACTAGTATCTCAGCTAGTACAAGAGCTAAGGGGGTTGTAGCTCCCTTCCAGAAGAAGCTGGAGAATGAGAGAGGGTTGTAGCTCTCTACAGGTTGCTGCTTGCGTACTGGTATAAGTCTGCACCAGTACAGAATCATTGTAAAAAGAAGTTTTTAATTAAAAGAATATAGAGACAAATTGCAGCAGGTGGTTTTCACCCACATTGGATTTCCACCTTATATCTTGTGTTCTTGTGTGTGATTGTCTTCTACTCTGTTTTTACTGTTCCTGGTTATTGTTTATATGATTCTGATGCATAGATTAATGATCAACATCTGTATAATACATTAAATTATAAGTCTGCATGGTATACGCTGGTTTCCTTATTTGAAGTTGCGTATATACGCGTTTTTCTCTAACTGAAGTAGCATATATGATCTGGGTGTGAAATAAAAAATATTTGACTTAATAATACTGATTCCCCCCCCCCCCCCCCCCCTAGTATTATTTCCAACACAACTCCCTCTCTTTCCCTATAAATAAAACCCCTACCATCTAATTTGGGTTAGCTACTAGTTGGATATTGCTTAGTTTCCTTCCTATACTGAAACTATGCCTAAATGCTACCCATTTTTCTAAGGAGAAAGGAGTGCTTGAAGGTCTTAGATAGGACTTGGAAAATCATCCAAAGGAGGCTTCCAACATCAAGGCTCAAGTGGTTGTATGCTTCCCGTACTTTCTATTAATAATAAATTATATGTTTGCTTTCCATAAGTGTGTAAATCATTACTCATTTAGTATGATACTCCTTGACCTGTCACATATTTTATGTTAGAATGAATTATGTTATGTATGATTTTTTCGCCTCTGTTTGATCTTCCTTGTAGGTATTCATCCACAATGGTGTAAAGAGATTGAACTTGGAAGAAATAAGATCGAAGATGACATCAACGGGTGTTAGCATCAGAGTGAGGTATACCATCTAACTTCCTTTGTATTTTCTAATATAAACTAGGAAAGTTTGCACATATTTGTCTAGCTTGTTGTTAGATCCTCCCATAGGACTAGAGGGATCATTTATGTCCATAGAAAAGATTTCCTACATAACAAAATTGTGACTCCACTGGGGCGCTTATAACCCTTCAAACCTCCTTTTTATGTTTGGTCTTTTTTATTAGTTTGACCAACCTCCTTGTGATATGTGATTTAGGGTCATTTTGGGTTTTCATTCTGAGTAGTACATTCTTTAGAATGTCAAATCTAGATCTCTCTTTGGATTTCTCCTCATTTTTCTAAGCCTTTCTTGCTCGATGCACTTTCTGTCAGAAACAATCGCATTGTCGTTGCTGATTTTTCTCATTACAGTCGTGCTAAAGACCCTGTCAGACTGTTAGCATGGGTTTTGACCATAAAGTATCACTGATCGACCTTATCAACACAAATTTTGACCATAAAAGTAACGCTGCTCCAAAAAATCAGATTTTTTTAGGGTTTTATCATAAAGGTCTAATGTGTCTTAATCTCTTAAGTGTTCTCCTGCTCTGTGTGCATAGAATTCCCATTATTTTTGTTTATTTATTATTGGTTTACAAAATCCCATCCCATTGTTTGAAGTAGTGAAAGTGAATTTGCTTCAATCTTTAGTTATTGGGTCAATGAATTTACTGTTTATTTCTTGTATGTGTGGAAGGGATATTAATTTGTTGTTGATTAAAGCATTATTGGTTGTTTTGAGAACCATAAAAGAAATTGCATTTGCATTTGCTTAGCTTTCATCTCAAAATTTACTTTTTGAATTGCATTAGATTACATTGAATTGAAAAGTCATTTTTTTGGATTATCATTGAGCTTAGATTACATTGCTTAGTGTTGAAAGATGAAAAGTGAATTTTCATATATTGAGAAGAAAAGTAAAAAAAATCATTTTACTTTTGGTAGGTGCATTGGAATAGTGAAAGCGAAAATTCTAGTTAGCAAGTTTTGTTTGTTGCATCATTTTTTGTGTATTTTCCCTACACTAGATAGCTTTCATCGAAATGAAAAGAATCATTTTTTTCATATTAGTTACATCATAGGTTTGTTCAGGTGACATCGATCTTTGAGCCTTAAAATGGAAACTTAATCCAAGATCAACATTAAAATTTACCTCGATTAACCTAAGGGGCATTTGGAACATTAATGAAAACATTTAGAGGTCTAGGCTAGAGATGTGTTCCAGCGTCATTAAATGTAGGAGTTGTAATTATTTTCCAACATTGTATCCCAGGATTGAAATCTCGTTCCACATACGGAAGTGTAAAGGATAGTTATCCAGTACTTTTGGGTATATCAAAGGTGCTCCAATTATGGTAAGTATTTGGGAATGCTCACATCGAAAGGTTACACATTAGAAAACACTACTATGGACTGCACTCCCACGTATCGTCATGTATATTTTGCGAGCCCCCAATAGATTGATATCCATCCATAGGTAATTGATTATGTCCCCTCGTATATCATGATACCCCAAACATAGTATCGAGGAGATTGGTTGTCGTACGTTAAGTCCTCTGTTGGCTAAGGTGTATATTGCAGTTCATGGTTTCTTGGTAAACCTTTATACCTAGTTACCCCTTTTTGATTTATTTTTGTTAAGTTCTAAAATAAATTAATTGGCCATGGAAAAGAATCCTTCTTGTGGAAATACTCCTTAGTAGATCTTAGGTTGAGACTAATGGAAACAGGTTCCGAGTTCACCAACCAAGGAAACCTCTTTGACAAGAATCCAGGTACTTTCCTTCTTTTAGAAATGTTGGTACTCCCTATATGGAAATGTTGTCCCTTCTTGCGTTTACCATTGGTTTGCCAGTTTGGTTATTTTCAACCGCTATGGTTTTGAATGTCCAAACTTCTCCTCAACCGAGCTCTCCTCCACTTGAATAGTATCAACCTCCGGCTGAGCCTAAAGTCAACTCTTTCCCTTCTTCACTTATTCGGTCTTCTTCCTCTTCTTCCTCTTCATCTGTTGAAAGCTTGCAAGATAGTAACTAGGTGGATAAGAAGAAGAAGAAAAGCAATATTAAGAAGAAGAAAAATAAGCAAAGTCCCAACCAAGTGACCATTGCTACAGATGCAACTGATGTTGGAAAATCTTCCAATCAACCTCGTAAAGTGAAATTCCCTTGCAAGCTTTGTAATGGTGACCACCTTCTTCGATAATGTCTTAGTATTTCCAAGATATTATAAGTGTGGTCTACAGGTTCACATCCACCTTTGTCATTAGCCTCTGGAGATCATGTTGGTGATAAATCTTCAACTATTGACAGTAAAGTCCATGGGAAAAAAGGGAAAAGTAAAATTTCCCTATAGTTTATGTGAAGGTCATCATCTTATTCACCTTTCTCCTTATATGGATGAATCCTCTAACATGTTGAATAACCTTACCACTTATCAACCTCATCTTTCGATTGGTTATCATAAGCTTTCCCTTGATCCTCCACTAGTTGATCAAATGATTGATCACAACTCATCTCTGGTCAATACCACTCTCTCTGAAAGTGAATCCGATGAGTCCATTCCTAAACAACCTTTGGTTAAGAAAGTGGTTGACCCGATTACACTTTCAGTTGATTGTATCTGTCCTGTAGAGAGTGAAGCTCATACCACTCAAGTTCTTCTGGTTTCTTCAGATTCCAAAGAATTATGGGAAATCCTCTTATTCCCATAGTACAGGGGAGTGATCCTCCTATTCCCATGGTACAGGTGGGCGATCCTCCTATTCCTGTAATGTAAGAGGACATTCCTCCCATTCTGATGGCACCGTCTCCAAGTAGTTTAGTCACTTTCCTTGATTGGATTCGACTGGCAGGATATTGTCTTCCTTCTTACGTGCCCTTTCATATCACAGTACATGCTATAGTGTACCTATACCTGCCATAATCATGGATGAAGGCACATCTATTAGTATTTTGTCCTCAACTACTTGGAAAGTGTTGGTTCTCCACATCTTTTGCATGTTACCCAGAATATGTTAGCTTTTAATAGAGGAACCATTCAACCGTTAGGGATCCTTCCTAAGTTGTATATTACTTTGGGAGGAAAGATCGTCTATCTTGACATGATGTTTGTCAAAGGACATTTGGATTTTAATTTACTCCTCATTTTTTACTATGTTTATGTCATGGGAACTCTTGTCTCTTCTCTCTTTTGTGTCATATATTTCCCGCATGAAGGAAGAATTGTGGCCATTAATCAACTTTCATTCATTGGTCCTACCTTGACTCCCGATCAACTATCTTCCCTAAATGGTCCTTGTATGCAAGTGGTATCACCACTGCCACAGGTTAATTATTTGGCCACCTATTTCATGCCCCATCTATTGATGATATAGTGTGTCATGTGCTGGGGGCATTGGAGCTTGATGTTTCCTTTCGATCCCTTGACATGTATCCCTTCCAGAGTGTTGTTCTCCCATCTGATGAGAACCTCTTGGAAGATATGACCTCTTATAGGTCATAATCAAGGAGTCAGAGTAGAGTTCCTTTACTTGTGTCAAGCTCGTTAAAAAATGAAACAAGGTGTCATCAACAGAATTCCTTACTTGTGTCAAACGCGTTAAAAAATGAAACAAGGTGTCATGAGCATCGTTATTTTCTTGTGTCAAGCTCGTTGAAAAATGAAACAATTCCCCTTCCAATTCAAGTCTTTGATTACATATCGTCAATTCCCAGTCGAGTCTTTCACTTAATCTCATAAGTGAACCTTCATTCCATCCACCTATTAGTAACTAGTAGCCTACTTAGGTGAATGAAATCAAGCTTGGGGGGCATGTTCCTCAAATTGAGTCATTACATTGGGGGCATGCAAACTAATCTCAAGCACAACTTGTCTCTATTTCAAGCTTGTGTAAAAATGAAACCAAATCCAAGCATAGTTGTTTCTCATGTCTCAAGCTTGTGAAAAAATGAAACCATCTTCAAGAATAATATGTCTCTGTTTCAAGCTTGTGAAAAAATGAAACAAAATTCAATCATAGTTTCCCATGTTTCAAGCTTGCGTAAAAATGAAACCATTCCCACTTTACCTCTTGTTATTGTCATTTTTATCAGCCTGTTTTTGCTAGATGAACCTTGGTTTTTTCATTCCATTGTCACCATCTCTTTGGCTGATCATATGATTTCAATTAGTTGTTTTATCCTTGCCTTGGGATTCGAGAACATCTGTGATGAGTGGTATTATTAGCCAGCCTCTTGAGCTTTACATGTTTTAAGTAGTTCCATCATGAATGGAGCCAGTTGTTATCCTCTTATACCACTCGTTCCTCAAGATGGAGTTCTCTTTTAGCTCTTTTCTGACTCTCAAAATATGAAAATATTGTCGAGTACTTGTCGTTTTGAACTTGTCAAAGTAAACGAAATGATGTCTACTCAGTATAATTTTAACCCTTTTTCGAACTGAGATAAACTAATGTATGAAAAGGGAATACCTTAGTCACACGTGGCTAAGAGGTTCTCTTGAATATTTTTTTCTACCTTTTCGGATTCGAGAGGCTCTCTACGAAAAGGGACCTCTTGAGTTTCCTTTTTTCCTATTTTTCAAACTCTTTAAACATGAGAAAAACGTTGGGTTACCCCTCCATCGGACTCATAAAACTAAAAATACAAAGGACTTGTCACCATGACGAGACCGAGCTACTCCTTCCTAGGGCTCGTTAAAAATACTAGGGTGGATTCATCTGAAGGATGAAATTATACGATAAGGATATGGTATCCTCTTTAAGATTAGGAATAAAAATAAAGAGGTACTCACTAGAAATAGTGGGGAGGGGGGTGGTGGTGGGGAATGGAAGGAAACATATATCTTACATTCTATATAAAGGTAGCATGTCGCTCTTGAACATGACACTTATCTGTATCTCGTGTCTGGTTTAGGTTATCCTCACTTTGTCACTTGCCTTATTGGGTTTGTGAAATCCATTTTCCTCTCATATAATTATATCCTATTATCACCATGACCTATCATCCTATGTTGAGTCAAATGCTGCCAAATTCCAGAGTCATGTCGTCGATATGTTCAAGAGAAGTCCCATATGCAATTCAAACCGCTTATACCTAGTTTGACTTTTCTACAACAATCTCGAACCACACTTTCCAACTCTGTAAAATCCTATGTTTCATGTCAATGATGTGGGAAACATTATTGCCCTCCCTTGATGGATCACTTCCTGTCGACTCCATCTCATTATCCAGGAAAATGATCTAGAAACTCCCTTTCAGTACCTTGTAGATTGCATGCCTCAATGGTAATTTCTTCACATTCGACTATAGGTTCACATCATTGGCCTTCGATCGAATGATTTTATGAGTGTTCAACTTCAGCTTCCTTGTTCACACTCATGGATTGTGTTGTTGTACCTTGAGATCCATTTCCATTATTGGTGGTTTCTCTCGTGCCTGTTAACGGTTCACATCATTGACCGGTAATCAAGTGGTTTTCTACTATGTTTGGCTCCAACATGCCTATTCACGTGGTGGGATTCATACTTTGGTTGGGTCGAGATGGAGATGAAGACCCTGGGTTTCGTCTGATAAATCTAGAATGTGTGGAGTTATTAGCTATTTATTATTTCACACATGATTCCTTCTATACGAATGGTTGTGTCCATGTCGTGGATTCATACACATTATCCCTTATATTTGAATGGTTGCTCCCATTCCGTGGATTCATACACATGATCCCTTCTATTCGAATGGTTGTGTCTTGTCATGGATCCATGCACATGATCCTTTCTAGTTGGATGGTTGCATCCATGTCATGGATCTATGTATTGTTAGATGCTTACACTTTGAGCATACTTACATCAGAGGTGTCAAAGATATTATATTACATTTGATTTGCAAGTTTCATGGCGGTGGTTCTCCAAAGTCGTTGCCTTGATTTGTAAAGCATTTCATCCATCACTTCCCATTCTGACTTCATGCTTTAGGTGGCATCTGTTATACAATATTTTGTTACACTCCCAGTCTTATATCCTAAGTGTCGTACTTTGTGTCATCTATGTCGCAAGTGTCGCAAAGTGATGAAAGTTGTCAAAAACAATGAATTCACCATGAAACATGTTCAGAAGTATCCCTAAAGGGAGAAGAAGACATTCCTTGAAGAAATTCTGAAGAAATTTTCCAAAACCTTGTTGTTCAATCCCAATGCTACTTTTAGTAGACAAACCAGTGTTGGTAACCTTTCGTCTAACTAGTGAGTAGTGATGGCAGTGGGCCTTCTGATAGGAAAATCCATGTTGGACCTCTTCAAGCAATTTTTCCTAAAATGGAGGAGAATATTCTCCTACTAGAAGTCTCAAGAACGGTGAGTTGGTTGGAGTTGAATGAGGATTAGAATGAGACCTCCTATTCCTGGTTCTTGATCCTTCTTTCATGGACGTTCCCCTTGAAATGTGTAACCTCTCTCTCCTTTTATGGATCCTCAACTGCATTTCCTTCCCTATAAATCAAAACCCTACCATCTACTTTGGGTTAGTTGTTGGTTGGCTATTGCTTGGTTTCCTTCCTATGTTGAAACTATGCCTAAATGCTTCACATTTTTCTAAGGAGAAAGGAGTAATTGAAGGTCTTGGCAAGGAATTGGAAACTCATCCAAAGGAGGTTTCCAACATGAAGGCTTAAGTGGTTGTATGCTTCCCTTACTTTCTACTAATAATAAATTATGTGTTTGCTTTCCTTAAGTGTCTAAATAATTACTCATTTAGTGTGATACTCCTTGATATGTCACATAGTTTATTGTAGAATTAATTATACTATGTATGCTTTTGTCACCTCTTTCTAATCTTCCTTAAAAGTATTCATCCACAACGGTACAAAGAGGATTGAAATTGGAAGGGAGAATATTGAAGACGACATCAATGGTGTTAGCATCAGAGTGAGGTAGGGCATTTATCTTCCTTTGTATTTTCTAATATAAACTAGGAAAGTTTTTGCATATTTGTATAGTTTGTTGCTAGATCCTCCCATAGGACCAGAGGGATCATTTATGTCCACAGAAAGGATTGTCTGTACAAAAAAATGGCGACTCTACCTAGCTTTTTTATGTTTCAAGCTTGTGTAAAAATGAAACCAAATTCGAGCATAGTTTCCCATGTTTCAATCTTGTGTAAAAATGAAACCATTCCCAATTTACCTCTCGTGATTGTTATTTTTATCAGCTTGTTTTTGCTAGATGAGCCTTGGCTTTTTCATTCCATCGTCACCATCTCTTTGGTCAATCATACGCTTTCACTAAGTTATTTTACCCTTGCCTAGAGAAAATCTGCGATGAGTGGTCTCATTAGCCAGCCTCTTGACCTTTACATGTTTTGAGCAATCCCATCATGAATGGAACTAGTTGTTATCTTCTTATACCACTCGTTCCTCCAAGTGGAGTCCTCTTTCATATTTTTTCTACCTCTCAAAATATGAAAATATTGTCGAGTACTTGTCATTTTGAACTCGTTAAAGTAAACAAAATGACATCTACTCAGTATAAGTTTAACCCTTTTCCGAACTGAGATAGACTAATGTATGAAAAAGGAATACCTTAGTCACATGTAGCTAAGAAGTTCTCCTGAATATTGTCTTCTACCTTTTTGGATTCGAGAGACTATCTATGAAAAGGGACCTCTGGAGTTTCCCTTTTGCGTCTTTTTCAAACTCTCTAAACATGAAAAAAGGTGTCGGTTTACCCCTTCATCGGACTCGTAAAACAAAAACGACAAAGGACTTGTCACCATGATGAGACCGATCTACTCCTTCCTAGGGCTTGTTAAAAATTGTTATCACCAAAAAATTGATCATCTAGCCTAATTTACTAGATGGATCAAAGTACACCATGTAAGGCCAAGTTTACAATAGTAAAATTGCTTTCACTGTGAGAAATTACTTAATAAACCACATTTGTTAAGTAATTTATAATTAAACCCATGAAGAATAATTAAATAAATCACTATTTATTTAATTTTCTTCAGGAATAATTAATTAAACCATTGATTAATTAAAATTCTTTGTCATATTTGACCCAGTTATGAAAAATAAACAGACAAATTATTAATTATCTTATTTTTCTCTAGGAATAATTAAATAATCACTAATTAATTATTAATTCTTGTTAAGTTTGACTAAAACCTCAGGAATAATTAAATAAATCATTATTTGTTTATTATTCCTTAACCATATTTCTTCAGATGATAAATAAATAATTTATTTATTTATTATTTCTAAATAAAAGTTTAAATATTTTTTCCCTCCTAACCAAATATAATAAAATATTCCAAGTGGTTATTCCTAGAATGGGGTTAATAATATTTTATCATTGCTCATTATTCAAGGATAGCTCGATATTTTGTTATAAATAGAAGGGTTTCCCATTCATTATTCACTTTTGATTATTTTCATTGTTTCACTCATTGTTGTAACTCTGATTATTATCATTGTCGCACACCATTTTTCTTCCATTCTGAGTTCTCATTGAGCTCAAACATTTTACTTGTTGGGTTTACACATTATAGAGGAGGGAGACTCTACACAAGTTGAAGACATTTGAGGATAGCCAAGAACCCATCCCATAGAGGTGGACTAGTAACATTTATTTGTTCCCTTCACACGTGTTATAATAAAATCTATTATTTGTATATCTAGTTTCCATTGGATTATTGGAGTTATTATTACTGTTTCATTTTGTTGTTTAACTTTGATTGTGGCATAGATAAGGACTTTGGCAAGTTTTGTTTCTATCATTTGTTGCAGATTTACAATTTTTAGCATCCATTTATATTGTTGAGACTATTTGTCATCCATGGTCTTAAGTGTTTCTTTTTTGTACATATTCGAGGAGAAAACATTATAAAAAAATTGGTGAGTACACTAGGTTTTTACTTCTGATCAAAAAACCTGGGTGACCTTCAATTTTCAGCTTAGGGTTTCTTCTTTTTTCAATCTCTTAATGTTGTTTACTAGCTTTCTAATCCTAGATCTGTCAAATTTCTAACTTCCAGAAGTTTTCTGGTCTTTTCCACAGGTCATAGGAACGAGCCACGACAGAGACGACAATTTTTTTCGAGACTTGTCGACCAGGAATCAAGGAATATGAATCACACTTTTCTTCCCAAAAAGTGTGATCTAGAGGTCCAGAGTGCACCTTTCAACCCAAAAAGTGTGATCCCCTAAAATCAGGTCAGTACCTGCGATTTTTAGGGTTTCTGGGTTTTTGTCAGATCTGTTTTTGGGTTTTGTTGAGAGTTGTCTGTTGGGTTGGTTGACTTCTGTCCCATCCCATTTAGGCCTTGATGTACTCATATTTACTCGTCGAAGTGGAATTTATCCCCTTGGGGCTTCTAGTATGCTTCCACCTTTATAGGAGGAGTTTAGTTGAGTAAGAAGTCTGAATTTCTACAATACTTTCAGCCATATTTTCTAGATCTATACCCTTCTGTTTGATATCTTCAAACATAGGTTGTTTCCATCCAAAGTTTCATTATAAACCTTGTTTGTTCATTTTCCTTAGGGTCCCGTCGATTTTCCTAGGTATTTCACCCATCTCCCTATCTTTTTGCACTGATCTTCCTCTCCGGTTTTTTGTTTTTATTGCACCACTTTCCAGCAGCCTAGTGTCATTTTATCCCAGAAACACCTACACTTAGATATCTTGACCTTTTTAGTTTTTTTTTAGTTGATTTCACCACCAACCAGCACAGTGTTTGCAAGCCCAGTTTGGGTGGGATTTAGTTAATTGATTTGCAGTTCATTTTCTGTTGTTAATTTCAGTTCATTTTCAACAATCCTTTTTTTTTTTCAAACACAATCTAGGATTAATTAATAAACTTACAAGCACACCTTAAGCGAAGGGCACTTGGTTTATACCACCAAGCCAACACTTAACATAATAAATCTATTTCCCCACACAGAGATAAAGGCATATTGTTGATATACCTTCACTATTTCCGTGTCACTTGTGTCTTACCACCATTGCACCACCAAGTCGTTTGTCGTTGAGACTCTTAGGCCTTCATCCCCAGTTTCCACTTCGGCATATTATTCCTCCCCGCAGGGTTTGAGTTCATAGTCCCTCGAGTCCCCATAACGAATCTTATCCTAGTTCATCTGATTCCTCATCTGATTTCGAGCCTCCTTCACCGCATATCATTGCCATGTATTGACCCACTACTGGTGCAAGAAACCAACATCGTGTTGGCTTTGATTCTACCCTGGTGGTCACATCTAGCAGAAAAGTCTTAGGAACCATTCCGGTAGCCCCCATGCTCCCTTTTATGGCTAAGTTAAGTCTCTCAAATTTTAGTTAGTTGATAAATAACCCTATACACCACGATGGTGGTTGGCCTGCTATGTCGACTAAGCTTCCCTCAGACATCCCAAAGTTTGAGGGTAATTCTAGAGAGGACACTACCAATCATGTCAACTCCTTCCACATGTGGTGTTCATCTAACTCCCTTACCAATGACTCCATTCACCTTCGATTGTTCCAATGCACGCTCATTGGAGGTGCTGCAAAATGGTATGTAGACCAACCCGCCACATCTCATTGCATTTTCGTGATGCTTGCTAAAGAGTTCCTCTCATATTTTCAGTTACCACTCCGATATGGCACTGGTATGGAGCTATTGACCTCATTTTGTCAGTCCTCTGCCACTCATCTTTCTGATCATGTTCAGGAATGGCGTAGAAGGAGTCGCACATGTTAGCCCCACCCTTCAGAGACCATGTCTACCTAGATTGGTTTCTTAGGAGCCTTTTATCACCCACTAGAAAGGATGTCGCATCCCATTTTCCTTAGATAGACAAAGAAGCTCTCCAAACTGCTCGGAGATATGACCTGACTTATGCACAATCCGGTTGTGTCTATCTCGCCATTCCAATCCTCCCCTTTCTTGGAGGTGTCAATGCACTAGGGGCATCTCACACTGCCAACAGTATCATTGGAACACTTTCACACCCTTCACCATATACTCAAAAAAATTATGGCTATCTGTAGGGGGGAACTAGTTCCCACAACATTTATGCCCCTCCTACTAGCAAAATGTTTTCAGGGCCAGCCAATGTTCAATCTGTCTACCAAACCATTCCTCCTCCTTATGCACATATGAGTGCTCTAGCCCTCAAGCATTAGCGTTGAAGCCTCCCATGCATCCTCAGCCCCAGCAGCCACCACCCCCTTAGGATCAAGTGTTTGCGCATCAGAGTGCGATTAATCCCCAAAATTTGAAGAAAAAAATAAGGGGAAAGGTAACAAGGGTAACCAAGGTAATCAGGGTAATCAACCTAGTGAACCCCAAGGGAACCAGCCTAATACTAACAACTAGAAATAGGGAATTCAACCCAAGAAGAACAAGGTTATTCATATGAACAAGCCTTGTGCATGTTGTGGTGTACATGGCCATTATACATGAGTGTCCTCTCTTACCCCAGATGTCCCAAATGTGGGAAGCTCAAGCAGCTTGTAGAGGTCAACAATCACCTCAAAATCCTATGCCATCTCAACGGCAGTGCTTACAAATCCTTTCCCTCAAAAAGGATTTGTTGCTACTCAACCTCAACCAAGTCAAGCATCCCATCCCCCCCAACCTTGTAGTCTTGGTGACTACCATATCCTCATGATGAATTCTAATGAGGTTAATCCCTCCAATATCAACCTGCAAACTTGGTCGCATCAATATGACAAGCCATCGACTTCATCCGCCACCGAGTCCAAAACCAAAGCATCTACTAAGACTCTTATGACACCGAATGGTCCGTTACAGATCCCTCAACCTAAAGTTGACACAATTCTCAATATACCAAAGGGACCATTACGCTGTAATGTGGCTTCTAACCGAACTTCCCATACATACAGTATAGTAGACGACTTGGCGCAATCACCTGATGGACATATCAGCAGAAAAGGTGGTGAATTTCATGGATTCACAGCAGAAAGCATCAACTAACTTCACTTTTTCCCCCTTACTCCATCATTAACATCCCTTTTCTCAAAGATTCCCCTCCTTCACTTCACTAACTCCTAATTCTACTATTTAACTCCCTATTCTACCCCTTGCCCTAATAATAATAACACTAAGGTGTATAAAGCCCCTAAATGTTATATATTCCCTCCCCTAGGCATAATAGCCGAGAAATCTGCCAAAGAGGGATCATAGTGGCATCTGGCCACCATGGTGAACCTATCTCCGATACTCTCCCTTACTGCAGATCATTTCCCTCAAAAAATACCTTGCATGGGTAAAAACCCCTCTTTAAACCCCTCTAGCCCACAAAACCCTCTGCAAACCTTACAAAAATCAAATCCCGCTTTCGGCACATTCCCAAAGGCAAGCGCGGGTGGGCAGAAAAAACATTTGAAAAACTATGCCAAAACCCATAAACGTTAAATTTGCCGCCGCCCTATCCGCCGTGCACCTTACACCTCCGCCAGCCGTCGGATCAAGCCCTCCAGATCCGACGGATACTCTCCCATAACAATATCGGAACGCCGTCCACGTCCGCGCGTTAACTCCCGAGAACATGACGTTGCCCTCGTCATGCCTCTGCCACGCGTCGCCCGTTTAGACCGTCTCGGAGCTCCCTCTGACACCCTGGGCGCCGTACTCTAACCGCCCGAGAGACCGTGACGGCTAGAGCCCTTAACCGTAACCTTCACGGCTTAACCTCCGCCCGTCCGCTATTGACCGTTCTGCCACGTCCAGCTCACCGCTGACTGGACTGCCACTCACCCCCGTTGACCTGTCGTCTTCAGCCACGTCCTCCCCGATGACGTCAGCTGACGTCACATCACCGTGACCCACCAATGACGTCATGCTGACGTCATCATAAAAAAGCGCGCCAAATGGGTAAAAAACTCATATTAACCGAATTTTGCGCGGTTTTTTACCATTTCACTGTTATTTCGTCTGTACACTCTGCTCAGCCATTTCTGCCTGGATTTCCGCCAACCGTACAATTAGCCCAATGCGACCCACGTCAGCAGCTGCAGTACACCTTGCCACGACCTCTGCACGTCGAATTACAGGTGCCTATTTCCTACAGGAGGCAAATTGGGGCAGCCACCACAACACCAGCAACACAACAGCGAGCTGCCGAGCAGAACAACCCAAGCAGCAAGCAAGGGACAAAGGCAAACAGGTGGAACAACCACCTATATTTACAGAAGAACAGGTTGACACCTTGCTACAGCAGCAAGAAGAAATGGAAGAACGGGAGTTGGGGCAGCAACAAGATAAACCACAAACTAGTGGGCAGCAGCCATTACAGCAAAATAAAGAGACAGATTTGCCCGGTTCTACAGAGCAGCAGCCCCAAAACAGAGTTGCCCTCCAAGAACAGACATCAATGTGGACAGCTCAGTCCTCCAAACACCTCAGAAGGAGGACTTAACCAGAAAGAGAGAAAGAGAGACTCCCCAGACTTCATCCTTTATCAGAGGAGAGAAGAGACAAAGATTGAATGACTCCCAAGAGGAGGACATAGCAGTAAGGCAGGCCATGGGCATGGGCCCACCCAGTGGAGAACTCTCGGCCGCTCATCTCAAAGAGGACCAGATATGACAATGGGAGGAGAGGTCAGCTCTTCTGGTCAGCATAGAGAGGGGCACTCAAGTATAAAGCAGCAGTTCATAGAAATCAAGAGAAGGAGTGATCCCATAAAAGTGCAACTCTATGATCACTTGTTAAAACTAGCTCCCAGCAACCAGCAGAGACTAATGTCTGCTTTTGATGTGAGTGAGGGAAAAATGATAATGAGCCATTTCATGCCCACAACTCTACATCCTCAGTCCACCTCAGACTATTTGAGAACAAATATGGAGGTTCTGGCTAAAGATATTCACCCCATGGATAAGATAGAGTTACACAAACAAACGGGTGAAATGGTGTATGCCTCCCTGGCAGATGAGACACTGGAAAATTACAAGTTAAAGAGCAGCCTAGACAATACATCATCCCAGCTAGAATTGGAACGAGCATCCTCACAGGCAAGGACAACAGGATCAAATCCTTGGAGGAGGTAATCATAGAGATAGGACATGATCCCAAGGATGTCAAAGGCATCCAAGAACTGCTGAAAATAAGGGATGCAGACATGCAGCCCTAAGAAAGAAAATCAAACTCCCGGCCACCATCCATCCACAAACAGATGAAGTTGCCCAGCAACGGCAAGAAAAAGATACCACAGACCTGCTGGTATCCTTATACAAAGAGCTGGTTAGGACTCAAGACCAGCTAGGACAAACTGAAGCTGCAAAGGCAGCACTACAAGAAGCCATGAAACAGAAAGGGGAAGGTCAATCCTCCCAGCCTCTCCATTAATAATAAATCTTGAGGAAACACCTCCGATCATCACTCCTCCTCCTCAGCAAACAGGAGCTACAGCACCATCCACAGCCCCCCACAACAACATCAGAGCAAGCTGCTAGCTTAGACATGCAGAAGCTACAAGCAGAGATCCGAGCTATGGAAGCTCAAATGAAAGAGCTGGATGGGCTCAAACAGAACTTGGCTAATGTTAATGAGAAATTTGATTAAAAGCAAACAAAATGAGGCAGCCAAGGAGAGAGAGGTGAAAAACCCTTAAGAGAAGGATTGCTGAGCTGGAAAAAGAGCTTGCACTGGAAAGGGTGGGTGACAGCTGATATGAAAGCAGTGTTGTGGAGCAACATTGGGAGATCCATTGCCAAACAGTGGCAATACATTGAAACCATGGATGAACAAATGATGCTCATCACCAAAGCAAACAAGGAAATACAGAGAGCAAGGGCAAGCCTTGGGCACATGCCAGAAGCAGCTACCAGGATGATCAATATCCTAAATTATAAAAACCAGCACTCAATTGGCTAGCATGGGAATCAACAACAGGACAGAAACAATTGCCATAGCCAAGAGAGTTGTTACATTGAGAAACTTGATTGGAACCTTGGAGAGAAGGACACAGGACATGCAAACAGAAATTAACAGGTTCCTGGAGAAGTTTGTAACACTGCAGAACAGAGGCCTCAACATTTTGAGCAGCGTGGGAAGACTGCTCACCCTGGACAACTATAACAAGAGAATTGATGCCCATGCAGTAGCAGAGATTGCAAAACCTCCCAGCACTTCAAAGGAGCCAGGGCCAGCTACAGGGCAAATGATGTATGACAGAGTGGAGAACCTGTTTTTTCTCATGAATGAGATAGAGCATCTGTTTGATACACCACCCAATTTCTTCAAGTTCACAGAAGCAGATGAGACTCTAGGGGCAATTTTGGCACATCAACTGCCCCACACGGATGTCTGGAGGCATTTGACCCAGACAATTTTGACAGGCCAGAACCAATAGCGCAGAAGGAAGAAGCAGGTACATACAGTGACAATTTTGGGAATTAATACCCACATGAAAAGGCAGAGGCTGAGCCAACTCAGCCAGACCAGTCACTCGCCACCAGCAGCAGTCAAAGTCACAGCTGACAGGTCCGAGACATAGTGTACCAGCCTACAGTCGGGTTTTCTATGCATTAACTCCAAATATTCAGACCGACTTAGCTATTCTTATAAAGCTAAATATCTCTTCTGACAGAGCATTAAGATGCCTGTGCTGTGTATTAAATGTGTAATAAATTTTCGACATAATATCTTAGATAGTTGGTGAGAATGTAAAGACTGAGATAACGCAGAACTCAGATATTTCTGTAGACCACCGCTAGTATATATAGACCCTTCACAGATGCTGAAGGGGTTGCTGGAATTTTCTCTTGGATAACTTCCATCTGCTGTAATATTTTCAGAGAATTAATACAAAGGAGGAATGGAACTTCCAGAAGTTTGGTGTGTTTGATATCTTGTGGTGAAGGATGCATGTTACAGGATTCCATGGGTGTTGCATAAAACTATAAGTATTCTCAAATCTCTTTGTCGTGTCTGTTTTGAGTCTTTTGTTCTCTTTACTGTTCTTATGTTTACACTTGATAGCAAGGTGAAAGGATAGTACCAGGATTTAACTATGTTTACCCTGGACTCAAACTGAGCTATTATAAATGTTTTCCTCTTATACAGTAACAGAATTGTAATTCTTAAATGCTGCAATTCAAAACTGTGTTTTTATTATAACAGTCATTCTCAGGGATTCAACTTTGCCCCTAAGACCTCTGTTTTCTCTTCTTAAAGCTATCTGTTGGGAACACATAGATAAATAGTGGAAATTCTTGAATGCTTTCACTATTCGTGCTACCTGTTTCCAGTCTTTTAATCAAAAATCTGTTCTATTAAACTCCCAAATGGCCCTGTAAGTCCCATCTTTCATCTCAAAACTTCAAACACATAAGCTACAGACTCCATTGCCCAATGGTACTCAACTTCTCAGAAAACTACTTCACTAGAACCTAAAAGGAATTTCACCAACCAAACATAAACCAAACACTGTGCATAATAGCTAGCCTAAAATCCTACAACAAACAGTTACAAATCATAAAGAGAGAGCCCTCTCTGATCACTGTTAGGCTAGAAGCGGTGATCCAAAGATTGGTTAGTGGTTACCCCGGCCGTATTCCTTGGGAGTCATAGGGAACAACCTGGGTGTTAACATAATTGGCGACTCCACTGGGGACTTAAGACTATTCAATCACGATCTATTTTCCAAAGCTTTCATCAAGCCTGAAACTAGCCGAGACATCTTAGGACTGTTTCTCAGTCTCAAGGAAGAGCTAACTAGGGAAACTATCCTAGCCTTGAAACATATATAGTCATTCCAGAGTTCTTATTTTGCCCTTGTAAATACAAAAGTTCTATATAAAATTCTGAAAGAACACTTAGAAGCTGGCTCCTAAAAGAAACCCAAGGCACACTAGGGCACACCCTGACCCTGACCAACCCATCATTGTTGATAACCCAAATATCATCCCAAAGAACATAAGGAAACAGCACAAGCAGGATAAACCTGCTGATTCAGATATAAGGTCAGACCAACCCATCCTCATTCCCACTCCTTGCAAAGTCCTTTTTCGTTCCACACCCAATTCCCCTAGTTCATCTTCAACCCCTCAAAGTCCTACCTTTCCATCTTCACCATCTGCACATACTCACTCAACCAGTTCTCCACTTGTTACCCATCCTATTAACCCCAGTACACCTGTAATCCCAGTTGTCCCATTTGTTCCTATCAACCCTATTAATCCTATAAACATGGCTAACAGATATGCACCATTGCAGATTCCAGCCAATGCTCCAGCCCTACCCCAAGATTATCAAACCAGACTCTCATTTTTTGATTCCCATGGCCCTTTGACAGCCATCCAGCATGCTAAAAAGATGCAAGACCACTTTGAGACCTATGAAATTGATGATGATAGTGTCAGGATGAGAATTTTTGTCCAAAGCCTAACTGGGGATGTCAGAACTTGGTTTAGATCCTTGAATGCAAATTCCATTGCAACCTCTGAAGTTCTATACCAGGAATTTACCAACAGATGGGAGAAAAAGAGAGATCCACACCATATACTGGGTGAATATAACACTATTAAAAGAGGTCCCCAAGAAACGGTGTTGGAGTATTGTGCTAGGTTTAACAACATATACAATGCTATTCCCCAGAACTTAAGGCCCCCTCCTGATTTGGCCCTTTATAACTTCCCTGATGGTTTTGACTCTGATATGGCCTATCAGTTGAGAGAAAGAGACCCTCCAACCCTTGCAGAAGCCCAAAGACTTGCAGTCACTGTAGAGGCCAACCTAATTGCCAAAAGAAACAGGGCAAAGCTGGAAAAGAAGGTTGGTTTCAAAGAAGAGCCCTCGGGCTTTGATCAGAAGTTGGATGCAATACTAAACAGCATGAAAAGACTAGGTGAGAGAGTGGAATCAGTAGAAAGAAAGTCATCCTGGGAAGCGCCACAAAACAATACTCCTAGAAACCCAAATTTTAGGAGAACACAAAACCCATACAAATACAGGAAAAACAGGTGCTGACCAAGATATCAGACCACCTTTTCAAGAAAATTATGCAGAAACTTCCTCGGCTAATCAGCTCAATGAAGATCCTGAGATCAATTTAATAGGGCTGGATGGTAAAAAGCCATGTTTTCCTAACACAAGAAGACCATGATGAGGATGAAGACAAAACATTCCAAACACAATCAGGAGAATCCTTTGACTTTAAGCAAGGATATGATACTGCTGTCTATGAAGTCCATAAGCAGTACAAACTAAGAAGTCGGACTGTAAATGCAAATCAGCCTGAAAAGGTAAAGGAGAAACAGCAATCTAAAGAAGCCTCAGTCACTGAACCTAATGACAAAACAAACTTGCCTGCAAAGGAAGTAGTGGTTGAGGAGGTCACTGAATTTCTGTCCACACCACAAGAGCCCACAGCAACCTCATCCTCTCACCCAAATCCGAACATCACCCCTCAAGACATGGACATGGGGGGCAGGTTCCAAAATCAAGATGAAAATCCAACCAGAAGATTCATTGAACAAGGAAAGGACTGCTGTCCGTGACCCTAAAATTCAGGTGGATAAACCCTTTGACCTAGGAACAGAGATTGGCAAGTTAAAAATAGCAATTCCCCTTTTAGAGCTAGCCAAGCATGACATATATAAGCAACAGATCAAGAAATCCCTTCAGCTCACCAACAACAGAGATGATGTAAATGTGCTAGATGACACTCAGAATTACTGTTTGGTCCAGAGGTAGATGGAAAAAACAGTAGTCACAGGGGGGTCTTAACTTTTTTATGTCAGTTTGCACGTTCATGATAAAATACTGCACAATGCAATGTTTGACTCAGGTGCATCTCATAACCTCATGCCTAAAGCAGTCATGGAAAGATTAAATTTGGATATAACAAGACCATACAAAGACCTGTTTTCTTTTGATTCTAGTCAAGTCAAATGCTTGGGCTGATTAAGGATTTGTGTGTGTCCTTGGTTCAATTTCCCAACAAAACCATTTTAATGGATGTTGTTGTTGCCGATATCCCACCCAAATATGGAATGCTCTTATCAAGATCATGGGGAGCCAAGCTCCAAGGCTCCCTGCAATTAGACATGTCATATGCAACCATCTCTGTCTTTGGGCAACCCAAGAGACTTTATAGGGAAACACTCATGAAATACATGGTCAGCAGTGAAGAAAAGCCTCAAAATTTTCCAATATATGCTGTCCATTCAGACGTAGACTCTTACATCCTCTTTAATGACAGCATAGGCTTCTCGGGCAGTCACATTAGCACGGAGACATTTAAACCAGAGCAAAACATCCATCAAACAAGTGGCACCTGCAAAAATTTAATCAGCCCCAACAATACCCATTCACCCTCCTTTAGTTGTCAAAAATTGTCAAAAACTGATGAAATTATCCTAGGAGACAAATGGGAGAAGAAACCCCAACTCATGCTCACACTGCCATCCCATGAACAGAACCTCAAGTCTCCTGAACAGCAAGATAGTCTGTGGATCCTAGAGTTTGATGGCTCAGTTAACAAGTTAGGAGCAGGAGCTGGAGTATGGATACATAACAAAGAGAAGGCTGTGCACAAGGCAGAGCATATAGACTGAACTTTAAATGCACTAACAACATGGCAGAATATGAAGCTCTGCTACTAGGTCTCAAGATTGCTAAATCATTACAAGCACATAGCCTCTCAATCATGGGGGACTCTGATCTAGTAATTCAACAAGTAAAAGGGGATTTTGTCACCAATGACAAAAGATTAAGGTCCTACAGGTCTGCTGTAATTGAAATACTAGAAACTTTCTCCGAGTTTGTTCTCACAAAGATTCCAAGGGGCCACAATCTCCATGCTCACAGCTTGGCAACATTTGCCAGCACCTTCAAATTCCACTAAACCCAACAATTGTTTCACAGCAGAAGTCAAATATAGGCCTTCTATTCCAAACAATGTCAAAGAATGGCAAGTATTTGAGAATGATAGGCAAATAAACAACTTTTTAACTTTGCAGCAAGAGTTTACAGGATTAAATATTGACCTTGAGACAGCAAGTCAATCTCAAATTGTTGATGGAGCAAGTCAATCACAATTACAGTTTCAGCAATCTGCTCACCCAATGTCACCTAGGACAGCAAAACAACTACTCAGTCCAACCATTTTCAACAAAGAAAACATTCAGCAAATTCACAAACATTGATTGTGAAGAGCTGGGCAGTGCTGAAGATGAAATCATACAACTCAAAGACAATCTTCTTCCAGCAGGCCTTACCCCACTAGAGGACATTTTTGACTCAAATGATGTCCCCAGGAAACCAAAGATGCAGCCATTAGATGCAACAATTGAAGAATGTAATATTGGCACTATGGAAAAGCCTAAGATAGTCAAGCTGTCCGCCTCTTTGCCCCCGATCAAAAGCCCAAATATGTTGATCTCTTTAAAGAATTCCAAGATGTCTTTGCCTGGGGATATGAAGACTTGAAGTCTTATGATACCTCTGTTATACAGCACACCATTCCCCTCAAGCCTAATCAAAAACCATTCAAACAAAAATTGAGGAGAATCAATCCTGTACTTCTTCCTTCCATTGAAAAGGAATTACAAAAAATGTTCAAAGCATGGGATCATAGCACCAATCAGGTTTTCTGAGTGGATTTCAAATTTGGTCCCTACAAGAAAGAAAACTGGTGAGATAAGACTCTGTGTAGACTTAAGGAATTTGAACCTAGTGTCACTCAAAGACAACTATCCCTTACCCAAAATGGACCACATCCTTCAAAGAGTAGTGGGAGCCTCAAGAATATCATTGTTGGATGGTTTCTCAGGTTTCAATCAAATCCTGGTACACCCTGACGATCAAGACAAAACTGCATTTACTACCCCATGGGGTACTTTCAAGTATGTGAAAATGCCCTTTGGATTGAAAAATGCAGGGGCAACATTTCAAAGAGCAATGGACATTGCTTTTGCAAAAGAAATTCATGATTTCTTGGTCATTTACTTAGATGATCTTACACCCTTCTCAAAATCTGACCAAGAACATTTGAAACATTTAAGACAGATTTTCATAACATGCAGAAAATATGGCATTTCCTTAAACCCCAAGAAGTCTTTATTTGGTTTGGAAGAAGGGAAACTTTTAGGACACATCATTTCAAAAGATGGCATAAGAATTGATCCAGATAGGATACAAGCGATCCTACAAATGCCTCACCCTAGGAATGTCAAAGAGTTGCAAGGATTCTTAGGAAAACTCAATTTTTTAAGAAGGTTCATCCCAAATTTAGCAGAATTGATCAGACTGCTAAACAATATGCTAAAGAAAGATTCAAAGGTTAAGTGGACTGTGGAAGCAAAGCAAGCCTTTGAAAGCATAAAACTGGCTTTAACCCAAACCCCGGTATTAACTAATCTCAGTTTGACAAAGACTTTATTATTTTTTCTTTCGCTTCCCAGCATACTATTGCTGCTGTTTTATTGCAGAGAAAAATGATCAAGGGAATGAAAAGCCCATTGCCTTCTTCAGCAGAGCTCTTAGAGATGCTCCTTTGAAATACCAAATAATGGAGAAACAAGCCTATGCATTAATCAAAGCTATCAAAGATTTTAGGATCTATATCCTTTACTCTCATGTTGTGGCTTATGTACCGAGTCCTATTGTCAAAGACATTCACCCAAGAAAATTTAGAGGGTAGAAGAGGAAAATGGATTGCAAACATACTTGAATTTGACATTGAAATAAAGCCTACAAAGTTAATAAAAGGGCAAGGTTTGGCTAAGTTAATGACAGAATCAAATTTCCAAGCCTTAGATATCAACCAACTGGACAGTGAAACAGAGCTGGCGACTCCAAAGATCAACGTAGCCTTTGAACAATCTCCATGGTACTCTGATATCTGTTATGTGTTACAAAACCTGTGTGCTCCCCAGGACTGTCCAGAACTAAGTCTAGGTTCCTAAAAATGAAAACATCCAAATTTTGTGTTGTTAGATGAGAATCTACTCTGGAAAAACCATGAAGGTATTTTGCTGCACTGTCTTCTTGAGAATGAAACTGATAAAATTATGCAAGAATTCCATGCTGGAGACTGTGGTGGACATCTGTACTGGAAATCCACTGTGGACAAGATATTAAGGGCTGGTTATTACTGGCCCACTATGTTCTCAGATATAAAGAAATTCACAACATCATGCCACAAGTGCCAACTGTTTGAAGGCAAAAGACAGCTGCTGCCACTTCCTTTGAGGCCCATTTCAACAGAAAGACCTTTTCAACAATGGGGCTTGGATTTCATTGGAGAAATTCACCCCCATCTTCAGGACAACACAGATGGATTTTGACTGCAACAGACTACTTCACCAAGTGGATTGAAGCTGCCCCATGCAGACAAGCAAATGATTTAGTAATCATTCAATTTTTGGAAAACAATATACTGGCTAGATTTGGCTGCCTAGAAAAGATAATAACAGACAATGCTGCTGCCTTCAAATCCAAGAAAATGATAAATTTCTGTTATAAATTTCACATTACTTTGGGCCATTCTACAGCTTACTATCCTCAGGGAAATGGTCTTGCTGAATCATCAAACAAAAGTTTGATAAACATCATAAAGAAAGTGCTAGAAGAGAACAAAAAGAACTGGCACAAGAAGCTAGTAAATGCTTTATGGGCAGACAGATTAACCACCAAAAGATCAATTGGGACCAGCCCATATCAGTTAGTTTATGGATTAGAGGCCAGATTTCCTTCATCACTAGGGGTGCCAGTTATGAAACTCCTACAAGAAAGTCAAGCAGAGCCAAATGACATGCAAAGAAGGATCAACCAGATAATCTGTTTACAGCAAACCAGAGAACAAGTTTTCAGCAGAGTGCAAATACTACAGGAAAAACTTAAAAAGGCCTTTGACAGAAGAACCAAAGCAGAAGATTTCAATATGGGAGACAAAGTTCTAAAGTGGGATGCAAGAAGAGAAGACAAAGGGAAACATGGGAAGTTTGATTCTTTATGGAAAGGACCATTTGCTGTCCAAGCAGTGCAAGGTAATAACACTTATTTCCTTAAAAGCTTGACTGTGACTGAACTAGATGAAGGTCCTGTCAATGGCAGGATGCTGAAGCACTATTATGATGGTTCAATATGATAAGGATCCAAAGGTTCATTGTATATATGCAATTGTACATATTCTTTTTTTTTATTGTATAAAGAGGTTTTCCCAAGTGCTGCAACTAGCAGCAACAGGCAGATAATATCAGAGGTTCCCCAAGAAAGAAGCACACTATTTTGACAGGTTACATGTATCAGAGCTCAAAGATTAAGATGGACAATCGAGCAACAAGGCAATCTGACCTGCTGTTCTTGGTCTTTCAAAAGAAAAACCATCCCCATATGGAGCCACTGTTGGATACCTATAGTAATAGGTTTCATATTTCATGATTGATTATCGAAAATCCAAATATGCTCTGCTTTGTTACTACAAAGATCCCATATTTCCGGGAAATCAGAGGTGTGTGAAATTACTTCAGATATTGAGGACCTTATTACATTTTTGTGGATGATTCAACAGTCTAATCTGGATCATGCCATGTTTCAATTTTGAGTTGTAGAATAGAGAAAGAAGTCTGTCCAAACAGCTTAATCTTGGCAGATAAGTAGTTCAGGTAGAGAAACAAAGGTTCCCAAAAGCCTAATCTGGGACCTTGGAAGAGATAAGGGTAGAAACAGATAGAGTAAAAAAAAAAAGGAAAAAGCCAAAGAAAAGAAAAGGCAATTGAGGGTTGCAAGTCTAAGTGCCCCTCCAAGAGGAAACTAAAAAATGTTAGGTGAAATAGTTGGGTAGGCAGTTGTGGTTGCAGAAAGGACAGGTTCACCATTACATAGTTGTCAAAGATATTTTGCCAAGGCAATGGACATATCAGCAGAAAAGGTGGTGAATTTCATGGATTCACAGCAGAGAAGCATCACTAACTTCACTTTTTCCCCCTTACTCCATCATTAACATCCCCTTTCTCAAAGATTCCCCTCCTTCACTTCACTAACTCCTAATTCTACTATTTAACTCCCTATTCTACCCCTTGCCCTAATAATAATAACACTAAGGTGTATAAAGCCCTAAATGTTATATATTCCCTCCCCTAGGCATAATAGCCGAGAAATCTGCAAAGAGGGATCATAGTGGCATCTGGCCACCATGGTGAACCTATCTCCGATACTCTCCCTTTACTGCAGATCATTTCCCCTCAAAAAATACCTTTGCATGGGTAAAAACCCCTCTAGCCCACAAAACCCTCTGCAAACCTTACAAAAATCAAATCCCGCTTTCGGCACATTCCCAAAGGCAAGCGCGGGTGGGCAGAAAAAACATTTGAAAAACTATGCCAAAACCCATAAACGTTAAATTTTCCGCCGCCCTATCCGCCGTGCACCTTACACCTCCGCCAGCCGTCGGATCAAGCCCTCCAGATCCGACGGCCCATAACAATATCGGAACGCCGTCCACGTCCGCGCGTTAACTCCCGAGAACATGACGTTGCGCCTCGTCATGCCTCTGCCACGCGTCGCCCGTTAGACCGTCTCGGAGCTCCCTCTGACACCCTGGGCGCCGTACTCTAACCGCCCGAGAGACCGTGACGGCTAGAGCCTTAACCGTAACCTTCACGGCTTAACCTCCGCCCGTCCGCTATTGACGTTCTGCCACGTCCAGCTCACCGCTGACTGGACTGCCACCTCACCCCGTTGACCTGTCGTCTTCAGCCACGTCCTCCCGATGACGTCAGCTGACGTCACATCACCGTGACCCACCAATGACGTCATGCTGACCGTCATCATAAAAAGCGCCCCAAATGGGAAAAAAACTCATATTAACCGAATTTTGCGCGTTTTTTACCATTTCACTGTTATTTCGTCTGTACACTCTGCTCAGCCATTTCTGCCTGGATTTCCGCCAACCGGTACAATTAGCCAAGCGACCACGTCAGCAGCTGCAGTACTACCTTGCCACGACCTCTGCACGTCGAATTACAGGTGCCTATTTTCCTACAGGAGGCAAATTGGGGCAGCCACCACAACACCAGCAACACAACAGCGAGCTGCCGAGCAGACAACCCAAGCAGCAAGCAAGGACAAAGGCAAACAGGTGGAACAACCACCTATATTTACAGAAGAACAGGTTGACACCTTGCTACAGCAGCAAGAAGAAATGGAAGAACGGGAGTTGGGGGCAGCAACAAGATAAACCACAAACTAGTGGGCAGCAGCCATTACAGCAAATAAAGAGACAGATTTGCCCGGTTCTACAGAGCAGCAGCCCCAAACAGAGTTGCCTCCAAGAACAGACATCAATGTGGACAGCTCAGTCCTCCAAACACCTCAGAAGGAGGACTTAACCAGAAAGAGAGAAAGAGAGACTCCCCAGACTTCATCCTTTATCAGAGGAGAGAAGAGACAAAGATTGAATGACTCCCAAGAGGAGGACATAGCAGTAAGGCAGGGCAGGCCATGGGCATGGGCCCACCCAGTGGAGAACTCTCGGCCAGCTCATCTCAAAGAGGACCAGATATGACAATGGGAGGAGAGGTCAGCTCTTCTGGTCAGCATAGAGAGGGGCACTCAAGTATAAAGCAGCAGTTCATAGAAATCAAGAGAAGGAGTGATCCCATAAAAGTGCAACTCTATGATCACTTGTTAAAACTAGCTCCCAGCAACCAGCAGAGACTAATGTCTGCTTTTGATGTGAGTGAGGGAAAAATGATAATGAGCCATTTCATGCCCACAACTCTACATCCTCAGTCCACCTCAGACTATTTGAGAACAAATATGGAGGTTCTGGCTAAAGATATTCACCCCATGGATAAGATAGAGTTACACAAACAAACGGGTGAAATGGTGTATGCCTCCCTGGCAGATGAGACACTGGAAAATTACAAGTTAAAGAGCAGCCTAGACAATACATCATCCCAGCTAGAATTGGAACGAGCATCCTCACAGGCCAAGGACAACAGGATCAAATCCTTGGAGGAGGTAATCATAGAGATAGGACATGATCCCAAGGATGTCAAAGGCATCCAAGAACTGCTGAAAATAAGGGATGCAGACATGGCAGCCCTAAGAAAGAAAATCAAACTCCCGGCCACCATCCATCCACAAACAGATGAAGTTGCCCAGCAACGGCAAGAAAAAGATACCACAGACCTGCTGGTATCCTTATACAAAGAGCTGGTTAGGACTCAAGACCAGCAGCTAGGACAAACTGAAGCTGCAAAGGCAGCACTACAAGAAGCCATGAAACAGAAAGGGGAAGGTCAATCCTCCCAGCCTCCTCCATTAATAATAAATCTTGAGGAAACACCTCCGATCATCACTCCTCCTCCTCAGCAAACAGGAGCTACAGCACCATCCACAGCCCCCACAACAACATCAGAGCAAGCTGCTAGCTTAGACATGCAGAAGCTACAAGCAGAGATCCGAGCTATGGAAGCTCAAATGAAAGAGCTGGATGGGCTCAAACAGAACTTGGCTAATGTTAATGAGAAATTTGATAAAAGCAAACAAAATGAGGCAGCCAAGGAGAGAGAGGTGAAAACCCTTAAGAGAAGGATTGCTGAGCTGGAAAAAGAGCTTGCACTGGAAAGGGTGACAGCTGATATGAAAGCAGTGTTGTGGAGCAACATTGGGAGATCCATTGCCAAACAGTGGCAATACATTGAAACCATGGATGAACAAATGATGCTCATCACCAAAGCAAACAAGGAAATACAGAGAGCAAGGGCAAGCCTTGGGCACATGCCAGAAGCAGCTACCAGGATGATCAATATCCTGAATTATAAAACCAGCACTCAATTGGCTAGCATGGGAATCAACAACAGGACAGAAACAATTGCCATAGCCAAGAGAGTTGTTACATTGAGAAACTTGATTGGAACCTTGGAGAGAAGGACACAGGACATGCAAACAGAAATTAACAGGTTCCTGGAGAAGTTTGTAACACTGCAGAACAGAGGCCTCCCCAACATTTTGAGCAGCGTGGGAAGACTGCTCACCCTGGACAACTATAACAAGAGAATTGATGCCCATGCAGTAGCAGAGATTGCAAAACCTCCCAGCACTTCAAAGGAGCCAGGGCCAGCTACAGGGCAAATGATGTATGACAGAGTGGAGAACCTGTTTTTTCTCATGAATGAGATAGAGCATCTGTTTGATACACCACCCAATTTCTTCAAGTTCACAGAAGCAGATGAGACTCTAGGGGCAATTTTGGCACATCAACTGCCCACACAGGATGTCTGGAGGCATTTGACCCAGACAATTTTGACAGGCCAGAACCAATAGCGCAGAAGGAAGAAGCAGGTACATACAGTGACAATTTTGGGAATTAATACCCACATGAAAAGGCAGAGGCTGAGCCAACTCAGCCAGACCAGTCACTCGCCACCAGCAGCAGTCAAAGTCACAGCTGACAGGTCCGAGACATAGTGTACCAGCCTACAGTCGGGTTTTCTATGCATTAACTCCAAATATTCAGACCGACTTAGCTATTCTTATAAAGCTAAAATATCTTCTGACAGAGCATTAAGATGCCTGTGCTGTGTATTAAATGTGTAATAAATTTTCGACATAATATCTTAGATAGTTGGTGAGAATGTAAAGACTGAGATAACGCAGAACTCAGATATTTCTGTAGACCACCGCTAGTATATATAGACCCTTCACAGATGCTGAAGGGGTTGCTGGAATTTTCTCTTGGATAACTTCCATCTGCTGTAATATTTTCAGAGAATTAATACAAAGGAGGAATGGAACTTCCAGAAGTTTGGTGTGTTTGATATCTTGTGGTGAAGGATGCATGTTACAGGATTCCATGGGTGTTGCATAAAACTATAAGTATTCTCAAATCTCTTTGTCGTGTCTGTTTTGAGTCTTTTGTTCTCTTTACTGTTCTTATGTTTACACTTGATAGCAAGGTGAAAGGATAGTACCAGGATTTAACTATGTTTACCCTGGACTCAAACTGAGCTATTATAAATGTTTTCCTCTTATACAGTAACAGAATTGTAATTCTTAAATGCTGCAATTCAAAACTGTGTTTTTATTATAACAGTCATTCTCAGGGATTCAACTTTGCCCCTAAGACCTCTGTTTTCTCTTCTTAAAGCTATCTGTTGGGAACACATAGATAAATAGTGGAAATTCTTGAATGCTTTCACTATTCGTGCTACCTGTTTCCAGTCTTTTAATCAAAAATCTGTTCTATTAAACTCCCAAATGGCCCTGTAAGTCCCATCTTTCATCTCAAAACTTCAAACACATACAGCTACAGACTCCATTGCCCAATGGTACTCAACTTCTCAGAAAACTACTTCACTAGAACCTAAAAGGAATTTCACCAACCAAACATAAACAAAACACAGTGCATAATAGCTAGCCTAAAATCCTACAACAAACAGTTACAAATCATAAAGAGAGAGCCCTCTCTGATCACTGTTAGGCTAGAAGCGGTGATCCAAAGATTGGTTAGTGGTTACCCCGGCCGTATTCCCTTGGGAGTCATAGGGAACAACCTGGGTGTTAACATAATTGGCGACTCCACTGGGGACTTAAGACTATTCAATCACGATCTATTTTCCAAAGCTTTCATCAAGCCTGAAACTAGCCGAGACATCTTAGGACTGTTTCTCAGTCTCAAGGAAGAGCTAACTAGGGAAACTTATCCTAGCCTTGAAACATATATAGTCATTCCAGAGTTCTTATTTTGCCCTTGTAAATACAAAAGTTCTATATAAAATTCTGAAAGAACACTTAGAAGCTGGCTCCTAAAAGAAACCCAAGGCACACTAGGGCACACCCTGACCCTGACCAACCCATCATTGTTGATAACCCAAATATCATCCCAAAGAACATAAGAAAACAGCACAAGCAGGATAAACCTGCTGATTCAGATATAAGGTCAGACCAACCCATCCTCATTCCCACTCCTTGCAAAGTCCTTTTTCGTTCCACACCCAATTCCCCTAGTTCATCTTCAACCCCTCAAAGTCCTACCTTTCCATCTTCACCATCTGCACATACTCACTCAACCAGTTCTCCACTTGTTACCCATCCTATTAACCCCAGTACACCTGTAATCCCAGTTGTCCCATTTGTTCCTATCAACCCTATTAATCCTATAAACATGGCTAACAGATATGCACCATTGCAGATTCCAGCCAATGCTCCAGCCCTACCCCAAGATTATCAAACCAGACTCTCATTTTTTGATTCCCATGGCCCTTTGACAGCCATCCAGCATGCTAAAAAGATGCAAGACCACTTTGAGACCTATGAAATTGATGATGATAGTGTCAGGATGAGAATTTTTGTCCAAAGCCTAACTGGGGATGTCAGAACTTGGTTTAGATCCTTGAATGCAAATTCCATTGCAACCTCTGAAGTTCTATACTAGGAATTTACCAACAGATGGGAGAAAAAGAGAGATCCACACCATATACTGGGTGAATATAACACTATTAAAAGAGGTCCCCAAGAAACGGTGTTGGAGTATTGTGCTAGGTTTAACAACATATACAATGCTATTCCCCAGAACTTAAGGCCCCCTCCTGATTTGGCCCTTTATAACTTCCCTGATGGTTTTGACTCTGATATGGCCTATCAGTTGAGAGAAAGAGACCCTCCAACCCTTGCAGAAGCCCAAAGACTTGCAGTCACTGTAGAGGCCAACCTAATTGCCAAAAGAAACAGGGCAAAGCTGGAAAAGAAGGTTGGTTTCAAAGAAGAGCCCTCGGGCTTTGATCAGAAGTTGGATGCAATACTAAACAGCATGAAAAGACTAGGTGAGAGAGTGGAATCAGTAGAAAGAAAGTCATCCTGGGAAGCGCCACAAAACAATACTCCTAGAAACCCAAATTTTAGGAGAACACAAAACCCCAATACAGGAAAAACAGGTGCTGACCAAGATATCAGACCACCTTTTCAAGAAAATTATGCAGAAACTTCCTCGGCTAATCAGCTCAATGAAGATCCTGAGATCAATTTAATAGGGCTGGATGGTAAAAGCCATGTTTTCCTAACACAAGAAGACCATGATGAGGATGAAGACAAAACATTCCAAACACAATCAGGAGAATCCTTTGACTTTAAGCAAGGATATGATACTGCTGTCTATGAAGTCCATAAGCAGTACAAACTAAGAAGTCGGACTGTAAATGCAAATCAGCCTGAAAAGGTAAAGGAGAAACAGCAATCTAAAGAAGCCTCAGTCACTGAACCTAATGACAAAACAAACTTGCCTGCAAAGGAAGTAGTGGTTGAGGAGGTCACTGAATTTCTGTCCACACCACAAGAGCCCACAGCAACCTCATCCTCTCACCCAAATCCGAACATCACCCCTCAAGACATGGACATGGGGGGCAGGTTCCAAAATCAAGATGAAATCCAACCAGAAGATTCATTGAACAAGGAAAGGACTGCTGTCCGTGACCCTAAAATTCAGGTGGATAAACCCTTTGACCTAGGAACAGAGATTGGCAAGTTAAAAATAGCAATTCCCCTTTTAGAGCTAGCCAAGCATGACATATATAAGCAACAGATCAAGAAATCCCTTCAGCTCACCAACAACAGAGATGATGTAAATGTGCTAGATGACACTCCAGAATTACTGTTTGGTCCAGAGGTAGATGGAAAAACAGTAGTCACAGGGGTCTTACCTTTTTATGTCAGTTTGCACGTTCATGATAAAATACTGCACAATGCAATGTTTGACTCAGGTGCATCTCATAACCTCATGCCTAAAGCAGTCATGGAAAGATTAAATTTGGATATAACAAGACCATACAAAGACCTGTTTTCTTTTGATTCTAGTCAAGTCAAATGCTTGGGCCTGATTAAGGATTTGTGTGTGTCCTTGGTTCAATTTCCCAACAAAACCATTTTAATGGATGTTGTTGTTGCCGATATCCCACCCAAATATGGAATGCTCTTATCAAGATCATGGGGAGCCAAGCTCCAAGGCTCCCTGCAATTAGACATGTCATATGCAACCATCTCTGTCTTTGGGCAACCCAAGAGACTTTATAGGGAAACACTCATGAAATACATGGTCAGCAGTGAAGAAAAGCCTCAAAATTTTCCAATATATGCTGTCCATTCAGACGTAGACTCTTACATCCTCTTTAATGACAGCATAGGCTTCTCGGGCAGTCACATTAGCAAGGAGACATTTAAACCAGAGCAAAACATCCATCAAACAAGTGGCACCTGCAAAAATTTAATCAGCCCAACAATACCCATTCACCCTCCTTTAGTTGTCAAAAATTGTCAAACAACTGATGAAATTATCCTAGGAGACAAATGGGAGAAGAAACCCCAACTCATGCTCACACTGCCATCCCATGAACAGAACCTCAAGTCTCCTGAACAGCAAGATAGTCTGTGGATCCTAGAGTTTGATGGCTCAGTTAACAAGTTAGGAGCAGGAGCTGGAGTATGGATACATAACAAAGAGAAGGCCTGTGCACAAGGCAGAGCATATAGACTGAACTTTAAATGCACTAACAACATGGCAGAATATGAAGCTCTGCTACTAGGTCTCAAGATTGCTAAATCATTACAAGCACATAGCCTCTCAATCATGGGGGACTCTGATCTAGTAATTCAACAAGTAAAAGGGGATTTTGTCACCAATGACAAAAGATTAAGGTCCTACAGGTCTGCTGTAATTGAAATACTAGAAACTTTCTCCGAGTTTGTTCTCACAAAGATTCCAAGGGGCCACAATCTCCATGCTCACAGCTTGGCAACATTTGCCAGCACCTTCAAATTCCCACTACAACCCAACAATTGTTTCACAGCAGAAGTCAAATATAGGCCTTCTATTCCAAACAATGTCAAAGAATGGCAAGTATTTGAGAATGATAGGCAAATAAACAACTTTTTAACTTTGCAGCAAGAGTTTACAGGATTAAATATTGACCTTGAGACAGCAAGTCAATCTCAAATTGTTGATGGAGCAAGTCAATCACAATTACAGTTTCAGCAATCTGCTCACCCAATGTCACCTAGGACAGCAAAACAACTACTCAGTCCAACCATTTTCAACAAAGAAAACATTCAGCAAATTCACCAAATCGATTGTGAAGAGCTGGGCAGTGCTGAAGATGAAATCATACAACTCAAAGACAATCTTCTTCCAGCAGGCCTTACCCCACTAGAGGACATTTTTGACTCAAATGATGTCCCCAGGAAACCAAAGATGCAGCCATTAGATGCAACAATTGAAGAATGTAATATTGGCACTATGGAAAAGCCTAAGATAGTCAAGCTGTCCGCCTCTTTGCCCCCCGATCAAAAGCCCAAATATGTTGATCTCTTTAAAGAATTCCAAGATGTCTTTGCCTGGGGATATGAAGACTTGAAGTCTTATGATACCTCTGTTATACAGCACACCATTCCCCTCAAGCCTAATCAAAAACCATTCAAACAAAAATTGAGGAGAATCAATCCTGTACTTCTTCCTTCCATTGAAAAGGAATTACAAAAAATGTTCAAAGCAGGGATCATAGCACCAATCAGGTTTTCTGAGTGGATTTCAAATTTGGTCCCCACAAGAAAGAAAACTGGTGAGATAAGACTCTGTGTAGACTTAAGGAATTTGAACCTAGTGTCACTCAAAGACAACTATCCCTTACCCAAAATGGACCACATCCTTCAAAGAGTAGTGGGAGCCTCAAGAATATCATTGTTGGATGGTTTCTCAGGTTTCAATCAAATCCTGGTACACCCTGACGATCAAGACAAAACTGCATTTACTACCCCATGGGGTACTTTCAAGTATGTGAAAATGCCCTTTGGATTGAAAAATGCAGGGGCAACATTTCAAAGAGCAATGGACATTGCTTTTGCAAAAGAAATTCATGATTTCTTGGTCATTTACTTAGATGATCTTACACCCTTCTCAAAATCTGACCAAGAACATTTGAAACATTTAAGACAGATTTTCATAACATGCAGAAAATATGGCATTTCCTTAAACCCCAAGAAGTCTTTATTTGGTTTGGAAGAAGGGAAACTTTTAGGACACATCATTTCAAAAGATGGCATAAGAATTGATCCAGATAGGATACAAGCGATCCTACAAATGCCTCACCCTAGGAATGTCAAAGAGTTGCAAGGATTCTTAGGAAAACTCAATTTTTTAAGAAGGTTCATCCCAAATTTAGCAGAATTGATCAGACTGCTAAACAATATGCTAAAGAAAGATTCAAAGGTTAAGTGGACTGTGGAAGCAAAGCAAGCCTTTGAAAGCATAAAACTGGCTTTAACCCAAACCCCGGTATTAACTAATCCTCAGTTTGACAAAGACTTTATTATTTTTTCTTTCGCTTCCCAGCATACTATTGCTGCTGTTTTATTGCAGAAAAATGATCAAGGGAATGAAAAGCCCATTGCCTTCTTCAGCAGAGCTCTTAGAGATGCTCCTTTGAAATACCAAATAATGGAGAAACAAGCCTATGCATTAATCAAAGCTATCAAAGATTTTAGGATCTATATCCTTTACTCTCATGTTGTGGCTTATGTACCGAGTCCTATTGTCAAAGACATTCTCACCCAAGAAAATTTAGAGGGTAGAAGAGGAAAATGGATTGCAAACATACTTGAATTTGACATTGAAATAAAGCCTACAAAGTTAATAAAAGGGCAAGGTTTGGCTAAGTTAATGACAGAATCAAATTTCCAAGCCTTAGATATCAACCAACTGGACAGTGAAACAGAGCTGGCGACTCCAAAGATCAACGTAGCCTTTGAACAATCTCCATGGTACTCTGATATCTGTTATGTGTTACAAAACCTGTGTGCTCCCCCAGGACTGTCCAGAACTAAGTCTAGGTTCCTAAAAATGAAAACATCCAAATTTTGTGTGTTAGATGAGAATCTACTCTGGAAAAACCATGAAGGTATTTTGCTGCACTGTCTTCTTGAGAATGAAACTGATAAAATTATGCAAGAATTCCATGCTGGAGACTGTGGTGGACATCTGTACTGGAAATCCACTGTGGACAAGATATTAAGGGCTGGTTATTACTGGCCCACTATGTTCTCAGATATAAAGAAATTCACAACATCATGCCACAAGTGCCAACTGTTTGAAGGCAAAAGACAGCTGCTGCCACTTCCTTTGAGGCCCATTTCAACAGAAAGACCTTTTCAACAATGGGGCTTGGATTTCATTGGAGAAATTCACCCCTCATCTTCAGGACAACACAGATGGATTTTGACTGCAACAGACTACTTCACCAAGTGGATTGAAGCTGCCCCATGCAGACAAGCAAATGATTTAGTAATCATTCAATTTTTGGAAAACAATATACTGGCTAGATTTGGCTGCCTAGAAAAGATAATAACAGACAATGCTGCTGCCTTCAAATCCAAGAAAATGATAAATTTCTGTTATAAATTTCACATTACTTTGGGCCATTCTACAGCTTACTATCCTCAGGGAAATGGTCTTGCTGAATCATCAAACAAAAGTTTGATAAACATCATAAAGAAAGTGCTAGAAGAGAACAAAAAGAACTGGCACAAGAAGCTAGTAAATGCTTTATGGGCAGACAGATTAACCACCAAAAGATCAATTGGGACCAGCCCATATCAGTTAGTTTATGGATTAGAGGCCAGATTTCCTTCATCACTAGGGGTGCCAGTTATGAAACTCCTACAAGAAAGTCAAGCAGAGCCAAATGACATGCAAAGAAGGATCAACCAGATAATCTGTTTACAGCAAACCAGAGAACAAGTTTTCAGCAGAGTGCAAATACTACAGGAAAAACTTAAAAAGGCCTTTGACAGAAGAACCAAAGCAGAAGATTTCAATATGGGAGACAAAGTTCTAAAGTGGGATGCAAGAAGAGAAGACAAAGGGAAACATGGGAAGTTTGATTCTTTATGGAAAGGACCATTTGCTGTCCAAGCAGTGCAAGGTAATAACACTTATTTCCTTAAAAGCTTGACTGTGACTGAACTAGATGAAGGTCCTGTCAATGGCAGGATGCTGAAGCACTATTATGATGGTTCAATATGATAAGGATCCAAAGGTTCATTGTATATATGCAATTGTACATATTCTTTTTTTTTATTGTATAAAGAGGTTTTCCCAAGTGCTGCAACTAGCAGCAACAGGCAGATAATATCAGAGGTTCCCCAAGAAAGAAGCACACTATTTTGACAGGTTACATGTATCAGAGCTCAAAGATTAAGATGGACAATCGAGCAACAAGGCAATCTGACCTGCTGTTCTTGGTCTTTCAAAAGAAAAACCATCCCCATATGGAGCCACTGTTGGATACCTATAGTAATAGGTTTCATATTTCATGATTGATTATCGAAAATCCAAATATGCTCTGCTTTGTTACTACAAAGATCCCATATTTCCGGGAAATCAGAGGTGTGTGAAATTACTTCAGATATTGAGGACCTTATTACATTTTTGTGGATGATTCAACAGTCTAATCTGGATCATGCCATGTTTCAATTTTGAGTTGTAGAATAGAGAAAGAAGTCTGTCCAAACAGCTTAATCTTGGCAGATAAGTAGTTCAGGTAGAGAAACAAAGGTTCCCAAAAGCCTAATCTGGGACCTTGGAAGAGATAAGGGTAGAAACAGATAGAGTAAAAAAAAAAAGGAAAAAGCCAAAGAAAAGAAAAGGCAATTGAGGGTTGCAAGTCTAAGTGCCCCTCCAAGAGGAAACTAAAAAATGTTAGGTGAAATAGTTGGGTAGGCAGTTGTGGTTGCAGAAAGGACAGGTTCACCATTACATAGTTGTCAAAGATATTTTGCCAAGGCAATGGACATATCAGCAGAAAAGGTGGTGAATTTCATGGATTCACAGCAGAAAGCATCACTAACTTCACTTTTTCCCCCTTACTCCATCATTAACATCCCCTTTCTCAAAGATTCCCCTCCTTCACTTCACTAACTCCTAATTCTACTATTTAACTCCCTATTCTACCCCTTGCCCTAATAATAATAACACTAAGGTGTATAAAGCCCTAAATGTTATATATTCCCTCCCCTAGGCATAATAGCCGAGAAATCTGCAAAGAGGGATCATAGTGGCATCTGGCCACCATGGTGAACCTATCTCCGATACTCTCCCTTTACTGCAGATCATTTCCCCTCAAAAAATACCTTTGCATGGGTAAAAACCCCTCTTTAAACCCCTCTAGCCCACAAAACCCTCTGCAAACCTTACAAAAATCAAATCCCGCTTTCGGCACATTCCCAAAGGCAAGCGCGGGTGGGCAGAAAAAACATTTGAAAAACTATGCCAAAACCCATAAACGTTAAATTTTCCGCCGCCCTATCCGCCGTGCACCTTACACCTCCGCCAGCCGTCGGATCAAGCCCTCCAGATCCGACGGCCCATAACAATATCGGAACGCCGTCCACGTCCGCGCGTTAACTCCCGAGAACATGACGTTGCGCCTCGTCATGCCTCTGCCACGCGTCGCCCGTTAGACCGTCTCGGAGCTCCCTCTGACACCCTGGGCGCCGTACTCTAACCGCCCCGAGAGACCGTGACGGCTAGAGCCTTAACCGTAACCTTCACGGCTTAACCTCCGCCCGTCCGCTATTGACCGTTCTGCCACGTCCAGCTCACCGCTGACTGGACTGCCACCTCACCCCCGTTGACCTGTCGTCTTCAGCCACGTCCTCCCCGATGACGTCAGCTGACGTCACATCACCGTGACCCACCAATGACGTCATGCTGACGTCATCATAAAAAAGCGCCAAATGGGTAAAAAACTCATATTAACCGAATTTTGCGCGTTTTTTACCATTTCACTGTTATTTCGTCTGTACACTCTGCTCAGCCATTTCTGCCTGGATTTCCGCCAACCGGTACAATTAGCCCAAGCGACCACGTCAGCAGCTGCAGTACACCTTGCCACGACCTCTGCACGTCGAATTACAGGTGCCTATTTCCTACAGGAGGCAAATTGGGGCAGCCACCACAACACCAGCAACACAACAGCGAGCTGCCGAGCAGACAACCCAAGCAGCAAGCAAGGACAAAGGCAAACAGGTGGAACAACCACCTATATTTACAGAAGAACAGGTTGACACCTTGCTACAGCAGCAAGAAGAAATGGAAGAACGGGAGTTGGGGCAGCAACAAGATAAACCACAAACTAGTGGGCAGCAGCCATTACAGCAAAATAAAGAGACAGATTTGCCCGGTTCTACAGAGCAGCAGCCCCAAACAGAGTTGCCTCCAAGAACAGACATCAATGTGGACAGCTCAGTCCTCCAAACACCTCAGAAGGAGGACTTAACCAGAAAGAGAGAAAGAGAGACTCCCCAGACTTCATCCTTTATCAGAGGAGAGAAGAGACAAAGATTGAATGACTCCCAAGAGGAGGACATAGCAGTAAGGCAGGCCATGGGCATGGGCCCACCCAGTGGAGAACTCTCGGCCAGCTCATCTCAAAGAGGACCAGATATGACAATGGGAGGAGAGGTCAGCTCTTCTGGTCAGCATAGAGAGGGGCACTCAAGTATAAAGCAGCAGTTCATAGAAATCAAGAGAAGGAGTGATCCCATAAAAGTGCAACTCTATGATCACTTGTTAAAACTAGCTCCCAGCAACCAGCAGAGACTAATGTCTGCTTTTGATGTGAGTGAGGGAAAAATGATAATGAGCCATTTCATGCCCACAACTCTACATCCTCAGTCCACCTCAGACTATTTGAGAACAAATATGGAGGTTCTGGCTAAAGATATTCACCCCATGGATAAGATAGAGTTACACAAACAAACGGGTGAAATGGTGTATGCCTCCCTGGCAGATGAGACACTGGAAAATTACAAGTTAAAGAGCAGCCTAGACAATACATCATCCCAGCTAGAATTGGAACGAGCATCCTCACAGGCCAAGGACAACAGGATCAAATCCTTGGAGGAGGTAATCATAGAGATAGGACATGATCCCAAGGATGTCAAAGGCATCCAAGAACTGCTGAAAATAAGGGATGCAGACATGGCAGCCCTAAGAAAGAAAATCAAACTCCCGGCCACCATCCATCCACAAACAGATGAAGTTGCCCAGCAACGGCAAGAAAAAGATACCACAGACCTGCTGGTATCCTTATACAAAGAGCTGGTTAGGACTCAAGACCAGCTAGGACAAACTGAAGCTGCAAAGGCAGCACTACAAGAAGCCATGAAACAGAAAGGGGAAGGTCAATCCTCCCAGCCTCCTCCATTAATAATAAATCTTGAGGAAACACCTCCGATCATCACTCCTCCTCCTCAGCAAACAGGAGCTACAGCACCATCCACAGCCCCCACAACAACATCAGAGCAAGCTGCTAGCTTAGACATGCAGAAGCTACAAGCAGAGATCCGAGCTATGGAAGCTCAAATGAAAGAGCTGGATGGGCTCAAACAGAACTTGGCTAATGTTAATGAGAAATTTGATAAAAGCAAACAAAATGAGGCAGCCAAGGAGAGAGAGGTGAAAACCCTTAAGAGAAGGATTGCTGAGCTGGAAAAAGAGCTTGCACTGGAAAGGGTGACAGCTGATATGAAAGCAGTGTTGTGGAGCAACATTGGGAGATCCATTGCCAAACAGTGGCAATACATTGAAACCATGGATGAACAAATGATGCTCATCACCAAAGCAAACAAGGAAATACAGAGAGCAAGGGCAAGCCTTGGGCACATGCCAGAAGCAGCTACCAGGATGATCAATATCCTGAATTATAAAACCAGCACTCAATTGGCTAGCATGGGAATCAACAACAGGACAGAAACAATTGCCATAGCCAAGAGAGTTGTTACATTGAGAAACTTGATTGGAACCTTGGAGAGAAGGACACAGGACATGCAAACAGAAATTAACAGGTTCCTGGAGAAGTTTGTAACACTGCAGAACAGAGGCCTCCCCAACATTTTGAGCAGCGTGGGAAGACTGCTCACCCTGGACAACTATAACAAGAGAATTGATGCCCATGCAGTAGCAGAGATTGCAAAACCTCCCAGCACTTCAAAGGAGCCAGGGCCAGCTACAGGGCAAATGATGTATGACAGAGTGGAGAACCTGTTTTTTCTCATGAATGAGATAGAGCATCTGTTTGATACACCACCCAATTTCTTCAAGTTCACAGAAGCAGATGAGACTCTAGGGGCAATTTTGGCACATCAACTGCCCACACAGGATGTCTGGAGGCATTTGACCCAGACAATTTTGACAGGCCAGAACCAATAGCGCAGAAGGAAGAAGCAGGTACATACAGTGACAATTTTGGGAATTAATACCCACATGAAAAGGCAGAGGCTGAGCCAACTCAGCCAGACCAGTCACTCGCCACCAGCAGCAGTCAAAGTCACAGCTGACAGGTCCGAGACATAGTGTACCAGCCTACAGTCGGGTTTTCTATGCATTAACTCCAAATATTCAGACCGACTTAGCTATTCTTATAAAGCTAAAATATCTTCTGACAGAGCATTAAGATGCCTGTGCTGTGTATTAAATGTGTAATAAATTTTCGACATAATATCTTAGATAGTTGGTGAGAATGTAAAGACTGAGATAACGCAGAACTCAGATATTTCTGTAGACCACCGCTAGTATATATAGACCCTTCACAGATGCTGAAGGGGTTGCTGGAATTTTCTCTTGGATAACTTCCATCTGCTGTAATATTTTCAGAGAATTAATACAAAGGAGGAATGGAACTTCCAGAAGTTTGGTGTGTTTGATATCTTGTGGTGAAGGATGCATGTTACAGGATTCCATGGGTGTTGCATAAAACTATAAGTATTCTCAAATCTCTTTGTCGTGTCTGTTTTGAGTCTTTTGTTCTCTTTACTGTTCTTATGTTTACACTTGATAGCAAGGTGAAAGGATAGTACCAGGATTTAACTATGTTTACCCTGGACTCAAACTGAGCTATTATAAATGTTTTCCTCTTATACAGTAACAGAATTGTAATTCTTAAATGCTGCAATTCAAAACTGTGTTTTTATTATAACAGTCATTCTCAGGGATTCAACTTTGCCCCTAAGACCTCTGTTTTCTCTTCTTAAAGCTATCTGTTGGGAACACATAGATAAATAGTGGAAATTCTTGAATGCTTTCACTATTCGTGCTACCTGTTTCCAGTCTTTTAATCAAAAATCTGTTCTATTAAACTCCCAAATGGCCCTGTAAGTCCCATCTTTCATCTCAAAACTTCAAACACATACAGCTACAGACTCCATTGCCCAATGGTACTCAACTTCTCAGAAAACTACTTCACTAGAACCTAAAAGGAATTTCACCAACCAAACATAAACAAAACACAGTGCATAATAGCTAGCCTAAAATCCTACAACAAACAGTTACAAATCATAAAGAGAGAGCCCTCTCTGATCACTGTTAGGCTAGAAGCGGTGATCCAAAGATTGGTTAGTGGTTACCCCGGCCGTATTCCCTTGGGAGTCATAGGGAACAACCTGGGTGTTAACATGTACTTCCTTCCATATTTGGAGTCCACCACTGTAAATACATCTAGTACGCCCATAGCCTACTTGGGGGACACATAGGCCCCTACATCTCCTTATCATCCCTTGTAGGATCTCGTGCCAAGTTGGGTCAAGATGCTTGAATCCCTTTTTTGAGCACTCAGAATAGAATAGCACTACACAAACTCCTCCTATTAGGGGGCATCATTCCCACCTTTTCATACAAGATCAGTCCCCTCCATCACATATGTTTGCGGGTAGTATCCCATGCTTGGGGGCATGATGGTTTTCCCCTAGCCATATTCTCAGTTTATTAACATAAGTCTCAGCCTAAATCCCACTAGATCTCGCTATGGTCTATTATCCTACCATTCCTTAGATAGTTTTTCCTACCAGCCTCTTCAGTGAGCCATATGCACATTGCATATCAGAAATGTTTGATACCATATCTTCAAATATTATACTCTATGTCCACATAGTCCCTATGTTTGGCTTAGTGGGTGAGGATGATTCTAGACCTCCTCTAGTAGTTCATTCTCATTTTCCTCTTCCCTTAATTCTTCACCAGGAACCATCCTTCTAAGAAGAATTAAGGCCATATTTAGACAAGTAAGGCTATTTGCCTGAAAGTCGTAGATCTCGCTTCCGATGGTCGGTTTTTCCGCTACGTTCTCCACAAGATTTAGGGCCTTTTCCTCCTCTCAAATTAGAGGGAAAAAGTCATTTTAGAGAAAAACCTACAGGTTTTATGTCGCCCTTTGTGACCAAACCGTAGCTTAGTTTGATGAACCATCAACATCATTGGAAAGCACTTCTTGAGTACTATAATGGGTCTTTTTCAGTTTTTTATGATTTGACACTTCACCCAGAAGCCATTTTTCCAAGGAGGGTCAATTCATCGCCTCTCAAAATCGAATTTCTTCATACGTAAAACTTTTACTTTGAGGTTGACCTCCTCTTAATACTTTTCATCTCACGCATCAATTTTCATCATGAGTAACCATCATTTACTCATGCTTTCATGGTCCCCACCAAGTCTTTTCTGTGTGGCAGCATCATCGAGTCATCCTTGTTTAGAGCATCTTCGATGAGTCATCCTTTTTCAAATCATTTGCGATGAGTCACCCTTGCATCGATGGATTCTATTTCATGTCCCATTATATCATGTCACAGTGTTCCATCCATATTTGCATATCATTCATCTTGTGTTTCCCATTTCGGCCTCCAATCATATTGTCCCCCATCTCCTCCAGAGTTGAGTCAGTCGCTGCCAGGTCAACCATGCACTTTATGCTCTGACAAGGGAACTCATTTGTTTATCCCTCACTCCCATCATTTTCCATTGTCCCTGGTGTCAGTCCATCAGTCACATTACTATTTTCCTCATGCCTTAGTTGAGGATCCTCAATGCCTCACCTATCGTGGGCCTTATTCTGTCGACATCAACTCATTTATTCCAGAAGAATGACCTAGAGGGTGGTGTATCTTGGTTCAGCTTTCATTCTTGTTCGGTGCCTTGGATTGAGTAGAGGGACTCATTATTTCCCTTTGACTTGGTTGTTTCATGCTCGTGATTCATACACTTGATGGTCCAGTGATGCAGCAGATTGTACCAGTGATTCCCGGGTGTGTATGAGATGTTTCAGACCTCATGAGGGGGAGGCCCTTCAGGTAGCCCCCCACATACCTGGATGCATTCCTATTATTCTATAGCCTCAAATGCAGTTCCATGGATTTGATGGGTTCGGTTCCTACCAATCGCAGTGTTCATAGAATGCATGTCTCCATCAGATGATCCATTCAATTTTGCAGAGCCCTTCCCTGTTTAGCAGGGCTTCTTCAGTTGTTCTACCCTCCCTTCCACCCATTTTTTAGGGAAGGTCCATTGTATCTCATGTATTTATATATTATTGTATTCATTCTTGGCTCATGTTTTACTAGGTGAATTATGTATATGGGACACATTGTATTATTTTTTGGCTTAGTTATGTGAGCATGTCATGTACCATTCATCATGTACTTCATTGCTCAGTTTTATGTTTCTGGGCACATCATTTTTTTTTATCAAGTTATCTCAACGGATATAGGTATGCCTCCCCTGCCTCACTAAGATCTGGTACCACAACATAAAAGTAGACTTTCATTGGTCTCGCCCCCTCTGTCCCTATCCTCTTTCGCTTCAGCTCTCTCTCTCTCTCTCTCTCTCTCTCTCTCTCTCTCTCTCTCCACTTTGTTTTCTAGTGATTGTGTCTTTACAACGTACTTCGGTCATACATTTTTCTCCTAATACTCGTACATTGGGGGAAAATCTGTTAGCACCAAAAAATTGATCATCTAGCCTAATTTACTATATGGATCGAAGTACACCATGTAAGGCCAATTTTACCATAGTAAAATTGCTTTCACTGTGAAAAATTACTTAATAAACCACATGTGTTAAGTAATTTATAATTAAACCCATGAAGAATAATTAAATAAATCACTATTTACTTAATTTTTTTCTATGAATAATTAATTAATATTCCTTGTCATATTTGACCCAGTTATGAAAAATAAACAGATAAATTATTAATTATCTTATGTTTCTCTAGGAATAATTAATTAATCACTAATTAATTATTATTTCTTATCAAGTTTGACTAAATCCCTTAGGAATAATTAAATAAATCATTTTTTGTTTATTATTCCTTAACCATATTTCTTCAAATGATAAATAAATCATTTATTTATTTATTATTTCTAAATATAAGTTTAAATACTTTTTCCCTCCTAACCAAATATAATAAAATATTTCAAGTGGTTATTTCTAGAATGGGGTTAATAACATTTTATCATTGCTCATTATTCGAGGATAACTCAATATTTTGTTATAAATAGAAGGGTTTTCCATTCATTATTCACTTTTGATTATTTTCATTGTTACACTCACTGCTGTAAATCTGATTATTATCACTGTCGCACACCATTTTTCTTCCATTTTGAGTTCCCATTGAGCTCAAACATTTTAAATGTTGAATTTACATATTATTGAGGAGAGAGACTCTACACAAGCCGAAGACGTTTGAGGATAGCCAAAAACCCATCCCATAGAGGGGGACTGGTAACATTTATTTGTTCCCTTCACAGGTATTATAATAAAATATATTCTTTATATATCTGGTTTCCATTGGATTATTGGAGTTATTACTATTGTTTCATTCTTTTAACTATGATTGTGGCATAGATCAAGACTTTGGCAAGTTTGGTTTCTATCAGTTGTTGCAGATCTACAATGTTTAGTAGCCATTTATATTGTTGAGCCTGTTTGTCATCCACGGTCTTAAGTGTTTCCTTTTCATAAATATTCGAGGAGAAAACACTAACAAAAATACTAGGATGGATTCATCCGAAGGATGAACTTATACGAAAAGCATATGGTATCCTCTTCAATATTGGGATTAAAAATAAAGAGGTAATCGCTAGAAATAGTGGGGGGGATGGAAGGAAACATATATCATGTATTTTGTATAAAGACAGCATGTCGCTCTAGAACATGACACTTTTATGTATCTCATGTCGAGTTTGGGTTATCCTCAATTTGACACGTTTCTTACTGGGTTTGGGAAATCCATTTGCCTCTCATCTAATTATATCCTATTATCACCATGACCTTTGATCCTAAGTTGAATCAAATGCTACTAAATTCCGGAGTCATGCTGCTGAACTATTCAAGAGAATTCCCATCTGCAATTCAAACGACTTATACCCAGTTTGACTTTTCTGCAACAATCCTGAATCACTCTTGTCAACTCTGTAAAATTTTATTTTTCGTGTCGATGGTGTGAAACATTATGGCCCTCCTTCAATGGATCACTTCATTTCAACTCGAGCTCATTATCCAGGAAAATGATGTAGAAACTCCCTTTCAGTACCTTGTATCTTTCATGCCTCAATGGAAAATTTCTTCGCATTCGACGATATGTTCACATCATTGGCCTTCGATCAAACAATTCTGCAAGTATTCGACTTTAGCTTCCTTGTTCACACTCATGGATTGTGTTTTTGTACCTTGAGAAACATTTTCATTATTAGTGGTTTCTCTCCTGCATGTTAATGGTTCACATCATTGACCAGTAATCAAGTGGTTTTCTATTATGTTCAACTCCAAAACATCTATTCAAGTGGTGGTATTTTTACTTTGGTTGGGTCGAGACGGAGATGAAGACCCTAGGTTTCATATGATAAATCCAAGTTGCGTAGAGTTATTAGTTGTTCCTAATTGTACACATGATTCCTTCTATACATATGGTTGTGTCCATGTCATGGATTCATACACATGATCCCTTCTATTTAGATGGTTGTGTCCATGTCATGGATCCAAGCACACGATCCTTTCTAGTCAGATGGTTGTGTCCATGCCGTGGATCTATGTATTGTTAGATGCTTACACTTTGAGCATACTTACATCAAAGATGTCAAATATATTGTATTATGTTTGATTTGTAGGTTTCCTATTGGTGGTTCTCGAATGCCCTTGCCCTTATTTGTAAACAATTTCAGCCATCACTTCCCATTATGACTTCATGCTTTAGGGGGCATTTGTTATATAGTATTTTGTCACACTCCTAGTCTCATATACTGAGTGTCGCACTTTGTGTCGTCAATGTCACAAGTGTTGTAAAGTGACAAAAGCTATCAAAAACAATGTATTCACCATGAAACATGTTCAAAAGAATCCCTGAAGGAAGGAGAAGACTTGGCTTAAATAAATTCTAAATAACTTATCTAAAACCTTGTTTTGCAAACCTGATGCTACTCTTAGTAAACAAACTCGCGCTGGTAATCTCTTTTCTAACTAGTGACTAGCGCTAGTAGCGCGCCTTTTGATAGGAAAATATGCATTGGCCCTCTTCAGGCAGTTTTTCCTAAAATGGAGGAGAAGCTTCTCCTACTAGAAGTCTTGAGAACAACGAGCTAGTTACAGTTGAATGAGGATTAGAGCGAGAACTCCCATTCCTAGTTCTTAATCCTACATTCATAGATTTTCCCCTTGAAAGGAACCTCTCCCTTATTTTATGGATCCTCAACTCCCTTTCCTTCCCTATAAATCAAACCCCTACCATCTACTTTTGGTTAGCTTTTGGTTGGCTATTGCTTGGTTTCCTTCCTATGCTGAAACTATGCCTAAATGCTGCCCATTTTACTAAGGAGAAAGGATTGCTTGAAGGTCTTGGCTATGACTTGGAAACTTATCCAAAGGAGGATTCCAACATGAAGGCTTAAGTGGTTGTATGCTTCCCTTACTTTCTATTAATAATAAATTATGTGTTTTCTTTCCATAAGTGTGTAAATGTTTGTGTGATACTCCTTGATCTATCACATAGTTTATGTTAGAATGAATTATGATATGTATGCTTTTGTCACCTCTGTTTGATCTTCCTTGCAGGTATTCATCCACAACGGCGTAAAGAGGATTGAACTTGGAAGCAAGAATATTGAGGATGACATCAACGGGTGTTAGCATTAGTGTGAAATAGGTCATCTATATTTCTTTGTATTTTCTAATATAAAATAGGAAAGTTTACACATATTTGTCTAGTTTTTTGCTAGATCCTCCCATAGGACTAGAGTGATCATTTTTGTCCGCAAAAAGGGTTGCATGCATAACAATCCACTTTTAGGCTCATGAACCGTTGAAGGGTTGCATCCTGAAGAGTGGAAGGAAAAAATTGAGCTTTTTCTCATCATTCGTGTAGTCATAAGTCCTGCATACTAGAATAAACCCAAACATGAAAGCATCAGGATCTTTTATTATTAGACCATAGAAGTGTGGAAGATCATATGGATTAATGTTTTTCATTTTGGCCTCTCCGTATGTTTCTCTAATGGGGAATGTGAACACTTCTAGTTGTCTATGTTCATCCATGGTATTGATGGGATGTAAAGGTCTTTCTCCTTCTACCTGCTCCTCAAAGATCCTCACTTTCTTACTAGAAAGCGCCTCAATAGTCCTTGTGGATAGGGTAGGAGGACCATAGTCAGCAAAAAGAGGTTGGATGCTAGTGGAAGTGTGGGTTTTTTGTAAGCATTATCTTGTTTTATCCTTAAAGCTTCGATTCATAAAAGAAAGAAATATATTTTTGTAATTTTGTTAAATGAAAAATCTAATGCAATTTTTCTATTTTTGTAAACTTTTTGGGAGATGAAAATGCTAATGCAATTTTTTTGTTTTTGTAATTTTTTTGGAAATGAAAATTCTACTACAATTTTTCTATTTGCATGAAACGAAATGAGAGAAAGAGTATGTCAACTAGTGAACAAGACAATGCATACTTTGACACCTCCCCAGAAAAGGTGCCAAAAAGTCATGGCCCTTAGTGTTGCAATAACAATGTTGCAACTCCCAAGGGTCTAAAATTTAATTGTCAACCTAGGGTTCGTACAAACTTACGAGGATTCAGAACTTGTAGTGTTATAGACATTTTTGTGCCTTACGGCATTGAGCATGAAATGTCCATAAACTAAGGGATCCAAAGTCCCTAAACATATTGTTCCTACCCCTAGAGGAACAAGGCAAACTAACCATAGCAATTCACAGAAGTTCTCCACCTGAAAACACTCAAAAACAAGCCAATTCTGGATCATGTCAACTGCTCCACTGAGAATCTGCGCTGAATGTCAACTGCTACACTGGCTACCTGCATTGAATGTCAACTCCAACACTAGCTACCTGCGTTGAGCGAGTTTGGACATGTGGCAGAGTCATTCCCCAAGGTGTCAATGCCCAGGAAGCTTCCAAAATGACACTTGCATCAAGGAATTCGACTGGTGATGAGTAAGAGGTTCCAAATCTCCAAGTGGAAGCAAGAACCTCCAAGTGGACTCAAGAACTGAGAGAGGGAGAGGACACTAGTCAGATCTCAAGCTGACTCATCCTCTCTCCAAAACATCTATATATAGATCTCTCCTCCATGAAATCTAGGGGCGGGAATTTTGTGATTGCAAAGAATTGCTGTTGGTTTGTGGCTGGAAACATTGGGTGCTTAATGCTTTGAAGGGAGCTGAAGAAGGAATTCCATTCTGCTGGGAAGGAGATGCTGGATTGGAGCCCTATGGGTTGTATCTCTTCCTGAACCCTGTTACTTATTGATAAAGCTATCTTGATTCTTTCCTATATGCTGGTGTATTTTGTATGATTGCATTAGTGTATTTGATTTGCTTCTAATCCTGAATCATTTATGAATATGTATATTTGCCTTTGTATTGTGTTCTTCTCTTGTCGCAAGTAGTTGTTCTCTTGTCACAGGTAGCTGTTCTCTTGTGATCTCGTGGGATTCAAGTAGCTGTTCTCTTGAGCAAGCGAGGAGACAAGTAGCTATGGACACACAAAGAGAAGAGGATCTAGATCGAGGGACAACCGGAAGACAACGGTAAGTCTACCAATCTCTCCTCTCTCACATTTCATAAAGGAAGAAATCATGATAGCTGTATTCGTTTGTTGCTAAGGCGCTGTCACACCTTAGGTGGATAGGATCGTCCTGCATAGGCATTTTTCCCCACAACAAATTGGCGACTCCGCTGGGGAAGAACTTGTTTATTCATTTCATTTGTGTTTCCGTCATTTGTTTACTTCATAGACTTGACAGCAACTATTGAACTGCATCCTTCCCGGATGCAAAGTAGAAAGTTGCTGCTTTGATCCAGTTGTTGGACTTGTCTATGATCTAAACTAGATCCAAAAATGATTTGATGATCCTTGTGATAGTCTTTAGTACCCTATCAAAGCATCCCTCTGTTTATACCTTTCTTGTGTTTCTGATTTGGCCTGAAACAGTTGATTTTTTAGCATTTTATGACCCAGAACTCAAGGGAAACGAGAGTTTCTCCTTCAACGCAACTGCTGTGAAGGCAGTCTGCATTTCAACGCAGGTCCCGAAGGGGCTACCTGCGCTGAATGTCAAACTGACAGTGTTAGACCTGCGCTGAACCAGTGTGGCCTTGTGCAGCTGGGGTTCTTTGTCCTCTGTTGCCCTGTTTTGATCTCTGTTTTTGCAGCCTTTAACCAGCATAGGTGCCAGTCTGATAAGCCTTTTCTTTGCTTGAATTCCGCCTCATTTTTGTACAAAAAGACTGTAAGTGTTTTTATGTGTTTGTGGTGTAATTTACAGTTTTCCTTTGCATGAGTAAAGTAGTCTTTCTGTAGCCTTTGATTCAGATCTGATTTAGAGTGATCTTAGAGGAGAGTTCATTGGCTGTTTTCAAATTGATTATAGATTTACTTTTGCTTATTGGTTTGAATTTGTCTCTTTCAAAGTGTCAAAACAAGTCTTTATTTCGAAAATCGCAAAGTGATTGTAATCTCTTCTACCCTTGTTGATTTCGAAGAAAGTGAACTTGTTTGTATTGATCATTGTAAAAGCAAATTCAAAGTTGTGCAAAAAGCTTTCTTTGTAGGCATTTATACTAAGAAAGTGGAAAACAAACACCTGCATTGTGCATTTTGCATTTGATAGTTTGCATGTTGGATTTAGGGAAAGTGCATTAGAGTGTGCTGATTGCTCTTTGAGAAAAGATAGTGTTATTATTTTCCCTTAGTAGCTAGGATTTTCAAAGTTGAAAGATAATAAAGCTTGCTTATCATCTTAGACTGCATTTAGGAAGTTGTATCATACATCTCGTGGTGAACCTTGAAAGACAAACTTTAAAAAGATCAACCTAAAATAAACTGAATGAACCTAACAACGCTTTGTAACATAACGCACAACATAGAGGTCTAGGCTAGAGACGTGTTCCGGCGTCGTTAAGCCTAGTGACTGTCGATCTCGAAGAAGGTGGGTGATTCCTCCTGAGAGACGATAGCGCTAGTACGGATTGTGCTCCCACGTACCGTCGCGTATATATTGGGAGACCCCTATAGGCATATATCTTTTATCCTTAGGAAGCCGTGTCAGTCACCCTACTGATCGCAATGCAGTGAACACAGCATTCACGAAGATCGACCACCCGTACCCTAAAAATTATTCTGCGGTTTTGCGAAAAGTTTGGCACACCCTCTGCCTAGATCTCCAGAGTAGTTTCTTTTGGCCTTTTTCAGACTCTATAACAGAAAAAGTCCATCCGGGCATTTGTCACTTCGGGCTCGTTAAAACATCGAAGGAGACTAGAGTCATCTTTAGCTTTTTCTCGACTCTTTAAAACTGAAAAAGCAAGTTGTGTCTAAAAGCGTCGTTAACAATTTATTTTAAACGGAACAATCACCCTTTAATCCTGCGTTGATCTTTAGGTTGAAAAGATGGAGCACACCAACCAAGGAGTTCCCTTGGGTGGAAATCCTAGTCCCTTCTCCTCTTGGGGAGATGTTGGTGCGCCCCACATGGCCACATTGTCACTTCTAGGACTGACAATTGGCCTACCAGTTTGGCTCTTTTCAACCAATGTCGTTCAGAATACCACCATTCCTGAACAGTCGAGTCAACAGTTAGATCAGACAAGAGTTGCCTCCCAGCCTTCAACTTCATCTTCCTCCCCTCCTTCCTCTTCGCTTGAAGGGACTGGTCGAATTAAAAACCAAGTTCCTAAGGAGAAGAAGGAGAAGAAGAAGAAGGAGCCTAAGGCGACTTGGGGCAAACAAATGTCATCTAACAAAAATACACACACCGCACTCGTAAGGCCTAAATCGCCATGCGTCATATGCAGGGGAGACCACTTCCATAGAGATTGTCCCTGTATCCCGCGGATACTAAGAGACTGGTCCCCCCGTTTGCACAATTCAGTAGCATCGACCTCTGATAGCCATGTCGACTGCTCACCGTCAACTAGTGGGAGTGAAGCTCCAGGATAGAACGGGAGAGTTAAATTTCCCTACAAACTGTGTGAAGGCGATCACGCCATCCACCGTTGTCCCTTCTTAGACGAGGCAAAAAGAGTTCTAGAAGATCGCCCGATTTTACGAGCGCATCTCCCTCCTGGATATCAAAGACTCCTGCCAAGTCCCTCACTAGTTGAGAATCAGCTGAGCCACTTAGGTGGTTAGCCGAAGCATCTGTCATTGAAGAAGAGCCGTCTGGATCCATGCCTGACGAAAGTCAAAAGGTTGATACGGCAGTTGACCCGGTTTTGCCTTCAGAGGCTCCATCTTCGAATGACACCATAACAGAGGAGAATAAAGATGACACCGTCCAGATTCTCTTCATTAGCACTGACTCTGATGATCAAGGGGGCAATGCCACCATTCCTTTATCGCAGGAAGGAAGTTCATCAGAGCGATATCCGGCCATATATTCGGTCCCACCACCAAGCAACCTGGTTGTGTCCTTCGATTGGAACCAACTAGGCAGACCCCGGTTGCCAGCCAGTATACCATTCAGAATTATTTGTCAAATATACAGAATGGTAATGGCTGGCACTATCATTGATGAGGGGGCATCTGTGAGTATCCTTTCCTCTATTGCTTGGAAAGCGCTTGGTTCGCCAGCACTTTTGCCTGAGATGAGAAGTCTATCAGGCTTTGATAAAGGAACCAGTCGACCTTTAGGGATCCTCCCCAATGTGCCTATAACATTGAAAGGGAAGACCGTTCAAATGAACGTGATGGTCGTTCAAGGACCCTTGGATTATAACCTACTCCTTGGACGAGACTATATATATTGCATGGGAGCTATAGTCTCCTCACTCTTTAGAGTAATGTGTTTTCCGCATGAAGGAAGAATGGTCAAGCTCGTGGACCAACTTTCGTTTCCCGGATCACACATCGCAAATAGTCATGTGCCATCCCTAAATGGTCTATTCATGCAAGAAGTGTCTCAACCCACAGTCCATCCTCCTGATGAGCGCGAGTAATCCGAGAGGATATGACTAGAACCCAGGGGGCATGCGTCCTGGCCTGCTTCGGCAGGAAAACTTTGGGTATAGGGTAGGTTTCCGCGGGAGAATATGACTAGTCCATACCCCGTCCGTGGATGGAAGAGGGGTTGTTCTGGAATAAGATTCTTTTGTCAAAGTTATGTGAGAGGGCGGGGGTCGTCACTCACCTCTGTCTATTTCGGTAGACATTGCCGAGGAAGTGTTTTGTTTGAAAGATTAACGAGACAATCTTTGGGTAACCTGAAAGAGGTAAGCCTCTCCCGGTGAAACGAAAGTTTCGATGGAATTGAAGTAGAGGTAACCTTGAAACTCTGTTTTATATCTGGGGGCATGCAAACCTTTTGGAGTGCAAGCAAGGGGCGACTATTTATTTTTTTTAAATTTTTAGGTCCTCCCTTTAAACCTGTAGGTCTAACCCTTTAAACTCGTAGGATTAGCCGTTTCCAAACTTGCATAAAGAAAGGATGGGGAGCAAAGCTTAGTGAGATGAAGCTCCATAAAAAATAGAATCTTGATGAGACACTCTTATCAAATGACTGGGTAATCGAGTAGTTTTAGCATAAAGTTCATGCTCGTTAAAAAATAAACGCAAGATCCGAGCAGTTTTAACACGGTCTTCATGCTCGTTAAAAAATAAATATAAGCAGTGAGCAGAGTTTCCTCCAGTGTTTAAGCTCATTTTTAACTAAAAAATGAAACTACCCCGGTAAATAACCATTGTGAATGTTATGTTATCAGCCATTAAAGCCTTGGTCGTGTTTGCACCTGCCACCTCCACTTTTCATTTGGCCGATCGTTCACCTCCATATGATTGTTTACCCATTTTGAGGAATAGCTGCGAAGAGTGATTTCACCTAGCCATCCTTGTGACACTGCCGTGATTGGAAAATTCCAACCTGTACCTGGAATCAATTGCTATCCCTGTTTATCACTCGTTCCTCAAAAGACGAGTCTTCTTTAAGCTCTTTTCAATTGACTCGTAAAATATGAAAAGATTGCCGAGTTTTGGCCTTCCAGGTCGTTAAAGGACAGGAATAGCTATCCCTCCTCTAGATTTTAATCTTTTTGGACCTGAGGGATTATTGCACAAAAAGGTCGAGCGCTTGTTTTATTCGGCTCGTTAAAATTATCGAAAACTCATCCCTTCTGTATTGTTTTATACTTTTTCGGACTTAAGGGATTAGATGACGAAAAAGGAATTTTGGAGTTAACTTTATGTACCTTTTCAGACTCTCTAAAAATGAAAAGGACCGAGTTATCCTTGTCGTTAGACTCGTTAAAATTATTAAATAGTGACAAACTTGTCTTTAGACAAGAACAAGTTTCACTATCGCTAAGCTCGTTAAAACATAGCGATGGGCTTGCCCGAAGGGCAGGTTATAGAACAAGCATATGTTATCCTCCTCAAGCTTGACAAAAATAAAGAGGTACTGGTCAGCAATGACTGGGGAAAAATTGGGAAAAATCAAGAAAACTTTGATGGTAGCAGGTCGCTCTTGAACATGACACTTTTTCTCCGTACCACAATCGGGTTGGGTTGTTTCATTCACCGGTCACATCACCATGGTCTCGCCATACCATCCATATTTGGGGTAATGCTACCAATCCATCGCATCAGTGTCGCCACATGTTCAAGAGAAGTCGTTCAGAAAGAGTCAACCAGGTCCCATCCACTGCCATACATTATCCTTCATCCATTCATGACCGCCACCCTGAATCATATGTCATAGATCGTTTTCACCTCCATTAAAATCATTAGCTCTGTTCTGTGTCACTGATGTGGGATTCATTAAGGCCCTCATGTGACGGATCACTTCTTATCGACATCAGCTCATTATCCAAGAAGTTGATCTAGGAACAACCCCTTCAGTACTTTGAAGCTTGCATGCCTCAATGGCAAGTTTCTCACTTCCGGCAACAGGTATACATCAATGACCTTCGACCAGAAGATTTTGCGTGGTGTTCGATGCCAAGTCCTTTATTCACACCACGTGAATTGTACTGCGGTACCTTGAGGGTCATTATCATTATCGGTGATTCCTCTCGTGCTTGTTAACGGTTTACATCATTGACCGGTAATCAAGCGATGTCTTTCCATGTTCGACTTCAGCGCAATTCTCACATGGATCAACTTGTACTTAGAGTGAAGATCGAACGAGTTTGAAGACCCCGAATCTAGTTTCATCCATCCGGGCTGCGATATATATATTCAGGAAAAATAAAGACATTTCACATGTACATCATTGCAGCAGATGATCATCCTACTCAAAGGATGATAATTTCACCAAAATTATCAGTCTACCATCAGACGATTGTCTGTTCTATGTACAAAAATGAATTTATAAAGCTGAGCATGGGAATGCCTGCCTCAGCTAGATCATGAAAGCAGTATGAATCATAATGTATTGTATTGTATTTTATTACAGGTCTCCTCCCAGCAGATGGATGAACTTCGGACCCTCCTGGATAAAGCATTTCACCCGATAAACGGTCTCATACTTTAGGGGGCAATTGTTATAGACATTTTTGTGCCTTACGGAATTGAGCATGAAATGTCCATAAACTAAGGGATCCAAAGTCCCTAAACATGTTGTTCCTACCCCTAGAGGAACAAGGCAAACTAACCACAGCAGTTCACAGAAGTTCTCCACCTGAAAACACTCAAAAACAAGCCAATTCTGGATCATGTCAACTGCTCCACTGAGCATCTGCGCTGAATGTCAACTGCTACACTGGCTACCTGCGTTGAATGTCAACTCCAACACTAGCTACCTGCGCTGAGCGAATTTGGACATGTGGCAGAGTCATTCCCCAAGGTGTCAATGCCCAGGAAGCTTCCAAAATGACACTTGCATCAAGGAATTCGACTGGTGATGAGTAAGAGGTTCCAAATCTCCAAGTGGAAGCAAGAACCTCCAAGTGGACTCAAGAACTGAGAGAGGGAGAGGACACTAGTCAGATCTCAAGCTAACTCATCCTCTCTCCAAAACATCTATATATAGATCTCTCCTCCATGAGATCTAGGGGCGGGAATTTTGTGATTGCAAAGAATTGTTGTTGGTTTGTGGCTGGAAACATTGGGTGCTTAATGCTTTGAAGGGAGCTGAAGAAGGAATTCCATTCTGCTGGGAAGGAGATGCTGGATTGGAGCCCTATGGGTTGTATCTCTTCCTGAACCCTATTACTTATTGATAAAGCTATCTTGATTCTTTCCTATATGCTGGTGTATTTTGTATGATTGCATTAGTGTATTTGATTTGCTTCTAATCCTGAATCATTTATGAATATGTATATTTGCCTTTGTATTGTGTTCTTCTCTTGTCGCAAGTAGTTGTTCTCTTGTCACAGGTAGCTGTTCTCTTGTGATCTCGTGGGATTCAAGTAGCTGTTCTCTTGAGCAAGCGAGGAGACAAGTAGCTGTGGACACACAAAGAGAAGAGGATCTAGATCGAGGGACAACTGGAAGACAACGGTAAGTCTACCAATCTCTCCTCTTTCACATTTCATAAAGGAAGAAATCATGATAGCTGTATTCGTTTGTTGCTAAGGCGCTGTCACACCTTAGGTGGATAGGATCGTCCTGCATAGGCATTTTTCCCCACAACATGTAGTAAGAACTATCACTTTATTTGTTGACTTTTATGTAGGTTGAAGTGCTGAGATTAAATTTGGTTAGACAACAACCATTCTAATTGTTCTATGCTACAGGGAAAACTTGAAACTGCTTGGAATGAAAAAAAACAAGCAAACCTATGCTAATTGCAATAAAGGAAGACCAACCATATTAACTAAAATACAGTGAAATAATATAGATTCCATTGTGAAAATAAAGCAAGCACAATTGTTGAATTAAAAGATTGACAATAGTAAACCCTAATTATGTAAAAAAGGAATAATTTCTATAGTGATCTAGGTGAAGGTGTCTACTTGGTATCTCTTCTTCTAAATTCCATTCTCGAGGTTTCAGGGACATTGTAACACATAAAAGAAGGTGAATCATGAATTGGATGAAAATCTAGGCAAGTTTTAGAAGCAAATTGCAAACTGCTACAAGAATCTTTGTTTTACTATAAGAGATAGTATAGTGAGAAAAAAAATGTGCTAAAGGCAAGTTTGAAAAGAAAAAGAAGCTAAGGAATGGATAAGAAATCATAAGGAACACATGTCCAAGTCATCACATCAATAGTGGTAGGGTTTCTTCATCAAGATATGTAGTTTTAGGGTTTCCTGTAGCTGTAAAACAGGGGACTACATAGACACAATGAAACAATAAATGATGGAAATCAAATAAACAGTAGCAACCAAAGTGAACATAAATGCACAAACAAGAATGCTACTTGATATATGGAATCACTATCAATACTATCATCTAATGCTCAGATGATTTGTATAAAAATTCTACTCATAAATCATTTAATTACCCATGCATAAAAGCAATATTCAAAAATAAACTATAGAAATGAACAAATGCATAAATAATAATGGTACAGAAGGGGTATTGAGAACTTAGGTTGCGCCCTAACCTAGGAGAATTTATAACCCTAAAGGAGAAGCAGACTAAAAACTAAAACCAAATACCATAGGCCACTAAGTGCAGTAGTAGCAGGAATATTTTTGTCTTTTGTTGAAGATGTCTAGGATTTTAGGTTTCCTGTATAATAGACTTGTCCCACATGAAAGTTTGATCTTGTGTATATATGGTTTCATACCAGAATTATTTTTTATATGGGTAGTTTATGAAAATATGATCAATCTATTCACCGAATTCAGTGTATACACCACATTGACCTAAACCATGAAATAATTTTTTTCTGAATGAAACCCCATGTCAGAGCCTTATTCTAAAAAATTAACCACATGAAGAGCCTTGAATTTTTTGGAAATTTTCATTTCGAGAGTTTTTTCCACAACCAAGGTCAGGGAGCTTGTTGTAAGACTCTGAATAGTAGTAGATAGCATGATTTTGTGTGATATGTTATTGATGGATGGTAAACCTAGGTCAGTTAATCATGTACAGTTGTGCCATGTTTGATCAAGGTCTGTTGGTAAATGAAGGTCTTGACTACTTATCCATTGTTAGGGCCGGAGTGGGTTTTTTCTTTGATATATGTGAGCCAATGTAAAGTATCCTTCTTTATTTATTTGCCTATTTAGTGTGTTAGGGAGAATATTATTTTGATTGTAACTTATCCATGGGTATTTTCCATAATGATGTCTTCTCCATTCACTAGAATCCAACTTAATCCACTCCCAATAACTAGGAAATCCTTTATAATTTCTTTCCCAAAAAGGAATCCATTTTTATGGGGTTTGTGATCATCCCAAATCTAGCTCAATAGAGGCCTTGGGTAGATATATTTTGAGTATAAAACATTTTCCCAAAGTTTTTCTCCCTACATGAGGGACCATGCTCCTTTAGTTGCAAGGGCTCGATAAAAATAAAGAAGGTTTTCTAAACCCCAACCTCCAAAAGCTTTTAGAAGAGCAATCGATTTCTAGGTTGTCAAAGCAAAGGATTTCTTATCCTCTTTTCCAACCCATAAAAATGTAACAGTTAGTTTCTTGATTTTAGATAGTATATTGGGATGGCCTTAATGACAAATTTAATCAACTCTAACCTACCTACCCTAAACAATCATATATTACAACATACTAAAATTATCTTCTCAACTTTTACTATGAGTTAATTCTTGTCGGTGATCATTTATTTATTTTCTTTCAGCCAAAATCCCGGTATTTCAACCCCTATACAGTGCATGCTTGATGGAAGTATAGGGAGGTTTGTATGGGTCTTTGTTCTACTTCTAACATACCCCATGACTGGAAAAAGGATTTTTGTTTGTTTATGATCATGATTATAGCTGAGTTGGAGGCTTCCATAATGTTTGCTAGTTTCTCTAGGTTTCTTAGTGAGCCCCTGTAGAAAATGAGGATGTTTTCGAAAAAGAGGAGATGAGGATACAGAGAGATTCTCCTACCAGGACACCTCAAAAAGTATTCCTAGAAACTGCATCTTTTATAAGTGGACTTAGACTTTCCACAACCAAGAGAAATAATAGGTGGAAAAGGGGTAGCCTTGTCTTAGTCCATGACCTCCATGAAAGAAAGGCGAAGAAACACCATCAATGAGTATGGAAAAGGAACATGTGTTGATGCAATTTAGGATCCAAATTACAAAATTGTGATGAAATTATGGGTGGAGCAATAGGACTCTGATATATATCTAGTTGACTGTTATGCAACTAGCTCACAAAATAGAAGAACAAATAGATCAACAAATTCAAATTAGCCTCTTTGAGGGGGAAACCTCCTTTACATTACATAAATGAACAATTCTGGGATGATACAAATGAAAATACCTCCTTTCTATATACAGGAGTGTTGTGGGGAAAAATGCCTATGCAGGACGATCCTATCCACCTAAGGTGTGACAGCGCCTTAGCAACAAACGAATACAGCTATTATGATTTCTTCCTTTATGAAATGGGAAAGAGGGGAGATCGGTAGACTTACCATTGTCTTCCGGTTGTCCCTCGATCTAGATCCTCTTCTCTTTGGGTGTCCACAGCTACTTGTCTCCTCGCTTGCTCAAGAGAACAGCTACTTGAATCCCACGAGATCACAAGAGAACAGCTACCTGTGACAAGAGAACAACTACTTGCGACAAGAGAAGAACACAACACAAAGGCAAATATACATATTCATAAATGATTCAGGATTAGAAACAAATCAAATATACTAATGCAATTATACAAAATACACCAGCATATAGGAAAGAATCAAGATAGCTTTATTGATTGATAACAAGGTTCAGGAAGAGATACAACCCATAGGGCTCCAATCCAGCATCTCCTTCCCAGCAGAATGGAATTCCTTCTTCAGCTCCCTTCAAAGCATCAAGCACCCAATGTTTCCAGTCACAAACCAACAGCAATTCTTTGCAATAACAAAATTCCAGCCTCCAGATCTCATGGGGGAGAGATCTATATATAGTTATTTTGGAGAGAGGATGAGTCAGCTTGAGATCTGACTAGTGTCCTCTTTCTCTCTCAGTTCTTGAGTCCACTTGGAGGTTCTTGCTTCCACTTGGAGATTTGGAACTTCTTACTCATCACCAGTCGAATTCCCTGATGCAAGTGTCATTTTGGAAGCTTCCTGGGCATTGACACATTGAGGAATGAGCCTGCCACTTGTCCAATTACGCTCAGCGCAGGTAGCCTTTGTTGGAGTTGACATTCAACGCAGGTAGACAGTGGAGCAGTTGACATTCAGCGCAGATGCTCAGTGGAGCAGTTGACATGATCCAGAATTGGCTTGTTTTTGAGTGTTTTCAGGTGGAGAACTTCTGTGAATTGTTGTGGTTGGTTTGCCTTGTTCCTCTAGGGGTAGGAACAACATGTTTAGGGACTTTGGATCCCTTAGATTATGGACATTTAATGCTCGAGGTTGTAAGGCACAAAAATGTCTATAACAAGGAGTATAAGGGGTCACAATTATAATCAAAGCCTACATAACAATAATATTGTAAGGGCACAACAATAACAATAGTGGGCTTCTATGGGGCACAATAATAAAAATATGGGGACTACATGCGCAAAACAATAGAATAATGGGTTTCACTAGTAACAATAATGTCTACACTAGTATTATAGGGACCTAACATGCCCCTCTCCTTCAAAAAATAAATGCTTGAGTATTTCTGGATGCTTCTATATAAAATTGTCATCCTTCCATGTGGAATCTTCAGCGGGTAATTTCTTCCACTTGATGAGATACTCTAAAATTGACCACTTTTGTAGTTGTCGGGTTCTTTTTTCCATGATTGCTTCAGGCTCCAATATGAATTTTCCTTCCTCTTCCAGTTCTGGCAATATTTTTTGAACTAGGAGCTTGTCACCCATAACCTTCTCGAAACATTAAACATGGAAAGTAGGGTGCACTCGGGAAGATGCAGTAAGCTCTGATTTGTATGTCATAGTACCAATATTTTGAAACACCTTGTAAGGACCATAGTACTTTGGTGATAATTTATTATCCTTCTTATCTTGCTTGAGGGACATTTGTTTGTACGGTTGTAGCCATAAAAATACACCGTTACCTACATCAAATATTCTTTCGTTGTGATGTTAATCTGCCTGTTGTTTCATTTGATCTGCACCAAAGTGAGGTTATTCTTTAAGAGTTGGAGAATTTTTGTTGATGCTCAATGTGATCTTCCACTGATTTAACCTCTGAATTTTCTCTTAAATATGATGTGATGGATGGTGGATGATATCCACAAAGTTCCATAAATGGGATCATTTTTGCTGCAATATGGAAGGAAGTGTTATACCACCATTCAGCCAAAGGTAACCACTTGAACCATTGTGTTTACTTATCAGATACAAAGCAATGAAGATATCCTTCCAAACATTTGTTCACTATCTCAGGATGATAAGATGAGCTATTAGCTAATTGAGTACCCACACATGAAAAAAAAATCGTCCAAAAAATTTCCAGTGAAAATGGGATCTTTGTCGCTTACAATGATCTTTGGGTTTTCATGTAGCTTTTGAATTGTTTCCATAAATGTAGTAGCAATTATATTGGCTTTAAATGGATGAGATAATGCACAAAAATGTGCATACATGGTAAGTCTATCAACTACCACCATGATGACACTCTTTCCTTCGGACTTGGGTAAACCTGTGATAAAATCCATTGAGACCTCCTCCCAACTTTGACTTGGAATGGATAAAGGTTGTAATATACATGAGGTATTAATTGTCTCAACTTTATTTTTTTGGAAAACCAACATTCTGCCACAAACTTTTGAACATCAGATTTACGATCTTCCCAAAAAATTTCTTCTTAACCCTATGGTAAGTTTTTAAAGATCTTGAGTGCCCTCCTAAGGGAGAGGTGTGCAATTCCAAAACAATATTTTTTTGAGTTGGGAATTCCTCCAAACATATAAGAAATCTTTGTACCATAATGAATCTTTTTTCCAACTAAATGTATCAGACATATTGGGATCTTGCCGCAAATTTTGAATGAGCCTCCACACTTCTTCATCATTCTTCCATTCATCCCTTGCTTTGGTTATCCAATCTAGTTGGATAATAGAAATGGCAAAAATAAATCCTTCCACATTCTCATCCTTTCTTGAGAGTTCATCTGCAACAACATTTTGCTTCCCTTTTTTGTATATGATTTCAAAGTCATAACCCAACATCTTTGTGACCCATTTTTTCTTCCCTTATAAAGATAATCTTTGTTCCAAAACGTATTTAAGGCTATCATGATATTTTTTACCCTTAAGTGTCTACCCATTAGGTAAGGTCGTCATTTCTTTAGTGCATGTAGTATTTCCAGCATTTCCTTCTCATAAATAGGTTTGTGTAAATACTTTATTTGATTGGACAACTTTCAAAAGCCATGGGTCTTCCTTCTTGCATTATAAAAGCACCAATTCCATTTCCTGAGGCATCACATTCCAAAATAAAGGTTTTTGTGAAATTTTGCATAGCTAAGACCGGTGCTTGGCACATTTCCTCTTTAAGATGTTCAAGGGCCTTAGTTGCTTCTGAATTCCAAGAAAATGTATCTTTCTTCAATAATGATGTTAGAGGTGCCTCTATTCTCCCATAATTATTAATAAACTTGCGATAATACCTTGTCAACCGGAGAAATCCTCGAAGATGCTTTATGGTTGTGGGGATTTTCCATTCCTTAATGGTTTTAATTTTTTTAGGGTCTACCTTAACACCCTCATCAGATACAATAGGACCCAAATATTTCACCTCCTATTATCCAAAGAAAAATTTGGAAGATTTTTCATATAATTATTTCTCCTCCAACAGTTTGGGCACCCTTTCAACATGTTGAAAATGATCCTCCCAAGACTTGTTGTAGATTAGTATATCATCAAAAAATACTAATACAAATTTTCTAATGAAGGGTTTGAAAATGGACTCATCAAACCTTGAAATGTTGAAGGTGCATTAGTAAGGCAAAAAGGCATGACCAAAAATTCATAATGACCCTCATGAGAAATGTATGTTGTTTTCGGAATGTCTTTGTTCTTCATTCTAATTTGATGATATCCGGAACGAAGATCCAAGTTGGTCAAGTAAATTGCTCCACGTAATTCATCCAACAATTCATCAATAACAGGAATGAGAAATTTATCTTCAATAGTGAGCTTGTTGAGCTCCCTATAATCCAGACACATGTGCCATGATCCATCCTTCTTGTGCACTAATAGTACTAGAGCAAAGAAAGAACTTTGATTGAGTTGAATTATACCAGCCTCTAGAATTTCTACAACCATATGTTCAATTTCACTCTTTTGGGCATATGGATACTGTAAGGCCTTATGTTTGGGGAACACTTCCTGGAATCAAATGAATAGCATGATCATGATCATGAATAGGTGGGATGTAGTTTTTAACCTCATACAACTATTACCTGCATACGAATTCTAAAACACAGAAAATAAACAATGCGAGAGAATAACACATAAAACACATATACACAGAGATTTTCCCCTGGATCCCAAAACCGCAACTACCAGCTTGATTTTTCATTATTTTCCTTTCAATGTTATAATACATATTTATACATGCTGAAGCATCCAATACCATGGACCGAAAACCATCGCGTCCAATACCATGGACTGAAAACCATCGCGTCCAAAAAACATGTGTGAAAATCATGCACAAAACCATAAGTGGGTCTGCCCAACCTAACATAGGGTCCAAAACCAAAATTTTCTAGGGCGTTGCCCGGGACCCCATAAAGTGGGGTTACGGGTACGCCTCAAACCCCCTGTGACCCCCCCCCCCGCCGCTACACAATCATCGCAACGAAGGGGGGCTTCGCCCGGGCTCTAACCCCCTAGTTAACTACGTGAGCTAGTCGTGGAAAGAATATAACACAACCCAACATGGGAGACCTTTGGGAGTCTTAAATACATTGGAATGATTGTCCAAGACTTTTTGGAGATCTGGAGAAATAGATGATTTCGATGTTTGAACATCTAGTGAGCATAATTGTGCAATTACGCCTCGTTGTTCTTTCTTTAGAAGTTTTGTCATGCCATTAGAGCTTATTATATTTCCAAGTTTCCCTGTGATACCCCTTAATTCAACTTCTTTTCCTTCCCAAAAAAATTTCAAGAAAATTTCTTGAAAATTAAAAGCTATTGTCCCCAAAGATTGTAACCATTAGACTCGTAGTACAACATCAACACCACCCATTGGAATGGAAAGCATTGAACTATTCAATACATATTCCCCCATGGATAGTTTGATATTATGACACTTTCCAGAGAAATTTATAGTTCCTCCATTTGCAACCATTACTTGACACTTTGGTGTTGTATATAGGAAGCAATTCAATTCCTTAGCTATCTTACAATGAAAAAAATTATGGGTACTACCCGAATTGTTCAATATTATTACCTTTTTCTTCTTGATATGTCCTTCTATCGTGAGAGTTTGAGGAGTGGTAATTCCTTCCAATGCATTACAAGATATGGTCGGATTCATTTATTCTTTCTTTGGGGTTGGTTCCTAGTGTATATCATCTTCTTTTGACGTTTCTTGATCCTTTTCTTCCTCCTCTTCACAATCTATGTAAAATAATTTATTCTCAACAAACTTATGACCTTTAGTGTATTTGTTATCACAATTGTAACAAATCCCTTTTTCTCTTTTTTCCTCCAACTGTTGTGGTGTCAACCTTGTAGGTTGTGGAAGGCTAGGAGCGGCAACACTTCTATCTTTATAGTTGTGAGTCTAGACTTCCTTGTTGCCATAATTTTGTTTTCCACTTTTCTGGCCACACTAAATGCCTTCTCCAATGAATGAGGTTCCCAAAGGAAAAACTCATGTTGGATGTTATCCTTTAAAGTCCCTATGAAGACATCAATCCTATGCTCCTCTAGAATACCAATTACCTTTATATTCAAATTTTGGAAGTCCTCAATGTGCTATGTCATTGAACCCTTTTGTTTGAGATTTATCAATTGACTAAAGAAGGTGTTTCTCTTTGTATCCTCATAATGTGCTACCATTTCCTCTGTAACAATTGACCAAGTGATAAGTGCATTAGTATAAAATGAGAAATTAGTGACTAGGTGACTAAACAAGTTAGTCACCACAGCTCTTCCAAGTGAAGTACTACCAAAAATGAGCAATCTTAAGTGACAGAACTAAAAATGACTAACAAAAATCACTAATTTATTCGCGGGTTAAAATATGTGACTAGCTAATAAGTAATACAACTAAAAATTACTAACACGAATGCCTAATTTAGTCTAAGAAGAAAAATACAAGTACTACAATAATATGAATCAATTTTTTATGTTAGTCTTCTTAATTGTGTCAAGCAATCTAAACTTACAAGTGATAGGGGATTGAAAGGTTTTTAAATATTGGTTGAAAGGTTATCCTTCCTTAAACACTTCTTCATCCTCATACAGTGTATAGGTGAGCCAACTTTGCATTATTTATCTCTAATAATTTGTAATTTAAAAATTTATTTTTTAATAAAAAAAAATATTTTATGTATTCTTTTTAAATCTATTCATTGAATCTAATTGAATCTAGTTCCAATTTGAAATTAATTTGAAGAGAAATTTTAATTTTTAAGACTATAATATCAAATAAAAACTACATTAATTTCATATTAACCGACCTAAATCCATATTAAACCCGGATCTATTAAGCACTAAGAAGGATCCAATCTCTCAAGGTGCAAACTTTTTTTCTAGAGAAAAACTTGAGGAAATGTTTGCACCTCGAGAGATTGGATACCTCTCGGCACTTGATATTTATAGGGTTAATATGGATCTAGGTTGGTTATATCATACTATATAATATCTATATTTTCATTTGTGTCTCTTTGTTATTCCCTCCCTCTATCTCACCCACCAAACATGCACACAATCTCTCCCTCTCATCCCCTTCTTTGACTATCTCTCTCTTCCCCTTCTCTCCCTCTTTATTTATATTCTTCTCTTTATTCCCTCCCGCTCTCCTCTCTCCCTCACTCTTTCTCCATGACTCCATTGTCACCCCCTCTCTCTCCACCATTCTCCCTCTATGTTTTTCTTGTTCCCTCCCTCTCCTACCCCCTCCAATTCCATCTCTCTCTCCTCATATCTAACTTCCTTCCTCTCTATCGCTTATATCCCACCTCCCTCTATCTCTCCCCCCAAACCTCTCTCTCTCTCTCTCTCTCTCTCTCTCTCTCTCTCTTCCATCCAACTCTATCACTATCTCCCCCCTCCCTATCCTTCTCCATCTCTCTCCCTTCCCCTTCTCTCCCTATCTCTATTATCTCCTCTTCTTTCTCTTCCCTCCTCTCCTCTCTCCCTCATTGTCTCTCCATCTCTCCCTTATAATTCCTCTCTCTCACCACCTCCATCTCTCTATGTCTTTGTTCTTTCCTACCTCTCTCCAACTCCAAATCCATCTCTCTCTCTCTCTCTCTCTCTACTCCCCCCCCCCCCCCCACCTCACTCTCTCCCTTATAATTAGTCAATTTGCTTTCTCTCATCCCTTGGATCCTTAGCTAAGATGGATCTATGCCAGTTATTTATACATATACATATACATATATATATATATATATATATATATATATATATATATAGAGAGAGAGAGAGAGAGAGAGAGAGAGAGAGAGAGAACAGGCATAGATCCATATTAGCTTAATTTTATTAAAACCTTAATTTAATTTCTATGTGAATATTTTTAGTAGTCGTGAGGATAGAGGGTTTCGATATATCACAAATTGTAACATTTTTTTTTTAGATTCAATTAAAAAAAATGTTGTAAAATTAAATTAAAATCAAATATTTTTACTATGAAATAAGTTATGATTTTTGGCATGTGGTATTGATAAGTCATGGTATTGTAACAAAGCCGATTTACAAGTTAATATCCATGGTACATTTAGGGTGAATATCCATGGTTAACTATCTTGTCATATTGTTATAAAATATTTTGATTATGAAATAATTTATGTTTTTTGGGCATGTGGTATTTATAATCCATGGTATTGACCCCTGGTATTGTAACAAAGTCTATTTTTTACAAGTTAATAATATCTACCCTAATGTGGGGGTGAATATCCACAGTTAAGAATCTTGTCATGTTGTTATAAAATAGTTTGGTTGTGAAAAAAGTTATGGTTTTTGGACTTCTAGTATTGATAAGCCATGGTATTGTAACAAAGCCTATTCACAAGTTAATAACAAAATCAAAATATAACAAATTGAATTTTATTATTTTTATTAATTTAAATTTTTATTATTAATTGAGGCCATATTTAAATGTTTACACTCATCCTAATATCATTTTTAACTTCTTATTATTCTTTTTAATTTAGCATCTTACCCAAAAAAATAAAAAGTTCTTATTAAAAATAGATCATTTAACCCAATTTAAATTTATATATTTTATTTTATATTATAAAAATTTCTTTTATTTTTTCCATTATAAATATTTCTTTTCTTTTTCATTTCCAGTTTAGTGCTCGATTCAAATAAAATATTCATAGATTACAACATCACATTGTAGCACTACATTTTTCTATGCCTTGTTGATCTCTGCGTAGTGCTCGGTTCAAATAAAATATTCACAGATTACAATATCACATTGTAGCACTACATTTTTTTATGCCTTGTTGATCTCTGCATGGAAATACCAGAAGAAGGAAGACCACCAACGTGATCTATGGATTTCATGGGATTCGAACCACGGATGGAATTTGCATGGGAAATACCTTAGGAGAGGATCAACGATTAGATGGAGGAAGGGAAATGTCATTGGGCGTGGAGATTTTGGCCATTTGTACATGGGTATGAATTTCGATTTGAGAGTTATTCCTTTATACTAAATATGATTTTTGTTCTTATGATAAAAAAATCAAGGGTTTATATGATCAAAGCATAAATTTCATCTCGAGTTGAGGGTTTGATGATTATGATAATGCGCATCTTGATTGCGGCCAACAATTCATCAAAAGACAATGCACAAGTAATAATTTTACATGTCCTTATTATACAAAGGGTTTAATGATTATGATAATGTAGATATTGACTGCGGCCACCGATTCATCAAAAGACAATGCAAAAGTAGGCATTTTGCATGTCCTTATTGTACAGATCAGGTCGCTCCTCCCTAACTTTTGTAGGGTGAGAATGCATGAAATTTTATTTTTTCTTTTCACCTTTTTTATTTTTATTTTTTCTTTTCACCCCTTTTCAGTGTTTGATTGTTTGTGTAATGGACTCTACCATGAAAAAATTCAAAGGGCTCGAGTGATGCAAGCAAATTTTCTGGTAGGATGCAAATACTACACCTTCCTGAAACTTTGTTACATGAAATTAAAATTTCTTGTAATCATGAACATAAAATGTTTTATGTTTCAATATCCCTAGATTCCGATCTCAGTGCCTACAATTTTAAACCATGTTACTATGTTTCAAGTAGAATATACTTATATCCATTAAACCTTACAACTCTCCAAAGCTTAGGTTAATTCTAGCTAAAAAGAAGGATCTCAATGCCTACAATTTTAAACCATGTTACTATGTTTTAAGTAGAATATACTTATATCCATTAAACCTTACAACTCTCCAAAGCTTAGGTTAATTCCAACTAAAAAGAAGGAACCTGAATTGCTTTTGCAATTTAGACTCAATGCTTACAAAGAATGGTTAAAAATGGAAGAACCCAAATGGTTTGATAACTTCTACCCACCCATCGATTTCCAAGACCTTTGTTATTATTTTGAACCTAAACAGAAAGAGTAGTAGAAGAAGAGGAGCCTGGATGAGGTGGACCCTAACATGCTTGATACTTTTCAAAAGATGGGCATGCCCTTGACTAGAAGAAGAGATTGACCAACATTGTTGTAGATGTTGTTTTTGACAATGTTTTCATTGCCACCATGCATAGGTAGACTCTATATGCAGTTGAGGTTATCTTTTGTTCGTTATAAAAGGTAATTCATGAGTATCTTGATCTACTTAGGAAGTAGCTTGGCAAGGTTGTTCCTCCTGCTGATAACTATTATGCTGCATTATATTTTTTTTTAGTGATAGCTCCTTCTATTAAATCCCCAAGCACACTTTGTCACCCATGGAAATATCCACTTATTTCAGGATGAATGAGATGGATACCAGGTAGGTTGAGAGGACTCTTTTGTTGTAGATGATAGGAGTTTTGTGACATATATTGAAGGATGCACTGCACCATTTTATGACAACAATCATCTCCATGCCGCAGTAGTGGATCTCTATTGCACCGAGGGAGCAACAATAAAGTATTCCACTGTAAATAATTGGTATGTCAGGGATGAGGAATGTAGAAGTGGGATTTATAATTTCATTATGAAAAGAGGTTTATGGGATGGAGAAAAATTAAGGATTTCTTGGACTTGAGTAGAGACTGATTCGACAATCACCTGGAAATACTCAACCATTTTTTTGAAAGGCGATGATGCAATTGGAGATTTATATTATTGTTGCCTTGAAAAATAACTATCAATAGAGGGGACAAAGATGATCCATATAGGGAAGAATTGCAGGAGTCGGATTTCTTCTAAAACTATATATATAGGAAAGTCAAGGAACTACTACAAAGGATTAGTGCAAGTGTCACCAAATTCTCATAATGCAAGGATTTTTTCACAATGTGATTCGATGCTCATTAGTGACTAGGCAGCTGCAAATACTTATCACTACATTCAGGTACAATTTGAGTTTCATTCTAAAGTCTGTAATTTCATTTATTGATAGTCCTTCTTGTTTCCTTGTCTCTCTTAATTTCATTGTGGTAGGATTTGAATGGGTTAAAAAATCAAGGATATCATTGAGTAAAACAGACACCCACATGTCACTAAATGTCATTGTGCATTCTCTATGTCTTTTATACAATTAGAAGTGAGCAATATGATGTGTATGTTGGGAAAGGGATCCCCCAAAGGATAGTTTTGGGGATAAAATCCCATATTTTGGTCAAATTTTGTAAGAAACTTGTAAAGATTCTGCATTTTGTGGTTGCAGAGTGCGTAGGTGTTATAAGTCATAAAGGGTTGTCCACCCTTAGTTTTGTAAAGTAAAGTCGACTGTAAGAGATCTACCCATGGTCCGCAGACCATGGGATTGTATAACAAGAGCTAAGATCTAAGTAGTTTTAGGGAGAAAAAAGATAAGAGAGTGATAGCTCTGAAGTAGGAACTCTAAGTTTTGGGTCATAGCGTAGGTAGAGGCTCTGCAGCTGAGTGTGCAGAGGCCTAGAGTAGAAGTCTACAGCTAAGTGCGCGGACCCCTGCAACTTTGTGCATAGGGTGAATAGAGTCTGTAATCACTTGGAAGATATCAATAAAGAGAAGTATTCTGAAATTTCTGTGTCTTTGTTCCGATTAATGTATCTTATCATTTTATGTATGAATTTCCTTTATAATTCTTATGTGATGCGTGAATGTGTATGATTATGTTGGATAATTGAACACACATAAGAATATCTGCTTACGTGGTGCTAATTATGAGTATCTAATAAGATAAGTAAGACACTTAAACTAGTTTAGAAATCTGCACAGCACACTGCCCTAGTAGCACAAAAGGGTCTAGATCAAGGGTTAGGGCTGCGTGAAGGACAACCAAAACCTTTCACAAAGGTATTGAAGGACGGAATAGAGGGCTTGACTGGAAATCCCTATAGTGAAGCGACCTGCGCAAAGGCAAGAATAAATGGAATTGAACGACATCACAACCATCTCAAGGTGCGGAAACTTGGTTCCAGCATCCCCCCATACTGCTTCGGGTGAGACTTCGATCTGTGCTCCACGGGCTAATGCCGAAAGGTCCAGTAGTGTAGGGATTGTTTGGCTAACTAACATTGAACCTCGGTCAGGCACCTTCAAGCCAACAAATGGTTCCTTTGTTAGGACCGAAATCTGCATAAGAGATGTGTGATGTCGTATCGCTGGAATCCAACTAAGAAAGAGATTGGAGACTGCTTGGATAGGAAGATCCATGAATTCGCGGCACAGGAGAACAGAAACCCGCGACTAACAAAGGAACAATGGTTGGATAGGTACCTATATACAGAGATCCACGAGATATTTTTCTTCTTCTTTCTGATTGAGCTATATGAGTGGATCGTCAAGCTAGCAGATAGCCAAGGAAGGTGGTAACTTGATGGTCCTATCGTGTGGACCCCGGAGCTAGTGCAAAGGTTGGAAGCGTCAGAGGATAAGATCGCCTGCGTTGTCGATCATTAGCTCAATCGTGTCATAGGAGGATTTGTAACTAAATTTTCGGTTGACACCTCAGTCAGCTATAGCGAGTTGGAGCAGCTCTTTTTTAAAGGACCGCGAGGTAAGTACGTGAAATCTTTGAATACCTAGATTAAAATTTTATTATGCGAAAAATGGGTTATGCATCCACCTTGATGTTTGGGGCTATGCAAAGCGGAAAAAATTACAAGAACGAAGGAAAAAAGGGCCCTGAATATGGTCTGTTGATTTCACCACCACGAGGTGACGAAGAGGGAACAGCGCAGGTTTCTCTGCGAAGTGTTATTCAATTAATAAGGCAAGGATTTCCACGAATACCACCTCCATCCACACCACCTCCAACTTCACCACCATCACCTGCGACTTCACCCATACCACCTCCACCTCCACCGTAGTTCAGTATGGCAAATTCAGTGAAGGTGCCTTTATTCAAAGGTTTGGGGAATGAGGACCTGACCAATTCTAGTTCGTTGTGAAAGTTGTAAGGGAAGCTTAGGGTGTTACAGATGAAAACATGAAGAAGGTGACATTGGTTAGTGCTCTGTAAGGTCACGCGCTAACCTGGTATATCAAGTATGCTAATGATAACCCAATGTTGGAGTGGCAGACATCCATACGGAACTGAATAAAGAATTTAGTAGGCCTAAGTCTGAAGCACAGTCTATTGTGGGGTTCAAAGAAATAGCGATGCAACTAGGCGAGACACCTTGGGAACTCGATTAGAGTTTGAAGTGTACAATCCGCGAAGCTAACATGAACTTAATGGACGGACAACATCATGAGTGGTTTGTGTCTTCACTCTTGCCACACTTAAGGGTTGTGTTGTCATAGTAGAAGATAACGACTCAGGTAGAGGCCTTGGAGATCGCAATGAGGCCACATGAAACACTGATCTAAGATCCAAATCTGGGGGTTCAACAGATCCATGCACAATTGAAAAATATTTGTCTTGAGATGCAAAGCTTGAAGCAGGATAGGACAGTTCGACCAGAGGTGCGCGAAGAGGTATGGTGTCTGAAATGCAAGAGTCATGGGCATGACAAAGACCATTGTCCGGTCTTTACGAACTACCTTACAGGAGGAGGACTAATGCCTATGAGGCTGAAAGCTCAAGCAGGACCAAGCACGGGGCTTGCATTGTGATGCGCTATATGTCAAGTAGTAGGAAAACATGCCACAGATAATTGCATTTGTTGCAGAAGTTTGTATAGACACCGCAACAACTATTCTGCAACTTTTGTAGGTCGGTAGGGCATGATGACCGTAATTGCAGGAGTTATGAGTTGATGATGGATACAACACCCGCCTATAGGGTATAGGCATAAACGCACCCCCCTTACCAGAGTGTAAGGATGGCATGGAAAGGATTTCAGGGGTACGGATGAGGGCGAGGCAGAGGAGGACCTGGTAGAGGTCAGGGACAGTTGATCTGCTACAATTGCAGAGGACCGGGACATTATGCTCGTGATTGTACCAACCCAACACTTCTGTCGTGCAAGTATTGCACTCTGTTTGATCATGAAACAGAAGACTATCCTATGCTACTAGCAAGGATACGTGATAAAGGGGTGCTACCATGGCAGCCTACTCAAAACCTGCAGATGATGAGGTCTGAGCCATGCGAAGAGGATCCGAACATGAATATAGTGCTATGAAGTGGAATCGCAACAGGGGATGACAAGGGGAAACAACCAAAATATTGTACGTGGGTTCGCAAAGCTCCAGCAAAGGACACTGAGTTTGATTTGGAGCACGCACGTGAAACCTTCATGGAAGCAAAGAAGAACTTCACTGAGGCCTCCACCTTGGAAGGCAAGGACAAGCATGATCATTTGATGGACCCTTCTATGCTTACATCTTTCCTAGAAAGTTGTATGTAGTTACTGCGTAATAGCAAGGTTGTGAAGGGGCTACAGGAGCTCATAAATAGATGCACCGAAAACACCACAACTAAGTCATGCATAGTACGAAAGATAGGTAAGCATAAAACAAGGACTGGACGAGAGATGAGACTAATCGCACAGATAGGAGAGTATGAGATGGATCAAGTTATTTTGGACCTAGGATCACATGCGAACGTCCTACCTAAACAGACTTGGGAACAGATGGGGAGACTCATGTTACAATGGTCTCTGACTCAGCTAAGGATGGTGAATCAGTAGAAGATCATCCCCATGGGGCAACTACAGGGGGTAACTGTGGACATTGAAGGGGCGAGCATGCTAGTTGATTTTGAAGTAATATAAATTGTGGATGACAACAACCCCTACCCTGCGCTCCTTGGAATCGATTCAGCTACTGATATGAATGGGGTAATCAATCTAAAGAAGTGAAAGATGATATTTGAGAAGAAATCGCTACACGTAATAGTACCCCTAGATCTTGCTGAGGGACCGTGCTATATTGAACCAGTCCGTGATTATGAGAGCGATGATGATTTGGACTGTATCTATAAGATAACAGCACGAGACCAAGATTGGGTGAATCCAATAGTGGATGGATGAATTACATGGGATCATGAGTGATCTGAATTGGATCCATAGAAGACTTTCAAAGAACCATGACTATATCAGGTCAGAACAAATCTCTAAAGAATCCAAAACAACAATTAAAAACACCCTGAACCAGTGGCAATGGAAGCCAGCGTGGAACAACGAGGACCTTGGTCAAAGCGCGCTAATCGAGGCCCATGGAGACTGCGCAAGAGGTCAAATTAGCCCCTGGGAGCCCCGGATCAGGAAACGGAGGCAGATTTTGATGCGTGATTCACTGGGAAAACAGGGTTGAAATGGAGGAAGCCCGAGCACTCGGTCACATTAGGAACTAGAGGACCGCGGATGGAAAAGGAAAAAGTGCTAAACGTACAAGGCGGGACCCACGCTCTAGAAAAACAGGCGGTTTTTATCGAGGCACCCATGAATGGTAAGAGCTTTTGGACAAGAGCGGAGCGACTCCATTCATCGATCGACGCGTGGCAGGCGGAGGTGAGAGAAAACCGCCGTTGATCGCGTGTTATCGATCGGGCAAGTCAATCACGTGAAACATGCATATGGCGTCAGATCTGGAGGGCTCAGATAGGACGCTGAGATCACGCCCGATGGAGGAAGCGGAATCGACAAGGGAATACGCCACGTTTTAGAAGGGATTTGGAATCCATTTTGACTGTCGCGATGCCGGAAAGATTCATCCACAACATAACTGAAGAAATGAATCGACAAAGTATCATGGCACCATTTAGAAGAGGACAAGTGGCCACTCCCTGAGCGTTCATGATGACACCGAACCAGGAACTCCAAGTGCAGTTGCAGAAGGTGAAGAGATAGAGGCGGAAGAGGAACCAAACGGGCATAGAGTTCGAATGGCTAAAGCCATGAACAGAGACACTCGAATTAGAAGAGGAAGTAAGGCAGCAAGAGTCGAGAGATGAAGAAGTGGAACAGTGAACCCAAAGAGGAGGACTGAACATAGAGAATAGTAAAGCAAAGCAAGAGAGGACAGAGGGCCGAGCTAACCAGAGGCAGCATTCAGCACCAAAGGCTTGAGAGTATCGAGCCATCCCAGAGAGGATCTGTCCGGGCTGAGCACCACATTGGGCTCTCCACTATAGACCAAAAGGTCACAGAGCTTGTAGAAATAAGAAGTCTATGTACTTAAGTGGCTTGGGGAATCCAAGAACCACCCTGCCAAGAAAAACCTGCTTCAGGAGAAACTCACATTGAGTCCCTGTATTGTAATTTCTCTGCTTAAAGGCACAATAAAATATGGCCACAACAGAAATTTGGACCGGAAATGTAGCCCTGGAGAATAGGGTGAACTCCTTATTAAAATTTCTTGTGTCTTTATGTTTGCTTACTGTATTTCTTTGTTGTCTTTCCATTTTATTGTCTGTGTATTGGTAATCTGATCAATTCGTTGCTTCAATAACATAGAACACACACACCAGCACATGAGTCTATAATACCTTGGTTTAATAAATCTTTAGCTAATGTCGCTCATAGGGTGAATAACAGATCAACAAGAGTTCATGCACCTCGGACTCTGATGAGGAACCGGAACGGTGGCAGAGTCGGTTACATGAGGTAACTACACTAAGTTGTAACATGATGACCCGGTTGCTACGCTGTGTGTCGTTAGAGGTAAGAAATCTTCCTACTTATGATTGCATGAATGATGTAGATATTTTTCTGGATGCATTTGAGAGGGAGGTACCAGAAAAGTAGCACTTCCAGCCGTTGGATTGGGCACTGCCCGCTACGCCCGTAAGGTGGTGGGGTACGCACAAGGGAAGCTTTGATGATTGGTGTGAATGTAGGAGAATGATGAGAACTCGCTTTGGGAAGCCAAAGATGTGAATGACAGACAAGTATGATGGGCAGGATGATCTGCGCACACACTTGGCCAAATGGGTCCAAGCATATGGAGAGTAGCCCTAACCTGAATGGGTGCACTTGTTCTCTCATACCCTAGATATTGTCCCGATGAACTGATATGTAGAAATAGAGCTCTGCCATGGGACAGGTGAATGGGATATCCTGCGCGAAGGATTCATGATGACATTCAATTTTGAAGATGGGTTTAACAATATTGATGAAGCGCTACAAGAAGTGAAAGTAGCAATCTTTAGGATACCACAGGATCCTTTAGACCTGATTCAGCCTGAATGGGCTACTCAGCTAAGTCATGTGCTATAATGCTATAATGTAACCGCTGAAGAAGAAGATGAGGATCCACGAAAGATTAACATCCTTAAAATAGAAGGTCACCGCGAGGTTGAAGGACCGTGGTTTGAGAACCCTGATATAACTGCGTCATTGAAAACGAAACAAGTAAACATTGGTACTGAGGTGGAGCCCAAATTCGTGAAGATTGGAGATAACTTGGACAATGCGATGGTGGATAAGATTGTTGAATTGGTCCACGAATATTAGGATTTATTCCCTACCAAGTTTACGGATCTAAAAGGGATAATCGGGGACCTAGGTGTTATGAAGATCGTGTTGAAGCCCGATGCGAAGCCAGTTAAGCAAAGGCCTTCCTATCTCAATCCAAAATATAAGGAAAAGGTCTACTTAGAGCTAGAAAAGATGCTCATGGCAAGCATCATTGAGCCTGTGGAAGAATCTAGCTAGGTAAGCCCTATGGTGGTACAAGAGAAGAAGCAGAAGGATGAAATAAGGATATGTGTGGATCTCAAAAAGCTAAATGATGCTTGTGTACATGATCCTTTCCCGACTCTGTTCACTGATGAAGTGTTGGACAATGTAGGTTGCCAGGAAGTATATTCCTTTACTAACGGGTTCTCAGGGTACCACCAGATCAAAATCACGCCCGAGGATAAGAGAAAGACAACCTTCATGACTGAGTGGGGTTGTTTTCAATACAGTGTAATACCATTTGGATTTAAGAATGTGCCTGTGATCTTCTCGTGCGTAGTTGTTGCCATGTTCAAGGAATTTATTCCTAAGTTCCTGGAGGTATACTTTGATTATTGGACTATGTTTGGGCTAGTGAAACGCCATGTAGCAAGCTTGCGCCTAATGCTAGATATCTGTTGAAGATACCATATCGCACTCTATCTAAAGAAGTGTCTATTTTGTGTTACCTTTGGGACCTGGTTGGGTCATGTGGTTTGCAAACAGGGACTGATGGTAGACCCCACGAAGATCACAATGATATTGAACTTTGAAGTGTCGAGGAGTGTGAAACACCTAAGCGCTACCATGGGGCATAAAGGATATTACAGAAAGTTTATTAACGGTTATGCCTAGATCACCGCGCTTATGGAGAAATTGTTGAAAAAGGAAGACTGTAAGAAGAGCCCAGATGTGTTGAAATAAAAGGTGGTCATTGCGTCGATCCTAGTCTTCCCGAATTGGAAGAAGGAGTTTCACTTACATGTCTGTTATAGACATATTTGGGCATTTCAACCCCAAACTCATATGTCTATAAACTAAGGACTCCTTAAGTCCCTAAAAGTGTTGCTTCATACCCTAAAGGATCATGGTCAGTTGATTACATCATTTCCCAGAAGTTCCACCTGAAAAACTACTTAGAACTGGCCAAAACTGGACCATACATGGCTGCTCCATGGACAAGGTGCGATGCATACTGGCTGCGTAACTAGCTAGGTATGATGCATACTGAAATGGCCTTATGTGGAGTGTAATAAGCGAGAATAAACAAATGGCAGAGACAGTTTGCAAGGTGGATGATCATGGAATCTTCTAGAAACTTCTCCTGTGACACTTGCCTCTCTGAATTCGCCCAGGGATGAGTAAGAGATCATGAAATCTCTAATTGGAACCAAGAACTATCAGTGGAATGACACTAATCAAAAACACAGATCTGACTCACACCCTTGCAAGACATCTATATATGGATCCCTCATCTGAGAGATCTGGGGGCGGGAATTTTGTATTTTGTAAGGAAATGTTGTTGGTTTGGTGAGAAGAGACATTGCATTGATGGGTGATTTGCTTGTTCATGAGGTGAAGAGAGCTTATACAACTGGGAGGATGATGCTGGATCAGACAGCTGGGTTGTAATCCTCTCTTACATTACTATTAATAAATTTCTTTGAGTTTTCCTCCATATTATCTTGTAGTTGTGGATCTTATTGTTTATGAATTCAATTGCATGGTCAATGTGTTTCTGATTTTGCATTGTTTATGACGTTTTAGATAGAGATGCTTTGATAGTTTGCTGTTACTTTGACTCTACAAGTACTCTTTGAGGCGGGACAAGTAGGAGAGGAGTGGAAAATTCTATTAAGGAAAGGAGAAATCAAACTAGGATCAAAGCGGAAGATCTAGGTTGGTCCTCTATTCTTCTCTTCCATCTATCACACTTAAAGGAACTCTTGAAAAGGTTTCATTGTTTATTTCTAAGATAGCTACCCATCTTAGTGGGACTAGTAGTTCGAATCGACACTAGTTTTTCCTGAAACAATGTCGATGCATCATGTATAACACTGGGAGCAGTACTAACACAGACTTGTGGAGAAGACTTGGACCACCCTATCACATTTGCAAGCAGAAGGTTATCTAAAGCAGAGAAGAACTATTCCACTACCGAGCGCGAAGGGTTAGCCATGGTATATGCGCTTCAGAAGTTTAGACATTATTTGTTGGGGGGTCATTTTAAGATGTACACAAATCATTCCATGCTGAAGTAGCTCATCAATAAGCCTGTGTTGGGGGGGGGGGAGAATATGCAGATGGTTTTTATTGTTCTAGGAATATGATTTTGAGGTTACTATGAAGCCTGGATGACTGAACACGGGACGAGACCATCTATTGTGCATCGAAACAGGAGAAGAACTCACTAATTTGGATGAAGGATTGCCTGACACGTAGCTATTTGTAGTGCATGCATGGATGGTCATTTTGAAGATATAATACACCTCCTAATGACAGGAACTGCTCCGAAAGGATACACTATCTAGCAGAAGAAGGAATTAGTGGTGCGTGCAGCAGATTTCTTTATCATAGTTGGGAATCTATACAAAATGGGGTCTAATGAGATATTGTGACGATATGTACCTGAGTTTTAAAGAAGCAACATCCTCACAAACGCTCATGGGGTCACCACAGGAGGACACTATGTAGGAAGAGCGATCGCGCGGAAGATTATACGCGTAGGGTTGTGGTGGCCAACCCTCCATCAAGACTCGAAAGTATATTGCAAGGCTTGTGATGTGTGTTAAAGGACTGGAAGGCCATCGCGAAGGGTTGAGATGCCTTTGAATCCACAGATGAAGTTGCAACCCTTTGAGAAATGGGCGATAGATTTTGTGGGACCCATTTAGCCCCAAGGAAAGACGAGAGCTAGATACATTATCACCGTGACAGAGTATTTGACTCTTTGGGTAGAGGCACAGCCTGTGAAGGATTGCATATACGCGACCGCTACAAAATTCCTCTTTGAACATTTACTAATGCAATTTGGTTGTTCAAAACTCTTGATGAGTGATCACGGTATGCACTTTCTGAATGAGACGATCAATGCACTAACGAAGGAATTTCAAGTATATCACCAAAAGAGCACGCCTTATCACCTACAGGCTAACGGGATGGTGGAATCAATCAACAAAATGCTTCAAAACATGTTGACCAAGGTTTTTAATGCTCAATGAATTGATTGGTAACTACACATACCTGCAGTACTATGGGTTTATCGAACGACATGCAAAAAGTTGACTAGACAAGCCCCCTTTAGGCATGTCTATGGTGTTGAAGTGGTAATGCTTATGGAATATATTGTGCCTAGTCTACACATAACAATGCTCACAGGTATGATGGATCACGGAGCCCTAGAGGAGAGACTCACACAGCTGGACGAACTTGAGGAAGAGAGATTTCTAGTTGGATTTCACCAACAGGTCCAAAAGCAACGCGAAAAGGCATGGCGTTATAGACATATTACGCTGCACACCTTTAAGGTAAACAACTTGGTTTTGTTATATGATAGTAAGTTTGATAAATTTCCAGGGAAGTTTAGGATGCATTGGTTAGGGCCTTATGTCATTAAGGAGATTACCAACGAAGCAGCGATACAGCTGGTTAAAAGTGAATGGAGATCCCTTCCTAGGAAAGGTGAATGGTAGTCGATTGAATCCACACACCGGCGGTTCAACCATGTGACTAGATGAAGGTAGCACAGTCTTAGAACTCCAGGTAGCTGAAAGGAAGTGCGATACTATAAACTACACTACCTAGGTTGGGGAGCTGCGCGATAAGCAGATCGTGCGAAGCAAGGAAGTGTCACAGGGTCCGTGGCAGTGCGGAGGGAGCTACGCTACCCTATGAGAAATTGCGTAGATTGGCTGGAAAGTGACTGTTAAAGGAATTATTCATGATTTGACGGTTGAAATGCGGCCAAATGGAGTGGGTGGCCAACATTTAAGATGAAATTTATGGCTCAGATCGTTGAAAATTTGTTTCAAATCCGGCATTAATGGACCAAATTTGGGGGGAATGGTCGCATTTGAATTCAAAATGCCCTATAAATTACAAGTGGTTGTCTAGCAAAAAACACTAGGTAGGACTATGTAGGTCATTGAGGAGGCCTACTGAATGGTCCCAGAGTTAGGCATTCTAGAGGAGGAGCCAGTCAAGGTATGCATCTGCAAGTTGGCCACAGGGGTGCATGACACTCAGATTGAAATGGCACAAATCCAGTTACAGTTGAACCTACACATTACGGAGCTGCAGTTGAAGGCCCAGCCTTCAACCCCACCAGAAGTCAAGGAACAGTGGGTGACCTCTGTCACAGAAGTAGTAGCGGTGGTGGATAGTACAGTAGCAGACTTCACGCAATTGTTTGAGCAGTCATTTGAGGTCCTAACAAGCCTATAGGAGGACCCCAATGTCTAGAGGCTAGAGATAGAAGTGCACGAGCTACAACAGTGCTACGATGAGGTTAAGGGCACAACGTGAACCCTCACGCTGACACTGAAACTATCCAAGCTACAGGAGGCGAAGCAACTGAAGGAATTGGTGGACGCAACGCTGCATAAGGAAGCAGTGCTCAAGGTGAAACTAAAGCCCTATCTGTATGAGGCTTACGCAGTGACAGGGAATATCGAAGGTAAGCTTACGAATTTGTAGGAAACGCAACAAAAGCTTCAGGTTGACAACGCAAGAGCAGTGACCGAGAAGACAGTGGAAGACGTGAAGCTGGCGGCAGCTCAGTGGATGGCCGAGGTTGCAGTCATACGAGTCAAGCTGGAAGGGCTTCACGCAAAGATCTCTGCACCTACCAAGTGACTCGAGGGCAAGCCACGATGTTTGTGTTGGGGAACTGCTAGGAACGGGATCCCCCAAAGGACAGTTTTGGGGCTAAAAGCCCATATTTTGGTCAAATTTTGTAAGAAACTTGTAAAGACTCCATATTTTGGGGTCGCGGAGCACATAGGTGTTATAAGTCATAAATGGTTGTCCACCCTTATTTTTTTAAAGTAAAGATGGTTGTAAAAGATCTATCCATGGTCTGCAGACCATGGGATTGTATAAAAAGAGCTAAGCTCTAAGTAGTTTTAGGGAGAGACAAGATAAGAGAGTGATAGCTCTTAAGTAGGAAGTCTAAGTCTTGGGTCATAGCGTAGGTAGAGGCTTTGTAGCTGAGTGCGCAGAGGCCTAGAGTAGAAGCCCGCAGCTGAGTGCACGGACCCCTGTAGCTGTGTGCACAGGGTGAATAGTGCCTATAATCGCTTGGAAGATATCAATAAAGTGAAGTATTCTGCAATTTCTGTGTCTTTGTTCTAATTCTTGCATCTTATCATTTTATGTATGAATTTCCTTTATAATGCTTATGTGATGCATGAATGTGTATGATTATGTTGGATAATTGAACGCATATAAGAATATTTGCTTACACGGTGCTAACTGTGAGTATCTAATAAGATAAGTAAGACACTTAGACTAGTTTAGAAATCTACACGACACGCTGCCCTAGCAACACGAAAGGGTCTAGATGATCTAGGTGGATATTGGTGGCTACCCGCCAATTTCACTTGGACCCCCACCATTGTTTCTTTCAATTTTTCAGTTCCCTTAATTGTAGCACAGTTTACTATTTTTAGCAATTTTTTGGGTCTTGAACTTCCAGAGCCGTTTTGAGGCCCTAAACGACGTTTTTTTGGAAAACTGGGAAGAACATGGGTGCATGGATTAATGTTTCTCATCCCAAAGTATTATTCCTCAGATAGATCTTTCTAACGAGGTATTGTGCACGTCAAACGGAGATCGTATGCCAAAGTTACGACCCTGGGAAGTTGATGTACCAATTTACCCAAAACGGGGCCCATAGTTTGGTGCTTCATCTTCTAGGGTTAGGTTTTTTGATATTTAGGGTTTTCCATTATTTCTCAACAATAAATAGGCCTTTGAGCCTCATTGTAAGACAATTCATAGGCATGTAGCCACCACATCTCTTCTCAGAGGTAAGCTACCATCGCCCGAGCTAGTTTATTTCCATTTCTATTTGTAAGCATAATTCTGTATTCTCCATTAATGAAATGAAGTATTATTTCTGCTACATCTCTGTGTTTATGGTTATTTATGTACTTTATTGCATTCCTGTTTAAATCTGGATCAGTGGTATCCGAGGGGGTCTTCTCTTTCTTTGTTTTTCTTTGCATGTCCCCAACGAGGTCGGGATATAAGGATCTAGGGCTTGAACTGGTCAAACCTTTGCAATAACAACCTTGCAAACCCTAACGACCTCCCATGGCGGATGAAAATAAAGATGAGGGGGCAGGAGCTCCTATCAAAATCTTGCTCGAAGAAGCCCTCAAGCAACAAAGGAATGCGATGATGGACAAATTTGCCTAGATCCTTCAGCGGCTACCTAGGGGCGACACATCTACTTCCAGCAGCTACTCTGGAAGTGCCACACTCTTTAAGGTAAAAGTTAAATTTGACATTCCTATATTTGAGGGTCAGATAGATGTAGACGTTGTAGATAAATGGTTAAATCTGCTAGAAGGGTATTTTTCTGTTCATGATTTTTCCGGCCGGGAAAATATTACTTTCACTCTTCTCAAAGCTACCCCCCATGTCAAGGACTGGTGGGAAACCCACTGCGAGCGGAAGGATGAAAGTACGGCCTCACTTTTTTCAGCCGCACCCACTTTGAATTCATTCCAAGCTACCATCAAGGAGTAGTACTACCCTATCAGAAGCTATGAGGATCAATACATAAAGTGGACCACACTACCGCAGGGAAGGGACCAAGATGTGTCGGAGTTACCAATATTTTTCTAACCCTTCGCACAAAGTTGGGTATCAAGAATTCGGAGCAGCACTTGGTACTCAAATACCATGGCTGCCTACATAGGTACCTCCAAGACAAAATAGAATTCTTGAACAAATCCTCACTTGGCACGACATACTGATATGCCGTCAAGATCGAGCAAAAGTTTAAACAGAAGAAGTGACACTTTGGATCCGCGAATCTAAAGCAAGGGAAAGGTGCCCTCAAACTGTAGAACAAAGGGCAAAGCCAAGGAAGGGTGGCCCAGGACAACCCGCCAAAGCCACAAAAAAGGAACATCGTCGCTAAGCTGAAAAAGGACACGGGAAAGTGGTATGAGTTTTATAAGAGCTCCACTTACAACACAATTGAGTGTCGAGCCAAGCAGTCACTGGTGGTCGAGCTAAAGGCTTCAGAATCAGATGCATGTTCCAACTCTGAGTCAAAACCCGACAAGGGGAATGACAAAGGGAATCATATTATTGGTGCGGAACCCAACGCCACCATTGCCACCATGAAGATCCAGAAGGAGGAACGCAAAGATCGAGAGGAGGAGGAGATCCTCTTCCACTCCCATATGTGGGTAAAGATCTCCCTGCTACAGTTCATTGTCGATAGCGGGAGCCAAAAGAACCTTATTTTGGTAGACGTCGTGAAGAACCTAGGCTTACCGAACACAGCATATCCACAACCGTACACCATCGGGTGGCTTCACCAAGGATAGGATCTTCACATGAGCTAGCAGTGTTGCCTTCCATACAACATCAAACCCTTCACAGATGAGGTATTGTGTGACGTTTCTCCCCTTGATGTTTGTGACGTATTATTAGGCCAACCATACTTTTGGAAGCGACATGATGTGTATGAATCAAGGCCTCATGCTGTTATTTTTACTTTGGGAAATAAGTTGTACAGGATACTAGAGGTAGCACCGGTTACTACCATCACTTTAGTTACTACAAAGAAATACAGTAAGCTCATTTCCAAAACAGGGAAATTCGTTTTCCTGATAATACGCCCTCAAGGAAAGAAGAAGACAGTGGCCACGACCTCTAGACAAGGCCCCTCCGCATGACAACTACAGATGGACAAGGTCGTGGAGGAGTACGAGGACATATTCACCTCCCCCACAGGGGTTCCTCTGCAATGTCAGGTCAAGCACTCCATTGACCTAACCCCAGGTGCGTCGCTACCCAATGGACCAATCTATCGATGCTTTGTTCTGGAGAATGATGAAATCAAGAGGAAAATTTAGGAGCTGCGGCAGAAAGGTCATATCTGACCAAGTTCATCACCCTGTGGGAGCCTGATTTTGTTGGTACAAAAGAAGGATGGGACTTGGAGACTCTGTATTGACTATCAGGCGCTGAACAAGATCACTATCTAGAATAGGTACTCGATCCCACAAATTGATGACCTTCTGGACCAACTGAAGTGGGCAAAATATTTCAGCAAGATCGATTTGAAGTCAGGATATCACCAAGTACCAATCAAACCCTCCGATGTCTGGAAAACTTTGTTCAAATCCAAGGAGGGCCTTTTCGAATGGTTGGTCATGCCTTTCGGGTTGACGAATGCTCTTGCAACCTTCATGAGGCTAATGGATGACATATTGTGGCCATTCACCAACTCATTTGTAGTGGTATACTTGGATGACATCCTGACCTTCAGCTAGAGTTGGGAAGAGCACCTCCACCGCATCCGATAAGTTCTCCAAACACTGTGTTAACACAAGTTATGTGCGAATTTGGAGAAATGCACTTTTGGCATGACTCAAGTTTAGTATCTGGGATACATTATTGATGAACGGGGGGTGCATGTGGATCTAGCCAAGATCCAAGTCATTCGAGATTGGCCATCTCCAACCACTCTGATAGAACTCCATGGCTTTCTGGGCCTCGCCAACTTCTACTGCAGGTTCGTGTTGGGATTTTCTCATATCACTTGGCCCTTGAGTCAAGTCACCAAGGGAGAGCGAAAGCAAAATTATTTTGATCTAAACCTCAATAGAAGTCATTCACAGATTTGAAACATGACCTCTCCTCAGCACCAGTGCTCACATTACCACACTTGCAACAACCATTTGAGATTGATACGGATGCCTCTGACTATGCTATTGGGGCAGCACTTACTCAACGGGGACATCCAGTGGGATATCACAGTGAGACACTTTCAGACACAGTTTGGAAGTATCCCACTTATGAAAAAGAGATGTATTCCATTGTGCAAGCCTACCGACAATGGAAGCATTACATTTTGGGGAAGGAAATGGTCATCCACACAGACCACCGGCCCCTGCAATTCATACAGACCCAAGGGAAGTTGCAAAATGATCACCATCAGAAGTGGTCCACATACTTGCAACAGTTCCATTTGAACATCAAGTATAAGAAGGGCAGCACCAATAATGTTACAAATTGCCTCAGTCGACCACCAATCATGGCGTTAACCACCGTGCTCAACTCTTGTGGGCACGAGACTTTTGATTGACCACTTCTCTACGAAAGTGACCTAGAATTCGACCACACATACCAGGCACTATTGGAGGGTCAGCATGTTCCATATTTTCACCTCCAGGATGCCCTGTTATGCCACCTGGGTCACCTTTGGGTTCCTTCAAGCGAGCATGCCAAGATGATTTGGAAGGCACACTACAATTGGATTGTTGGGAATTTCGAGGTCGAGAAAATGGTGGCAGTATTTCAGAAGTATTTCTATTGGCCGAATCTTTGACAGGATATCAGGAAGTACACCAGATCCTGCACTGCTTGCACCATTTCCAAACCGACCATCAAGAACCAAGGCCTCTATACCCCACTGCCTACCCCTAGTCAACCTTGGAATCCATCTCCATGGATAACATGTCGGGCCTTCCTTCTACTAAGCAAGAAAATGACCGTGTTTTTTGGGTCATCGACAGGTTCTCAAACATGGCCATTATGGCAGCCTGCAAGAAGAATATTACAGCAGAAGCCACTGCTAAACTCTTCTTTGAACAAGTGTGGGTACACTTTGGGATCCCGAGTCTATCATCTCAGATCGGGATAGTAGGTTCCTTAGTACATTTGGGTCCAGTCTCTGGTCGATGTTGGACACCAAACTCACTAAGTCCATAGCCTTCCATCCCCAAACTAATGGTCAAACATAGGTTGTCAACAGGATGATCATACAAATTCTGCGCATGTACAGCTCAAAGCATCCACACACATGGGATGAGAGCCTCCCCTATGTTTAGCACAGCTATAACCAAGATCTCCACAACTCGACTAGCCACAACCCTTTTCAGGTGGGCTTGGGATTCCAGCCAGTATGTCCCATTGATGTGGCTATGCCATTTGCAGCTACTCAGGCATATTCGGCTCATGTCCAATCTGAAACAGATAAGGAAAACAGCTTCATTGAACACATCCAACATGTTCGCCAGTAGTTCCATGACATTCTGTAGAAATCAAATGCCAAGTACAAGCAGCGACATGATGAACATCGAGTGCCACACAAGTTTTAGGTGGGCAACAAAGTCTGGTTGCATTTGCAAAAGGAACATCTTACCGCAGCCAAAATTAGACCACTCCGATATGGTCCTTACACCATTACCAAGGTTGTGGTAGACACTGCATTTGATCTCAGCATTCCCCCATTCCTTGGCCTACACCTAGTGTTCAATGTGGACCACCTTCGGCCATACTTTCCACCATTACTAGACACATTCGACATTGCAGAACAGCTCACACCAACAGAGTTAAATCCAGATTGCATGGAACAGGCTGCAACTGATCAAATCATGGACATGCAGATCAATCACACTCACCAGCAGTAGATCCAACTGTATCGAGTTGTAAAAGCAGGCCAACTCCTTCCCTAGGGAAAGTGGCTCACCAGGGACCAAGTTCAGCAGAAGTTTCCTCATCTCATGGAGGAACTCAACGCAATGGGGACCATTGCTTCCTAAGCGGGGAGGAATGATCCAGGTGGATATTGGTGGCCACCCACCAATTCCACTTGGACCCCCACCAATGTTTCTTTCAGTTTTTTAGTTTCCTTAATTGTAGCATAGTTTACTATTTTTAGCAATTTTTTAGGTCTTGAACTTCCAGAGTAGTTTTGAGGCCCTAAACGATGTTTTTTGTGAAAAATTGGAGCAACATTGGTCCATGGACTGATGTTGCTCTTCCCAAAGTATTATTCCTTGGATATATCTTTCTAACGAGGTATTGTGCGCGTCAAAAAAAGATCGTTTTCCAAAGTTACGACCCCAGGAATTCGATGTACCAATTTACCCAAAACGGGGCCCATAGTTTGGCACCTCATCTTCTAGGGTTAGGTTTTTGAATGTTTAGGGTTTTCCATTGTTTCTCAACAATAAATAGGCCTTCGAGCCTCATTGTAAGATAGTTCAAAGGCATGTAGCTGCCACATCTCTTCTCATAGATAAGCTACCATCACCCGAGCTAGTTTATTTCCATTTCTGTTTGTAAGCATATTTCAGTATTCTCCATTAATGAAATGAAGTATTGTTTTTGTTGCATCTCTATGTTTATGGTTATTCTTGTACTTTATTGCATTCTTGTTTAAATCCAGATCACTAGATCAAGGGTTAGGGCTGTGCAAAGGACAACCGAACTGTTATGCTCTTAACCTGCAAGAAGATGCCAGGATACCAAATATGCAAAGAAATACAACCCAGAACACAAAACAAAATGAAAAATAACAACATGTATTTTATTATTCAGAGATGAAAGCAATGTTCACTTGCCTCTTCGAGGGGGAAACCTCCAATAGAGTAGTGCTCGATTACAGAACAAGACACGACACTCCTCAATGGGGAGTCTCTATCCTTTATATAGGATTCATACATGCAATAACATGGGTCAATACCATGGTTCTATTAATACCATCTATCTAATACCATGGCCCATTTGCAACTAACTTTGGTCCCTTTCTTTAAATGTGGGTCAATCACTTACAATTATTAATATGGGATTTATTGACTCTTTAACTAACTATAATTATGGCTCGACCCTACTACATAAATAAGGGGGTTAGGGTTGGACCCTAACATTCCCTCCCCCATAAAAATAGCCTTGTCCTCAAGGCTGAAGCTACGGAAACTGCTGAAGAATAGTGGCTAGTTCCCAGGTTGCATCTTCTACAGAGGTGTCTTTCCACTTGACGAGGACTTCCTTGATCATGTGGTCGCACAAGTACTATTCTCACGTGTCAAGAACCCATTCAGGTTGGAGCCATATTGAACTTCATCCAATTCCAGTAGACTGGTTTGAATTCTGCAATTTTTCCCTACCACTTTCTTGAGGCATAAGACATGGAAGACGGGATGGATTTTTGCAGTGGGTGGCAAGGCTAGCTTGTAGGCTACTTCTTCAATGCGCTAAAGTATTTGATACGGTCCGTAGAATTTTAGAGATAATTTTTTATGACCTTTATCTTTGAGTGATGTTTTCTTGTATGGTTGCAGCCTCAAGAATACCTGATCCCGTTCTTGAAATGTGCGCTTTGAAGGATGTTGGTCTGCATGTTGCTTCATGCAATTCTGAGCTTCATGGAGATTATCTTTGAGGTGGGCGAGCATGGTTGCACGATTCTATAGGAGTTGATCCACTGCTTGTACCTTAGAGCATCCAGGAATATAAGAAGTATGTGAAGGGGGGAGTTGACCATAAACTGCTTCATATGGAGTCATCTTGGTGGCGGAATGATAGTTAGTATTATACCACCATTCAGCTAGAGGTAACCATTGTACCCATAGATGTTGCTTTTCTGAAGTGAAACATCTGAGGTAGGTATCTAGAAATTTGTTGACTGCTTCAATTTGTCCATCAATTTGGGGATGATAGGAAGCACTGAGTTGGAGTTGGGTGCCTTGTAGCTTGAAAAATTTCTACCAAAAGTTACTGGTGAATATCAAGTCCTGATTAGACACAATGGAAGTGGGAATGCCATGCAATTTAAAGATCTGGTCCATGAAAGATTAAGCCACCAAAGTGGGTGTAAAAGTGTGGGGTAGGGCGCAAAAATGAGCATACCTAGAAAAATTTTCCACAACCACCATGATGACTAACTTGTTGCCTTACTTCGGAAGACTAGTAATGAAAACCATAGAAACATCAGTCCAGATTGAGGCAGGTATGGGCAATGGTTGTAAAGTTCTTGGGGACTTGATTGTTTCTCCTTTGTGGTGCTGACACACATCACATTCCACTACAAAAGTAAGAATGCCCTTTTTCATGCCTGTCTAGAAGAAGGAGCGACGAGTGTGAGCATAAGTCTTCTGAAAGCCTGAATGGCCTGTAGTAGGAGATGAGTGCAACTCTGCCAAAATGCACTTTTTAAGGGTGGATGTTAGTGATATCACTACTTTGTCCTTGTAGTGAAGAATCTCATCCTTCCAAGAGTAGCCCGTTGTGGAATTTGGATCTGCTTGCAAGTTATGAATGATTTGGGAGAGCGAAGGATGTGAAAACTATTCCTTGCGAGCTTCTTCAATCCACTCTAGAATGGGAAGAGAGATTACTAGTAGGGTGTTGTCCTCCTCAAATTGGCATGATAAAGCATCTGCTACGACATTTTCATGTCCTTTCTTGTAAATTATCTCATAATCATATCCCAACATTTTAGCTAGCCATTTATTTTGCTGTGGCAAGGATAGGCGTTGCTCTAAAAAATATTTAAGGCTTTGATGGTTTGTGCGGGTTGGAACCGTCACCCCAATAAGTATGGCCACCAGGTATCCACTACATGTAAGATGGCCATCATCTCCTTCTCATAGGTAGATTGTCCCAGATGTTTCCCACTTAGTTGTTGACTAGTGAAGGCCAAGGGTCGACCTTCCTGCATTAAGACAGCCCCAATACCCATACCTGAAGCATCACATTCAATCACAAAAGATTTTGTGAAGTCGGGTAGTGCCAATACAAGAGTGGAACACATGGAATGTTTGAGCTATAAACGCCTGTTGTGCTTCATCATTCCAAAGGAATGAATTTTTCTTGAGAAGGTGAGTGAGGGGTCTAACAATGCGACCATAATTGCGAACAAATTTTCGATAGTAGCCGGTGAGACCCAAGAATCCTCTCAAACTCTTCAAGGTCTTTGGTTGGGACCAATCTTGCATTGCCTAGATCTTTTTGGGATCCACCCTGACACCTTCACGCCCCACAATGTGGCCCAAATACTCAACTTCTTTCATGCCAAAAGAGCACTTGGACAATTTGACAAATAATTTATGCTTCCCGAGCAGTTGCAAGGGAAGGTCTACATGTTGAAGATGTTTTTCCCATGTGAGGTTGTAGATGAGAATGTCATCAAAGAAAACAAGGACAAATTTTCTGAGATATGGTTTGAGCAGGTGATTCATGAGACTTTGAAAAGTGGATGGGGAATTACAGAGACCAAATGGCATGACCAGGAATTCATAATGGCCTTCATGAGTTCGAACATCAGTCTTTAGAATGTCTACTTATTTCATGTGAATTTGGTGATAGCTCGAGCGAAGGTCTAGCTTAGTAAAGAATTGAGCCTCATTAAGTTCATCCAGCCAATCATCAACAACCGGGATGGGAAATTTATCTTTGACCGTCAACTTATTGAGGGCCCTGAAGTCTAGACACATACGCTATTCTCCATCTTTCTTGAGCACCATGACCACAGGCGATGAATAAGGACTAATTCTAGGACAAATGACATCAGCTTCCATGAGTTCCTTGATGATTTTTTTCAATTTCATTCTTTTGGGTGAAAGGGTATTTATATGGGTGCACATTCAGTGGTTGTGCCCCTGGTACCAAAGTAATCCTATGATCATGTTCCCCTCTAGATGGTGGAAGCTCATGAGGTTTGTCAAAGACTTGCAAATGGTTGTTTAAGACCTATTTCATCTCAAGATGAATGTGAAGAGTAGGGGGCTCGAAGGCCTGAATGGCATTAAATTGGGTGATAACTCCATGGTGGCCCTTTTTTAACAACTTTTCCATCTGATGCGAGCTGATGATAGAAGGAGTACCTGCTTGGAGTCCGCGAAGGGTATGTGTGTGGTCATTCTGCTTAAAGCTCATATATAACTCCTAGAAATCCATTGTGATTGGGCCGAGTGTGCGGAACCATTTAGCACCCAAGACAATGTCACACCCACCCATGTTGATGGAAAACATGTGGGCCTTTAGGTGGTAATCTCCCATCTCAAGTTTGATATTTTCATAGCGGCCATCACATTTCATTGTCCCCCCATCAATAATCTGTACCTGGAAATTAGAGACTGCTCTGACAAAACAATGCACAGCTTCTGCGACTCTCTGATGGATAAAGTTATGTGTGTTGCCACTATCAATCAAGACTACTACAGGGCGATGTTTAATAAAACCTTTGATTTTGAGAGTTTGGGGAGAAGAAATGCCTACCAAAGCATGGAGCAAGATAACTGGTTCTTATGGTGTAGCTGGGAGCTCATTGTCCTACTAGTTTTCCTCATCTTCCTCCTCTGGTCCCTCAAAGGATGAGGCTTCCTCAGATGAACTATGATCAGTAGCATCAATTTGAAAGAATTTGGGTTCCTTGCATTTATGCCCCAGGGAGTATTTTTCATCACAGTCGTAACACAATCCTTGCTTTCTTCTTTCCACCATATCTATTGGTGACACCTTTTGAACCTTAAGTTTTTAGGTAGTGCCCAGAGCCTAGGTGGGGTGTCCCTTGGCTATGAAATTTGGACGAGGCGACTGGGTCGCTAACACGCGTTCCACTTCGCGAGCCATTGTGCAAGCTTCCATCCATGTGGGTGGGTGGTGCATCCAAACGTGAGCTTGGATGGCATCTTTGAGACCATTGATAAAAACATTCCAAGTAGAATTCACCTACCAGACCTCCTATGCGGAAGGTTAATTTCTCAAAGGTTGTAATATAGTTGTGTACTGTGCCTGTTTGTCTAAGCTTTGTAAGATGACCCAAAAGATTGGATTCATGTTCAAAGTTTTCACAAAGGTATTTTGAGAACGCTTTCCAAGTAATTGGCCTTGCATAGCATTTTTGATGCCACTGCCACCATTTCCATCTTTCTTGGTCCAAGTAAAGGCCTCCCACATGTAGCTTAGTCTCATCATCTTTGATGTGATTCAATGTGAAATATTGGTCCATTTGTGATAGCCATATTTCCAGTTTAGAGCCATCAAATTTGTACATGCCAAGCTTGGGTGGTCAAGGGTGGGAATGTTGGCGGTTTCCATGGAAGTGAAGAGAATGACTAGATTCTCCTTCATGGTATTCATTAAAAACATATGCCTCTGATTGTGTCACCAACTTTCCCTTTGTGACTATGTCGGTCAATGTCTAGATCTACCTCGTTAATTCCTCCAACTTGTTTTCAAGGTATTCCATGTTCTCATTGGCCATAGCTTGAGCTCTAGTTTCTACCATACACAGATCTAGTTGTCACTATGAAAAAATTTGGGACTGCCCGAAAATTGAAGATGACAAGTGAATGGTACCACCTCACTCAACCCGTCATCCTGATTCTGATGGGTTAAGTTTTTTTTCTTTTTTTTCACTCTCAAAGGAATTTTACTCCTCGCTTATCAATATTGTAGTAGCCAACTCCCAGAAAAGCTACTCCTGCCCAATGTCCTGTGAGAATCACCCTAAGGTATAGGAGCCACAAGCCTCCCTACACAAATGGTATGATCTGTCTGTGAAGCCCTTAACTGTAGAGTGTGAGTAGGAATGTTGTAGTGACCGAACCCCCGCTACTAGTTCTGAATGGTATTCTGGTGGACCTGATTGTTGCGGTGGCACAGAACCCAATCTGCTAGATCTAATATGGCAAAGAAGATGATGGGAAATCTTTAGAGAGACAAGGGAACTATGGTCTCAAGGAGTGTCAAGTATTATAGATCATAATATACATAAGGGTCCAACAGTAGTACTCAACCCAATCTTTCAGGGCACTAACTGAGGATGAACCATACCCTTAGCTGTACTACCCAACTACCCTATCGTACGCGTGAGTAATCTCCCTGATTGTTGTTCTCAGTGTACTGTAGCAGCAAGCTGGCTGACAGTTTATCTACGGTGAGGTTTCAGGTGAGCCTAGGGGTCCTCCGATATACCCAAAGGGTACGTGGAAGACTGTCTGTGCGCAATTATATCTAATGTGCTACTACTCAAAGGGGTACCCACAGGGTTTACAAGGGATTCCAACAAGCGTGACCACCTCTTGTATTTCTTATGTGCATGCGTTCCCAAATCCGCAAGTTTGTGCGCTCAACAATAGATCTCGTGGTTTAAAGACACCGGAACACGTCTCTAGCCAAAAAAAAATCTGCTACAAATTAAGATACCACCGGCACTGGAAAGTGCTCTGATACCACTTGTTATGTTCTTGACCTGTGAGAAGATGCCAGGATACCAAATATGCGAAGAAATACAACCCAGAACATAGAACAAAATGAAAAATAACAACATGTATTTTATTATTCAGAGATGAAATCAATGTTCACTTGCCTCTTCAAGGGGGGAACCTCCAATAGAGCAGTGCTTGATTACAGAATAAGACACGATACTCCTCAATGCGGAGTCTCTATCCTTTTTATAGGATTCATACATGCAATACCATGGGTTAGTACCATGGTTCTATTAATACCATCTATCTAATACCATGGCCCATTTGCAACTAACTTTGGTCCCTTTCTTTAAATGTGGGTCAACCACTTACAATTATTAATATGGGCTTTATTGACTCTTTAACTAACTATAACTATGACTCGACCCTATTACATAAATAAGGGGGTTAGGGTTGGACCCTAACACGAACCCTTTCACGGAGGTATTGAAGGACGCAATAGAGGGCTCGACTGGCAAGCCCTATAGCGAAGCGACCTACGCGAAGGCAGGAATAAAGGGAATTGAACGACATCACGACCATCTCAGGGTGTGAAAACTTGGTTCCAACATCCCCCCATACTGCTTCAAGTGAGACTTTGGTCCGTGCTCTACAGGCTGATGCTGAAAGGGCCAGTAGTGTAGGGAGTTGTTTGGCTAACTAATGTTGAACCTAGGTCAAGCCCCCTCAAGCCAACAGTGTGCACAACTAAAAATCCTAGCATGCATGATGAATCAAGTCTTAGTGTGGAAATTGAAACTAAGAATCATAAAATATCAATAAATTTGTGACACAGAGTAAAAACACAATAAAATATTATATGCCACCATTGTCTATTTAGTGCAAGATACTACTAATATTTCATAATTTTCAGAGATGGTGGATGTCATGAAGATGCCCTCAAGGAAAGTTACTAACTTGAATATAAGATGGTCAGTGCAACTATTTACTTTAAATAGGCTTAATTTAGGTAATTAAAACAAGTTTGAAAATCACTAGAAACACCACACCTGTTTATTTTAAATAGCTTAAATTTAGGTAATTAAAACAAGTTTGGAAATCTCTAGAAACATCACCCCTGCATCATTTTATTTCCAGTTGTACAAGATAATATTGAATAAAATTATGAGCACTCCTATTTAAACTGACTGTACATAAAATAAAAAAACAAGGTTGATGCTTTTAAAATCTATATCCATCATTAAATATAAGATACGACAAGGATGGCTCATAATTTTAAAGGCTATATCGATCACCAACTATAAGATAAGAGTTAATGAGATGAGAAAAAGTTTGTCTTGATATAACATGTAAACATCATATTACTCATAACTCATGCATATTGTATCTTATTGTGCATGTGTTAATTGTATAACTTCAATCTGGGTAATTTTTTACATTTAAATTGTCAAATATGTAGAAGTTACATTACACTAGCTTAAATATGCACACAAATAGAATATCATAAATATGGCAGGGGAATGAGTAAGCATTTTCACACTAGTTTAAAATTTCCCCTTGGTTGGTGAAGAACCAGTTCAATGCTATTTTTGGTGGGGTATTAAGTTCTTAACCGAAGATTAAAAAAAAGAAAACAAAACAAAAAAGTAGCTATAGAAGTTACATTTACATGTTTTAGATAGAAGTTACATTTTACATAGCTATATCTACCCTGACATAACTATCATATTCCAACTCCATTTTTTTCACACTTTTCAACATTTTAAAGATTTGTCTATTTTAGTGTGGCTATGCAATATAATAGTTGATATTGTTTAAGACATCTCCTATTTGTGACATTTTGAATTCTTAAGTGGGATCTTCAGTAGTTTTTTGTTAGTACCATATATCATGTTTTAAGTAGATGGTGTTTTATAATTCACCCAAGAGACTTTAGGATCAACCTTGAATTGCATGCCTGTTTCCATTATACATCTAATATTTGCAACCTTTTCCACCTGAAGAACCCAATAGCCCATGTTGAACATGAAGCAACTACCTCAAAAATTGGGGAATATCAGTTATTCTATTTCTATAGGGGGATAGATCCAGAGAAGGCAACGACAACTATCATAAATGGCTTTTGTCGGGTTGTATTTAATGAAATGCCACTAGAATTTGATACTAAAGTAAATCAATTGATGAATTTGAAGCTTGAAGGTAGTGTTGAATAGGTGTTGCAAGTTATCTCTATAACACTATCTATCTACATTATCCTAATGCCATGAGATGGTGTCTCAATACCACTATTGTCCAGTGATGGGTGCTAGATGTAGATAGCTTTCTCATGTCCTACAAGTTAATCAAATCATTATATTTCTATGAAATCTCAGAATGTGTTCAAAGTTTGTCTCAGATAAGGAAATATGTATGTACTCTTGAATTTATATATGTTATAATAAGATCAGTAATAAAGTTCTCACTGTAAATAATTAGGATCTACCATGTAAGTTTACTTTGCTACATGAAATTCTTGATTTGTTAGATCCCAACTAGTTAGGGTTGAATTTATTTTTGTTCTAATGGGATTACGAATAAAGTTGTCATTTTAATCACTTAAATATATCATGTAACATTTATTCACTACATGAAATTGTGTATTTGTTAGAGCCCAACTTATTGGGATTATGAAGAGTCCTCTTTCATGACAATATTTATGAATGCTCTATTCTTGCTCAAAGAATTACATAATATAGAAAGGTGGAAAATATATGAGATGCAACTGAATGGTTTCTCTTTTAAAATGTGTGGAGGGAGTATCAAATCATTTTAGTTGCATTCAAATATTTTGGAGCACCAACTAAAGTGCTTCATTTTCCTCCTAGTTAATTTTGTTTCTACTATACCAATGCTTCTAGAAGTCCTTCTACAAAGTGATCTCTTAACTATGTTGGGGCGAAATTGATTACTTAATTGGAACCCACATATTACAATTTGATTAGGAGCAAGGGATGAGAAAACTTCATATTCTTCAATATATTCCACAAGTTAAAAGGATATCGAATGATTGCCTTTATATTTAATTGATACGACAATCACTCGAGCATTTGTTAGGATTTTGAGACCTTTTTCAATGATTTTTTTTTTCCCCGAAAGTTATGTTCTCAATTAAAGAAATTAAAGAAAAGGTGAAAATGATGCAATGGAAGTATTTTATGTTTTAGTGCATAAGAATGCCTTGCTAATGTGAAGGGTTTGGTATTTTCTTGCATCAAGATTAGTCGCATTTGACTTCCTAGCATTTCTTTTAATTTCATTTTTGTTGTGTTTATAATGTTATCCTTGAAGTTGGTGATCTACTGTGTGTGTAATAGTAAGTATTAACTACTAAGCACTCTCAAAGGTGATATTGATGGATGACTAGGTTTAAATTTCCCTACTTGACACTTTAGTATTACATGATCATGCAAAGGAATTATTAATCAATATTAAAGGGAAGATGATTAACATGTAGTGTTTCTTAGCTTGTCATATAATTACTGAATTTTGGCCCCCAATAATTTATTTGAGGCTACTTTTTGGTTGTTACTTGTGGAGATTACCTTTGGCTCAGAAAAACATCGAGGATAAATGTCCATTGCATTGGCATTGGACATCATCAAAGAGGAATTCACCAAAAGCAGTAGAGGACATGGGAGAAAGCAAATAACCGCTAGATAAACACCAAGGCACCATAATTTCTTGTATATTTAGATTCACTTGAAATTAACTAATCATAAAAAGTACCCTTTTTTCCGAATATTTTCATGTATACAGAAATACTAAAAACGCAATTTCAGACTAATTATCCAAAATAATAATTATCTAATAGTCATAATTTATAATTAAATAGTATAATATGATTAATATTATAGGACAGAACTATAGGGTCTGACTGTGAGGGCCATTGTGAAAATATATGTACACTTCTTATTGTATTAGACAATCATCTCTCAGAGTGTGATATCCATCCAATGAAATGTACTCCCAGAGGCCATTGTGGGATTGAAATTTTTTGTTTTAGTGGACAAGTGGTGATATATTTCTTAGGCCTTAGTGTTCTACTTCCCTAAGGTTTTAGCACTACTCACAGCAAACACGTTCATTCAACCAAGTGAGGTACTCATCTTGGAAAGTTGAATCATTTTGCCTCCACAATCCAGTATGATGTTGGATCAATCTCATGATCCTAAGAACATAGGTCATAATAGCAAGCAACTTTTACTGTGGGAAAAAGAATATCCAAGTTTAAGGAACATGACTCTTTTAGAACAAGCAATAAGGATATTTTTTAAACTAATCGTTTTTTTTCCATTTGTTTTCACAAGTTATCTGTTGCCTCATATTTTTAACATGTAACTTAGTTGGTATAATTGTGCCTAAGGTTTTGTTGAATGTTGAATACTAAGTTCCTAAGGTGTTATTTTCTATGGTGACATTTTATTTGCTTTGTTTATACAGGTCATCTAGCCACAAAGTGGCCACTATTGAATGTTTGGGTATATGTCATATAAATATTTTATAGTCTACTTTATTTTATATTCAAGTATTCATCGTCTTTCATGTCTTATACTCTGCATTGTATCTTCTTTGATTTTCAAGAGAGGAACTCAATATTGATGGTAAGAAGCAGCAATTGAAGAAAGAGGAGAACAGTAATAATGGAGCAACAAATGCAAAATGAGAGAGAGAAGAGAATTTGTCTAATGATACCCTTAGAGCCAATATCTTGCATAAGACACACTCATAGACATTGATGGTCAAGCCTTCATAGTTGGTGAATTCACTTGCAATGCTTTGACAACATAGTGATAATGTTTTGAAATGATGAAACAATATTTCATGTGCAAATTTTAGTCCAACCGATATTAAGTTGGAACATAGTGATAATGTTTTATATAATAAAATTTATATAGTTGAAATTATTTTTATTTGCACTTGATATTATTTAACCTTTTAATTAACATATGTAAATTTGTGTTACCATATTAGATAAACATGCACATTGTATGGCATTTTTTAAAATTTAGTCGCAAAATCATACTAATTAATTTATGTTGATTAATAATGAACACATAAAATCAATATAAAACTACTAAATTAGTAGTGTATATTAATTAATGATGAACATGAATAGAATGAATATATGACTAAATTAGTTGTTTATAATGATTATGAATGAAATGAATAGAAAGTACTAAATTAGTCGTTTATATAATGAATATGAAAACACCAAAAAAATACAAATGACTACTGCAAATGATATTTTTTTACTAAAATGATGACTAAATTTTGCATATATACGACTATTACTAGCTAATTTACAGTATCTTATAACATGACTAAAATTTAGTCATATTTCTTTAGTCATTAATTTGTTTCAAATGATGACAAAAATTTGCATATATATGACTATTAGTAGCTAATTTACAATGTCTTATAATGCGACCAACATTTGGGTCATATATCTCTCGTCATTAATTATTTTTCTCGAGGATTCATATAGTAATATATTTTGTTGTATATTTGGTCATTAATTGTGAAAATTAATGACTAAACCAATGAAAAAATAATGACCAAATTTATGACTAAATATACCACTAGATAGTAAAATTGAGGAAACTAATTAATGACTAAGCTAAAAATGACTAAAAGCTGGTCACATTATAAGATACTATAAATTAGCTACTATTGGTAACTGACTGAAAAATGGTCATTTATATGCAAATTTTAGTTGTTTTTTTAGTAACTAATTAGTCATTGTGTACTAGTGGTGGTTTACGAGAACAAAGCCATTGATACCATACAAACTAATTCAATTCTAAATATAAAGATGTAATGCGTACCTTTTGTGTGTGTTGCACGTTATGGAGATCAAAATATTGCTCCATCTATAGAATCCCTGTTACCAGATCTTTGCCCTCAAACTTCCTCATATTGATCTTTGGAATATGGTGGGTCTTCAATCCCAAGTTAGATTCTATGAAATCATGATTAACATTCCTTTTTCTCTCATCGTGAGTTTCATCTAATACCTTCTCACCATTAGGAAGCATTTCTTGTAATAACTTTGTCAAGCCTTCCTTCAAACCTTCCATGTATGATTTTAAACCATTCTTCAAATCTTCCATGTCTACTTTTAAACCATCCATATTAGCTTCAATTTCATTTTTGGTTACTCTTTGTGAGAGCGAAATTTGTTGCACTTGGTCGTGTAATTTTGATATATCATGTTGCATTTCTTCCTCTTCTTCATGCGTCATAGTAGAAATTTTGAGCTTCTTACTAGGCATTTCCATTTTCTTTCTCCGTGTCATCAATTATTGATATTTATGCTTCACTATTCCCTTTGAATCACTTTAAACTAATTTTTCAAACAAAACTTATGCAATTTTTTAAAAAATACACACATTTTTCTTGCTTTGTAGTAGCTCGATATTATATCTGTTGTATCTCTATAATATCAGATCTCTAGGGTCTGAAATTTCATCCTATGGTAGCCCTATAAGTCCTCTTTCTAACCCCACAAGTCCGATTGATATTGGATTCTTCAAGAAAGCATTATTCTCAATCTCCAACGATGACTTGATTATAGACTAGCTCGGTAGAGAGAAAATGTACAACATGCCATGTATCATTGTTTCACATTTAGGACTTGGAAACAATACCCAAACAGCTAAAGTTCATCCTCTTTCAGCTACTTATTATGAAATTCAAATCCAATTCTTAGAGAGAAATTTATGACGATTTTTCCAAAGCAACTTCTTTGATATTGAATTCTAGAGCCTGCAAAAACCCTAATGTCCTCGGACCATATCTCTAAAAATATAGTGATCCAAGATCTAAAATTCGCACATGAGGTTCACCAATATTTTAGCTCCACATGGTTTTCATTTAAGCTTCTGAATCTTCGTACAAAAAAAATTATAGCTAAAATTCTATGATGACCTGTTTGAAGTAGCGAAACCCTAGAATCCAAAGCTCGGATACCAATGTTATGCAACCAACTCACAAAATAAAAGAGGAAATAGATCAATGAATTCAAAATTAGCCTCATTGAGGGGGAAACCTCCTTTACATTACATAAATGAAAAATTCTTGGATGATACAAATGACAAGGCCTCCTTTCTATATACAGGAGTCTAAGGGGTCACAATTATAATCAAAGCTTACATAACAATAATATTGTAAGGGGACAGCAATAACAATAGTGGGCTTCTATGGGGAACAATAATAAAATTGTGGGCACTACATGGGCACAAAAATACAACAAGGGTTGCATTAATAACAATAAGGACTACACTAGTAGTGTAGGGACCTAACATTAACTCTGTTAAAAGATTTTGAGAGGTACACCTTAAAAACTTTGGCTTTTGAGATGTATGATATCAATCTAATGAAGGCCATCTTGAGCTATGCCAATGGATTCATGGATCAGGCATCCATTAAGGAAACCAATTTTGTCCTGGAAGATATTTTCTAAGAGAACTCATTTTATTCTTAGAGCATTGAGCTTTGAAATGATTTTATATACAAAGTTGCAAAGTGAGATAGGCTTGAATTGTTCAAAAGAAAAAGGATGATCAAATTTCAAAATAAGGGAAATGAATATAGACTTGAAATCCCCTAATACCTGACCAATTGATCTGAAGCATTCCATTGTGGAGGTTAGATCCTCTTCTAGAAAATCAAAGCATCCTAAGTAGAATTCCACTGGGAACCTGTCAGGCCCTGGGCTCTTCCCCTTATAGAAGGTGTGTAACATAGATTCCACTTATTCTTTAGTCATAAGAGCCATTAAAATATCATTTTCTTCATGATCCCCAAATCCAGGGAAAAAATTGGCTACCCTTAAAATATGATCAATGGTGGCCCTCCAATCTTCTGAGAAGAGGTGTAAGAAATGATTAACTCCTTCTTCGGCAATATCAAAGAATGAGGAGGCCAAGGTGTTATCACTAATTTTAATCAACCATATTGTGTTGGTGGAATTTTGATAGTTCATGAAATGATGTAGTAATTTGGTGTTCAATCCCCTACTGTAGCCATAGTTCTCTACTCTTGATGTGACATTCCTTCTCCTTCTCCAATAGAATAGCCCACCTCTTCTTTTCTTGTTTGATCAAGGCTACTTTGGGATCATTGTGAAAGGTAGGGGAGGATTCTAATAAATCAGGAGTCTCTAATCATGATTCAATCTCAAAAAATCTTCTATACTCTCCTTTTGTTTTTGCTTTGGACCAATTTATGGTAGTTCATTTTTCTCTCTTCAGGTTTTCCTAGAATTAGATAGGAGGGAAACCCTTAGCTTTTGGATTGTATCTCATCCATGCATCCTTTAAGTATTGGATGAATGATGATTCTTCCATCCAATGTGGATTTAACTTGAAGGAGAAGGGTGGCTTCAAGGGTCCTACTACCATTTCGAAAAAAATGGGGTTGTGGTCTGAGTCCCCCCTTATGCCAACCCATTACATGATACAAAGATTCTGGTCCAAGAAGCCTTTAGAGATTAAGAAGTGATCAAGAAGTTTTTTATGCGTTCCTAAACCCCCTATTGTTTTGTCATGTAGGAATTATTTTTTATGGATGGATGTTGATTAGTCCTTACCTCTCTATCATATCCAGAAAATAATCAAATAGATGGTATGGTCATGCAACAGGAACCAAAATATCAAACGAGCCCATAGAGAAATTGTTAAAATTGGAAACTAGGGCCAAAATCAATGTGGGTCTTCTTATTCATGGAAGATGATATTTTTATTATATTCCTCTCATCGAGAGGTGTAGGATTGATTTAAATATCATCTGATTCCGACATGTATTCATGGATATATGAATTTATTTGTGTTATGTGACAATTCATCAAGGTCGGCCAACAACCAAATTACCCCCACTCGTCCTCCACGTTTTATTATAAATAGAGGTGGCCTTCAAGTCACTTTGACACACTCACACTCTTGTGATCTCTCTCTTCATTTTGTTTTGGGTTTTGATGAAGGAGAGGTCTGGAGGGAGTTCCCTAGGCTCTACACTTCCCTAATGAAGAATCCCTAACGCATTCATGGAGGACTCTTACAAGCATCCATGAAAACGTCTAATATGTTGGCCTAATGATGCCCTAATCCATAATAAATGGAATTCTAATACACATTCATGAAGGAGCAATCTTAACACTTCCAAGGAGAGATCCTAATGCCGCTTTAGAGAGCCCTAATTACAATCAAGTAGAAGCCCTAGACGTGGAGGTGAAAGGGTTGTCTAAAGAGACCTACGTTGCTCTAAATTACAGTCCATGAAGCCAGACTTAACACAGTGATGGGATATTACATTAACACTGTCATGAAAAAGGCTTAACACTGTCATGGAGGAGAATACTGTTATAAACATTTTTGTGCCTTACAGCTATAAGCATGAAATGTCCATAATTCAAGGGATCCAAAGTCCCTAATGATGTTGTTCCTACCCCTAAAGGAACAAGGTCAACCAAAGACAGCTTCTCCCAGAAGTTCTCCACCAAAAACCACTCAGAAACAGTCAATTCAGGATCAATTCAGAGGCTCCACTAGCTGTCTACACTGAAATGCAAAGATTACACTGGCTAGGTGCACTACAACGCAGGTAGAAGCACTACCAGGGTGCGCTGAGCGGGAAATGACAAATGGCAAGTTCATTCAACGAGGTGGAAAGACCTTGGAAGCTTCTAGAATCTTCTCCAATGACACTTGCCTCAATGAATTCGACTAGTGATGAGTAAGAGGTCCTCAACCTCCAAGTGGAAGCAAGAACTGACAGAGAGAAGCCACAAGTCAAAACATAAGCTGACTCATCCTCTCTGCTTACATCTATATATGGATATCTCACCTAGAGGTTCAGGAGGCTGGAATTTTGTACTTTGCAGAGAATTGTTGTTGGTTTGAGATTGAGATTAGCACATTGGGTGATTTATGCTTTGTTGGAGGAGAGGAAGGGATTCCTTTGCCGGGAGGTAGATGCTGGATCGGAACTCACTTGGTTGTATCTCCTTTTGGACTTTCTTATTTCATCAATAAACTATTTGAGTTTCTCCTACATGTTGTGTACCAATGATGTTTTGTTATGCTTACATGTTTAGCTTAATCTGATCTTGAGCTTTTTATGAATGTATATCTGTATCTTTGTGTAGTTTCTCTCTCTTGTGATCTTGCAGGAATTCGGTGAAGTTGGGCTGGTGAAGGAGCAAGAAGCTGGGAGCTACTGAAGAGAGGAGAGATTTGGATCGACAAACTAGCGGAAGATACAAGTTAGTTAGATCCTCCTTCCTCACTTACATTTCATAAAGAAGAATATTCAAATAAGTTTACCTGTTTGTTGCTAAGGCACTATCACCTCTTAGAGTGGGATAGGGGCATTCCGAATTGGATACTTTTCCCAACAACAAATTGGCGACTCCGCTGGGGAGAGTATCTTGTTAGTTTATTTGTGTTTCTATTGTTGTTATTCTCATAAACTCAGGAGTGCCGAATCGAAATGCATTTGCCATTTTCAAATGCAAAGTAGAGATCTGCCACTCTAGCCCACTCACTAGGCCTGTTTTTATGATCTGAACAAACTGATCCACAAGTGCTCTAACAGCCCTTTGTGATAGATCTTAGTCCTCCTTTAAATCATCCTCCTAATTGTACCTAATTGATAGCTTTGATCCAGCCAAAAACTGTTGATTTAACTGCAAACCGTAACCCAGAACCCAGAAACAACTCTCGTTTCTGCTTCAGCGCAGACTCTGTGAAGAGGTTCTGCATTTCAACGCAGGTCCCATGAAGGCTACTTGCGTTGAATGTCAAATCCTCTGTGTTGGGAGTGCGTTGATCAGTCTTTGCCTTGTGCAGCTGTGGTTCCCTGTTTCCTTTTGCTCAGTTTCATATCTGTTTTTTGCAGCCTGTTATCAGTCAGTGTACCTATCTGAAACCCCTTTTCTTTGCCTCAATTCTGCCTCAGTTGTATAAAGAAACTGTATTTGTTCTTTGTGTATTTTTTACATCATTTGCAGTTTCCCATTACAAAATTAAACTAGTCATACTGTCGCCCTTAGATCTAGACCTATCGTAAGTGTCGTTTTGATCTTAGGAGTGAGTTTGTTTGTTGTTCACAGTTGATTGAGCTTTTACTTTTGTCGTTTGGTTTGAATTTATGCATTTCTAGTGTCGAAACAAGTAAATCATAAAGTGTCGTAATCGCCTTTTTGATTTTGAAAAAGGAACTTGTTTATGTTTTCACTTGAAATCGAATTCAAATTTGTACAACAGCTTTCTTTTTAGGCATCAATATTAAGAAAGCGAAAAAAAATACATGCATTTGTGCATTTGCATTTTGATAGTTTGCATGCTTTGATTTAGGGAAAAGTGCATTACAGTGTGCTCTATGCTCTTTGAGAAAAGTTTGTATCTTCCTTTTCCCCTTGTAGCTAGGATTTTCATTGTTGAAAAGATATAAAAGCTTGCTTATCATCTTTAGACTGCATTTAGGAATTGTATCATACATCTCGTGGTGATCCAAAAAGGAAAACTTCTAAAAAAGATCAACCTAAAATAAATTGAATGAACTTAACAACGCTTTGTAACTTAACGCACAACATAGAGGTCTAGGCTAGAGACGTGTTCCGGCGTCGTAAAACCTGGTGACCATCAATCTCGCTGATGGTTGGGTGATTCCTCCTGAGGGACGATAGCGCCAGTACGGATTGTGCTCCCACGTACCATCGAGTATATATTGGGAGACCCCTATTGGCATAAAACCTTTATCCTTAGGAAGCCGTGTCGGCCGCCCTACTGATCGCAATGCACTGAACACAGCATTCGGGAAGATTGACCGCCCGTACCTTAAAAAGTATTCTGCGGTTTTGCAAAAAGTTTGGCACACCCTCTACCTAGAACTCCAGAGCAGTTCCTTTTGGCCTTTTTCAGACTCTATAACAGAAAAAGTCCATCCGAGCATTTGTCACTTCGGGCTCGTTAAAACATCGAAGGAGACTAGAGTCATCTTTAGCTTTTTCTTGACTCTTTAAAATTGAAAAAGCAAGTTGTGTCTAAGCGTCGTTAAAATTTATTTTAAACGGAATAATCATCACCATTCCCTCGTTGGTCTTTGAAGTTAGTCTCTTTCCATCGCAAGTTCTTGTAGAATCGCTAGAAAATCTTTTGGATAGACTAAATATGTCTGAACAACCGTCGACATCCAGGACTGTGTCATCCGACGCAGCAGCGGCAGAGCCTCCTGCTGCTACTCCAACGATGTTCACTGGTATACCATCTATCCCGGCAAATTGTCAACAACAAGCTGGAGTCCAATCAGAGACTGTTTCGACGACATGGTTAGTTCCTATTTCCTCATCCGGATTATCATCTGGTATTTCTTATGTTGAAACTCAACAAATTGATCCAATGTGTCTTCAAAGGCCAATCTACCCTTTAAGTACTGGATTGCCACCATATGGAGGGCAGCATGCCTTTTCACTGTTCCCTCCCAGAGAACAACCATATGGGAGTTTACAACAAAGTTCAGGTCAAACTGGAATTACATCCAGCGGTTGGGTACCAATACTGCCTCAGCAACCAAGGGTTGTATATTCAATGCAACCAGTCCACCCTGTGTCGAATATTCCCACTATACCTGCTATGGTGACTGCGTTGCAAGTACAAGCGCTACCTGTCGTATGTCAACCCCAACAGCCTCAGGTTGCAATACGACAGCCTCTTGTCTCAATGACTCAATCACAACCTCAGGTTAGTGCCTCCTTATCTGGAGCGACTCAGGATCAAGCAAGTACTGTGACTCCTCATCTTGGTCATGTTAACACCCAGGTTGTTCCCTATGACTCCCAAGGGAATACGGCCGGGGTAACCACTAACCAATCTTTGGATTACAGTTTCTAGCCAAACTGTAATCAGAGAGGGCTCTCTCTTTATGATTTGTCTCTGTTTTGATAGTGTTTTAGGCTAGCTATTATGCTCAGGTTTTCGGTTTATGTTTTGGTTGAAGGACTTCTTTCAGTGCTTAAGATGTAGTGTTCAGATAGTAGTATATCATTGGGCAATGGAGTCTAGAGCTGTGAACTGTTTTGAGATGCTGGAGTGAGAATGTTCAGACTGCAGGGCCTATTGGGTATCTTAACAAACAAAATTTAAACTTAAGTGGTGAGGTATGGTCAGCCAACAGAAAGCAGTTAAGAATTCTCCATTAAGCTGGTGATGTGAAAGTGAAACATGTTGCTCAGGAGCAAACTTGAATTCCTGAAACAAAAGTCACTGTGAAAGATATATTCTGATAGTGTAGCAATTAAGAATTACACTTATCAAGATTATAGCTGAAGAAAACATTCATTAACAACATAGATTGAGCTTAGGGTATTGCATGAATAAATCCTGAAGGCTATTCTTTTTCTTTGTTGCTAAATACTTAGAAATTAGAAACATATATGGATTGTAAAAGATTGAAACACATAACAAAGAGAGTTACAGAAAACTTATTGTATTGTGAGGTACACAGGAATCCTGCAGTTTTCAACAAACACCAGAACGCATTCAACACTTCAGAACTTTGAGAAATTCCATCACTTGGTTTATTAAAACTCTGAAAAGATTACAGCATAAGAACTTCTTCAAGAGAAATCAACAACAACCCCTGCAGGCTTGTGCGAGGGGCAAATATATACAAACAGTATTACAAAATATCTATGGCGTTGAGTCATCTGAGAAATGAATATTTCACCAACTTTGTACATTATAGCAGATAAGAAGTTATTGCTGCCTTTAATACAACATAAATGCATCTTTCTATCTGTCAGAAGATATTTTGGCTCTTGGAAGCCAACGAGTCGGTTGGAGTGATCTGCATTAATGCTGGAAAATGCGCTTTTGGAGCTGCTCTACTGTAGCCTCTCGGCCTGGACACCTGTAGCTTCTCATCTTGCTTTATTGGCCGTAAGTTCTGCTGAGTTGGCTCAGCTTTCATCTTTAATGCATGCTGATTCTTTTAAACTGTGCTGTGCATGACAATTCGTATTTTCTATGAACAAAATTTATTAAATGGTTTCCTGTTTATAAAATCATATGTATTGCCTTAGTCAACCATTCTTGTGTAGGTAGTTGATGCATGAGAATTGCATCCATAGTCTCCTCTGCCTCTGTATATTTATAAAAATTGGGAGGCACTTCAAATAGGTGTTTAATTTCATTCATTATAAAAAATAAACTTTCTACTCTGTTGTAGAGAGTCTGTCTTGTGGCTGGCCCTGTTTCCTCTGAGGTGCTGGGCTTCTCATTGATCTGACTTGTGGCAAATGCATTGACTCTCTTGGCATACTGTTCATGTGTGAACAGTCTCCCTGCGCTATTCAGTAAGCTAGGGAGCCCTCTGTTTTGTAATACCTGAAATTTGTCCATAAACCTGTTTACCTCAGTCTGCATGTCTTGGGTTCTTCTCTCTAATGTTTGCACCAAGTTTCTCAGTGTAAGAACCCTCTTGATTAACTGAATGGTCTCAGTTCTGTTTGAAACTCCCATGGTAGCCAGCTGAGTACTTGTTCTATTGTTAAGCACATTAATCATCCTGGTGGCAATTTCAGGCATATTGCTTAGAGCATCCCTTGATCTCTGAATTTCAGTCTGTGCTTTTGGAATGAGCTCTAACTGCTCATGGATTGTCTCAATATACTGCCATTGGTCAGTAATAGACTGGCCAATATTAGCCCATAGCACTGTTTTAAGCTCAGCCACAACCTTATCTAATTTGAGCTCATTCTCTAGCTCTTTGATCCTGTCTTTGAGGGCTTTTATCTCCCTGCCCTTTTCTGCCATAGCCTGCTTGGATTTGTCATATCTATCATTTACTTTGGCCAATTTCTCCCTGGTCTCATTCAGTTCTGTCATTTGAGCTTCCAGGGCCTGAATCTCATTTCTTAGCTTTTGCATATCCAAGCTAGGGGCCTGCTCTGTTGTTGGTGGTGCTGAAGTAGATGGTGCTGCTTGTTCAGTCTGTTGAGGAGGAGGAATAGTAGTTGGAGCAGCTTCCTCAAGGTTGATGATTTGAGGAGGAGGCTGGGAGGTCCGAACTTCTTCTCTTTGTTTCAGAGTTGCTTGTAATGCTGCCTGTGCAGCCTCTAATTCTCCCAGCTTTTCTTGTGTCTGGATAAGCTGCTTGTAGAGAAACACCAACAAAGCTGTGGCATCTTGATCATGCCTCTGCTGGACAATTTCATCTGTTTGAGGGTGAATTGTGGCTGGAATTTTGATCTTTCTCCTCAAAGCTGCCATGTCTGCATCCCTCAACTTCAATATCTCTTGTATGCCCTTGATATCTTTGGGATCATGCCCAATTTCTATAATTATATCTTCTAAGGACCTTATTCTGTTGTCCTTTGCCTGAGAGGATGCCCTTTCCAACTCAAGTTGGGCAGCTGTATTATGAAGGCTATTCTCTAGCCTGTAATTGTCCAATGTTTTGTCTGCCAAGGAGGCATACACCATCTCACCCGTTTGCTTATGTAATTCAATTTTGTCCATCGGGTGGATGTCCTTGGCAAGGACCTCAAGATTGGTCCTTATATAATCTGCAGGAGACTGGGGTTGTGCTACAGCTGGCAAGAAATGACTCATGATCATTTTGCCTTCACTAACATCATAAGCAGACATCAGTCTTTGCTGGTTAGTGGGAGCCATCTTCAACAAATGATTGTACAGTTGTATTTTTATGGGCTCATTCCTTTTCTTTATGTCTATGAACTGTTGTTTAATGCTCAGTTCACCCTCTCTCTGCTGGCTAGAGGAGCTGACTTCTCCTCCCACTGTTCTGTTCTGTTCCTCTTGGAAGGAACTTGCAGATGCTTCCCTGCTAGGTGGGCCCATGCCCAGAGACTGCCCTGTTGTCATTTCCTCTTTAGAGAAAGGATTCAATCTCTGTAGCTTCTCACCATGACTTATTGATGTGGTCAAGGGAGTCTCTCTGTCCCTTTTTCTGCTAGTATCCTCCTTTTGTGGAGTTTGGAGGATTGATGCATCAGCTGATGTTTCTTGCCTAGGAGGCACCGTGTTTTGTGCCTGCTGTTCCGTGAAAATCGGGGTCTCAACTGCCCCTTCTTGCTGTGGGGGCTGCTCTTTGTCACGCTGCCCTTCTTCTTGCTGTAATTCTTGTTGTTGTTGTTGTTCTACCTGCTGCTGTTATTGCTGCACCTTCTCATGAGGTGGCTGTTCGGTCTCCATTTCCTTTTCCTTGCCTTTGCTGGATATATCTTCAGTGGCTTTGGGTGCTTGCTGATTTGCAGTCGAGGAGGATGCAACTGCTCCCACTTGTGTGCTTGGAAGGGAAAACACCTGTGAACAAAGTTCAAGGTCAGCCATCTTCTTTAGATTCCTCACTGCTCTTTGATTCAGCTCTTCTTGTGTAACAGGCTCTTCTAGGGTTCCTCTCCTCCATTTTACTTGGTTTTCATGTTTTTCAATGTGAGGAATCTTCACATGATCATAGCCAGACAGCTTGTATTTGAGCCTTCTCAAAGTTATGAAGTGGTTGGGGTCATAAGGTTTCCAAAGGAAACTGGTTTGAAGGCCAAGGGACTCAAGCATCCTGTCTACTTCTTTCAAACCTTCCTCCCTCTGGTTATAGACAAAATGGCCAAGTTGGTTCCTGACTTTCAACTGTGCTTTCTTGCCTTTGCCTGAAAAGTGAAGCACATCAACATTGTCAAATTACCTGAAGTATTCTAGGGCAAACAGCCTCATAGGCACATATTTGGGTAGTCTGTAGGGAGGCAATTCACACCCATATATCCTGATGACGGTGTGGTTCTGGTAAAAGTACCAGTCCCCAATGCTGTATGATTTGGATAACTGCAGGATCCTTTGCATGTCATCGGTGAGCCTTGGAGGCGGTGAGCTCATCAACATTGACATAGCTGGGTGGATGAAGAGATCTATGAACTCACAATAAGTATAAGGAGACTCGAATCTATAGTGGAAAACAGAGGACCAATAGACCACTGATCTTGGATTGCCTTGGGCATCCACTCTTTTGATTGGAAAAGAGAACTTCTGATGTTGATGATATAAGATTAAGTGGTAAATGTAAGAGGTGTATCTGAACACTCTTTCTCTTGCCAGGTTCATTAGTTGCTAATGTATTTTGTCTGCTATATAGGTGGCATAGTCGTAGCAGATAGGAGACTTGCCAGGAGCAAACATGAGCATCATTACCAGCACAGTTTGATCAACAAACTCAATTGAGTTGTAGCCCAAAATGGGACTAATCATGTCTGCAAGATCTCTGCCCAGTTGGTTGGGGTATACTTGATTGATAGGAGGATACTTCACAGAGTCAGAGTCAATGTATAGCTGGTTTAATTTGGTGACCTAAGCATCTGTCATTCAGGCTCCTTGATTTATCAGGTCTACAAGTGATAGAGGGACCAGTTTCTTCTCAGTCCTGAAGCAGAGCATATCCTTGATAGCTTCTAGGGTGATATAAAACACAGCTGAGCCTGAAGGGTCAAGAACTGCCCTCTGAGTGGGGTCATAGTTTTCAACACACAAATGGTTCAAATCAGGGAATTGTCTAACCTGAGGGAGCTTGAAAATAGGGAGGAATGACTCCCATATGCCCAGCACATCTGTTCCAGTCTCATGCTTGGCCTTCAATTCATTGAGCAGGTGGATGTGGAACTTGGTCCTCATCAGCATTTCCTCTCAAATCTGATAGTCCATGTCTGCCAGAGGCTGCCATTCCAATTGTCTCTGAGGGGCATTCAATGGAGCAACGTTCAACGCTATAGGAGCTACTGGTGGATCCATGATTTCTCCTAGGATTATGGATGGAGTTGCTATGCAGAGCAACACAAAGGAGTTTTCTTCGACGGAGAAATGTGAATTATTCAGGGATAAAGGATAAATGATCAGCTGCAGCAATTGAAATACTGCTTTAAGGTAGAGATAAGACTAATGTCTGGTCTGAATCTTTCTTTTATAGCAAGTAGGTGTAATTTGAGTAACTGGTTCGCGATTGCGCGAACAGAGTGCAGTCTTTTGGTGAAATTTAGGCAAACAAGGCTCAGCTGATGGTTTTCGACCTTACAGTTGCAAATGGGGACTAGGCACAGGGATTTTGCTGGTGAATTTGCAAGTTTCTTCGTCTTTTAAGCTTTTTGAGGGAATTCACAGACAAATTAGGCGTATGAAGGATTTATAAGGGTAAATACCTGGTAAACAGCGAGCAATGGTCACGAATGTCTGTAGAAATGGCGCGCCGGAGGTCTCCAAATCGATTTCAGCAAGGTGGTGCAAGTTTGGACGTAAAAAACCATGCAGAGAAAGCAACAGCGCTTTGGCAAAAAGTATGAAAAACGCGAAAAATCGACCAAAATATGGATTTTTGGCATATTGGCGCGTTTTTTGGATGACGTCAGCATGACGTCATCAGGTGGGGTCAAGGTCGGATGACATCAGCATGACGTCATCGGGTGAGGTGGCAAGGTGTGATTGGTCCACGGGGATAATGAGGTGGCAGGCATATCAGCGCGGGGGCGGACGAAGGAGCTGATGCGACGGCGGGGTGGCACTGACGTGGGTCTGACGTGGTGGTGACGTTGGCCGGGCGAATCGACCGAAAACCGGAAGCGGTTAGCGATTTCTCATCGCACCGCTTTTGATACGGAAGGGGAATTGTCAGGCGTACCTCCGATAAGCTGTGGGGATGACACGTGGCGGAGGCCTGACGTCATCCTCTGACAGATATCGGAAGGTATCTGTCGGACGTCGGGGCCGGTCCGATATGGATGAGGACCGTCGGATCAAAGAGGTCCGATCCGAAGGCTGACGGATTAGTGAGGTGATCGGACAATACGGAAGGGGGCGGGATTATTTTAATATTTCTTTCGAGATCTGTGCTCGGCGGAAACCTCTTGGGATATGACGGATTTGTAATGTTTTCCAATGTAAAAATAATGCGGCCCCGACACTTTGGATAAGCGAATAAAAGTGGGTTTTGATGTTTATTTTGCAATTTGAAGCGGGTATGGGTAAAAAAAGGTCTTTCACAAGGTTTTCTTTAGCAAATGAAGGTTTTAATGGGCCACATGAATTCAGAAGAGGGGAGGGGGGTTAGACTTAGGTTTATCAAAGTGACCAGATGTCATTTTGATCCCTGACAGAGAACATATGGCTATAATGCCAAGGGGAGGGATATTTATACAATGCTTGGGGTTTATACACCATGGTGTTATAATACTAGGGAAAGGGTAACATAGGGGGTTTATACAATAAAGTTAGGGGTTAGTATGGATGAAAGGAGTGGATGAGGGGAGATAATACTAATTTTTTTTGAAAATAACTTAGCTTAGGGAGTAGATCAAAATGAAAAGAGTTTTAGACAAGAAATGTGGCTTTTAAAGGACTAAGAACCACCATAAAACCACCAATTCTTCCATGAATCTCAAATGATGATGGGATATTAGTTATGAATAAAATAAAAAAAAGGGGAAAATTTGGGAAGTTAGACATGCTTCTTTGCTTGCTGCAACCTGATAGAGAAGAAGGACTTCTCAATCCATTGATTTTGCTTTGTGAAAATAAGTTAGCACACTTTTAACTGTAAGGAATGACACTTCTGCAACCCCATCTGCCTACCCATCTACTTGCCTAGCATTTTTTATTTCTTCTTGGAGGGTGCACTTAGGCTTGCAGACCCTTATTTGCCTTTTCTTTTCTTTGGCTTTTTCCTTTTGATTTTCTATCTAATTCTACCCTTTTTGCTTCCAAGGTCCCAGATTAAACAGTTGGGAGCCTTACTTCTCTACCTAAGCTACTTGTCTGCCAAGATTGAACAGTTTGGACAGACTTCTTTCTCTATTCTACAACTGAAAATTTAAAACATGGCATGATCCAGATTAGGCAGTTGGACCATCCATCAAAATTGAGTCTATATCAAGCTATAAGCACAGATTGTATTCACTTGGAAATATGTGATCTTTGCATCATCAAAGCAGAGCATATTTGGACCTTTCCATTGCCAATCATGAAATATGAAACCTATTGATATAGGTAGCTAACAGTGGCTCCACATGGGGATGGTTTTTCATTTGAAAGACCAAGAACAGCAGGTCAGATTGCCTTGGCCCTTGACTGCCTTTACCAAAACTTCAAGTTTGCTGCTTTGAAATGCCAAAATTGTGCTCTTCCCTTCCTGGTAGATGTCTGATCCTATTTGCCTTTTGCTGACACTCAATAAACTTGGAAAAACTACCATTTTACATCTTTACCAAGAGTAATATATACACTTGAATATGTACAATGGAAACTCAGGCTGCACTTATGGGTGATAGTCAAAATAGTGCTTCAGCATCCTACAATTCACAGGACCTTCATCCAAATCAGTTTCATTAAGACTTTTAAGGAAATAAGTGTTGTTTCCTTGTACTGCTTGGACAGCAAATGGTCCTCTCCAAAGGGAATCAAATTTTCCATGTTTTCCTTTATCTTCCCTTCTTGAATCCCACTTGAGGACTTTGTCACCAATGTTAAAATCTTCTGCCTTAGTCCTTCTGTCAAAGGCCTTCTTTAATTTCTCTTGTAAAACTTGGACTCTGCTGTAGACTTGATCTCTAGTTTGCTGCAAGCATATTATTTGATTGATCCTTCTTTGCATATCATTTGGTTCAGCTTGGCTTTCTTGAAGAAGTTTCATGACAGGAACTCCTAGTGATGAAGGGAATTTGGCTTCTAATCCATAAACCAACTCATATGGGCTGGTCCCAATTGATCTCTTGGTTGTTAGTCTATCTGCCCATAAGGCATTAACCAGCTTCTTATGCCAATTCTTCTTATTTTCTTCCAGCACCTTCTTTATGATGTTTACTAGGCTTTTATTTGATGATTCAGCCAGGCCATTTCCTTGGGGATAATATGCAGTAGAATGACCCAAGGTAATATGAAATTTGTGGCAGAAATTCACCATTTTTTTAGATCTGAAAGCAGCAGCATTTTCTGTTATTATTTTGTCAGGACAACCAAATCTAGCCAATATGTTATTCTCCAAAAACTGAATGATTGTTGAATCATTTGCTTGTCTGCATGGAGCAGCTTCAATCCACTTAGTGAAGTAGTCTGTGGCTGTTAAGATCCATCTATGTTGGCCTGAAGATGAGGGATGAATTTCCCCAATGAAATCCAAGCCCCATTGTTGAAAAGGTCTTTCTGTTGCAATAGGCCTTAAGGGAAGTGGCAGTAACTATCTCTTTCCCTCAAACACTTGACATTTATGACATGAGGTAGTGAATTTCTTGACATCAGAGAACATGGTGGGCCAGTAGTAACCAGCCCTCAGTATTTTATCCACAGTGGACTTCCAGTACAAGTGTCCACCACAGTCACCTGCATGAAATTCTTTTATGATATTGTTAGTTTCATTCTCAATTAAGCAGTTTAACAATATCCCTTCATGGTTTTTCCAAAGTAAATTTCCATCCATAACACAGAATTTAGAAGCTTTCATTTTTAGGAACCTACATTTAGTTCTGGACAAGCCTGGGGGAGCACACAGGTTTTGTATTACATAACATATATCAGAGTACCAAGGGGATTGTTCAAAGGCTACATTGATCTTTGGAGTCGCCAGCTCCGGTTCACTGTCCAGCTGGTTGACGTCTAAGGCTTGGAAGTTTGCTTCTGTCATTAGTTTGGCCAAACCTTGCCCTTTTATTAGTTTTGTAGGTTTTATCTCAATATCAAATTCCAAAATGTTGGCAATCCACTTTCCTCTTCTGCCCTCTAAATTTTCTTGGGTGAGAATGTCTTTGACAATAGGACTTGGTACATAAGCTATAACATGTGAATAAAGGATGTAAATCCTAAAGTCCTTAATGGCTTTAACCAAAGCATAAGCTTGTTTCTCCATGATTTGGTATTTTAGGGGAGCATCTCTAAGAGCTCTGCTAAAGAAAGCAATGGGTTTCTCATTTCCTTGGTCATCCTTCTGTAATAAAATAGCAGCAATAGTATGCTGGGAGGCAAAAGAGAAAATGATAAATTCTCTGTCAAATTGAGGATTTGTTAAGACTGGAGTTTGAGTAAGGGCCAATTTTATACCTTCAAAGGCTTGATTGGCTTCAACAGTCCATTTCACTTTTGAATCCTTCTTTAGCATGTTATTTAGCAATCTGATCAATTCTGCTAAGTTTGGGATAAACCTTCTCAAGAAATTGATTTTTCCCAAGAATCCTTGCAATTCTTTTATATTTCTTGGGTGGGGCATTTGTAAGATAGCTTGTATCCTGTCTGGATCTATCCTAATGCCATCTTTAGAGATGATGTGTCCTAGTAGCTTACCTTCCTCCAAACCAAATAAGGATTTCTTGGGATTCAAGGAGATTCCATATTTCCTACATGTTAGGAAGATCTGTCTTAAATGTTTCAAATGTTCTTGATCTGATTTTGAGAAAGGTGTAAGGTCATCTAAGTAAATGACAAGAAAGTCATGAATCTCCTTGGCAAAAGCAATATCCATTGCTCTTTGAAAAGTTGCCCCTGCATTTTTCAGTCCAAAAGTCATTTTTACATATTTGAAAGTTCCCCATGGGGTTGTAAATGTTGTTTTGTCTTGATCATCAGGGTGTACCAGGATTTGATTGAAACTTGAGAATCCATCAAGTAATGAGATCCTTGAGGCCCCTACCACTCTTTGGAGAATGTGATCCATCTTGGGTAAGGGATAGTTGTCTTTGAGGGATACTTGGTTCAGATTTCTTAGATCCACACACAGCCTTATTTCACCAGTTTTCTTTCTTGTAGGGACTAAGTTTGAAATCCACTCAGAGAATCTGATAGGTGCTATGATGCCTGCCTTGAACATTTTCTGTACCTCTTGTTCCATTGCTGGGAGAAGCATAGGATTGATTCTCCTCAATTTTTGTTTAAAGGGTTTTTGATCAGGCTTGAGAGGGATAGTATGCTGGATAACAGAGGTATCATAGGACTTTAGATCCTTATAACTCCATGCAAAGACATCCTAGAACTCTTTGAAGAGGTCAATGTATTTAGGCTTTTGATCAGGAGGTAAAGATGCAGACAATTTTATTATTTTGGGCTTGTCAATGGTACCAATGTTGCATTCTTCAATGGCTGCATTTAAGGGCTGCATTTTTGGTTTTCTGGGAATATCATTTGAATCAAAGATGTCCTCTAGTGGAGTTAGGCCCGTTGGCAGAAAATTGTCTTTCAGCTGCATGATTTCAGCTTCAGCATTGGCCACTTCTTCACAACTGATTGGTTGAATTTGCTGAATGTTTTCCTTGTTGACAATGGTTGGATGTAGTATTTGTTTTGCTGTTCTAGGTGATATTGGGTGGTTAGTCTGTTCAAATTGTATTTGTGATTGACTTTCTCTTTCAAGTATTTGTGATTGACTTGCTCTTTCAGTGTCAATATTTAGTCCAGCAAATTCTTGTTGTAAGGTCAAGAAGTTGTTTATTTGTGTATCATCTTCAAATACCTGCCAATCTTTAACATTGTTTGGAATGGAGGGTCTGTGTTTTATCTCAGCTGTGAAACAATTGTTAGGTTCCAATGGTAATTTGCAAGTTCTAGCAAATGTGGCCAAACTATGAGCATGCAGATTGTGGGTTCTAGGAATTTTAGTGATCTGGAATTCAGAGAAAAAGTTTAGTACTTCAGCAACAGCAGACCTATAAGACCTAAGTCTTTTGTCATTGGTGACAAAATTTCCCTTCACTTGTTGGATAACTAAATTTGAATCTCCCATGATTGAAACCCTGGCAGCTTGCAAGAACTTTACTAACTTGAGGCCTAGTAAAAGAGCTTCATATTCTGCCATGTTATTAGTACATCTGAAGTTTAATCTATAGGCTTTGCCTTCGGCATGACTGTTTTCTTTATTGTGTACCCAAACTCCAGCTCCTGCCCCTAATTTGTTGACTGAGCCATCAAATTCAAGGAACCATAGAATATCTTGTTGTGAAGGAAATTTAATGAACTGTTCATGGGCTGGCAATGTAAGTTGAAGTTCTGGTTTTTCATCTGGCTTGTCTTCTAGGACAGTCTCATCATTTGATTGAATATGCTTGACAACTAGAGCAGTAGCAGTGTCTAGTGATTGAATGACTGATGTCTCATGGGTGGTAGTTCTTTCATTAGTGTCTTCCTCTTGTATGAGTATCTTGGTTTCAACATCATTTTCTGAGAGAGTTGTGCTGTTATTGAAGAGAATGTATGAGTCTATGTCTGAATGGACAGCATATATGGGAAAGTTTTGAGGCTTTTCTTCACTGCTGACCATGTATTTCATGAGTGTTTCTCTGTATAGTCTTTTTGGTTGCCCAAAAACAGAGATGGTGGCATATGACATGTCTAACTGTAGGGAACCTTGAAGTTTAGCCCCCCATGACCTTGATAACAGCATCCCATACTTGGGTGGGATGTCAGCAACTACAACATCCATTAGAATTGTTTTGTTTGGGTACTGAACAAGAGACACACACAAATCTTTTATTAGACCTAAGCACTTGACTTGGCTAGAATCAAAGGAGAACAGGTCCTTGTATGGTCTGGTAATATCCAGGTTTAGTCTTTCCATGACTGATTTGGGCATTAGGTTGTGAGAGGCACCTGATTCAAACATTGCATTGTGTAATATCTTGTCATGAATATGTAGGCTGACATAGAAAGGAAAAATGCCTACACCTGTTGTCTTTCCATCCACCTCTGGGCCAAAAAGTAGCTCTGGGGTATCATCCAACACATTAACATCGTCTTTGTTGCTAGTAAGTTGGAGGGATTTCCTGATTTGTTGTTTGTAAATGCTGTGTTTGGCTAATTCTGAGAGAGGAATTGCTATCTTTAATTTACTAATTTCCGTTTCTAGGTCAAAGGATTTTTCAAATTGGGTCTTTTGGCCATGGATGGCATTCCTTTCCTTGTTCACTAACTCTTCTTCTTGATTCTTATCCTGATTTTGAGGCTTGTCTTTTTTACTCATCTCTTGAGGAGTAACATTTAAATTAGGGTGAGAGGATGAAGTAGCCATAGGCTGCTGTTTTAAGGACAATGGTTCAGTGATCTCTTCAATAATTACTTCTTCTGCAGGTGAATTTGTTTTGTCATTAGGCTCTGTGACTATGGCTTTTTTAGGCTGCTGATTATCCTTTATCTTTTCAGGCTGATTTACATTCACAGTTCTGCTCCTTAGCTTGTATTGTTTATGGACTTCATAAACAGCAGTGTCATAGCCTTGTTTAAAGTCAAAGGATTCACCTGATTTGATTGGGAACAACTTGATTACCTCATCCTCATGGTCTTCTTGTGTCAAAAAGACTTGACTTTCACCATCTAGACCCATTAAATTAATCTGAGAATCTTCATTGGGTTCAGTTGGTGTGGAAGTTTCAGCATAGTTTTCTTGGAAAGGGGGTCTTATGTCTTAGTCAGTACTGGCCTTGCCAACGTTTGGGTTTTGAGTTCTCCTAAATTTGGATTCCTAGGAGGGTTGTTTTGTGGTGCTTCCCATGATGATTTTCTCTCAACCGATTCCACTCTATCCCCCAATCTCTTCATACCAGTGAGTATTGCATCCAGTTTTTGATCAAAGGCTGAGGGTTCTTCTTTGAAAGCGGTTCTCTTTTCCAACCTTGCTCTGTTTCTTTTGGCAATCAGGTTAGCTTCCACTGTGACAGCAACCTTTTGGGCCTCTGCAAGGGTTTGAGGGTCTCTTTCCTTCAACTGATAGGCCATGTCAGGGTCAAAACCATCAGGGAATTTGTACAAAGCTAAATCAGGAGGGGGTCTTAAATTTTGTGGGATCGCGTTATATACATTGTTGAATCTTGCACAATACTCCAAAACAGTCTCTTGGGGACCTCTTTTGATAGTGTCATACTCCCCAAGTATGTGCAAAGGATCTTTCTTTTTCTCCCATCTGCTGGTAAAGGCTTGATACAGCTCATCAGGAGTTGTAATGGAATTTGCGTTCAGGGATCTAAACCAAGTTCTTACATCTCCAGTTAGGCTTTGAACAAACATCCTCATTCTCACACTGTCATCATCTATTTCATAGGTCTCAAAATGGTCTTGCATCCTTTTGGCATGCTGAATAGCTGTCAAAGGGCCAGTGGAGTCAAAATATGAGATTTTGGTTTGGTAGTCTTGGGGTAGAGCGGCAGCATTAGCTGGTATCTGCAAGGGTGCATATCTGTTAGCCATATTCACAAGGTTTAAGGGATTCACAGCAGCAGCTGGGATAAAAGGAACGGTGTGTACCATAGGGGTAACAGGTGTGGCAGCACCTAGAGTGTTGTTCAAGGGGATATGTGCAGTGGGTGAAGATGTGCCAGGAGGGCTTTGAGATGTGGATGGTGAACTGGGGGAGACAGGGGTAGAGCGAAATAGAACCTTAATAGGGGTTGGAACTGGTTCAGGGTGGGCTGTCTCAGGACTCAAATCACTAGGATTTTCCTGCCTTTGCTGCTTCCTAATTATTCTAGGGATTATATTAGGATTCTCAAAAACTGCTGGATTTGGGTCAGGGTTTGACCTAGTGTGTCTGGTTTCCCTTTTAGGAGCCAGCTTCTGAATTTGTTTTTGGTATTTTCTAAGATATTTTAGGATTGTTTAAGGGACTGCTCAAGCTTTTAAAACCACTGTCTTGGCAGACAACAATTTGAAAAACAATATGCTCAGGTCCCCAGTGGAGTCGCCAATTATGTTAACACCCAGGTTGTTCCCTATGACTCCCAAGGGAATACGGCCGGGGTAACCACTAACCAATCTTTGGATTACAGTTTCTAGCCAAACTGTAATCAGAGAGGGCTCTCTCTTTATGATTTGTCTCTGTTTTGATAGTGTTTTAGGCTAGCTATTATGCTCAGGTTTTTGGTTTATGTTTTGGTTGAAGGACTTCTTTCAGTGCTTAAGATGTAGTGTTCAGACAGTAGTATATCATTGGGCAATGGAGTCTAGAGCTGTGAACTGTTTTGAGATGCTGGAGTGAGAATGTTCAGACTGCAGGGCCTATTGGGTATCTTAACAAACAAAATTTAAACTTAAGTGGTGAGGTATGGTCAGCCAACGGAAAGCAGTTAAGAATTCTCCATTAAGCTGGTGATGTGAAAGTGAAACATGTTGCTCAGGAGCAAACTTGAATTCCTGAAGCAAAAGTCACTGTGAAAGATATATTCTGATAGTGTAGCAATTAAGAATTACACTTATCAAGATTATAGCTGAAGAAAACATTCATTAACAACATAGATTAAGCTCAGGGTATTGCATGAATAAATCCTGAAGGCTATTCTTTTTCTTTGTTGCTAAATACTTAGAAATTAGAAACATATATGGATTGTAAAAGATTGAAACACATAACAAAGAGAGTTACAGAAAAATTATTGTATTGTGAGGTACACAAGAATCCTGCAGTTTTCAACAAACACCAGAACGCATTCAACACTTCAGAACTTTGAGAAATTCCATCACTTGGTTTATTAAAACTCTGAAAAGATTACAGCATAAGAACTTCTTCAAGAGAAATCAACAACAACCCCTGCAAGCTTGTGCGAGGGGCAAATATATACAAACAGTATTACAAAATATCTATGGCGTTGAGTCATCTGAGAAATGAATATTTCACCAACTTTGTACATTATAGCAGATAAGAAGTTATTGCTACCTTTAATACAACATAAATGCATCTTTCTATCTGTCAGAAGATATTTTGGCTCTTGGAAGCCAACGAATCGGTTGGAGTGATCTGCATTAATGCTGGAAAATGCGCTTTTGGAGCTGCTCTGCTGTAGCTTCTCGGCCTGGACACCTGTAGCTTCTCATCTTGCTTTGTTGGCCGTAAGTTCTGCTGAGTTGGCTCAGCGTTCATCTTTAATGCATGCTGATTCTTTTAAACTGTGTTGTGCATGACAATTTGTATTTTCTATGAACAAAATTTATTAAATGGTTTCCTGTTTATAAAATCATCTGTATTGCCTTAGTCCACCATTCTTGTGTAGGTAGTTGATGCCTGAGAATTGCATCCATAGTCTCCTCTGCCTCTGTATATTTATAAAAATTGGGAGGCACTTCAAATAGGTGTTTAATTTCATTCATTATAAAAAATAAACTTTCTACTCTGTTGTAGAGAGTCTGTCCTGTGGCTGGCCCTGTTTCCTCTGAGGTGCTGGGCTTCTCATTGATCTGACTTGTGGCAAATGCATTGACTCTCTTGGCATACTGTTCATGTGTGAACAGTCTCCCTGCGTTGTTCAGTAAGCTAGGGAGCCCTCTGTTTTGTAATACCTGAAATTTGTCCATAAACCTGTTTACCTCAGTCTGCATGTCTTGGGTTCTTCTCTCTAATGTTTGCACCAAGTTTCTCAGTGTAAGAACCCTCTTGATTAACTGAATGGTCTCAGTTCTGTTTGAAATTCCCATGGTAGCCAGCTGAGTACTTGTTCTATTGTTAAGCACATTAATCATCCTGGTGGAAATTTCGGGCATATTGCTTAGAGCAGCCCTTGATCTCTGAATTTCAGTCTGTGCTTTTGGAATGAGCTCTAACTGCTCATGGATTGTCTCAATATACTGCCATTGGTCAGTAATAGACTGGCCAATATTAGCCCACAGCACTGTTTTAAGCTCAGCCACAACCTTATCTAATTTGAGCTCATTCTCTAGCTCTTTGATCCTATCTTTGAGGGCTTTTATCTCCCTGCCCTTTTCTGCCACAGCCTACTTGGATTTGTCATATCTATCATTTACTTTGGCCAATTTCTCCCTGGTCTCATTCAGTTCTGTCATTTAAGCTTCCAGGGCCTGAATCTCATTTCTTAGCTTTTGCATATCCAAGCTAGGGGCCTGCTCTGTTGTTGGTGGTGCTGAAGTAGATGGTGCTGCTTGTTCAGTCTGTTGAGGAGGAGGAATAGTAGTTGTAGAAGCTTCCTCAAGGTTGATGATTTGAGGAGGAGGCTGGGAGGTCCGACCTTCTTCTCTTTGTTTCAGAGTTGCTTGTAATGCTGCCTGTGCAGCCTCTGATTCTCCCAGCTTTTCTTGTGTCTGGATAAGCTGCTTGTAGAGAGACACCAACAAAGCTGTGGCATCTTGATCATGCCTCTGCTGGACAATTTCATCTGTTTGAGGGTGAATTGTGGCTGGAATTTTGATCTTTCTCCTCAAAGCTGCCATGTCTGCATCCCTCAACTTCAATATCTCTTGTATGCCCTTGATATCTTTGGGATCATGCCCAATTTCTATAATTATATCTTCTAAGGATCTTATTCTGTTGTCCTTTGCCTGAGAGGATGCCCTTTCCAACTCAAGTTGGGCAGCTGTATTATGAAGGCTATTCTCTAGCTTGTAATTGTCCAATGTTTTGTCTGCCAAGGAGGCATACACCATCTCACCCGTTTGCTTATGTAATTCAATTTTTTCCATCGGGTGGATGTCCTTGGCAAGGACCTCAAGATTGGTCCTTATATAATCTACAGGAGACTGGGGTTGTGCTACAGCTGGCAAGAAATGACTCATGATCATTTTGCCTTCACTAACATCATAAGCAGACATCAGTCTTTGCTGGTTAGTGGGAGCCATCTTCAACAAATGATTGTACAGTTGTATTTTTATGGGCTCATTCCTTTTCTTTATGTCTATGAACTGTTGTTTAATGCTCAGTTCACCCTCTCTCTGCTGGCTAGAGGAGCTGACTTCTCCTCCCACTGTTCTGTTCTGTTCCTCTTGGAAGGAACTTGCAGATGCTTCCCTGCTAGGTGGGCCCATGCCCAGAGACTGCCCTGTTGGCATTTCCTCTTCAGAGAAAGGATTCAATCTCTGTCTTTTCTCACCATGACTTATTGATGTGGTCAAGGGAGTCTCTCTGTCCCTTTTTATGCTAGTATCCTCCTTTTGTGGAGTTTGGAGGATTGATGCATCAGCTAATGTTTCTTGCCTAGGAGGCACCGTGTTTTGTGCCTGCTGTTCCGTGAAAATTGGGGTCTCAACTGCCCCTTCTTGCTGTGGGGGCTGCTCTTTGTCACGCTGCCCTTCTTCTTGCTGTAATTCCTGTTGTTGTTGTTGTTCTACCTGTTGCTGTTGTTGCTGCACCTTCTCATGAGGTGGCTGTTCGGTCTCCATTTCCTTTTCCTTGCCTTTGCTGGATATATCTCAAGTGGCTTTGGGTGCTTGCTGATTTGCAGTCGAGGAGGATGAAACTGCTCCCACTTGTGTGCTTGGAAGGGAAAACACTTGTGAATAAAGTTCAAGGTCAACCATCTTCTTTAGATTCCTCACTGCTCTTTGATTCAGCTCTTCTTGTGTAACAGGCTCTTCTAGGGTTCCTCTCCTCCATTTTACTTGGTTTGCATGTTTTTCAATGTGAGGAATCTTCACATGATCATAGCTAGACAGCTTGTATTTGAGCCTTCTCAAAGTTATGAAGTGGTTGGGGTCATAAGGTTTCCAAAGGAAACTGGTTTGAAGGCCAAGGGACTCAAGCATCCTGTCTGCTTCTTTCCAACCTTCCTCCCTCTGGTTATAGACAAAATGGCCAAGTTGGTTCCTGACTTTCAACTGTGCTTTCTTTCCTTTGCCTGAAAAGTGAAGCACATCAACATTGCCAAATTGCCTGAAGTATTCTAGGGAAAACAACCTCATAGGCACATATTTGGGTAGTCTGTAGGGAGGCAATTCACACCCATATATCCTGATGACGGTGTGGTTCTGGTAAAAGTACCAGTCCCCAATGCTGTATGATTTGGATAACTGCAGGATCCTTTGCATGTCATCTGTGAGCCTTGGAGGCGGTGAGCTCATCAACATTGACATAGCTGGGTGGATGAAGAGATCTATGAACTCACAATAAGTATAAGGAGACTCGAATCTACAGTGGAAAACAGAGGACCAATAGACCACTGATCTTGGATTGCCTTGGGCATCCACTCTTTTGATTGGAAAAGAGAACTTCTGATGTTGATGATATAAGATTAAGTGGTAAATGTAAGAGGTGTATCTGAACACTCTTTCTCTTGCCAGGTTCATTAGTTGCTCATGTATTTTGTCTGCTATATAGGTGGCATAGTCATAGCAGATAGGAGACTTGCCAGGAGCAAACATGAGCATCATTACCAGCACAGTTTGATCAACAAACTCAATTGAGTTGTAGCCCAAAATGGGACTAATCATGTCTGCAAGATCTCTGCCCAGTTGGTTGAGGTATACTTGATTGATAGGAGGATACTTCACAGAGTCAGAGTCAATGTATAGCTGGTTTAATTTGGTGACCTGAGCATCTGTCATTCTGGCTCCTTGATTTATCAGGTCTACAAGTGATAGAGGGACCAGTTTCTTCTCAGTCCTGAAGCAGAGCATATCCTTGATAGCTTCTGGGGTGATATAAAACACAGCTGAGCCTGAAGGGTCAAGAACTGCCCTCTGAGTGGGGTCATAGTTTTCAGCACACAGATGGATCAAATCAGGGAATTGTCTAACCTGAGGGAGCTTGAAAATAGGGAGGAATGACTCCCATATGCCCAGCACATCTGTTCCAGTCTCATGCTTGGCCTTCAATTCATTGAGCAGGTGGATGTGGAACTTGGTCCTCATCAGCATTTCCTCTGAAATCTGATAGTCCATGTCTGCCAGAGGCTGCCATTCCAATTGTCTCTGAGGGGCATTCAATGGAGCAACGTTCAACGCTATAGGAGCTACTGGTGGATCCATGATTTCTCCTAGGATTATGGATGGAGTTGCTATGCAGAGCAACACAAAGGAGTTTTCTTCGACGGAGAAATGTGAATTATTCAGGGATAAAGGATAAATGATCAGCTGCAGCAATTGAAATACTGCTTTAAGGTAGAGATAAGACTAATGTCTGGTCTGAGTCTTTCTTTTATAGCAAGTAGGTGTAATTTGAGTAACTGGTTCGCGATTGCGCGAACAGAGTGCAGTCTTTTGGTGAAATTTAGGCAAACAAGGCTCAGCTGATGGTTTTCGACCTTACAGTTGCAAATGGGGACTAGGCACAGGGATTTTGCCGGTGAATTTGCAAGTTTCTTCGTCTTTTAAGCTTTTTGAGGGAATTCACAGACAAATTAGGCGTATGAAGGATTTATAAGGGTAAATACCTGGTAAACAGCGAGCAACGGTCACGAATGTCTGTAGAAATGGCGCGCCGGAGGTCTCCAAATCGATTTCAACAAGGTGGTGAAAGTTTGGACGTAAAAAACCATGCAGAGAAAGCAACAGCGCTTTGGCAAAAAGTATGAAAAACGCGAAAAATCGACCAAAATATGGATTTTTGGCATATTGGCGCGTTTTTTGGATGACGTCAGCATGACGTCATCAGGTGGGGTCAAGGTCGGATGACGTCAGCATGACATCATCGGGTGAGGTGGCAAGGTGTGATTGGTCCACGGGGATAATGAGGTGGCAGGCATATCAGCGCGGGGGCGGACGAAGGAGCTGACGCGACGGCGGGGTGGCACTGACGTGGGTCTGACGTGGTGGTGACGTTGGCCGGGCGGATCGACCGAAAACCGGAAGCGGTTAGCGGTTTCTCATCGCACCGCTTTTGATACGGAAGGGGAATTGTCAGGCGTACCTCCGATAAGCTGTGGGGATGACGCGTGGCGGAGGCCTGACGTCACCCTCTGACAGATATCGGAAGGTATCTGTCGGACGTCGGGGCCGGTCCGATATGGATGAGGACCGTCGGATCAAAGAGGTCCGATCCGACGGCTGACGGATCAGTGAGGTGATCGGACAATACGGAAGGGGGCGGGATTATTTTAATATTTCTTTCGGGATCTGTGCTCGGCGGAAACCTCTTGGGATATGACGGATTTGTAATGTTTTCCAATGTAAAAATAATGCGGCCCCGACACTTTGGATAAGCGAATAAAAGTGGGTTTTGATGTTTATTTTGCAATTTGAAGCGGGTATGGGTAAAAAAAGGTCTTTTACAAGGTTTTCTTTAGCAAATGAAGGTTTTAATGGGCCAAATGAATTCAGAAGAGGGGAGGGGGGTTAGACTTAGGTTTATCAAAGTGACCAGATGTCATTTTGATCCCTGACAGAGAACATATGGCTATAATGCCAAGGGGAGGGATATTTATACAATGCTTGGGGTTTATACACCATGGTGTTATAATACTAGGGAAAGGGTAACATAGGGGGTTTATACAATAAAGTTAGGGGTTAGTATGGATGAAAGGAGTGGATGAGGGGAGATAATACTAAGTTTTTTTGAAAATAACTTAGCTTAGGGAGTAGATCAAAATGAAAAGAGTTTTAGACAAGAAATGTGGCTTTTAAAGGACTAAGAACCACCATAAAACCACCAATTCTTCCATGAATCTCAAATGATGATGGGATATTAGTTATGAATAAAATAAAAAAAAAGGGGAAAATTTGGGAAGTTAGACATGCTTCTTTGCTTGCTGCAACCTGATAGAGAAGAAGGACTTCTCAATCCATTGATTTTGCTTTGTGAAAATAAGTTAGCACACTTTTAACTGTAAGGAATGACACTTCTGCAACCCCATCTGCCTACCCATCTACTTGCCTAGCATTTTTTATTTCTTCTTGGAGGGTGCACTTAGGCTTGCGGACCCTTATTTGCCTTTTCTTTTCTTTGGCTTTTCCCTTTTGATTTTCTATCTAATTCTACCCTTTTTGCTTCCAAGGTCCCAGATTAAACAGTTGGGAGCCTTACTTCTCTACCTAAGCTACTTGTCTGCCAAGATTGAACAGTTTGGACAGACTTCTTTCTCTATTCTACAACTGAAAATTTAAAACATGGCATGATCCAGATTAGGCAGTTGGACCATCCATCAAAATTGAGTCTATATCAAGCTATAAGCACAGATTGTATTCACTTGGAAATATGTGATCTTTGCATCATCAAAGCAGAGCATATTTGGACCTTTCCATTGCCAATCATGAAATATGAAACCTATTGATATAGGTAGCTAACAGGTCAATCATCCAGTATTTGTCAACAGCAAATGGTTCAACAACCAGAGCTGGTTCAAACCCAACAACCCCCATTCCAGCAATCATATCAAGGACCTGAGCAACAAGTCTTTGTAAGTAATGGGCAATCGCATTTCCAAAGCGGTTATCAACAACCATATTATAATGGTTATGCCCATCAACCTTGTCAAAGTTTCCAGCATCAAATACATTATGCTGGTATGCAAAGACCCACTGCTCAGGCGATTCCATCTTATCCTGGGTATGCTTCGCCTAACCTGAATCAACAGTTGCCCTTTGTAGCAACTCTAGAATTACCAGATCTAAACCGACTGACGAATGATCCAATTGCTTATGCCATTTGGTGGCCAGCGATTCCGCATAAAATTCTGTCAGATATTCCTAAATTTAATGGAAATCCGGGTGAAGATCCGTCGAATCATGTGATGACATTTCATCTGTGGTGTTCATCAAACACCCTAAACGATGATTCGATTAGGCTTCGCCTTTTTCAGAGGACGTTAACTGGTCCAGCGGCAAAATGGTATATTGAATTGCCTAGAGCTTCGTTCAACAACTTCAGTACCTTAGCCACGACTTTATTAACCCATTTTCAATTACCGATAAGGTATGAAACGGGAACGGAACTCCTAACCAACTTCAAACAGACAACGGCCACTCACATATCTGATCATATATATGAGTGGCGACGTCGTCGTAGGATGGTAAAAACGTACGTTCCCGATCAGCTATTAGCTGAATGGTTTATCAAATCCTTACTTCCTACAATCACGGAAGATGTGGCAAAGGGGGGAGTCGTAACGAAAGAGCAAGTCATCGCTCGTGCGCAATATCTGGACTTGGTCTATACTCAGTCTGGCACGCTCTACGACAAAATACCTGACGCCCCTAGACCGGAATTCTCAATTCCTCCTCCTCCAAATCAAACAATGACTCTCATGCCATCGATGGCGTGATTGGCGCAACAGACACAAAATCGACAAAGGCTACATCTAAAAAGGCCCGTAAGATTTCCAGTCAAAATGCAAATGAGGAACTTCTTGCCTCGGAAGTAAATTTCGTGTCGACCGACAAGGGCAAACAACTGAAGCAACCAGGGGGCAAGAAGAAAAATAAAGGGAGAAAAAGGAAATCCCCTGCGGGGTGTCATATATGCGATGAGGATCATTGGACGAGAGATTGTCCACATATAGCTGAAGTTAAGAAACTCTTTAAGAGTTCAAAAACCTCAGCAGTATTGACTGATCTGTTTCCAAGCCCGGGTACCAAACTGGTTGCTAATGAAAATGCTTCCCGATCCCAAGTGCTTATGTTGTCTATCTCAAAGTAGCAAAATGATGCTTTGACAAGGAATAAAGATTACGGGAATCCACAGGTGTCGAATAACAAGGCTAATGAACAACCTAGTAGTTCGACAACAACTTTGACCAAAGTTGTGCCACCCATCATTCCTGAACAAATGATACAGTCGCCAAAGGGAGTAGTACACAAGTCGACATTTAATCCTCATGCAAAAATAGCACAGAATTATAATATAATAGAGGACCTGGCCCAATCGCCGTCCGCTATGTCGACGCTTGAGGTACCGCAAAATTGCCTCTCCCAAGAGCAAGCTTTATTATCAGCAATAGGTGGGATTGACCCAATGGATTCCAATCTTGTGGCCTTTAATCATAAAGGATATGACCCTCAGTTACCAGCTCAACTAGCTTTCCTTATTCAAGTGAAATCCCTCAACAAAACTGTTCATCGAACAATTATTGATGAGGGGGCATCTACATGCATTATGTCGATGAGTTGCTGGAAAACTTTAGGATCTCCAACCTTGTCGCAATCTTTGACGACATTAAAAGCATTTGATGGACGGACATATACCCCATATGGTATTCTAAATAACTTGAAATTTGAACTAGGAGGGAAAACAGTAGAAATTGATGTTGAAGTAATCGACGGAAACCTTGATTACAACATCCTATTGGGAAGACCCTGGATATATGCCATGGCCGCAGTTGTGTCGACCTACTTCAGGAAGATTGCATTTCCCTTCCAAGGAGGAATTACAATCGTCGGCCAACAAACATTTCTCCCCAACAGTTCACAAGTTACGGGAAGCATTCCAATGATCCATGGAAGCAATCATTCGCTCCAAAATATCGGAGTAGGTCTCCTAAAGGACCTAGCCTTAATGGGTACTTTTTCCCTACCACCTCCGAGTAATCTGGCGGAAGTGGCCACAGTGGAATATGAAACCTTCTATATCTAATGGATTTGGACTCCGAGGACGGTTCTTATCTCGGGTCAACCTCGTTAAAAAATGAAACAAGGAGTCATGAGGATAATTATTTTACTGTGTCAACCTCATTAAAAAATGAAACAATCACCTTTCCAAATCTCAAAGGTAAACCTTCATTCCAACCACCAAATTGAATGCAATGAAGCTTGGGGGGCATGCACCTCGATTTGCGTTATTATGCTGGGGGCATGCAAACTTATCACGAGCAGTGTTACTGCAGGGTTCAAGCTCGTTAAAAAATAAACCCGCATCGAGCAGTTTTAGCGTATAGTTCATGCTAGTTAAAAAATAAACATAAAATCGAGCAGTTTTAGCACATAGTTCATGCTCGTTAAAAAATAAACATAAGACTGAGCAGTGTTTTTCCTTGTTTAAGCTCGTTAAAAAAATGAACTATCTTCCGGTAAATAACCACCGTGAATGTAACATTATCAGCCATTAAAGCCTTGGTCGTGTTTGCACCGTCACCTCCACTTTTCATTTGGCCGATCGTTCACCTCCATATGATTGTTTACCCATTTTGAGGAACAGCTGCGAAGAGTGATTTCACTAGCCATCCTTGTGACACTGCCGTGATTGGAAAATTCCAACTCTTACCTGGAATCAACTGCTAACCCGTTTTATCACTCGTTCCTCAAAAGACGAGTCTTCTTTAAGCTCTTTTCATCTGACTCGTAAAATATGAAAAGATTGCCGAGTTTTGGCCTTCCAGCTCGTTAAAGTGACCGGAAGTGCTATCCCTCCTCTAGATTTTAATCTTTTTGGGCCTGAGGGATTATTGCACAAAAAGATCGAGCGCTTGTTTTGTTCGGCTCGTTAAAACTATCGAAAACTCATCCCTTCTGTATTGTTTTATACGTTTTCGGACTTAAGGGATTAGATGACGAAAAAGGACTTTCGGAGTTGACTTTACGTACCTTTTTAGACTCTCTAAAAATGAAAAGGACCAAGTTATCTTTGTCGTTAGACTCGTTAAAAGCATTAAATAGCGACAAACTTGTCTTTAGACGAGAACGAGTTTCACTATCGCTAGGCTCGTTAAAACATAGCGATGGGTTTGCCCGAAGGGCAAATTATAGAACAAGCATATGTTATCCTCCTCAAGCTTGACAAAAATAAAGAGGTACTGGTCAGAAATGACTGGGGAAAAATTGGGAAGAAACTCAAAGAACTTTTATTGGTAGCAAGTCGCTCTTGAACATGACACTTCCACTCCGTGCCTGAGTCGGGTTGGGTTGTTTCATTCACCGGTCACATCACCATGGTCTCGCCAATACCATCCATCCTTGGGGTAAATGTTACCAATCCATCACACAAGTGTCGTCGATATGTTCAAGAGAAGTCATCCAGAGAAGTCAACCATGTCCCATCCACTACCATACATTATCCTTCATCCTTTCATGACCGCCACCCTGAACCATATATCATCAAATCGTTTTCACCTCCATCAAAATCATTTGCTCCGTTCTGTGTCACTGATGTGGGATACATTAAGGCCCTCCTTTGACGGATTGCTTCTTGTCGACATCAGCTCATTATCCAAGAAGTTGATCTAGGAACAACCCCTTCAGTACTTTGAAGCTTGCATGCCTCATGGCAAGTTTCTCACTTCCGGCGACAGGTATACATCAATGACCTTCGACCTAAAGATTTTGCGTGGTGTTCGATGCCAAGTCCTTTATTCACACCACGTAAATTGCACTGCAATACCTTGAGGGTCATTATCATTATCAGTGATTCCTCTCGCGCTTGTTAACGGTTTACCTCATTGACCGGTAATCAAGCGATGTCTTTCCATGTTTGACTTCAGAACATTTCCCACATGGATCGACTTGTACTTAGAGTGAAGATCGGACGAGATTGAAGACCCCAGATCTAGTTTCATCCATCCGGGCTGCGATATATATTCAGGAAAAATAAAGACATTGACATGTACAGCATTACAGCAGATAATCATCCTACCAAAAGGATGATGATTTCATCAAAATCATCAGTCTACCATCAGACGATTGTCTGTTCTATGTACAGAAAAATGAATTTATAAAGCTGAGCATGGGAATGCCCGCCTCAGCTAGATCATGAAAGCAGTATGAAAAATAATGTATTGTATTGTATCTTATTACAGGTCTCCTCCCAGCATTGGAAGAACTTCGGATCCTCCTAATAAAGCATTTCACCCGATAAACGGCCTCATACTTTAGGGGGCAACTGTTATAAACATTTTTGTGCCTTACAACTATAAGCATGAAATGTCCATAATTCAAGGGATCCAAAGTCCCTAATGATGTTGTTCCTACCCCTAAATGAACAAGGTCAACCAAAGACAGCTTCTCCCAGAAGTTCTCCACCAAAAACCACTCAAAAACAGTCAATTCAGGATCAATTCAAAGGCTCCACTAGCTGTCTGCGCTGAAATGCAGAGATTACACTGGCTAGGTGCACTACAACGCAAGTAGAAGCACTACCAGGGTGCGCTGAGCGGGAAATGACAAATGGCAAGTTCATTCAACGAGGTGGAAAGACCCTGGAAGCTTCCAGAATCTTCTCCAATGACACTTGCCTCAATGAATTCGACTAGTGATGAGTAAGAGGTCCTCAACCTCCAAGTGGAAGCAAGAACTGACAGAGAGAAGCCACAAGTCAAAACATAAGCTGACTCATCCTCTCTGCTTACATCTATATATGGATCTCTCACCCAGAGGTTCAGGAGGCTGGAATTTTGTACTTTGCAGAGAATTGTTGTTGGTTTGAGATTGAGATTAGCACATTGGGTGATTTATGCTTTGTTGGAGGAGAGGAAGGGATTCCTTTTCCGGGAGGTAGATGCTGGATCGGAACTCACTTGGTTGTATCTCCTTTTGGACTTTCTTATTTCATCAATAAACTATTTGAGTTTCTCCTACATGTTGTGTACCAATGATGTTTTTTTATGCTTACATGTTTAGCTTAATCTGATCTTGAGCTTTTTATGAATGTATATCTGTATCTTTGTGTAGTTTCTCTCTCTTGTGATCTTGCAGGAATTCGGTGAAGTTGGGCCGGTGAAGGAGCAAGAAGCTGGGAGCTACTGAAGAGAGGAGAGATTTGGATCGACAAACTAGCGGAAGATACAGGTTAGTTAGATCCTCCTTCCTCACTTACATTTCATAAAGAAGAATATTCAAATAAGTTTACCTGTTTGTTGCTAAGGCACTATCACCTCTTAGAGTGGGATAGGGGCATTCCAAATTGGATACTTTTCCCAACAACAAATACCTAGACCCTCTCTAAAGAGACCTACGCTACCCTAAAGGGGGCTCTCTTATGCAGTACTAGGAGAGGCTTTAACAGAGGCCTTAACAAGACCTAGCCAATGTCCAAACAAATGTATTATGTTGTTGTTCTCTAGCCCTTAACATAGGTCTAATAATCACACTATTCCACTGTCCTAGAAGACTATCATCCGCATGTCTAAAAGGGAGATTTAGATGAATTTGTGAAGGCACCTTAGTATCCCGATACACAACAGTAAGGAGGCCTAGAAGAGGCCCTAATCACAAACTAGAAGGTGACATGATTCGTTGTCACAATCTTCCCTAGTCACAGTCAAACAAGAAGGCTACTATCCACAGATCAAAAGAAGCCTTATCAATATTTCAAGGATTGAAAGGTCAGTGTGGCATTTGTGGCAGTATGGTAAAAGAAGTATGATGATAGAACTATGTTAGAAGGTTGTTCCTAGGACTGTGGGAGTATAGCTTAACTTGTTGTTGGGCTAGGTCACAAACCATAGATAGCAACTAAGGTGGTTGTATCAGTCTTGGCAGCATGGAAGAAGTAGTTTCCCTCCTTGATACATTATACTACATTGTTGCTTGAGATCAGTTGATGAGCTAATAAAACAGTGATTGCTAGTACTACAGGGGGAGGACAACATTCTAGAAGATGCAGCATGGTGATGGAATCACCTTGGAGAATCAGTTGAAGAAGTATGCCTTCACCTAGGTTCAGATCTACAATCCTTGTCATCAGAACTATCGTGTCATCTTCATGATGGAAGATCTCTAATGTCTGGTCTTTTCAAGTCAAAGTGTTGACTTCTGATGTATGTGTACTATCTCTCTCTACTAAACTATTGAAGAATATAAGAAGAATTGATCAAGGGTTCCCCCTTATTGGGGTTTGTCCCTGGCTGGTGCCAAATCTTGTGTCCTCTTGTCTTGGCTTGTCTTCTGTGATTTATGTTTATGTTCTATCTTCATTTTACTATCATGCTAAATGTGATTGCTAATCTAGAATTGATATTGAGCTAATATGGAAAATTGAAGTAAATTTTCTCTAAGCATAGAACATAGCTAAAATTAACATGTTATCAAAGTTGAGGTGAAGACAAAGACCAAGCAAGAGTGAAATAGAAATCACCAAAGACAGCTGGAAAAGGTCAAAGTCTCAATGGGTTCCTCGTCCCTCTTCAAATTCACCAAGCGTGAAGTCGGAACAAAGAATATTATCAAAGTGGCACAGCAAAAGCATCTGGTGGCCTACCTAAAGGTCACTTCAATTAGAATTCTGGATCCAAGGATGGAAGGAAAGGCAGATGCCTTGCTTGCAATAAGTTTGGCCATTATGCGAGGGAGTGTCAGAATAGAAGGGACACATCACTTGATGATGATAGCAATCATTCCAGGGGCATATTCAATGATCGAAGGAATGATAAGTTCAATGGAAAAGGTGAAGGAATCCAGATCATCAAGAAAATGGTCAATTCTTCAAGAAAGCAAGGAAATCCAAGTATGAAGAGTCAAATGTTGTTTCTGATAAGAAAAAGGAGCATTAACCTATATTGGCCCTCTCCACTACTTCTCCTCTAGACTCTTTGGGAATTTGGCTTATTGATAGGAGCGCTTCAAGGCACTTCATCGGATACAAGGAAGCTCTCTCTAATTTGATAGAGAAGGAAACAATCGTGGAGATTATTCTTGGAGACAATGCCACCTATCCTGGAAAGGGTGTAGGGAATGCTACCCTTCAATTGAATGAGGATAGCATGATTCATTTACAAGAATGTCTTTATGTACCTAATCTCAAGAAGAACCCGGTGTCCATTTCGGAAATGGAAGTCAAAGGTTTCAAGGTGGCATTCATCGATGGAAATGCACGTGTTTGAAAAGGGGATTTTCAAGATTCTTTTACTCTTGAGGTCAGGGTTGGCAATTTGTATCAAGTGGCAGGAAATCCATTGGGGACCATGTCGTGTGAGACTTCTCGTCTACAACACCAGAGGTTTGCCCATCTTCATTATGGGGCCCTACCCGATGTGAGACAGATGGTGACTAGGATGCCTGAAATCAAAGAAGAGCATGAAGGTACATGTCTGAGATGTACCGATAAAAATCTTCCAAGGGGACCATTCCCCTCATGTAATAGCAAGACCACAGATGTTGAATAGCCTGAGGGGTTTGAGATTCATGATTAGGAATCTCATGTATGCAGGTGCAAGAAATCTCTCTATGATTTAAAGCAAGCACCCCAAGCTTGGTATGAGAGAATTAACAAGCTATCTGATGAGGCTGAGATTCACTAGGAGTGAAACCAATCCAAACCATTTCCTTAAGGTTGTGGATGATAGACTTCTCATTTTGGTAACTTATGAGGACAATCTCTTTCTGACAAGTGTTGACCCTCTCATTTTCAAAAGTAAGAGGGAGTTGGATTCTAGATTTGGAATGGTGAATTGCAAGCCCGTGACTACCTCGATGAAGCCTAACTTTAAAAAGTTATGTGGTAGTACTGCCATACATGATTTTGGAAATGCCTTTGCGTTACGTCAACTCATAATATCATTGACGTTCCTCGTCTGAATATATGTTTTGCAGTTAGCATGTTGAGCCATCATATGGTTGAGCCTCATTGGCTTGGTGCCAAGAATCTTCTAAGACATCTTCGAGGCACAATCTCTCATGGATTGAGATACACTATTGGAGTTGTGAGGCTACATTCGATGTTGAACAAACAAGGAGTGTGGAGGATCGCAAGAGCACTTATGGGTGTTGGTTATGCTTCGATATCCTGCATGAGCAAGAAGCAGAATTCAATTGTTTTGAGCACCGATGAGATCGGATACATAGCTATGAGTATGGCCTCATGTGAAGTTGTCTAGTTGTGGAAGCTATTTTGTGAGTTTTTTGGATATGTGCTCGATACTATCGTGATCTTCTATGACAACCAGAGGGGGATTTAATTGTTAAGGAATCACGTGTTATATGATTTCTCCAAGCATACAGACATCAGGTACTACTTTATCTAGGATATGGTACAATGGGGAGTAAGAAGGCTCCATCACTTTGGGACTGATGTGTAGGTCGCTGATATGCAAATGAAGCCCCTGGGAAAGGTCAAATTCTTGACTTTCCGAGAACGACTAAGAGTCGTGGAGAGACTCTCTCCTAAAGGTCCTGTATGATATGGACATTGAGCTCTGGGAGCTCTAGGGGGCTTGAGGGTACTTCGTGGAGCAATAAGAAACCATAGGGTGAGTGGTTCAGACTTCCCCTAGTGGTTTGATATGTAGGCAGGATGAGTGGTTCATCCTTCTCCTACCAAGACACAAACATAGGGTGATTGGTTTAGCCTTTCCCTAGTGATTTTTTGTGTACAAGGTGAGTGGTTCAGCCTTCCCTTAGGATAGCCCATGGCGACATGTAGGTAGGATGAGTGGTTCATCCTTCTCCTGCTGACACATCCTACCCATGCGGTCTGGGATTCATGGGAAGTACATCTCATCTGGCCAATGAGCAGGGAAATGAGGATAGGGACCATAGTAGTACTGATGGACACATCGTGTAACTGTCGTACTCCCTATGCTAGTATGATATTGATCTGGGATCAATTGGAACTAACTTTGGGTCAGTAAGAGTGGTATGATACACTCCCTTTATTTAGAACTGATTTCAAATCAGTAAGAATGGTATGATGCAGTCTCTTTATTTGGATCACTAAGAGTGGTATGATACACTCTCTTTATTTGGAACTGATTTTGAATTAGTAAGAGTGGTATGATACACTCTCTTTATTTGGCACTGATTTCGGATCTATAAGAGTGGTATGACACACTCTCTTTTATCTGGGACTTGCTTCGGGTTAGTAAAGAATGGTATGATACATTCTTTATCACTTCTTCTTCTTCATAGTTTAGCAGAGCAATGAATTATAGGGCATTGTGCTGATGGCAGAGATAGTATAATATGGCAAATGGATTAACAGATGGAGTTATCCCTAGTTGAGAGGGAGTGTTAAAATTGGAAACTAGGGTCAAACTTCATGTGGGTCTTCTTATTCATGGTATCTGATAGTTTTCTTGGGTTCCTCTCATTGAGAGGTGTAGGATTGATCTAAAGATCATCTAATTCCGACATGTATTCATGGAGATATGATTTTTTGTGTTATGCGGCAATTCATCAAGGTCAGCCAGCAAACAAATTACCCCCACTTGTCCTCCACGTTTTATTATAAATAGAGGTGGCCTTCAAGTTATTTTGACACACTCACACTATTTTTATCTCTCTCTTCATTATTTTTTTGGTTTTGAAGAAGGAGAGATCTAGAGGGAGTGCCCTAGGTTCTATGCTTCTCTAATGAAGAAGCCCTAACACAGTCATGGAGGATTCTTACAAGAAGCCATTAAATATTCTAATACGCTAGCCTAATTATGCCCTAATCTGTAATAAAGGGAAGTCTAATACGCATTCATGAAGGATGGATCTTAACACTACCAAGGAGAGATCCTAACACTGTCATGGAGATCCCTAATTACAGTCAAGGAAAATCCCTAGACATGTAGGTGAAAGGGTTGTCTAAAGAGACCTACGTTGCACTCAATTATAGTCCATGAAGATAGCCCTAACACAGCCATGGGATATGACGTTAACGTTGTCATGAAAAATACTTAACATTTTCATGGAGGAGAAGACCTAGAACCTGTCTAAAGAGACCTTCACTGCCCTAAAGGAGGCTCTCCTACGAATTCATAGGAGAGGATTCAACATCCTAATCTCAACCCTAAAGGAGCAACAAATTATTAGCCCTAATACGCTATCCTAGGCCGCAGTCATTTAGGTTTTGTATACAGCAAGGTGAGGCCTTAACAATCCCTAGCCACTTTCCAAAAAAATATATTATGTCGTTATTCTAAATCCCTTAACATAGGTCCAGTAATGACACTATTCTGTTGTCCTAGAAGACTATCAGTCACAGGTCTAAAAGGGAGATTTAGATGAATTTGTGAAGGCACCTTAGTAGCCCAATATGCAGCAGTAAGGAGGCCTAGAAGAGGCCCTAATCACATATTAGAAGGTGACCTGATTCAATGTCACAATCTACCCTAGTCACAGTCAAATGGGAAGGCTACTATCCTCAGATCAGAAGAAGCCTTACCAATATTTCAAGTACTAGAAGGTTAGTGCGGCATTTGTGGCAGCATGGTAAAAGAAGTATGATGACAGTAGTGTGTTAGAAGGTTGTTCCTAGGACTGTGGGATTATAGCTTAACTTTTTGTTGGACTAGGCCGTAGGCCATAGACTGCAGCTAAGGCAGTTGTATCAGCCTTGGCAACATGGAAGAAGTAGTGTCCCTCCTTGATACATTTTACTACATTGTTGTCTGAGATGAGTTGATGAGTTGATGAAACAGTGATTGCTAGTACTACAGGGGGAGGACAAAATTCTGGAATATGTAGCATGATGATTGTATGTAGAATTATTTCAATGTAGCATGATATTGGATGCATCATGGTGATGGAATCACCTTGGAGAATCAGTTGAAGAAGTATGCCTTCACCTGGGTTCAAATCTGCAGTCCTTTTCATCAGACCTATCGTGTCATATTCATGATGGAATATCTTTGATGTATGATCTTTTCAAGTCAAAGTGTTGAATTCTGATGTATATGTATTATCTCTCTCTCTCTGTTGCACTATTGAAGAATATAAGAAGAATTGATCAAGGGTTTCCCCACATTGGGGTTTGTCCCTGGCTAGTGCCACATCTTGTGTCATATTGTCTTGTCTTGTCTTCTGCAATTTATGTTTATGTTCTATATTCATTTTACTATCATGCTAAATGTAATTGCTAATCTGGAATTGATATTGAGCTAATATGGAAAATTGAATTAAATTTTCTCTAAGCATAGAACATACCTAAAATTAACCGAAATTTAAGTCCCCCCCCCCCATTGATAGTGTTATCTTTATGAAAGCATGGTTTTGTTGAAAATTCTTCCCATAAAACTCTTTTGTCCTAATAGGGCCCATATACATTGATGTAGGTGAAGACCAAGTCCAAATCTTTGGAATAAAAATTGATTTCCAGGTCTCCTCCGATGGAGAAAACTAATAAAAGGTGCAGATCATTGGGGTTCCAGCCTGAGATGAGGCCTCCGAAGTAGTCGGTTAAGTCCAAAGCTCGAAAGGACCATCAAGGAAAAAAATAGGATAAAATTTGAGTGCCCTTGTCCCCCTCCAACATAGTATCCTAAAGAAGGACTTTTGGGGCATGAATGTCAATGATTATTCAAAGGGCCATTTTTTCATGAGGTTTGGCCAAACCCCAACAATTTAGAGAGAAAAATTTCATTTTGAGCCCTCTTTAGGGGTTGATGCTCTAAGGGCCTCGATAATATATTTATACTTCCTAGATATGAGTTCCTCACTATCTCATGGAGGGAGTTCCCTAGGTTCTATGCTTCCCTAATGAAGAATCCCTAACGTAGTCATGGAGGAATCTTACAAGAAGCCATGAAAGAGTCTAATATGTTAGCTTAATGATGCCCTAATCCGCAATAAAGGGAAGTCTAATACACATTCATGAAGGAGGGATCTTAACACTGCCAAGGAGAGATCCTAAAGCTGTCATGGAGAGACCTAATTACATTCAAGGAGAAGCCCTAGATGTGGAGGTGAAAGGGTTGTCTAAAGAGACCTATGCTACGCTAAATTACAGTCCATGAAGACGGCCTTAACACAGCCATGGGAGATGACCTTAACGTTGTCATGAAAAATACTTAACATTGTCATGGAGGAAGAGACCTCCACTGGCCTAAAGGAGGCTCTCATACACATTCATAGGAGAGAATTCAACATCCTAATCTCAGCCCTAAAGGAGAAACAAATTAATAGCCCTAATACGCTATCCTAGGCCGCAGTAATTAAGGTTTTGTATGCAGAAAGGGGAGGCCTTAACAAGCTCTAGCCACTGTCCAAACAAATGTATTATGCCGCTATTCTAAATCCCTTAACACAGGTCCAGTAATGACACTATTCCATTGTCCTAGAAGACTATTAGTCACAGGTCTAAAAGGGAGATTTAGATGAAGTTGTGAAGGCACCTTAGTAGCCCAATACGCAGTAGTAAGGAGGCCTAGAAGAGGCCCTAATCACATATTAGAAGGTGACCTGATTCGTTGTCACAATCTGCCCTAGTCACAGTCAAATGGGAAGGCTACTATCCTCAGATTAGAAGAAGCCTTATCAATATTTCAAGTACCAGAAGGTCAGCGTGGCATTTGTGGCAACATGGTAAAAGAAGTATGATGACAGTAGTGTGTTAGAAGGTTGTTCCTAGGACTGTGGGATTATAGCTTAACTTGTTGTTGGGCTAGGTCGTAGGCCACAGACAGTAGCTAAGGCAGTCGTATCAGTCTTGGCAGCATGGCAGAAGTAGTGTCCCTCCTTGATACATTTTACTACATTGTTGTCTGAGATGAGTTGATGAGCTGATGAAATAGTGATTGCTAGTACTACAGGGGGAGGACAACATTCTGGAAGATGCAGCATGATTTCAATGCAACATGATGTTGTATGAATCATGGTAATGGAATCACCTTGGAGAATCAGTTGAAGAAGTATGGCTTCACTTGGGTTCAGATCTGCAGTCCTTGTCATCAGACCTATCGTGTCATATTCATGATGGAAGATCTCTAATGTATGATCTTGTCAAGTCAAAGTGTTAACTTCTGATGTATATGTACTATCTCTCTCTCTGCTGAACTATTGAAGAATATAAGAAGAATTGACCAAGGGTTTCCCCACATTGGGGTTTGTCCCTGGCTAGTGCCACATCTTGTGTCATCTTGCCTTGGCTTGTCTTCTCCAATTTATGTTTATGTTGTATATGCATTTTACTATCATGCTAAATGTGATTGCTAATCTGGAATTGATATTGAGCTAATATGGAGAATTGAAGTAAATTTTCTCTAAGCATAGAACATACCTAAAATTAACCGAAATTTAAGTCCCCCCCATTGATAGTGCTATCTTTATGAAAGCATGGTTTTGTTGAAAATTATGCTTTTGTCCTAATAGGGCCCATATACATTGATGTAGGCGAAGACCAAGTCCAAATCTTTGGAATAAAAATTGATTTCCATATCTCCTTTGGTGGAGAAAGATAATAAAAGGTGCATATCATTGGGGTTCCAGCCTAAGATGAGGCCTACGAAGTGTTCGGTCAAGTCCAAAGCTCGAAAGGATCACCAAGGAAAAAACAGAGGATAAAATTTGAGTGCTCTTCTCCCCCTCCAACATAGTATCCTGAAGAAGAAGGATTTTTGGGGCATGAATGTCAATGATTATTCAAAGGGCCATTTTTTCATGAGGTTTGGCTAGACCCTGACAATTTAGAGAGCAAAATTTCATTTTGATCCCTCTTTAGGTGTTGATGCTCTAAGGGCTTCAATAATATATTTATACTTCCTAGATATGAGTTCCTCACTATCTCATGATTACGCTTTTGAGAGGAAGTATTTTCATCCTATAACTAGGGTTTATGAGAGGATGAAAGAAACAAGTCTCTTAGTCCCACATGGGTACCCGAGGATGAGATGAAATTTCTAAGAGATTCCAATGGGTAGGAGGAGTAAGAGTGTGAACAGAGAAAGTGTCTGGGGTGAGGAGGATCAGATTAGGGAGGGATAGGATCATGAGAGCAGGTGACAGTGTATCTAATGTTACCATTTTCTAGTTTCCCTTACGATACAGTTAGGTTGGATTTCCAGTGTTGGTGTATGTCAAACAATGTAAAATTTGAAACGGGAACTGATACTGTTACCTGTTTTGTAAAGATAGCAAAAAAGTGACCTGATTTTGAAAAGGGGTGATGCAGAACACACATGTTTTTTTAGAGCATAGTTTTTGGCACTTTAATTTTTTTTATGTACTTTGCATTTTAGAATGGTAGTGAATGGTAGTGATTTTCATGCTGATTTAAAAAAGTGGTTATTCTGCATCACACCCTTTTTTTAAAAGACCTATTTTTTTACTTTAAATTTTTTTATTGTATGAAATGTAAATAATTATTTTTTAAATTTAATAATTTTGGAAGTGGTCATCTTCTTCATATATATATATTTATATATATATATATATATATATATATATATATATATATATATATATATATATATATATATATATATATATATATATATATATATTGTAGTGAGGTTTTTATTGTTTTGATATTTAAAGAAGAAGGTCAATATTTTGCATTTTCGATATTCTACATATTTATACATTGTTAATTAAATTTTCAATCCAAATGAAATAATTGTCTCTAAAAAACAAATATATAAAAATATATAAAAAGATTTAAAAAAAAAAATGTTAAAAAAAAATTATCTCAAAAACCCTAAAAGAATTTGGAAAAAAACAAAAATTAAATATATATATATATATATATATATATATATATATATAGTAAAAATAAAGATAGAGAAATTAAGAAAAAACATTAGCAAAAATTAGGAAAAAAATAAAAGAAATTAAAAACAAACTAGTTTAAAAAAATAAATAGAAAATTAACGAAAAAAAATTAAAAAGTAGTAAAATTGATATTAAAAAAATCAAAAATAAAATCAAATTATAAAAAAAAAAAACCCAAAAAAATATGAATATGGGAAAATATATGTCTTTTCTAATGAGAAAATAAATAAAATAAAAATAAAAAAACATTTACAATTTATAAAAAAAAAATACCTATTTTTGATTTTTTTTTTAATTCAAATTTAAAAAAAAAAAAGACCATAAAACAAATTAAAATTATATGAAAAATAAAACCCAAAAATGCATATTTTTTTTTTTTTTTTTTTTTTTAAAGTTAATAATAATTATTTTTATTAAACCTAAAAATTTTATTTAAAAGAAATTAAAATTAAAATTAATTTTTTTTTAAATAAACTTTTTTTTATTTAAAAGAATTATAAATTTCTTTTTAACACTTTTTTTTTTTAATTTATAAAAAAAAAAAAAAAAAATTTAAATTTTTTATTTCAAATTTAAAAATTTATTAAAAAATAAAAATTAAAAAAAAATTAACGCATTTTTTAAATATCAAATTTAAAAATTTATTAAAAAAAAAAAAAAAAATTAATGCATTTTTTTTTGTTTGTTTTTTATTTAAAAAAAAAAAATGGTTTCGAGCCCCGCCCATGGTGGCGCCGCCGTGGGCGGAGGGCCTGCGCGCAGGCCCCTCCGCCCACGGTCGCGCCACCATGGGCGGCCGGGGGGCGGGGGCTCGATTCCGGGAATCGAGCCCCCGCCCCCCGGCCGCCCGTGGTGGCGCGGCCGTGGGCGGAGGGCCTGCGCAGCGCACGGCTCGCCACCACAGGCGGCCAGGGGACGGGGGCTCGATTCCCGGAATCGAGCCCCCGCCCCCCAGTCGCGCCACCACGGGCGCCCGGGGGGCGGGGACTCGATTCCTGGAATCGAGCCCCCACCCCCCGGCCGCGCCACCACGGGCGACCGAGGGGCGGGAGCCCGAAACCAAATTTTTTTTTTTAATAAAAAACAAACAAAAAAAACGCGTTAACTTTTTTTTTTTAATTTTAATTTTTTTTTTAATAAATTTTTAAATTTGATATTTAAAAAATGCGTTAAATTTTTTTTTAATTTTAAATTTTTATTTTTAATAAATTTTTAAATTTGAAATTAAAAATTTAAATTTTTTTTTTAATTATATGTATTTAAAAAATTTTAAAAAAAAGTGTTAAAAAAAAATTATAATTCTTTTAAATAAAAAAAGGTTTATTTAAAAAAAAAAAAAATTTAATTTTAATTTCTTTTAAATAAAATTTTTAGGTTCAATAAAAATAATTATTATTAACTTTAAAAAAAATAAAAATAAAAAATATGCATTTTTGGGGTTTTTTTTCATATAATTTTAATTTGTTTTATGGTTTTTTTTTAATAATTTGAATTAAGAAAAAAAAAAATCAAAAATAGGTATTTTTTTTATAAATTGTAAATGTTTTTTTATTTTTTTTATTTATTTTCTCATTTGAAAAGACATATATTTTCTGCCATATTCATATTTTTTTGGGTTTTTTTTTTATAATTTGATTTTATTTTTGATTTTGTTAATATCAATTTTACTAGTTTTTTAATTTTTTTCGTTAATTTTCTATTTATTTTTTTAAACTAGTTTGTTTTTAATTTTTTTTATTTTTTTTCCTAGTTTTTGCTAATGTTTTTTTCTTAATTTCACTATTTTTACTTACTTTTATATATATATATATATATATATATATATATATATATATATATATATATATATATATATATATATAATTTTTCTAATTTCTTTTAGGGTTTATGAGATAACTTTTTTTTAACATTTTTTATTTTTTATTTTTGACATATATATAAATTTATTTTTTTTCCAAATTCTTTTTTGATATGTGAGATAAATTTTTTTTAACTTTTCTTATTTTTTATTTTTTTATTTTTCTATTTTTTAAAATCTAGTTTGTTTTTATTTTATTTTTTGTTTTTCTTAATTTTTTTTTTATTTTTCTATTTTTACCTACTTAATTTTTAGTTTTTTTTTAAATGTTTTTTTTTTCTTTTCCATATTTTTTTTCTTTTGCCAATTTTTTGATGGTTTACAAGATAATTTTTATTTTTTTATTTTTTATTTTCACTATTTATTTGTTTATAATTTATTTTTTTTTAGTTTTTTAATTTTTACCATTAATTTTATTTTTTTTTTACATTTTTATGATTGATATATATTTTTTTTATATTTGATTTTTTTTTAAGTTTTATATTTTTATTTTGTGTTTTGTTTTTAGTATATATCTTAATTTATGTTTTGTTAATTTTTTAAACTTTTTTTTGTTTTGTGTTTTTCATTGTTTTAATTTTTTTTATTTTTTATTTTTATTTTATGTTTTCATTATTTTTTTAAAATTTAATGTTTTTCGAGGTCATGATAAAATATTTTACGCTATTATTTCGAAATGTTGAAATTTTAAGTTCGAAAAAAAAAAAATGTTCTTCCATAATTAACACTATTCATTTTGAGGGTGTTTTTTGGATAATTTTTCTGCAAAAAATTGGTTTTCACCGCCATTTTTAAAACATGTTGAAAATTTACCCAAGAAAAAAAAAGGTGTTATTCCAGCATCAACACTTTTCGTTTTTAGCACTGTTTTTTATTTTTTTTTTTTGTTTTTTTGCCAGAGTTCTCGTTTTGAGTTTATATTTCCCGTTTCAAAGTTTACATTGTTGTCAAGTCACAGGAGCGAGATTACATGATTGGTGATCCTGGAAGGTTTTGAAGGAGTTTTATGGGGTTTGATGGGGCTTTCTTATTTTATTTCATCATCAAAGTCAATTCTGAAAGTTTCATTCTTGTTTTCGTTGCATTCTAATGATTCTTCTTAAATGAGGATATTATCAACATATTTTAATTAAATACGCTATAGTTGTCATTTGGAAAGGATTATTTGGAGAAACACCTTAGAATACTAGATCGTTGGATCCATAATGAAGAGAGATGCAGGAAATGATGATGAAAAGTGACTATCAGTGGTTGGATATATCATAGAGGTAGATTTACCATTTTCCGGGATCAAAAAGTGGCTTAAATGAAATAAAAAGTCACTTAAACAACATAAAAAAGGGGAAGCCTCTAGAATAAAAATAAAATAAAAGTGAAACGAGATAATATTCTAGAATGGAAATAAAATATCAAAATAAGTTATTCTAAAAGATTATAGAGAGATCCATAAAGTCTTTATAAGGATGGGGAGCAATTCATTTGGGCATATCTTTGATTTGTACATTTTTTTGTTGGAGAGGTTTTGGGAATGTGGTTCAAAATCCCTAAGATGAAAACCTTGGATGTCTTGGTGAGATTGAATGAAAACTGATATCATCCCTTTTTGAACTCATTCAAAATTCACAAGTGCATATATTGATTCCAGTTTCAGATTTGGAGGCCAAATTTAGTATTGTTGCGGTCATTATGTGGTCGTCATCTCAGCTATTTTCCGGTGATTAATAGTTTGTATTGGTATGTACCTTTCTTCCAGTAAATAAAATAAATTTGATATTTGTTGCATATATATTGTGTTAACTTTGAGTTGCAATATTTTTGGATCTTAATAATGTAAAATTTATTGGTTGTGCTCATAATTTCATACTACAAATTGTGCATTTGCTTGAGAAATTCATGATATAAATTCTTGAATTTTTCAAATTAATTTTCAAAACATTACGATGGTATCAAAGCATAATTTTGGGTATATGTGGGTCTAAATACAAGTAAGGCTGAGAATAAATTTTCAAGGTCATAAACCTTGGCCAACTTGCAGGTTGATATCCTAGCCACGGAAGTTGATTCAGGGAATCAATTATCCATTCTTTGTGATTGGAAGGTCGAATTCATGGAAAATTTGTTGTTATTTTATTGAAGCTGAGATTTATTAAATCTGTGGGGCGAAATTCTCATGTGTGAAGTACAATCGTATCACCAGTCCTCATGAAAATATATGAAGTTGCCAGATCTACTAGAATAATGTTATTTTCCTAGTGCAATCAGCACATTTTGAATCTTGTAGCATGATATGCATATGGATAGAATGTTGGTGTGGATCAAACTCAGGCAGTGTGATTAGAGCTAATTATATATTGTGCATAGGGATTGTGTATGTATGATGGCGATCTGATTTAAGTGATGTTTAGAGCGATAAGCAGAGAGTGTGTTCTTGTAAAATTATTAGAGCACATATATGGATCTAGCTGAAGAATAATTACACAAACTCACAAGAATTGAAAAATAAAATTAGAATTGAGAATGAATTTGATTGCGAAATATTGATTTGAGAATCAATTCATAAAGAAACTAATTTAAGCTTAGTTGTACATGCAATAAATAAGGCTAATTAAATCTAACTACAGCTAACTGTTCTTTATGTTTGTTAATGTGCACAAGCACCACATGCAAGCACTAGAGTTAACTAACTAAATCCAAGTGCAGATCACATTTAGGCACTCGATTTAACTAACTAAATACAATTTCACACTACATGTAAGCACTAGATTTAACTAATGCTAACTAAGTTCACATCACATGCAAGAACTAGAGTTGAACTGAAGCTAATTAAGGCTAACTAGGTGCATGTACACCAACACCCCCCCTTAAGCATAACTTAGGTGAGTGTGATGCAAAATGAATGAGTCCCAACAATAAGGCCATTTTAGGTACCCATGTACAATGCATGAAAAAGAGGAAAGAGGGAAAACCCAGTGGGAAGAAAACCCCCCCTCAAAATATAATGCAAAAAATAGAGAAAAGAAAATTGTTAGGCAGTTGTGTCCTTCACCCTGAGACAATCTCGTAGAAATTGAAAGGTTTTCTCAGTGAATGTATTGGTGAAGATGTTAGCAGTTTTCTCAGAAATGGGATAGTACTGTAGATCGATGATCCCATCATGATTTATTTCTCTAATGAAGTGCATGTAGATCTCAATATGTTTGGTCTTCTATCACTGCATTGGATCTCTGCAAAACTTTAGTGTACTCTAATTATCACACCATATGACAGTTGGACGATGGACACTGATACCAAGCTCAAAAATGAAATGTTGTATCCAAATGGCCTGAATAGTGGCATTGATTGCTCCTTTGTACTCGGCCTCTGTTGATGATAAAGCAATGGCAACTTGTTTCTTGCTTCACCATCAAATTGGCCCGAATCCCAAACCAAGTACATAACCAAAGGCGGACTTGCGATACGGGTTGTCATTAGCCTAATCTGAATCTATGAACCCAATGGAGATCCAAAGAAAAAAAAAATGCATAATGAATCCCATAGGTGATTGTCCCCTGGACATATCGAAGGATGCACTTTGCAACTTTCTAGTGTAACTCATGTGGCTCCTGCATGTATCTAGAAATTTCTCCTATGACATATGAGAGATCAGGATAGGAGTGAGTGAGATAATGAAGACTCCCCACAATCTGATGGTACAATGTGCATCAACCAATGGTATGTCTTTTTCATTCTCAAATTTTATCCCTGATAAGAATGGTGTGGTTTTTGGCCTGCAGTCATTCATGTGAAATCATGCCAAAATGTCTCTAGCATACTTTGTTTGATAAATGGTAATCCCACAACCATTATGATTGATCTCTAGTCCAAGGAATAAATTTAGAAATCCCATATCTGTTATAGAAAACCACTTATGCAATGTAGTTTTAATCTCAGTAATGGGAGAAGTTGAACTACCTGTTATCAAAATATCATCTACGTAGAGTACTATGATAAAAAAGGAGTCATTTTTCTTCAAAAAATAAACATTAGAATCATATTTGTAGCGTACAAAATTTTGAGATAAAAAAATAGGAATCCATCTTTGCATACCATGCTCTAGGTGCCTGCTTGAGGCCATAGATAGACTTATTTAGTAATTTCATACCATAGATGAATTTTTCATGAATCCCTCTGGCTTCTCCATGTAGCTTTCCTCCTTGATATCACCATGAAGAAAGGCATTCTTCACATCCATATCATTCACCTCCCATCCTCCTGCAATGGAGAGAGCTAGTCGAATGGAATCCATTTTTTCCACTGGAGCAAAATTCTCATCATAATCAACACCATGTACATATTGAAAACATTTTTCGACAAACCATGCCTTATCTCGACTAACCTAGCTATCTTCTAATTTCTTGGTCTGGTAAACCCATTTTCACCTCACAAGTTTACGATTGGAAGGTAGCGGAACCAGGTCCCAAGTCTTGTTCTCAATGAGAGAGTTATATTCCTCATCCATAGTTGCTTCCCAATTAGGATGCCCAGTTTCTTCTACATCAGTTTTTCAATCAGATGCATGCATCATGTAAGCATTCATGGGTATGCATGTCTCCAAATCTAAGAGTGCTTGTGGAGCTTCCTCAAACTAAGGTATAGTGGCAGGATTATCTAAGAGATCACTCATTCTACGCCATTTCTGTGTTGAAGGTGGTTAAGAATTTTTTGAACTTCATGAGGAAATATTATCTTGATGTTCAACAACTAGTGGTCCAACAGATGTCACAAGAAAAGACTCATCTAGATCAGAATTTTGATCTGAAGTATCATTTGCATACTCATCAATTAATGGTGAGGGAAACTTTGTAACAGGTTCATCTGGTGGTGCATGGAAAGAATCTTCTTCGAAATTTACACTCCTTTCGATAAAGAGCTCTTCACTATTGATATCAAGAAACATGTACCCTTTGACTTCATCAGAATATCAAACAACCATGCATGCCCTGCTCTGAGACTCCAAATCCTTTCTCTTCTCTGTAGGAATGCATGTCCATGCTCAAGATCCAAAAATGAGAAAATGATTGACTTCAGGTTGCATGCCAATCCAAGCCTCAAAAGGTGTTTTTCTAGTAACATATTTATGAGGAGATATATTCTAGATGTATGAGGCACAATTAATAACTTCAACCCATAACTTTGATGGAATATATCTTACATGCAATATGAAACTAACCATCTCTTTCAAATATCTATTCTTCCTCTCGACCACCCCATTTTATTGCGAAGTGTAAGGAACTATATGATGCAACTGTATTCTTGCTTCATTAGAAAAATTTTGGATATCTTTATTGACATATTCCTTCTCGTTATCTGTGTAAAGGATTTTGATGTGTTTCCCAGACTGATTTTCCGCATGTTCTTTGAAAATATTTAGATGCTAAAAAACTTCATACTTGAGTTTTAGGAAATAAACCCAAGTGAATCTTGTGTAAGCATCTATAAATCACAACACTTATCTTGCTTTTCTCATTGAAGGTAATGGAAATGGACCCATGTGATCACTGTGTACAAGCTCCAAATGTGAAGAGGCTCTCCATGCATGCCCCTTCTCGAACTTGTCTTATGGATGCTTTCCAAGAGCACATCCATTACAAACACCATTTGAAAATTCAATGGATGGAAATCCTTTAACCATCCCTTTCTTGCTAATTTGTTGCATGTATCTAAAATTAAAGTGCCCATATCTCTCGTGCGAAATCCTGCTTCTTGTTTTGCATGCGTAAGTAGAAAAATAGAGTTTGATTAAGGAACAAAATAAAAAAACGTACACATATGACATTGATCATTTACATTACCAGATGCAATTTTAAAGTTGATTTTCATATTATAAATGCTCATAAAATTCAGGGTAAATTCCACTTTCCTTCCAATTCCTGTGTGTGTCATATGATACACTGAAATAATATTCACAAAAATCCTTGGAATATGTGATACATTCTCAAAACTTCCATATTTGAATTGCACTCTTCCTTGTCCAGTCCGTTCAACTTCATAATTTCCCCCCATGAGAATAGGAGTTCTTGAGTATGCATGTACAAAAGAAAAATATTTCCTTTGAAGAAGCCATATGATGTGAAGCTCCTGAATCAATAATCCATTCTTGTGGTGTAGAATGAAGGGAAATCAAAGCATGACCATTACCCCTTGTTTCTGATGGTTTTTCCTCCATCTTCTTCTTAGCACTTTCTGGAATGTGATGACCAAGATTATTTTGTTGAAGAGTATTTTCCATCATATCAATAGTCTTTTGCATCCAAGAGGATTCAAGATGAGAGACTTTGTTACAATAAGGACACTTGGAGTTTCATTTCTTTCCCTTCTTACCCTTGGAGCTAGAAGAATCATCTCGAGGTTTTGGATTTCCTCCCTTTCTTGGATCTGGATCTCTTGCCTTTCCTTTGCCTTTGGATTGTTGATTTGGTTTCGAGTTGGAATTTATTTTTTCATGCATGAAAAGTGCATGTGAATTTGAATACTTTAATGAACCATCTTGACGAGCTTATCCTACTCATGAATTAGAGACTCAAAAAATGCATCAAGTTTGGGCATTTTCCATTTATCTCCAGTTGCAAGTCTAACTGTATGAAATGTAGAAACAAAAACAACATATTCAGGACCTAATTTAGACAAAATAGAAAGGATCAATTGACCTTCTTGTTTGGATTTATCGATCTCGTAATCTTGTAATTATAGAAGCAATGATTTTAATTTTGTAAAGAAATATTGAATGTTCTCAAAGTTGTTTGGATCTAATAATTTAGCTCATTTTCGAGAGTATGAGCCTGCATTTCATCTTGCTTTCCAAATAATTCTCCAAGGTTTTCCATACCTAGTTTAGATTTTTGCATGTGTGCACATGGAAATGCAACGTTGGAGATAGGGACAACAATAGATGACCAAAAGCCTCGTCCATCATGTTGACTTATTTGGGTTTTTCAATGGCGGAATTTGGTTCAGCTTTCGTATTCATAACTATCTGATACAAGCCATTACCTCTAAGGTGAAGAAAAATATCTGACTTCCATTGGAAGTAGTTATACAAAGTGAGAATGTTGAATATAGGAACTCCATTCTTTCACTTTACAGCTATAGCAACAATTACAGCGATTCTCTAATATTTTGATCCGCAAATCAAATCTCCAAATAATTTCCAATTCTTTGATCTTCAAACCTACAAAAGATCATTCATGCACCTTCTATGTAATATCCCCTTTTTAGGGGTATCCCTCAAACACAAGCAAACTCCAACCAAAGATGGACTGGGAGGGCGTTTACCAAATATGTCGCCTCTGAAAAGAGGATGAGATCTGGAGGCTACCTGGCCCTTTCTAGACTCTGTCTAAGAGTATAGGAGAAAAACACGCAAATGGTATAGTAGTCGGGGAGCTCAAAAAGATAAAAATAACAGTAGTGCAACATACAATAATGTATACATGGAATATAAGCAGATACATGAAAAACGTTATGAATCTTGCTGCCTTGGGGCAGCTCCAATTCATACGCAACATGTCCAATACTGCGTATCACCATATATGGCCCGTAAAAGCGAGGCTTGAGCTTATCAGCTCCCTTCTGCTTTAGTGACGACTGTTGGTATCGCTGTAATTGTAGGTAGACCAAGTCCCCTACCTCAAACCATCTCTCCACCCGACCCCTGTCAGCGTACAGCTTTTGTTGGTTCTGCGCTGTAGCCATATTATCCTTGAGAGCTTAGAGAATATCCTGACTCTCTTGGATCCAAATATTGGCTCTCAGAGCCTTGCTAGCACCAAACATCACGTCAGCAAAAGATAAAGGATGATATCCATACAAAGCATAGAATGGTGACATACCAATGGACATGTGATGTGTAGTGTTGTAGCAATACTCCCCCAGATGCAGCAACTTTAGCCATATTCGTTGCTACCCACTGACATAGTTACACAAGTAGCTCTCCAGCCACTTTTAACAATCTTTGTCTGCCCGTCCATCTGTGGGTGATAACTGGTACTTGGTGTCAACTCCATCCCCACCAATCGAAAAAGCTCTTGCCAAAACTTGCCCATGAAATGGCTGTCCCTGTCACTAATGATGGTCTTAGGAAGACCTTGTAGCCTGAAGACCTATCTGAAGAACAGCTCAGCCACCTGTGTTGCTATGTAGTGTGCGATATGGTGAAAAACCATGCATACTTTGTCAGTCGATCAACAATGAAAAAGATACAATCCTTGCCCTACACCATGGGCAACCCTGTGATGAAGTCCATCGAAATACTCTCCCATTTCCCCTCCAGAATGGGAAGAGACTGCAATAATCTTGCGGGATGGCTCATCTCCCCCTTGTTCCTTTGGCAAATATCGCACTCCTTGATATGTTGGAGTACGTCCTCCTTGAGGCCCTTCCATGAAAACCTCTCTCTAATGGCCCTATAGGTTTTGGTAAACCCCTAATGGTCGGCCAATGGTGAATCATGTGATGCCTGGAGTATCTTCTTCTTGAGCTGGGATCCCTCAGTCAAGAAGATCCAGTCCTTATAGTAGATGATCTCATCGATTACCCTGCACCTGTCATCTGCCACCTGCCCATCCAGAACCTCACATGCAAATCTGTCCTTGGAGTACTCTACTAAGAGTCGAGCCCTCTAGTCTGTGTCCAAGCTCATAAGAGACAACGTGGCTAGTCTACGTGAAAGGGCATCTGCTACTACGTTGTTCTTACCCTTGACATACTAAATGTCAAAGTCATATGCTTGGATCTTACTGATCCATTTCTGTTGCCTCTCCTGTAGTTGTTTTTGCTCCAAAAAGAACCTGAGGCTGTTGTGATCAGTCCTCACCCTGAACCTGTTACCCACTAAATACTACCAGAATTTAGCCAATGCATGCATAATGGCCAGCATCTCCTTGTTGTATATAGAATACAACCTCTCATGCAGAAGGAGCTTCCGGCTCTCAAAGGCTATAGGGTGACCTCACTGTATCAGCACTGCGTCGATCCCCTCTCCCGATGCATCACACTCCAAAACAAACGGTTGCGAAAAATCCGGCAATACAAGCACTGGACAACTGCTCATAACCTCCTTGAGCCTGTCGAAGGCTTGTTGCGCTGTATCCGACCAACTAAATGCCCCCTTCCTCGTCAGATCTGTCAGGGGTGCAGCAAGCTATGAGAAAGTCTTGACGAACTTCTGGTAGTAAGTACAGATGCCAATGAATCCCTGAAGTTTTGTCACATTACTCGGCTCCAGCCAATCTCTGATGACCCTGATCGTCTCCTCGTGGACTCTCACTTCGTCCACCCCTATGATGTGACCCAAGTACAACATCTTCGTCAACCCAAACTCACACTTGGAGAGCTTGGCATAGAACTATTGCTCCTCCAAGATGCGCAACACTGTCTCAATGTGCTGCAGATGCTCCTCCCAAGTCCTGTTGTAAATGAGAATATCATCAAAGAACACCAACACAAACTTCCTTAAGTGGCTATGGAAGATGTGATTCATGCAGGACTGGAATGTAGCCGGGGCGTTGGTTAGCCCGAAGGGCATCACCAAAAACTCAAAGTGCCCATAGTGACACCTGAAGGCGGTCTTGGGAATGTCCTACTCCCACACGTGAATCTGCTGGTACCCAGATCTTAAATCAATCTTTGAGAAGAACCGTGCTCCTCTCAACTCATCTATCAACTCATCGATCCTAGGTATGGGGTACCTATTCTTCAAGGTCTTCTTGTTCAGGGCGCTGTAGTCAATGCACATCCTCAATGTGTTGTCCTTCTTCTTCACCAACACCACGGAAGAAGCAAAAGGACTCGTGCTCGGCCGAATGTGCCCAAGAGCCAGCAACTCCTGAATGGCCCGCTCAATCTCATCCCGATAGGTTTTGGGATGCCTATAGGGGATAGTAATCGCTGCCTGTATGCCCTGCTCAAGCTCAATGGTGTGCTCAAACCCCCGGTCTGGTGGCTGTCCCAGCGGAATCTCCCCAAACACTGTGGCATATTGGTCAAGGATGGATTGTATCTCTGGGTGCATTGTCTGCCCTATAATCCCTGCCTCTGATGCATGCAGCTCCACTACCCACTCTACGTCTCCCTTTCGGAAGACTGCCTCCATTCGATGAGCCGAAATAGTCTGAGGCGGATATGTGTGTTGTCCCTGTATCTTCGCATGCCTCCCTGTCTTCTCATCATCCCACTCCATCTCTAGGGCCTTCCAATCTATCGTGACCTTCCCTAGCCTGATAAGCCACTAAACACCCAGTATCATGTTGGTGTCCGGAATATTGACCACAAAGAAGTGGTCAGTCAGTGTGTAGGTGCCCATCGTCACTGATAACTCTGGGACATAACGAGCACATATCATGGTCTGAGCTCTTGGGACCAAAACTAAAAAGCCATCAAATCTCTCTTTCTGTATACATCTCTGCTCAACCATCTGTGCATCGATGAAGAACTGTGGGTTACCCCACTGTCAACCAAAATTGGTACTCATTGGCCACGTATTGTTCCCCGTACGTGCAACATCAAATACTTGGGAACTCCACGCAATGCTGCAAGGGCCCCTCCAGGTAGGTGCAAAAGCTGCACCACCTGCTGCTGCTAGTGGAGGTGGCAAAGTATCCTACGCGGCAGGACTATCTCCTCCCTCCACATCTTCTCCTCATCCTCTTCCCTGAGACCTCAATAAAATGTGCTTTGCCAGCAGTGCATCTATGTCCCGATGCCCACGGCTCCTGACAGGTAAAGCACAACCGCTTCTTCTTTAGCTACCTCCTGGCATCATCATCAATCTGTTCTCGACCTGGATTCCCCTTTGGAGATGGAATCCTCACATCCTTCCCCTTAGGCTAGAAAGCCTGTCTCTGGGGGTGAGGTGTCTAGGTCCTGGGTAAGGCATCCTGTAAGTCCCGGGTCTTGCTAATAGCATCCTGGAGTGTGGCTGGTCTAGTGGATCTGACTAGACCCCGAAGTGGCTTTGCTAACCCCTTAACAAACATGTAGATCCTCCGTGCCACGGATAGATCTGGCACCATCACTGAAACCCTCAAGAAGTTTGCAATGTAGGTCTCTGGGTTCCTGGTCTGTTTGAGCCTCGTCAGCTCGACAAAGTGTTGTTCCGGATCCCCCCGATCAAACCTCTCTATCTCTTGGTGAACTCGGCATATGTCATCACTGTGGAGTGTTCGAGTGTAACCATCCCATGGAACCACCAATCCTGGGCCTCACCATCCAAATGTAATGTCGCCACCTTGATGGCCTCTGTCTCTGACATCTAGTTAAGTTGGAAATAGATGTCCAGCTTCTCCACCCAAGGCTTTGTCGAACTATTTGATGAGCCATCAAACGTAGGCAAGTGGAATCTACTAGTTGTGCAATGGGTGTCTCCATCATGATAATGCCGGTATCCTCTGTGATGATCGGAGGGTCTACTATCCCGTTGGAGCTCAACAAAGTCTCTAAATGAGAGAGCATACCTGAACTCCTGTCCATAGGCTTGGTACTCTGCAAAATAATCGCCCATATGACTGGGCTCTGCCTCTTGCTGGGCTCCGACCCCCGTGTTTGCTCCTAGGAAAGTGGGCATGGTAGAGCGTGTAGGGGCATGTGAGGCCATCTGCTGAGTAGTATCACGCTGAGTGGCACCCTACCCTGGAAAATGGTGGGATGTACCTGATCCCTCACCCATCTGGAAAACCCATGGGTTCTCATGCTGTCTAGCCTCCACCGCCGTGAATCTCTGCCCCGTCACCTCGATCTGCCTTGACAGATCCTGCACTGATTTGAGGAGCATGTCCGCAAATCTCTTCCCGTCCTCATCTGCCATCGGATCCTCCTGCTCTACGTCCACCATAGGCTCCTCCTGTTCTGTGTTCACCACAGGCTCCTCCTGTTCTGTGTCCACCACCCGAACACAGTCTCCCTCTCCGTAGGTGTTCTCCAACCTACACTCAATATCTCTGTATTTCCTACCTCTGTAACAGATGTAGGGCTTCTCCCTCGGTGTCATAGACTGCTAGCTCCATAGGCTGAGCCAAATCTATGCTCTGATACCACTGTAATATTCCCTTTTTAGGGGTATCCCTCAAACACAAGCAAACTCCAACCAGAGATGGACTGGGAGGGTGTTTACCAAATATGTCGCCTCTGAAAAGAGGATGAGATCTAGAGGCTACCTGGCCCTTTCCAGACTCTGTCTAAGAGTATAGGAGAAAAACACATAAATGGTATAGTAGCCGGGGAGCTCAAAAAGATAAAAATAACAGTAGTGCAACATACAATAATGTATACATGGAATATAAGCAGATACTCAAGAAATGCATAGAGAAATGCTAAGCCATTTTATTATACTAAGTAATGGAAAGAGTACAAGAGGTGATCAGAAAGATAGCACCTTGACTTACACAAGGCAAGTGAATAAATACACTCAGAATGGTAAGGAAATGGCCTCTCTCTGAACTGCGTCCAAGCTGCCGGAGAACTGTTATGTTGTGGCTACTGCTGGAATCAAGTGAGTATTTGGGGTTGTTCCCCTACTCAGAAAATGTTGAAACTTTGGAATTAGCCTCTACTCAATAAACCTAGAAAATCCCAGAAAGCTTTTATAAAATTGTTGACCCCCGAAAATCACCCCCTTGAGGATCTACGCTATCCCTCAGGGCTCTGTGCTGCCCCTAAAGAGAATCCTCCAAAACTCTAATGGAGACTCTACCAAAACCCTCCAATATGCAAGGGATAATCCCTTGCTCAATCTCCAAGCTCAAATCTTCCGCATAAACCCAATCCAGAGCTCCTACCAAAAGATATTGTGTCCTCCCCTCTCAAGACTGCGCAGTCATCAAAATGCTCAGCTCCTCCTCCACTCCAAAGATCACTCCTCCTGCAAAATATTGATGAAACTACCTTGCCTGAGCAGGCACTCGAAGTCCCCTGGGGTTAAGGGTGAGATCTCCGAACAGGGACACTCAATGCACTAAACAGTGCTGCAAACAGGCTAAAAAGCCAACGTGCTCTAAGTCGAAGTGACTAGCTCAAATACAACATAATCCAATGCCCAAATGAGGAGGCTCCTCTCTCCTTTATAGCGTTGGCCTCTCTCAAAACCCTAAGGCCAAACTCCTCCAACGTAGCCTCTCTCTTGCCACATGCTCCTTCTCCATCTGCGCAGCCCCTCCAAGTGTCTACGTGGGCCCCCTTCTCTATGTGGTCCTTTGGCCCCCTTGGCTCCCCTTTTAAGTTACAACGTTGTGCTACTAGAGAGTGGCTTTATTCAAAAAGTGAGTTATGTCCCCCTTTCCTCACCTTTTTATTTATAAATAACTATAGAAGGCAAAATTGAGCAAAATCGAATATTCCAATTAACCATGGCTAATTAGGAATATTACATTCTACGGGCCCCTGTAGCTATGATACCATGTAAAATTATTAGAACACATATATGGATCTAGCTAAAGAATAATTGCACAAACTCACAAGAATTGAAAAAGAAAATTGGAATTGAGAATGAATTTGATTACTCAATATTGATTTGAGAATCAATACATAAAAAAACTAAGTTAATCTTAGTTGTACATGCAATAACTAAGGCGAATTAAAGATAACTAAAGCTAAGTGTGCTTTATGTTATGTTAATGTGCACATGCAACACATGCAAGCACTAGAGTTAACTAACTAAATTCGAGTGCACATCACATATAATCATTTGAGTTAACTAACTAAAGTCAAGTGCACACCACATGTAAGCACTAGATTTAACTAAAGCTAACTAAGTGCACATCAAATGGAAGAAATAGAGTTGAACTGAAGCTAATTAAGGCTAACTAGGTGCATGTACACCAATAGTTATTATTGAGCATTGAAGTCCCTACGCATGAATGTATGCTACTGCATTTGTGATTAGTCGTACGACAAAATATTGGACAGACAACGATTACGTTGAAGTGGTTCAAAGCATTGAAGTGGCTCGATTGGTGCATAGGTTGTAGTTAAATAGAGTCGATGTTTGAACAATCTTTGATATTTGTGCATGAATTTTTGTGCAGTGTGTATGGAGACATAAATGATACATTGGAAACTTGTGTAGAAAAGATGATGTGTATACATGGATCCTACAGGCTAGATTGATTGTTGTTTCAAGTCCGAACATGGAAATTTATCCCATATCGCATGAGGAAGAGAAGCAGATACTCACTTGAGTTGAGTCCTTTGTCAAACTAGGGAGGCAGAACTACCACCATTATGTTGTAGTGTTGGATCAATATGAGGGTGCACGATGTGCATTTGAAGACAAAGTAAGCATGACGTATGCACGTGGAGAGAATTTTCTTGATTGATGGAGTGACAGAGCAAAGTGATCATGTGCATACCTCTTGTAGTGTATAGATTGTGCACGTGGACAAAGAGTCAATACAATTTGGAGTCGTTTTGACCATCACTGGCTAAATGTTGGGCACGGTTAGCATGTTATAAGGATTTAGGTGCATCGATTATTGATTGTCTTATTGGTTGTATGTGGATGGTATGATTGGTGTAATTTCACTCTAGATAAGTGTCTTGTATCTGATGTATGCCAAAGTTTTCTATGGATCTATCAGAAGACAAAGGAGAGTGTGTTTACCTAAGAAATGAATTGTTTTGGTTGTTATACTTATGCAATTGACAGTGTTGGACCAATGTGTTCAAATTATTTCATCCCAATATAAGTGAGTATCGAAGACGTAGTGGAAACTTGCAAGTCGAATCAAAGGCCCAGTGGATAATTTAGGGCTACAAGTGGATTTCTTAAATTAAAGGATGCATTTTTTATCAAAGCGTTGAGTCTTTCGAAGCATAGAATGAGTCTTTATTCAGGGTTGAATTTCATAGAAGGTGTATTTCTAGAGGTCGTTGATTTCTATAAATCATAGAGAAGACCCAATTAGAAAACCAGAAGCCAAAATTGCCAATTCTCCTAGGTTGTTTGTGCACCAGTTACATTAAGAAAATTTTGGTTGAATTATTGTTATTACCAGGTTCTTTCTCTCTGGTTTTCATTCTGGTAACCAACTTTGCAACATTTTTCATCCTTAGGATTACATTTTTATCTAATTGTTGGTTCTTTCCATTCATGAAATTTGTTTTGACATTAAATTTCCATTGAGAGGCATTACATTGGTGGCCTGCATGTAATGACAAAGACACATTGTGATCAAAACCCAGCATGTGCACAGGGGCCTGTAGCAAAGTTTTTTGCAGCAGTTAGAGATTAGTGATATGGTCATTATATGGCTAAGTTTGATGTTATGTTTAATATTAATGTCATGTATATTATGCAACTCTTGAACCCTTATAATTATTGAGTGAAATATATGTTGTTTATAGTTGTTGTATGGTTGGTAGAGTCTAGTTGTTGTCAGGGTTTTTTAGTTGCAAAGATTTTATGTAACCTGATATTGAGGAGATCTATTTTATGAGTCAGGGTATGGTTATAGTTGATATGTTTTTGTAATGTATTAGAGGATAAATTATATGCTATTGATGATTAAGAGCATTATGTATGTTCCAGGCCATGTAAAGTTGAGAGTGTCTTGTGAGGTCGGAGTGTTTGATTGATATGTATGTTTTTTAGAGTATATCATGTTTTGTCGCTAAGTCATTTATAGTTAAGTGAATATTATATGTGTTGTTGGTATTAAAGTCCATAGCTTCTCTATATAGCATTGCTATTATTTCCATAGCCTTGTATATGTTGTTGCTAGGGTGCTAGTAGAGTTGTTGAATAATTGAATTTTTAAAATGCCTCATGAATTAGCACAATAGTACCTCATTGGAATGTAGACCACAGAAAAAGTTTAAATAGCAGATGTTGGGGCAAAGTGATTGCCTATCATTTACTTTGTCAACCCAGGGGTTTCGTAAACTTGTGAAGCATGCGTGCATTGTATGTGCTAGAAATTGTCTTTCAGTTTAGATCAATCTAACTACAACATAACAAAAACCAATTCATCTAATCTATGAAATCAAATAATGAAAATGAAATTCAACTAACCTGTGAAATAAAAAACAACTAATGTATACTTAGTTACTCGAGCATTCAATTATGAAGTGTTACCTTCTTGGGATGATGTGTAAGAAACTATTTATACTTTAACTTCTAATGTCCTAGAAAAGCAAGTAAAGTGTGCAGAAAATAACTCAGTAATTACATGTATTAAATATTCAACCATTCAATCTTGAAATATTATTAAATCAATTTCTTAGAATGATCTTAGGAATATCAGTTAATGCAATTAAATGAGGATCTTAAAACAAAATATAAAAGCACAAAAAAGTAAAGCTCAATGATTGCATAGGTTGAACATTCAATCACCCAATTTGAAGTCACCTTCTTGGCCTGATCTTTTATTCAATTATACAATGAATTGATAGTTTGATCTAAGAAAGTAAATAATAGAACATGAAAGGAAACTAAATAACTATGAGCTCTTGCCTCAAACTTAATCCAATTGGAAAATACATAAATCTTTCCTATTTAGATGTTTTTATAAAAGCAAAGATTACACAGTCATTCTAAAATTAATACTAAGAAAGAAAATGAACTTTAATCTATAAAAGCAATTAAATCTCACACATTTTAGGTAGTTGATATAAAAGTGTGAGAGATGGTAAATCAAGATGCTCCATATGTAATCAAAACCAAGTTAAAATGAAGGAACATTCATGAGTAAAGTGCGACAATCTAATTCTGTACTCAAAGCTTTAGCATAACTCCAATTTTACACATGAAAATGATAGGAGAAAACTTCCCCTATTTATACAAAAAGATGAGAAGCTATCTCATTAATTAGAGTCCACGAATCTCTCCCCATATCTATAGAGTTACAATCAAAATAGGAAATGATAAAACACGTGCCTTCTTAGAGTTTCAATACAAATAGGAAATGATAAGACACATATCCTCGTGATCCCATGATCTTCTCCACTCAAATTCGAATTTGGTTTTGGGAAGCCACATAAGGGTCTTTTAGAAGCTTCCTTTTGACCTACACATGTCAACAATCTCATCCCACTTATTAGGTATAAGCATATACACATTATTTTCTAATGTTAACCATAAATTCACTTAAAAATGCTAAGAATTAATAAATTTTGGAAAAACATAAATGTGACCCAATAATGATAATGGTAAGGTAAATGTAATGAAATAGAGGTGGAGTGAAGGTGACAATATGGAAATATAAGTGAAAATGTAATGGAAGTGAATGACAATTTCAAGGCCCAACATACCCCCCAACTGAAGCTATTGCATGTCCTCATGCAATCTATTACATTAATTCTTTTTTATCCTTGAGCTTTGGCTTAACTTTGCATGATATCATTTGATAACTTCATACTTCTGCAAAATCTTTTAGTTGAATTGCAACATGGTTGGTTCTTGTGTTACAACCATATTTTGTTGTTGCATTCATTTTTTATCTTTGAACTTTGCATAATGATAATTTGATTATTGTTGCAAAGTATATCTTTATTGGATTGCATCATAGTTGGTTCTTGTGTGACAACCATGATTGTGTTTGTATCCGATTATCTTTTTAGTACTTTTGACAAGTCTTTGTATGCTCATAACAATAATGTAATAGTTAATATCTTTTGAAAGTATGTGGGCTTTTGAATGTGATATGAATATGGAAAAATATGAATATGAATGTATCCCCCCCAACTGATGATATTGGCAATTTTATGAGATGAGGAAGAGAAATGTTTTTTTTTCCAAAAATTATCATTCTAGCTTTTCAAGGAATTTTATGGTAAAAAGTTAGAAAATGACATACCTTAACTTACCCTTTAGAAATGGATGAGCTGCATGTGTGGTGGCTGCAAAATTCTGATCATAATCTTCTTCAAGTGGCTGGACAAGTCATGGATGAGTGAAGATGACTTTTTATTTACTTTTATTAAAACTTGTTAAATCTGCTACGGAATAGTGTTGATTCCACTGCTGCCATTTGATTCCGCAGCTATTATTTGATTCTGTAGCTATCATTTGATTCTGCAGCTGCTATCTGATTCCATAGCTGCTATCTAATTCTGCAGCTGTTCTATGATTCTCCAGTTGCCATCTGGTTCTGTAGCTGCATATCTTCTACATTTGCTCCAAAATGCTGAAAATGATAGTCTTCATGTCTTCAAAACTCATTGGCACAATTCCTGCTATGTGAATAAATGTTCTAATGTCAAACATAGCAGGAAATTGTTGACTTAGTGGCCATTAATGGATGCCACTAGTCAACACGAGAACTCTTATCATTGATGACAATGAGAGTCAAAATGTCCAAACACATCTTGCTAAGTACAAATAATTTTGTTGTTGTCAAGTACCTATAAGATCCGATGAACAAGAAACCTTGATGTATTCCCATTCTTCGTCGGCATGAGGACTTGCCATTAAGGCATGCAAGCCTCAAGGTGTTTTTGCAAGGATTTTAAACTCAAAGGACTATGGACTCAATAATTTGCATTGAAGCAAGGTTTATTTGTGAAATGAAAAAGGATAGGAAAGGAAAAATGAAAATGGAAGATGAAAATGGAAAATAATAATGACAATGGGCAATAAGCATGTAAGTGAGCTTCTTGCTTTTATTTGTGGATCAGGTGGAAAGTGTATGTGAATAAAGGAAAATGAACAATTGACTCTTACTGGGAAAAATGATTGTGGCTTGCTTTGAATTGCTTGGTTGGATTTATAATTCAAAAGGGAGGAAAGGTAATGGTTTTGATGGATATGGACATGGACTTCTTCTTATGTTTCACATGGAATCGGTCCTTTGAAGACCAATTTTGTGCACAATTAGCTTTCTTCAATGATCATTCGATCATCCCAAACCTGCAAAAAAACTTGACATAAAGAACATAAGTGTGTTCAAAAAGAAATGGTCAGTTCCTTTCTGATTCTTACACAAAATGTCAATTGAAATAGACTAAGGAAAATAAAAAGTGTTATATTTAGTCCAATTCATGATATCGATAACAATCTATTTTTAAGAAATAACCATGAAAAATAAATTAACTCCCTGTTGTTAGATGACTTCATGCACTGTTCTCAGTAAAACGATTGGCATCACAAAGATTTCTTGTGATCTGCAAGTTAAAACTTCATAGAAAAATACACAGCAAAAATATTAATGTCAAATGTTCATAAATCATCTAAATATTTTTCCAATTGTTTTGCAAGCCATTATTGAATCGTTATTTGTGCTACAAAAATAACATGCTGTTAAAAATATTTGAAGCGGCAAAAATATGAAAAAGTACTTTAAAAAAAATAAATAAATTAAAATTAAAATTAAAAAAAAAAAAAAAAAAATTAAAAAAATAATAATAATAAAATAATATATACATGCTTCAAATATGAAAAAGTACTTTAAAAAAAAAAATTAAAAAAAAATAAAAAATAAAAAATAATAATAATATAATATATATATATATATATATATATATATATATATATATATATATCAATCAAATTTTGCAAGTATTTTTCGCTTTATAAATTGCTTCAATAAATTGATTGCATATGTATTAATTATCACAATTTATTTATTTTTATATTAAAAATTTTTGTTTTTTGTTTTTTTATTTTTTTTAAACATATAAAACGATTTCTTTCATTCAATTTTTGAAAATTATTGTTGTTCTTTTCATTACTTTAGAAGTAGGGACCTTTCTCATTCTAGTAGCTGGCGTTCCTGGCCTTGGATAAAACTGTGAAATGTGAACATGTGGAAACTTGTATTCTTTGATCAGATTAATAGTGGTCTCGAAATTATCTTCCTTTGCTTTTCCTGGAAATCCACATATCACATCAGTCACTATCTACCTATCTGGCACAAGTCGTATTAATGTATCAACCACAAATCTGAATTCACTGATTGTGTATTCATGCTCCATGGCATTCAAAACAGAATCACTCCCTGACTACACTGGCACATGACGAAACGAGTATACACATGGGTGCAGCATTAAGGTAGCAATTTCTTCCAAGTGTTCAAGGATGTAAGGAGGGTAAATCTGTTGAAATTTTGAGGAGGACCAAGAGTCATTGTTTGATTAGAAGTCTTAGTGAATTAAATATGTTATTGCCAGCAAGATCTCCTGCATAAAAAAAAAAAAAAAAATCAATTTTTCTCACGTAGTCACCAAACAGGGTCCCGTAGAACCGTGATTTTCTCTCGAATGGTTAGGATCTGAGGAAACTGTTTCTGGGTTATTAAGTTCATCTTGTTCCAGAAAAAAACATGTCTCATTTTTTTCAGATTCGCCGTGGTTTTCTCAGAAAATTCGTTTTAAAATCAGGTGTCAAGATAATTTATGCTTTCTGGAAATTATGTTTTCTGCAAAAATCAATTTCAGATTTCTCCTAAACGGTTGTAAAATCCAAAAAATCGCTCATGATTTACCTAATTTCCCCTTTTCTAGAGAAAACCCATGTCTCAATTTTTTCTAATTTTCCTCAGGTTTCTCAGAATTTTCATTTTAAAATTGTTTGTTTATGCTGCTGTGTTTTCTAGAAATGTTCCAGTGATTTTTGATTTGCAGGTTTTGAAGGTTGGCCTTGTGGTTGCGTGGATGTCTTCCAGCAAAGGAAAAGGGAATATCTAACTATATCAATCATCCTATAGACAATTTTGTGGGACTCAAAATCTGGAATGTGATAAAAGATGGGACAACACTTTGAAGAAATCTAACCGCATCATTTTTGTAATCTCGCAGAAAACTCTTGCATTACAAAGGTAAGGATTTTTGCATATGGATTTGCAAGCCTTGCAGTAGCTAAATAATTTTTATGATATACTAACAAAACAATTTCTTTTTTGATCCTCCAGGTCACATGAAGTACAGAAGGAGAGCATACTTGAGAGATTTATTTTGTTAGCATAGTCAAGATTTTATCAATTGATTCCTCTGTAAATTTTGCAAAAATAAAATGAAAAGACTTGATCTCATACCTTAAATTATCGTTCGTGATCTTCGCTTGCGCTCCTTGTTCTCAACCATTTATTTTATTGCAAATTTTTTGTACCAAGGGTTAGTAGGTGGGTGATTCTTACTGCACCATAAAACATCAAATTTATCCTAAAAACAATAAAAAATTATTTTTATTTTCCCTATCTATCTAAAAACTATTTTTTTTTATTTTTTAATTATATTCATGCTTCCAATGAAGCCATTTACGGATTATAATTTTTGAAATGCTCATATCCCAACTTGAAAAATGTACCTGATTGTTTTTAAGGATATGCGAAATTGACTTGACCTTTCGATTTGCCGCAAGGATCTCTTGAAGAATTGATGAATATTGTGGTGTAACCGCTTTTTGATACCATTCCTCAATCTAGTCTCTGAGCTGCATTCTAGACCCTTTGTCCATAAATGGTTAGTAAAAACAAAAACAAATAAGATACACTCTAAACTGAAAGTTAGTTCCTATGCACACTTCCCCGGCAATAACACCAAAACGTTAGGGCAAAGTGATTGTCTGTCATTTAATTTGTCAACCCAGGGGTTTCGTAAACTTGTGAAGCATGCGTGCACTGTATGTGCTAGAAATTGCCTTTCAGCTTAGATCAATCTAACTACAAAATAACAAAAACCAATTCATTAAATAAAATAATGAAAATGAAATTCAACTAACCTGTGAAATAAAAAACAGCTAATGTATACCTAGTTACTCCAACATTCAATTATGAAGTGTTACCTTCTTGAGATGATGTGTAAGAAACTATTTATACTTTAACTTCTAATGTCCTATAAAAGCAAGTAAAGTGTGCAAAAAATAACTCAATAATTACATGTATTAAATATTCAACCATTCAATTTTGAAATATGATTAAATCAATTTCTTAGAATGATCTTTAGGAATATCAGTTAATGCAATTAAATGAGGATCTTAAAAGCAAATATAAAAGCACGAAAAAGTGAAGCTCAATGATTGCATAGGTTGAACATTCAATCACCCAATTTGAAGTCACCTTCTTGGCCTGATATTTTATTCAATTATACAATGAATTGATAGTTTGATCTAAGAAAGTAAATAATAGAACATGAAAGGAAACTAAATAACTATGAGCTCTTGCCTCAAACTTAATCCAATTGGAAAATACATAAATCTTTCCTATTGCGATGTTTTTAGAAAAGCAAAGATTACACAGTCATTCTAAAACTAATACTAAGAAAGCAAATGAACTTTAAACTATAAAAGCAATTAAATCTAACATATTTTAGGTAGTTGATATAAAAGTGTGAGAGATGGTAAATCGAGATGCTCCATATGTAAGCAAAACCAAGTCAAAATGAAGGAACATTCATGAGTAAGGTACCACAATCTAATTCTGTATTCAAAGCTTGAGCATATCTCCAATTTTACACATGAAAATGATAGGAGAAAACTTCCCCTATTTATACAAAAAGATGAGAAGCTATCTCATTAATGAGAGTCCATGAATCTCTCCCCATATTTCTAGAGTTACAATCAAAATAGGAAATAATAAGACACATGTATTCTTAGAGTTTCAATACAAATACGAAATGATAAGACACATATCCTCATGATCCCATGATCTTTTCCACTCAAATTCGAATTTGGTTTTGGGAGGCCACATAAGGGTCTTTTAGAAGCTTCCTTTTGACTTACACATGTCAACAATCTCATCCCACTTGTTAGGTATAAGCATATGCACATTATTTTCTAATTTTTATCCATAAATTCACTTAAAAATGCTAAGAATTAATAAAGTTTAAAAAAACATAAATGTAACCCAATAATGATAATGGTACGGTAAATGTGATGAAATAGAGGTGGAGTGAAGGTGACAATATGGAAATATAAGTGAAAATGTAATGGAAGTGAATGACAATTTCAAGGCCCAACAGCAAACCCTTCTAAAGAGGATTACATGCTATTTTACAGTTGGAGCATCTAAGAGATCTGCTAAAGGAGCGAGAGATAAGAAATATGCTCTTTGCACTTGGGTCAAATTTGAAGAACATGAAGGTGCTAGTAAAATTCATTCTTAAGTTGGAGAAATTAGACTCACTTATTTCTAAGGTAAACTAATCAGATTGAAAGAATTTAAATTGGGCCCTAAAACCATCAATGTTGCCTTAATTTAGCGCAATTTCTTGGAGCAGCCCTATGAAGGAGTAAGACTTGTGGTTGCTTCATGTCTTAGTGAGATCATAAGGCTAACCTCACATATACCTCCTTACAATAATGAAATTTTGAGGGAATCCTTTTGGCTGATAGTAGAAACCTTTCAAGACTTGGATAACATTGTGGGTCCTACCTTTGGAAAAAGTATCAACATATTACAATTCATGGCTGGATTCAAATCATATGACATCATGCATGATTTAGATTGAAATGATTTGATTCCTTAAATGTTTCAATGACTCTTCAACATTAAGTAACATCATCATAACAATGTCAAAAAACATATGCAATCTATCGTGTCTTCAATTATGGGGGACCGTGATGCCATATGCTACTAGCTGAAATCCAAATTATTGGCCATTTGGAGGAAGGAACAGATAGTATCACTTGTTGCTTATGAACTAACAGAAAAGATGGTTGGGAAGAACATAAAATTTTTCAAAAGACAATTGACCAAGGATGAACTAATGACGATGCGATTTTATGGTGAAAACAAGGATGCAAAGGTTCAAACAAGTAGCAAGAATGAATTAATAAGGAAAAATATTTTCTTCAACTACAAGGGACTTTGGGAGCCTAATCACTCATTTTCAGGTAAAATGGTGGAGATAGCAGGGGTAGAGAAAGAGTATGTTCCTTCTATAATTCTAATGAGAAGTGTTGGGTCGAGGAAAAGGTATGTTTTATCCTCATAAATAGCTTAATTAAGCATTTGTCTTTACATATTTATATTTGTTTTATGAATAAAAAAGGAGGAAACAACAGCAGAAGCTAGGTAAAATCGATTAGTAACAAATTAGATAAATCTGGGCACGGAAAACTGACTTTCACTATCTTTATATGCAAGGACGCTGATTGGACTACTATTGTTCAATCGACAAAAAAGCAACAACCAGGAAAGGAAAAAAGACATCGTCTTGAGTATGGAAGACAGCGGAAGACCAGGAGGACCAATGCTATTCTATAATGAAATCAGATCAAGTGTTGCAAAATCCTCAGGATCCCCTCATCCTAAGGATTCGTTTCTATCCATTTATTTTTCCAAAAGTTATATAAAGTCGTGAGGCGAATTGAATAGCTAGTTAGGAATTCACAGATTATAACTATATTTTTGGACATATAATAATTTCATCACGGTGATGTTGTAACTTTGTTATTGATTTTAATGAAGAATATTGTGTTTCATCCATAATCATAGTTTGAATATCTAACAGCGAGGACTTCTAGAGACTTTGGCCCCAGTCAAAAGGAGATCTACTACTTCAATTGTGTTATAATTATTTTTGTTTATTCATATAACTATTTATTATTGTTAGTTTGTAAAGTTAGCATCATTCGGATCACTTTGAGGATTGATGATTATGGATTGCATTTGCCGTTTAGTCAAGATTCTAGATTTAGCTGTGTGTTACATATGCGTGATACTCTTTATTGAATTGGTTATGCTAATTTTAGCATTAGATTGTTGTTCATTTTAAAGTAGCGCTATCACAGATTTCAAAGCTAAAGTTGATTTCTTTCCATGAGATGCTTATATGGTTATTTCTTGTTCAATTGTTATAGCTTTCCTTCATGTTAAATGAATTAGTTTCAATACCAGTTAGATTGTTGAGAGTGGTTCTTTCTATTTGCATTCTGATTCAGTTTCTTGCAGAATAGATTAAGTAGACTTGAAAGTGTGTTACAAATTTCTTTCAAAATTGTTTGGATTGAATTTAGAGAGATAGACATTAGCAATTGCAATGATTCCAACTTCTTTCATTATGAATTGACCTCTGAACTCACTACATATACAGTGTTGACACTCTTGAAATAAAAATACTTGCCCTGGGTTGATGATTAATGTAGGTATTAAGATTGCTTGTAATAAGACATCTTAGTGCACCAACATTTTGGTGTTGTTTCTGGGGAGAGTGTTTCAAAGTGATTTTTTTTATCTTGTTGTAAAAGAATTGGGTTTTAAAAATGAGAGGTAAGAACCTACGTAACCAGCAAGTAAAGTGCTTGCTCTTCAGCCTGCTTTTCAACAATTGCATAGAGGTTAAATAGGAATAGGTTTTTTATGAATGACTAGGAATAAAAAGATAGAAAAATATCAAAACCCCCCACCTAAATCCACAAAACCCAATGGATCGGTGAACCTTGGGAGAACAACTTTTATAGACAAAATCATAAGAAAAGCAGAGTCTCAAGCATCAGTAGGATTTCAGATTGTATCTGGAAAAATCCCTACTGTAATCCCTCAAGTAGCAGGCTCACCATCTGCAGCTTACGCTGAGATTCATAGCAAAATTGGAGGTTCTGAACAAATTTTTCAGGTTACAGCAAATTTACATTCTGATCCTCTATAAGAGGGAAAATCGTGCAACTTAAGAGAAGGAGAGGGAGAAACCAGTGGAACTGCTAAGGCAGGACCATAGTTATCTGAAAAAGGATCTCTTGTGATCCCAGATCTAGGCAGTGCTACAAAACCAACTTGGGTTGGGAATCCTCCGCTTACCCGAATAGCACCCCCTGAAATCCCTGAAGGATATTGGCACATTTTCAACCAAATGGAAAACCAAGTACCTCAAGGTTAGACCTCGACATTGGAATACCCCATAGTCGACCAAGTGGCCAATGCCCCGATGAAAGTTATTCCCTTGCAAAGCATCCCAACCTTTCATGGGATGATCACAGAGGATCTGGATGCCTTCTTATTCAAGTTTGATGTCCTCTGCAAAGGGTATGACTATACCACCGACCCTCAAAAATTAAAATTGTTCCCTTCTACTCTAAAAGGAGAAGATTTGAGGTGGTTCATGGGTTTAGGTGGACATACTATTAACTCTTGGGATGACATGAAAACTTCTTTCCTCACAAGGTACCAAGACTTATACAAGACTAGGGAATTAAAAGATGAAATCTTTAAGATGGTTGCAAAGGATAATGAAACTCTAGAAGAATATGTCAAACGACTTCACTATAATTTGTAGAGATCCCCTCACACCACTTTACCAAAATAATTCCTCAGAGCCATGTTAATTAAGGGAATGAAAGAAGAATGGATAGAAACTCTCAATTTGATGGGGAAAGTAGATATTTCTCAAGAATATTATGATGAAATTGTTTGCTCGTGTATCAGGTATTCGCGAGGTAACACATGCACTAGGTCAGGAAGCCGAGATCCTATGACTAGAGGAAGCAAACCACACAGTGGAGGTGTAAAAAGAATGGAAATCGGTAACCTCCTGGAAGACTTCAAGATGGACATCCTGGGCACCCTTACAGTGCAACTAGACGTCCTGCAAGCTAAACTGAAACAAGCCTTAGCAGAACAGAAATTGGTCATTTTCTGTCCATGCTGCCAGAAGAAGCACAGCCAACGAGAGTGTCCATTGGACATGGTCTAGACATGTGCCATCTGCACCAAGGATCATGCCACTGAACAATGTCCATCACTTCTAGGGTTGAAAGCAGTTTTCAAAGAAGCAGAAGAAGAGATAGAACCAGTATACTTAATGAACCAGCGTCGACAGTGGCAGGCCAAACCCATAGGTATGTCACAAGACACATCCCAGTTCTTTCCTTCTTCATCATTTAATCAGCAACAGAACCCTAGGGCAACATGGCAAGGTCAATCACCTTACTCAAATTGGAAATCCCAACCATTTCCTATGACACCTTGGCCAACTCAGTCCTTTTATGGGTAATGGCTGGCCGAATTCTCCTTTTACTCCTGTTTGGCAAGGTAATCCATATCCATCCCAGTGGCCTGCCTCTACTTCACAAAATCTGAACTGGTCTCTGAATTGGCAGTGACCTTTAGGGATATCCAATACACCTATGGGGATAGGTCCTCAACCTCAACCTACATTATCAGCCCCATATCCATTACAACAAAATCCTCAGCCCCTTCTGCGTCCTCAATTTCCAGCTCAACCGAATTTGAATCCCAATAACAGACTGGTTCAGCTGGTGAAAATTGTCGAAAGCTTAGACTATGAGATTGAACAAAAAGAATGTAATGAACTTAGATTGAGGATAGGGCGCATCATCACCCTTGAGAAAAACAGAGACCATCCATCAATTAAGTTAGAAACCCACCTGTACATACACCATCCACTATGATTGACACAGAAATAAAATAAGGAGAAGATACAGATGAGCATAAAGACCCTAAAAAACTCATAGTTACTTCTCCCCCTTTCCCTGAAAGGTTAACAATACCTAAACTAGTTGTTTATCCAGACTTTAATCTTGTAGGGGAACTGAAAAATATTTGCATTAAAAATCCTCTCCTCTAGGCCATCCAAGATATTCCTATTTATGCTCAAACAATTAAAGAACTATGTGTAAAGAAGCCTGTGAGGAAAGCAAAACTTCACCCAATATTCACGTTGTAGGGACCTTGTCTAGTTTTCTCTTGGGAAGGGAAACTTCGGTAAAGTATGAAGATCCTGGGAATCCCATAGTTACAGTTCAAATATATGGTCGCTCCTTTCCAAGCACACTAGTTGATTTAGGTGCAACCATTAACATATTAACAACATAAACCTATAAGACACTTGGTATTACAGCTCTGGAACCAACCACCACCCTACTAGAACTTGTTGATCGTTTGGTGGTGAGACCAGAGAGGAATTTATAGGACATGGGAGTATCCAGTAGATTTTCTCGTTATAAACCCAAAGAGTCGATTGGATGGGCACCCTCTGATTTTGGGCCAACCTCGGCTAGCAACAACTAATGCTTATATAGGCTATCGTTAGGGCATCAGGACCATTGCTAAAGGGGATGATGTAAAAAATCTTGTTTTATATCCTCCTACCAAACCAAGTCTTCCCATTGTAAACATACATAAACAACCACCCGCATACCTAGAAGAAAGAATTCGTTCACCACTTATAGTAGCAAAGGCACTTGAATTCGAGAATCAAACTGAAGATGATGTTATCAACAACTTTATTAATCAACCAGCTAATGTGAACAAAGTAAAATTTCAAATGTTAAAATAAATTCTTTACAATTAAGCCTTGGAAGACCATTTGAAAGATACTAATGATCAGCATATCCAGACAACTCCTATTCACAACAACAAGCCTGTTGAAATTGAACTAGGGAAGGTTTTAAAAATTAATGATAGTCTAGACAGTGACCAATAGCAAAAACTCATTCATGTCCTGCAAAAATATAAAGGGGCTTTTGCCTGGGGCTATCCTAACATGAAGGGAATAAACCCACAGTTATGTATGCATCATATCTACACCGAAAAGGATGCTCGCCCTATCCGGTAGCCTCAGCGAAGATTGAATTCACATCTCAAGGACATTGTAAAAGAAGAGCTACAGAAGCTGCTGGATGTGAATTTCATGTATCCCATTTCGGATAACAAATTGGTCTCTCCATTGGTATTTGTCCCCAAGAAAAACAGGAAGTGGCGTATCTGTGTGGATTATCGGGAATTGAAGCAACACAAAAACATCACTTCCCTCTTCCATTTATTGATCAAGTCCTTGATACTCTAGCAGGGAAGTAATTCTTTTCCTTTTTAGACAAATTCAGTGGCTACAATCAGATTCAAATCGCCCTTGAAGACCAAGAAAAAACAACCTTTACTTGTCTGTGGGGAACATTCACTTACAGAGTGTTACCGTTTGACTTATGCAATGCCCCAGCTACGTTTCAAAGAGCTATATTCAACATTTTTGTTGATCTGATAAATGAAAGACTTGAAGTTTACATGGATGACTTTACCCTGTATGGGGATGAATTTGATCAAGCACTACAAAAATTAGAGAAGGTTTTGGAATGATGCATCGCCACCAGTTTGTGTTTAAGCAATGTCAAGTGTCACGTGATGATGACAGAAGGCGTAATCCTAGGAAATTACATTTGTACAGTAGGGATATAGGTAGATCCAGCAAAGATACAGGTAATTCTCCTACTACCTACACCCTATACTCAGATGGAGATACGTAGCTTCCTTGGATATGCAAGCTATTATCGTAGGTTTATCAAAAAAAATCCACAAATCGTTGGGCCTTTATATGCTTTAACTAGAAATGTTGATTTTAAATGGTTTAACAAATGTGACACAACTTTTACAGATTTAAAGAAATTAGTTTCGACAGCACCAGTTGTTGTTGGGAAAAGTATCCATTCGGAATGCCCCTATCCCACTCTAAGGTGTGATAGTGCCTTAGCAACAAACAAGGAAAACTAATTGAGTATTTCTTCTTTATGAAATGTAAATGAGGAGAAAGGATGTAACTAACCTGTGTCTTCCGCTAGTTTGTTGATCCAATCACTCCTCTCTTCAGTGGCTCTCAGCTCCTTTCTCCTTCACCGGCCCAGCTTCACCGAATTCCTGCAAGATAACAAGAGAGAGAAACTACATGAAGATATAGATATACATTCATAAAAAGCTCAAGATCAGATTAAGCTAAACATGTAAGCATAACAAAACATCATTGGTACACAGCATGTAGGAGAAACTCAAATAGTTTATTGATAGAATAAGAAAGTCCAAGAGGAGATACAACCAAGTGAGTTCCGATCCAGCATCTACCTCCCAGCAAAGGAATCCCTTCCTCTCCTCCAACAAAGCATAAATCACCCAATGTACTAATCTCAATCTCAAACCAACAGCAATTCTCTATAAAGTACAAAATTCCAGCCTCCTGAACCTCTGGGTGAGAGATCCATATATAGATGTAAGCAGAGAGGATGAGTCAGCTTATGTTTTGACTTGTGGCTTCTCTCTGTCAGTTCTTGCTTCCACTTGGAGGTTGAGAGCCTCTTACTCATCACTAGTCGAATTCATTGAGGCAAGTGTCATTGGAGAAGATTCTGGAAGCTTCCAGGGTCTTTCCACCTCGTTGAATGAGTTTGCCATTTGTCATTTCCCGCTCAGTGCACCCTGGTAGTGCTTTTAGGTGCGTTGCAACGCACCCAGCTAGTGTACTGGGGTGCACTGCAACGCAGGTAGCTAGAAGAGCTTCTGAATTGATCCTGAATTGACTGTTTTTGAGTTGTTTTTGGTGGAGAACTTCCGGGAGAAGCTGTCATTGGTTGACCTTGTTCCTTTAGGAGCTGTAACAACATCTTTAGGGACTTTGGATCCCTTGAATTATGGACATTTCATGCTTATATCTGTAAGGCACAAAAATGTCTATAACAGTTGCCCCCTAAAGTATGAGGCCGTTTATCAGGTGAAATGCTTTATTAGGAGGATCCGAAGTTCATTCAATGCTGGGAGGAGACCTGTAATAAGATACAATACAATACATTATTTTTCATACTGTTTTCATGATCTAGATGAGGCAGGCATTCCCATGCTCAGCTTTATAAATTCATTTTTCTGTACATAGGACAGACAATCGTCTGATGGTAGACTGATGATTTTGATGAAATCATCATCCTTTTGGTAGGATGATTGTATGTGCTGCAATGTTGTACATGTCAATGTCTTTATTTTTCCTGAATATTTATCGCAGCCCGGATGGATGAAACTAGATCCGGGGTCTTCAATCTCGTCCAATCTTCACTCTAAGTATAAGTCGATCCATGTGAGAAATGTTTTGAAGTCGAACATGGAAAGACATCGCTTGATTACCAGTCAATGATGTAAACTGTTAACAAGCGCGAGAGGAATCACCGATAATGAAAATGACCCTCAAATAATGCAGTACAATTCACGTGGTGTGAATAAAGGACTTGGCGTCGAACACCACGCAAAATCTTTCGGTCGAAGGTCATTGATGTATACCTGTCGCCGGAAGTGAGAAACTTGCCATTGAGGCATGCAAGTTTCAAAGTACTGAAGGGGGTGTTCCTAGATCAACTTCTTGCATAATGAGCTGATGTCGACAAGAAGCGATCTGTCAAAGGAGGGCCTTAATGTATCTCACATCAGTGACACGGAACGGAGCAAATGATTTTGATGGAGGTGAAAACGATCTGATGATATATGGTTCAGGGTGGTGGTCATGAAAGAATGAAGGATAATGTATGGTAGTGGATGGGACACGGTTGACTTCTCTGGATGACTTCTCTTGAACATATCGGCGACACTTATGTGATGGATTGGTAGCATTTACCCCAAAGATGGATGGTATGGCGAGACCATGGTGATGTGACCGGTGAATGAAACAACCCAACCCGACTCAGGCATGGAGTGGAAGTGTCATGTTCAAGAGCGACTTGCTACCAATAAAGTTCTTTGAGTTTCTTCCCAATTTTCCCTAGTCATTTCTGACCAGTACCTCTTTATTTTTGTCAAGCTTGAGGAGGATAACATATGCTTGTTCTATAATTTGCCCTTCGGGCAAACCCATCGCTATGTTTTAACGAGCCTAGCGATAGTGAAACTCATTCTCGTCTAAAGACAAGTTTGTCACTATTAATGTTTTTTAACGAGTTTAACGACAAAGATAACTCGGTCCCTTTTCATTTTTAGAGAGTCTAAAAAGGTACGTAAAGATAACTCCAAAGTTCCTTTTTCGTCATCTAATCCCTTAAGTCCGAAAAAGTATAAAACAATACAAAAGGGATGAGTTTTCGATAGTTTTAACGAGCCGAACAAAACAAGCGCTCGATCTTTTTGTGCAATAATCCCTTAGGTCCAAAAATATTAAAATCTAGAGGAGGGATAGCTCTTCCAGTCGCTTTAACGAGCTGGAAGGCCAAAACTCGGCAATCTTTTCATATTTTACAAGTCAGATGAAAAGAGATTAAAGAAGACTCGTCTTTTGAGGAACGAGTGATAAAACGGGTTAGCAGCTGATTCCAGGTAAGGGTTGGAATTTTCCAATCACGGCAGTGTCACAAGGATGGCTAGTGAAATCACTCTTCGCAGCTGTTCCTCAAAATGGGTAAACAATCAAATGGAGGTGAATGATCGACCAATGGAAAAGTGGAGGTGACGGTGCAAACACAACCAAGGCTTTAATGGCTGATAATGTTACCTTCACGGTTGTTATTTACCGGAGGATAGTTCATTTTTTAACGAGCTTAAACACAGGTTGAAACACTTGCTCGATCTTATGTTTATTTTTTAACGAGCATGAACTATGTGCTAAAACTGCTCGATCTTATGTTTATTTTTTAACGAGCATGAACTATGTGCTAAAACTGCTCGATTATCCAGTCATATGATAAGAGTGTCTCATGTAAGATCCCATTTTTAATGGGGCTTGCGCCTTACAAAGCTATGCCCCGCATCCTTTCGTTATGCAAGTTCGGAAACGACTAATCCTACGAGTTTAAAGGGTTAGACCTACAGGTTTAAAGGGAGGACCTAAAAATTTAAAAAAATAAATAGTCGCCCCTTGCTTGCATTCCAAAAGGGTTGCATGCCCCCAGGTATAAAACAGAGTTTCAAGGTTACCCCTACTTTAGTCCGATAAAACATTTGTTTCAGCAAGAGAGGTCTACCTCCCGCGGAAACCTACCCTATACCCAAAGTTTTCCCGCTGAAGTAGACCAGGACGGATGCCCCCTGGGTTCCAGTCATATCCCTCCAAATTACTCGCACTCATCGGGAGGACGGACCGTGGATTGAGACATTTCTTGCATGAAGAGACCATTTAGGGATGGTATATGACTATTTGCGATGCGTGATCCGGGAAATGAAAGTTGGTCCATGAGCTTGACCACTCTTCCTTCGTGCGGAAAACACATTACTCTAAAGAGTGAGGAGACGATGGCTCCCATGCAATATATATAGTGTCCAAGGAGTAGGTTATAATCCAAGGGTCCTTGAACGACCATCACGTTCATTTGAACGGTCTTCCCTTTCAATGTTATGGGCACATTGGGGAGGATCCCTAAAGGTCGACTGGTTCCTTTATCAAAGCCTGTCAGATTTCTCATTTCAGGCAAATTCGTTGGCGAACCAAGCGCTTTCCAAGCAGTAGAGGAAAGGATACTCACAGATGCCCCCTCATCAATGATGGTGCCAGCCATGACCATTCTGTATATTTGGACAATAATTATGAATGGTATGCTTGCTGGCAAATGGGGTCTGCCTAGTTGGTTCCAGTCGAAGGAGACAACTAGGTTGCTTGGTGGTGGGACCGAGTAGACGGCCGGGTATCACTCTGACGAACTTCCTTCCTGCGATAAAGGAATGGGGGGATTGCCCCCGTGCTCGTCGGAGTCTGTGTTGATGAAGAGAATTTGGATGGTGTCATCTTTATCCTCTTCAGTGACTGTATCATTCGAAGATAAAACCTCTGAAGGCAAGACCAGGTCAACTGCCGCCTCGACCTTTTGACTTTCTTCGGGTATGGATTCAGCTGGTTCATATTCAATGACCGGCACTTCAGCTGGCCACTTGAGCAGGCCAGCTGGATTTTCAACTAACGAAGGACTCAGCAAGAGTTTTGTATATCCAGGAGGAAGTCGTAACGGTGAAACCGGACGATCATCCAAAACTCTTTTCGCTTCGTCTAAGAAGGGACAACGGTGGATGGCGTGGTTGCCTTCGCACAGTCTACAGGGAGATCTAGCTCTCCCTTTTTGTCCAAGGACTTCACTTTCGCTAGTTGACGGTGTGCATTCAACATGGCTATCAGAGGTTGATGCCACCGGATTGTGAAAACGGGGAGACCATTCCCTTAGTATCCGAGGGATGCAGGGACAATCTCTGTGGAAATGGTCTCCCTTGCATATGACACATGGCAATTTAGGCCTAGTCAGTGCTGTGTGTGGATTTTTGTCAGACGACACTTGTTTGCCCCCAGTCGCTTTTGGCTCCTTCTTCTTCTTCTCTTTCTTCTTCTTTTCCTTCTTCTCCTTAGGAACTTGGTTTTTTGTTTTACCAGTTCCATCAAGCGAAGAGGAAGGAGGAGAGGAAGTAGAAGGCTGGTGGGTAACTCTGGACTGGTCTAACTGCTGATTCGACTGTTCAGGAATAGTGGTGTTCTGAACGACATTGGTTGAGAAGAGCCAGACCGGCAAGCCAATTGTCAGTCCTGGAAGCAACAATGTGGCCATATGGGGCGCACCAACATCTCCCCAAGAGGAGAAGGGACTAGGATTTCCACCAAGGGGAATTCCTTGGTTGGTAGGCTCCATTTTCTCAACCTAAAGATCAACGCAAGAAGAAGGGTATGAATATTCCGTTTAAAATAAATTTTAACGACGCTTATACACAACTTTCTTTTTCAATTTTAAAGAGTCGAGAAAAAGCAAAAGATGACTCTAGTCGCCTTCGATGTTTTAACGAGCCCGAAGTGACAAATGCTCAGATGGACTTTTTCCGTTATAGAGTCTGAAAAAGGCCAAAAGGAACTGCTCTGGAGTTCTAGGTAGAGGGTGTGCCAAACTTTTCGCAAAACTGCAGAATACTTTTTAAGGTACGGGCGGTCAATCTTCCCGAATGCTGTGTTCAGTGCATTGTGATCAGTAGGGCGGCCGACACGGCTTCCTAAGGATAAAGGTTTTATGCCTATAGGGGTCTCCCAATATATACTCGACGGTTCGTGGGAGCACAATCCATACTGGCGCTTATCGTCTCTCAGGAGGAATCACCCAACCATCAGCGAGATCGACAATCACCAGGTTTTACGACGCCGGAACACGTCTCTAGCCTAGACCTCTATGTTGTGCGTTAAGTTACAAAGCGTTGTTAAGTTCATTCAATTTATTTTAAGTTGATCTTTCTTAGAAGTTTGCCTTTTTGGATCACCACGAGATGTATGATACAATTCCTAAATGCAGTCTAAAGATGATAAGCAAGCTTTTATATCTTTTCAACAATGAAAATCCTAGCTATAAGGGGAAAAGAAAGACACAATCTTTTCTCAAAGAGCATAGAGCACACTGTAAATGCACTTTTCCTAAATCAAAGCATGCAAACTTTCAAAATGAAAATGCACATATGCATGTATTTGTTTTCACTTTCTTAATATTGATGCCTAAAAAGAAAGTTGTTGTACAAATTTGAATTCGATTTCAAGTGAAAAACATAAACAAGTTTCTTTTTTAAAACAAAAAGATGATTACGACACTTTATGATTTTGAAGTAAACACTTGTTTCGACACTAGAAATGCATAAATTCAAACCAAAAGACAAAAGTAAAAGCTTAATCAACTGTGAATCAGCAAACAAACTCACTCCTAAGATCAAAACGACACTTACGACAGGTCTAGATCTAAGGGCGACAGTATGACTAGTTTACTTTTGTAATGGGAAACTGCAAATGATGTAACAAATACACAAAGAACAAACACAGTTTCTTTATACAACTGAGGCGGAATTGAGGCAAAGAAAAGGGGTTTCAGATAGGTACACTGACTGATAACAGGCTGCAAAAAACAGAGATAAAACTGAGCAAAAGGAAGCAGGGAACCACAGCTGCACAAGTCAAAGGCTGATCAGCGCACCCTCAACACAGAGAAACTGAAATTCAGCGCAGGTATCCTTCACGGGACCTGCGTTGAAATGCAGAACCTCTTCACAGAGTCTGCGCTGAAGCAGAAACGAGAATTGTCTCTAGGTTCTAGGTCACGGTTTGCAGTTTAATCTACAGTTTTTGGCCGGATAAAGGCTATCAATTAGGTACAATTAGAGGGATGATTTAAAGGAGGACTAAGATCTATCACAAAGGGCTGTTAGAGCACTTGTGGATCAGCTGTTCATATCATAAAAACAGGCCCAGTGAGTGGACTAGAGTGGCAGATCTCTACTTTGCATTTGAAAATGGCAAATGCATTTCAATGCGGTACTCCTGAGTTTATGAGAAGAACAACAATAGAAACACAAATAAACTAACAAGATACGTTCCCCAGCGGAGTCGCCAATTTGTTGTTGGGAAAAGTATCCATTCAGAATGCCCCTATCCCACTCTAAGGTGTGATAGTGCCTTAGCAACAAACAAGGAAAACTAATTGAGTATTTCTTCTTTATGAAATGTAAATGAGGAGAAGGATGTAACTAACCTGTGTCTTCCGCTAGTTTGTTGATCCAATCACTCCTCTCTTCAGTGGCTCTCAACTCCTTGCTCTTTCATCGGCCCAGCTTCACCGAATTCCTGCAAGATCACAAGAGAGAGAAACTACACGAAGATATAAATATACATTCATAAAAAGCTCAAGATCAGATTAAGCTAAACATGTAAGCATAACAAAACATCATTGGTACACAGCATGTAGGAGAAACTCAAATAGTTTATTGATAGAATAAGAAAGTCCAAGAGGAGATACAACCAAGTGAGTTCCGATCCAGCATCTACCTCCCAGCAAAGGAATCCCTTCCTCTCCTCCAACAAAGCATAAATCACCCAATGTACTAATCTCAATCTCAAACCAACAGCAATTCTCTGCAAAGTACAAAATTCCAGCCTCCTGAACCTCTGGGTGAGAGATCCATATATAGATGTAAGCAGAGAGGATGAGTCAGCTTATGTTTTGACTTGTGGCTTCTCTCTGTTAGTTCTTGCTTCCACTTGGAGGTTGAGAGCCTCTTACTCATCACTAGTCGAATTCATTGAGGCAAGTGTCATTGGAGAAGATTCTGGAAGCTTCCAGGGTCTTTCCACCTCGTTGAATGAGTTTGCCATTTGTCATTTCCCGCTCAGCGCACCCTGGCAGTGCTTTTAGGTGTGTTGCAACACACCCAGCTAGTGTACTGGGGTGCACTGCAACGCAGGTAGCTAGAAGAGCTTCTGAATTGATCCTGAATTGACTGTTTTTGAGTTGTTTTTGGTGGAGAACTTCCGGGAGAAGCTGTCATTGGTTGACCTTGTTCCTTTAGGAGCTGTAACAACATCTTTAGGGACTTTGGATCCCTTGAATTATGGACATTTCATGCTTATAGCTGTAAGGCACAAAAATGTCTATAACACCAGTATTACGTGGACCTAACTGGGATCTGCCCTTTCACATCTCCATGGACACATAAGATGTAGAAATAGGCATTGTCCTCGACCAAGAGGAGGATTAAAAACCTTATGCTATATATTATATCAGCAAAAATCTTACTGTCGTTGAACTTAATTATACAGTAACAGAAAAGGAATTATTAGTTTTCATTTATGCCATAAACAAATTTAGACATTATATAACTAGCTATCAATTTCTTTTGTATATTGATCACTCCACCATTAGTTACTTAGCTAACAAACCAATTACAAATGGCCAAGTGACTCGTTGGTTATTAATTTTGCAGGAGTTTCATATCACCACTAAAGATCGTCTGGGGAAGGAAAACCCAGTCACTAATTTCATGTCTTGAGTTCCAAGGATAAATGATCCATTGGCAGTGGACGACCATGGTATGCATATATGGAAAACTATCTAGCAGTAGGAAAGTTTCCCAGGCACTTGAAAGTAAGGGAAAGGAAACAAATTGTCCAGCACAACGACTAATTTTCTTGGATTGGCAGATACCTTTTTCATACAAGGTCTGATATGTGTATACGCAGATGCATTCGTGAGGATGAAATTTATGACATCCTGAAGGCTTGCCATGACGAGCCCTGCGAAGGACACTTCGCAGATCGTAGAATAGGGCATAAGGTACTACATATGGGCTATTATTGGCCCATTATTTTTAAAGATGCTAAGAAATATGCCTAGGCTTGCGATAGCTACCAAAGGATGGGTCGGCCTGGTCAATATAATGAAATGTCGTTGCATCCCCAATTGGTAATAGAACCTTTCGAATGATGGGCATTGGATTTTGTTGGCCCATTTCATCTACCATCAAACCAAAAGGCCTACATACTAGTTGCCACAGATTATGTAACAAAGTGGGTAGAAACAAGAGATTTGCCAAGATCTACAGAATAAGTTGTAATTAATTTCCTTTTTGGGCTATTTGTGTGGTATGGTTTACCTCAGTAAGTGATAACGGTTGGAGGATGGAAATTTGTAAGACACAAGATTACAGTCACTCTAAGGAACCACCACATAACACATAGAATCACTTCCTCGTATCACCATAAGGAGAATGGGCTTGTTGAAAATACCAATAAGGTCATCGAAGCAACTCTGACCAAGACAGCCTCAACACATCGGCAAGACTGGGTTGCTAGACTGCCAGAGGCCTTGTGGGCCTATCATACAACTTGGTGAAATACTACTGGATATTCACTATACCAACTTGTATTTGGAAAAGAACCTATCTTTCCTATTGAATTTTAAATAAAGGCTCTCATAATAGCTCAGGAAGAGGGATTGGATCTGACAAAGGCCCAAACGAAATGACTTCAACAAATAAATGAATTGGATGACGCTCGACTACTTGCTCTACAACGCACCACAATTATTCAGTAGCAAAGGGAAAGGTGGACAATCTTAATAAAAAGAAGACTTTTCAAAAAGGAGATTGTGCACTCCTCTATGACTCCAGATTCCAAGACTTTCTGGGCAAGTTACTGACAAGGTGGATTGGCCCTTATGAGATTCAAGAAGTACATAATAATGGTACTCTCACTCTGACTATCATTGACAGGTCTAGCCATTCTTTCAAGGTGAATGGGCATCAAGTGTGTCTTTATCACAAACCATTCACCAAGGAGTCTTTTTTTCAACATGTATGTGATGACCCCACTATGAAAATTTAGCCGCAGGGAGTGATGACCCGGTAGCTTTGCTCTCATAAAAATGTATCTTTCTTCAACTGTAAATAATGTATATATTCTTTTATGGTTGTGTTGGCTGGATAAATCAATCTTGCGGACAAGGCCGATCTCCCTAGTATCAAAAGATATCTAGCAACAAGCAGACAAACAAATCTATATTTCTCTAAACATATATGATTCATTAATAAAAACTATAGAGGTGTTTAGACCCTACCTTAAGTCCAACGCTAGTTTGTAGCAGCCATCCTTCAACCGTCCGAAAGAGTTTCCTTTTGAGAACTTGCAAACACAAATAATCAAGCATCAAATAACACCTGCATAGCTAATATCATAAATCATGTTCATTATGGTGATCAAGGAATCCATAAAATAAACCATAAAACACAACTTATTGAGAAAAACAAACTTATTTGTATTAACTTTGAAATAGAAGAACCTTACAACCTTTTCAGCCTTGATGTTGAACAAGCTCTTCCTGGGGTCCGAAACAGGAATCTCCTTTACTTTGACAAGCCTTGCACTTCTCCAAATGAGATCAAAGAGGTATGTAATCTTTCCTCATAAAATCTCAACTAAGAAGACTAAGTTCCAGCAGCATTTCACCTCAAAAATAATCAGCTTTCAACCTCTCAAGTAACGAGCCCAATGCTTCATTTTATAGTGTAGAGGAAGGAGGTTACATGTCCGCCTATGAAGGGATAGCGTCCTTCTTCAAAGGGATAAGCTCCTCACATCAAGGGGTTAGCTCCTTAAGGTACGGGATGCATGATGCATGAACCTTAAAGGAGCAAAATTACCACCTCAAGATTCCTTCCAGAAGCTTCTAGAAATTACTCAAAGTGAGTTTTTAAGAATATACTTGTGCCTTTTTAACTTTTACAGGGGTCCGCACCCATAACACAGAGACAGAGTGGTCAGGTGTGCAGGAGACATGACCTTTAGGTGCGGGACCGTAGGTAATGCTAAGAGAAAGTGTGGAACCAAAGTTTTAGAGACTATTGAGGAATTTCTCTTATTTTCAAGGCTTGATATGAAGAATTGAGGCTTAAGACTTGCAAAGGAGGAAAGTATGAGTGGTAATGGACTCACACAGATTGCAGAATGTCAAGGTGACAATTTGTTGTGCAACAGATTGCCCCCTAAAGTGTGAAGTCTGTAATATATGAAGATAGAGTTTGTCATCTATGAAGAGTGAAGTACTTTATCATTTCAAGGATCATCATATGGACACCCCAGTCAAAACCTGTAAAAACATTCAATGCAAAATATATATATGTGAACATATCATCGTTGAGGTAGGCATTCCCATACTCAGATTAAAACTGACTAGAAAATTGACTAAGCTGTTCTGATACAGGAATGATTTTGTAATACATCAAGAGTATAGACATATGTAGACATAGTATGGGCACAGCCATCTGTTTATGAATAGTCCACTGTATAATAAATAACAAAATTCCTTGCAGCCTGGATGGTAGAAACTAGATCCATGGTCTTAATTTCTGCTTCCCGAACTAGTACGATTCTATCCATGTGGATGAATGTGTCGAAATCGAACATGGTAGAAACCACTTGATTACCAGTGAATGATGTGAACTGTTAACAAGTGTGATAGAAACTACCAGTAATGTCAATGGCTCTCAAAGTACTCAGTACAATCCATGAAATGTGAATAAATGAGCTGATGTCGAACATGTCACAGAATCCTTTGATCGAAGGTCAATGATGTAACCTATCATCGAAGGCGAGAAACCTGCCATTAGGGCATGTAGATTCCAAGGTACTCACGATTTCTAGATCATCTTTCTAGATAATGAGCTGAAGTCAATAAAAAGCGATCTATCATAGGCAAGCCCACAACACGAAATCATAGATCAAGTCTTGAAGAAATATATTGGCAAGGACTAACTCAGGGATGGTCAAAATGGATGACAAATATTTTGCAGATGAATGGTTTATTTGAATTGATCTCTTGAACACATAACAACACTGCAGATGGTTTGGTGACGATTGACCCAAAGCTAATACCCAGAAACCGGCTGAAGACTTTCAATATGGTTTGACTAACTATTAGGCAAAGGATTTCCCAACCCCGGTGAACAAAAAAGTGTCATGTTCAAGAGTGGTTAATGGCTTTTCTAAAACACAAAGTGTAACAAACAAGTTCATTTTTCTCTCTTTTCCCCCACCATTTCTCGCAAGTACCTCTTTATTTTTTACAAGCTTGAGGAGGATAACATTTGCTTGTTTATAAGCTCATCCTTCAAATGAGTCCAAATTAGTTTAAAATTCGAACCCTAAGAAGGAGTGGTTCGTTCCTGTTTAAAATTGAATAGGTCCTTTACTGTTAAATTTTAACGAGTCCAGTATAGGAGAAACTCGGTGTTTTTCAATTTCATGGAGTCAGAAGAAAAACTTAAGAAAACTCCATGGGTGTCCTTTTTCGTAAATTTGTGTCCCCCAAGCCCAAAAAATATAAAATAATACTTGAGAGAACTGCTTGACCATTACGATCAAGGAGTACTTTTCATAATTAGTGGCCTCAATCCAAAAAAGTAGAAAAGTGATCGAAGACACGTCGTTTCTTAATTAGTATCGAACCTGAAATGACAAAAAGTCTGACGATCTTTTCATGTTTATATGGTCAGAAAAGAGTTGAAAGTGGACCACCTTTTTATTCTATTTAACGAGTTAAAAGGAAAAAACTCAGCAATCTTTTCATATTTTTCGAGTCAGAAAAGAGCTTAAATAAGACTCATCCTAGGGGAACGAGTGGTATAAAGGGTAGCAACTGGTTCAGGCAATGGTGGAACTGCTCAAAACATGTAATGGTTAAGAGGCTGGCTAATAAAACCACTCATCACTGTGGTCCCTCAAGAAGGGAAAAGCAACCAAGTGAAAGCATATAATCATCCAAAAAGATGATGGCGATGGAATGAAAACAACCAAGGCTCATCTAACAAAATTTAGCGGATAAAAACGGCAATCACGATATGTAAATCGGTAAGGTTCAGTTTTACACAAGCTTGAAACGAAAAACTATGCTTGTTATAAGTTTGCATGCCCCCAGCATAATGACTCAAAACAAGGTACATGACCCCCAAGCTTCATTGCATTCAATGAGGTGGATGGAATGAAGGTTCACTTTCGAGATCTTGGAAAGACTCGACTTGGAAAGGGAGTTATTTCATTTTTTAATGAGGTTGACACAAGACAAGAACTATCCTCATAACCCTTGTTTCATTTTTTAAATGAGCTTGACACAAGACAAGAAATATGCTCTAAAACCCTTGATTCATTTTTTAACGAGCTTGACACAAGACAAGGAACTATGCTCATGACTCCTTGTTTCATTTTTAACGAGCTTGACACAAGACAAAGAACTATGCTCATAACTCGTTTCATTTTTTAACGAGGTTGAGACAGGAACAAACTATCCTCGCGATGTCCAGTTTCATTTTTTAACGAGGTTGAGACAGGAAAAAAAAACTATCCTCGCGATATCCAGTTTCATTTTTTAACGAGGTTGAGACAGGAAAAAACTATCCTCACGATATCCAGTTTCATTTTTTAACGAGGTTGAGATAGGAAAAAACTATCCTCACGATAGGTCAGGAATTAGAAAACGACTGTACAGCCTGATATGCAATTTCAAAGGGACTCAAAGGCATCGCACCATGAAATGAATCCACCTCAGTATCGGAAGGTACGATCCAAGGATCATCAAAAGCAATAGTTTTTTATGAAATCATATGAATAGTTGCAATAGAAGGTGATACGTTAGGAGGAGGGAAGGAAAAATTTCTTAGTAAACCAGAATCTTTAATCAAACCTACCCCAACATCCGTGTAAGGGATAGTTGTTTTACCAATGGAACACTATCTGAAGAGGCTGGGTCGGATGAGAAATAATTCAGATGGTCTATCGTTACGATCTTCCCGTTATGAGGAAACTTAATAAGCCAATCGATGAAACAATAGCAGTCATAGCATAAGACCAACTGCGACCTAGGAGAAGGTTGTAATCTAGAGGGGCATCAACCACTTCCACATCTAGATTTACAGTTTTGCCTTCGACCCCTATAGGTAAATCTTCCAAAATACCAAAAGGATGGGACCCTCGGCCATCAAAATCCTTTAGAATTGTCAAATACTGATTGAGTGTAGGAGAACCAAGTGATCTCCAACACTGGATCGACATAATACACATAGAAGCCCCTTCATCAATCACAGTCCGAGAGCGAGGCTTGTTTTTGACTAAAACTAGAATCTAGAAAGCCATTTGATGAGGGAGGCGGGGTGTACTATTCTCTAAATCGAAGATTATTAGGTTCGGATCCTGAATATCGACAGCTCCTATAGTAGAAAATAGTAATTTACGCTGTGCTGGGCATGATTGCAGCACTTCCAAAGCCAACATTGTTGAAGGGGCAATGGCCAAGTCTTCAACAATGTTATAGATTTGAGCAGCTCTCGCATGTGGATTGAAAGCTGATTTCTGAAATATACCTTTAGCAGGCGCTTTCGTTACTAAGTCTAGGCTGGGTTTCTCGATCTGTAGTGGAGCAGACCTAGGAGGAGGTGAAGTTGATGGGTTTGAATTAGAAGATTCTGCTTCTTTACCATCAATAGGATTTTTACTACCATAATATTGCGATCGCGTCGCAATTCTGACATGAGACATCATCATAATGGGTTCTTCCAAGGTATTCGAGGAAGAAGCAACCACCTTACTATCTTGAGTAGGAAAAGGATCCTTCAAGACAACAGGCGTTTGAGAACCTTTAACAAATTTCGAAAACTCTGCTCGATATGGGCATTCTTTAGTAAAATTATCCTCGTCGCAAATGAAACAAGGATAGCGAGGTTTTTGTTTTTCATCAATAAATTCATTTTTATTTGTTTTATCTTTTGAATTTTGATTGTTTTTGTTCTTCCCCTTCTCTTTACTATAGGATTTGGTCGTAGATGAATCTACGACATGGACGTCGACAGAAACTTCAGCAAAAGAATCTCCTTTCGGCGAATCAGGTAAAGTTATTGTAGGAGAAGAATTCTTTGAAGATTTCTTCTTGCTTTTAATACTAACTGAACCAATCATACCATCAGCAGCATGACACCCTGAAGGAGCTGTAGTTTTTGGAAGATCAGGGATTTTTCATGTAAAGTACCTGACTACGTATAAACGAGGTCAAGGTACTGAGCCTGAGCAATGACTTGCTCTTCAGTGACAACTCCTGCCTTGGCTACATCTTCAGTGATTTTAGGTAACAATGATTTTACGAACCATTTCGCTAAAATTTGATCCGAAATGAAAACTTTTGCCAAACGTCGTCTACGTCGCCATTCATGAATATGATCAGAAATATATGTGGACGTGGATTGTTTTAGTGAAGTTAATAGTTTTGTGCCATTGTCGTATCTGACAGGAAACTGAAAATGAGTTAAGAAAGAAGTGGCTAACTGATTGAAATTATAAAAAGAGCCTCATGGTAACTCAATGTACCATTTGGCGGCAAGACCAATAAGAGTTCTTTGAAAAAGACACAATCAAATTGAATCATCAACGATTGAATTAGATGCACACCGGAGGTGATAAGTCATAACATGATCTGACGAATCCTCACCTAACTTACCCTCAAATTTCGGGATATCACTGGGCAACTTAATAGGCATTGGCGGCCAATACGGAAGATAGTAAATCGGATCATTCGTAAGGCGTGACAAATCAGGTAAATCCAAAGTTGCAATAAATGGTAACTGATGGTTAGGTTCGCAAAAACCTTGTGTAATGAGACCATCTCCAGGAGGAGGATATCCAGGATAAACTGGAATCAGATTTGCATTAGGAATGTTATAACCTCCTGGGAAACCAAGATTAATCGGACCAAACTGGGGCTGTTGAGGCTATTGATAAGTATAGCTAGGATATGGTTGATTCTAATAAACTGGGTTTTGTACAATAGGACTGAATTGATACTGTCCCTGGTACGGTTGACTCGTGGCAATTGTACTTAGACCAGCTTGTCCTGCAGGCATCTGGACCAAAGTCTGGACTGTAGGTCCTAATTGGGGCACAAAGACTTGAGGAGTTTGCACTGATGTAAGGATAGTAGAAACCGGAGCTACAGATACTCTAGAAACAGGTGTGGTAGATTGAACATAAATTGCAGCAGTTGCAGCAGCAATTTAAGGTGGAGCCTGAGGTGAGCTAGGCCTAGGCTACTAAACTAAACCAGGTGCAGAGGTTTGAACCGTAGGTTGGATAGGTTGTTGGGTTGGACCAGAAACCAAAGGCTATCCAGCTTGATAAGGTAACTGCACATTAGTTTTCAAAGTCTGTTGAGTTTGAGACGGATCCCACACCATATTCATTCTGGGACCCATAAAAGGTTGTGCATATGGAGGACCATAACCTGGTTGAACGTAGGGCTGATAATTAGGAGGTACATTTCTAGCTAAAAATGACTGACCAGAAGGCGGTTGGAAACCTTGAGTTGGGTACTGACCTTGAAGTTGATAACTCTGAGGCACGTACTAAATCTGGGGTTGATAAGAATCCTGAGGAATATACTGAGTTTGGGGTTGATCTTGGGGTATGTACTGTCCTGAAGGTTGAAAATCTTGAGGTAGCCCTCCAAGCAGAAACTGACTACCATGGGGTTGCCCCCCAAGCGATAATTGACTACCTTGCCCCCCAGGCGGTAACTGACTACCTTGCCCCTGAGGTGGTAACTGAATACCTTGCCCCCTAGGCGGTAACTGACTACCTTGAGGTTGAGGATTTGAATACTAATTGACATCATAAAAATCTGCCCTGCATTCAACATTTTAGTCCCATTATTACCAGGTGATAATTAATGTTCAGTTGGTCGAGGAGTTGCTCCTGAAAAAGTACCAGAAAGTGACTGGTACCCCAAAGGGACAATAGGACCGCCATATAAAAATGTTTCCAGTGATTTGGAAAACATAGATGACTGTCTTGACATGATTGATCAAGGATAATAATCTCTGGGTGTAGGATGAAAATAATCACAAGCAAACAAAGAAAATTTCAATAAAAGCTCCTAAAGTCTCTAAAGAAACAAACAACTGAATCACACGCCTAAAAAATCTAAGAGTTCAAACCACACACAAACAGTAACTTCCCGTACTAAAAACATTAGTTGGTGATGAAATCCAACGTCGTAGAATTTTAATACAGAAAGGGCAGTTGAAACAGTTGCCCCGACAACCTGCTTAATGAAACAGACTGGCACAAGTTTCTTCACAAAACCATCTCGAGTGAAGAGAACCTCGTAGAGAGTCCAAGTGAGTCTAAGCGAAGTCTGCTCCAGGTACAGTGAGACCCATCCTTCACTATCACCTTAGGAAATAATCTTAAGTTTATGGACACTAAGGTTACTGTTAGGGCCTAAATCTACCTCAGGCTGAGAAAGGTAGGATCTAGGGTAACATCAAACCAAGCTTAACCTGGTAGCTAGCCCTACCAGGTTGGGAGAGGGCTCTCTCTTGTCAATCTTAGCAAAAATGATGAATGAGGCTTGAGTTGACTTGAATGAAGACTAATTTTAGGCTAGGTATTTGTTCAAAAAGGATTTGATTGAATTTGATGATGTTTTGTTGGCTCAAATGGAAAGGTCGTTTTTGGGTCTTGGGAATGAGGCTCAGTTTTGCAGAGGTCTCAATGGGGAAAGGTAGGCAAGTGATTTGATACTTCAAATTGAATGAAATGGAGAGATTTAGACAGGTCAGGATTTGAAGAGGGAAAGAAAATCTCAAGGATCCTCTTCAAACAGCTGAAAATATCAATAACTAAGCAAACCCTAGGTAGAGCACTGCAATTTCAATAGATTCTACCTTTATCCTTGTTTGTTTTAGTTAAGAAGAAGCAAGAGAGATAATGGCATACATAAAACACATATAAACTTACATTTACAGAAGGAAACACAATATCAAAGCAACATGCCACATGAATCCCATAGAGTGCTGCAAACCTTGGTCTATTCCTTAGCCAAAACTGCTGAGAAAATGTATACAATGAAGCTCCAAACTTTCTCAAAAGTCCAACCATACTAATGACTGAAAAAACATAAGATATAGGCAAACAAAAACTCATCCTAGCCTTTAGGGGTCGAGCTCATGAGTTTTAGGAGTTGTTCCAACTAATTCTAAACTGAGAACTACAAATTAGGCAGTGGAACAACATGCCTCTAAAAACTAGAGCACTGATTCATTTAGTTGTAAACTAACTTTTTATGGATGAATCTACCTCCATGAGTGAAAATTCAACATAATTACATCAAGATCCATCAAATTACATTAAATTACATCATGAGTTTGACATTAAGAAGGAGACAAGTTAAATTGTCAAGAAACTAGGCGAAAAACAGAGTTTACTTGGTCACACTGAGCAAAATTTCCCCTATGCACCGCGCTGATTTCTCTATGTGTAGCACCTGTTTGCAGCCACTTTTGGAGGCCTTCCTGGTGTCCAAATTTGCTCCAAGTGTTATTTTTGTAAATTTCTATTTGTCTAATTTCCAGATCAAGTGGAATTGTTTAATTTGGCCTCCATTTGCCCCTCCAAAACGGAGTTCTCCCAACACTGCTTCTTGTGTGTCAAAAAGGGGCAGTAAGGTCATGTTTTGGGTGTTTTTGACCTTTTTGGGGGCTCAAAACCTATCAAAATTTCTTGGCCATTGGTAAGCATGCATATTTTTCCAAGACAAATCCAAAGATGCTGAGTTTTTTTCATTTGGAGGCCTCCACCAAAAGCGAGCGCCAGGGGGAGCAGCGCATTAGGCAGAAAATTCTGTGTTTTAGCCCAAAAATTTCAAAAATGCAAAAAGTGTCCCAAATTTTTTGAAATTTGGGCTGAGTGTTCTCCATCAAGTGTTGTGTAGGGCCAAGGAAGCCTTAGCCAATATTTGAAGTTTATCTTGCGCTTTTTGCCTCCTCGATCTCTTCTTCAACTTGGCCTTCAAGCTCCTGATTCTAGCTTGGCACACCATATTCCTTGACAAATAATGATATGCCATGTTTCTCAACATATTTTTCTCATTGATTGCTTTCTCCAACATCCTCTCCAAGTGGATATTAGTCCTATCCAACCAAGACTCACGATCAACATTAATTTCTTGCTCAAGTGTTGTGAACTTGACTTTCCTCCGTTTGGCAGCTTGTCGGTTTTCTCGTATGTTTCTAAGCTCCATTATGGTTTGTTGATCCTCTAGTTTCTTGCTTCTTTGCTCCAGGTACTTTATTATCCATTTGGCTCTTTCTAAGTTGAGGTACAAATCATTTATGTCCGCCTGTTTCTCTTTGATGACTTCCTTGAGCTTTGAGTTTTGTGGGCCCAAATACATGTTATCATCTTGAATGAGAATGAAATCAGTCTCCTGCTCACCTGAAGGCCCCTCATCATGTAATGCCCTCTTGCCCTTGTCCTGAACCTATTGTGCTGATGAAGGAAGCGAGACCCCTTCCACCCTGAGTGGAAATAATACTCGCTTTGCTGCTACAAACAACCGTCTAATGCCCTTTTGATATGTGACAAATACCGGCACACTAGCGGTTTGTGTCTCATGACCCTCCTGCTGATGAGAAGATCCACCTATCTCATGAAAAGTCTCTGGAGGCATCTGAGGAGCTGTGAAGAACTCATGAGAAATGAAACCCTCCCATGAGATGCCCTACAAACCAAGCTGATGCATGACCACAATTTTGATGGGTGAAAAATGGTATATACTATTAAACTGATGTTGAGGAGTCTTCTGTTGTACTAGTGTTCTCAATATTTTGGCACATGAAGTAGGGGAGATTCATCATTCTCACCTTGGTAAAGTGCATCAACAATTTAATATGATAAGCATATAGGCGAGAAAACCAGCCCTCACAGTTGAAATATTTCATTATGAGTTTCATCAAGGGAGCATATGAGTCTTTCAGGTACCGAAAGGGAAACACTCTGCTGAGTTGTCTCAAATAACCGAGCTTGATGTATGGTTCATAGTGTTCCCTGTCAATCTGCTGCCTTTTATTCCACTGCTCTCCGACATTAGGAATGCCGGTTGCTAGAGAAATAGACTCTGGTGTCGTGGTAAATGTCACACTAGCTAGAGTGGTTTGGCCATTATGTAGATGAAGCACAAACAACCAGGCTAACTCATGATGATACTAGACTCTAGCAACCATCTCACAGAACTGAAAACAGGATTGGTGTTGGAATCGTGTGATAGCAAGAGGGCAGGCCTGCAGCTCAACAAGTGAAGTAGGCTCCTCTCTTATATGTTTGCCACCCTTGTGAGGTCTCCTTCGTGCATGAATTTCTATAGGAGAGTCATTGTGTGTCTCTTCATCTCAGTCATATGAAGTATCAGATTCCATGCTTGCTAATGTGTGAGTTTTCTTGATGAGTATGAAGAGATTTATCAGGTTTGCAGTTTTCTGCCACCAAAGGTAAGAATATGTGAGGGACTATGGAGGGAGAGGATATGAGGGGTTTTGGGAATATTATGACAGGGTTTTGTGGGAAACAGGGGTCTAGGGAACAATATGGAAGCTTTAGGGACAAAAATTATGGTTTGGGGATTTGTAATTAAGATTTGGGAAAATGGGATTTGCGGATAGGGGTAAATGAGTTTCAGGAATATGGGAGTTAGGGAATGGGTGGATAAGCTAGGAAAATAAATGGAGGATTGAAAAAGTGATGGAGTGGTAGAATGAACTTGGCAGCAAAATGACAAATGCAAACCCTAGGCAATGGCTTTTGAGAAATTGCAGGAAATATGGTTTGATTTTCTTCACACAACCACCATAAATTTTTAAGACAAACTCCTTCACTAGTAACGAAAAGATCTTGACTTACTTTCACACTAGAAGACTTGAGTGATTTTGGCAATGTGAGGGATTTTTTGAGGAAATTGGGCTTGGAAGCTCTATGCGCCGCGTCTCTCACCCAGTGTGTCGCGCCTCCAAAACTGAGTGCTTTTGCTGCGATTTTTCCAGCACAGCTTTTACCTTGATCAATCATACTTCTTGGAATGCCAATGAGCTTTTGAATTGTAAAAAATGGTTTATATACAAGAGCTTAAAATTTTATTCATAAAACCCACTTTTATAATGTTTGCCATGTGACTTTACTTTTCACCTTTGTTTTTTGAGCAGTTTACTTGATTTGAGCCTTTTGATGAACTGAATGACTTGATTTTTGTTTGCCTTGCAAGGGATGGAGCTACTGAGGCTTGGCAAGGTGACCAGGGTTGCCACTAAAGTGATTTACATATAAGAGAACTGAAAATCAATGAATTTATACAATAAAAACCTAAAATACTTTGTTTTTCCTCAAAACAGTGTTTTGAGGAAAAATACATTTCTGAGCAATTGATTATGAAATTTCTTGGTACTGGAACTTTATTCAACCTCCTCAAGTGCCTGCTAGCTGTTATTGGAAATTTTGAAGACCTCTTTGATGAAACCCTAGACCTAAGTGAAACTGAAACCCTAGAATTGACTTTTGCAAATTTACAGACAAAAAGTGATTGCGGATGATCTTGATGAATGAAAATGGGCCAGCAGGTAAAGGACATGAGGGAAAATGTATAATAAGCCACTACCATCAGATGATCCATGATCCTAATGGAATGTAGCTGACCAAGTGAGACACCTAAAATGCAATGCAACAAGAGAATTTGATCACTGACGGAGGGATGAAGATACCGACACTAACATTGGCTCCAATGGGGATGGTAGCTCCTTGGAGGTGCCAAGAACTACAGATCTCTGGGAAAGCAGGCAGTGCCTCTTTCATTGGGCTATGGAGTCAATAACTTCGACAAACCAAAAACCAATTACTATGAAACTTTGACTCAAGACTCATAGTTGAACTGACTAATTCAAAACTGAAACAAGACTCTCAAAAGCTAAAACTAGACACTCAGCTGAAACTATCTTTAAACTGAACTGACTAAAACAAAAAATGACTCAAGACTGACTTAACTGAAACAAGTACTTACAAAGCTTTCAAAGGGCAGCAGTCCATCGAGATTTGAGGGCTTCAAATCATGACGAAAACTACCTGCTTACTGATGAAATATGTACAATCATGTGAAGTGGGCCTTCCAATGTAACCAATCCAACAAATGGCTACTCAATGAAATTATGCTCTCTCTTTCCTCAAGCAGGTAGAATGATGTACATGTAGGAAACTCACAATAACAATTGAAACCAAGGCTTATGCTAACAAACCAGCCAACATTCATCTTCTCTAGTGCTTGCAAAAGAATGTCGAAAGGATCTTGAAAATCCTGAAGCCGTAGCTTGTCTTGAGATCCAGCAGCAAAAATACAAGTACTCCCTTCATTCTGATATGAAAGAACAACTAGTTGCTAAGTAATAGGAAGGCACAAATAGGTATAAGCTTCCGCCATCTAAGTGTTAGCTGTAAATTCCTTGACCATGAGAAATTCTGGCATATTGTCTCTCTCAAGCTCATATCTCTCAACTTCATGGTCTAGGTCATTCTTAAACAGAAAACAGTCTTCAAGATTATCAAACATGGCAATATTATCATTTTCATGAAGGAAAGCATTATCTTTTCGCTGATCAATAAAGCTAATTTCAAGACTATCATTATTTTCAAAAGTGGAAGAAGTTTCACCAACACTTTCTTGACCATGTGCACACTGCATACCTGCATTAGTTTGGGTTGTAACTTGACCTTTCAGGACTTGATCTATCTCATCTTCAAACAGAAGAGATACTACATTTTATTTTCTTTTGCTCAAGCGATTATTTTCTTCATGAAATAACATTTCAAAACATGAAAAACCTGAATGGAAATCCTCATTTCCCTGATCTTCTGAAATTTTAAAACATTGTTGATCATATTCATATGACATGGCAATCAAATTATCATTTACCACTGAGTTATTGAAAGAGGATGTTTCACTTACTTGAACAAAGATCTCATCTTGTTTTTCATAAAATAACTGGATTACCTCCTCATGAAGGCTTGATTCTAATGAAATGAGAACACTTGGATCAATAAATTTGTCTTATTCATTCCAGATGATCTCAACAACAGAGCTCTCCTTCATGGGATTTAGAACAAGGTACTCTTGATCATCACGATCTAAATCTAGATCTGAACTAGCCAGCTTGAGTTTATCACATTCTAAAATTGAAACTTGACTTTCCTGCATGCTGTCTTCTTCTATGGACAGATCTGAAATAAAACCTTCTCTTTCATCATCTTCCACCGTACTAAGATCTTGATCCTGCTTCAAATTTTCTTGATCATCTTGATAAGTATCACTCTATTTATGCTGCTGAAATGGATTTTCATACAGGGCTTCCATGATCTCATCATCCATGAAGTCATCATCTTCATAAGCTTTCTCAAGATGTTCAATAAAACTATAAACATGTTTGCAACAGTTCTAAACTAAATTTAATGATGGATAAGATTCTTTATACCTTTCAAAGAACATGGCATAAAAATCCTTCAGACAGTAAATACAAGCAGGCGGCAAACTTTCATACCAAGATCGGGCTTCACCTTCCAGAGTGGCCATGAATATCTTCATCAATAAATCTTTAGGAAAATCAACCTTCAACTTGCGAATATGTATGTGAAATCTAACCAAATGTAAAGCAACATCCTTCCTATCATCATCTTTAAACGTAGGCAAATTCCTTTGCCAATCTACCTTAGGGATTTTCAACACTGGAGTCGGCAGGTGAATAATTTCAGCCTTTTGATGTCTGATCATTATCCACCATCAACAATCAGATCTGAACTTGATTACATTTTACTGAGGAAATTTGCAAGTCAGATGTTTTCGTTTATAAGACTAGACCGGAGATTGACTGAAGCAGCATTTATCTACTTTTGCTAATGCAAAGCAAGAGCATTTCGAAGGCTACCTAGCATAACTTCAGGCTCCGTCTGTCGTTTATGAAATGAAGAACACTAACAAACAAACAATTTCTTCCCCAATATGGTCGCCACTATGTTAGGGCCTAAATCTACCTTAGGCTAAGAAAAGTAGGATCTAGGGTAACATCAAACCCAGCTTAACCTGGTAGCTAGCCCTACCAGGTCGGGAGAGGGCTCTCTCCTGTCAATCTTAGCAAAAATGATCAATGAGGCTTGAGTTGACTTGAATGAAGACTTATTTTAGGCTAGGTATTTGTGCAAAAAGGGTTTGATTGAATTTGATGATGTTTTGTTGGCTCAAATGGAAAGGTCGTTTTTGGGTCTTGGGAATGAGGCTCAGTTTTGCAGAGGTCTCAATGGCGCAAGGTAGGCAAGTGATTTGATAATTCAAATTGAATTAAATGGAGAGATTTAGACATGTGAGGAGTTGAAGAGGGCAAGAAAACCTCAAGGATCCTCTTCAAACAGCTGAAAACATCAATAACTAAGCAAACCCTAGGTAGAGCACTGCAATTTCAATGGATTCTACCTTTATCCTTATTTGTTTTAGTTAAGAAGAAGCAAGAGAGATAATGGCATACATCAAACACATATAAACTTACATTTACAGAAGGAAACACAATATCAAAGCATCATGCCACATTAATCCCATAGAGTGCTGCAAACCCTGGTCTATTCCTTAGCCAAAACTACTGAGAAAATGTATACAATGAAGCTCCAAACTTTCTCAAAAGTCCAACCATGTTAATGACTGAAAAAACATAAGATATAGGCAAACAAAAACTCATCCTAGCCTCTAGGGTTGAGATCATGAGTTTTAGGAGCTGTTCCAACTAATTCTAAACTAAGAACTACAAATTAGGCAGTGGAACAGCATGCCTCTAAAAACTAGGGAACTGATTCATTCAGTTGCAAACTAACTTTTTATGGATGAATCTACCTCCATGAGTGAAAATTCAACATAATTACATCAAGATCCATCAAATTACATTAAATTACATCATGAGTTTGACATTAAGAAGGATAAATGTCAAATTGTCAAGAAACTAGGCGAAAAACAGAGTATACTTGGTCAAACTGAGCAAAATTTCCCCTATGCGCCGCACTGATTTCTCTATGCATAGTGCTTGTTTGAAGCCACTTTTGGATGCCATCCCGGTGTCCAAATTTTCTCCAAGTGTGCTTGCTGGAAAGGTTTGCCTATCTACTTTCCATATAAAGTGGAATTTTTTAATTTTACCTCCATTTTCCCCTCCAAACCTGAGTTCTCCCAACACTGCTTCCTGTGTGTCAAAATAGGGGCAGTAAGGTCATTTTTTGGGTGTTTTTAACCTTTTTGGGAGCTCAAAACCTGTCAAAATTTCTTTTCCATTGGTAGTCATGCATATTTTTCCAAGAAAAATCCAAATATTCTGAGTTTTTGTCATTTGGAGGCCTCCATCAAAATCGAGCACCAGGTGGCGCGGCGCATTGGGCTGAAAATTCTGTGTTTTAGCCCAAAAATTTCAAAATGCAAAAAGTGTCCCAAATTTTTTGAAATTTGGGCTGAGTGTTCTCCATCAAGTGTTGTGTTGGGCCAAGGAAGCCTCAGCCAATATTTGAAGTTTATCTTGCGCTTTTTCCTCCTCGATCTCTTCTTCAACTTGGCCTTCAAGCTCCTGATTCTAACTTGGCACACCATATTCCTTGACAAATAATGATATGCCATGGTTCTCAACATATTTTTCTCATTGATGGCTTTCTCCAACATCCTCTCCAAGTGGATATTAGTCCTCTCCAACCAAGACTCATGATCATCATTGATTTCTTGCTCAAGTGTTGTGAACTTGACTTTCCTCCGTTTGGTAGCTTGTCGATTTTCTCGTATGTTTCTAAGCTCCATTATGGTTTGTTGATCCTCTAGTTGCTTGTTTCTTTGATCCAGGTACTTTATTATCCATTTGACTCTTTCTAAGTTGAGGGACAAAGCATTTATGTTCGTCTGTTGCTCTTGGATGACTTCCTTGAGCTTTGAGTTTTGTGGGCCCAAATTCGTGTTATCATCTTGAATGAGAATGAAATCGGTCTCCTGCTCACCTGAAGGCCCCTCATCATGTAATGGCCTCTTTCCCTTGTCCTGAACCTGTTGTGCTGATGAAGGAAGCGAGACCCCCTCCACCTCGGGTGGAGATAATACTCACTTTGCTGCTACAAACAACCATCTAGTGCCCTTTTGATATGTCACAAATACCGGCACACTAGCGGTCTGTGTCTCATGACCCTCCTGCTGATGAGAAGGTCCACCTATCTCTTGAAAAGTATCTGGAGGCACCTAAGGAGCTGTGAAGAACTCATGAGAAATGAAACCCTCCCATGAGATGCCCTGCAAACCAAGCTGACGCATGACCACAATTTTGATGAGTGCAAAATGGTATATACTGTTAAACTGCTGTTGAGGTGTCTTTTGTTGTACTAGTGTGGTCATATTCTCAATATTTCGGCACATGAAGTAGGGGAGATTCATCATTCTCGCCCTCGTAAAGTGCATCAACAATCTGATATGATAAGCATATAGGCGAGAAAACCGGCCCTCACAGCTGAAATATTTCATTATGAGTTTCATCAAGGGAGCATATGAGTCTTTCAGGTACCGAAAGGGAAACACTCTGTTGATTTGTCTCAAATAACCGGGCTTGATGTGTGGTTCATAGTGTTCCCTGTCAATCTGTTGCCTTTTATTCCACTGCTCTCTGACATTCGTAATGTCGGTTGCTAGAGAAATAGACTCCGGTGTCAAGGTAAATGTCACACCAGCTAGAGTGGTTTGGCCATTATGTACATGAAGCACAAACAACCGGGCTAACTCATGATGATACTGGACTCTAGCAACCATCTCACAGAACTGATAACAGGATTGGTGTTGGAAGCATGTTATAGCAAGAGGGCAGGCCTGCAGCTCAGCAAGTGAAGTAGGCTCCTCTCTTATATGTTTGCCACCCTTGTGAGGTCTCCTTGGTGCATGCATTTCTACAGGAGAGTCACTGTGTGTCTCTTCATCTCGGTCATATGAAGGATTAGATTCCATGCTTGCTAATGTGTGAGTTTTCTTGATGAGTATGAAGAGATTTATGAGGTTTGTAGTTTTTTGCCACCAAAGGTAAGAATATGTGAGGGACTATGGAGGGAGAGGATATGAGGGGTTTGTGGAATATTATGACAGGGTTTTGTGGGAAATAGGGGACTAGTGAACAATATGGAAGCTTTAGGGACAGCAATTAGGGTTTGGGGATTTGTAATTAAGATTTGGTAAAATGGGATTTGGGGATAGGGGTAAATGAGTTTTAGGAATATGGGAGTTAGGGAATGGGTGGATAAGCTGGGAAAATAAATGGAGGAATGAAAAAGTGAGGGAGTGGTAGAATGAACTTGGCAGCAAAATGACAAATGCAAACCCTAGGCAATGGCTTTTGAGAAATTGCAAGGAAATAGGATTTGATTTTCTTCACACAACCACCATATTTTTTTTAGGACAAACTCCTTCACTAGCAAGGAAAAGATCTTGACTTACTTGCACACTAGAACACTTGAGTGATTTTGGCAATGTGAGGGAGTTTTTGAGGAAATCGGGCTTGGCAACTCTATGCGCTGCACCTCTGACCCAATGCGCCGCGCCTCCAAAACTGAGTGCGTTTGCTGCGATTTTTACAACACGAATTTTACCTTGATCAATCTTTCTTATTGGAATGCCAATGAGCTTTTGAATTGTAAAAAATGGTTTATATACAAGAGCATTTTAATTTTTGATTCATAAAACCCACTTTTATAATGTTTGCCATGTGACTTTACTTTTCACCTCTGTTTTTTGAGCAGTTTACTTTATTTGAGCCTTTTGATGAACTGAATGACTTGATTTTTGTTTGCCTTGCAGGGGATGGAGCTACTGAGGCTTGGCAAGGTGACCAGGGTTGCCACTGAAGTGATTTACATACAAGAGAACTGAAAATCAATGAATTTATACAATAAAAACCTAAAATACTTTGTTTTTCCTCAAAATAGAGTTTTGAGGAAAAATACATTTCTGAGAAATTGATTATGAAATTTCTTGGTACTATAACTTTATTCAACCTCCTCAAGTTCCTGCTGGCTGTTATTGGACATTTTGAAGACCTCTTTAATGAAACCCTAGACGTAAGTGAAACTGAAACCCTAGAATTGACTTTTGCAAATTTAAAGACAAAAAGTGACTGCAGATGATCTTGATGAATGAAAATTGGCCAACAGGTAAATGACATGAGGGAAAATGTATAATAAGCCACTACCGTCAGATGATCCATGCTCCTAATGGAATGCAGCTAACTGAGCAAGACACCTAAAATGCAATGCAGCAAGAGAATTTGATCACTGATGGAGGGATGAAGATACTGACACTAACAGTTACCAACAACAACAAATACAACTGGGGGAACAATCTACAATCTGATCTACGTACAAGGGCAGAGTAACAAAGCTCAATCCCCTTGAAGGCTCCTCGACATGATCAATCCGAGGTTTACCAACAAGTGACCCCAGGCTCCTCGACAATGGTTAATCCAAGGTTTACCATTTATAATACGCGCAAATCTTCTATCTTTCCCAATGAAATGGAATTGATTGTCTCAAAGGTTCGGACATGATATCGTGATTGACTCCTTTAAGAGAAGCTTCCCAGAATGTATCAATTACTTGGATTTATTTCCTACCGCAAGATATAGCTACGTGTTTGTTTTAACTATCTTGGAGAGTTAATTACTCCCTACTCCAAGATACTAGCCTAAGCTATATTGGTGATAAGAGCCCTAGAAATAAAAAAGATTGCTAGATCAATTTTAATTAAGCGTTACTTTTATGGGTTGTTCTTTAAGTCAATAGGTATGGAAATGAAACTTTGATGGTGTGAAGACTCGACTCCAAAAACACTAAAAAGATGCACCTAAAATGATAAGCAATTCGTTTTTTCTTTCAATGAATTTCTAGCTAGAAGAAAGAGTTTGAGAATGCAATTCTTTAAGAAACAATTCCTTCTTTCAACATAGAAATGGAAAGAAAATCTTTTTGTCTTTTCCAATAAGAACTCAAAATTACACTACTAGTTAAAGCTCACAACAAATCCCTTTCCTTTTTCAAAACTCAAAACTACAAAAAATAATTTCTTTCAAAAGAGATCTACAAGTTCTAGAAAACACTCAAAACTACAAAAACTAATTTTGAGATCTAAAAACTTGAAAAAACCTAATTGAATAAAAGATTCAATTCTTGTTAAGGACGTTTTACTTATTTATTCAGTAAACTAAGGATTAATTCGTTCAGAATAACAAATCAATCAAAAAACATCCAAATATGTTTTCTTTTGTAAAATGAAATTCAAAACTTATAACCAAGTTCATTCAAAGATTTGCAAAGAGAAAACTAAATCTATCTCCCACAAAGGACAGATTTCACAATCAGGTCAGACTCATCAAGAAGACAAAAAGACACCAGGGTAATCTAAGTTTTCTCAAGCTTCTGATCTTTGAGTCACTACAGAGACCAACTGAAAACCACTCCAGGCATGCAAAACTTCTAGAAAATCATCTAAAACAAAAATACCATTGGAACTCACTCACAAGAGATTTTTGACAGAAAGAATGCATATCTGGGTAGACACTAAAAGCCGTAAATAAAACCTAAACTTAACTGGAAGAAAACGTTTTAAGTTTTTCAAAGAAATTTACAGGGTCCGCAGGCTTCCAGAAGAAACAGGAGCAGTACCGCTCTGTGTTCTACAGGAAAAGTGCGGAGATGCCCGCACTGTCTGTAAAGAGAAAGTGCGGTCCCCTGAAAACTTTGAAAAAACAAAAAATAATCCAAATCCTAAAAACTACCCAATCCCACACACATCAAGAAAAAACCAAAAACGAGAACAAGTTTCTCAAGTCAAAGACAAAGGAAAACCAAAAACCAAATTCAGATCCCCAGGTAAGTCGCCAATTTGTTGGCCAGATAAATCAATCTTGTGGACAAGGCTGATCTCCCTAGCATCAAAAGATATCTAGCAACAAGCAGACAAACAAATCTATCTTTCTCTAAACATATACGATTCATTAATAAAAACTATGTAGGTTTTTATACCCTACCTTAAGTCCAACACTAGTTTGTAGCAGCCATCCTTCAACCGTCCGAAAGAGTTTCCTTTTGAGAAACTGCAAACACAAACAAGCAAACATAAAATAACACCTGCATAGCTAATATCATAAATCATGTTCATTATGGTGATCAATAAATCCATAAAATAAACCGTAAAACATAGCTTATTAAGAAAAACAAACTTATTTGTATTAACTTTGAAATAGAAGAACCTTACAACCTTTTCAGCCTTGATGTTGAACAAGCTCTTCCCGGGGTCCGAAACAGGAATCTCCTTTACTTTGACAAGCCTTGCACTTCTCCAAATGATATCAAAGAGGTATGTAATCTTTCCTCATAAAGGCTCAACTAAGAAGACTAAGTTCCAGCAGCATTTCACCTCAAAAATACTCAGCTTTCAACCTGTCAAGTAACCAGCCCAATGCTTCATTTTATAGTGCAGAGGAAGGAGGTTACAGGTCCACCTATGAAGGGATAGAGTCCTTCTTCAAAGGGATAAGATCCTCACATCAAGGGGTTAGCTCCTTAAGGTATGGGATGCATGAACCTTAAAGGAGCAAACTTACCACCTCAAGGTTCCTTCCAGAAGCTTCTAGAAATGACTCAAAGCGAGTTTTTAAGAATATGCTTGTGCCTTTTTAACTTTTGCAGGGGTCCGCACCCATAACACAGAGACAGAGCAGTCAGGTGCGCAGGAGACATGACCTTTAGGTGTGGGACTATAGGTAATGCTAAGAGAAAGTGCGGAACCAGACTTTTAGAGACTTTTGAGAACTTTCTCTTATTTTCAAGGCTTGATATGAAGAACTGAGGCTTAATACTTGCAAAGGAGGAAAGCATGAGTGGTAATGGACTCACACAGATTGCAGAATGTCAAGGTGACAATTTTTTGTGCAATAGGTTGGTTGAAATCTAGTTAGGCATCACCATGTAAATATGAGGATTTCCCTTGTTTTGGGTGTGTTTAGTAATTTTTGTTCAATCAATTGAATGATTGATGTTTAATCAATTGAATAGCACTAATTCCTTTTGTGTGCTTCGTTGTTCAATCGATTGAACGATTGTTGTTCAATCAATTGAATAGCACTAATTTCTTTTTTGTGTGCTTCATTGTTCAATCAATTGAACGGTTGTTGTTCAATCAATTGAACAACACTAATTTATTCTTGTGTGTTTTGTTGTTCAATCATTTGAACGATTGTTGTTCAATCAATTGAACATCACTTTTTGCACGCTTTGTTGTTCAATCGCTTGAACAATTTTTGTTCAATCAATTGAAGAGCACTAATCTTTTTGTGTGTTTTGTTGTTCAATCGATTGAATAATTGTTGTTTAATCAATTGAATAGCACTAATTTCTTTTTGTGTGTTTTGTTGTTCAATCGTTTGAATGATTGTTGTTCAATCAATTGAACAACAGTTTTTGTGTGTTTTGTTGTTCAATCGTTTGAAATATTGGTGTTCAATCAATTGAACAACACTTTTTGTGTGTTTTGTTGTTCAATCGCTTGAACGATTGTTGTTCAATCAATTGAACAGCACTAATCTTTTTGTGTGTTTTGTTGTTCAATCGATTGAACAATTTTTGTTCAATCAATTGAACAACACTAATTTATTTTTGTGTGTATGTTGTTCAATCGATTGAATGATTGTTGTTCAATCAATTGAATAACCCCAATTTTTCTTTTGTGTGTTTGTTGTTCGATCAATTGAACAACTGTTGTTCAATCGATTGAACAACCACTGTTCGGTAGAATGAATAGTTGTGATTTCTTTTTGTTGTTTCATCGTCAATCATTCTTTTTTCCATTTTCTTTCTCTTCTATGTTTTGAATAAAAACCATCTAGTTGGATTTGTGCCTAAGATAAAGAAAAATAGTAATGTTAATACCATTATGACTTATGAAACCTTTTGATGGTCATCTTTATTCAAAATCTGACATGGTGCATCTTTATAATGACTGGCTGAATATCTTCCCTTTGGACACATCATAAAATGATTTACTATCTTAATACCATGTTGGTTTATCTTTTACACTTTAAAATGGATAAATCCCTTTGATATGATGATATGGGGGTAAAATCATAACTTTCATTGTCATTTTTTTACTTCTTACACCATCCCTTACTCTTAAGGAGTAAATGAGCCTCCCTCTCTTTACAATAAAAGCATCAAAATATGAAAATATAAAAATATGAAAATGCAACAAACATTGTCTTAAAGAGGATAAGGGGTCTCAGTACAAGCCAACCTACCATGATCATAAGGATGTAATGGGTGACATTCCATTATGGCCACCACACTAAGGTAATGACCTTCTTGATAATTAAAACTGTCAGAAGGATAGGGGGTCTCATCACGAGCCAACCTGATCACTTTGTTATATCCTGGTGAATGGCACTATGATTATCTGGTTACCATGCCAGCATAGTGGTCTCTTTATAGCAAGAAAAGTAGAATTATCTTTGTTACACTGCCAAATGCTCTTTATCCTATTACCACCTACAGATTCGTTTCTAAAGGCAAATTTTCCATTTGAACAACATTTCTAATTTAATTGGCCAACATGCATGGTAACCTATATCTTATATACATTATATCATTATTGTCCAATCACTTTACCGACAGTCATTAATATTTATCGTCGGTCATGCGTTTGTCACTTTTCCACCTAAGGTAAATATCTATTTACATAATGATCTAAATCTCTATTTTATTTTACGAGCATTTCAAATCTTTTGACGTGTACTGCTCTAATTGTCGTTGTCATATTTTACACCACTTTTATTGATTGGTCACCTGCATTTATGATTTACCGACACTTTCTCCCTTTTTCCCATGCTTGGTGGGTGTGGACACCTTTTTCTTATTGGAGGGGGGATGGTCTGCGTATGAACAGCATGTGTGACAATTTATGGATAGTTTGTGTGATGATTATTAAACTGATTTTTGGTTAAAGGAATGCATGATGAATGCGCGTGTGTAATAATTATCAAACCATTTCTGATTGGAGGGAAGAAGGCAACCATTATGGATAGCATGCGAATTGATTATGATCCTACACCAAATATTGTTGATGAGACAAATAACATAATTGCCTTTGATATTAACTCTCAAAACAACATCATTACTCTGTCAATAGCTTTAACGTTCTCTGGTGTTGTTCCAAACTGTGAAAGTGTGAGAGAAGTGCATGCAAGTGAACCAACCACAGAGAAACAGTAGCCATGGGAGGAAAAGCCATTCGAAGTGAACCCACAGTGCTTAGGGTATCAGACCAGGCCTGTGTGATTCTTCAACACACCGGCTGGCTACAATACTTGACCAAATTACAAGGATTTCATGAGGAAATGACACTTGAATTTCTGCAGAATTTACAGAATGGTCGCACCATGGTGAAGCAGTCATAGCTGAAGTCTATGGACTTCCAGAAGAAGGAATGAGATGGACGAACAAACATGTTCTTCTGCAGGATGCAGTCACCATATTTTAGGACCCATATGAGCAATTGAGGCGAAAAGGGAAAGGGGTTCACCCTATAGCTTTAAGACAACCATGGCAGTAATTGGCAGCCATTGTGCAGAGATATATCATTTATGATGGACAACAGGACATGGTAAAACCTCGTCAACTTAAACTATTAGCTATTTTGAAATAGAAAATTACATTTAACTTGCCATTTTATTTAAATTTTGTATTGCATGACATTGCTCGTCAGGTCAGAAAGGAAAAGGACCCACATACAGTCATCAACCATCATGGGTTGATCAAATTAATCATCATTCATGGACTGGCCTAGTAGCAACTAACCTGGGATAACCTTATAAATCCTACTTTGACCCCACCTATAAAAAACCCAATGGCTGAACAGCAGGAGCCAAGAGTGAGAGGTCTGAAAAGGACACAGAAAAGGAAGAATCCCTCTTTAGCCTCGGGCCCAGTAAAGTGAAGACACTCTACGAGGATAAAGTCACAGCGACACACCCCAATTCAAATAGATGAGGCAGATCCATCTCACATGCCCCCTCCAAGTCCACAAGATGACTCTTTGCAAGATTATGAGGAAGAGGTTGCTCGAGTACTAAAGAATATGGCGACATTCGGTGAAGGAAGGGAGCTATCCAGGAATTCTGAAGGGAAAAACTATGCCCCCAACCAGTTTTCCCCTGCTGGTAGTCCTGGTCATGATGAAACCCTGCCATTTACTGATAATTTGGAAGGACAGAGGGAACTAGTTCCTTCTATGGAGAAGCCCTTGAAGCAAAAGTGCATGCAGAGGAATCCAGTAGGGAGTGAAATCAAGCAGAAGCTACGGATCCACTGGAATCCCTAGCTAAGGAAAACCCTACAGAAGAAACCCTGGAGGGTGGAAATCAATTAAGGGGTGCTATTTTTATGAAATCCCCAGAGGACAAGGCCCTTCTAGAAGAATAACCTGAAAATGATAATTGCTCAGGAGACACCATTCCATTGGAGTCTCCTGAGAGGGAAGCTCATGAAGAAAGAGACCTGGAAGGTGAAAATCCATCGGGAGACATGGTTCCATTAGAACCCCATCCTAATATTGACACAATTCCACCTGAACCTGAACTTGAAGTAAATATAGTTGTACCACCACCATTCAAAGACCTCACGACAAAGAAAACATACAAGGACAGACTCAGGAAGTTGCTTAAAAAGTACAGGAAGCAAAAGAAAATAGTTAAGCAGCTGAGAGAGTGGTTGAAGGAAGCAGTCAGGGTCAGGAAATTGAAAATAGAATTGGAGACCACAGGGACCCAAATAGAACACTGCTCTGGGGAAGATATTGAAACCCAGACTGAGACCCTTTTGGTTTATTCAAAAGAAACCCAAACAAAGCAATGTATTTTAGAAAATAGTGAAATGCAGACAAAATATCCTTGTGTTTGCCCACGGGAAACCCAAACGGACTTCCCCACTACTGATGTTGTTGTCCAAAAAAATTTTGCAGAGAATATTCAGGAAGACTTCCATATGACCCAAGGAATAGCTGAAGTTGTTGTTGAAACTAATACTGAAGAAAACGCCGAAGCTTATTTTTGTATGACCCAAGAAGTGGTTGAGGCTGTTGTTCAAACTGACCCAATGGTAACATAGGATGATGAGGTCTAGACAAAGGAGATGCCTAACTACATTCCCCTAGTAAGGGAAGCAGTCATTAGGAAATTACAGAATGAACTAGCTAAGACTCAGCAGGAATTGACTCAGCATAAAGAGGAAGTAGTGCCCCTATGAGTACACCAGGAATTACGAATGAAATTTTAGGCACTCATTGTAACAGAGGATGAGACTTTAGCTAATTACAAGGATGAACATAATAAAGTTGAAAAAGCACAGGTCAACTTGTAGAAGGTTGATGAGAAAATGGAGATTGTTTTCTCTCTTTACTCAGATGCCTTGTCATGCTGAGCTCTTGCCACCATCTATGCATTGTTCCTGCTAGAAAGATACCTCTTATTGAAGGTTAAAGCCGTTAAGGCTGGTAAGTCGGTGGAAACTAAGACCACCCCAGACTTTGTCAAGTGTTTCAAAGAACATAATGAAAAGGTACAGTGCCTCTTTTGTTAATTATACATGCATACATTTTCTTAGAGGATGACTTAAACAGTAATCCTAGCCCCTTCATAGGGGATATCCAATTTCAATCTTTTCTTTCCTTTGCCACTAATCAGATCAAATGGGCTAAAGCCCATAATACTTTTCAAAAGAGAGAATATGGCATAGACTTATGGGTTAGGGGAGAACCCAAAAAACCCACCTCTCTGTCCAGCACAAACATTTCATGAAACGAACGGGTGTTGTGGGTCAATTAGGACTGCTCCACATAGACATCATACAAGAAGGGAAGGAATACTTCCAAGAAATCAAAGAAGAATCTTTGTCTGCAGCCAGACAAAGATGGGAAGCCTCCAACAATAATGTCAAGAACAAGGAGCCATTTGGGTTCAGAAATTTCAAAGTTGCCTCCACTCACTTACACAAATACAGCAATATGGTCCTAAGCATGGGCCTTGATTGGATAGGGTGTCGATATAGAAGTCCAATTATCTGGTATCCTCCAAATGGGTACCGCAGTGATTATAACTTGTCAGATCATCAAGTGACCAAGCTTTTGCAGTGCTCAAACAGAAAAATAGTTTCAGGTTGTATAAGGAGGAAGTATATCATGCTTATTCCTTAACTCAACTACACCTTAACCATCTTATTGCATGAGGACATGCAAAAAGGTAAGCAGGGGAGTATGTTGGGCCGAGGAAAAGGTATGTTTTCTCCTCGTAAATAGCTTAATTAAGCATTTGTCTTCACATGTTTATCTTTGTTTTATGAATAAAAATATAGGAAACACTAGAAGAAGCTGGGTAAAATTGATTAGTAACAAATTAGATAAATCTGGGCAGGAAAATTGAGTTTCAGTATCTTTACATGCAGGGACGCGGATTGGACGATTGTTAATCAATCCACAGAACAACAGTAGCTAGGAAAAAAGATAGTGTCTTGAGTATGGAAGACAGTTCAAGACCAGGAGGACCAATGTTATTCTATGATGAAATCAGATCGAGTGTTGCGAAATCCTCAAGATCCCTGATCCTGAGGATTCGTTTCTATCCATTTATTTTTCCAAAAATATAAAGTCATGAGGCGAATTAAACAGCTAGTTAGGAATTCGTAGATTGTAACTATTCTTTTTGGATATATAATACTTTCATCACGGTGATGTTGTAACTCTGTTATTGATTTTAATGAAGAATATTGCATTTCATCCATAATCATATTTTGAATATCTAACAGCGAGGACTTCTGGAGACTTTGGGCCCAGTCAAAAGGAGATCTACTGCTTCAATTGTGTTATAATTATTTCTGTTTATTCTTATAACTATTTATTATTGTTAGTTTGTAAAGTTAGCATCATTCTGATTACTATGAGGATTGATGATTCTGGTTTGCGTTTGTTGTTCAGTCAAGATTCTAGATTTAGTTGTGTGTTACATATGTGTGATACTCTTTATTGAATTGGTTATGTTAATTTCAGCATTAGATTGTTGTTCATTCTAAAGTAACGCTATCACAGATTTCAAAGCTAGAGTTGATTGCTTTCCATGAGATGTTTATATGGTTATTTGTTGTTCAATTGTTATAGCTTTCCTTCATGTTAAATGAATTAGTTTCAATACCAGTTAGATTGCTGAGAGTGGTTCTTTCTATTTTCATTCTGATTCAGTTTCTTGCAGAATAGATTAAGTAGACTTGAAAGTGTGTTACGAATTTCTTTCAAAATTGTTTGGATTGAATTTAGAGAGATAGACATTAGCAATTGCAACAATTCCAACTTCTTTCATTATGAATTAACCTCTGAAATCACTGCATATACAATGCTAACACTCTTGAAATAAAAATACTTGTGGGTAGGCAATATTGGGGTGAGAAAATTTGTAATGTTCCCATTTTCTGGTTTCTCTTATGATGCAGTTAGAGTGGATTTCCAAGGTTGGTGTCAGTCAGGTCTCAGGAGTGAGATTACATCATCGGTAGACCCGAAAGGTTTTGGAGGAGTTTTATGGGGTTTTCTTACTATATCTCATCATCAAAGTTAGTTTTTCATGGTTCGTTCTTGGTTCCATTTCATTCCAACAATTCCCATAAAATGAGAATATTATTAGCATATTTTGATTAAATATGTTAAAGGTGTCATTTGGGAAGGATTAATTGGAAAACGTCTTAGTGTAATATCTCAATAGAAACAAAATGGTGAAATTTACAAGATAGGATGATGAAAAGTGATTTTCAGTGGCTGGAGAGATCGTAGAGGTAGATTTACCATTTTCCAGGATTAAAAAGTGACTTAAATAAAATAAAAAAGGGGAAGTGATAGGATTTAAAACATTATGGGAGAAATAAATATAATAATCAAGCAAAAATACACAAACCATACACCACGATTTACCTCGTAAAACCCCAACTAGGGGAAAAACCAGCCGACAATATATCTATTATTGTCCTTCGCTAAAACACATCCAAGTTAGCTAATAACCTAATATTTCACTACTCAATTCTACCTCAATACAATGGAGAATTCCCAAGCCTTTTAATGGCTTCAACTACATGTAATACCATGAGTCATCAATATCAGGTGCCCAAAACCACAATTGTTAACCATAATTGTTGACACAACCTCAACTCCACCACCGAGTCAGTTTCATCTAACAATCCCCCCTTTAAACTTGACTTTGGGTTTTCCTTGACCAAATCTAGCCAAACTAGCCAAGTGAGCCATCCACCAACACTACTCACCTCCAGGCCCTACCCCTGTCAATGTTAGGGTATTTGAGAATTTCACATGATGTCCTAGCTCAGCATGCTTCCACATGCTCCGCTATATCACCTAGGTCTACATCCAAACTTTACCCGTGATTATTTAATGGGGAATGCATGCCATACCAAGTCTTACAGTCGTATGCCCATATACATGTAAAAAAAATGACCCCATTATAATTCTTCTTTTTTTATTTTCTCTCCTGGCCTTAAGCCAACATTCTCTCATTTCACCACATGTAAATTTATTCCATGCAACATGCTCTCCTTTGAATGTCACACATAACCATTGCTTTTAAAACGTTGTGTCTCACCTTGTGAGAATTGTTATCTCTTTGACAACCACTTCAATCTTCAAGTTTGCTCTTGAGTTTTGATAGCTTAATCACTTACGAAGTCTCAATAATTTCATTCTTTAGTGCTCTGATGGCATCCATGGCTATGTATGCCATTCTTTTGGGGTGAATTCTTGAAAGTTATCAAAAAATAGTCATTTATTGAAGATTTCCTATGAGCCATTGAGATTGGTTCTCCTTAAAATAATTCATTGATCAAAAATATAATTACACTTACTTCCAAAAAACATTCTCTTGGCACCACTATCTCCCATATCTAACACCATGTGCACAAAAATTTCATTTATCTAATTAACTACCACCAACCGGTTGTGTAATAGGCATATCTTCTTTCTTACATCACATGTCAAATTTCCATCAACGGGACCTTCAATAATTCATCCATACAAAGTCACCAATAATACCAATTTGTGTTCTTATTTATAAAAACATTTGTAGGCCCTTTGCTCCAAAATGTATCGCTTTGACGAATTGAGTGGCATTTGTCCCAATGAAATTTAACGCATCCTCCAATAGTATTACATAAACTAGTATCTAGAACATAAAAACTCACTTCCCGAAATCTCATGTCATCCAACTGAATTAATTAAACTTTTTCCATATTGAAGTTCAATCCACCATGCATATCTAAAACCATTTGAACGAACCATCAATGACATAATTGTTTTGTCCCTTCGAACGATTGGCTCCAGAATACCCTAAGGAAGTCTAGATATATCCTCATAGAAAAATTATGGCATTTGTGTATCAGGATTGAGATGAATCACCATCAACTAATATCATGCTCAATTGTGGTGTCCAGCGGTTTCAGAACCCAAGGGGTCTATTTCATGAAATTTCATGGCATTCCAGAATAATCCCCAGAGTATATAAAAATAAAACAAAAAATTTTGTGGAAGGAAATAACTACATGTTGTCACTACGAAAAATACCCTCTAAAAATTTTCCTACATCCTGAATTTTGGAGCCTCCTTATGATCTTACAATTTGTCATTCCAAGTTTATCATAGTCGCTTCATGATTGGTTGATATTTTTCCGAGTGTTTAAGCCTTCTTCTGTGATTTTAGCTTTTGAAACCACTTGCTTACACATGCTTAGCTTTTTATGCATTCGCAAGCGCATCTCTTCCTTGCAAGATCAGCAATCAATGTTTACCTTCAAAGATAGCATTGTGCAGCCCTTGAAGACAGTGGTTGTGCAGTCTTTAGAGACAGTTCTTGCACAATACCTAGATGAAATGACTGCAAAATGCCTACTAATAGTGACTACACAACTCCTATGTTGAGAAATGGCAACAAGAAATTCCAATTTAATTTTTCCTTGAATTAAACTCAAAATTAAAATCAAGTTATATTCTCATAGCAACTTGTAAATAGTTAATTAAGTTTAATTAAATTAATTGGCCTAGGAATTTCAAGCTGGAAGACTTTCTGTAGTCACATATGTTCTCCCTAAGTTTTAGGGGTCCAGTATGAGTTTAAATTGAGTTGGAAATTAGATAACTTAGTTTACTGAGTTAAATTCAGTTAAATTACTTCTAATTTTTTTTTGGAACTAATAGAGGACTAACAGTTAGTTGACTCACTAATGCATCCACTAGTGCTACTCCAGATAACAGAATATTCCCTCATGAGAAACTCATGCATGTCCATTCAGAGAAATACCCAATTGAGACTAGAGTGCAAGGACAATGTACTATCAGTGGCATCATTTACTGGAGTGTAAATATCATGCATCCATCAGAGATTGATCCTATGTTTGGATTGTGCAGTTTTGGAAGCATGAATTCCCTTTAAATACAGGGTATTCATCCTAGGAATTACACAAGAGACTAGGAGCTTGGAGAGTTGTAGAATTGGCTAAGTGTTGGCCAATAGCTAGCTTGTGAGCTGAGAGAGTTGAGCATACTTGTGCGGAATTGTTCTAGTGAGAACAGGATTTGTATCTTCACTCATATTTTTTATATATGCAATACAGATAACAGGGTTATGAGCAGTGGCTTTCCCTAGATACATTTTTGTGTTATGTGTCATTGATTTATCTTCCTCTTGTTCATATTGTTTTCATAAATCTATTGGCTTCCACTGGTTGAAAGTAGAAGTAGATGCTTGTCATGTGCTTTAGTAAATTGCATGAGCTTGTGAATCTATAGGATTTTCTAGATGGTATCAAAGCTATATTTGTAGAAATTTCTACATGGTATCATAGCTAAAGGTAGTATACTAGAGGAGATTTCGAAGTTTTGAGTTTTGGGTTACAGTTGAAATTCGAATTTGCAATACGCACTTCAAGATCTGCAAATGACGTTCTACGGTTTGCATCTCGAGTATGCCTTGGAAGGCAGCTCGAATTTTATAGCTTGGAGGGATAGAATGGAGGTTGTGCTAGAGGATAATGGCTTGAATGAAATTGCTGATCAAGAAATTTCTAAGCCAGCAGCATTGGATGCACAGAATTTGGCTGAATGGAAGAAGTGTGTGGTGAAGGCGAGGTGGATAATCCTTGAGGGAGTTCGAGACCACGTCATCTCGAGTCTCCATGGAAAGTAAAATTTGTATGTTATGTGGAAAGCATTGATGGACTCCTATCAGAACACTAGTGAACAAAGGAAATTGGCACTAAAGGACAAACTTTGAAAAATCAAAATGGAGAAAGGTGAAACGAATATTCATAAATACTTGACCAAGTTCACTCAATGTCGTGATGAACTTGGAAGTGTTGGAATCACAGGTGTCGAGGATGATATGGTGAGTCTTGCTCTTTTAGGACTCTCAAATAGTTGGCATAGTTATCAGGACTTTGTCAATGGTCGGGAGAAGCTTCCAGATTAGGAATGACTGTGGTCAGATTTGATGCAAGAGGAGATCAGGAGGAACACCAGGGATGACTCTTCATCAAAGATTGACAATGAATAGAATTGTGCCTTAGCAATTAAGGCGAAGAAGGGGAAAGGGAAATCTTCCCATTCCAAATCAGATTATTATCATGGAGGTAAGAAGAAAGACATGACGAAATTTAAGTGCTTTCATTGTCATGACCTGGGCCATTTTGCTACAAATTGTCCACTCAAGAAGTCCAAGAATAAATCCTCAGGAGGAGAAACGGGTGAGGCTTTGGCCTCTCAATTTGAATTGGAATTTTCCCTCATTACATGCATGGTGTCATCAATGATGGGAAGTGTATGGTACTTAGATAGTGGAGCTTCATTCCACATGACTGGCGACAAATAGTTATTCAGTGACCTGGAGGAGAAAGATCTCCAAATGCTCGAGATGGGTGATGACAAGAAGTATAGTGTTACTAGATTGGGCACTATTACTTTTCAAAGGGAGCATGGGGCTCCACTTACCTTGAAGTATGTTATGTATGTTCCTGGGCTGAAGAAGAACTTGGTACCCATTTCCATGCTTGAGGATAGAGGTTATGATGTGATCTTCTAGAAAGGAAAGGAGTTCCTTTGACACATAGCCATGGGTCAGGTAAAGAAGATAGGGATTTGGGTGAAGAATCTCTATAAGCTGGAGGTAGAGGAGTGTGATTTTTTTATTACAAAAGTAGAAAGGGTGTAGAACTGAGACGTTGGCGAGTTGTGGCATGGACGATTGGGCCACTTGCATCATTGGGTTGTGAAGATATTGCAGCATATCTCTACTGGCCTTCCCAAAGGTATGCTTGAGCAAGTTGATACATGCCAGGGGTGTACTTTGGTAAAATACACCAAATCTTCCTTTCATGATAGAGACGGTCAGCAGAGGTTATTCTAGAGTGAGTCCATTCAAATGTGTGTGGACCATTCTTGATAGAATCCACGGCCAAACATAGGTATTATGTTATATTTGTTGATGAATTTTCTCGTAAATGTTGGATATTATTCATGCAGAAAAAAGGATAAAACCCTCACAAAGTTTTGTGAGTTGAAAAAATTGGTGGAGAAAGAGTCGGGCAAGAAGGTTAAAGCTCTACGGAGTGATAGTGCTGGTGAGTATGTCTCAAACGAGTTTAAGAACTTATGTGCAATGGATGGGATTAAACGGGAGTTGACGGCACCCCATAATCCTAAGCAGAATATGGTGGACAAGAGGAAGAAAATAACCATAGTAGGGGCAGTGAGGGTGATGTTGCATGATCAGGGCCTACCACTACACTTGTGGGATGAGGCATGCAACACAACGTTTATGTTCAGAACCGTAGCCCACATCGGATACTTGAGTTGAAGACACCAGAGGAGGCTTATTTCGGTAAGAGGCCAGATGTTGGTCAGTTCAGGACTTTTAGGTCATTTGTATATTTCCATGTGAACAAATATGCACAGAAGAAGCTTGAGCCTACATCAGATTTGGGGATATTTGTGGGGTACATTGATACACCTCACAACTACCGAGTGTACTTTTCGACCAGCAAGATGACATTGGTTCGTAGGGAGGTCAGATTCGATGAGGAGAAGGCCATGTGAGTTTCCCTTGAGAGGGAGCTTGAGCTACATGTGGATGAGGAGCTTTTATCTCCTAAGGTTGAGGAGCCTCAGATTGATGTGGCGCTGCCACATGCATAGAGTCCGAGAGTGGAGACATCCACTCAAGCAGAGTCTTCCAGAGAGGGAAGAAAGCACACCAGAGAGGCTGACAGATTGTTGGATGATGCACGGGAGAATGTGGGAGCACCTAATTCTCAACGCAAGCATAGGAGGTCACCTGAGAGGTACACTGGATACATGGCTCTTCTAGGCGAATGTGTTGTGACAGAGCCATATTCCTTTAAGGAAGCAGTGCAACATCCGGTTTGGGTTGATGCCATAGTGGAGGAGTATGACTCCATAGTTCGTAATAGTGTTTGGGATGTGGTCACGAGACTGAAGGAAAATTCAATGGTGAGCTCCCAATGGCTTTACAAGGTAAAGAAAGTTGCAGATGGTAGTGTGGAGAATCATAAGGCTAGATTTGTGGCCCATAGATTTTCACAAGTAGAGGGGAATGACTATGATGAGACCTTTTCTCCTATTGCAAGGTACTCGTTAATCAGATCTATATTGGCACTATCAGCATAGATGGGTTGGAATATACATAAAATGGATGTAAAGACAACCTTCCTTAATGGCATGATTGAGGAAGAGGTGTACATAGAGCAACCTGAAGGTTTTGAAACCTTTGACCGTGAGTTGCATGTGTGTCGTCTCAAGAGAGCATTGTATGGGCTGAAGCAAGAACCTCATGTTTGGTACACCATGATAGATAGCTACTTCACCGGGTTGGGCTTCATGAAGTGTGAAGAGGATGGGAACCTGTACCACATAGTGGTGGAAGGTAAATTGTTGATCACTATACTTTATGTTGATGATCTCATACTGACAGGTGATGATCAGTTGATCAAGTCTTGCAAGGAGGACCATGCAAGAGATATTGAGATGAAGGACATGGAGCTTGTGCATTAATTTCTTGCCATGGAGGTATGGTAGGGAGATGGGGAGTTGTTTATGTATAAGGGAAAGTATTCCAATGAGATACTCGGGAGATTTTGCATGGAGAGAAGCAAACCCATGGAGACTCCTCTAACAGGTAACTAGAGGAAGGAGGATGCTACTTTAGGGGAAGTAGTGGAAGCTATTGTTTGCAAACAGCTTGTGGGTTCACTCATGTACTTGGTGAACACACGACCGAATATGTGCTATGTAGTTAGCCAACTTATTCAAGCGATGGTTAGGCCTATCAAGCTATATTGGAAGGTGGAAAATCATGTGTTGAGATACCTTAGGGGAATTTCTCAGTATGGATTATCGTACAAACAAACAGAGGGAGTGAAGCTTCAAGCTTCACTGATGCAGATTGGGCAGGGAGTCCATCTGACCAGAAGAGCACATCAGGAGGGATCTTCAGTATTGGGTCAACGGAAGTTTCTTGGTATAGTAGGAAACAGAGATCAGTTGCACTCAATTCGGCATAGATAGAGTACATTGTTGCGAATCAGGCAGCATGTGTGGCCATCTAGATGAGGAAGATCCCGGTTGGTTTGTTTGGTCAGTAAATGGATCCAACTTTGATTTACTGCAATAAACAAAGTTGTATAAAACTCTCTGAAAATCCAATTTTTCATGATCACTCCAAGCATATTGATATCCAATATCATCATCTCAGAGATTGTGTATTGAGGTAGATTATGTTGTTTGAGTACATTCCCATGGAGGAGCAAGATGCTGACATTTTGACAAAGGCATTGTCAAGATGTAAATTCTTGTTTCACAGAGATAGGATCGGAGTATTTGATAATCCCTTTCTTGTTGAAAGGGAGTGTTGAGAAATGGAAACAATAAATTGTAGTTTAATTTTTCTTTGAATTAAACTGAGAATTAAAAATGAATTATATTCTCATAGCAACTTGTAGATAGTTAATTAAGTTTAATTAACTTAATTAGCCTAGGAATTTCGAGTTGGAAGTCTTTCTGTAGTCTTGTATATGTTCTCCCTATGTTTTAGGGGTCTAGTATGAGTTTAAATTGAGTTTGAAATTAGATCACTCAATTTACTGAGTTAAGTTTAGTTAAATTAGTTCTAATTTGTTTTTGGAACTAATAGAGGACTAACAATCAATTGGTGCACTAATGCATCCACTAGTGCTACTCCAATTAACTAAATATTCCCTCATGAGAAACTCATGCATGTCAGTTTAGAGAAAGACTTAGTTGAGACTAGAGTACAAGGACATTGTACTATCAGTGGTATTATTTACTGGGGTGTAAATATCATTCATGAAACAAAGATTGATCCTATGTTTAGATTGTGTAGTTTTGGAAGCATGAATTCCCTTTAAATACGGGCTATTCATCCTAGGAATTACGCAAGAGATTAGGAGCTTCAATAGCTACAAAATTAGATAAGTGTTGGCCAAGAGCTAGCTTGTGAGCTGAGAGAGTTGAGCATACTTTTGTGGAATTGTTCTAGCGAGAACAAGCTTTGTATCTTTAATCATATTTCTGATATATGCAATACAAATAGTGGGGTTTTGAGCAGTGGCTTTCCCAAAATACATCTTTTGTTATGTGCCATTGATTTATCTTCCTCTTGTTCATATTGTTTTCATCGATCTATTGGCTTCCCCTGGTTGAAAGTAGAAGTATATTCTTGTCATGTGCTTTAGTAAATTGCATGAGATTGTTAATCTACAGGATTTTCTACATCCTAGTGACAGTGCACTATGCAATTCCTATGGGAATTCGGTGTGAAATTTCAGTTGAGAGTCTCCCTCACTCTCAGCTGCAAGTGTACCATCATTCCAGTGAGTTTTCTCAATTTTCACTCCATTCATCCATCCATTATAAAATGGAAAAGTTCCAAAACTATCTCATAAGCTATGTGATTCTTGTCTTGCGCTTTAGTAAATTGCATGAGATTGTTAATCTACAGGATTTTCTACATCCTAGTTACAGTGTACTACGCAATCCCTATGGGAATTCAGTGTGAAATTCCAGTTGAGAGTCTCCCTCACTCTCAGTTGCAAGTGTACCATCATTCCAATGAGTTTTCTCAATTTTCACTTTTGCACACCTTTTGCTTTCGCAAGTGTCACTTTCACATTCACAACTTACGTTCTTGTTTTCTTTCACTTTCAGAAGTGTCACTTTTTCTTTGTGTTCACTTTATCATGTGTCACTTTCACTTTATTTAGCTTTTGCAAGTGTCGTTTTCACCTTTTCTTATTGTCGCAAATATCACTTTTAATTGTTTTTACTCCTCTATGTGTTGCACCTTGGCACATTACTAGAGGCATCTCTAGTGCACTATTATACATTAGATAATCATATATATCATAAGATCATGTGTTAGACATATTCCCACAACTTAGCACACTTTCTAGTTGCAGTCGACACTTGTCTCGTAAACATGTATCTTAAGTGTCGCACTCAGAGGTAAGTGTAGTTTTGTCATCGTTTCAAATGGATGCATGTTGATTTTTGGTGTTAAGTGTTTCATTTTCATGTGTTTGATCATTTATGAGTGTGTGATCATGTTCAAGTCATGTTACATACTTTTTTCTTATCTTTTTGTCTTACTGATCCCACACTTAGTCAATTTATGAAGTGTCCTTGTCCTTGCAACTTTCCCGACCAACCACTCATCCTCTTTCTCCCTTCAAATGTGCACTGCGCATTCACAAAACCTAGCCATCCATCTTTGCTTCCTAGAACTGCGCACTATGTAATAATTTTCTCCAAGAACTATGCATTATGGAATCTTAGTGTCCATTCCCTGCCTCTTTCACTTTATCACTATGCAATCTTTTCCCAGTCAGAACTCCACTATGCACTGTTCATTCTCATTCAATATTCTGGCTTTGTCTCAATCCTTAAATTTCTCAATTGCGTGATCAATTGTCTCGGTCCTTATAAAATTGTGCATTGCACAATCAAAATGAGTAAGCTTGCGTCACTATATACCTGACTCCCTCAACTGCGTAATATTTCCTTCCTGTCCCTTATCCATTGCGCATTACATAGTTTTAGTGACTAGACCCTCATAACTGCCTCACGTTTATGTGAAATGTTCAATCCCTAGGCTTCTTCCTCGATCTTGCACTCAGACCTAGCTCAATCAAGAATGTTGCATGAAGAAAAAGTTAGATATGGATATTTTGGGATTGATGTCATCTTGTCATGAGTGAACTCCATTTGCAGGTGCTAGTATCTTGAATTGACAAGATTATTCTCAAATAGGATGTCAAGGAGATCACGTAAGAAGACACGTGTGAAGCTGGAGGAACAAAGAGATCAGCAAGCCAAGAGATGAAGGGACACTAGATCAAGATAGAAGATTAAAGATCAAGAGCACATGGAAGACTCCATATCAACCAACCTCTTGGAGGATGAAGATGAAGTTCTTGCAAGATCTATCATGAAGATACAAATATGGTAGCAAGGAGGAAAGCTTGACATTGACACATCACAATGAAGTTTTGTGACATCATTTTCGCTAAGTCATGGCTTCTCAAAGTGTCACCACAAGAATCATATGAGTCAATTTATTTTGCCACAACATTTGTGGAATGAAATTATTGTATTTTCAAATAATGAGAAAATGTAAAATGTGTGGAATCCCAAGGGTCCCACATGGAATGTGAAAATTCATTTGAAAGTTCTAAAGTCATATAGAAGCTCAAAGGTCACATAGGAATTCAAAAAGTCACAAGGGAGCTCAAGAGTCATGAGGGAATGTCAAGAGTCATATTGGAGGTGGAGAGTCACCTCATTTGTTATAAATACACCCTCATATCTCAAGAGAAGGGAATTTGTACTTTTCACCTTAGCTTCTCTAGTTTGGCATAGGAGAGAAGATCTTCCTTCAGAGGAGCAAGTGACTTAATGTTTCACTATTGGGGCTAGTGTGGCAGCATTGTACTCATGTATCTTGGGACTTTCACTTAATATATGAAGCTCTCAAAGTTGGCGCACTTTCATGCATATGTCGTGAATGATTGTGAGACTATTATTTCATTGTTTGTGATGCATGTTTATGTTAACACATATTAATGAAAATGAACTATTTCATTGGCTTTGGTATGTATCTTGTTGAGTGTGCATTGTTACTTGATTTTTATCATAGTTGTCATCTTGTGAACTAATTTGGAGGTTAATCAACAATTATTTCATTCTCTTCTGTGTCTCTTTTAGGAGAGTACTATTACTTTTCTTCTAGAGGCTCGCTCTCTCTTTTCCCTTCCGTGAAAGTACCATATATGCATTGCAATTGTATGCTTCACAGTGTCAACTTACTTTCTTGTTTCAAAGAATGTTTGTATAATATCTTATGTTGATAATTTCATCCAAAGAAAATTCCTAAGAATAATGGAAATTGGCCTTATTTGTTAGTTGGGACTCCTAGTCTAAACGGTGTGAGATCTAGTTGGGACTTCATATTGAGGAGACCCCCTTGGTTGAAAAATTTCAAACACCGTCAACACTACCTTCTAAGTACTCCAGCAAATGTTGGCCTTCTCCTTGCTTTAGTGAATGTGTATGCACGTAACTTTGATCCTCACCATGATGAGGAAACCTTTAATCCTTGTCAGACTTCATGCCTGCAGTGCGTGAGCTCATTGTGCAGGGTTCTTGCATGTTGTTCGAACGATTCACTACAACTGCTATACCATCGCAATGCTAGTGAAACATCTACTCTACACCGACGACTTATAGTGGCTTGACTCTTCACGTATTACAGTTATTTCTAATCATTGATCTTTGAACCTATGTGATTTGGTGGTGTACAAGCTCTCTCTATGAGAAACAAACTCACACATTTCTCTTTTATTTGCATGTAAATCATCCATGACTGCAATTATCACTTCCATGGAAGTACCTTCCAATTCTGCATGCATCCATCTGAGTCATATTATGCTTCTTCCTTCACGGTCTTCTTTCTTTACATGACCATCATGGGAAAATGTTTCCTGACAGGTCCAGTTCTTCAACTTCTTCTTGTGCTTTTGTTGCCATTTTTCTTCTCCTTGTGACGATCTGGATCTTTTTTCACAAATCCTCTCTCTACAGGTGATGAGGTTTCCTAGGATACTCTTACCAACCAGAGCTATGATACCACTTGTTAGGATTTAAAACATTATGAGAGAAATAAATATAATAATCAAGCAATAATACACAAACCATATACACCATTATTTACCCTGGAAAACCCAAACTGGGGAAAAACCAGCCAACAATAGATCTATTATTATCATTAGATAAAACACAACCAAGTTGGCCAATAACCTTAGATTTCATCGCTCAACTCTGGCTCAATATAATGGAGAATTCCCAAGCCTTTTAATGAATTCAATTACATGTAATATCATGAGATCAATACCACGAGTCACCAATTCCAGGTGCCCAAAACCACAATTGTTAACTATAATTGTTGACACAACCCTCAACTCCACCACCAGGTCATGTTCATCTAACAATCCCCCCATTAAACTTGAATTTGGGTTTTCCTTGACCAAATCTCACTTGTTATGATTTAGAACATTATGAGAGAAATAAATATAATAATCAAGAAAAATACATTCAAACCATGTACACCATTATTTACCCTGGAAAACCCCAATTTGGGAAAAAACAACCAATAATTGTTGGCATTATGATTCAAGTGTTGTCCTTGATGGCAACTCACTCAGAGGTTGGTACAGGTGCTCAGAGGTTGGTACAGGTGATGGAAACTTAATCAGAAGACAGATCCTAGTACAGCATGCCAAGGAAGTTCATATACGCAGGTTCGTTAAGCCCAAGTCGCGTGTACACGCTGGTTGGCTTCAGCAAAAGCGTGTGTATGTGGAAAAGTACCTTTGGTCCATGGCGGTTAGTCCTTGGAAGTTGTGCCTATGGTTTCGGACCATTGTGTCTCGACAGGCGTGTCGATCCCTAGTTTTGAAGTTGATGGTATTGTGTTACTATGGTTTTGGCTCTTGGTATTGAGCAAGGCCTAAGGCTATATAAGGAGAAGAAGATCATTAGGCAATATCATCTTTCGACAAGGCTTGAATATCTAAAAGAGAAAGAGATCTGATATGCAGGGTCTGGGTTGCTTGATCTGAGCTAAGGAGAAATCACATCGGTTGATGGAAGACTAGATCTAAGGATAAATCGGGATCTAATGGTTTGAAATGCACTATTATGATATGGTTGATTATGCGTATTTCTAGATCTGCATACTGTCGCAATATTATGTTCTGGGTCTAACTGATGTCTGGTACAGCTGCAAGTTGAGAGAATTTATTTTTAGATCTGTACGCAGGTTGGCTTAGGTAAAAGCGCGTGTATACGCGGGTTTCGCTCATTGAAGTAGCGTATATCTCTTGAAGCTTGATTTTTGGGTTTGCAGTTGGATCTGACTATTATTGCAGAGTTCTGTAGACTGCTCTGTGTTCTGGTATCTGGTGATTGACAGGGTTCAGTGGTTCAGTGATTCAAAGTTTGATAATGCTAGTATTGGTTGTTTTATGCTTCAATGATCTGTTGTGAAAGTTGAATGAATTGGGGTCTACAGATTGTAATGTTGTGCTTCAGGAATATCCAGTCTGAAAATGTATGAAAGGTGGTACCTGAAAGAAAGAAGATTGTAGGTCAGCACCTACGTACTAGTATCTTAGCTAGTACAAGAGCAAAGGGGGGTTGGAGCTCCCTTCCAAGGAAGTTTGGAGAACGAGAGAAGGTTGTAGCCTTCTGCAGGTTGTAGCCTGCGTACTGGTATAAGGCTGCACCAGTACAAAAAGATTGTAAACTGAAGTTTCATATTAAAGAAAGATAGAGACAACTTGCAGCAGGTGGTTTTCACCCACATTGGGTTTCCACCTTATATCTTGGTGTTCATGTGTGTGACTTTTGATCTGTTCTGTTATACTGCACCTGTTTACTGTTAATGTGGTGAATAATGTCCTGATGCACTTAACTGAAGAATAAGCTGACTAAATTATGAGTTTTCTTCTTATACGATGTTTTATTTAGTCACAGTAGCGTGTACACGCTGGTTCACTTAACTGAAGTAGCGTATATGTTTCTGAGCATTGAAAAAGTTTGATTGATCTGATAATACTGATTCACCCCCCCCCCCCCTCTCAGTATTATTTCCAACAATTGGTATCAGAGCAGGTCCTTCAGAGAAGCTTGATCGCTTGAAGGTAGATCATTCATCATGAGCAACTACGAGAAAGAAGCATCAATCAGGCCACCGATTTTTGATGGGACAAATTTCAATTATTGGAAGGTAAGAGTTACTGCATATCTTCAATCTCTTGGTACAGAAGTTTGGAACATTGTAGAAACAGGCTATGCTTTTCCTTCAGCTACTCCTACAGATCCAGCTGAGAAAAAGCAGTATGAAACAAATGCAAAAGCAGTCAGTACTCTATTAGGAAGTATATCCCAAACAGAATTCATGAAGGTCATGCACTTCAAATCAGCAAAAGAGATATGGGACAAAATGATCACTAGCTATGAAGGAGATGAACAGGTAAAACAAGCTAAACTTCAAACTCTCAGGATTCAATATGAGACTCTCAAGATGTATAATGATGAAAGTGTGGCTAATTATTTTCTTCGGGTAGATGAGATTGTTAATTGTATGAAAAATTTGGGTGAAGAAATAAAAGAGACTATAGTAGTTCAAAAGATTCTAAGATCATTATCCCCCAAGTTTGAATCTAAAGTATCTGCAATAGAAGAAAAGGAAAATCTTCGTGTTCTCACTATGTCTCAGCTACATGGAATTCTAACTGCTTATGAAATGAGAAAGGGAGGTCCATCAGACAGAAGGGAAGCTACTTTTAAGGCATCAGGAAAAGAAGATTACTATGAAGCAAGCCATGTTCCAGAAGAAGAGGAAGAAGAATCAAATTTTGTCAGAAATCTTCAAAGGGGTTCTGGAAGGTTCAGAGGTAAGCTACCCTTCAAATGCTTTGCTTGTGGAAGAGTAGGTCATTATGGTGCAAAATGTCCTTATAAGGATAAAGGAAAAGAACCTGCTAGATGGAACAAGAAACAAAGTGCAAATAAGAAAAGCTACTACACCCATGAAGATAGTGATGGCTTATCAAACAGTGATGAAGATGAACAAGGTAATAAATATAAGCTGTTAATGGCATTTGAAGATGATGATTATGAGGATGCTGTAGATGTGGATAATCTCTATGATGAAATTACTAGACTCAAGAGATGCATAGAAGAAAAGAATGTGATCATTGATACTTTGCAATTTCAAATTGATGAAAAGGAAAAACATCTTGAAAAACTAGAAGGTGAAATTGTTGGTCTCAGAAAAGAAATTGAGAAAACAAAAGCTATTAATCTTAAGTTTGTCAAAGGATCTGAAACTTTGGATGATATTATCAATGTGCAGCGGTCTCCTCTAAACAAGACAGGTTTGGGCTATAATGGAGAAACCTCTCAAGCATCCACCTCAAAAAGTTATCTTGATGCAGCAAGAAGAAATGAGCAGAAGAACAATGAAGATAATCAGGTACAGCAGGGACGAATTACAAACAGAAACTATCAGGGACAATCCATCTTAAGGGTGAACAAAAGCTACAACCAGCCACAGGTAAAATCTTCTCAGTTTGGTTCAAGAATAAATGAAAATAGAAATTACAATCAGTTGGCTGGTAGATTCAATAACCGCAGAAGCTTCTTCAATGGACAATGCTTTTCTTGCCATAACTTTGGTCACAAAGCAGCTCAATGTGTTGCATATAAAACAATCATGACTAGGGAAGCTCAAAAACAAAGAAGTATGACAGGGATTACAAAAAGGACCTATAACAACTTTTCGGTTCTTGAAAATGAAGTTGAATGTTCTATTTGCAATAATTTTGGTCATGAAGACTCTGAATGCAGGAGCAGGTTTCAGGAGAAAAAGGAACAAGCCACAAGCACCAAAACATGGAGAATAAAGGAACCTCAAACAGAAAGATGTGGGATAGCATTTTATGCAGAAGGACAGGAAAATCTATGGTACATTGACAGTGGATGTTCGAAACATATGACAGGTGATAAAGAAAAACTTGAATCTTATTCCACTTTAGAAAAGGGAAAGAAAGTTTCTTTTGGAAATGATACTCCTGCAACTATAAAAGGAAAAGGTATTGCTCCTTTGAAAGAAAAGGTCAAGGCTGGAAATGTTTTGTATGTTGATGGATTGAAGCATAATCTACTAAGTGTCAGCCAAATGTGTGATCAAAAAACCGAGGTTATTTTCAGATCGAATGGATGTCTTGTTCGTGATCTTGATACAGGTAAAACAGTTTTCAAAGGCAAAAGAACTCCAAATAATCTGTACATATTTGAAGAAGGACAACAACAATGCTATCTTAGCAAGGATGAAGAGCACTGGTTATGGCATCGAAGGTTGGGACACCTAAGCTTCTCACAAATAAGGAAAGCATGCAAATATCAGGCAGTTCGCGATCTTCCAGATATCAAAATTCCAGACAACACCATATGCAAATCTTGTCAGTTTGGAAAGCAAACCAGAACTAACTTTCCAGAGAAGGAAGGATCAGCTAGCTTGCCTCTTGAGCTAGTCCATACAGATGTATGTGGTCCATTTAGGAAAAGGACACCTCGAGGAGAAGAATATCTGATATTATTCATTGATGATTTCTCAAGGTTTGTTTGGTTAGGGCTTATGAAGCACAAAGATGAAGCATTCAAAAAATTCAAATCCTTCAAAGCATTGGTTGAAAATGAATCAGGACACAAAATTAAGTGCCTCAGATCTGACAGAGGTGGGGAGTTCACCTCAAATGAATTTTTCGATTTCTGCGATGAACATGGGATAAGAAGAGAATTCTCTACAGCTAGAACTCCTCAGCAAAATGGGGTTGTGGAAAGAATGAACAGAACTATCCAACAAATGGCTCGTGCTATGCTCGATGAATCAGGTACTCCTGCAACCTTCTGGGGTGAAGCTGCACATGCTGCTGTTATTATTCTTAACAAAACAAATGTCCGAGTAAACAGCACTCAAACACCTCATGAGCTTTGGAGTGGTAAAACTCCTTCCGTGAAGCACTTCAAAATCTTTGGGAGCAAATGTTATATTAAGAATACTAATGAGCAACTTGGCAAACTTGAACCAAGAGCAGATGAGGGCATTCTTCTTGGTTATTCTCCACATAGCAAAGCATACAAGTGCTACAATAAAAGACTTGGCAGAATTGTTGACAGTATTGATGTAGTGGTTGATGAGAAGGGATATATTCCTAGGCAAGTTCATCATGAAGACATTGAAGAAGATGAAGGCTACTCTCAAAGGCGGAATGATGAAGAAGAAGAACCTCAAGAAGAAGAAGAATCTCAAGAAGAACCAGAGGAGCAGACAAGAATAGAAGAGAAGACTCCATCCAGATATGTTCAAAAGAATCATCCAGAAACTCAGATTGTGGGGCAGAAAGAAGCAGGAGTACAAACAAGAAGGACACTTGCAGAAGCTTCAAGCTACTTGGCATTACTCTCCTCCACTGAACCACAAAATGTGAAAGAGGCATGCAAGGATGAATGTTGGGTCAAAGCAATGGATGAAGAACTTGAGCAGATCGAAAAGAACAACACTTGGGAATTAGTTCCTAGACCAAACGATAAAAATGTAATAGGAACAAAATGGGTCTTCAAGAATAAATTGAATGAAAATGGAGAAGTAATTAGGAACAAGGCCAGACTCGTTTGTAAAGGGTATGCACAGCAAGAAGGAATATATTTTGAAGAGACCTTTGCTCCTGTGGCAAGACTTGAGGCTATCCGAATGTTCCTTGCTCTCTCAAGCTTTCAAAACTTCAAGGTATTTCAAATGGATGTGAAATCAGCCTTTCTGAATGGAGACTTAGAAGAAGAAGTATATATTGAGCAGCCAGATGGTTTCATTCTTGGGAATGATCCAAACCTTGTATGCAGATTAAAAAAGGCTCTCTATGGACTCAAACAAGCTCCAAGGGCTTGGTACTATCGGTTGGACAAATATCTTCACCAACAAGGCTTTTCAAAAGGATCAGCAGATAGCAATCTCTATATAAAAGTTGAAAATAACAAATTGCTAATTCTTGTTGTTTATGTAGATGATATTATCTTTGGCAGCAATGAGGAGACTATGAGTCAAAACTTTGCCTCGGTTATGCAGAAAGAATTCGAAATGTCACTACTTGGAGAATTGACATATTTTCTTGGATTGCAAATTCAACAAAATGAAGGAGGTATCTTCTTGTCTCAAACCAAATACCTCAAGCAGATCTTGAAGAAGTATGGCATGGAAGAGTCAAAGCCAGTATGTACACCCATGGTTACAGGATGCAGCCTCAGTGCAAATGATGAATCAGCAGCAGTTCACCAACCCACTTATAGATCCATGATTGGGAGTTTGCTCTATTTGACAGGTACCCGACCAGATATTACACATGCAGTAGGAATTGTTGGAAGATTTCAAGCCAACCCAAAGGAAACTCATCTTCAGGCAGTCAAAAGAATCTTCAAGCATCTTCAAGGGACCCAAAACTATGGCTTATGGTATCCTAAAGATACAGATCTCACTCTTCATGCTTACACAGATGCAGATTGGGCTGGAAGTGTGGATGATAGGAAAAGCACAAGTGGTGGTGCTTTCTTCATGGGTTCCAGATTAGTATCTTGGTTCAGCAAGAAACAGAGTTCGATTGCCTTATCTACAGCTGAAGCAGAATATGTGGCTGCGGCATCTTGTTGCACACAACTTCTTTGGATGATGCAGACCTTGCAGGACTTTCAAATCACTTGCACTCCACCAGTTTCTATCTTATGTGATAATACTAGTGCAATCAGCATTTCAAAGAATCCAGTCATGCACTCAAAGACCAAGCACATACCAATCAAGTACCATTTTCTCTGGGAACAAGTACTTGAGCAGAAGGTCAAGTTGGAGTATGTTACTTCTAAGGAACAAGTTGTTGATATTCTCACAAAACCACTGCCCAGGGAAACTTTTGAATATCTCAGACAAAAGCTGGGAGTAGTTGATGCTTCATCCTGCTGTTGAAGCTTGTCTGTTCTACAGAAAAGTTGGTATACGCAAGTTACGAAAGGTATATACGCGTATACACGCGGATTTATGCTGGGAAAGTCGCGTGTATGGTGTACGCTTGTTGCAGAGAGTATATCCGCGTCCATACGCTGTTTCATGCAGGAGAAATCGCGTATATGAAGTTCTGAACAGCAAGGGCAAACTCTGGAGTTCTGAACAGCAATGGGTATGTCAGAATTCTTCAGGCACGGTTTCAGGGGGTGCAGCAGGCACAGGTTCAGGGGGAGCAGCTTAAAAGTCTCATAAAGCATTGTTGGCATTCAGATGTTTTGGTTGTTGATTTCAGGAAAAGGAGCTCAGAAAGAAATCCTGTTTGCTGATCTAAAAAGATGTTTATCATATGCTGCTGGTGACTTTCATAAATCTTGGTCTAGATCTGTTGTCTCTATGTCATGTATCTCTCTTGTGATATCTCTTTTATGGTGTCAAGGTCATGTAACGGCCTATGTTGGTTTCCCCACTATGCCTGGGATGAATGCTGTAATATAATTGGTTGTTTCTGATATGTCCCCTCTTGGTAGGGAGTATGGATGTATGTATTGAGTCTTTTGGTGATAGGAAGGTCCCTTATGGTGTATAAGTCTTGGTTCTTGTTGAAGAACATCTTTTGCAGATCTGGCCTACTGTCAGGGGGAGCACAGCCCTTTGCCCTTGATGTCAAAGGGGGAGAGTGACTTGGTGTGGTGGTTGCCATCAAGTCCAAAGGGGGAGATTATTGGCATTATGATTCAAGTGTTGTCCTTGATGGCAACTCACTCAGAGGTTGGTACAGGTGCTCAGAGGTTGGTACAGGTGATGGCAACTTAATCAGAAGACAGATCCTAGTACAGCATGCCAAGGAAGTTCATATACGCAGGTTCGTTAAGCCCAAGTCACGTGTACACGCCGGTTGGCTTCAGCAAAAGCGCGTGTATGTGGAAAAGTACCTTTGGTCCATGGCGGTTAGTCCTTGGAAGTTGTGCCTATGGTTTCGGACCATTGTGTCTCGACAGGCGTGTCGATCCCTAGTTTTGAAGTTGATGGTATTGTGTTACTATGGTTTTGGCTCTTGGTATTGAGCAAGGCCTAAGGCTATATAAGGAGAAGAAGATCATTAGGAAATATCATCTTTCGACAAGGCTTGAATATCTAAAAGAGAAAGAGATCTGATATGCAGGGTCTGGGTTGCTTGATCTGAGCTAAGGAGAAATCACATCGGTTGATGGAAGACTAGATCTAAGGATAAATCGGGATCTAATGGTTTGAAATGCACTATTATGATATGGTTGATTATGCGTATTTCTAGATCTGCATACTGTCGCAATATTATGTTCTGGGTCTAACTGATGTCTGGTACAGCTGCAAGTTGAGAGAATTTATTTTTAGATCTGTACGCAGGTTGGCTTAGGTAAAAGCGCGTGTATACGCGGGTTTCGCTCATTGAAGTAGCGTATATCTCTTGAAGCTTGATTTTTGGGTTTGCAGTTGGATCTGACTGTTATTGCAGAGTTCTGTAGACTGCTCTGTGTTCTGGTATCTGGTGATTGACAGGGTTCAGTGGTTCAGTGATTCAAAGTTTGATAATGCTAGTATTGGTTGTTTTATGCTTCAATGATCTGTTGTGAAAGTTGAATGAATTGGGGTCTACAGATTGTAATGTTGTGCTTCAGGAATATCCAGTCTGAAAATGTATGAAAGGTGGTACCTGAAAGAAAGAAGATTGTAGGTCAGCACCTACGTACTAGTATCTTAGCTAGTACAAGAGCAAAGGGGGGTTGGAGCTCCCTTCCAAGGAAGTTTGGAGAACGAGAGAAGGTTGTAGCCTTCTGCAGGTTGTAGCCTGCGTACTGGTATAAGGCTGCACCAGTACAAAAAGATTGTAAACTGAAGTTTCATATTAAAGAAAGATAGAGACAACTTGCAGCAGGTGGTTTTCACCCACATTGGGTTTCCACCTTATATCTTGGTGTTCATGTGTGTGACTTTTGATCTGTTCTGTTATACTGCACCTGTTTACTGTTAATGTGGTGAATAATGTCCTGATGCACTTAACTGAAGAATAAGCTGACTAAATTATGAGTTTTCTTCTTATACGCTGTTTTATTTAGTCACAGTAGCGTGTACACGCTGGTTCACTTAACTGAAGTAGCGTATATGTTTCTGAGCATTGAAAAAGTTTGATTGATCTGATAATACTGATTCACCCCCCCCCTCTCAGTATTATTTCCAACAATAATAGATATATTAGTATCCTTAGCTAAAACACACCTAAGTTAGCCAACAACCTGAACTTTCATCGCTCAACTCTGGCTCAATACAATGGAGAATTCCAATCCTTTTAACAACTTCAACTACATTTAATACCATGAGCCACCAATACCAAGTTCCCAAAACCACAAATGTTAACCATAATTGTTGACACAACCTCAACACCACCATTGGGTTAAGTTTATCTAACAACCTCCCCTTTAAACTTAACTTTGGGTTTTCCTTGACCAAATCCAGCCAAACCATCCAAGTGATCCAACCACCACTCACCTTCAGGCCTTACCCAATCAACGTCAAGTATTCTCACATGTCCTAGCTCAACATGCTTCATCATGCTCCCCTACATCACCTAGGTCTACATGTAGACTTTAGCAGTGATCTTTCAGTATTTAAAAAATAAATGAACTCTGACTTCAATCTATCATCCACTAAATTCATCTTTTTCCTAATGGCATGCATAAGTGCCTTAGGATCAGTGCGCACTCAAATACCTTTATCATCCACCAATACATTAAAAAAAATCATTTCTCCTTGTGCTTAATTGAGTGTATATGAAGGCCATTATTCCATCTGCGAGCCCTAGGATTAAAACTCTAGCCACTTTTTATCTTCTTGCTCCAACTCTCATCACAAGTTGAGCCCAAAAATCACGTGATAGTGTTATGCCATTCGGCCCTCAACAAACAAAGTGTTATCACCCAGGTTGTTCCCTATGACTCCCAAGGGAATACGGCCGGGGTAACCACTAACCAATCTTTGGATCACAGTTTCTAGCCAAACTGTAATCAGAGAGGGCTCTCTCTTTATGATTTGTCTCTGTTATGATGGTGTTTTAGGCTAGCTATTTTGCTCAGGTTTTGGTTTATATTTTGGTTGAAGGATTTCTTTCAGGTCTTATGATATAGTGTTTAGAGAGTAAAATACCATTGGGCAATGGAGTCTGGAATTGTGAAATGATTTGATATGTAGGATTGGTGGTGTTCAAACTGCAGGGCCTTTTGTGTATCTTAGACAAACAAATTTAGCTTAAATGGTGATATATGTCAACCAACAGAAAGCAATTAAGAATTTTCTATTAAGCTGGTGAGGTGAAAGTGAACATGCTGCACAGGAGCAAAACTTGAATTCTTGTGACAAAGGCCACTGTGAAAGGTGTATTCTGAAAGTGCAGCAATTAAGAATTACACTTATCTAGATTACAGCTGAAGAAAACATTCATTAACAACACAGATTGAACCCAGGGTACTCAGTGAATAAATCCTGAAAGTTATTCTTTTTCCTTGTTGCTTAGTATTGAAAATCAGATAACATATATGGATTTTAACAAAACAAGTAAATAACAGAGAGAGTTACAGAGACTTATTGTATGGTGAAATACACAGGAATCCAGCAGTTATCAACAGACACCAGAACGCATTCAACACCTCAGAAATCCGAGAAATTCCGTCACTTTCTTTATTAAACTTCTGAAAGGATTACAGCATAAGAATTTCTTCAGGAGAAATCAACAACAACCCTTGCAAGCTCATGAGAAGGGGACTTTATAGGAATGTTTATACAAAATATCTCAGGCATTGAGTTATCTGAGAGAGAAAATATCTTCATAAATTCGTACAGAAAGTAGAAAAGAAGTTATTACAACCTTGAATGCAGCATAAGTGCTCTTTAAGTTTGTCAGAGGATAATTTTGACCTTTGGAGGTCAGGGAGTCGGTTGAGCTGCTCTGCTTTAATGCTGGCGAACGCGTCTTTATGTTTGCTGCACTGTATTTTCTCGGGTTTGCCACCTGTGACTGTGATTGCTGCTGTGGCGAGCGAATAGCCCCGCTGAGTTGGCTCAGCCTTTCATCTTTGCTCTGTATGCTTATCTATCAAAATTCTGCCTGTGTATGACTTACTTATAAACTGGAAAAAATTAACATTTATAGGTTCTGGCTTGATAATATCATCTGTGTCAAATTCTTCCAGACTTCCTGTGTGGGCAATTGGTGCTTCACAATTGCCTCTATGGTTTCATCTGCTTCTGTATACTTAAAAAATTTGGAGGCACATCAAACAGATGATTGATCTCATTCATAATAAAAAATAGGTTGTCCACCCTATTGTATAAAGTTTGCCCTGATGCTGGCCCTAATTCTGCTGAAGTGCTGGGCTGTCTTGCAATTTGTCCTGCAGCATAGGCATCAACCCTCTTAGTGTAGTTTTCAAGGGTAAGCAGTCTTCCTACACTGCTTAATATGCTGGGGAGGCCTCTGTTCTGTAATCCCTGAAATCTGTCCATGAACTTGTTGATTTCAGTCTGCATATCCTGGGTTCTTCTTTCCAATGTTCCAACCAGGTTTCCTAGTGTCAGGACCCTTTTAACCATTGAGATTGTCTCAGTCCTGTGAGCAATTCCCATGGTGGCCAGTTGAGAGCTTGTCCTATTATTTAAAATATTGATCATTCTGGTGGCAGCATCAGGCATGTTGCCAAGGCTTGCTCTAGCTCTGTGTATTTCCCTGTTTGCCTTTGCAATGAGTACTGATTGTTCATCTATAGTCTCAATGTACTGCCACTGATTGGTGATAGACCGGCCAATATTGGCCCAAAGGACTGCTTTTAGCTCTGCTGTCACCTTTTCTAGTGTGAGCTCCTTCTCAAGCTCAGTTATCCTCTTCTTTAGAGCTTTTATTTCTCGTTCCTTTTCAGCTGCATTCTGTTTGCTCTTATCATATCTCTCATTTACTTTAGCCAAAGATTCTTTGGCTGAATTGAGCTCCAACATTTGAGCTTCCAGGACTTGAATTTCATTTTGGAGCTTCTGCATATCCACACTATGAGTCTGCTCTGTTGTTGGTGCAGTTGTTGATGTAGTTGGTGCTGTAGGCCCTGTTTGCTGAGGAGGAGGGGCAGTTGTTGGAGGAGCTTCCTCAAGATTGATTATTTCAGGAGGAGGCTGGGAGGTTTGACCCTCTTCTCTTTGCTTCAATGCTGCCTATAGTGCTGCCTTTGCAGCCTCTGATTCTCCTAGTTTGTCTTGAGTCCGGATTAGCTCCTTGTATAGAGATATCAACAGGGTCGTGGCCTCTTGATCATGCCTTTGCTGGGCCACCTCATCTGTTTGAGGGTGGATTGTGGCAGGGAGTTTGATCTTTCTCCTCAAGGCTGCCATGTCAGCATCCCTCAACTTCAATACCTCTTGTATCCCTTTGATATCTTTGGGATCATGTCCAATCTCAATGATTATGTCTTCCAAGGACCTTATTCTGTTGTCCTTTGCCTGGGATGATGCCCTCTCCAACTCCAGTTGAGAGGCTGTATTGTTAAGGCTATTTTGTAGCCTATAGTTATCCAAGGTTTGGTCTGCCAGGGAAGCATAGACCATCTCACCCGTTTGCTTGTGCAGTTCTATCTTGTCCATTGGGTGGATATCCTTGGCAAGGACTTCCAAGTTAGTCCTCAAATAATCAGAGGCAGATTGGGGCTGTACTGCTGTTGGCATGAAATGACTCATGATCATTTTGCCTTCCTGCACATCATATGCAGACATGAGTCTTTGCTGATTGGTGGGAGCCAAGTTTAGCATATGGTTGTACAGTTGTCTCTTGATGGGCTCATTTCTCATCTTAATATCGATGAACTGTTGTTTAATACTAGGCCCACCTTCCCTTTGCTGCCTAGAGGAACTCACTTCTCCTCCCATTGCTCTATCCTATTCCTGTTGAAAGGAACTTGCTGATGTTTCCCTGCTGGGTGGGACCATACCCAGAGGCTGCCTTATTGGCATCTCTTCCTCTGAAAGAGGATTGATTCTCTGCCTCTTCTCCCCATGAGTTGCTGATATTGTAAGGGGAGTTTCTCTGTCCCTTTTCCTGCTTGTGTCCTCCTTTTGTGGAGTCTGGAGTGTAGATGCCTCGACTGAAGTCTCTTGCCTTGGAGGCTCAGTTTGTTCAGTGGATTTAGGGGCTTCCACTGTTTGCTTTTGCTGGGCAGGCTGTTCCTGCCTTTGTTCTTGTTGTTGTTGCTGCTCCTCTTGCTGCTGCCCTTCTCCCTGCTGCTCCATCTCTTCTTGTTGCTGCATTAGGGTTTCCATTTGCTCTTCGGTCATAGGAGGTGGATGTTCCACCTGCTTTCTTTGCCTTTGTTGACTGTCTGTGGAGGATTCATGGCAACTTGATGGTGCGTTGTTGAGGATGAGGCAGCTGCTCCAAGTTGTTTTTTGTATGAGAGGGGAACCTGTCCACAAGTTTCTAAGTCAGCTTTCTTTTGAATATTTCTAGCCTCTCTCTCTAGCAGCTCCTCACTAGTAATTTCTTCTTCTAGGGTACCTTCTTCCCAGCTTAATTTGTTGGCATACTGCTCAATCTCAGGCTGCCTTACGTGTGAATAGCTGCCCAATTTGTATCTTATCCTCCTGAGGGAGACAAAGTGATTGGGATCATAGGGTATCCATTCAAAGCTAGTTTGCAGTTTGAGGGCCTCTAGGATACTGTTTGCCTCTTTCCACCCCTCCTCTTTTCTGTTGTATAGGAAAGGGCCCAGCTGGCTCCTTACCTTCAACTGTGCCTTCTTGTTCTTGCTTTGAAAGTGGAGGTAGTCGGCATTCCCAAATTGCCTGAAATATTCTAAGGCAAAAAGCCTCATGGGGACATACCTTGGCAACCTAAAAGGCTTCAACTCACAGCCATATACTCTGATGACTGTGTGGTCTTGGTAGAGGTACCAATTACCAATGCTGTAGGTTTTGTTCAGGTGGAGAATTCTCCTCATGTCATCAGTTAACCTTGGAGGAGGAACACCATCCAATACTGTCATGGCTGGATGAATGAATAAGTCTATGAACTCAGAGTATGTGTATGGTGATACAGAGGCACAATGAAAAACAGAGGTCCAAAACACAACTGACCTTGGATTCCCCTGGGCATTGACTTGTTTCAAGGGAATAGAGAAGCTGGCTGGCTGATAAAACAAGAATAGGTGGTATATGTATGAAGTATACCTGAACAGTCTTTCCCTCTTCAAGTTCATGAGCTGGTCATGGATCTTATCTGCAATGTATGTGGCATAATCATAATGTACAGCTGGGGGTTTTCCAGGAGAGAATATAGACAGCATTGCCATTATGATTTCATCCACATCCTCCATTCCCTTGAAGCCTAGGACATAGCTGATCAAATCCACTAGCATTCTGCCCAATTCATTCAAGTAATGATATCCAATAGGAGGAGTTCTGATGGCTTCAGACCCTGGTTGTACAAACAGCTGGTTGATTTTGATGGTCTGGTCATTTGACAACTTATTCCCCTTCTTTATCAAGTTCTGCATGTGGAGGGGGGTCAATGGCTTTGCAGTGTGGAAGTGCAGCATCTCATTTATGCTTTCTGGGGTGATATGAAACAGAATTGCGCCTGTAGGGCTGAGGACAGCTCTTTGGCCTGGATCATAGCACTCCTGGCATCTGTAGATCAACTCTGGCATAGGATTTACCTGGGGGAGGTTGTAGATGGGCAAGTTTGAGTCCCAAATCCCTAGGATGTCAGCTCCACTAAGGTGCTGGGCTTTCAACTCATTCAGCATCTGGATATTATATTTGGAGCCTAATGGAAACCAGTCTAGCATTTGATAATCCATATCTCCCAGGGCTTTCCATTCTAATTCCTGGTGAGGGGCATTGAGAGGCTTGATGTTCAGTGCAATTGGAGTCTCCATGGTCTATTCAGTTTCTGTCTTGCATGTGAATTAGTTCAAGTGAGTAGTACAGCACCGAGGTGACTTTTTGCAATGCAACTGTGAATTATAGGGACCAGAGGGTGGAGTGGACACGCAGCAATTGAAATACTGCTTGAATTATGAATAAGACCAATGCTTGGTCTCCCTCTGTCTTCTATGGCAGGTTTAAATAGCTTGACCAACTGTCTCACGCTTGCGCGAGCAGTTTACAGTTTTCGACCAAAACTCGGGAAATGAAGGCTCAACCGGTGGTTTCAAGGTTGCAGTTGTAATTTAGAAGTGTTGCAGAGGAAAACTGTCGGTGAAATAGTGAGTTTCAGTGTTCCTTAAGCGTTCTGAGCAATTTACAGTGAATTTAGGCGTATGGAGGATGAACTATGATAAATACCTGGCTAACCGCGAACAGAGGTCGTAACTGTGGGTGGAATTGGTGCTCTGGAGGTCTTCAGGTCGTTTCCCGCAGGTGGCACAGTTCAGGACGTGAAATAGCATGCAGAGGAAATAATAGCAAATGAGCGAAAAGTATGAAAAAACGCGTTTTTTGGCTAAAATATGGACCTTTTGCAATTTGGCGCTTTTTCTGTGATGACGTCCGCATGACGTCATAGGGTGGGGTCAACCTCGGATGACGTCAGCATGACATCATCGGATGAGGTGGCGGGCTGCCATTGGTCCACGGGGTAATGAGGTGGCAGGCACGGTGATGACGTGGGGATGGCGCTGGACCCGCAAACCGGGCGGTGAATGACCTAACGGTTACGGTTTAGCCCTAACAGTTGCGGTTTCTCGGGGCGGTTATGATACGGCCCCGCACTTGTCAGAGGTTGCTCCGAGAGCCCTCAATGGGCGACGCGTGGCCGCGCCCTGACGTAACGCAACGTCACTTTCTCGGGCGCTAAACCTTTGTCGCGGGGACCGCTCCGATATCCATAAGGACCGTCGGATCTCTTGGATCTGATCCGACGGTGGACGGGATGATGACATGATAGGTGGATACGGCCACGGGCGGAGGAATAAATATATATTTTTTGATGTCTTTTCAATATATTCCGAAAAATTGAATATATGCGCAAACTTTGGTTAAGCAGCGGAAAGTGGGTTTTTCGGGGTTTTTTGGTAGTTTCAAAGGGGTTTCATGGATAAAGGGGTTTTGTAAGGTTTTCCGATGCGCAATAAGACAGCCCCAATACTTTGGATAAGAGAACGAAGTGGGTATTTAGGGGTTATTTTTGTAAATGAAGTGGGTATAGGCAAAACCAGGTCATTTGTGAGGCTCTTTTATCAAATGAAGCTTTCCAAGGGGCCAAATGAATTGAGAGGAGGGGAGGGGGTTAGGGTTAGGTTCATCAAAGTGACCAGATGCCATTTGATTCCTGACAGAGAACTTATTGGCTATAATGCCAAAGGGAGGGATATTTATACAAATTTTGGGGTTTATACACCATGGTGTTAATACTAGTAGGGGAAAGGTAATGTAGGGGGTTTACATAGTAGTGTTAGAGTTAATATGGATGAAGGGGTAAATGCAGGGGAAACCACTAAGCTTATTTGAAACTTACTTAGTTTAGAGAGTAGATCAAAATGAAAAGATTTTTAGACAAGAAATGTGGCTTCTAAAAGATTAAGAACCACTATGAAACCATAATCTATCCCATGAATCTCAGATGTTGAGGGATTGTTAGTAATGAAATGGAGAGGGGGAGAAGGGAGGTTAGACATGCTTCTTGATTGCTGTAACTTGATGAAGAGTAACTCCATCTGAATTTCATTAACTTTGCTTTGGTCAACCAAGTCAGCACCCATGCAACTTGCAGGAAATGACCTTTCTGCAACTCCAACTGCCTACCCATCTATTTGCCTAGCATTTTTTATTCCTTCTTGGAGGGTGCATTTGGACTTGCAGACCCTTACTTGCCTTTTCTTTTCTTTGGCTTTTTTCTTTTGTTTTCTATCTACTTCTTCCCTTATTTCTTCCAAGGTCCCAGATTAAGCTGTTGGGAGCCTTCTTTTCTCTACCTGAACTACTTTGTCTGCCAAGATTAGACAGTTTGGACAAACTTCCTTCTCTATTCTACAACAAAAATTCAAACATGGCATGATCCAGATTATACTGTTGAATCATCCATCAAAATTTGGAACCATGTTGAACTCTTTTCCTATCTTGTCTCCTTCAGGAAATATGGGATCTTTGCATAGCCAAAGCAGAGCATATTTGGAACTTCTCTTGCCAATCATGAAATATGAAACCTATTGGTATAGGTAGCTAACACAAAGCATATCCAATTGTTTAACGATAAATGAGAAACCCCACATTATTGTCCTTAATTACATGGATTCTCTGATCCATTATCCTCGTTGACCAATTGCTCAATGGTTGTTGCAATGGGATTCATTGTCCTCTTTCACATTCTCTTTGATCTCTTCATTTTCATCCTCAAATGAATCCAACGCATCCAATTAATATTCGGATCATTTTTTGGTGCATCAACAGCTTGTTGGTGGCCTGAATCACAACCGACCCTCATTCTAATTCTCAACTTGTCTCCCTAGTTCCCCACACTCAATCCCTCTGAATGTTAGTGCACCAAATGTAACTTTTCATAACCTAGATTTGTGTGAATCAATCTGAAAAAACACAAATCCCTCTTAAAATCCAACGCATTTTCTCTAACTTGTCTCCGAAAAATAGAACTTTCGAATTAAAAAAAAACAACATTTTTTCAAATTTCATGAAAAGCAATGTTTTGGGAAAATATCTATGTGGTTTTTGTTGCTTCCATCATAGGTCTAAATGATCACAATAACATCTTAGGAAGACAACTGCTTCCCCTAATTACAACTCAGTTTACCAGTTTTTGCAGCTCTCCTTTTTGGCAAACACACCCTATATTTTCTTAAACACAGCCATTTTTAAATGATAACATAGCACCACCACATTCAAGAGGCTCTCGTGCTACTATGCCCCCATGCAAATAGTAATCGTCGCTAGTTTGAAATGCATGGGTTCCGACCAACACATATGGAATTACTTTTCCATCGCAAGGACGGCTAGACAAAACCCAAATTTTTAGAGTCAACTCTGGATCAATACAATGGAGAATTCTAGAATATTAGAGAGAGATCCATCAAGTCTTTATAATGATGGGAGAAATTCATTTGGAATATTTTAGATTTGAGTATTTTTCTGTTGAAAAGGTTTTAGGAACATGGTTATCAATTTTAGAAAGCTCGGGAACAAAAACGCTTGAGTATCTTGGTGACATTGGACTGAAACCTATCTCTTCCCTTGGTGAATTCTGATTCAAAATTCACAAGTGCATATATTGATTCCAATTTTAGTTCTGGAGTCCAGATTCAATATTGTCTTAGTCATTCTATCGTCGCCATCTCAACTACTTTCCTTTGATCGATAATTTTTATTTCCAGGTCACTTTCTTCCAGTAAATAAAATAAAGTCGAGATTTGTTAAATATATGTCATGTTAACTTTGAGTTGCAGTATTTTTGGGTTTTAGTACTGTAAATTTTATTGGTTATGTTGGTAATTTCATATTAAAAATTGTGCATTTGTTTGGGAAATTCATGATGTAAATTTTTGAAGAAAAATTTCGAAATAATTGGTCAAATTAATTTTCTGAAGATTACAGCAGAGGTGGATGAGATGGCTTGGGGTGGATTAAGGAGGCCAACGAGGAGAGAAATGAGGATCGAGGAGATTGAAGGGGGGGATGGGGAAACATGCAAACGATAGTGGAAACCCTGGATGTTGGACACCCTTCCAAAACCCTAGCATTTTTACAAAGAAAGGAGTAGAAGCATGAATAGTGGACGAATTTAAGATCATACCCAACAGTGGAGGCTCAATGGTTGTTGCAAGAGTTGATGTCAATATCACCGTGGATAATGAAGGTGCTTATTCATATAATAACTCAAGAATTTCTTTAGTAAAGGAGGAGGGTCTAGACCTAGACAAGAAGATATCACCATTGATGTGAACCTTCACCTAGCTCCAAGAGATGGTTCAAATATCCAAACAAGTGTTCAGGGAAGGGCCCTAAATGGGGCATCTAAGATAATGAGTCATATTTCTTGGAGGGGGAAGGGACTTATCCTAGCCCAATTCTTCTGAGAATTCCAAAGAGAGAAATTTTTGTTGATATTTCCATATGAATGGAAGCGACCACAACAAAATGGTATACCCTTGTATTCCATAAGCTTCTTGAAATTTCTAGGCCAATGATTTATGGTGAGGGAGTCTAATTAACCCACTTTTAGGTTTAAACCACCGAAATCCACACCAGTCCAATGTATCCAATTGTTTGAAAGGAGAAATTTGCCTCGTAATAAAAGCCTAGATTGTTTCCAATCTCTCTAAAAATAGCCTTCAACCAAAAAATAATAGGTAAACATGGAGATCTAACCCATATTGGGGTTAGATCTACAATTTCTTCCCTCGAGTCAAAATCTATACTCCATTTCTTCAAAAATTTCTACAACATCACTGGTTCTGGGGTTGTGAACCCCAGAACCAGTGATGTTGTAGAAGCTTTTTGCACATCACCTGCTAAGGAAGCTATCCAAGCCATCCATCTACGGGAAATAATGAGGCAGCTCAAAGAGTAACCAGGGGGAGAGGTGAAAATGGCTTTGGTCCATCCATGCAATGCTATTATGGAAATTCTTTTACTAGCAAATTTGCCTACAACTATATTCTCCTCCATTTTTTGCAGGTCATTCAGCTGGATGTCCTCCCTAATAGTAAAGTTGCCCCCCACTTGTTTCCTCTTTATACACTTATTTGTAGTTTTTGTATTCTCAACACCAAGTGTCCTTGTAGCTGTCGACCCCATCGAAATATGATTAATTGGACTAGGTATGCTCTTGCCACATAGTAGTTCTACTGACATAAAACCACCAATAAATCCCACCATGGCCTAAGGTTGTCTTTAATGACAGATTGTGGAAGAGAAAAAATACTTGGATGTAGCAAAATAACAAATGGTTTAGGAAATGGGGTATTTGCTTGAACGCGTGTCCCATAAACAACAAATAGATAAAATATTTTGTTATGGAAAAGTTCCACAAGCATACTTGGGATAAGGAGCTAGGAAGAAAGAAAAAGTATTGTATTGAAGTGTTTAATCCCACTCATAGTCATCAACCAAAAGCATACATAGAGGCGAATATCTCTTGGAGAGCCAAAATTCTTATTGCTCAATTAAGGACTAATTCTCATCAACTCCGTTGTGAAATAGGGCGCTGGAAAAGGCTAAAAGAAGTGTGGGAGGAAAGAGTATGCATTTTTTGTTCTTACGGAAAATTGGAAACAGAAAAACATTTCATTTTATAATGTGAGGCCTTCAAAGACAACAGGGAAAATTATGCAGATATGTTGGCAGCTATCTCTTGGGATAATCTATTTAGCGATGGGTTTGTCGAGAAGTTGGGAGCATTTATTTTGAAGCTTCACAGAAAAAGGGTCAAATACATCAAGCAGATGAAGAAGCAATCTGTCCCATAGGCTATATTTAGCCTCGTGGACGTTAAAATAATTTCATTCTTTCTTTCTTTCCATAGCCAATCTAGGAGAATCGACAAGTGAGAAGAGAAGGTCCAAAATAGTTGAAAATGATCGATGGAAAACGGGAGCAGAGGGAGGCAACTAGGAGAAATATTTTAATAAAGGTGTAGAAGAAGTAAAAGAGTTTGACAACTTGTAATGAGATGAAGAATTGTGCGAGGGGTGTTTGTCATCAAGCACAAAAGCAAAGGCTTCCTCTGTGGGAGAGACCAAGAAACTTGGAGAAAAGCCTTCACATTAGGGAGGTTGAGCGAATCATTCCAACAACCTCCAATTCTGGCACCATCATAGCCTGGCATTTGGGACACAATGCATAGGCCCAAAGTATGAACACACGTAGATTTCCAGATATGAACACCTGCGAGTGGATCGTCCGAAAAATACAACTCCTCCTCATTATCGTACATAATGGTGCATTGTAGTTATCATTAGTCGAAAAGGAGATCGAGCTAAGAGATGGAGTCGGAAATCATATTTTGAGAGGGTTTTCGCCATATTGAGTATCTCTATTGATTTCAACAATGATATAACACAAAACAATCATGAATATTGATTTCAGTAATGATATTAAAAAACTATTTAGAGCAATCATGGTGTTCCAATGATTATAACACAAAACAATAATGAATATTGATTTCAGTGATGATAATAAAAACTATTTAGAGCAATCATGGAGTTCCAATGATTTTAGTAATGATATAATTCATATTTATTCGGTATTTGTGTTAATTTCAACAATGATATAACTCAAAACAATAAGGTGCATTTGTTTCAAAGAGAAAATAAAATAATGATTTAGAGTTATTAGTTGCATTGATTTCAATTATAACATTATACAAAACAATAAAATATATTGATTTTAGTGATAATACAATGAATAATGATTTAGTATAATCTAGTAATTATATTGATTTTTAATAGTGACATAACACAAAACAATAAAGTGTAATGGTTTTGGTTATAACACATTGAAAATGTGTTAAGTGAAGAAACAATACCAAGAAAATTGATCTTGTAATTGCTTTCAACACCAACATAGTACAAATTGTCAAATTAAATGGCTAACAATAACGCAACCCAAACCAATTGTATGTTATAAGTTGAAGTCCTATACTTTGTTTGCTTGAGTGTGATTCATTTATTAGTATTTGCACATTAAAATCAATATAATGTTAAGATAGTATAATGCATTGATATATACAACGCAATAAAATTAAAATGAAACAATGAAAATGTTAAAAGAATTATGATGAACATATAGGATTGGAGAAAAGGATACTATTAATATTGGAAAGCACAAGAGACACATAGCATGGTCTTTCACTATGATATTATATATCTAGAGTAAACTTTTTGAATGGTCTTTCAAATCAACTTCCTTTCTTATGTGATAAGTTGCTAGAAAAGAGGAAGAGACATATTGGCATTGATCATTACATAATCTTTCTATTATTTATTGCGTAGATGTTTTATGTAACCCAATATGGATGAGATCTATAGTACTTTCCATGCTTATTGTGGAGGTGACATATTCTCTTAAAAATATATAAACTAGGGCAGCCATATAAATTAAATGGTTGTAAATATGGGTAGGCACCAACACACTTAACCTATTTGACTAAAGATACATCTCGCATTGCCAAGATTAAAAAAAAACATTAAAATTACTATTATTAATTATAAAAAGAAGAAGTATATGAATTAAACATATATACATTTAAAAACCTTGGGAAAAAATAGACATTAAAAGAAAAAAGCATATAACAATATTCTTAATCATAGAGATTCTGTTGGAAATAATACTGAGAGGGGGGGTGAATCAGTATTATCAAGTCAAATATTCCCTTTTTCAAATCCAGATAATATACGCTACTTCAGTTAATTAAAACCGCGTATAAACGCAACTATGTAGAAGGAAACCCGCGTATACAATGCAAACTTATAGTTTACTTTATCTTTCAAAAGTTGATTATTAATCTGTGTATCAGAATCAAATAACCAGTAATCAGAGACAGTAAAACAGATCTGAAGACTACCACACACACAAGAACACAAGATATAAGGTGGAAACCCAATGTGGGTGAAAACCACCTGCTGCAATTCATCTCTATCTTCTTTTAATTAGAAACTTCTTTTTACAATGTACTGGCGCAGTCCTTTACCAGTACGCGGGCTGCAACCTGCAGAGAGCTACAACCCTCTCTCGTTCTCCAACTTCTCCTGGAAGGGAGCTACAACCCCCTTAGCTCTTGTACTAGCCAAGATACTAGTACGTAGGTGCTGGCCTACTGAAAGCTAAAACCTTCTCTTTCTTCCAGGGACCTCGTTTCATAAATTTTCAGACTGGATCCATGAACATCAATCAATCATCAAGTATATCTGTGTATATGCCATTTTATTCACTGAACCAGCATGTATACGCTCTTTCACTTCACTGAACCTGCGTACAGATCTATAAAGGATAATTCATTCTTTCAAATATTTAGACACTAATTAACCCAGATTGTCAGATTTATAGATCAAGCATGCGCCTCATATAACAGATCAAAATCATACAAAGATACTATTATTCAAGCTTAAAGATTATGACCCATCAATAGAACTTATACTTCTTTATGCGCTAAGGTTCCTCCTTCATTCAGATCCAGATCTGCACCATAACCCCAATCACAAATATTTCAGATCTAGCACTTATTAGATATTCAATTCATTCAGATTGATTGCCTTGCCAAATGATCTCCTTCCTCTTTTATAGTCTTAGTCCTTTCACAATACCGTAGTCCAAAACCATAATAACATAATACCATGAACCCAATACTTGGGGTCAGCACTTTTGGATGCAATACCAGGGACCAAAACCATAGGATCAAAAACTATCGAACTAATACCATGAGCGAACCATGAAAGTGCGTGAACTTTTCTCTTCATGAAAGGAACTTTTCTCTGCATGAAAGTGCGTGAACTTTTCTCTATATGAAAGAAACTTTTCTCTGCATGAAAGTGCGTGAACTTTTCTCTACATGAAAGAAACTTTTCTCTACATGAAAGTGAGTGAATTTTTCTTTACATGAAAGAACCTTTTATCTTCATGAAAGTGCGTGAACTTTTCTCTACATGAAAGAAACTTTTATCTTCATGAAAGTGCGTGAACTTTTCTCTACATGAAAGAAACTTTTATCTTCATGAAAGTGCGTGAACTTTGCTACACTATAATTTATCATCTGAGATGAGTGGGTTGCCATCAAGTACAACATATGTATCATAATGCCAACAATCTCCCCCTTTGGACTTGATGGCAACAACAACCAATCACTCTCCCCCTTTGTCATCAAGGGCAAAGGGCAGACCAAGATAATCTCTTTCCTAGATAAACTTTCCGCTGCCCATACTCCCCCTGAGTACCTATTGAAATCTCTGAATGAGCTCCCCCTTTGTATATGCCAAGGTGTACCACTATGTCCATGATTCCTCTGAGTACATGCTGAAGTCTCTGCTCTGCCGAATTGTGTTGTTCATGCTCCCCCTGACTATAAGCAAGGTCTGCAAAAAGATGTTTTACAAGAAGAACGATGACTTATACATCATAAAAGACCTTCCTATCACCAAAAGACTCAATACATACATCCATCACCCAACCAAGTGGGGATACATCAAAGAATTACATGTGACAACCAAGTACATTACATCTTCATCCCAGGCATAGTGGGGAACCAAAAATAGGTCGTTACATGACCTTGACACCATAAAAGAGATACATGACATAGAGATGAGATATCTAGAGCAAGGCTTATGAAAGTCACAATAACTGATAGCAGCAGCATCTGTCAATCACCATTCAGATCAACAACCATGCTTTCCTTCTGTTCTCCCTCTACATTTGTTCCACCTGAATCCAACAACAGTTTTGAACTAGAACCAAAAGCTTCTGAGATAATGCCAACAATGCATCATTAGAAGTTTATCTGCTCCCCCCTGAACCTATGCCAGATGGTCTCTGTCAGACCCATACCAGATTTTCTTCAACCAGATCCTATCCCTACTGATATCCATCAAACCTCCATATACGCGATTGTCTCTGCAAATACCTGCGTATGTACGCGGATCCTCCTTAGGCAACTCGTGTACCCCCATTTTTCTCTAAAACAGACAAGATTTAACAGCAAGATGATGCATCAACTACACCCAGCTTCTATCTGAGGTATTCAAAAGTTTCCCTGGGCGGTGGTTTGGTGAGTATATCAGCAACTTGTTCCTTAGAGGGAACATACTCCAGCTTGACCTTTTGTTCCAGAACTTGTTCCCGGAGGAAATGATATTTGATAGGTATGTGCTTGGTCTTTGAATGCATAACTGGGTTCTTTGAAATGTTGATTGCACTTGTATTATCACATAAGATGGAGATAGGTGGTGTACAAGTGATTTGAAAATCCTGCAAGGTTTGCATCATCCAAAGGAGTTGAGTGCAACAAGATGCAGTAGCCACATATTCCGCTTCAGCTGTAGATAAAGCAATCGAACTATGTTTCTTGATGAACCAAGATACTAATCTGGAACCCATAAAGAATGCTCCACCACTTGTGCTCTTCCTGTCATCCATGCTTCTAGCCCAATCTGCATCTGTATAAGCATGTGGAGTGAGATCTGTATCTCTAGGATACCGTAAGCCATAGCTTTGAGTTCCTTGAAGATACTTGAAAATTCTCTTTGCTGCCTGAAGATGGGTTTCCTTAGGATTTGCCTGGAATCTTCCAACTATTCCCACTGCATGCATGATGTCTGGACGAGTACCTATCAAATAAAGAAGACTTCCAATCATGGATCTATAGGTTAGTTGATGCACTGCTGCTGATTCATCATTTGCACTGAGGCTGCATCCTGTAACCATAGGGGTACATACTGGTTTTTCATCTTCCATGCCATATTTCTTCAAGATCTGGTTGAGATACTTGGTTTGAGACAAAAAGATACCGCCTTCATTTTGTTGGGTTTGCAATCCAAGAAAATATGTCAGTTCTCCAAGCAAAGACATTTCGAATTCTTTCTGCATCACCAAGGAAAAGTTTTGACTCATAGCTTCTTCATTGCTGCCAAAGATAATATCATCTACATACACAACAAGTATTAGCAATTTGTCATTTTCAATTTTTATATAAAGATTGTTATCTGTTGATCCTTTTGAAAAACCCTGTTGATGAAGATATTTGTCCAAACGGTAGTACCAAGCCCTTGGAGCCTGTTTAAGACCATAGAGAGCCTTTTTTAGTCTGCATACAAGATTTGGATCATTCCCAAGGATGAAACCATCTGGTTTCTCAATGTACACTTCTTCTTCTAAGTCTCGATTCAGAAAGGCTGATTTCATGTCCATTTGAAATACTTTGAACTTCTGAAAGCTTGAGAGAGCAAGGAACATTCGGAGGGCTCAAGTCTAGCAATGGGAGCAAAAGTTTCTTCAAAGTCTATACCTTCTTGTTGAGCATACCCTTTACAAACAAGTCTGGCTTGTTTCTAATCACTTCCCCATTTTCATTCAACTTGTTTTTAAAGATCCATTTTGTCCCTGTGACATTCTTATCTTTTGGTCTAGGAACCAACTCCCAAGTGTTATTATTTTCGATCTGCTCAAGTTCTTCATCCATTGCCTTTGACCCAGCATTCATCTTTGCATGCCTCTTTTACATTTTATGGTTCAGTGGAGGAGAGTAATGCCAAATAGCTTGAGGCTTCTGCAATTGTTCTTCTTGTTTGTACACCTGCCTCTTTCTACGCCAAAATCTGAGATTCTGGATTATTCTTCTGAACGTACCTGGATGGAGTCTTCTCTTCTATCCTTATATGTTCCTCTGGTGCCTCTTGAGGTTCTTCTTCATCATCAGTCTGATTTGAAGGGTAGTCTTCATCCTCTTCGATATTTTCATAATTTACTTGCCTAGGAATGTTTCCTTCTTCATCAATCACTACATCAATGTTGTCAACAATTCTTCCAAGTCTTTTATTGTAACACTTATATGCTTTGCTGTGGGGAGAATAACCAAGAAGTATGCCTTCATCTGCTCTAGATTCAAACTTGCCAAGATGTTCATCATTATTCTTAATATAGCATTTTCTTCCAAAGATTTTGAAATGTTTTACCGAAGGAGTCTCACCATACCAGAGCTCATGAGGAGTTTGAGTGTTGTTTACACGGAAATTTGTTTTGTTGAGAATAACAACCGCAACAAATGCAGCTTCACCCCAGAAGGTTGCGGGTGTTCCAGACTCATCAAGCATAGCACAAGCCATTTGTTGAACTGTTCTGTTCATCCTTTCCACCACTCCATTTTGCTGAGGAGTCCAAGCTATAGATAATTCCCTTCTTATTCCATGTTCTTCACAGAAATTGAAAAATTCATTTGAGGTAAACTCCCCACCTCTATCAGACCTGAGGCACTTAATTTTGTGATCTGATTCATTTTCTGCGAAGGCTTTGAACGATTTGAATTTTTCGAATGCTTCGTCTTTGTGCTTCAAAAGTCCTATCCAAACCATCCTGGAGAAGTCGTCAATGAATAATATAAAGTATTCTTCTCCTCGAGGTGATTTTGTCCTAGATGGACCACATATATCTGTATGGACTAGTTCAAGAGGCCTGCTCGCTGATCCTTCCTTCTCAGGGAAGTTAGTTCTGGTTTGCTTACCAAACTGACATGATTTGCATATTGTATTGTCTGGAATTCTGATGTCTGGAAGACCACGAACTGCCTGGTATTTGCATGCTTTCCTTATCTGTGAAAAGCTTAGATGCCCCAACCTCTGGTGCCATAACCAGTGTTCATCATTCTTGCTCAAATAGCATTGTTGTTGTCCTTCTTCAAATATGTATAAATTATTTGGAGTTCTTATGCCTTTGATCACTGTTTGTCATGTATCAAGATCACGAACACTACATCCATTTGATCGAAATATTACCTCAGTTCCTTGATCGCACATCTGACTGACACTAAGTAGATTATGCTTCAAGCCATCAACATACAGAACATTTCCAACTTTGACTTTTTCTTTCAACTGAACAGTGCCTTTTCCTTTTATGACTGCAGGGGTATCATTTCCAAAAGAAACTTTCTTTCCCTTTTCTAAAGCACTATATGATTGAAGTTTTTCCTTATCACCTATCATATGCTTCGAACATCCACTGTCGATGTACCATTGATTTTCTTGTCCTTCTACATAAAAGGCTATCCCACATCTTTCTGGTTGTGGTTCCTTCATTCTCCATGTTCTGGCACTTTAGGCTTGTTCCTTCTGAGTTGTCTGCTGAAACCTGCTCCTGCATTAAGAATCTTCATGACCGAATTTATTACAAATATAACATTCAATTTCATTTTCAAGGGCGGAAAAGTTGTTATAGGTTCTTTTCATAATTCTAGTCATACTTCTTTGTTTTTGAGCTTCTCTAGTCATGATTGTCTTATAGGCAACACATTGAGTTGCTTTGTGGCCAAAGTTATGGCAAGAGAAACATTGGCCATTGAATAAACTCCTGTGATTATCAAATCGACCAGCCAAATGATTGTAGTTTCTATTGTCATCCATTCTTGAGGCAAATTGAGAAGATTTTACCTGTGGCTGGTTGTAGCTTTTGTTCATCCTTAAGGTGGATTGCCCCCGATTTACCTGGTAGTCTTTGTTTATTCTTGATGTAAATCGTCCCTGTTTTACCTGGTGATCTCCATTGGGCTCTTGCTCATTCCTCTTTGTTGCATCAAGATAACTTTTTGAGGTGGATGGTTTCTGCGCTTGAGATGCTTCTTCATTATATCCTAGACCTGCCTTGATTAGTGGGGACGCTGCACATTGATAATCTCATCTAAAGTTTCAGATCCTTTAACAAATTTAAGATTAAGAGCCTTTGTTTTCTCAGTCTCTTTTCTAAGACCAACAATTTCACATTCTAACTTCTCAAGAAAATTTTCTTTTTCAGCAAGTTGGAATTGCAGAGTATCAATGATCACATTCTTCTCTTCTAAACATAATTTGAGTCTAGAAATCTCTTCATAAAAACCATCTTCATCTATAGCATCCATGTAATTATCATCTTCAAAATCCATTAAAAGTTTATAATTCTTACCTCGTTCATCTTCATCACTATTTGAAAGACCATCACTGTCTTCATGAGTGTAGTAGACCAACAATTTCACATTCTAACTTCTCAAGAAATTTTTCTTTTTCAGCAAGTTGGAATTGCAGAGTATCAATGATCACATTCTTCTCTTCTAAACATACTTTGAGTCTAGAAATATCTTCATAAAAACCATCTTCATCTATAGCATCCATGTAATTATCATCTTCAAAAGCCATTAAAAGTTCATAATTCTTACCTCGTTCATCTTCATCACTATTTGAAAGACCATCACTGTCTTCATGAGTGTAGTAACTTTTCTTAGTTACATTCTGTTTCTTGTTCCATCTAACAGGTTCCTTTCCCTTGTCAATCTTATCCTTATGAGGACATTTGGCAGCATAGTGACCGACTCTTCCACAAGCAAAGCATTTGAATGGCAACTTACCTCTGAATTTTCCAGTACCTCATTGAAGGTTCTTGACAAAATTTGATTCCTCCTCTTCTTTAGACACGTGTCCTGACTCATAGTAATCTCCTCTGCCTGAAGCCTTGAAAGCAGCTTCTCTCCTGTCTGATGGTCCTCCTTTCCTCATTTCATAAGTAGTTAGAATTCCATGAAGCTAAGACATGGTAAGGTTTCGTAGATTCTCTTTTTCTTCTATTGCAGAAACTTTAGATTCAAACCTAGGGGACAAAGATCTTAGAACCTTTTCAACCACAACAGCCTCTTTTATTTCTTCACCCAAATTTTTCATACAATTAACAATCTCATCTACACGAAGGAAATAGTTATCCACACTTTCATCATTGTGCATTCGAAGATTTTCATACTGAATTCTGAGGGTTTAAAGTTTTGCTCGTTTTACCTATTCATCTCCTTCATAGCTCAGAACAATCTTGTCCCATATTTTTTTTGCGGATTTATACTGCATAACCTTGACGAATTCTGATTGAGATAGACATCCTAATAGAGTATTGACAGCCTTTGCATTTGTTTCATATTTCTTCTTCTTAGTCGGATCTGTAGGAGTTGCTGATGGAAAAGTGTACCCTGTATCTATGATATCCCAAACTTCTGTACCAAGAGATTGAAGATAGGCAGTAACTCTTACCTTCCAATATACGAAGTTTGTCCCGTCAAAAATCGGTGGCCTGATAGATGCTTCTCTCTCGTAGTTGCTCATGGTGATGGATCTTCCTCCAAGCGATCAAGCTTCTTTAGAAGGACCTGGCTCTGATACAAATTGTTGGAAATAATAATGAGAGGGGGGGTGAATCAGTATTATCAAGTCAAATATTCCCTTTTTCAAATCCAGATAATATACGCTACTTCAGTTAATTAAAACCGCGTATAAACGCAACTATGTAGAAGGAAACCCGCGTATACAATGCAAACTTATAATTTACTTTATCTTTCAGAAGTTGATTATTAATCTGTGTATCAGAATCAAATAACCAGTAACCAGAGACAGTAAAACAAATCTGAAGACTATCACACACACAAGAACACAAGATATAAGGTGGAAACCCAATGTGGGTGAAAACCACCTGCTGTAATTCGTCTCTATCTTCTTTTAATTAGAAACTTCTTTTTACAATGTACTGGCGCAGTCCTTTACCAGTACGCAGGCTGCAACCTGCAGAGAGCTACAACCCTCTCTCATTCTCCAGCTTCTCCTGGAAGGGAGCTACAACCCCCTTAGCTCTTGTACTAGCCAAGATACTAGTACATAGGTGCTGGCCTACTGAAGGCTACAACCTTCTATTTCTTCTAGGGACCTCGTTTCATAAATTTTCAGACTGGATCCATGAACATCAATCAATCATCAAGTATATCTGTGTATACGTCGTTTTCATTCACTGAACCAGCGTGTATATGCTCTTTCACTTCACTGAACCTGCGTACAGATCTATAAAGGATAATTCATTCTTTCAGATATTCGGACATTAATTAACCCAGATTGTCATATTTATAGATCAAGCATGTGCCTCATATAACAGATCAAAATCATACAAAGATACTATTATTCAAGCTTAAATATTATGACCCATCAATAGAACTTATCCTTCTTTATGCACTAAGGTTCCTCCTTCATTCAGATCCAGATTTGCACCATAACCCCAATCACAAATATTTCAAATCTAGCACTTATTAGATATTCAATTCATTCAGATTGATTGCCTTGCCAAATGATCTCCTTCATCTTTTATAGTCTTAGGCCTTTCACAATACCACGGTCCAAAACCATAATAACACAATACCATGAACCCAATACTTGCGGTCAACACTTTTGGATGCAATACCACGGACCAAAACCATAGGATCAAAAACTGTCAGACTAATACCATGAGCCAACCATGAAAGTGCGTGAACTTTTCTCTTCATGAAAGGAACTTTTCTCTGCATGAAAGTGTGTGAACTTTTCTCTATATGAAAGAAACTTTTCTCTGCATGAAAGTGTGTGAACTTTTCTCTACATGAAAGAAACTTTTCTCTGCATGAAAGTGCGTGAACTTTTCTTTACATGAAAGAACCTTTTATCTTCATGAAAGTGCGTGAACTTTTCTCTACATGAAAGAAAGTTTTATCTTCATGAAAGTGTGTGAACTTTTCTCTACATGAAAGAAACTTTTATCTTCATGAAAGTGCGTGAACTTTGCTGCACTATAATTTATTATCTGAGATGAGTGGGTTGCCATCAAGTACAACATATGTATCATAATGCCAACAGATTCATCATCACTTTATCATGAAGATTATTAACCTATAAATAGGCTTTGTTACAATTCTATGACAAAATATCATGGATTATCAATACCACATGTTCAAAAAAACATAACTCATTTCACAATCAATTTTTTTAAGGCATAGTCTAACTTATAGACGAAATGGCCTTTTCACCAAAATTCAGCGATACAATCTCAAGCAAGATTGTGATTTTTGTGGTTTAAAATACATTTTTGAATGCATAAATGGATTCAGCACTCTGAAAAATGCCCGGGGCACTCAAATTATATAGATTGGACAACTTAAACTCAAGTTTTAAAAACTGTGTCTAATTTTGGTTAAAATTAACCAGAAAAAATGCTCTGAAAAAGGTCATTTCATCTATAAATTAGACTACGTCTTTATTAATATATTTTATTTTAATTTAATTAATAACGTATGTTTTAATTAACCTAAAAAATAAATAGATCATAAATACCTTTGAAATAAATTTCAACCCCCTATATACAACGACTACTAAAAATATTCATAAGGCTAAAATTTTACTATCCACCTATTAATTATTAATAATTAAAATTTTGAAATTCTGGAAGCCTTATTCCAAAATAGAAACATTTATTAGCGTAAATATTAAGTGAGCAAAAAAAGATAAAATGTCGTACCCTAATTTAAAATGAAGTAGTATTTAAGTGTGACCTTTTGGAGATTGTGGTGGATTTCTAGCCAAAATCCGGCGACAAAAATTGTGGCCAGTTCTTGATTTGTGTTGTTTAAACTGGTTTTTTACTGCATATATGGATTTAGCACCCTCAAAAACCCTTGGGGAACATTGATTGTGAAGAGTTCACCTGCTAAATTTGTGATTTCAATTGGATTGTAGACAAATTAGATTGGAAAATAAAACAGAAAACTTTCCAAAAAATCGCACTCAAAAACTACTTGATTTAAAACACACACTAATTTAAAAATATTAAATATATAACACACAAATTTGGAAGCATTAAATATATAGCAATGGTATATATATATTAATATAATAGATATATATTGGTCATCGACATCAGCAAAGCAAGAACATGGCGACCTAGGGTTTTAACCTTTCTCAGCGATGGAGTACTGCTCAGAGCATGGCACCCCTGATCCACCGACCCTGCAACTCCTGACAACCACGCACGTCAGCTTATAGTTCAGCCTCAATGGCTTCCCCGATGGGGGAGGACTCGGGGCCTCCCCTTTGGTGAACCCTGCGCTATGGGCCACGAACAGCTCTGACAATGCCTTTGATTCGCAGCCACAAACAGATCAGCATAACATTGATTCGCATAATGAACCACAAGGTACAGAAGATATACCCCCGGACAGGCAGCAACACGTAGTGGGAGATGATGAGAAACCCAAAGCAACCTCTGCAACCTGCAAACCTGTAGCTGCAGAACGACCTAAGATTGAACTGCCCAGTCAGAGAATCAACACCCAAATCCAATACATGAAAGATCATGCCCTTATTGGGAAATTTATTGGGTTTTGGCCAACAGAGAAAGCCTTACAGGGATGGATAGCAGCCAAATGGAAACCAAAAGGACATATCAATCTAAAGCTAGGACCGAAGGGGTTTTTCACAGTGATCTTCAACTGCATAGAAGATTGAAACAGGGTCTTAGACAACGGCCCTTACTTCTTCAACGCTGCTGGAATTTATTTATGTGATTGGATCGAGCGCTTCAACCTGGATAAAGAAGATCTTAGCTCAACACCAGTTTGGATCCGACTACATTCCCTACCGTTGGAATATTGGGATGAGGAATCGTTAAAAGACATTGGAAATGGACTGGGAGAATTCATAAAAGTCGTAGAAGAAACAAAACACAGAAGATACACTTCCTATGCCCACATCTGTGTCTACATGCACCTGAACAAAGCTCTTCTGGACTCGGTAAGTTTATTCCATGATGATTTTGAATGGATTCAAACTTTAGATTATGAGCATGTTCCATTTCGATGCCGAAAATGTCATGCTCATGGGCACCTATTCCGGGACTGCCTGCTCAATACCAAGCCCTCCTCCAACACTGCCTCTGGGAAAACTGATCAAGAGGGCTTTACCAAAGTGAACTCTCAGAAAAGGAATCATAAAAAGCCTGCTTCTCAACCTAAAAATACCCCTGCCAGCAATTCAAATCCCTCAACCAGCAATAGCTTTGATATTCTAGCTCAGACTAACTCTGTGGTCCCTGAACCCCCCATGCACTCTCATGAGTTTCCCAATCAGTCCTCTGCTAACCCTCAGCCGGATGCGTCTCCTGACCATGTCCCTGAGCAACCCCAAGCTCCCCCCTCTACCGCCTCCATTAAAGAGTTGGCCTGGAAACCTAATGGTATGGACATTGATACCCTTCTGATTGATCCCAAGCTTGCAGTGAACATCATGGCCGAGAGTAGTGAACTCAAGAAAATGGATGAAGAGCCTGAAAGCATTGACCTAGGAGACTTGGATATTTTTAGCCTTGAGCAGGCATGCAAGCAAAAACAATATGATAAGATCCCGGCGAGACAGCTAGAAAGTCTAGAGGTCATCCTATCCAAAGCACATCAACAAAGATCTCTAGGAATTCAACCAGGAAGTCAGTGGGATGGCAAGACCTTGTTCAAGGATACTAAGAAACGAGGGAGAAAGATAGATCTACAGCGAACCATCCTCATCGGGGAAATGCTGGTAGAATCTGGAAGATATTCTAAACTCACAAAGTACTACAGGCCACTCCCCAACCCTGAACCATGAAGCTCACATCATGGAATCTAAGAGGGTTGAATGGCCCTGGGAAATACAAAATGATAAAAAACTTGATACAGAAGGAGAAACCTCATATCTTCTTTATGCAAGAAACAAAGTGTAATAGTACTCTTCTCAGTACCATTCTTTCAAAAGCATGGCCTGGCTGTCACACAATGGCGGTGGATGCTATAGGAGCCTCGGGTGGATTAGCAATAGCTTGGAATGCATAGGCTATTGCACTCACAGATTTCAATACAAACCACCATTTCATTCAATCTAACTTCCATATCATATGGACCAATGTGCATGGACACCTTACCAATGTGTATTTCCCGCAAGCTGCTGAGGACAAAATCAAAACTTTGGACACGCTCACACAGCTCAAGGCCAACCAAACCCATCCACTCTGGATCACGAGAGGCAACTTCAATATGATCACCAAATTAGGAGGTCGAATCAGATTGGACAATGAAAGTGAGTATTTCAAGGAGTTCATTCAAAACAATTGGTTAATCGACCTGCGTTGCAACAATAGAATATTCACCTGGAATAACAAAAGATCCGATCCTCATCAGATTGCTTCGAGGCTTGATCGATTTCTGCTATCAGATAATGCTATCCACCTGGGAGGAGACCTTTCAGCCTCTATTCTGCCATATGCAGGGTTGGACCATTGGCCAATTTCGCTTCAGTGACAAAGACCGGGAAACTCCAATAGAAGGCCCTTCCACTTTGAATCCTTCTGGTTGACCCATCCACATTTCAAAGACCTAGTAATGCATGCATGGAAAAGTTTTCTTCCCCCTGCAAGTTCCAAAATGTTCCAATTTTAGCAAAAGTTGAAGTTCTTAAAAGCACAAATCAAACAGTGGAAAATTGTTACCTTTGGAAACATGTTTCAAGCTCATAAAGCCCTCGCTCAAGAAATGGAGAAACTCCATGTTATAGACATTTTTGTGCCTTACAGCATTGAGCATGAAATGTCCATAATCTAAGGGATCCAAAGTCCCTAAACATGTTGTTCCTACCCCTAGAGGAACAAGGCTAACAAACCACAGCAATTCACAGAAGTTCTCCACCAGAAACTGCTCAAAAACAAGTCAATTCAGGATCAATTCAGTGGCTCCACTAGTTGTCTGCGCTGAATGTCAAAGTCAACACTGGCTACCTGCACTGCAATGCAGGTAGAAGCACTACCAGGGTGCGCTAAGCGAGAGTTGACAAATGGCAAGTTCATTCCAAGAGGTGTCAAGACCCAGGAAGCTTCCAGAATCTTCCTCAATGACACTTGCCTCAGTGAATTCGACTAGTGATGAGTAAGAGGTTCCCAATCTCCAAGTGGAAGTAAGAACCTCCAAGTGGAACCAAGAACTGACAGAGGGAGAGGACACTAGTCAGATCTCAAGCTGACTCATCCTCTCTCCAAACATCTATATATGGATCTCTCCTCCATGAGATCTAGAGGCTGGAATTTTGTTATTGCAAAGAATTGTTGTTGGTTTGAGATTGGAATCATTGGGTGCTTAATGCTTTGAAGGGGGTGAAGATAGGAATTCCATTTGCTGGGAAGAAGATGCTGGATTGGAGCCCTCTAGGTTGTATCTCTTCCTGAACCTTGTTATTCATCAATAAAGCTATCTTGGTTTCTCCTATATACTGATGTATCTTTGATGTATGATTGCATTAGTATGTTTAGTTTACTTCTAATCCTAAACTAGTTATGAATATGAATCTATGTCTTGTGTAGTGTTCTCTTCTTGTGATCTTGCAGAAACCTCTTGAAGCTGGGCGAGCGAGAAGGCAAGTAGCTGGGAACTCTCAAAGAGAAGGGAAACTAGATCGAGGGACAAACGGAAGACACCGGTTAGTCCATCCATCTCTCTTCATTCTTAATTCATAAAGGAAGAATACTAGAATAGCTATCTCTGTTTGTTGCTAAGGCACTGTCACACCTTAGGTGGATAGGATCGTCCTGCATAGGCATTTCAACAAATTGGCGACTCCACTGGGGAGATCTGTTTAGTCATTTTATTTGTGTTTCTATCATTGTTTGTTTCATAGACTCAACAACAACAATCGAACTGCATCTACTATTCTCAGATGCAAAGTAGACAGTTGCTGCTTTGATCCAATCACTGGATTTGTCTATGATCTGAACAATGGACTCAAAAATGATTTGATGATCCTTTTTGATAGATCTTAGTACCCCCTCAAAGCATCCCTTTGATTGCACCTTGCTTGTTGCTTTTATTTGGCGTGAAACAGTAGATTAATCAGCAATATGTGACCCAGAACCCAGTGAGAAACTCTCGTTTCTCCTTTAGCGCAGACCCTGTGAAGAGGTTCTGCATTTCAACGCAGGTCCCGTGAAGGCTACCTGCGCTGAATGTCAAAACCCCTGTGTTGAGGTTGCGTTGTTCCAGTTAGGCCTTGTGTAGCTGGGGTTCTCTGCTCTGTTTTGCCTTGTTTTGATCTCTGATTTTTGCAGCCTGTAACCAGCATAGGTACCAGTCTGATAACTCCTTTTCTCTGCTTAAAATCCGCCTCCTTTTGTACAAAAAAACTGTGAGTGTTTTTATGTGTTTGTGGCGTCATTTACAGTTTTCCTTTACAAGAGTGAAATAGTCATCCTGTAGCCGTTGATTCAGATCTGTTGATTGTGATCTTAGGAGAGATTTCATTGGCTGTTTACAGTTGATTATACATTTACTTTTGCTTTTGGTTTGAGTTTGTCTCTTTTAAGTGTCGAAACAAGTATTCATTTCGGAAATCGTTAAGTGCTGTAATCTCTTCTACCCTTTCTGATTTCGAAAAAGTAAACTTGTTTGTATTTGTCATTTAAAAGCAAATTCAAAGTTGAACAAAAAGCTTTCTTTGTAGGCATCAATACTAAGAAAGCGGAAAACAAACACCTGCATTGTGCATTTGCATCTTGATAGTTTGCATGTTTGATTTAGGAAAAGTGCATTAGAGTGTGCTGATTGCTCTTTGAGAAAAGATGGTGTCTTTCTTTTCCCTTTGTAGCTAGGATTTTCATAAGTTGAAAAGATATAAAGCTTGCTTATCATTTTAGACTGCATTTAGGAATTGTATCATACATCTCGTGGTGAACCTCAAAAGGCAAACTTCTAAAAAGATCAACCTAAAATAAATTGAATGAACTTAACAACGCTTTGCAACATAACGCAGAACATAGAGGTCTAGGCTAGAGACGTGTTCCGGCATCGTAAAGCCTGGTGACTGTCGATCTCGTTGATGGTGGGTGATTCCTCCTGAGGGACGATAGCGCCAGTACGGATTGTGCTCCCACGTACCGTCGCGTATATATTGGGAGACCCCTATAGGCATAAAACCTTTATCCTTAGGAAGCCGTGTCGGCCGCCCTACTGATCGCAATGCACTGAACACAGCATTCAGGAAGATCGACCGCCCGTACCCTAAAAGGTATTCTGCGGTTTTGCGAAAAGTTTGGCACACCCTCTGCCTAGAACTCCAGAGCAGTTCCTTTTGGCCTTTTTCAGACTCTATAACAGAAAAAGTCCATCCGAGCATTTGTCACTTCGGGCTCATTAAAACATCGAAGGAGACTAGAGTCATCTTTAGCTTTTTCTCGACTCTTTAAAAGTGAAAAAGCAAGTTGTGTCTAAAGCGTCGTTAAAATTTATTTTAAACGGAACAATCACCCTTTATTCCTGCGTTGATCTTTAGGTTGAAAAAAATGGAGCACGCCAACCAAGGAATTCCCCTTGGTGGAAATCCTAGTCCCTTCTCCTCTTGGGGAGATGTTGGTGCGCCCCATATGGCCACATTTTTGCTTCCAGGACTGACAATTGGCCTGCCGGTCTGGCTCTTTTCAACCAATGTCGTTCAGAACACCACCATTCCTGAACAGTCGAATCAACAGTTAGACCAGACCAGAGTTGCTCACCAGCCTTCTACTTCATCTAATTCTTCCTCTCCTCCTTCCTCTTCGCTTGACGGAACTGGTAAAACAAAAAACCAAGTTCCTAAGGAGAAGAAGGAAAAGAAGAAGAAAGAGAAGAAGAAGAAAGAGCCAAAAGCGACTGGGGGCAAACAAGTGGCGTCTGACAAAAATCCACACACAGCACTGACTAGGCCTAAATCGCCATGTGTCATATGCAAGGGAGACCACTTCCACAGAGATTGTCCCTGCATCCCTCGGATACTAAGGGACTGGTCTCCCCGTCTGCACAATTCGGTAGCGTCGACCTCTGATAGCCATGTTCACAGCTCACCGTCAACTAGTGAAAGTGAAGTCATAGGACAGAGAGGGAAAGCTAGATTTCCCTGCAAACTGTGTGAAGGCGACCATGCCATCCACCGTTGTCCCTTCTTAGACGAGGCTAAAAGAGTTTTGGAAGATCGCCCGGTTTTACCAGTGCAACTTCCTCCTGGATATCAAAAACTCCTCCCAAGTCCTTCACTAGTTGAGAACCCGGCTGGCCCGTCCAGGTGGTCAGCCGAAGCACCTATCATTGAAGATGAACCGTCTAAATCCATACCTGACGAAAGTCAAAAGGTTGAGGCGGCAGTTGACCCGGTTTTTCCTTCAGAGGCTCTATCTTCGGATGATACCGTCACAGAGGAGAATAAAGACGACACCGTCCAAATTCTCTTCATCAACACAGACTCCGACGAACAAGGGGGCAATTTGCCCATTCCTTTATCGCAGGAAGGAACTTTGTCAGAGTCATATCCGGCCTTCTATTCGGTCCCACCACCAAGCAACCTAGTTGTCTCGTTCGACTGGAACCAACTAGGCAGACCCCGTTTGCCAGCAAGCATACCATTCAGAATTATCGTTCAAATGTACAGAATGGTAATGGTTGGCACTATCATTGATGAGGGGGCATCTGTGAGTATCCTTTCCTCTATTGCTTGGAAAGCACTTGGTTCGCCAGCGCTTTTGCCTGAAATGAGAAATCTATCAGGCTTTGATAAAGGAACCAGTCGACCTTTAGGGATCCTCCCCAATGCGCCGATCACATTGAAAGGGAAGACCATTCAAATGAACGTGATGGTCGTTCAAGGACCCTTGGATTATAACCTACTCCTTAGACGAGACTATATATATTGCATGGGAGCCATCGTCTCCTCACTCTTTAGAGTAATGTGCTTTCCGCATGAAGGAAGAGTGGTCAAGCTCGTGGACCAACTTTCATTTCCCGGATCATGCATCGCAAATAGTCATGTACCATCCCTAAATGGTCTCTTCACGCAAGAAGTGTCTCAACCCACGGTCCGTCCTCCTGATGAGCGCGAGTAATCCGGGAGGATATGACTGGAACCCAGGGGGCATGCGTCCTGGTCTGCTTCGGCAGGAAAACCTTGGGTATAGGGTAGGTTTCCGCGGGAGAATATGACTAGTCCGTACCCCGTCCGTGAGTGGAAGAGGGGTTGTTCTAGAATAAGATTCTTTTGTCAAAGTTATGTGAGTTGGCGGGCTTCGTTGCTCACCTTTGTCTATTTCGGTAGACATTGCCGAAGAAGTGTTTTGTTTGAAAGATTAACGAGACAATCTTTGGGTAACCTGAAAGAGGTAGGCCTCTCTCGGTGAAACAAATGTTTTGACGGAAATGAAGTAGAGGTAACTTTGAAATCGTACTTTATTCCTGGGGGCATGCAAAACTTTTGGAGTGCAAGCAAGGGGCGGCTATTTATTTTTAAAATTTGTAGGTCTAACCCTTTAAACTCGTAGGATTAGTCGTTTCCGAACTTGCATAACGAAAGGATCCGGAGCAAAGCTTTGTAAGATCTAAGCTCCATAAAAAATAGCATCTTCAACGAGACATTCTTATCATATTACTGGGTTAATCGAGCAGTTTTAGCACACAGTTCATGCTCGTTAAAAAATAAACGCAAGATCCGAGCAGTTTTATCGTATAGTTCATGCTCGTTAAAAAATAAACATAAAATCGAGCAAATGTTTCCACCCGCGTTTAAGCTCGTTAAAAAATGAACTATCCCGGTAAATAACCACAGTGAATGTAATGTTATCAGCCATTAAAGCCTTGGTCGTGTTTGCACCATCACCTCCACTTTTCCATTGGCCGATCATTCACCTCCATATGATTGTTTACCCATTTTGAGGAATAGCTGCGAAGAGTGATTTCACTAGCCATCCTTGTGACACTGCCGTGATTGGAAAATTCCAACCTGTACCTGGAATCAGCTGCTAACCTGTTTCATCACTCATTCCTCAAAAGACGAGTCTTCTTTAAGCTCTTTTCATCTGACTCGTAAAATATGAAAAGATTTACGAGTCCTTGGCCTTCCAGCTCGTTAAAGGGACAGGAAGTGCTATCCCTCCTCTAGATTTTAATCTTTTTGGACCTGAGGGATTATTGCACAAAAAGATCGAGCGCTTGTTTTATTCGGCTCGTTAAAACTATCGAAAACTCATCCCTTCTGTATTGTTTTATACTTTTTCGGACCTAAGGGATTAGATGACGTAAAAGGACTTTTGGAGTTAACTTTATGTATCTTTTCAGACTCTCTAAAAATGAAAAGAACCGAGTTATCTTTGTCGTTAGACTCGTTAAAATCATTAAATAGCGACAAACTTGTCTTTAGACGAGAACGAGTTTCACTATCGCTAGGCTCGTTAAAACATAGCGATGGGCTTGCCCGAAGGGTAGGTTATAGAACAAGCATATGTTATCCTCCTCACGCTTGACAAAAATAAAGAGGTACTGGTCAGCAATGACTGGGGAAAAATTGGGAGAAACTCAAGAAAACTTTGATGGTAGCAAGTCGCTCTTGAACATGACACTTTTCCTCCGTACCACAATCGGGTTGGGTTGTTTCATTCACCGGCCACATCACCATGGTCTCGCCATACCATCCATATTTGGGGTAATGCTACTGATCCATCGCATCAGTGTCGCCATATGTTCAAGAGAAGTCGTTCAGAAAAGTCAATCGTGCCCCATCCACTGCCGTACATTATCCTTCATCCTTTCATGACCGCCACCCTGAATCATATGTCACAGATCGTTTTCACCTCCATCAAAATCATTAGCTCCGTTCCGTGTCATTGATGTGGGATTCATTAAGGCCCTCGTTTGACGGATCGCTTCTTGTCGACATCAGCTCATTATCCAAGAAGTTGATCTAGGAACAACCCCTTCAGTACTTTGAAGCTTGCATGCCTCAATGGCAAGTTTCTCACTTCCGGCGACATGTATACATCAATGACCTTCGACCGAAAGATTTTGCGTGGTGTTCGACGCCAAGTCCTTTATTCACACCACGTGAATTGTACTGCAGTACCTTGAGGGTCATTATCATTATCGGTGATTCCTCTCGCGCTTGTTAACAGTTTACCTCATTGACCGGTAATCAAGCGATGTCTTTCCATGTTCGACTTCAGAACATTTCTCACATGGATCGACTTGTACTTAGAGTGAAGATCGAACGATTTTGAAGACACCGGATCTAGTTTCATCCATCCGGGCTGCGATATATATTCAGGAAAGATAAAGACATTGACATGTACATCATTGCAGCAGATAATCATCCTACCCAAAGGATGATAATTTCATCAAAATTATCAGTCTACCATCAGACGATTGTCTGTTCTATGTACAGGAAAATGAATTTATAAAGCTGAGCATGGGAATGCCTGCCTCAGCTAGATCATGAAAGCAGTATGAAAAATAATGTATTGTATTGTATCTTATTACAGGTCTCCTCCCAGCATTGGATGAACTTCGGATCCTCTTGATAAAGCATTTCACCCGATAAACAGCCTCATACTTTAGGGGGCAACTGTTATAGACATTTTTGTGCCTTACAGCATTGAGCATGAAATGTCCATAATCTAAGGGATCCAAAGTCCCTAAACATGTTGTTCCTACCCCTAGAGGAACAAGGCTAACAAACCACAGCAATTCACAGAAGTTCTCCACCAGAAACTGCTCAAAAACAAGTCAATTCAGGATCAATTCAGTGGCTCCACTAGCTGTCTGCGCTGAATGTCAAAGTCAACACTGGCTACCTACACTGCAACGCAGGTAGAAGCACTACCAGGGTGCGCTGAGCGAGAGTTGACAAATGGCAAGTTCATTCCAAGAGGTGTCAAGACCTAGGAAGCTTCCAGAATCTTCCTCAATGACACTTGCCTCAGTGAATTCGACTAGTGATGAGTAAGAGGTTCCCAAACTCCAAGTGGAAGTAAGAACCTCCAAGTGGAACGAAGAACTGACAGAGGGAGAGGACACTAGTCAGATCTCAAGCTGACTCATCCTCTCTCCAAACATCTATATATGGATCTCTCCTCCATGAGATCTAGAGGCTGGAATTTTGTTATTGCAAAGAATTGTTGTTGGTTTGAGATTGGAATCATTGGGTGCTTAATGCTTTGAAGGGGGTGAAGATAGGAATTCCATTTGTTGGGAAGGAGATGCTGGATTGGAGCCCTCTGGGTTGTATCTCTTCCTGAACCTTGTTATTCATCAATAAAGCTATCTTGGTTTCTCCTATATACTGATGTATCTTTGATGTATGATTGCATTAGTATGTTTAGTTTACTTCTAATCCTGAACTAGTTATGAATATGAATCTATGTCTTGTGTAGTGTTCTCTTCTTGTGATCTTGCAGAAACCTCTTGAAGTTGGGCGAGCGAGAAGGCAAGTAGCTGGGAACTTTCAAAGAGAAGGGAAACTGGATCGAGGGACAAATGGAAGACACCGGTTAGTCCATCCATCTCTCTTCATTCTTAATTCATAAAGGAAGAATACTAGAATAGTTGTCTCTGTTTGTTGCTAAGGCACTGTCACACCTTAGGTGGATAGGATCGTCCTGCATAGGCATTTTTCCCCACAACACTCCAGCAAACCATCATCAAAGAAGGCAGGTCTGAAGCCCGCAACGAACAGGAAAAGAATCTTCAAACTCAGATCAACAAAAGAGAAAAACAAGAAATCCTCTGGAAACAAAATTCACGAATAAGATGGTTAAAGGAAGGTGAGAGGAATACAAAATTCTTCCATTGTACAACAATCCAAAGGAGAATTCATAACAACATCACCCAAATTCAATCGATGTTAACAACATTTGGTTTCTCACCTGTTTGGGTTTGATGGATCATGAGCTTAATCTCCTCAGCTTTCTTCTCAATACTGGTTAATGGTATCCCTTCTACCCCCTTTCAACCCTCAAGAGGCATCTGCCAAGGGGATCCCCTCTCTCCTTTCCTCTTCGTTCTTATGGCTGAAGGGCTAGGTTGAACCATAAAGCATGCCCTCCAAGAGAAACAGTTTAGAGGAATCTCCCTTCATAATTCCCCTGTCATTACCCACCAGCAATTTGTGGACGATAACATGTTGTTTGGGCATCCCTCGGTCCAAGAAGCCCGAAAATTCAAATCCCTCCTTGATGATTTCTCCGTAGCATCTAGTGCCAATATCAACACAGTTAAATCCCAGATCTTCTTTTTTCATACTCCTGCCATCACTCAAACCTCCATAGTGCACATTCTGGGATTCTCTGTTTCCTCTCTCCCCTCAAAGTACCTTGGTGCCCCCTTAACTAATTCTGCCCTCAAGCACTCCTCTTGGCAAATGCTCCTCGACAAACTTGAAACCTGCCTCACCTCTTGGACCTTCAGAGCCCTAAACATGGCAAGCCGACTAATCCTCATCAAAGTTGTACTGCAATCTATGCCTCTTTATCTATTCTTTGTTTTAGCAGCGCCCAAATGGGTTCTCAAAAAAATCAAAGATCTCCAAAGGAACTTTCTATGGGGATCGGCGAGACATAATCGCAAATGGGCATTGGTCAAGTGGGCGACCGTTTTCCTCCCAAAAAACCTTGGGGGAATTGGTCTTCGGGACCCTCAACATAGTAACATAGTCATGGGAGCACGAATCTGGTGGAAGTGGCTTTCAGCCCCGCACACACCCTGGGTGATCCTATGGAGAGCCAAGTATGCCCACCACAGATCGAATGAAGACCTTATCAGGCTTACAGACACGGGTAAGGGCTCCTTAATCTAGAACTCGGCTAGAATGCACAGAAATATGATCCATCAGCACAGCTTTTGGGAAATAAGAGACGGCAATAGTGCTCGTTTCTAGATGGATTCATGGCAGCAAAGACCCAAACTCAATAGCTTAATCCCACCTCCACCAATAGAGGATGAGGAAGCACATCGATGGGAAATGGTCAACCAATATTGGACACCCACCCTTGATCAGGGATTTAGACAATGGCGCAAAGCAGAACTCATCATCAGGAATGGTACAGAGATAATGTATAAGGAGCTGGACACAGAGCTAACCAATAGGCGAATCACATTTTCTGAAGAAAAGGATATTTTATGTTGGGGATACAAACCACGTGGAACCTTCACCACACAAGAGGCATACAACCTTATGATCCAGGTGGATATTGGTGGCCACCTGCCAAGTCCACCTGGACCCCCACCATTGTCTTTCTCAGCATTTTCAGTTTCCTTAATTGTAGCACAACTTACTATTTTTAGCAGTTTTTCGGGTCCTGAACTTCCGGAGCCGTTTTGAGGCCCTAAACGACGTTTTTTGGGGAATCCGGGGGCAACATGGGTCCATGGAATGGATTGATGTTGCCCGTTCCAACAATGATAGTGCTTGGATAGATCTTTCTAATGAGCTATTGTACGCGTCAAACGAAGATCATATGCCAAAGTTACGACCCCGGGAAGTTGATGTACCAACTTACCCCAAAACGGGGCCCACAGTTTGGCGTTTCATCTCCTAGGGTTAGGTTTTGGAATGTTAAGGGTTTTCCATTGTTTCTCAACAATAAATAGGCCTTCGAGCCTCATTGTAAGACAGTTCAGAGGCATGTAGCCATCACATCTCTTCTCAGAGATAAGCTACCATCGCCCTAGCTGGTTTATTTCCATTTCTGGTTGTAAGCATATTTCAGTATTTTCCATTAATGAAATGAAGTATTATTTCCGCTGCATCTTTGTGTATATGGTTATCTCTGTAATTTGTTGCGTTCCTGTTTAAATCCGGATCAGTGGTATCAGAGCGGTCTGCTTTTTCTCTGTTTTTCTTTGCATGTCCCCAACAAGGTCGGGATATAAGGAGTTAGGGCTTGAACTAGTTGAACCTTTGCAAGACCAACCTCGCAAATCCCGACAGCCTCCCATGGCGGACGAGAAGAAAGACGAGGGGGCAGGAGATCCCATCAAAATCTTGCTCGAAGAAGCCCTCGAGCGACAACGGAACGCGATGATGGACAGCTTTGCCCAGATCCTTCAGCGGCTACCCAGAAGCAACGCATCGGCTTCCAGCAGCTACTCTGGAAACGCCACACCCTTTAAGGTACAAGTTAATTTTGAAATCCCCATATTCGAGGGTCAGATAGACGGAGATGCCGTAGATAAATGGTTAAATCTGCTAGAGGGTTATTTTTCTGTTCATGAATTTTCGAGTCGGCAAAAGATTGTTTTTGCTCTCCTCAAAGCAGCCCCCCACGTCAAGGACTGGTGGGAAACCTACTGCGAGCAGAAGGATGAAAGTACTGGCTCACTATTTTCAGCCGCACCCACCTGGGATTCGTTCCGGGATGCCATCAAGGAGCAGTACTACCCTGTTGGGAGCTATGAGGATGAATACATAAAGTGGACCATGCTGCGGCAGGGAAGGGACCAAGACGTGCCAGAGTTCACCAATCTTTTCCATACCCTTCGCACAATGTTGGGTATCAAGGATTCGGAGCAACATTTGATACTCAAATACCGTGGCTGCCTGCACAAGTACATCCAGGAAGAAATACAATTCCTAAACATCCCCTCGCTCGGCGCAGCATACTGGTATGCCGTCAAGGTCGAGCAGAAGTTTAAACAAAAGAAGCGAGACTTTGGATCTGCGAATCCAAAGCAGGGGAAAGGTGCCCCTAAACCACAGAACAAAGGACAAAGCCAAGGCGGGACAGCCCAAGACAACCAGCCAAAGCTGCAAGCAAAGAACAGCGCCGCGAAGCCGAGAAAGGACACTGGAAAATGGTGCGAGTTCCATAAGAGCTCCACTCACAACACAAGTGAGTGTCGAGCCAAGCAGTCACTAGTGGCTGAGCTAAAGGTTTCAGAATCAGATGCATGTTCCAACTCTGAGTCAGAACCCGATAAGGGGTATGAAAAAGGGAAGCAGATCATTGATGCGGACCCCAGCGCCACTGTTGCTACCGCAAAGATCCAGAAAAATGAACCCGAAGATCCAAAGGAGGAGGAGCGTCTCTTCCACTCCCAGATGTGGGTAAAGGGCTCCCCGATACAGTTCATTGTTGATAGCGGGAGTCAAAAGAACCTCATTTCGGCAAAGTTCGTGAAGCGGTTGGGCCTATCGACCACAGTACATCCACAACCATACACCATTGGGTGGCTTCACCAAGGACGAGATCTTCGCGTGAGCCAGCAGTGTCGCCTTCCATACAACATCAAGCCCTTCACGGATGAGGTATTGTGTGACATTGCTCCCCTTGAAGTTTGTGATGTATTACTAGGACAACCATACTTGTGGAAGCGACATGCTGTGTATGAATCAAGGCCCCATGCTGTTATTATTACATTGGGAAATAAGTTGTTCAGGATACCAGAGGTAGCACCACCTGTCGCCCTCTCTTTTATTACTGCAAAACAATGCAGTAAGATCATTTCCAAAACCAGGAAATTTGTCTTCCTGATGATACGCCCTCAAGGAAAGAAGAAGACAGTGGTCGCGGCCTCCAAACGGGGCCCCTCTGCACGACAACTACAGATGGACAAGATTGTGGAGGAGTACGAGGACATCTTCACCTCCCCGGCAAGGGTTCCTCTGCACTGTCAAGTCAAGCACTCCATCGATCTGACCCCAGGTGCGCTGCTACGCAATGGACCAATTTATCGGCGCTCCGTTCTGGAGAACGATGAAATCAAGAGGCAGATTCAGGAGCTCCTGCAGAAAGGTCACATCCATCCGAGTTCATCGCCCTGTGGGAACCCGATCGTGTTGGTACAGAAGAAGGATGGGACGTGGAGACTCTGTATTGACTATCAGACGCTGAACAAGATCACTGTCCATAATAGGTACCCGATCCCGCGGATTGATGACCTCCTAGACCAACTAAAGGGGGCGAAATATTTCAGCAAGATCGACCTGAAGTCGGGATATCACCAGGTACCAATCGAACCCTCCGATGTGTGGAAGACTGCCTTCAAATCCAAGGAGGGCCTCTTCGAATGGTTGGTCATGCCTTTCGGATTGACGAATGCTCCTGCAACCTTTATGAGGCTAATGGATGACATCTTGCGGCCATTCACCAACTCCTTTGTAGTAGTATACTTGGATGACATTCTGATCTTCAGCCAGAGTTGGGAAGAGCACCTCCACCACATCCGACAGGTTCTCCAAACACTGCGGCAACACAAGCTATGTGCCAATTTGGAGAAATGCACTTTTGGCATGACCCAGGTTCAGTATCTGGGATACATCATTGATGAACAGGGGGTGCATGTCGATCCAGCCAAGATCCAAGTCATTCGGGATTGGCCCTCTCCAACCACTCTAACAGAGCTCCGCAACTTTCTAGGTCTTGCCAACTTCTACCGCAGGTTTGTGTTGGGATTTTCTCATATTTCTTGGCCCTTGAGTCAAGTCACCAAGGGCAGGGCAAAAGCAAAATTCTTTTGGTCTGAATCTCAACAGAAGGCATTCAGGGAGTTGAAGGATCGCCTCTGTACGGCACCAGTGCTCGCGTTACCAGATTTACAACAACCATTTGAGGTCGAGACAGATGCCTCTTACTATGCTATTGGTGCAGTCCTTACTCAACATGGACATCCAGTGGCATATCACAGTGAAACACTTTCAGACACAGTCTGGAAGTACCCCACTTATGATAAAGAGATGTATTCCATTGTACAGGCCTGCCGACAATGGAAGCATTACATTTTGGGGAAGGAAACGGTCATCCACGCAGACCACCGGCCTCTGCAGTTCATACAGACCCAAGGGAAATTGCAGAATGATCGCCATCAGAAGTGGTCTACATACCTGCAACAGTTTCACTTGAATATCAAGTATAAAAAGGGCAGCACCAATAATGTTGCAGATTGCCTCAGTCGACCACCGATCATGGCGCTGACCACCGTGCTCAACTCTTGTGGGCACGAGACTTCTGATTGGCCACTTCTCTACAAAAGCGACCCAAAATTCGGCCACACATACCAGACACTCTTGGAGGGTCGGAAAGTTGCAGATTTTCACCTCTAGGATGCCCTATTATGCCACCTCGGTCACCTTTGTGTTCCTTCAAGCGAGCGTGCCAAGATGATTTGGGAAGCACACTACAGTCGGGCTGCTGGGCATCTCGGGGTCGAGAAAACAGTGGCAGTACTGCAAAATTATTTCTATTGGCCAAATCTTCGACAGGATGTTGGGAAGTACATCCGATCATGTACTGCCTGTGCCATTGCCAAACCAGCCATTAAGAAGCACGGCCTCTATACCCCGTTGCCTACCCCTAGTCGACCTTGGGAATCCATCTCCATGGATTACATGTCAGGCCTTCCTTCCACTAAGCATGGAAATGACTGTGTTTTTGTGGTCGTCGACAGGTTCTCGAAGATGGCCATTATGGTGGCCTGCAAGAAGAATATCACAGCAGAAGCCACTGCTAAACTCTTCTTTGAACGAGTGTGGGTGCACTTTGGGATCCCACAGTCTATCATCTCAGATCGGGACAGTCGGTTTCTCAGCACATTTTGGTCCAGTCTCTGGTCAATGCTGGACACCAAACTCACGAAGTCCACAGCCTTCCATCCTCAAACTGATGGCCAGACAGAGGTTGTCAATAGGATGATTGTGCACATTCTACGCATGTATAACTCAAAGCATCCACGCACATGGGACGAGAGCCTCCCCTATGTTCAGCACAGCTACAACCGAGCTCTTCACAGCTCCACTGGCCATAGCCCTTTTCAGGTGGGTTTGGGATTCCAGCCACTATGCCCCATTGATGTGGCCATGCCACTTGCAGCTACTCACATGAATTCAGCTCATGTCCAGTCCGAAACAGATAAGGCCACCAGCTTCATTGAGCGCATCCAACATATTCGCCAGCAGGTCCATGACATTCTTGAGAAATCAAATGCCAAGTACAAGCAGCGACATGATCAACATCGGGTGCCACACAAGTTTCAGGTGGGCGACAAAGTCTGGTTTCATTTGCAAAAGGAACGCCTTACTGGAGCCTATCGGAAATTGAGACCACTCCGATATGGTCCTTACACCATTACTAAGGCTATGGGAGACAATGCATTTGAGCTCAGCATTCCCCCATTCCTTGGCCTGCACCCAGTGTTCAATGTGGACCGCCTTCGGCCATACTTTCCACCATTGCTAGACACATCCGACATTGCAGAACAGCTCAAACCCACAGAATTAAATCCAAATTGCATGGAACAAGCTACAACTGATCGGATCATGGACACACAGATCAAGAACACTCGCCAACAGAATATCCAACTGTATCGAGTTGTCAAAGCAGGGCAAGTGGCTCACCAGGGAACAAGTTCAGCAGAAGTTTCCTCATCTCATGGAGGAGCTCAACGCAATGGGGACCATTGCTTCCTAAGGGGGGAGGAATGATCCAGGTGGATATTGGTGGCCACCTGCCAAGTCCTCCTAGACCCCCACCATTGTCTTTCTCAGCATTTTCAGTTTCCTTAATTGTAGCACAACTTACTATTTTTAGCAGTTTTTCGGGTCCTGAACTTCCGGAGCCATTTTGAGGCCCTAAACGACGTTTTTTGGGGAATCCGGGGGCAACATGGGTCCATGGAATGGACCGATGTTGCCTGTTCCAACAATGATAGTGCTCGGATAGATCTTTCTAATGAGCTATTGTACGCGTCAAACGGAGATCATATGCCAAAGTTACGACCCCGGGAAGTTGATGTACCAACTTACCCCAAAACGGGGCCCACAGTTTGGCGTTTCATCTCCTAGGGTTAGGTTTTGGAATGTTAAGGTTTTTCCATTGTTTCTCAACAATAAATAGGCCTTCGAGCCTCATTGTAAGACAGTTCAGAGGCATGTAGCCATCACATCTCTTCTCAGAGATAAGCTACCATCGCCCTAGCTGGTTTATTTCCATTTCTGGTTGTAAGCATATTTCAGTATTTTCCATTAATGAAATGAAGTATTATTTCTGCTGCATCTTTATGTATATGGTTATCTCTGTAATTTGTTGCGTTCCTGTTTAAATCCGGATCACCTTATGATCAATCCTCAGACCAACAAGGACCCTCTTTGGGACAAAGTGTGGTCCCCTAAAATCTGGCCCAAGATCTCAACTTTTCTATGGATGCTCTACCATAAAAGAATTCTTACTTGGGACAACTTAAGGAAAAAAAATTCATGGCCCCTCAAGATGCCCCAATTGCAAGCAACAGGAGGAAACTATACAACATCTCATGGATTCCTGCAATCTGGCAAACAAACTTTGGGAAAAAACAATTTTCAGATGTCAAAAAGATGGCAGAGTGAAAGAAGACATCACCAAAACCATTCGTCACTGGGCTAAAAACCCATACAAGAGTCCCCTGCTTAATGCATTATGGAGAATCATTCTAGGCCTCCTCATGTGGACAATCTGGAAGGAAAGGAATCAGCGTATCTTCAGGAATCAAGCCACCCCCATAGAAATCATATGGAATAATATGTGCAACAACCTTCAGGAAACTCTAGCACTCCAAACTTGGAGCAATGAGGACTTTCCCATCGAACCGCAAGAACGAAATACATGGATGAATTGGAACCTCAGGCTCATTCGGACTCAGGAGCCACCCAACAGATCCATCCCTACCCATGACTCTTCCAGCAAGTGGTGCCCTCTGCCCTCGGGATTCACCCAGCTCAACTTTGATGGTGCTTCTAAAGGCAATCCAGGTCAGGCCAGACATGGAGGAATCTTCAAGGATCATTATGGCAATCCTTTGCTACTTTACCTAGGCACTTCAAGATGGGACACAAACAATTCGGTTGAATTGGAGGGATTGTGGCAAGGTTTAAATCTCGCTCAGTAGCATAGCTACTTTCCCTTAATAATTGAAGGAGATTCTCAAATCCTTATCAACATGGCCCAACAAATTATAAATGGAACTCCAGTAAACAAGCTATCCTATAGCTGGAGACTTGCAGCTCGTTTGCAACACATCGAGCATTGGCTTGCAACTAATAAAGAAATCACTTTCAAACACATCAAGAGAAACGGCAACAAAGTGGCCGATCTCTTAGCCAATTTAGGGGTGATAAGTGATCGAACTCTATACACAGGTTCACTTGAAATTATAAAAGATGCCACACACCAACAGGAATACACCAAGCTGGTGCAACTGGATGCAGCACCCCCGGATGCGGGTGTTAGATGAACAATTAATGCACATCGGCCACCAGACAAGCAGGTGGCTGATCCATATGCCAACCTGCGCCTTCCCCTGTGGGAATTTAAGGCAGGTTACTGCTCCTCGGCCGGCGCCATTAACCAGTTGTGAAAACCGAGAAATTCTCTATAAATTCATAAATATGGAGCAAAGCCCCCTGCAATTACCCATTCAGCCTCTCAGTTGCTCTTGCCACCCCTCTGCAGCAGAGCCGAGCCTTCGCACTGCTACGGGAAGACGTTGCAGACTCCTCTGCTGCGTCGACCTGGGCAATGGTCATCATTTTTCTCAATCCTTTCTCTACAACCTGCATTTTGAGGTCTCGGCCCCTCTCTCCGGCCCATATTTGAATTACCCTGTTCCTCTCAACATCCCCTCTGTCGTTCTTGCCCCACCTCCTACCCCTGATAATCAATGCTCGCTGCAGCTTTCTCGTCGGAAAATCATGCGCCAAGCCATCGAATGTGGTGCAGGCAAGGTGGTAGTCGAGGTGGCACCACTCGCCCCTCGTCTGTGCCCCTTTCTGTCTCCACTTCCCCAACCGCCTCCCCTCCCCCAAGCCCTTCCTCTTCCCGCTTCCATGGCCAATATCTAGACACCCACAGCGGTTGAGGTAGAATGGGCACCCGCGAGGTTCGGCATTCAGGTGGAGTCGCCCAGCACACCACTTCCACTACTTCTTCCCAGCAAGCTCAATTCTGGTTTCGCTGCTCCATGGATAGGCCGGTCATCATTGCCACTGTCACGGTGGACTTCAGAGAGGTAATTGGCTCGTGTACAGAACCAGAGCTCAGCCTGGAAATGAACTAGGCTCCTCCATCGCTCGTCAACTTTCAGGGGGAGCCGAGCTCCAGCCACCCACCGAGAGACATGGACCACCCGTCTAGTAGCTGACAGCAGACCCTGAGAAGTGACGCCACCCGCAAAGACAAAGGAATACAAGTGGAGGACCGTGAGCCACAGGACACTGCAGGTGGCAGGCAATCAGCGGAAACTGGTTCAGAAGAATATGGCTGGTGTCCGATCATGGAAGAGAAGCCACCAACCTAAGCCACCTAGCCGCTGCATGCCAGGTCACATGTCAGGTTCTGAGTTCCGGTTTTGTTTATTTTCAGTCAATTTTACTATGGTCAATTTTGAGTCTAGCGTCCAGCTCGGGTTCCGAGTTCTAGCTCTCTTGGGCTGTTTTACTGTGGTTAATTTTGAACTATATTGTGGGTTTTACTGTGGCTATCTTTCTGAATTTTACAGTCTTTATACAGTGTTAATTTTGGTTAAAAATTTTGATTTCTGGAACTGTAGCCCCTGCGTGGGTAAAATGAACCTTTTTCTTATCTCGTTCTCGGACTGGTTTCCCCAATTGGGGCAGTCGCGATGTCAAGACTTGTTGTTTCAAATGGTCATATAGCTGACCTAGTACTGCAGAGGCCAGTACCTCTTTATACATTATGTTTTTATTAATAGATCAATTTTCCTTAGAAAAAATATATATAATATTAAAATATAGTATTAATGTTGGTTGTAAGGGTTATTATGGAAAGGAATGAAACAAAAGAGGATGGGGATTGTCTTAAATGGATTGAAGACTAATCAGCTAATGCTCTAAGCTTGAATGGTTGCACCTAAGGGCACACCAATTATGTTGATGTGGACGTCTCCACTTCCACATAGTTTTCTAATAAAATTAATTTTAATGTTTCTCTGATTAGCTACTTCTGTTAAGTCATATTATGCTAGTTGGAATGATATAGTTCATAGTCGTTATGAAGCTCTTTGTGTTTTTTACCAATTAATGTAATTTCAATGTTTGTTTTTATACTAGTACCCTTATTGTTTTTCTAGTTATCCCATGTGCGAATGCACTTCTAAGCAAGGATGTGAAACATTTGCAATTTATTTAGATTAATGGAAACTTAGCTTAAAAAAATATTAATTATAGTATTAATAATATATATTTATATATTATTACATCTATATTAATTAGGGAATTTTAACAATGTTGGGTTGTGACATTTGTTCTCTGAAAAATAAAAATAAAAAAAGAGCATAATATTATTATTGATTAGATATAAAATTACATATTGTTGATACATGTCTTACATGTATTTAGAAATATAGGTCTAAAAGTGGATCTTACAAAAAATAAGGCTATGCCTTTACAGAAAGGAATTGTTGTTTTGTCACATAAATGAGCATATGGATCAACTGAAAAGTTGAGATGCAGCTTTCAATGTCAATATTGTTCATGTATGAAGACAACAAGAAAGAATGACCCCAAGGAACCATACAAAGTTATGCAAAGTCTGAAACCCCCGGAAAATAGTCTAGAGGAGAACTTAGTAGGGCCCAAACAGCCTAGAGAGTCACAAAGAAAAATTAGCCTAGAGACAGACAGCCATCATTAACAAAGAGGGTTGAAAACCCCAACAACAATACAAACAAACCAGACTCTGAGCAATCCTTATAAGAACTAGAACAGGGCACAGACCGCCTTGAAAGTCATTACAAATAAGCCTAGATCCGAGCATGAAACATAAAGAAGATGGGCAACAAAACCCGGCAAAGGAAACCACAACAACATCAAAGCAAGCAGCAGACAAAACGCCACCAAATATGGGGCACATGTGTTGGGGGCAGGAAGAACTAGGCAGCAACACATCCAAGCAAACCTGGAGTAGTTCGGGCCCATACTAGAACCACCGACAAGAACAGAGAGGTGACCCAGCGAAAGCACAAAATGCCACAACCCGAGCATGCATAGAAAGTTGTGACAAATCACCCAAAAATGTCACAGAGAGGACACCCACAAAAGGCAAAGGCAGTTGTACCAGCATAAGATGAGAAACCTTGGCCCTCGCGAAATAGATGGAAGCACAAACCAAGGGGCCGAGGCAGCTAGGGTTCTAACCACCCAACCCCCAACTCCCTCAACTCAGCCCATGTTGAGTTGTAACATATAATTCAACATTAACCACTTATGTAAATAGTTGTCTCAAACTGAATGTTAGAGTTGATGTATCTATGTAGAGTTTTCACGTGGAATTAAAGGAATTTTAACAATGTTGGGTTGTAGCATATAATTCAACATTTACAATTTATGTAAATAGTTTTTAGACTTGATATATCTATTTTTATGTTCACATGGCATTAAAAAATTACATTTTTAATGGCACATATTATTAAGAGTCGTCTTATTATCTCTAGATATTGCATTGGGTTTTTGGTCAAACTTATATTAGTTTAGGTTTGACAAAAAAAAATGCAAAATTTCTATAGTTTGAAATTGCATATTAAAATATGTTATTTTTAAAAAATAATTTAATTTATTTATGTTCAACTTTATTGGTTATCAAATTGAACATGTTATTGTCTATTATCTCTATTAATGAGCCAGAAGTACAAAAATCACATCAGATTGCAAATTGGCATTTATTCTTTGCTACACTCATAAGAGATAAATGAAATGGAATGGAAGGATCGTAGCTCGCACAATATTTGAAATTTTCTTCACCTGGTCCTCTGCAGTTGCACGGGGGAGAGCTTTAGCAAGAGGCCTAACAGTTCGAGAATTAGGTGGTGCAGCCTTCGAATCCGGTGGCAAAAAACTTCAGCTAAAATTTTCAGAAACCTTCTTCTCAACTAATTCCTTGCCATCTCTAAGCTTTTCTACGAAGGGATCTCTGTGTGAAAATATGTATTGAATATTATATTAGCAGACTATGAACGGAAATTTTAAATTACATTTAAGAAAACGTAATTTAATTCAGAAGTTTGAAAAAAATTATATCAATAGATCACATTTAAAAGCACTAACCAACTCTGATTAAGTTCTTTGAAATCATCTTTTAAAAGGCACAACATGAAAACCAAGTGGAGGGTTTGTCTCTGTGAAGCAAGGACGCACGTGTTGTTGTTTGCGATGTGACTTTGAACGCACTCATGACATTGCATCAAGTCACCATAATCCTGATGGTCGTTTTCTGTCAAGGCTGGCTACTGAGGAGGAGATATTTTGGGTTTTTTTGGTGGCGTTCCATATTAGGTTCGTCTTCATCTTTTTATTAAGAAAATCAATCTCAATTTTTATAATTATCTTTAATTTTTGTTAATTAGATTAGATTAGATTAGATTAGCTTAATTTTATTTCAAAATGAGAAATTCAAAATGTTTCTATTGTTTTTAGTCTTAAAAATGCATTTTTTAAATGTATTAATAAATATAATTTCATAAAAAGCTTAAAAACCTTTTAAAACATTAAAACTAAAATTTTTAATTTTTAAAAATCCTAAGACATAAAATTAACCAAAAAATACTAGACAAAACAAAGACACCAAATCAATGGAATCTTTTGAATCAAAGTATTGAGTGATGTAACATTTTTCGAAGGCATCTTTGTGGAATTCATGAAAGGTGGGGGAAGATGTGAGTTCTTTCAAGATGATCACATTGTAAAATTTTGCAAAATTATAAAAAGTTAAATTTACATTATAAATGATTATTTTAATGTGGTAATGTAAAAAATATTAATTTACAAAATTTAATAATACACTTAATTATAATTTAATTTTAGTTTAATTATAACATTTTAAAAATTTAATTTTTTATATTTTTATTATTTTTTATTTTAATTTATTTATATTTAAATTAAACAGCAAAAATTAGCTACTATGTAACATATCTTTTAATTCAATTATGATTATTAAAATTTAAAATATTATACACATTTAATATATAGTTATAAAATTGGACACCTTCAAATTGACTATTATAATATTTTAATTTAAACTATTTTTAACTTTTTATAAATTAAATTGTTCACCGCATTTCAAGTAATGTAGAAGCTCAGAGTTAGTTAGAGGGAGATTCGTATCCCAAGTAAATGATATTATTTATGAGAAATTCATATAAACAATACTTTAATTTGATATTAAAAAAAAAAAAAAAAACTCTAAATAGAATTAGTTTTGGAGTTTTATAGTGAATATTTTTGTTCAACGTTTCGAATCTAGACCAAGGCTCACCATCAGGATGTAAATTGTTTGATGGACATCCTACCCAAAAAGATTAGATTTCAATATGTTTATATTATATTTTTTAAGCTATGTCCATGGGGTCTTGGGTAGACAGCGATCAAACGCTCTGTTAAGGCACTCCTTATATGAAGTCATCGGTTCAATTCCCCGCCACGATTGGGGTGATATATTGGACATGATGAAGATGTAGTCCTTCCAAGCTTATAAAAAAATGTTTTTTAAGCTACAAAGGTAAGAGACAAAAATTATGGCAGGTTTACATAATTGTTTCAATATATATATATTATTTGTTACATTGATATATGTTTAGAATTTTATCGAGTGGGTGTAGCTCGAGTGGTAGGGAGGAGTGGCTATTATCCTCCCCACCTAGGTTCCAGTCCCATAGAGATAGATCAATCAGTTAATCCATCCCCAAGTGTAGCAGTCACTCCTACTTCTTAGACCAATAAGTGTTGCAAGGAGCTCCTAAATAATCTAGACCACCTCTAGATGAGGAACAACACCACAGCAAAGTAGAGAAACTCGAAATAAACCCTCTAACTATGAATACCTCTTACTGAAGAAGACTCTCACCTCAAAACAACTTACCCCATTACCTCATGAATGGAAACATATAGATGTATGGAACCTCACCACAAGAAAGAAGAAACACGCTTGCTCCTTGGGAGGTATTTCTACACAAAAGATGTATTTTAAAAATTTTAAAACAATTACTAATTGAAAAAAAATAAAAATAATAAGGAAATTGGTTCAATAAAATTTTGAATAATTATTTTCAAGCTACTTTGTAAATAGAGACAAAGCTATGGCAAGTTCACATAACAATTTCAACATAAATAAGTTGGCGCAATCTAACTTATAGACGAAATGGTCTTTTTAAGAGCATTTTTTTTGTTAATTTTAACCAAAATCCAACAGAGAATTTTGAACTCTTGAGTTTAAGTTATTTAATTTGTATAATTTGAGCGCCTCAAGGATTTTTCAAGGTGCAAAATCCATTTATACATTCAAAAATGGATTTTAAACAACAAAAAGTCACACTCTTGCTTGAGATTTATCATCAAATTTCGGTGAAAAGGTCATTTCCTCTAAAACTTAGACTACACCAAATAAGTTTCAATAAATTACTTTTTATTATTTATTATATTGATATATTATTAGAACTTTGAAAGAAACCACTAATTTTATTTTTTATTATTATTTTCATTTTTATTTTTTGAAGTTAGACATTTTGCATTACGTCAAATGAGGATAACATAGACCAAAATCTTTATGTTGTTGGTCTTCCTAAAGAGGAACCGGACCAGTAACATAAGTTTAGGGTCTTGATGTTGTTAAGACCTCGTCTAACTAAATCATCTTGTAAATTAAAACTTATAAAACAAGTTGGTTGTGCCAAACCTTGACATACATCGACATGAGAAGAAGAAAAAAGAATACTAGTGTTGTAAGAAAAAAACTAGTGATTCATAACAACTATTGGACAAAATCTTTAGGCATTTTCATTGGTTGTCACTACCCTCATACTAGGAGAAGGAGATGTTGGTTGATCTCTTGGCTATAATGGTAAGCTTGCAGTCTATACTATTAATTTTTTCCTCTAATTATGCCAATCTGATAAATTTATCCTATTGAGTCCTCTTGTACCTCCCTACATCGCCCGCAATATTCAAATGACATTTAACCTTGTTTCAAATTCGTGTCATGATAGATGAAGTGATAGGTGTGCATGAAATGTGCTAAGTATAGTAGGAGTCGCAACCCCCTACCGTCTGAGTTGGCATCATATCAAGGCGGGGGTAATGCCCGCTCCTAGGCACCCTCCTTGGGGAAAACAACAATTAATTATCAAAATATAAATAAAAAAAATCATATTAAAAACTAGCACAACCATATAAGTTAAATGGTTTGTAAATGTCGATAGCCATCAATCCATAATAAGAATTAAAACACTTGTTTCATGATACATCTCAAATTGCTAAAAAAAAAACTAAATTACAACTTTAGTTTAAATTATTATTATTATTATTAAGATTAAGGATAAGAATAATTAATATATTGTAGAAATTTCTTGTAGATTTAAACTGAAAATTGTAATATGTTAAAACAATTGACTTGAATCAACTCTACTCATCAACAAAAACAATAAACGATCAATGAAATCACAAGGCATATAAGAGAAATAATTCAATATCACATAACACAATGATTTTCTGGGGAAATCCATAGATAAAAACCCGTACTATCTATATATTGCATTAATCAGAAAATATGAGAAGATTAGAATTATTTTCTCAATCCCAGCTCTTATTTCCTTGCATTGTTCCCTTGGGAATTATCCCATTTTAATTGGGAAATTCCACAATTATGAATTGCGCAATCCGCATAGGCCTTCCTCTGATTGAATGCACCAAATGTACAATTCGGATGATTATACAACTGATAGTACACTATGCCTAGACTCTAATCCCAATTGGGTCTTTCTTTGATCTGACATGCGTGAGTTAATTATGAATGAATCTTCAGTTTATTGATCACTGCAGGTTACACCCCACTACTGCAAGTTACACCCCACCATAGAAAGTTACACCCCATTGTTGTAGGTCACACCCCACTACAGTAAGTTACACCCCACTGCTGCAAGTTACAACTCACTACTAGATCTCCCACTAATTCCTCCATCGGTTGGAACTAGTTTAACTGAATTTAACTCAGTTGGACTGAATTAAATAATTACAACTCAAAATAAACTCAAATGGTGATCCTAACTGTAGAAGACACTCTACATGCTCTAGTTAGACCTTCAACTTGAATTAACTAAGCTAATTAAGTCAAATTAACTTAGTTAACTATTACAAGTTGTCATGATATATGGAATTACAATTTAATTCAAGGACAAATTAAAGTAGGATTTTCTTGTTGCATTTTCAACACTCCCTCTCAACAAGAAAGGGATTATTTTCTACCCCGATCATGCCTCTGTGAAACTCGAATTTTCATCTTGACAATGCCTTTGTCATAATATTTGCATCATGCTCCTCTGTAGGAATGTACTACAGCAACATGATTCTCCTTTGCACATAATCTCGTAGATGGTGATACTAGATGTCGATATGCTTAGACCAATAATGAACAACTAGATTCTCAGATAGTTTGATACAACCCCAATTGTCACGGTAAATCATTGTAAGATCCATCTGCTGACCAAATAACCCAACAAGGATCTTCCTCATCTAGATAGCCTCACAAGCTACTTGACTAGCAGCCATGTACTCTACTTCTACTGAACTGAGTGCAACTGATCTCTACTTCCTATTGTACCAAGAAATTGTTGCTGACCCAATACTGAAGATTCCCCCTAATGTGCTCTTCCTGTCAAATGGACTCCCTGCCCAATCTGCATCTATGAAGCCTTGAAGCTTCACTCCCTCTGCCTGTCTGTACCAAACACCAAATTGATTGGTGCCTTTGAGGTATCTCAACACATGTTTAGCTGCCTTCCAATAGAGTTTGGTTTTCTTAACCATAGCTTGACTAAGTTGGTTAATTGCAAAACACATGTTTGGTCATGTGTTCACCAAATACATAAGTGAACCCACAAGTTGTCTATAAATAGTAGCCTCCACTACTTCACCTGAAGTAGCATCTTCCTTCCTCCAATTACCTGCTAGAGGTGTCTCCGTGGGTTTGCTACTCTCCATGTGGAACTTCTTCGATATCTTATTAGCATACTTGCCCTGAGAGACAAATAGTTCCCCATCTCCTTGCCATACTTCCATACCAAGAAAGTAATGCATGAGCCCCAGGTCCTTCATCTTGAATTCTCTTGCAATATCCTCTTTGCAATATTTTATCAGCTTCTCATCACCTGTTAGAATCAAATCATCGACATATAATACTATAATCAACAATTTACCTTCAACCACAATATGGTAAAGGTTCGCATCTACTTCACTTTTGGTGAATCCCAACCCGATGAAATAATTGTCATTCCTAGTGTACCAAGCACAGGGTGCTTGTTTTAGTCCATACAACACTTGCTTGAGTCTACACACATGCAACTCTCTGTTGAAGGCCTCAAATCCTTTTGGATGCTCAATATACACCTCTTCCTCAATCATACCATTGAGGAATGTTGTCTTCACGTCCATCTAATGTATCTTCCATACCATTTGCGTTGATAGTGCTAGAATAGATTTGATTGAAGAGTACCTTGCTACTGGAGCAAAGGTCTAATCATAATCAATTCCCTCCACCTAAGAAAATCCTCTAGCCACAAATCTGACCTTGTGTTTCTCCGCACTCCCATTTGCTTCTTGATTTACCTTGTAAAGCCATCTGGAACTCACCACTGACTTTTTTACTGGTCTTGGGACCACTTCCCAAACATTTTTTCTAATAATGGATTCATACTCCTAAACCATGTAATCAACCCATATTGGTTCCTACACTGCTTCCTCGAATGAGGATGGCTCAACCTCTACACTCTCTCTCATCAGAGCCATGTAGCCAGTGTACCGATCTAGTGACCTCCTCTGCCTGCGCTGTGATGTGGGTGCTCCCACATTCTCTCTAGCATCATGCATCAATCTATCAGCCTCTCTGGTGTGCTTCCTTCCATCTCTAGAATTCTTTTCATGAGTGGGTGCTTCCACTCTCTGCTCCTCTGCATGTGGTTGCTTCACATCAACCTGAGGTTCCTCCTTTCAAGATAAAAGCTCCTCATCTACATGTAACTGAAGCTCCCTATCAAGGGAACATCTCATGGCCTTCTCTTCATCAAACTTCACATCTCTACGAACCATTGTCATCATGTTGGATGGCAGGTACACCTGATAGTTGTGAGGTGCATCAGTGTACCCCACAAATATGCCCAACTTAGTTGTTGGCTCTAGATTTTTCCATTCATCCGTGGTAACATCAAAATACATTAATGAACCAAATATCCTGAAGTGTGCCACATCTGGTCTCCTACCTGAAAAAATCTTCTTATGGTGTACTCATCCCAATAATTCGATGAGGAATTATGTTATGCAAATAAACAGTTGTGTTTCATGCTTCAGCCCACAAGTGCAACGGTAAGCCCTAATCATATATAATCACTCATGAAACTCCCATAATACTTATGTCCTTCTTTTCCGCCACCCCATTCTACTATGGTTTATGAGGTATTATTAACTCCCTTTGAATGCCTTCTGATGCACAAAAGTTCTTGAATTCATTCAACACATATTCTCCACTGTTATCGCTTCTGAGAGCTTTAACTTTCCTACCAATATATTTCTTGACAAGTTCTTTAAATTCACAAAATTTAGTGAACGTCTTATCTTTATTCTACATGAATAAAATCTGGCACTTACGAGAAAAATCATCAACAAATGTTACATAATTCCTGTGTTTGGCCATGGAGGTTGTCAAGAACGGTCCACACACATCTGAGTGAACTTTATCAAGGATCACTTGCACTCGACTGTCTTTATCATGAAAGGAATCTTTGGTGTACTTATCCAGAGTACACCCTTTGCATGTGTCTCTCTACTCTAGTGTACCCTTGGGAAGTCTTATAGAAATTTGTTGCATGATATTCAAAGCTCTATGGTGCAAGTGACCCAATCTTCTATGCCACAACTCACTGATGTCTCGGATTTGCACCTTCTCTATTTTTGTGCTCAAAGCAACACAATCTTCTACATCCAATTTGTAGAGTTTCTTCACCTGAACCCCGATCCGCTTCACCTGTTCTGAGGCCATGTGACGAAGGAAAGCCTTTACCTTGCTAAATATCACATTGTAGACATGGTCCTCCAACATGGACACTGAAACCAAATTCTTCTTCAAACCTGGAACATACATGACATCTTTTAATGTGAAAGGAGAACTAGACTCCCTCTGAAAATTAATAGTATTAATGTCGTTTGTGTTGTACCTCCCATCATCTCCCATCTCGATGTGCATCTGGAGGTCCTTCTCCTCCAAGTCACTGAAGTACTCTTTGTTTTCGGTCATATGGAATAAGGTTCCACTGTCCAAGTACCACACACTACCCATCACCGATGTCACCATGTAAGCAATGAGGGTGAAATCCAGCTCGAATTGTGAAGCACAAGCTTCACCTGCCACTCCTCTTGAGAGCTTCTTACCAGCCTTCTTGTGCGAACACTTTGTGGCATAGTCTCCCAGCTCGTGACAATGAAAACTTTTAATCTTTAACAAGTCTTTCTTCTTGCTTCCCTTACTAGAATCTAGTTTCGAATGGGATGAATTCCCCTTCCCTTTCTTCGCCTTTCTAGCTAAGGCATAGTTATCCTCAGCATCATGCTTGGATGAGGATCCATCTTTGGTGTTCCGTCGAATCTCTTCTTGTACCAAGTCAGACCACAACCGCTCCCACTCTGGTAGCTTCTCCCTCCCATTAACTGAGTCCTAGTAGTTTTGCCAGATCTTGGGAAGGCCTAGAAGTGCTAGGCTCACCATATCATCTTTAGCAACTGTAACAGTAACACTTCCAAGCTCATCCCAACATTGGGTGAACTTGGTCAAGTACTTCAGTATAGAGTCTCCCTTCTCCATCTTGAACTTTCTGAGCTTGTCCTTCGGTGCCAGTTTCTTGTGGTCATTGTTGTTTTGAAACATTTTTGTCAAGGCCTTCCACTTTGCAAATGGAGTCTCCTTACCATGGAGGTTCAAGACAATATGTTCTCTAACTACTTCTAGGATAATCCTTCTCACCTTTGCCACACACTTTCTCCACTCTACCCTATCCTGATCATCAGCTGGCTCAAGAATATCTTTGTCAATGAATTCATTAATCTCGTTGTCTTCCAACACTGCCTCCATCTTTTCCTTCCAATCAATATAGTTTGAACTACCCTCAAGGGCATATTCGAGTCTCAATTCATAGAATGACATCATGTTGGCTCTGAAGTATGATACTACAAATTCAATTTCTCCTGCAAAAGACAAACTTGTATTCTCCTCTTCTACTGTGATTTCATATCTGATACCATGTATAAATTTCTTGTAGATTCAAACTACATATTTTAATATGCTAAAACAATTGACTTGAATCTACTCTACTCATCAGCGGAAACAATAAACGATCGATGAAATCACAAAGCATATAATAGAAATAATTCAATCACACATAACACAATGATTTTATAGGGAAAGCCACAATTAAAAACCCATGTTATTTGAATATTTCATTAATCAGAAAATATGAGAAGATTACAATTCTTTTCTCTAGCCTGAGCAATTTCTACACTATCTCTATCTATCTCACTGCTTCCCAGACAAGCTCAAGTCAATACTTAGCCAATTTGGTTGTATGCCAAGCTCCTATTTCCTTGCGACGTTCCCTTGGGAATTAGCCCATATTTAATTTGGAAATTCCACAATTATGAATTATGTAATCCTCATAGGCCTTCTTTTGATTGCATGCACCACCTATATAATTCAGATTATTATACAACTAATAGTACATTGTCCTTGAACTCCAATCTCAACTGGGTCTTTCTCTGATCTGAGCATGAGTTAATTATGAGTGAATCTTCAGTTTAATGATCACTGTAAGTTACACCCCACTACTGCATGTTACACCCCACTACTGCAGGTTACACCCCACTACTGCAGGTTACACCCCACTATTGTAGGTTATACCCCACTACAGTAAGTTAGACCCCACTACACTAAGTTACATCCCACTATTGCAGGTCACACCCCACTACAATGAGTTACACCCCACTACAGTAAGTTACACCCTACTGTTGCAGGTTACACCTCACTACTGGATCTCCCACTAATTCCTCTATCAGTTGAAACTAGTTTAACTAACTTTAACTCAATTGGACTTAATCAAATAATTACAACTCAAATAAACTCAACTAGTGCTCCTAATTGTAGGAGACACTCTACATGACTCTAGTTAGACCCTCAACTCGAATTAATTGAGCTCAATAATTCAAATTAACTTAGTTAACTATTACAAGTTGTCATGTGATGTGGAATTACAATTTAATTCCCAATTTAATTTAAGGACAAATTAAATTAGGATTTTCTTCTTGCATTTTCAACATATATAAGTTAAACATATATACATTTAAAAGCATGTAACAAGATTCTTAACCATAGAAATTCACATCAACTTTATCATGGAGATTTTAAATTTGTAAATAGGATTTGTTACAATATAGATGTCCAATACCATGGTTTATCAATACCACATGCCCAAAAAACCATACCTTATTAATATGACACATATTTTTCAATTAATCATTTTAATTAAAAGGACAAAAATGTCATAACTACTTTGGAGATATATCTCAACCTTTGATTTGTGAATACTACTAAGAATATTCTAAAATATTATGTAGATGTTAAATCTCTATTATCCAACTAATAATTATTGATAAATAAATAAATAATAGAAGCAGAAAAAATGCTCTAAAAAGGTCATTTTGTCTATAAGTTAGAATGTAGTGTTGCACCCTTTTTTATTTTCTTTTCTTTTTTTTTACTTGGAATAAAAACACAAGAAACCCATAGTACTTCCCCATATTCTAGATGGTAAATCAGGTTAGCCATTGGCCTTGATTACAGGGCATCAGCCTAAGGGAATCAAAGACAATCAAACTCATGATCAACGAAAACTAGCAATTATATCAAAGAACTTCATGTCTAAATTTAAACCACTAAAATTAACCCTTAAAGCTTAAAAATAAATAATAATAATAAATAATTTAATAATATTTTGAATAATTAATACAAATTATTTTTGACGATGATCTTAAGTAAATTATTAAATTAAAATTAAATTTACATCCATACCAAATTTAATTTAGAAAATGGACCAATTTTCTACTAAAATTATATATCTAATTTCCATAATGCCTAAAACTATTCCTCTCTTTCGTCATTATATCTAATTTCGGAATGTAATTTCCTAAAGTTATTCCTCTCCATGCCCATTACAAAATATCTAATTTCCATAATGTAATCTCCTATGTTGAGTCGCCCAAAGATAGTGGTGCTTCTAATGAAGCAGTGAAGGTGGGATTATTGATGCAAATCCTCCTTGTTGCAGGCCATGGTGTATGAAGCAGGGATGGTGCTCACAGCTCTGTTGGGCATGTAATATTGGCATACATAGGAATGACATAATTTAACCCCTTATGGGTTCGCATTGCTGGTTCATTCGACTGGACTGTATGTGAGGAGCACAGTTGTAGATTGGCTTATGAGTTTTATATGGTTTTGCTAGGTAGTTTTTATTAGGTTTGGTTATCGCGTGTCAACAGAAAAGATCATTACTTTTGTGCTGGTGTGATAACACACAGAAGTTGGCATGTATAAATTAGTCTGTTTCATTTTATGAAGTTGTGATGGTTCTCTGCAGACATGACTATCTAATTACTTCGTGAGTGAGATATTTGTATATCCTTTATATCTCGAGGCATAATCAAGGTTTGTGGAGTGTAGGGGCATGACCATTATTAGGATTGTGATCATGTATTACATCGTCTATTTTTTTGTGCGAAGCAGTTATAGGTTTGGGCTCGTATGGTGATAGTGAAGAACCACGGAGGGTCGAGGAACAAATGTTGAGTGATACATATGCATCCTAGCACAGTTTGGTTAGGTGCATTAACTATTGAAATAATTAAACATACTGCAACCTTTATTTCCATGATCTTGATTTTACCAATCAGATTTCTGGGGATCTTGAGGGATATGTTCAAACCATCTCCGGGAAGTTTTCACACAAATTGCATTTAACCTACTGGTACACTGGGTCATATTCATAGGCCTACGTGGATTGGTGATCAGGACCTGTCAATCCACTCAATATTAAATTGCCAATCTACCACTATAATATCCCTTTCACCGGCGGTTGGGCAGTTGATTTGTACGCACAGTGATTTCGTATAGCAGATAAATCGTACATATGTCAGGACCACACTAACTGAAGGCTCCACATGGTGGACATGTAGGGTTCTAGTTGCCCATCTCCCGAGGAATTTATTAGGGCCACTACCCTCGCGGAGAGGGAAGCATTAACGAAACTCCATCAGGAATGAAACTTGTATGTCCATAATCATCCGGATTTGGGAGACAGTCGACCATCTATGTTTTTAACTCAGAGAGGAAGCGCTCCACGAAGTCGAAAAATAATCCTTTATAGGTAGTGAGGGGGGAACTGCCCCTGATTTTGGGTGCAGTGGCATACTAGGAGAACATAAAATGCCTTAGGAACAAGGTGTTGATTTGGAGGTGGCATCACCTTCACATGTCAAGTGAACAAATGAAAACATGGACGAAAGAGTGTTGGCACCCAATGTTGAAATACCATCCTAAAATCAATATTATATTCAACAGATGGGTAGTTTTACATTTCCTAAATTCAGAATGTGTAAACAGGATTCTAAAGGAACCATGAGTTAAAGGTAGAGGGTTTCTGATTATGCAATGATGGAATGTGGGTTTTGACCCCTTTGTTGAGATACTGCGGAGAAATTTCATTTCGGAAAAATTTTCGGGCCTTCCTTTAGAGCTGTGGAATGCAGGAGCAATCACTTAGATAGCTAACAAAATAGGGAGGTATTACTACTGGGATGAGGGTTCATTTGGGCAATTAGATAAGAGGATGGTGTGGATACTGGTGGAGGTGGAATTGGACAGGGGTTTGATTGCAGAGTTGGAAATTAAGTGGAGTAGCTCCTCATCTACATTATTTATTGTTTATTGGGGAGTGTCATTCAAGTGCCTATTGTTCCAGGAAAACTAGTGTCTTTTTGATCTGCTAGTCCCACTAGGATTGGCAGCTATCCTAGAAACAAACAATCAAAGTAATTTGCAATTTCTTTTATGTATGATAGATAAGAGAGAAGTAAAGGGACCAACCTGGATCTTCCGCTTAACTCCTTGCTTGATTTCTCTCTCCCTTGATAGAGCTTGCACCTCTTCTCATGCTTATCCCGCTCAATGAATACCTGTAGAGACAAAGTAACAAAACACCATCAAAGCATCTCAATCTATTATATCATAAACAATGCAGAATCAGAAATACATTGATCATACAATGGCATTCACAAATACACGATTGTATGGAGGAAAACTCAAAGAAATTTATTAATAATAGAAGGGAGAATTACAACCCAGCTGTCTGATCCAACATCAAAGCCCTCTTCACCTCATGAAAAGGAAGATCACCCAACAATACAATGCTCTTTCCCAAAGACAAACTATTAGCACTTCCTTACAAATTACAAAATTCCAGCCTCTAGATCTCTCAGATGAGGGATCCATTTACGGATTTCTGCAATGGTGTGAGTCGTTTCTGGGTTTTTGATTAGTGTCATTCCACTTGTAGTTTTTGGTTCCACTTGGAGATTTCTTGGATCTCTTACTCATTCCTAGGTGAATTCAGAGAGGCAAGTGTCACAGGAGAAGTTTTTGGAAGATTCCATGAGCATCCACTTATCAAACTGTCTCGGAAATTTGTCCATCCTTGCTCATCACACCCTATAGAAGGCCTCTTCAGTATGCATCACACCTGGCTAGTGTAGGAATCAGTATGAATCGCACCTTCACAATGGGGCAGTCAGTATGGTCCAGTTTTGGCCAGTTCTGAGTGGTTTTTCAAGTGGAACTTTTGGGGAATGATGTAATCAGTTGACCGTGATCCTTTAGGGTATGAAACAACACTTTTAGGGATTAAAGAGCCCTTGGTTTATTGACATATAAGATTGGGGTTGCAGTGCCCAAATATGTCTATAACAGTTGCCCCCTAAAGCATGAAGTCATAAATCTTTTGATGTCGAGTGAAATTCTTTATCATGAGGATCCGAGGTATTTGAACTGGAAGGTGACCTGTATAAGATACAATACATCATCATCATATTATTTTCATGATCTAGCTGAGGCGGGCATTCCCATGCTCAACGTTATAAATTCATTTTCATGTACATAGGACAAATAATTATCTGCAGTTGCAGACTGGTGATTCTTCATATGAAGAGTCATCTTCCCTGGCTTAGATGACTATCTGTGTAGCTTCTATGTACATTTGATGTCTTTAAATTCCTGAATATATCGTACCCTGGATGGATGAAACTAGATCTGGGGTCTTCAAACTCGTTCAATCTTCTCTCGATGTACAAGTCAATCCATGTGAAAAGATGTCCTGAAGTCGAACATGGAAAGACATCGCCTGATTACTTGCCAATAATGTAAGTTGTTAACAGGCGCGAGAGGAATCACTAATAATGATAATGACCCTCAAGGTACTACAATACAATTTACGTGGTGTGAATAAATGATCCGATGTCGAACACCAGGCAAAGTCTTTCGGTCAAAGGCCATTGATGTAAACCTGTCACCGGAAGTGAGAAACTTGCCGTTGAGGCATGCAAGATTCAAAGTACTGAAAGGGTTGCTTCTAAGTCAACTTCTTGGCTAATGAGCTGATGTCGACAAGAAGTGACCCATTGTAGGATGGCCTTAATGTATCCCACATCTATAGCACGAAACGCAGCAAATTATTTTCTGAAGATGAAAATGATCGACGACACAAGGTTCAGGAATGGCGGTCATGAAAAATGGAGGTTGAAGGTATTGCAGTGGATGAGGCATTGACTGGATGGTGAATTATCTGAACGACTTCTCTTGAACATATCGGCGACACTAAGATGGATTGGTAGCGTTGACCCCAAAAGATGGATGGTATGTGTTGTGGGGAAAAATGCCTATGCAGGACGATCCTATCCACCTAAGGTGTGACAGTGCCTTAGCAACAAACAAGTACAACTATTCTGGTTTCTTCCTTTATGAAATGTGAAAGAAGAGAGATAAATAGACTTACCGGTGTCTTCCGTTTGTCCCTCGATCCGGTCTCTCTTCTCTTTGGGAGTTCACAGCTACTTGCCTTCTCACTCGCCCAGCTTCAACAGGTTCATGCAAGATCACAAGAGAACAGCTACTTGCCTTCTTGCTTGTCCAGCTTCAACGGGTTCCTGCAAGATCACAAGAGAACAGCTACTTGCGACAAGAGAAGAACACTACACAAAGACAGATATTCACATTCATAACTAGTTTAGGATTAGAAATAAACCAAATACACTAATGCAATCATACATCAAGAATACATCAGTATATAGGAGAAACCAAGATAGCTTTATTGATGAATAACAAGGTTCAGGAAGAGATACAACCCAGAGGGCTCCAATCCAGCATCTCCTTCCCAGCAAATGGAATTCCTATCTTCACCCCCTTCAAAGCATTAAGCACCCAATGATTCCAATCTCAAACCAACAGCAATTCTTTGCAATAACAAAATTCCAGCCTCTAGATCTCATGGAGGAGAGATCCATATATAGATGTTTGGAGAGAGGATGAGCCAGCTTGAGATCTGACTAGTGTCCTCTCCCTCTGTCAGTTCTTGATTCCACTTGGAGGTTCTTGCTTCCACTTGGAGATTTGGAACCTCTTACTCATCACCAGTCGAATTCCCTGAGGCAAGTGTCATTTTGGAAGCTTCCTGGGTTCTGACACCTTGAGAAATGAGCTTGCCACATGTCCACTCTCGTTCAGCGCAGGTAGCCAGTGTTCCCTTTGACATTCAACGCAGGTAGCCAGTGTTGGCTTTGACATTCAGTGCAAACAGCTAGTGTAGCCACTGAAATGATCCTGAATTGACTTGTTTTTGAGCAGTTTCTGGTGGAGAACTTCTGTGAATTGTTGTGGTTTGTTAGCCTTGTTCCTCTAGGGGTAGGAACAACATGTTTAGGGACTTTGGATCCCTTAGATTATGGACATTTCATGCTCAATGTTGTAAGGCACAAAAATTTCTATAACAGTATGGAGGACCAATGGTGATATGACTGGTGAATGAAATAACCCAACCCGACTCAATCATGGTGATGGAGTGAAAGTGTCATGTTCAAGAGCGACCTGCTACCAATAAAATTCTTTAAGTTTTCTTCCCTTTTTCCCCAGTCATTGTTGACCAGTACCTCTTTATTTTTGTCAAGCTTGAGGAGGATAACATATTCTTGTTCTATAATTTTCCCTTCGGGCAAACATGTCGCTATGTTTTAGCGAGTCTAGAGACAGTGAAACTCGTTCTTGTCTAGGTGGACAAGTTTGTCACTATTGTTTTAACGAGTTTAATGACAAATACAACTCAGTCCTTTTCATGTTTAGAGAGTTTGAAAAGGAACAAAAAGGGAACTCCAGTAGTTCTTTTTCGTAGCATAATCCCTTAAGTCCGAAAAATATTAAAATAATACAAAGGGGATGACTTTTCAATCACTTTAGTGAGCCAAAAAAGACAAGCGCTCGAACTTTTTTATGAGATAATCCCTCAGGTCTGAAAAGTTTAAAATACACAAGAGGGATGGCGCTTCCAATCACTTTAGCGAGCTGGAGAGGCCAATTGCTCGACAATCTTTTCATATTTAGCGAGTCTGAAAAGGGTTTAAAGTGGACTCGTTTTTTGAGGAACGAGTGGTATCTGAGGTAGCAACTGGTTCCGGGTAATCTTGGAACTTCTCAAAACATGGTGATGTGAAGAGGGTGGCTAACAAGACCACTCATCGCAGCTGTTCCTCAAAATGGTAAACAATCAAGTGGAAGTGTATGATCGGCCAAATGGATGGAGGTGATGGAGGAAACACAACCAAGGTTCAAAAGGCTGATATAATTGCGATCACAAGGGTTATTTACTGAAGGTGGGTTAATTTTTTAACGAGCTTGAACTCTAGGGGAACATATGCTCATTGGTAGGTTTATTTTTTAACGAGCTTGAACCATACAATAACATTTCTCATAAGTGCGGGTTCATTTTTTAGCGACGAGCTCGAACCTTGCGGAAAGTATGCTCGGCTGCCTTTTTATGTAGGCTAGCAACGACCAAACTACAAAGCTAAAAAAACTATTAAAGCTAAGGAACTGCTGAGGTTAGGTAGGATGGTTTCATCAACTTGTTTAGACAAAACCCTTCCTTTGCTTCATCTACAGCATAGACGAAGGTGAATGGTGGATCAGACCAATCACCTAACCTAAGAAGTTGAAATACTAGAAAGCTAAAAAAATCTAAAAAGCTAAAAAATGAAATTGGTCGTTTTTCGCTTGCATAAAAAGGTTTGCATGCCCCCAGGAATTGAGAAAAGGAGAGTCTCCAGTAACCATATGGGAATCACTGTAGTTAAGTAGGAATTTTTTTTTCAACAGTTAGACAAAAACACTTCCTTGGCTTTGTCCGCCAATTAGACAAAGGTGAGTGGTGTGTCAGACCAATCACTTAACTTACAGGGAAATTCATATGGTAGGATGGTTTCATCCACAGAATAGACAAAACACTTCCTTGGCTTCGTTCACGGAGTGGAAAAAAAGTGAATGGTGTGGGATGGGACTTCCAATCACATAACCTACAGGGAAACCTATCTTTTCAGCTGGGTTCGTCCGTCAGATGGACAAGGGTGCATGCCCCCTAAGCTTCGTTACATTCACCGAACTACACGCGGTAATTAGGTGGATGGAATGAAGGTTGAAGAGTCATTCTTGACGCAAAGAGACCATTTAGGGATGATGTTTGACTTGGAACTGTGTTTGAACCGAGAAATGAAAGCTGGTCAATAAGCTAGACAATTTTGCCTTCATGCGGGAAACACATCACTCGAAAGAGTGTGGAAACAATAGCCTCCATGCTATGAACATAGTCACGTCCAAGGAATAGATTGTAATCTAATGGCCCTTGGACTACCATCACGTTCAAGTGAACGGTTTTCCTTCTCAAAGTTATTGGCAACTCAGGAAGGATCCCTAACGGTCGACTGGTTCCTTTGTTAAAGCCTGATAAATTTTGTGTACCATGCATAAGCGATGGTGAACCAAGCGCTTTCCAAGCAGTTGAGGAAAGGATACTCATTGAAGCCCCTTCATCTATGATAGTGCTAGACAAGATCATTTTGTAAACTTGTATTATGATCCGGAATGGTACATTATAAGGAAGGCTAGATCTTGCTAATCGATTCCAATCAAAGGAAGTGATTAGACTGCTTGGAGGGGGTACCAAATAAACGGTTGAATTAACCCCTTGGGTAGCGGGAACTCAAGGATTCTCTTCCTGTTGTGAAGGCACGGGCGGATTTCCCCCAAGTTCATCGGGCTCTGAAGTGATAAAAAGAATTTGAACAGTATCGTTCTCACTCTCTTTGGGAATGATATCATCTAAAGGTGGATCTTCTGAAGGCAAGACTGGGTCGACTGCCATCTCGACCTGTTGACTTTGGTTCAGTGTGGACTCAGAAGATTCACTTTCAGCGATAGGTTTTTTGACCGACGGTTGATTTATGTCAATCGGATTTTCAACTAGTAAAGGACTTGAGGTGAGTTTCTTGTATCCAGACAGAAGTCGCTGCAGTGAGGTAGGACGGTTATGCAAGACTCTTTTGGCCTCATCCAAAAAAGGAAAATGGGGAAGACGATGGTCCCCTTCACATATTCCACATGGAGTTCTGACCTTTCCTTTCTGTCCAGGAATTTCATTTTCACTAGTTGATGGTGTGTTGTCAACATGATCACCAGAGGTTGATGACACCGGACGAAGCGAACGGGGAGACCATTCTCTCAAGATCCGCAAAATGCAAGGAAAATCTCGATGAAAATGGTTTCCTTCGCAAATTAGGCAAGGATATTTTGGAGATTTAGTGTGCGGATTTTCACCAGATAATTCATGGTTGCCCCCTTGCTTAACTAACTTCTTCTTATTCTTCTCCTTTCCTTTCTTCTTCTTCTCAGGCACTTGGTTACTAGCATCACTATTTTCACCAAGCGAAGATGAAGAAGGGGAGGGAGAAACAAACGAAGAGGAAGGTGAAGAGTCAACTTCAATATCAACTGGAAGCTGATTTGATTGTTGAGGAATCACGTTATTTTGAACCACAGAGGTTGAGAATAGCAATACTGGCAGGCCAATAGTAAGTCCCGGAAGGGACAAAGTGGCCATATGAGGTGCACCAATATTTCCCCAAGATGTAAAAGGACTAGGAATCCCCTCCAAAGGGATTCCTTGATTGGTGGACTCTATTAACTCAACCTAAGACCAACGAAGGAACAGGGATGTTATTTCGAATTAATAAATTTTAATGATGCTTTGACACAACTTTGCTTTTTCAATTTTTAAGAGCCGAGACAAAGCTAAAGATGACTCTAGTCCCCTTCGATTTTTAATGAGCCTGAAGTGACAAGTGCTCAGATGGAGATCTAGACAAAGGGATTACCAAACCAATCGCAAAACTGTAAAATACACCTTGGTAATAAATTAAAGAGAAATTACCAAGAACTTATGTACGGTAGTCAATCTTCCTGAATGTTGTGTTCAGTGCATTGCGATCGATAGGGCGGCAAACACGACTTCCTATGGATAAAGGATATATGCCTATTGTGGTCTCCCAATATATACTCGACGGTACGAGGAGCACAAGTCCGTGCTAGCACTTGTCATATCAAAGAGGAGGAATCACCCAACCTTCGATGAAAATGATAATTACTAGATTTTACAATGCCGGAACACGTCTCCAACCTAGACCTCTAGATGTGTTGCGTTAGGTTCCAAACTGTTGTTAAGTTTATTGAAATTTATTTTAGAGTTGATCTTGCTTAGAAGTTTGCCTTTCAATGGTTCACCGCGTGATGTATATGTAAAATTCCTAAATATGCAATCTAATGATAAACAATCGTTGTTTATTTTTAGCAATGAAAATCCTAGCTACTAAGGAAAGAAGATTACAATTCTTTCAAACTGAGAGCAAACAACACACACTAAATGCACTTCTCCTAAATCATTTTTCGCACACAGTCTAAATGCAAATGCAAATGCATTTATTTGTTTTTCGTTCCCTTTAATGTGAAGAATGCCAAAAGGAAAACTAAATTATAGATCTGAAATATTTTCTTCAAAGCGACAATTTGACAATTTCTCTTCAAAATGAAAGGAAGACTAAACGACACTTTTCATTTCGAATAGAAAATGCTTTCGATAGTTCAAAATATCAAAAAATCAAATCAAAATACATGACAAAAAGTTCAACCAACTATCCAAGGAAGGAAGACTCAACGACACTTCACTTTTTGATACAAAACGACAGTTACGACACTCTTTTGCATCAAAACGACAGTTCGATTTTATCAACTTTTCGACAACGGATTGCAAATGATGGACAAATACATAAAAACACTTGCTCATCCTAATGAATGGAGGCTGGACTATGTCAAGCAAAGAGGTTTCAACAATGAGATATTGTTCACAAGTAGCAAAACAATTTAACAGAGCTGAAAACAAGGACAAAAAACCCAAATTTCAAGGGGAGAGATAGGACTACTCAATCATCGCACCTGTACTTCACAGAAACAGGGATGCATCTCACCTGCTACACTTGGGAAGTGCGATGCATACTGGCTTCCAGTGACAGACAGTGTGATGGGCTAGGGAGTGCAACTGAGGTGGGTTTTGGCTCAAATTTGCAGTTGAATTCAGTGAGTTAAGTTGAGCTATTATGAACAGTAAAGAACAAAGTACAGGGGTATGATCTTGGAGGGTTATTGAGCTACCAATAGGGCATCTAGAATGCTTGTAAGTCAGATGTTCAAATCATAAACTAAACCAGAGATTGACTGAAGCAGCATTAATCTAATTTGCAATTGTAGAGCAAAAGTCGTTCGAAGGCTATCTAGCTAACTTCAAGCTTCGTCTATAGTTTATAAAACAAACAATCAATAGCAAACAAAAAAACTATTCATTCCCCAGCGGAGTCGCCATTTTGTTTCCGGGAAAACTAGTGTCTTTTCGATCTGCTAGTCCCACTAGGATGGGCAGCTATCCTAGAAACAAACAATCAAAGAATTTGTGATTTCCTTTATGTATGATAGATAAGAGAGAAGCAAAGGGACCAACCTGGATCTTCCTCTTGACTCCTTGCTTGATTTCTCTCTCCCTTGATAGAGCTTGCACCTCTTCTCCTACTTATCTCGCACAATGAATACCTGTAGAGACAAAGTAACAAAACACCATCAAAGCATCTCGATCTATTATATCATAAACAATGTAGAATCAGAAATACATTGATCATACAATGGCATTCACAAATAACAAAATTCACAAATACATGATTGTATGGAGGAAAACTCAAAGAACTTTATTAATAATAGAAGGTAGAATTACAACCCAGCTGTCTGATATAGCATCATTGTTATAGACATTTTTGGGCACTGCAACCCCAAAACATAAATGTCCATAAACCAAGGGCTCTTAAGTCCCTAAAGGTGTTGTTCCAACCCCTAAAAGAACAAGGTCAACTGATTACAGCATCTCCCAGAAGTTCTCCATGAAAAACTACTCAGAACTAGTCAAAACTGGACCATTTCACCTGCTCCATAGGCAAAGTGCATTGCATCCCACCTAAATACACACAGCAGGTGCGTTTCATGTCAAAAATCCCTTCTATGGGGTGCGATGGGCGAGAAGGGACAAATGGCAGGGTCAATCCGCAAGGTGGAGAAGCATGGAATCTTCCAAAAACTTCTCCTGTGACACTTGCCTCTCTGAATTCGACCAAGGATGAGTAAGATATCATCAATCTCCAAGTGGAATCAAGAACTATCAAAGGGAAGACACTAATCAAATCTCAAGTTGACTCACCTCCCTTGTAGACATCTATATATGGATCCCTCATCCCAGAGATCCGGAGGTTGGAATTTTGCATCTTGTAAGGAAGTGTTGTTGGTTTCTTGAGACAACATCATAGTGTTGGGTGATCTAAGCTTTTCATGAGGTGAAGAAGGGCTTACTTGTTGAGAGGATGATGCTAGGTCAGAACAATCGGTTGTAATTCTCTTGGCTCTTTCTTGATTATCAATAAAACTATTCAAGTTTTCCTCCATACACTTGTGTGATTGATGTTTTAAGCATTTGTGTGGTTAATATACATCTGATCCTATATTGCTTATGATAATAGATCTATGTTCTCGTAGAGTGTTATGCTGCTTTGATTCTACAGGTACTCTGTGAAGCTGGGTACGAAAGCAAGTAGCAAAGGACTATCAGAAGAGAGAGGAATCGAGCAAGGAACCAAGTGCAAGACAGAGGTTGGTCTCCTTTATTCTTCTCTCATTTATCTTTCATAAAGGAAAATGAAAGTAGTTTTAGTTTATTTGTTTCTAAGGTAGCTACCAGCCTTAGTGGGATTAGCAGTTCTGCATAGACACTATTCCTGGTAACAAAATGGCGACTCCGCTGGGGAGCGAGTAGATTGTTTGTTCATATACATTTGTTTACTTTATAAACTTACAGACGGAGCCTGAAGTCAAGCCAGCTACCCTTCGAACTGCATTTTCTATGCAAGTGCAAAGTAGATCAACGCTGCTTCAGTCAATCTCCGGGTTTTGTTTATGAATTAAACAATTGATTTACAAGCTTTCTAATTGCCCTCATGGTGGCTCTAGTAACCTCCTTAGATCTACCCCTGTGATTGATTTACTGATTACCACTTGCTCGGCCAAAATCCCTTAACTGAACTGCAAAGTGTGACCCGGAACCCAATCAAAGTCTCGTCCCTGGTCCAGCGCACTATCTGTTCTGTGAACTTCAAATGCAGCGCACTTCCCGAGTGTAGTAGGTGCGTTGCATTTCAGTTTCGCTGTGTTACAGGTGCGCTGATCAAACAAGGCCTTGTTCCTAAAATTTTGGTTTCTGTGTTCACTATTTTCAGCTCTATTCAGGAGTTTTGCTGCCTGTAGTTAGTACACCTCTGTTTGAAACCCCTTTCCTTGTTGTTATTCTGCTTCCATTGTGCAAAGAACTGTAAATGTTTTTATGTATTTTTGAGTCATTTTCAATTCTCCTTTACAAAGAAGTAGCGTAATTGTACTGTCATTTCTTGATTTGAAAGTGTCGTAAGTGTCATTTTCAGTCATAGAAGAGAATCTGATTGTTCTTGATATTTGATTACCCTGTTACTATTGTATTTGATCTGAATTAGTAGTTTTTCTAGTGTCGAAAGCAAGTTTTCAATTCCAAATCGCAAAGTGTTGTCACTGTCCTCATTTTGTTTTGAAAAGAAACTTGTTAGTAATTGTCGCTTTGAAAAATAATTCAAATTTGCGCTTAGCTTTCTTTTTATCATTTACACATTAAGAAGGCTGAAAACAAATACATGCACGTGCATTTGCATATAGATTGTTTGTTGGTTTGATTTAGGACAGTGCATATAGTGTGTGCTCTTTTCTCTTTGTTGAAAGAACGACATCTCTCTTTCCTTAGTAGCTAGGATTTTCATTTGCAAAAAGAAGATTAAACGACTGTTTCTCATCTTAGATTGCATTCTAGGAATTGTATATCTACATCACGCGGTGAACCTGAAAGGAAAATTTCTTAAGCAAGATCAACTATAAAATAAATTTAATGAATCTAAAAACGCTTTGGAACCTAATGCACAACATCTAGAAGTCTAGGCTAGAGACGTTTTCCGGCGTCGTAAAGCCTGGTAACTGTTCTTTTCATTGTTGGTTGGGTGATTCCTCCACTTTGAGACGATAAGTGCCAGTACGGACTTGTGCTCCCACGCACCGTCGAGTATATTTTGGGAGACCACAATAGGCTTTATCCTTTATCCATAGGAAGCCGTGTCTGCCGCCCTATCGATCGCAATGCACTGAACACAGCATTCGGGAAGATTGACTGTCGTACCGTAAAAAGTATTCTGCAGTTTTGCGATTGGTTTGGTAATCCATCTGTCTAGATTTCCAGAGTAGTCCCTTTCGTTCCTTTTCAAACTCCTTAACGGAAAAGGTCCATCTGAGCACTTGTCACTTCAGGCTCATTAAAAATCGAAGGCGACTAGAGTCATCTTTTGTTTTTTCTCGACTCCTAAAAATTGAAAAAACAAGTTGTGTCAAAGCGTCTAAAATTCATCTAATTCGGAAACATACTTCCCCTTGATTTTTAGTTGATCGAGTAATCCGCAATCGTGGAAGAAAGTTAATTGAAACCCCGTCGTTCGTGGAGGCTTACGATTCAACCGTCTTTGTCTCCAGAATCGAAACTGTTACGGACAAAGCGAACTCGTTTAACCGGTTCCAAATCCCCTGGTAAAGTTAGAACAAGTGTTCCAACACCATCAGAGACTCCGGTTACTCCAAACATTTTTGGTATCCCTGCCTTTACAGAAGAAGTTCAGCAGCCACCGAAGGACAGTAGCACTGATCCTAGTGTGAGGGTAAACACTTGTGTTACTGAACCAGTTCCATCTACAACTGATTCAGAGGGTGTTATTCCCCAAGCATCTGTCGCTGCAGATTCCATACCTTCTTCGGCACCAGAAATATTTTACGGACCAGACAGTCTACCTCTTCCACCTGGTCTGATTGCTATATAAGAGATTGTGGAGGATCCTCCATCTAGTACTCTGTCGCAATTTGGAGTCGGGATCACTCTGTATCCTTCTTCATCAGAAATTAATCTACCACCATTGGAAGCTCCTGTAGAATTGCTAGGCAATCTTTTGGATCGACTAGAAATGTCTGAACAACCGTCAACATCTAGGACTGTGTCGTCCGACACAGCGACGGCAGAACTTCCTGCTGTCACTCCAACAATGTTCGTCGGTATACCATCTGTCCCAACTAGTTCTCAATCGCTAGAAGGGGCCCACTCAGGGGCTATTTCAACAGTATGGTCCGTTCCTGTTTGTTTATCCGGAATAGTATCTGGAAACTCTTATGTTGAGTCTCAGCAAATTGATCCTTCAGGGTGTCAATTGGGGCAGTCCGGTCCTCAAGGGCAAACAATTCCTTTAAGTACCAGATTACCGCCGTATGGGGGGAAATATACCCTTTCATTGTCTCCTCTGGGAGGACAACCATACGGGAGTTCACAACAAAATTCAGGTTATGCTGGAATTGTTGAAAAGTGTGCAACAAGAAATGCTTGTTGAGAATGCAACAAGATGATGGAGCTTAGTGAAAAGAGTCGCCTTCACTAAGTGGGCCCGCAGGCAAATTATGGCGCAAGTTCTATTTTTGATCACAGTGTGGATGATCACAGTGTGGATGATCACAGTGTGGGTGATCACAGTATGAGTGATCATAGTGTGGGTGACCACAGTGTGAGTGATCACAGTGTGAGTGATCAAAATCTATTTTTAGATTGGCTGTCAAAAATAGAAAAGTCAAATATTATTGTCTCATAATAATATTTGGACTATAAACTTGATCTTATTCTCTTGGAGCACTTCAGGATGAGCTACGGATGTGGTACATGCAGATCCCAGAAGGAAATACGTGGTTACCTATGGGATTACTAATATTTACATGCAGGACTTCAGTTAGAACTCAAGTGAGTTGAGTTTAGCGGACTGGAGGTGCAGTTGATGGAGTTGTGTTCAGTTTAGCTTTGTTAAACTAGTTGTATTTAGTCTAACTGATCAATAGACTAGAGATGAGTTGGGTGAATTAGTTATTAATTAATTCACAAGTTATTAACTCATAATGCAACTATAGAATACATCAGTTAACTCAGTTTCATGTTAGTGCATGTTCAATTCAGCAGGGACAGGTGTTAGAGGATCAGATTGCTATCAGTTGTGACTATAGCTGTGCATGATGATTTGCACAATCAGAGGGATTGAGTATGGCAATGAATTGGCCAATATCAAGAATTGTAGCCTGTGATCACGTCCAACAGAGTGTGAGTGATTATTTGCAGGTCAAATACGAGTTTGGTAAGCCATTCTTATCAATTCTTGAGCAGGTATTGAGCTGGAGAGGCAGGCAAGCAGTGGAATAGATTTGGAGATCAGATCTTAGCTGTATTGTGTGTAACAGGTGGAGCTGGTACTGGATTACTTGTGATAAGCATTGTACTTTGTAATGTTACATGTTCTCAATCAATATAATATACAGATAGTGTGGGGTTTTTAGCGAGATGCTTTCCCCGGGATACATACTGTGTTAATGAGTTTGATTGATGCTTCTATGTGCGCCTGTGAATGTTTCTGCTTCTGTAAATTGATGATCAACATAGAGGAGCTTATGTATTATACATGTTCCGCTTATAATTGTATGATCAGGATAATCTTTGTGAATATGTGTTAAATTATTCAAAAATTTGGCGGTTGGGTGCCAATACTACCTCAACAACCAAGAGTTGTGTATTCAATGCAATAATGTTTACCTATGTCAAATATACCAACTACGTCGGCTATTGTGACAATGTCGCAAGTACAAGCACTGCCTGTTGTATGCCAACCTCAGGTTTCTCAGGTTGTAATGCAACATCCTCTTGGCCCTGCGACTCAACCACAATCGCCAACTAGTGGAATGACACAGGCCCAAACGGGTACAAATACCCCTCATCTTGGTCAAACAGTCAGTATTGGACAACAACAAATGGCTTCGCAACCATGGCTGGTGCAATACCAACAACCGCAATTCCAACAGGTATACCAAGGATCTGAGCAACAAATCTTTGCAAATAGTGGGCAACCGTATATTCAAAATGGTCAAAATCAACCATTCTACAATGGTTATGCCCATCAACCTTACCAAAGTTAACAGCATCAAATGCATTATGCTGGTATGCAGAGACCAATTGCTCAGGCGATTTCGTCTTATCCTGGGTATGCTTCACCTAACCTGAATCAACAGTTACCCTTCGTGGCGACTTTAGAGTTACCGGATCTAAATCGGTTAACAAACGATCCAATCACCTACACCCCTTGGTGGCCAGCGATTCCGCATAAACTTCCGTCAGATATTCCCAAATTTAATGGAAATCTGGGTGAAGATCCGTCAAATCATGTGATGACCTTTCATCTGTGGTGTTCTTCAAACACCCTAAACGATGATTCGATTAAGCTTCACCTTTTTCAGAGGATGTTAACTGGTCCGGCAGCAAAATGGTATATCGAATTACCCAGAGCTTTGTTTGACAACTTCAGTACCCTAGACACAACCTTTTTAACCCATTTTCAGTTACTGATAAGGTACGAAACAGGAACCGAACTTCTTACTAGTTTCAAGCAAACAACGGCCACTCACATATCCGATCATATTCATGAGTGGCAACGTCATCGTAGAATGGTAAAAACGTATGTTCCTGATCAGCTTTTAGCTGAATGGTTTATTAAGTCATTATTACCTTCCATCACAGAAGATGTGGCAAAAGGAGGATTCATCACCGAAGAGCAAGTTATCGCTCGTGCGCAATATTTAGACTTGATTTACACTCAATCTGGCACGCTCTACGATAAAATACCTGACGCTCCCAAACCGAAATTTTCGGTCCCCCCTCCTCCTAAATCAAACAATGACTCTCATGCCGGCGATGGCGTGATTGGTACAACAGACACGAAATCGACAAAGGCTACATCTAAAAAGGCCCGTAAGATTTCCAGTCAAAATGCAAAAGAAGAACTTCTTGCCTCGGAAGTAAATGTCGTCTCAACAGATAAAGGCAAAGAAACCAGGCAACCGGGAGGCAAGAAGAAAAAAAAAGGGAAGAAGAAGAAACAGGAGGAATCATCACCTGAAAAATCTTCTTCAAACCCTCCTGGAGATAGGAAACCAAAAAATCCATGCGTAATATGTGATGAGGATCATTGGACAAGAGATTGTCCACATAAGGCTGAGCTTAAAAGATTCATCAAGAATTCAAAGACCTCGGCAGTATTAACTGATCCCTTTCCGAATCCAGGAACAAATCTGGTTGACAGTGGAAATGCTTCCCCGTCCCAAGTGCTGATGTTGTCGGTTTCCAAATAGAAAAATGATGCTTTGATATCGACAAGGAACAAATATTACGGGAATCCACAGCTATCGAACAACAAGGATAAAGATCAACCTAGTAGTTCGACAACAACTTCGACAGAAGTTGCGCCGCCCATCATTCCTGAGCTAACAATAAAACCGCCAAAGGGAGTAGTACATAAGCCGACATTTAATCCTCGTGCTAGAGCAGCACAGCATTATAATATAGTGGAAGATCTAGCCCAATCGCCATCCGCTATGTCGACACTTGAAGTACTACAAAATTGCCCATCCCAAAAGTAGGCTTTATTATCAGCTATTGGTGGGATAGACCCAAAGGATTCTAATATTGTGTCCTTTAATCATAAAGGATACAATCCTTAGTTACCAACTCAACTAGCTTTCCTCATTCAAGTGAAAGCCCTCAACAAAACTGTTCATCGAACAATTATTGATGAGGAGGCATCTACATGTATAATATCGATGAGTTGCTGGAAAACTTTAGGATCTCCAACCTTGTCGCGATCTTCGACAACATTAAAAGCATTCGAAGGACGAACGTATACCCCGTATGGTATTCTAAGTAACTTGCAAGTGGAACTAGGAGGAAAAACAGTAGAAATAGATGTCGAAGTAATCGACGGAAACCTCGATTACAATATCCTACTAGGAAGACCATGGATATATGCTATGGTTGCTGTTGTGTCGACCTATTTTAGGAAGATTGCATTTCCCTTTCAAGGAGGGATTACAATCATTGATCAACAAACTTTCCTCCCCAATGGTTCCCAAGTTACGGGAAGCATTCTGATGATCCATGGAAGCCCCCATTCGCTTCAAAATATCGGAGTAGGTCTACTAAAAGACCCTATATTAATGGGTACTTTTTCCCTCCCACCTCCAATCAATCTGGCGGAAGTGGCAGCGATAGGAACCTGCAATATGATATCTTATATTAACAAGATCTCAGAAAACAATATTAACATGGATCATCGATTGGTGTTGCCTCCAAGCCAAATGGAAATATTATAGCAATCAATGTTTTTATCATGGGAGGCAAACCCAAATCAACGCTCATCAAGTGTTTGGATAGATAGGTCTAAGGAATATCGCACCCCTTCAGATCCTTGGTCGCAAGTGCATTACACCGACGAAGGAATTGTTCAATCAATGGTAATTGAAGGGGCACCATGGGAATATTACCACCATCGTTCCCATCTTCCGACTTGTAAAGAAGATACTCCTGATGACCTTCATCATCCATCAGTTTTTGATTTCCTATCAAATACTGTAAACATGGTGGATTCCGAGCGGAACTTGTCCAACAATGAAGAGACTATCGCCATAAATATCTCGACCAAAACAAATGTTGTAGAGAATATTTATGTTCCCAAATGTTGTTCCCCTTCAGAACTGGAAATATATAATGCTCTTTTTCACGAATTCAGAGATGTCTTTGCTTGGTCATATGACGAAATGACAGGCATTGACTCGAGTATAGTTGAACACAAAATTAAGATGTATCCAGATGTCAAACCAGTACGACAACGGCTACGGCAGGTGCACCCCAAGAAAGCCACTACCATCAAGGCAGAAGTTGAAAAGCTTCTCCATGCTGGTTTCATTTACCCGGTTCCTCTAACCGATTGGGTATCGAACATTGCTCCTGTTATGAAAAAACAAGGAACGATTATCGATTATAGGGATGTAAATCAAGCTTGTCCAAAAGACAACTACCCTACACCCTTTATTGACCAGATAATTGATGAATGCGCCGGATGCGAAATCTTTTCATTCATGGATGGATTCTCTGGGTATAATCAAATAAATATCCACCCACAGGACCAGTCAAAGACTGCATTTATTTGTCTGTGAGGCACATTTGCATACTGCAAATTACCTTTGTTTTAAAGAACGCAGGGGCAAAGTTTTAGAGGTCAATGAATTATGCCTTCCATGACATCAAAAACATCGTTCAACCATATCTCGAAGACCTTCCAGCTCATTCGCGAAAGCGGACCAATCATCTGCAGCATTTGAGAGCGATATTTCTAAGTTGCCGACACTACAAGATACGACTCAATCCACACAAATGTGTGTTCTATGTCAGTTCTAGTCGTTTACTTGGCTTTGTAGTCTCAAAAGACGGGAATCGTCTCGACCCTTGTAAGGTTCAGGCAATCATAAATTTGCCTCCACCTTCAAATTTGCTTTAGATTCAGAAACTCCAAGGGAAAGCAAACTTTCTTAGGAGGTTCATTCCAAATTACGCCGAACTTGCTAAAGGTTACACACGTCTATTGAAAAAGGAAGTGCCCTTCATCTGGAATCAGGTCGCGCAAGCTTCCTTTGATGCTTTAAAGGAATCCCTAATGAAAGCATCATTAATGTACTCTCCTAATTATCAAAAAGACTTTAACTTGTATCTGGCTGCAGCGGATACAACCATCGCAATGGTTTTAGTTCAAGAAGACAACGGAATTAAACATCCTATATATTATTTAAGTAGGAACTTAAATGATACAGAAAGCAAATATTCTTATGTTGAAAAGCTAGCGCTCGCAGCTGTTCAAGCGATACAGAGATTTCGACACTATGTCCTCTTTCGAAAAACTACCATTCCGTCAATTTGCAACCCCATGACTTATATATTGTCGCGACAGTTGCTGGGGGGCAAATATTCAAAATGGATAGCAATTCTACAAGAGTTTGATCTAGAATTTGTAAAATCCAAGTCAAAGAAATCCCTGGTTTTTGCAGAATTATTATGCGATCTCCCATCGTCGTCCAACGATGAAACATCCGAAGAAACAATCGTGGATGAATCTTTTTTTCTGATATCTTCAAGCAATCCGTGGTATGGAGATATAATCATCTATCTCCAAACCCAAAAATATAGGCCTAATATGTTATGAAACCAGCTCAAGAAAAGATAGAAAAGATAGATCAACGCCTTAAAATTCAACCTCTTCGAGGGGGCAACCTCCTTTACATTACATAAATGAACAATTCTTTGATGATACAAATGAAAAGACCTCCTTTCTATATATAGGAGTCTAAGGGGTCATAACATAATCAGAGCCGACATAACAATAATAATGTAAGGGCACAATAATAACAATAGTGGGCTTCTATGGGGCACAATAGTAACAATATGGGCACTACATGGGTACATAAATATAATAAGTGGGTTATACTAATAACAATAAGGGGTTACACTAGTAGTATAGGGGCCTAACATACCCCTCTCCTTCAAAAAGTGTTGTCCTCAACGCTTGAGTAGTTCTTGATGCTTCTGTATAAAATTCTTGTCCTCCCATGTGGAATCTTCAGCGGGTAAGTTCTTCCACTTGATGAGATACTCTGAAGTTGATCGATTTCGTAGCTGTCGAGTTCTTGTTTCTGTGACTGCTCCAGGTTCCAATATGATTTTTCCTTCCTCTTCAATTTCTGGAAATATTGTTTGAATTGGGATCTTTTGCAACTTTTGAATAAGTGGTCATACTTCTTCGTCCTTCTTCCATTCACCCCTTGCTTCGTTTATCCAATCTGGTTGGATAATATAAATAGCACAAAACAATGCTTCCACATCCTCATCCTTGAAGAGTCTTCCCATTCGGTAAGGTCGCCATTTTTTAAGTGCATGTAGTATTGCCAATATTTCCTTCTCATAAATAGCTTGCTTGAGATGTAGCAGTAAAATTACCCAATCACCTACATCAAAACATTTTTCACTACGATGTTTATCTACCTGTTGTTTCGTTTGATTTTGCATCGAAGTGGCGTTATCCTTTAAAAGTTGGAGAACTTGTTGTTGATGCTCGATGTGATCTTACACTGCTTGAACCTTTTTCTTCATGATATGTCCTTCTATCTCTAGAGTTTGAGGAGTGGTAATTTCTTCCAATCCTTTACAAGATATGGTCGGATTCATTTCTTGATGCTCGATGTGATCTTTCACTTCTTGAACATTTTTCTTCTTGATATGTCCTTCTATCTTGATAGTTTGAGGAGTGGTAATTTCGAACAATGAATTACAAGATATGGTTGGATTCATTTCTTCTTTCTCGATGTGATCTTTCACTTCTTGCACATTTTTCTTCTTGATATGTCCTTCTATCTTGAGAGTTTGAGGAGTGGTAATTCTTGCCAATGCTTTACAAGATATGGTCTGATTCATTTCTTCTTTCTCTGGGGTGGGGTCCTGGCGTATATCTTCTTGTTTTGATGTTTCTTGATCCTTTTCTTCCTCCTCTTCATATTCTATGTAAAATAATTTCTTCTCAGCACACTTATGACCTTTAGTGCATTTGCTATCACAATTGTAACAAAGCCCTTTTTCTCTTTTTTCTTCCAATTGTTGTGGTGTAACCCTTGTAGGTTGTGGAAGGCTAGGAGAAACAACACTTCCATCTTTATATTTGTGAGGGGTACGCTTCCTCGTTTCCATAATTTTTCTTTCCACTATGTCACAAAGCCCTTTTACCCTTTCCAATTGTTGTGGTGTTTCTCTAAAGAAGGTGTTTCTCTTTGTATCCTCATAATGTGCTATCATTTCCTCCGTGAAAATTGACCACGTAACAAGTTGTTTACGAGAACAAAGCCCTTTGTACCATAAAAATTGATCTGGTTCTAAATATGAAGATGCAATAAATACCTTTTGTAACAGTTGTACACCATGTAGATCAAAATATTGCTCCATCTGAAGTATCCAATTTACCGGATCCTTGCCATCAAACTTCCTCATCTTGCTTTTTCTTGATTTTAGGAGCTCGACCTTGAAACGACTGTAACTCTGTACCTTCAAATCTTTAAGTTTTGAAATTGCGAGTTGTAGTAGCCCTCTGTGTCCTCTTTCCAATGCCACAAGTCTAACCCAAATTGGATTCTCCAAGGAAGAGTTATGTGAAATCTCCCGCAGTGACTTGCTTATAGACTAGTTCAGTAGAGCGAACTTGTACGATTTGCCACGAGTCACTGTTTCAACCTTTGGATCTGAAACATGCATACAAGAAGCTACAGTCCGTCCTCTTTCTATACCTTCTTACAAAATTTCAATCTGATCCCCAGAGAGAAAGTTATGACGATTTTCCCCAGGTCACATGTTTTGAATGTAATTCAAGAGTCTGCAAAAATACCAACTTCCTCAGATCATATCTCCGCAAATATCACGCGAAACACTCTGAAATTCGGACCCAAGGTTTAGCGCAATTTCTTCTCAAATTGGTTTTTTTTTCGACTTCTGAAACGTCACTTAAAAAAAAGTTATAGCGAAAATGCCACGATGACTTGTTTGGAGCAGCGAAACCCTAGAATCCAAAGCTCTGATACCAAATGTTATGAAACCAGCTCAAGAAAAGATAGAAAAGATAGATCAATGCCTTAAAATTCAGCCTCTTCGAGGGGGAAACCTCCTTTAAATTACATAAATGAACAATTCTTTGATGATACAAATGAAAAGACCTCCTTTCTATATATAGGAGTCTAAGGGGTCATAACATAATCAGAGCCGACATAACAATAATAATGTAAGGGCACAATAATAACAATAGTGGGCTTCTATGGGGCACAATAGTAACAATATGGGCACTACATGGGTACATAAATATAATAAGTGGGTTATACTAATAACAATAAGGGGTTGCATTAGTAGTATAGGGGCCTAACATAATACCTCCCGCTCCGAACAAAAACGTATTCAATACCAATCAAAAGACTACATGATCGTCGGTGACATGCTTTACCGTCGTGGTGTCGATATAGTTCTGAGGAGATGCCTCACCCATGAGGAAGCCGAAAAATTCCTGAATGATTGCCATTCAGGCGCATGTGGGGGGCATCGATCCGGTTACGCTACGACGCAAAAAATTTTACGAACATGATACTTCTGGCCAACAATGTTCAAAGATTGCATAACCGCAGTCAGAAGTTGCCATGCCTGTCAAATTTTCGATAGCAAAACCAGAAGACCACCCGCACCTCTAGAGCCAATAGTTGTTGTTGGGCCATTTTCCAAATGGGGCATCGATTTCATGACATGTAACCCCACCTCGACCGGGGGGCATGGGTATATCATAGTCGTAGTGGACTATTTTACCAAATGGGTCGCGGCGATGCCTACATTAGATAACACTGGTGAAACAGCTGCCCTTTTCTTTTTCAATCATGTAGTCGCCAGATTCGGCGTTCCACAGACTATAGTCACAGATCATGGATCGCATTTTTGCAATCACATGATGGCCGAATTAGCTGCCAAATTAGGGTTGTCTCATGACAGCTCTACTCCATACTACCCGCAGGCCAACAGACAAGTTGAAGCAATCAACAAAGTCCTGAAGCGCATGCTGCAAAGGATGATTGGAGTCCACAAAAGGAGTTGGCACTTGATCTTGTACTCAACCTTGTGGGCATACCGAACATCGGTAAGGAATGCAACCGGGTTTACACCCTTCCAACTGGTGTATGGCCTAGAAACAATCTTACCAGTTCAGTGTGAAATCTCGTCCCTCAAACTCGCAATCGACCTTCTCCCCGGAACTTCAAAAGAGGAGGCTTGTTTCTTGGAACTAATCCAATTAAAAGAAACCCGTCATGATGCCGCTTTGGCTAACGAAGCCCATAAGAAACGAGTCAAGGCGCAGTTCGACAAGAATGTCAAACCCGATGTCTTCTCAGAAGGTGACCTGGTCTTACTTTACGACCAAGAATCCGATAAATTGGGAGTAGGTAAATTCAAGTCTTTAGGGATGGGCCCCTATATTTTTAAACGTGTATTAGCAAAAGGAGCCTACGAGTTAATGGATTACAATGGAATTCCACTGGCGCAACCCCGTAACGGGTTGTAGCTTAAGCGTTACTATGCATAATCAGTATGGTAACCTATATGCTTTTGTTACATTTTTGTTTTCGCTAAGGGTAATCGTTTTGGTCAAGTAAATCCAATTTTTACATTTGTCGCAGATGTCGAACCTATTGGAATCTTTTGTTGGATATGCCGACGGAGCAAGTCGTAGTTCGTGGAACCTATCTTCTGCGGCTTGGGCCATTTTTGATCCAAGCGGCGAGTTAGTAAGTTTTAGAGGGGTATGTATTGGTCGATCAACGAATAACATTGCTGAATATAGCTTGTTGATAGAACTTCTCTCTGATGCCATCACACATGGCATATGCCGACTTGTCATCAGGCTAGACTCACAGCTCGTCATACTACAACTCACTGGTATCTACTTCGTCCGAAATCCAGCTATCTATCACATGTTCCTAAGGGTCAAGATTTTGGAAAGGAAATTTGATTTTATTCAATATCAGCATATTTCCAGGAGCTTAAACACATTAACTGACTCATTGGAAAATTATGTGTTAGATAGACATTTGCAACATTTATAAAAAGAAGCATTTCATCAATATTTGCATTCAGATCATGTAACTTAACCAAAATAAAACTCCGAAAATCAAAAATATATATATAACTGTTTATGGTTTACACATAATGTTCTGTAACCAAGACAAAATTGGTCAAATGACCCAAAACTCAAAATGCTAGGGGGCACCCTAGTCTAATGATGCTGGTGATAACAAGTCACCGCCTGTGCAATCATGCGTAAAAGCCTAGTCCATCGACTTGGCACGCCAGTGGTATGTCGCTGCAACCTTAGAGGTAGCTCCTCAGTCCTCACATCTGGAATACCGAGAGTAAGGCCCTCGACCTGATCCTGTAATGCTGAAAGAGTCTCGGCCACATCAAGGTCACGAAAGATAGCCCTTCCCACAACCTCTCCTGCTGGAGCAGCAGCTGGCACTCTCAGGCGTACTACTGGCCGGATGGGACCAATATTTGCATGAGAACATGAGTTATGATTAGTCTTGATAGAATAAAGCACAAGGACATTATAAATAGAAACGATAAACATAAAAATGGTCAAAGAATTTATCAATGGCACCCCACTGCTCGCTAGCCGGCAGTACCAAATCCGAGTCACCCCGGAAGTCTATACCAGCATATGGATACTCGGAAAAAACCATCTCCTGAGGATCGAACCACCTGAAGAAGGTATCAGAGAAGGAAATCTGAGACTGACCAGCATGTCTGGACATATGGTCGACCCATCTCTGCATCCGTGGTTCAATCGGTGGAGGTAAACCAAGTGAAATATATTGCGGCTGCATCAGTGGGATCTTTTCCAAGGCGAAGGCGGTCAAAATAGAACCATATCCAAATTTCTTCAATCTCTCGTTTTTCACCTTGGTCAACTGTTCTTTCATCAGAAGGAGTACTGCATCACACCAGTTGAACACCTTCGGTTCGAGACATTCTAAGGCATACTGCATATAAGACCGGTTGGCCACATGAAGAGCCGCACCACCAACCATCCTACCAAAAGTGAACAGAATGGTCCTCAAAGACCTGTCAGCGACATCTCGGATGATGATCTTGTCGTCTTTACTCGGTTGAGATCCCTCTCTGCAATACCTGCGAACGTAATCTCTCACAGATTCGCCTCCACGGGCTAAACCTGATAAAGAGATAGGGGCACCCTGCCTCGATAAGCCGGTCAAAAAATAGATGTCCACGACAGTCAAGGGGATGGATTTGCCCCTAATCTGGAACAACTGGCTGGTAGGGTCCCAAGCATCGAGCAAATACTGCAGCAAGTTGATTTGTTGTCTCATGCTAGAGATGCGGAAAAACTTCAACAGGCCACAGTTCCGCAGTGCATTTACTATAACCAGATCATGTAAAGCAAGCATGTCCTCTTCTTCATGCTCACGTTCTCGCCATGTAATAGTCATTTTGCTCCAATAAATCTCTGAAAACAAACAATAGAGGAGTTATATCATGATTTGGTGAGAAACAGGAAAACATTTCCATTGAAAACTGTGCACAAATTTTCCTCCTTGCGCCCATCGCACCTCCAGCAGTGTTCTGGGTGCGTTGCATGCTAACTGTCCAGTGGGTAGACCAACATGCAACGCACCTTTCAATATAGAAAGGGTGCGATGGAGCCAAGGCAAGTTTTTCAAACCCCAGAGGCTCAGAAAAACCAGAAATCAGGCTCAGAATGTAAAATGGAAAGGATGAAATGAAAGAGCTCAGGTTTAGCTCCTACCTGGTCCAAACGGTGCCAAAAATCGTCCACAGAATCTCCCGGAATCAGCTAGTGAAAATCAAAGGGGGAAAGCACCTCCAAAGCTCCAACAAGCCAAAGTTCAAATGAAATGGTAAAATGAGGGGTAAAAGCACTTTTAAATTACTTTTTACATAATTCAAGTAAAATATTAGTGTCTTAACTCATTTTCCAAACATGTATTGTTCATTTCTAACTATTTTGATGAAGCAATTGAGCATGTAGCGCAACCTTTGAAGGAACAAAGTCATTAATGGTAAAGTCAAGAAATGACCATTATATCGAGCAGTTTTATAGCGGAATTCAAGCTCGTTAAAAAATAAACACAAGCAATGAGCAAGTGTTTCCCCGAGCATTTAAGCTCATTAAAAAATGAACCAATTTCCGGTAAATAACCATCGTGAATGTATTACTTCAGCCTTTGAAGCCTTGATCGTGTTCTCATCATCACCTCCACTATGTATTGGCCGATCATTCACCTCCACTTGATTGTTTACCCCTTTTGAGGAACAGTTGCGAAGAGTGATCCTGTTAGCCATCCTTGTAACACTGCCGTGATTGGAAAATTCTAGACCTTACCTGGAATCAGATGCTACCCGAATTTATCACTCGTTCCTCAAATACGAGTCTCCTTTAAGCTCTTTTCAACTAACTCGTAAAATATGAAAAGATTGCCGAGCCATTGGCCTCTCCAGCTCGTTAAAGTGACCGGAAGTGCTATCCCTCCTTTATATTTTAATCTTTTTGGACCTGAGGGATTATTACACAAAAAGATCGAGCGCTTGTTTTGTTCGGCTCGTTAAAAGTACTGAAAATTCATCCCTTCTGTATTATTTTATACTTTTTCGGACTTAAGGGATTAGATGACGAAAAAGGATTTTGGAGTTTCCTTTACGTTCCTTTTCAGACTCTCTAAAATTGAAAAGGACCGAGTTATCTTTGTCATTAAACTCGTTAAAACTTAATAGCGACAAACTTGTCCATAACAGACAAGAACGAGTTTCACTATCGCTAGGCTCGTTAAAACATAGCGATGGGTTTGCCCGAAGGGAAAATTATAGAACAAGCATATGTTATCCTCCTCAAGCTTGACAAAAATAAAGAGGTACTGGTCAGCAATGACTGGGGAAAAATTGGGAAGAAAACTTGAAGAAACTTTGTTGGTAGCAAGTCGCTCTTGAACATGACACTTTCACTCCACATCCAAGTCGGGTTGGGTTGTTCCATTCACTGGTCACATCACCATGGTTCCATCACACCATCCACATTTGGGGTTAATGCTACCGATCCATCATGTTAGTGTCGCCGATATGTTCAAGAGAAGTCACTCAGAGAATTCACCTGTGTCTCACCCACTATAATACATTTACGCTCCATTCTTTCATGACCGCCACCCTGAACCTTATATCACCATATCGTTTTCACCTCCATTAAAATCATTTGCTCCGTTCCATGTCATTGATGTGGGATTCATTAAGGCCCTCCTATGACGGATCGCTTCTTGTCGACATCAGCTCATTATCCAAGAAGTCGATCTAGGAACAACCCTTCCAGTACTTTGAAGCTTGCATGCCTCAATGGCAAGTTTCTCACTTCCAGCTACAGGTTTACATCAATGGCCTTCGACCGAAAGATTTTGCGTGGTGTTCGATGCCAAGTCCCTTATTCACACCACGTGAATTGTACTGTAGTACCTTGAGGGTCATCATCATTATCGGTGATTCCTCTCGCGCCCGTTAACGGCTTACATCATTGGCTGGTAATCAGGCGATGTCTTTCCATGTTCGACTCCAGAACATCTCTCACATGGATCGACTTGTACTTTGAGTGAAGATCGAATGAGATTGAAGACCCCGGATCTAGTTTCATCCATCCGGGCTGCGATATATATTCAGGAAAATAAAGACATCAAATGTACATCATTGCTGCACAGATAATCATCCAATCTAAGGGATGATGGCTCTACCAGAATCATCAGTCTACACTCAGACGATTGTCTGTCTCATGTACATGAAAAATGAATTTATAAAGCTGAGCATGGGAATGCCCGCCTCAGCTAGATCATGAAAATATTATGAAGATAATGTATTGTATTGTATCTTATTACAGGTCTCCTTCCAGCTTGAAAGAACTTTGGATCCTCATGATAAAGCATTTCACCCGACATCAAAAGATTAATGACCTCATGCTTTAGGGGGCAACAGTTATAGACATTTTTGGGCACTGCAACCCCAAAACATAAATTTCCATAAACCAAGGGCTCCTAAGTCCCTAAAGGTGTTGTTCCAACCCCTAAAAGAACAAGGTCAACTAATTACAGCATCTCCCAGAAGTTCTCCATGAAAAACTACTCAGAACTGGTCAAAACTGGACCATTTCACCTGCTCCATAGGCAAAGTGCATTGCATCCCACCTAAATACACACAGCAGGTGCGCTGCATGTCAAAAATCCCTTCTATGGGGTGCGATGGGCGAGAAGGGACAAATGGCATGGTCAATCCGCAAGGTGGAGAAGCATGGAGTCTTCCAGAAACTTCTCCTGTGACACTTGCCTCTCTGAATTTGACCAAGGATGAGTAAGAGATCATCAATCTCCAAGTAGAATCAAGAATTATCAGAGGGAAGACACTAATCAAATCTCAAGCTAACTCACCTCCCTTGCAGACATCTATATATGGATCCCTCATCCCAGAGATCCGGAGGCTGGAATTTTGCATCTTGTAAGGAAGTGTTGTTGGTTTCTTGAGACAACATCATAGTGTTGGGTGATCTAAGCTTTTCATGAGGTGAAGAAGGGCTTACTTGCTGAGAGGATGATGCTGGGTCAGAACAATCAGTTGTAATTCTCTTGGCTCTTTCTTGATTATCAATAAAACTATTCAAGTTTTCCTCCATACACTTGTGTGATTGATGTTTTAATCATTTGTGTGGTTAATATACATCTGATCCTATATTGCTTATGATAATAGATCTATGTTCTCGTATAGTGTTATGTTGCTTTGATTCTACAAGTACTCTGTGAAGCTGGGTAGGAAAGCAAGTAGCAAAGGACTATCAGAAGAGAGAGGAATCGAGCAAGGAACCAAGCGCAAGACAGAGGTTGGTATCCTTTATTCTCCTCTCATCTATCTTTCATAAAGGAAAACAAAAGTAGTTTTAGTTTGTTTGTTTCTAAGGTAGCTACCAGCCTTAGTGGGATTAGCAGTTCTGCATAGACACTATTCCCAGTAACAATCATCCTCCCAGCATCAAAACCCTCTTCACCTCATGAAAAGCAAGATCACCCAACAATATAGTGCTCTTTCTCAAAGACAAACTATCAGCACTTCCTTACAAATTACAAAATTCCAACCTCTAGATCTCTCAGATGAGGGATTCATTTATAGATGTCTACAAGGGTGTGAGTCATCTTTGGGTTTTTTATTAGTGTCATTCCACATGTAGTTTTTGGTTCCACTTGGAGATTTCTTGGATCTCTTAGTCATTCCTGGGCGAATTCAGAGAGGCAAGTGTCGAGACAGAGCATGCTTGCATCGAGATCATGCTTAGTTCATTTTGCACCGAGATTTATGTTGAGCCTGTTGTTATGTTGAGAGTGTTTCCATAAGCATGTCGAGATAAAGGAGTTTCTTCAGTGAAGAATGTCCAGATAGTGAGGAGACTGAAACTGTAGGAAGGCCGGAACTGTGATCATGTAGTTGAGTTCTCTTCATTGCACCAAGATCATAATTGTGTCCTCCTATCATCATAGATATGTTGCGTCTAAGTTCATTGCCTGTTATGAGATCGTTATTATATTATCCATCCGAACAACTGAGCTTGCAAGGTTCTTTTGTTTGCTCACTATGATTTTATTGAGAACTTCAAAGACACCCAAGATCTGTAGCTTATACCCACGAAAATCACAGAGGAAATCGATGTCTTCTTATCTCACTTTTGCGCAGACCTTATAGGGTATATATAGTAGATTCGTTCTCCATAATAGGCCGACTTGAACCATTAAAAAGGTGTGTCATTTATGCAAGCCGACATGACTGATCTTGCTTCATTTTGCTGGCCGACTACATCAAGAGGATTATGCTTTCTTTGGAGGGCTAATCTTGACATAGTGTAGACTTGTATACATTAGACATGAGCTCAAGAAGAGCATGACATTGACTTTGACTCTTTGACTATTCTAGACTCATGAAAGAGCAAGAAACTCATTCTAATAATAATATTTCTTTTTCTTGAAAAGTACAACGATGAAAATCACATTTACAAATACCGAACCTAGTTACACTTTTCTTCAACAAAAGTAAACGATGAAAGAGTTCAGGGCAGTATTTTTGGGACTAAAGTATCACGACATACTGATATCACTCACTTAATGTTTGTTGACGACCTACTTTTTGGAGGACAAACTAATATTTCTGAATGGATAGTATTACATATCATTATTACATCATTTGGAGAGGCATTGAGACTATGTATGAATGGACCGAAATCAGGGCTTATACATAATGGTATTGCGGGACCAGATATTATGGACATTATTCTACTATTTGGGGTTGGATAAAAACACATTGATGAAGGTATCACATACCTAGGTTTCAACCTGAAGCCAAACAATTATTGTAACAAGGATTGGGATTGGCTGGTAGAGAGGTTTCACAAGAAACTTGACTGTTGGAAACACAGATGGTTGACAATGGGGGGTAGGATGATCATGTTAAAAGAAGTACTTCAAAATATAGCAGTATATTGGATGCACCTTTTTCTACTTCCTAAGGAAGTCATTAAAAGGATACAATTGATCATGGGATGCTTTATCTACGTTGGAACGCTACTATCTGGGAAGTTTCACTTGGTAAAATGGTCCCTCATTGCAAGACCTATTGAGGAAAGTGGATGGGGCATCATAGATCCCACAACTTTCAACACGAAACTGATCGTTAAAAACATGTGGAGGGCAGTATTTGGTTCAGGAATATGGTCTCAAATTATCAAGGAAAAATATATGTTTGGGCAAACTTTCACACCATGGATTATTGGAGGGGCCAAGATGAAATCTATTTCATCATACATCTGGAGAAGTATGATGAAAAATATCCACTGGCTCTTGGGGTTGGTACGGTGGGAGGCAGGAGATGGCTCAAAGATCATGATCAGATTGGATGCAATCAAAGGTATGGTGGGAAACCACTCTCTATCATTTCAGATCCTTAATTTCCTTCATGAGAAAGAGATAGTTTTCCTTAAACAAATATTCTACCATAATGTACTCTGTATTGACTAACAATCGTGGACAAGAGCTAGGGATATACAGATGCCTAGGGAGTATATTTGTGAATGGGAAGTTTATATTGCAAATCTCATAAATGCAGGTATATCACTTAATGATCAAGAGGATCAGATGACATGGGGGGTAACTTAAAAAGGGGCTTCCGATGGTAAAGGAAATATATATGTCATTGCAAAAGAAAGAGAAAGGAAATCAGGCACCATCCTAGGTTCAAGTCATCTGGAAAGGGAAACTACCTAACAAGATCAAATGTTTTTGTTGATTGGCTATCATGGATAGAACCTTGACATGGAATAACCTTCAGCGAAGAGGGTACTCAAGCCCAGGAATCTGTCTACTTTGTAGAAACAACACTGAGAACAATCATCATCTTTTTCTTCACTACTCTTACACGAAAGCTCTTTGGGAAGGGGTCTCGGGTATTTTTGGCATTGTATCTCCTCAACATCATACAACATTGAGGCATTGTCTGAGGATTTGGTTCAAATCACATGACAGGTACAGATTTCTCCCATTATATCTTTTATGGTCCATCTAGCGAAGCCGTAATGCACTTATTTTTTATAATAAGCATCCAATTGTGAGGGAAAATATCATCAAGACTGTGGTATTTTTTGATGGTGCTTGCTCCAGAAGAAGATGTGGATGTGGTGCATATATAGTCATAGAACTGATGAAATTCTAGAACTTCTTCCTTACCTCCGTACACATGTTGTCACGCACAACACTTCTTTCTTATATGCATCAAAAGACTCTTTATTTAATATTGGATACTAAGTTTTTTCTTAAAGGCTTGAATTAAAAAGCCACTTAATTGAGTATTAAATAATAAGTATTTAATTAATATTATTTGAAAGCATTCAACAAAACGAATGTGCTGAGGAAATTTGCTAATGGGAAATTTATGTGGAGGACCGCAACATTGCAGATGAAAGTTTTTGTCACCTTACGAGTTAAATTTTATGTTCCTTGTTGCGCACACATGTTCCCTCGCACAACACTCCTTTCCCACATGCATCAAAATGATACTTCATTTAATATTGGATACAAAGTTTATGCTTAATTTTAAATAATTTCATGTATATTATATGAATTTCCCTCTACAACACCGCCCCACATTAGTAATTGATTAATAATATGCATTGTTGTGCAAGACAATATGAGTGAGGACCAAAACATTGCAGATGAAAGTATTTATTCATTTCTCCTTGTTATGATGTTCCTTGAATATTTTGTATTGGTTATGAAATATAGGTAGTCATTGATATTGATTCCATTGATGAGATACCAGAACTAACAGGGTTGCAGGTCCCTTAGGTAAGTGAGGGGCGAGGTAGGGGATGTGGAAGGGGTAAGTGTTACTATTTTGTTGTGCAGAGAAAGGGTGTGTGGGAAGTGCGGGAGTAGGGACTATATCGAATCAAGCTTTATTTCTTCACATTCCGCATAAGGCTAATTAGACACTCTAGGATAAATTTACTTAGCAAGATGAAATGATCAGAGAATATCAGGTTTAAATTTAGATCATTGTTGGGTCTCCAAAATTTTATCTTTTTCATCATATTTTCATTCACTTTTAACTATATTCCACTATATTATAACCTTACATTAAGACCATTTTCATGATCATATATGGGTTTATCATTATTATTTTCCAAAGCATTATTTTAGTATTTTGAGTGAATTTATGGTTAAATATTATAAAAATAACATGTATTCACTTATATATAAAAGTTAGATGAGTTTTGTGATGTGTGTAGTCATATTTGAAGATTCCAGCAAAGTCATATTTGGACTTTAAGTCTCAAATTTTAATTTACTCTTCAAACTATTGAAGGGTTGAGGAATATTTGAGATAATAATTCAAGCACATTTGATGGAGAAAAATCATGAAAGTTTCAATAAGGTTTCTTATCAAATATTTTATATATTTGTGAGAGGATATGTAGAGATGTTATTTGTTAGATGTTAACACATGGTTGTAACCACATGAGATATTTGTGGATCTAAATTTATTAATTAGTTATCTTAGGTTTTGTATAAATAGGAGTGTCTTCTCCATTCAAAGGGAGGAACTCTTGGAGCATAATTACAAACTATGATGGAGTAAAATATATTTGATAAGTTCTTGTGTTATTTGTTTTAGTGTTTTATATTCTTATTTTCTTGTAAGATGTGGTTTTATAATTCATGTAGTCTCATAATATATGTAGTTTATATTAGTTTTCTTATGTTTTAAATTAGTTTCTTTGCAAATCAACATTAGCACTTTGTTTAATGTTGTAATTGTGAGCTTTCAACACTTATAAAAGATGGTGATTTAGATTAACAACAATTTTTTAGCAGTGAACTTCTAATGCAGTTTCTTGTCAAAGTAAGATAAATCTTGAAAAACTGAAACATGGGTTTTCTGCATAATGAGCCAATTTAGTTGTATCATGGGAATTTATTCAAAATAGTGCACAATTTTGGATATATTCGTTGATATTTTAAATGTAATTTTTCAAATTTCATGTTGTGGTCAGCAAATATATCAATAGAGAAAACAAAAAATTAATTAATTAAAAAAAAAAAAAAAAAAAAAAAAAAAAATTGAACTATCCATCAAATTAAGAAAGACATCACTCTTTTTGAACCTAAATCAATTTAATTTTTTAAGTCATCATAATTCTCTAACAATTATCTAATCTTTTTAATTAAGAAATAATTTACATTTCAATGATCACCTAGGATTTGATTTATGTATTTGTTTTAGATGCTTTATTTTCAAGTTTCTAATTGTCACTTTATTTTTTTCCATATTGCAATCATGCGCTTGAGAAATAGAAAAATACAAAAAAAGATATTAAATTCTAAAGCATTCTCATTTTTATTAGAGTTGCTTTCTTTCATAGAAATAGATTTCAAATGTTTTCATAGATTAAATTTATTCACTTTTATAGATTAGAGATTTCCATGCTTTCATAGATTAAGTTTACATGTTTTCCTAGATTAATTTTTCAATGTTTTTCTAAATTAATTCTTCAATGCTTTTCTAGATTAATATTTAATTTCATGTCATTTTATATGATTTTATAGAGTTGAAATTTCTTTCAGTGCAATTTATTTCTTTTAGAATTTAAAGCTAAACTCCTAGCATATAAGTGTCATATACTTTGTTAGCGTATGTCTTTGCATGTTGTCACCAGTGATCAAATGGGCTCTCATCATGTCATGTTAGGGTCCCACAGTCAAATTTTTGTCATTCCGTTAGGTCATCATGCAAAAATTTGGTCACTGAATGTAGTCTTAGGTTTGTCTCCGACCCTTTTAAAGAATTTTTATTCCTTGTTGGCTCATATCATCTTTGTGCTATTTTACTTCAGTCATGAGTTGTCTTCATCATCATATTCATTTTTATCATGATTTCATTCAGCCAAGGTTCCCATTAGGTTTTAGGGTTTCCAAGGTCTCCATTAGGTTTTAGGGTTCCCAAATCATCATTTCAGAAGCTTAAATCATCAAATTTAGGTTGCATTACATCAAATCCAAGTAAGTGGCCTTGTGTTTACCATATTTGTCTCTAAGTTTTGCTTGGAAAGCTCATTTCCCTCTCCCAGGGTTTTGAGGGCACTTTTCTTCGTTTCATGACCTCCATGATAACAATATCAACAAAACTTGTATCCAAATGTACATACACCTTCCCCTGTCCTTAATATATCTTCCTAAACACTTCCGATCACTCATATCCCTCAAAATCAACATTTTCCCACAAACACTAGCCTATTGCTACAATTTTGCACTTTTCCAGGTTAGGCCTGTGCTTTTCCCTTTTGGACTCCTTCCCCTCACTAAATCATTGAAATTCCACTTTCCCCTACTTCCTAACATCCCTCCCTATCTCCAAAAATTTTCCTAAGAATTTAGAAGCCCCTTATCCCCTTTATTTCCCTTCATTCTTATAAATTTCCCAAATCCCTTGTTTTGCCTACACTAAACCCTAATTTTCTCTCCCATTGAGCTAGGGTTTGCTATGGGATTAGAGACATATGAGTAGAGGAGGCATAAGGGAGGTCATATCAGCAATTATGAGGCCATTTCAGCTCATAAACATCATTTCTCCATCATTTTTCAAGAAGTCATTCCAAGGGACAAATCATTTGCCACACATAGGGCCATTTTTTCTTCAAAGGATGGTTCTGAGAAAATGGAGATGAATTTCACAAAAGTGAAAGAGGTTTTTGTTAATAATATACCAAGGAAGAAAAACCTCCTTCAGTTTTTACACAAGTGTCATGGTTTGGGAGAAATGTCTAAAATACACTTGCTACAGGAGCGTTGCTGCACTTCTGGAGTGACCTTGGTAAAATCATTTTTTATCCTAGCTGAAGTATCCAAATAATTTTCCTAATGGCTCCATTGACAACTAGACATCTATATATTTCCAAAAAGCTATCAGGATATCAATTTGGAGCTCTAGAAGGCCTCAACAATTGCTCTACAACATGGTGTTGTGTTTTTCCCTGAAAGTGTTGCGCTTTGCCCTTGGTCGCTGCATTTCGCCCTGAGTTGTTGTGCTTTGTCCAGAACAGAGTCTAGGTGCTCCAAGCTTATCTCCTATTTCCTCCACAGCGTGACAACATAAATTGGCTTCATTTTCAAGAGCATTGAAAAGATGGTTTACATTGTATAGAACAAAGAATATGAGCAGCAAACGAATAGTCTTTGCCATCACTCTCTAATCAAGATAATTGTCCTTCATCACCTCAATTAGTTAAATATTGCATGGGAAACCTTCATTCAGAATGATATCTTCACTACACCACCAGCTCAACCTGTTAGACCTATTCCATCACCATCATCAGTGCCTCAAAGGGAAGTAGGACCATCTAGCAGTACTGCAGTGAAGAAAGTTAAGAAGAGAAAAAAGACTAAAAAGGATAAAGAGGTCAAGACATATTAGAGAGGACCTAGGCTAGTGTTTGTAGCAAATAGGAAAGTGTTTTCTCCACAGATTGTTGAAGGGGCCTTGCCTTCTACATCAACAAAACAGGGATCACAGGTACAGGATGAGGAGCTAATTGAACATGATTTTGAATTAGTTGACTTGGAGGCAGAAGATGAACCTTCAAACTTGCAAAAAATTATCAAAGAGAAGGATTCTCAAATCAGAGAGCTCATGGAAAATATGGCAAGGGAAAGATTCATCATTTCCTTCCTTGAGCAAGAAAACGGTCAGCTGAAGGCCAAACAACTAATCATGAAGGAAGAGAAATCCAAGGTGCTACAACAAGGAGGCAAAGGTAAAGCATTTTTAAAGCCTGGTGAATATGATGAACAGGAAAAACAAGTTGGAAAGAAGAAACCAAGGACTAAAGGACTCAAAATGGCATTGAAGAAAGAAAAAGAACAAAACCTACTAGATGAAGACTTGGACATTGAAGATATAATTGCCTTGGATATCAGTGAAGATAGAAATTATTGGCTAGGTAAGGTCAATGGTCAGCTAGAGAAGCTTCTTTACAAAGCCAACAGGGACAACCAGCTATTGAGGCACATGGCCCACCATTATCAGACCAAGAACATGATTTACAACACAAGGATCAAGCATTTGAAGAAGAAGCTCAAGGAAACCTTAACAAACCAAAGGATTAGGAGAAGCTCAATTTACTTTCTGAGGCCTCCCTCATGGAATAGAATATCATATTATAGCCTCACTCAGAAATTTTCAGAAGATTTGGAGAATTTTTTGTCATTTTCAAATTTTGATGTTTTTTTACTGTTTTAAAAAACACAGTGTAAGTTATAAATGCAACAACCTGGACGCTACACTTAGTTTGGAGACCTCAAAATGGAAAATGGCCTGTGTATTTGGATTCAAAATGACCTCTACATGCAACTTTCACAATTGGCACTCCAAAATCTAAGCTTCTGATAGGTAGAAAAGGAAAAAATAAAAACCCTCAAGAAATCACCTTTCTGCCTCCTTTTTCAGATGGACACTGCGCTTATAGAGCCACCTTGGGAGAATCAATTTTTGAAGGCCTTCCCATGGGTCATTTTCAAAAATTAAAGATGTTCGGGAAACTAGACATGCAATGCTAGTTGACCATTCTCTCATATTTCAAATTTGACCTCCGGAAGACACCTAAAAGTGACCTCAAATTGGCGTTGCGCTTATGACAAATTTCTGAGTTTTTATTTAAAAATTTCACTGTGTAATTTCTCAGGTTTTTAGTTTGACTTGGTCAAAGTTAAACTCATGATGTAACTTCAGTAGTTCGAGGTTTAGGTGATGTAATCATAAATAAATAGGCATGATAGGTTGTTTTTATGCTTAATTAGGCCTCATAAAAGAAGAAAAACTCAAATCAAAGTCTAAGAGAAGAGTTTGTGTTTGACCTTCTCACTCTCTCTTGTTGGTTGAGAGAATCTTGGAAACAGTTCCACCACTTAGGAATTTGACTCCTGAAGGTGGGGAAGTTGTTTGATTGAGTCTATATGTATCATTTCTCATTTAGATAGAAGGGACTTCCGAGGAGAGACTTCTACCTTATGCTTTCATACAGTTAATCAAGGAGCAGTTGCAGCTATTTTTCAAGAATAATTGTTCAATGAGTTTGTGGTGTTGTTTTCCTTTCATATCAGTTTCTTATTGATGAATTCATCTCTCTTAGCATGCTTTGATTTCTTCATGTGATTTTCCTTACAGTCATATAATCAGAATTCTTTAGATTCAAAGCTATGTTTATGTGGAAAAGCATGTTTATGTATCTCTTCTTCTAGATTAATGAATTCATGCTAATATGTGTTGATTATGATTTCTTAATTTTTTAGACCCTACACTACATTGACTAAAATCTTCAATCCACCACAAAACATTGTTATCTTGCTCCTTTTTATGCCTGCTACTGCAAACCTTTAACACTTTGACCTAATTGCTTGCTCTCATCCCTAGTCTAGCAACTTAAAAAACCCTAAACTTCCAAATACTCAAACAAGACTTATATATCTAGCCTAAAATCTAGTTCTTTTCCAGTTATTCACTAATAAATCCTTAGAGAGATCCCTCCCTAGTTCAGCAAGGCTAGTTGCTGAATTGCAAGTGGTTTGAGGTTACCTCTTTCGATCTCCTCCTCAGTCTGGGACATTGTAGAGGCTAACATACTTAACAAGTTTACAATCTTGGATTGACAATTTAATGTAAAGTAATTTAAAGCACAATTAAATTACCCAACAATCATATTATGACTTATATTAATGTTCTGATATTATTATGGGGAGGTGTGGAACAAGTAAACTTAATATATTGTATGAAGTGCTTAAAGATTATATGGATCCTTAATTTAGTTGTTTGTTTTGTTTGATATATGCAAAGCAGCTAGATATAGCAGATTCGAAGGAGACGAGGCAAGTTCTAGAGTGGCAAGACTTTTTTCGATTTTCTAGAAACATAATTAATTAATTAATATACATATGCATAATTAAATAATGCTAGTAGTAGATTCGAAGGAGACGATGCAAGTTATCGAGTGGCAAGTATTTCAGAGGAAGTACTCATGGAGTATTTTTCATGAACGTTGACGGAAGGCTATGGAAAACTTTACAATTGATATTGCTTGTCAGGAGTGGAGCGATGGTGCTTTTATTTGCAATTTTACGCAATATTAAGTGAAGTGTCTTTTTTGTGCAGAAGAATGGTTGTCTGGGGAAGGGTATGCATGTCTTCCTATATATAACATTACATATCACAGAGTATATAGAAAATATACATATCTATATAATGTAATAATAATAATAATAATCAAATGAGAATAAATTGAACAGAAACGTACCTATTAGCAAAGTTATCATTTTCTATCATAGTCTTAATTGAAACGATTCTTAATTGAAACAATTGAAAACACTAAATACACTTAGACAATAAAGATTATAGAAATACTCAGCAATAATGTCAATGGCTATCACTCTTCGTTAACTAATTCAATACCATGTAATATGTTTCTCTTTTGTACTATTTTTTTAAGTACAATATATTTTGAATTAGCTAAAGTTTTAAACAAATAATATGCTTGGACATTATGAGATGCGAAAATTGCATTTGTTCTTTGTTCGGATTTGATTTAGGTTAATAGGGTAAGTCATCAAAGACATGGCATTATAATCAATCTATTATTGTTGGAAAAATTAACTAACTATAAGGCAAATTCATTGAAAATCATATTAGCTTAGTCAAATATACTATATTTTTTATATCATCAAGAAAGAAAATAGAGATTAGATTTAGTTCATGCGTTCATCAAGTGGGGAATAGCCAATAGAAATCCCTAGATGATTGTGCAAAGAAAGAAATATATAGAAGAGAAAGATGGGAAAGAACCTGAGAGGTTGATAAAATGAATTGCTAAATAAATTTGCGATCCAAACGGATCCTAGAACACTCTCTAAGTTTTCATGAACTCTTTGAAAATCATGCCAAAGATTCAAAGTCTTATAAAGGTCAAGCTATCGGAGGGAATCCTCAGACAGTTGCAAGGGCGATCAGCGCGGATCAACGAGGGTTGTCGATCTAATGCGCAGAGCAGCGAACCATGGTAACGCGCGCTGACACCAACTAGCAAATGCAGGGTCAAATTTAAGAAACAAAGGTAGTTTCCGATATGCGATTAGCGACAAGTCGCTAATCGCATATCGTAGGGAAAACCTCTCAGTGAAGAGAAGCCCCGAGAACCCGGACCTGAAATAATTATAAAACGCGGAAAATATTGTTTCGGTTCCGTCAGAGCGGGATTCCACAAAACCAACAGGATATCGGATGGGCTTCGAGCAGTAAGCAGTTTCAACCGAGTTCCGCCCGATGCCATACAGCGATTGCCACGCATCCCGGCTAAATAGAGGAAAACCGCTCACATTGGACAGGTAGACAGCATGCTACTCAGCCGCCCGATATGAACAACAACCGTAGGATCTGGGGCTCCCAGATCAACGATGGAGACGCGTTCCAATGGATGACCCGATTTGACAAGATTATAAAGCAAGATCACATAGGATTTGAAGTCTGATATGGATGATGCGTTGGCAGAAGGTCATGTTTTGTGGGAATTCTTGGAGTTAACAGAAAAAATGGTCGTTTCAAATATGTCCAAGAGAACTGACACTCATCCGTTATGAAATAGGTGGCCACCTCCCTGTGAGGTGTTATTCAATGACTCATTACGTAGGACAGAGGAATTCAAATGGATAGAGGCGGGGGAAGCGGAAACGAACAGTGAGGGAGTAGGCTGGCTTTAAAGCCACATACTGATAAAGAGTAAGCAGGGAGGCAGTAAGCCAGAGACAGATAGAATCATAGAGTCTGTGTACTCCAGGGAAGGCTTGAGAGTTTCAAGCGAACTCCTCTGCACACTTGTCATGTATTGAGTCTCAAATTGGGCTCATACTATTGTAATCAACAGAGACCGAGAGCTAGTAAGGAGAGTCTGTGTACTCAAAAGAGACTTGGGGGATCCAAGTACAGTCTTATTGATTTGTATCTGTTGTGTGAGACTCAAATTGAGCTCACTGTTGTAAAAAATCTGCTATGAAGACATAATAGAGAGGCCACCATTGAAGGCTGGACCAGGAGACGTAGCCCAGGAGTATTGGGTGACCTCCTTATTAAACTTGTTGTGTTTATATATGTTGCCTATTATGTTTTCTTTTACTGCTTCATTGCCTGTGTATTTTGCAATCTTATCGATCTGTTGCACAAAATAGCATGGGCACATCCATGCACATGAGTCTGTAATACCTTATTAATTGTCTTAGATCAAATATCAGATCAAGTGGTATCAAAGCTTAGGGTTGATAAGGTTAGACAAACTTGTGCTAGATTGTTTGTGAATGATAACTAGATCAAAGATTAAACTAGGAGGAGGAGAATTGGCTGAATTTAACCCAGAAATTGGTAGAGTCTATACTAGGAGGAAAATGTCAGAAGAGATTCCCTTGGAATCAGACCCTCAGTTCATGGACAGTTTCTTGACTATGAGAGCCATGGTAGAGGAAATGTATAGAGAATTTAAGAAAGGCTGAAGTGAAGATTCTTCAACTTCCGAGCATAACAAAGGAGCAGAAGAATCTCTCCTCAATGACCATTATAAAGGCAAAGAGAAAGAAGAAAAGCTTCCCACACCTCCTAATAGCCCTGAAAATAAAAAGAAAACATCTTTGCTTAAATTAGATGTTAAATTTGATTTGCCAATATATGATGGAGAGGTTAATGCAGAGAAGTTGGATAATTGGATTAGATAGATTGATGTGTATTGCAGGGTGCAGAGCATTGATTCAAATAGAAGTAAGATTCAGCTGGCCAGCCTACGCCTTGGAGGAACTACCTTGGTATGGTGGGAAGGCAAGACACAAGCTGACATGAAGAAGCATGGTAAAATAATTTTTGTCTGGAGTGAATTTGTTTCTGCAATTAAAAAACAATTCTATCCACAAGCTTATATGCAACAAGATATGATGAGTTGGCAAACTCTTCTCCAATTGAAAGGGCAAAGTGTACAAAGTTACACCCAAGAATTTAGAAAAAGAGCTTTGATTCTAGGCATTTCTTTAGACTCACCTGAAACTTTTCTAAAGTATATAGGTGGTCTACATAATTATTTGAGACATACCATTCTCAAGTTTAACCCTACTATCATAGATGAGGTATCTGTTCAAGCTGCCCATCTAGAGGCTAGGGGCAAGAATGTGAACCCAAAGATTGGGGGATCATCAAAACCCACTGTAAGCAAGAACAAGGAAAAGAGAAAGCAGAAATGGAAAGAGAGGAAGGCAAATGCAATACAAAAGACCAAACCTTCGTGCACTCACTGCAAGAAGGATGGGCATGATGATGAACACTGCTGGATTTTGCATCCAGAGCTGAAACCCAATAATTTTGGTGGCAAAAAGAAGAATATTGTTGCATCTATTCAGAAGGATTTGGGGTCAGACACAGGGGATGAAACAACAATCACAGCCATAGATATAAAAGGTAAAAATTATGAAGCATCTACTAATAATTTTGCACAAACTATTGATAGTGAAGAAATGAGAGAAGAAGACATGAGCTTTTTAATATTAGAGTTATTTCCAAGCATCAAAAGATTGATACTTTATTTGATAGTGGTTCACAAGTAAACTTAATTTTTGAAGCAATTGTAAAGAAACTGGGATTACTAACCACACCTCACAAGAAGCCATATCCATTGGGTTGGTTATGTGATAAAGCAAAGTTACAAGTGACTAGACAATGTAAACTTAGGTTTGCCATTGGTTCATCATTTGTAGATGAGGTTGAGTTAGATGTAATTCCCTTGGATATATGTGGAATTGTTTTGGGAAGTCCTTACTTGTATGATAGAAAAGCAATTTTCTATAGAGCTGAAAATAAGTATCAACTCGTTAAAGATGGAATTGAATATATTGTAAGAGCTCATAAACTCAAGAATAATTATACTCTCATAAACTCAGGGCAGATGAAAAGAATTGTAAATTCATGCAAACAATTTTTACTGATGGTTGTAAAGGAAAAGAAACCTGATAAAACCAATGTATTTGAAGGCTGTGATGCTAAACAGCAAGCTGATTTAGAAAAAGTTGTTTCAGAATATGATATGCTATTACAAGAACCTTAAGGTTTGCCACCAAAAAAGGAAATAGTACATGATATTAATTTGTAGCAATATGCTCCATTGCCTAACATCGGAATGTATAGGTTATCCACTTTAGAGAATGCAGAAATCAAGAAGTAGGCACAGGAGCCACTCTAGAAAGGGTTCATAAGACCTAGCACATCACCATGTGGGTCTCCAATTGTCTTGGTGAGAAAGAAAGATGGCTCATGGAGAATGTGCATTGATTACCGAGCACTGAATAAGATAATGATCAAAAACCGTTATCCCCTTCCTCGCATAGATGATCTATTATATCAGTTGAAAGAAGTTGTTTACTTTTCCAAGTTGGACTTGCATAGTGGCTACCATCAGGTCAGAGTCGCAGAGCAAGATGCATGGAATATTGCTTTCAAAACAAAGCAGGGACTGTATGAGTGGTTAGTTATTCCTTTTGGCTTAACTAATGCTCCTGCTACTTTCATGAGAGTATTGAATGATGTACTCAGGCCTTTTATTGATGATTTTGGCATTGTATATCTAGATGACGTTCTTGTATTTAGTAAAACATGGGAAGAACATTTAAAGCATGTAAAGCAGACTCTAGATGTTTTGAAAAGAGAAAATCTTAATATTAAGCTATCAAAATGTGAATTTGGAAAAACATCTTTGAATTATTTGGGTCATATTATAGGGGATGGTGAATTGAAGATAGATCCCTCTAAGGTTGCAGTCATTGTAAAGTGGCCTAAACCCAAATCTGCTACGGAAGTTAGAAGCTTCCTAGGAGCAGCACAGTATTGGAGAAATTTTATTGCTAACTTTTCCTTGATTGCAGCTCCCTTACATGCTTTAACAGGATTGAACAAGGTGTTTCAGTGGGGAGGCAAACAGCAGAAAGCCTTCAACACCTTAAAAGAAAAGATTAGTACAGCACCAGTACTAGCATTTCCCGATCTTCAAAGACCATTTAAGATTGAAACCGATGCCAGTGACTATGCCATGGGAGCAGTGTTGATGCAGCATGGTAAACCCATATGTTATCATTTAGAGACATTTAATTCTATAGTAGCTAATTATCCCACATATGATAAAGAATTGTATGCATTAGTACAGAGTGTGAAAAAGTGAAAACATTATCTAATGGGAAAAGAGCCCGTTATACATACTGATCATCAACCACTTCAATATTTACTCTCACAAACTAAGTTGCAGCAATCAAGACACTATAGGTGGATGGGTTTTCTACAACAGTTTCATCTTGTCATCAGATATAAAAAGGGCATACACAATAAAGTTGCAGATATGTTGTCCAGACCAATCATAAATGCATCTACTATACTTAAGCATAACTCAGTAATGCATGAAAGCTACATTGAACAATATGCTCAAGATATAGACTTTAAAGATGTATATGCAGCTTTAAGTAATGGAAAAAAGGTAGAAGAATTGGATTACTATATTAAGGACCAACTCTTGTATCATTTGGGAAAGCTATGCATCCCACAAACGGAGAGAATTAACATAATTAGGGAGGCACATACTTCCCTGATATCGGGTCATTTTGGTGTAAGTAAAACAGTTGCACAGCTGCAAAGATTTTGTTATTGGCCAAAAATGAGTGAAACAGTTTCTAGATATGTAAGAGGGTGTACCATGTGTGCTAAAAGCAAGCCCAACAATAGAAAACTAGGCTTGTACACTCCACTACCAATTCCTTCTCATCCTTGGGAAAGTGTTTCCATGGACTTTGTTGGGGGACTGCCTAAGTCTAGAAAAGGTCATGACTATTTATATGTTATTGTGGATAGGTTCAGCAAAATGTGTATTTTAATAACCTGTAACAAACAGATTACAGCTAAACAAATAGCAAAGGTGTTCTTTCAGCATGTATGGGTTTATTTTGGATTACCCACTTCCATTGTATCTGTTCGAGATTCCTGATTAGTTGGGAAATTTTGGTCAAGTATGTGGGAATTAATGGACACGATACTAAAGAAGAGCACAAATTTTCATTTGCAAACAAATGGCCAAACAGAGGTAGTCAACAGGACAGTGATCCAGTTGCTCAGGGGCTATTGCAGCAAGCATCCCAAGCTTTGGGATGAACATTTGTGTTATGTGCAACATTCTTACAACTGTGCTAAACATTCTTCTACAAAGAGATCTCCTTTTGAGACCTGTTTTGGTTTCATACCAAGGTCTCCCTTGGATTTTGTCTTTGGTAAAGACATAGCATTTGCTGGACACAGTGATGTGGACAAAGCAACCTGATTCATTAAACAGATCCAAGAAATTCACGAGGCAGTGCAGGAACAGCTGGAAAAGAGCCAAGCCAAGTACAAGGCAAGGCATGATAAGCATCAGACTGAGCATAGTTTCCAAGTTAGTGATCAAGTCTAGTTGATCAGTGAAGAGAAGCCCCGAGAACCCGGACCCAAAATAATTATAAAAGGCAAAAAATATTGTTTCGGTTTCGTCGAAGCGGGATTCCACAAAACCGACAGGATGTCGGACGGGCTTCGAGTGGTAAGAGGTTTCAACCGAGTTCTGCCCAATGCCATACAGTGATTGCCATGCGTCCCGACGAAAGAGAGAGAAACCACTCACATCGAACGGGTAGACATCATGCTATTCAGTCGCCTGATATGAACTAAAATTGTAGGATCTGTTAGTGCCTAAATCGACCTCAGGCTGAGAAAGGCAAGATCTAGGGTAACATCAAACCACGCTTAACTTGGTAGCTAACCCTACCAAGTCAGGAGAGGTCTCTCTCCTTGTCAATATTAGGAAAAGATCGCTAATATAGCTTGATATGACTGATGTGATGATTGATTTTAGGCTAGGTATGCGTACAGAGGTGTTTGATTGAATTTGATGATGTTTTGTTGGCTCAAATGTGAAAGGCAGATTTGGGTCTGGGGAATGAGGCTCAGTTTTGCAAATATCTCTATGGGGCAAGGTAGGCAAGTGATTTGGTACTTCAAATTGAGTGATATGGACAGATTTTAGACAGGTGAGGAGTTGGAGAGGGCATGAAAAACTCAAGGATCCTCTTCAAATAGCTGAAAACATAGATAACTAAACAAACCCTAGGTAGAGCACTGCACTTTCAATGTATTCTAACTTTATCCTTGTTTGATTTAGTTAAGATGAAGCAAAGAGAGATAATGGCATACATAAAACACATGTAAACTTACAATTGCATAAGAAAACACAATACAAAAGCAAGATGCCACATGAATCCCATAAAGTGCTGCAAACCCTGGTCTATTCCTTAGCCAAACTGCTGAAATGAATATACAATGAAGCTCCAAGCTTTCCCAAAAGTCCAACCTTCTCCCAAATTCCAACCCCTACACTATGAAATTCATACAATATGTATTTTCTCATCCTTGTACCAAGGGAATTGAGCTCAACCATTTTCTTCAAAATAGAATCAGTTACATTAAACTTGGGCCGAATTTCTGAAAATAGGTGTTGAAGATGACCTCGTATCTCCTAAACCATAGAATCTGTTACAAAACTGAAAGCGGTTTTTGTAGATAAGGTCATGTTGGAGAAAAACCTCTCTCAAATTTTGGAAATTCGTTTCTAGTTGCTCGCAATCTGTTCCACAAAAGCATCTCTAAAACAGAAAATCATTAAAAATTTAAATCTATGAAAATGAGTTGTAAATATCTAGTCACATATCCCAATTTGTGACACCTGTGAATAAAATAAAGAGGTTTTTGTTATATGGCTCGTGGTTAACAAAAACCTCCTTGGTTTTTTCTTTCCATCTGTTGTAAAATGGCCTGGCACTAAAATGACTAAAACAGTAAAAAATATGAAAAATTTGCTTTGTTTTAATGTAGGCTCCAAATATCACTATATATATCCCACATAGTAGCACCTGTGCATAAACTAAAGGAGGTTTTTGTTATTTGGTATGTGGTGAACAAAAACCTCTTTCACTTTTGAAAAATTCCTTACCATTATTTCAGAAACTGATTTTGTACTAAACTTGTCATTGTGTGCAGCAACTAACCTCAAAACATGCATAACCAAGAATCACTCATCCATTTCGATCATATCTTCTAATCCGGGAGCCGGTTATGGGAGTGTGATATACCGTTGGAAAGATTTTTCCGAGCTTCTTCTGATGGACACACTTGTGACATGTTTTGTGTTGAACATCATGTGCAAAACATCTAACAAAACCAGACATAGTAAGAGCTCATGTTGATCCCTGGTGACAGGCTGCGAAGACTAGAACTAACATCGGCTCCATTGGGGATGGTAGCTCCTTGGAGGTGTCAAAAACACCGTAGACCAAGTGCCTCATCCATTGGGCATGGATTCAAACAACTACAATCCCAAAACAACTCATACCAATCCAAAAACATATACATACTGCAACATGTACATAAACAAATATCGAAAACTACCTACCAGGTTAAGCGTGGTTTGATGTTATCCTAGATCCTACCTTTCTCAGCCTGAGGTAGATTTAGGCTCTAATAGGATCTGGGGCCCCCAGATCAATGGTGGAGATGCGTTCCAATGGATGACCGGATTTGACAAGATTATAAAGCAAGATCACATAGGATTTGAAGTCCGATATGGACGATGCGTTGGCAGAAGGTCGTGTTTCGCGGGCATTCTTGGAGTTAATGGAAAAAACGGTTGTTTCACATATGTCCAAGAGAACTGACACTCATCCATTATGAAATAGGTGGCCACCTCTCTATTAGGCATTATACAATGACTGATTACACAGGACAGAGGGATTCAAACAGACAGAGGCAGGGGAACCAGAAAGCTGGGAAGCGGAAACGAACAGTCAAGGAGGAGACTGGCTTTAAAGCCACATACTGATAGAGAGTAAGCAGGGAGGTAGTAAGCCAGAGACAAAGAGAGTCAGAGAGTCTGTGTACTCCAGAGAAGGCTTGAGAGGTTCAAGCGAACTCCTGTGCACACCTGTCATGTATTGAGTCTCAAATTGGGCTCATACTATTGTAATCAACAGAGACCGAGAGCTAGTAAGGAGAGTCTGTGTACTCAAAAGAGACTTGGGGGATCCAAGTACTGTCTTACTGATTTGTATCTGTTGTGTGAGACTCAAATTGAGCTCATAGTTGTAAAAAATATGCTATGAAGACATAATAGAGAGGCCACCACTGAAGGCTAGACCAAGAGATGTAGCCCAGGAGTATTGGGTGAACTCCTTATTAAACTTGTTGTGTTTATATGTGTTTCCTATTATGTTTTCTTTTACTGCTTCATTGCCTGTGTATTTCGCAATCTTATTGATCCGTTGCACAAAATAACATGGGCACATCCATGCACATGAGTCTGTAATACCTTATTAATTGTCTTAGATCAAATGTCAGATCAAGTTGACTCTGCGCATTTTTGAGCTCAGGAAAATATTTGCTTTTCCCAATTTCAAGCACTTATTCACTACATCATTTTTCAATCTACTACTGCAAATGCCATTGTTTATTTTATTTAACATTAACAGATTCACATACCACCGATACGCAGATGAAAAGTGAAATTCTCATCTATATGAGAAAATTAGTTAATTGTATGAATGCAAACAATTTATTTCATTTCTCTGCTACGCATTTTCACTCCCAATCCCGCTTAACCTTGCAATTCTCCGCTCCAGTCACAATCACCATTTGTTACTATTTCTCGTGTGAAAATTATTATATATGACACTCTCAATAAATAGCAAATGAAGATATTAAATCCAACGTTTATAGGAAGTAATGAAAATAAATCTCGAAATTCCAAAACCATCATGTCCATTTACTCCACATGTTGCTCACTCTTTAATATAATTGATATACATGTCATAAGAGACAAAAAAAATCGATATAAAATAATTCATAATTATTTGTGACTATGAAAATTAGCTTAGATACAATCAATAGTAACTGTAAATAAAAAATTGTGTAAGGACAATTGTAAATAAATATTATGTGCGGACATGCTCAACTACCTCTACCACGAATTGAATTGGTGTCTAAGCTGGTCCCCACAACTATGTCGATGTCAATTCATTTTATTTTATATCAGAATATGACAAATTTAGAACCAAATTTGATTTACGAATAACTTGACATGAGATTTCGAAGACTATAGTACAAAGCTTATTTTCACAATGCATTCCAGTTGGTTGCACCGAGCAAGCAACAAAAACTCTCCTTCGGCCTATTTTGTATCTGTGTAACATTCCCTTCGCACATTTCGTTCGCACAACATTAAATATTAATCAATTAGTTAATTTTTTTCTCTTATTAAAGTTTCCACAATGAAAACTTTGGTTTATGTGTATATCAAATACAAATATTCACAATATACAAAAGCAAAGATTGCAATTATTAAAAACAATAATTGTCTTCAATATCCATTATTTCTAACAAAAGTATTCTCCAACTAATGCTACCAAACATGAATTAATAGTTTATGCCAATATTTCTATGTTCAATGTGTCCATCTATTTTTCTGAAATCAAAGATTTTTGGAACACATTCCACATTTGTCATTTTTCTACTTCAAATATTATCGTTATTCTTCTCCTCTATTGTCAGGCTCACATCCTATCTATATACGCTCAATTACTATAATCCCCCACCAATAAAAGCAAGCAAGTTAATTGTATCAGTGCAAATAAATTTTTCCTTTTAACTATAGATATATCGATATTCTATGTAATCAGTAAATGCTACTATTTGGAAAAAGATTGCACTCTGCTGCCTGAGTGGCCTCCCACCGCCACCATGGCCCCTCCAGAGTCTTCTCCAGTGGGGGTTCCTCCTCCTAAATCGCATCTTTCGGCTCAACGCCCTCCAGAAGAGGCCTTCGCCAGTCTCATATCTTCCAGACCTGCTGTCTCCAAATTCGTAAAGAAACTTGAAGATATCCCTGAAATCATTTTACTTCCTTCCTTGCCCCATCGAGATGCACTCTCATTATCGAAAAGAGGCCTGGTGGGTCATTTTACTAGCCTTTGGCTTTCTACAAAATTTGTGGAAAATGGGTTGAAAGGAACTGGTCACATTCAAACCATGGGAAAATCGTCATTCTATTCTTTGGTAGAGGATTTTTCACCTTCCATTTTGAAACTAAAGAGAACAAAGATCTAATATTCAGGAACAAGCCTTATTTCATGGATACAAGGGGTCTATATCTAAACAAGTGGATGCCATATTTTGACCCTGAGCTAGATGTCCCAAGTGTTGTTCCAGTCTCAGTACGACTTCCTTACCTCCCCCTCCATTGTTGGGGAGATGGGTCGATAAAAGAAATAGGAAATGCAGTGGGAAAATACATAGACATAAGTGAACCAAAGGAGAATATGCATGTTTGTGAAGGATCTGCGTCAATTTCGACCTAGGTAAAGGACACCCAAAAGCAGTAAAGATCTAGGTGGATATTTGGACACACATTTAGCAACTGGACTACGAGCAAATCCCATTCAAATGCAAGGTATGTCATGAGTATGACATTTTGCTAATATATATGCAAAAAAGAGGAACCTGAAGAAATAGAAGCTGAAGAAACAAAATGGGAACTAGTAAAAAAGAAAAGTTCGTGAATAAAACACCGGCCCCTCCAGCCCCCTCCTCGTCTGCTCCTCTCAAATAAAGTGCTCCCCCAACTCATTCATTTAGTGTACAACCCCTCTCATATAATCCCCTCCTTGACTCCAATCCCTTTGGCCCTCATGATTCTGACCTCGACCCTCCTCTTACTTCTCAAGATCGTGTTTAGTCCTTCTTCACCCCGCCCTTGGCCCCTTTGTGTGATGTTGTTGTTTACTTGTTTCAGGAGCTTGAAGAAGGAAGTGAGAGATTGTTGGAGCGAGCAAGCGAGGACATCATCAAGCAAGATAAGCAACCAAGAGGTAGGCCCTCTTGATTGATTCTAACCTAAGGAAATATTCCATACAATGTATCTATTGTGGCTAGACCCATTATCGAGCTAGAGGAATTCATTTGTGTCTGCACTTATAATTTTACTTCACCACAAATTGGCGACTCCGCTTGGGAGATCCCATCTTTTGTTTGTTTTGGATTTCATGATTTCATGAGAACTTTGATAGTTTCACATTTTCCCTTTGGTTATGTTTCTTTTCTCCTTCTTACTGGCTTAAGTCTAAAATTCATAGTAGTAGATCTGATCCCTGTTTTGAAAAAAAAAAAAAAAAAAAATTCCTTAGTTGCCTCAGCCAGCTTGTTTAATCCACTGACAGTCGCGCCGACCAGTGTGAATTGCGGAGGAACAGTTGCGCCGACCAGCCTCTGGCGGTTGTTGTCAATTAGGCATTCGCATCGATACCTGTAAGTGGAGATTAGGGCTTGATCCCAATCTTGGCCAGTGCATTCTGCTCTTGTGTTTTTGACCCCATGAGCCTTTTTTACTATTTTCTCCCTGATTAGGAAGCTACTTTTCATTTGGTTTTTGATTTCTTTTTGGCTTGTCATCTTGCTATTTGATTGATTGATTCATTGAGTGATCAGCGACACTAGGGCATCTAGTTAGTCGCCCATTCAGCATCTTGTGGACTCATCAAGTCTGAGTGTGGGTGTGTTTTCTCCTTGCATTTGTTTTTTGGTCCTTTTATGACTTTGACCTCTTTTGCACAAGTTTTAAAAAGGTTTCGTTTACTAGCTTGAATGTCTTTTTCCGACATATATTACATTGTTGGTCTTGTGTTTGGTAAAGTTGGTGTTTCATTGATTTGAATGAACTTCTCTTTTCATGTTTTCATCTACTTGAAGGGATCATAGTCTCGAAAGCTTTTTCATTGAAAGATTGTATGAGAAAAGTTTGTTTCGTTGTTTCATGAGAAAGTATGAAATTCTAGCTTGTTGCATCATCATGATTTGCATCTCTTAAAAACTAGAATTGCATCAGCATTTGAAAAAGGAAGAGAATTTTTTTTCATTTTGAAAGGACTAATAGATAAGTGCTTATCAAGAAATTAGGAATTGGAATGCATTTTTCATTAGTTTATTTATTTTTTGAAAAAGTGAAGTAGTGAAAGATCATTTCATTTTTAGTTGCTTGATTGTTTTCATTTGATTGAGTAGTTTCTACCCTCTCTAGTGTAGGCATTTCATCGAATTGAAAGGGTCTTGTCCCATTTAGTTGCATTTTAGGTTTTTCGAGTAGCATCGCTAAGACCTAAAAATTGAAACTTAACTCAAGATCAACTCTAAAATGAATTCAATTAACCTAAGGCGCATTTGACATTAACGATCATATCTAGAAGGTCTAGGCTAGAGACGTGTTTCGATGTCTTTAAACCTAGTAGCTATCATTAGCTTCGGCATTAGAAAATGCTAGCACGAATTTGTGCTCCCCATACCATCGAGTATATAATGGGAGACCCCACTAGGCTGCAATCCTTTTATCCTTAGGAAGCTGAGTCAGCTGCCTTGCGAACATGATACACCGAACACAGCATTTGGGCAGATTTCCTGCTCGTACTTCTTCGTTCGCCAGGAGGTATTCTGCAGTTCACTGTTGCCTGGTAATCCTTTTTACCTAGATCATCTAGAGTAGTCCTTTGATCTTTTTGACTCATTAAACTTAAAAGATAATTTGAGAACTTGTCCTTTTGAGCTCATTTCTAATCGAAAGTGATAGATTCATCTTTGTTTCTTTCTAGACTCTTAAAAAATGAAAGAACATTAGTCTTTTATGCATCTTAATAATTAATTCCCCGCGATCCAAAACATCTTTTTAGCCTTTTTGACCAAATCGTGAGTTCCCTTAAAATGACATTTTAAAGCCTTGAAGTTATTTGTTCTGTCGACTAAGACAAGGTCATCGTGGTTGAACCATCTGGTTCACCCAATTCCTCTTCCTCTCCTCCGTTTGAAAGATTGTATAAGGAGTCATTTCCTGAGTTATCAGAGCCACTTGAGGACCAAAATGTTGAAATCGCAATTGTTTTGAGTGTTCAACCTTTGTCATCTCGTCCTCCGCCTACTTTCAATTCAGGGTCATCTGTTGATCTTGGCCCAGAATCTCCGGATAATCCCATTCGAACTCCAGAGAACTCGCCAACCATTGACGGTCAGCTTGGACTGGTTATCTATCCTCTGAACCCTTTGTTTGACATTGTTGAGATATCACTGCAGCATCCTTACAGTCCATAAAACCAGCCGGATGTTCCTTTGGAACTATTCCCCCAGTACACGTTCGGCCATTCGTCGTCGTTTGTTTTCAAACATGGAACCCAAAGGCGATGCTCCAATCACTTCTCTGGATAAGTCCAAATTTTCTACTCCACACACGTTGAGGGGGAAGAATTTCAATTGCAGTTTCCTCCCAAGGGTTTCCCTTATTCGGAAGGTATTCTCGCCAGCTTGCCACCCGACTATGTGTCTTTGGGGCACTTAGTGTCAGGCACACCTAGTGCCTCATCACTCTACCATAATCCACTTTGGGTGTTAGGCATCAGGCCTACGTCAAGTCCGTTCATCACGAACACAACTTCCCAACCAGCTATTACTTCAGTCCCGGTGCAACCCACCATCCCGAATACTCTTGTATCATCGATCCTAGTTACACATCAGTCACAACCGGCGGTTTCAAAGATTGTCTCTACCAGTTCTTTTGTCCCATTAGTCAGTGGTCAGATTGTGCCACCGCCTGGGGGGAAAAACCTGAATGTCTCTATGGTGTCAGGTGCCACTAATGTGAGTGGCTCACAAGCTCACATGCTTGGTATAAACCAGCCCTCTTCTAGTATTATTTATAACCCTGCTGACCCTACTGGATCAAGCAATGTCCAGTACCAACAGGTTCAGAATCCTGTTGGTCCGTTTGGATCAAGCAATGTTTAGTATCAGTAGCCCTATGGGGCTTAGGTCCAATACCAAAATCCTTACATTCCATATGGTTCTCAAGGATTGGTTAATCAACCTTACACCTTCCAATCTAGGTAGTACATCCAGCTTGGCTACGGCCAGATTCAGTTCGGTAATTTCCTGGGCACTGTTCAAGTACCCTTGCAACAACAAGGACAACCTTTACAGCAACTAGGGCATCCTTCGTTACTGCAAGGGCAACCTTTGTTGCACCAAGGGTTTTCGGTGCAACAGCAAGGGCAGATTATCCCGCAGTAAGGTCACCTGCAACAACCACAAGGTCAATCCTTCCAACAGTTACAGTAGGCCACACAGCAAAAAATGCAATATGCTTCGCATACCTTTCAACCTATACCCTCACAGGGCCAACCTCTGTAAACCCAGGGACAAATTTTGCAACCGCAAGGTCAGCCCTTAGAACAACAAAACTAACCAGGGCAACAAAAACCCTTGTATACATATCAACAAGGTCAACCCTTGTAGGGACAAGGTCAAGGTCAAGTCCTCCAGCAACAGGCACAGAATCCTCTTGTCCTAGGTCAAGAGGTTCAGAATCTTGTCGGCAAAAGGCACAAGGTACAAAAACCCTATGTCCAAGGGCAACAAGTGTATCAACCTTATGCCCAAAGACTGCAGGTCCAGAACCCTCTTGTTCGGGGACAACGGGCTCAACAGCCCTATGTTCTAGGACAACAGGTCCCATATCCATATGTCCAAGGTTAATAGGCTCAACAGCCTTTTAACCCATACGTTGCCTATCAGCAACCTGTGCCTAGATAGTTTCAAGGTATGCAAGGTCAGAATCATCCCTTTGGTCAAGGTAATCTACAATGGGAGCAGCCTCAGATGCCATATGGCCAAAATCCCTCACTATGGGGCCAAAATCCTTACCAGAAGGGATGGGTTCCTCCCTATGGGCCCGCTTATCGACCTCCCATTCCTTTTAACACTCAATTACCTTTCTTGGCTACACTTGAGTTACCATATGTATCACGCCTTATGAATGATCTGATCCTTCATTCACCATACTGGCCTCCAGTGCCGTCCAAGATACCAAGTGATTGCCCAAAGTTCGATGGAAAAGCTAAAGAAGATCCTCGGGCCCATGTGATGACATATCACCTTTGGCTTGTCAAACTCATACATGGAAGATTCCATTCATCTTCATCTTTTCTAATGGACCCTCACAAGTGTCGCAACAAAATAGTACATCCAGCTACCTCGAAGTACTTTCCATGACTTTAATTCGTTAGCCATGGCTTTCCTCACACATTTTCAGTTGTCGGTTCGTTCTGAAACTGGCACCTATTTGCTAACATCACTTAAGTAAGACACTGCGACACACATCTCTGATCATATCCATGAATGGAGGCATAGACGTCACCTGATCAAGTTCGAGATAGTTTATTAGTTGCTCACGGAATGGTTTACCAAATCATTCGTAGCCCCGATTTCTCACGATATAGCTATGGGTGGATGCGTCACTAAAGAGCAAGCCATTTTCTGTGCCCAGTACTTGGATCTAGTCTACTCTCAATCTAGCACCTTATACGAGTTGTTACCCAATGCTCTACGGCCATCATCCGATCCCACAGCATTAAAGTCACCAGATGTTTCTCCCATTGATGGAGTTATTGGTTTAGTATCCTAGACCCCTACTAAAACTTCTTCCAAATGGAAGTCGGTCTCGAATGCTGCTCCTAATAGTTCATCTCAAAATCCGCCAGGCCCTGGTAAAACCTTAGAGGTCCACGTTGTCTAGTCTACCGCAGCGGACAAATCCTCGAAAGGGAAAAATAAAGCCAAATCCAAAACCCCGAAACAAGGCCCTCCCAAATCGTCTGCTGTCGAATCTTCACAATGGAAACCCAAGTATCCCTGCCTCATTTGCAAGGAGGATCACTATACTAAGGATTTTCCACGATGATCCGAAGTTAGCCACCTGCTCAAAGGGACCCCTATTGTCCTTAAAGATCCATTTACGTCTCAGCAAAATCAAATGGTAGACCAACCTCGATCTTCTTCCTCTAGATCTCAAGTGTTCATGATGAGCACACCCATTAATGTGGCTACCCGATCAAAAGATTATCAAACTCCAGCTTCGGCAGCTGGGAAAGGAAAAGAAGTTGCACCTTGTTCTTCTACCCTAAGTTCTAGCCCTCTCCAATGCAAGTGCCCTAACCCTAATTCTACTACGAGGCCACCCTCTTGAGGTGTGCTGCGGAAATCCTCGTATAATCCCATGCCCGAGCCGCTCAGCACTACAATATTGTTGAAGATTTGGCTCAGGCGCCGTCAGCCATGTCAGCTCTCGAGGTACTCCAAAGACAGCAGAAATATTTGATGTCAGATATCGTGGGCATCGATCCCACTAAGCCTAATTTGATCTGTTTCGATATGGATAACCATGTTCCATGGCTCCCTCTTCAAATTGCCTTTCTTATTCAGGTAATCATTAACAAGAAGACCATCCATCGCATTGTCATCGATGAAGGTGCTTCCACCTGCATCATGTCAACTGCATGTTGGAAGGCTATTGGTTCCCCTACACTGAACCAGTCTCCGAACACTTTGGAAGCTTTCGATGGGCATGATTCGCAACCCTTCGGTGTCTTACCTAACCTTTCCATCACCCTGGAAGGCAAGATAGTGCAAGTCGAAGTAGAGATTGTTGATGCCAATCTCAATTATAATCTTCTACTCGGCCGAAGTTGGACTCATGCCATGCATGCCATGGCCTCCTCTTTGTTTCGCATGATCCATTTTCCCCATCAAGGGAAGATTGTCACCATCGATCAGTTGTATTTCTTTGCCTCTTCCTCCTAAAATGGGAATGTTTTGTACGTCAAGCACTCCAGTGCTCCCTATGAGAGTGTGGGGGCAGGTCCCTTCAAAGATTCTGCCTTAATGGGAATTTTTCTACTCCCACCTCCTCATGTTGCCTTTGTCAACATGGTCTCGATCCAATTTGATCCCTGGGTCATACCTGCACCAGATCTTGTTGATACTTGGGGTGAGGTTATGCCGCTTAGTCCCACCAAATTCAATTACGTGGAAATTGTTTCAGCTTCGAACTCTACATCCTTTGATTCTCATATGACAAAGATCTCTCTCGATATGTACTCTTAAACCCCCTGACTTGGCACTTTGGAATCATCTAATCCCTTAGCTGAGACCTTCCTCACTGATGAAGGTATCATGGAAATCATGTCTCTCGAAGAACAGCCATGGATCGATACTCATCATCGCTCCTCTTTCCTGCCTCGTCCGGCGGTTATGTCTACTGTTTTCGAGAGTTTTCTTCTCCATTGTCTATTGATGTGTCACTTTATCTTGACATAACCAATATCTTTCAACTGAGGGCACCTTTATCCCTTTATAGATTCAGAATTTTTCACCTTCACTGAGTTTTCACCAATTGACCATTATTGCAATGGGGTTGCCATCTAACTCGTAACCCTCCCTCGTCCAGGGGGCATGGGGGCAAAGCCTTATATGAGTTATACTCCATTATTTGGCCAAGTTGATGATTACTCGTCATGACAATGGTAAAACTCTGGTGTCCTTCTATGTTGATTGATTACCTGAGTCCCAGCATGGACTCCCTCAAAAAGTACTATGCTTAGGTCATCCTGCATGGATACTTATGTACATTAGTGTGTGATTCATTTTTGTACAGCGTGGTTTTGTGTGATAGTTTTCAAATATCTTTCCTATTTACTATGCTTTTCTTGCTTTGCAGATGTCTGCAACTCCTCACGTTGGTTTCGTCGATGGTGCTTGCCATAGTACCTGAAACCGACATGGGCTATCTATGACCCTAATGGTGAGTTGATTGACCTTCAAGGTATCTGCCTAGGTCATACAACCAACAACATTGCTGAATATAGTGCGATCATTGAACTATTGTCAGAAGCCATCGCTCTAGGCATCAGAGAATTGGTTGTTAACCTGGATTCACAGCTTGTCGTCCTTCAACTCGATGGGCAATATTCTATCAGGAACCCTCAAAAATTACGAATGTATCTCCGTGTCCATCTATTGGAAAGACATTTTGATTATATTACATATCATCATATTCCTAGATGCATGAATACATTGACAAATGCATTAGCTAATTACGTGTTGGATAGACATTTATGAAACATGTAAAAGATAAGATAAACCATTTGTACCATAATAAACAGGAAAATAAAACATATATATATGTGAGAATGTTTGATACATCAGAACCCCAAAAAATAATATGTGTGTCTATAATAACATCAGCGGCTCGTAGACCTTGTACATCTGTGGCACGCAGGCCTCAAAAAATATGTAGGTGTTGGACCTAGGAACTACTCAGCATGGTGGTCATGGTAGCACGAGACAGCTCGTGCAACCTAAGTTAGCAGTCGACGGATCCAATCTGAGACTCCCACTGTGTGCCTCTGGTACCTTCGGGGCATGTCTCCTATCCGAGCATACTCCGAGATACCATGAGTCAACCCCTCAAGGTTCCTTGTGATCTCCTCCTCATTATCGCCCTTCCTAATAAGGGGCGACAACATCAATAGGATGAGGGATGTGCTTGGCTATCGGGGACATCCCAGTTGGCCGCTCTAGTCCAACATCTGCATAAACAAGAGAAATGTTATAAGCATGAATATACCAAAAACAATTTAGAAACATCAAAATCAAAAGTTTTTATTTTTTACCTTTGTCATCAAAGTCCTCTCCATCTGGTAAGGGCATATCTGGGTCTCCACAGAAATCAGTGTCGATTTACATCCAATCCTCCATGATGATCTTCTGTCATAGCCATGAGAAGAATGTCGATTGGTATGACATATGCTAACCCCCAGTGATCCTGGGCATCAGACGACTCCAGCGGGTCATCTGCGGATCGCGTGGCGCAGGAGGATCGACCTCAGTCAACTGATACTGGAATAGTGGCACTCGTTCTAGGAAGAAGGTCACAAGTACTGGTATGAAGCCAAATTGCTTCAGATTCCCCGCCTTGGCCTTGGACAATTGGTGCTTGATGTTCATCTTCATGGCCTCTGCCTAGTTGAAGATCATAGGAGCTATGCATTCAATAGCATATAGGAACTTCGACTTGTTAGTCTCATGTTCCACCTGGGACCCTACCACTCTATTCATAGTCAACATAAGCACCCTCAATGTCAGATCCCGCACACTGCAAATCTCTATCTTCCCACTCTTTGATTTTAAGGCCTCACGACAGTGTTCAGCAAGCAGGGAAGATATGCTTGCCCCAATCAGACATGACCCATAGAAGTTCACTGGCTCACTTCTGTGAGATAGTCCAGTGATGAAGTAGATATCTGAAGTTTTCAACTCCAGCTCCTGGTCCCCAATGACAAAAATCTCGTGATTGATGTCCCAAATGTTTATCAAGTATCGAAGCAACTCGGGTTGGGCCCGCATCCCTGGTGTAAGAAAAAATTTGAGGAGCCCGCAAGCCCTCAAAGCCTCTAGGAAATTTGGATCATTCGTTTCCTAGGTGTCAACATCCTCGTGTTCTCTTTCCTTCCAATCCACCATTTTCAGCAATTTCTCTCCTTCAAAAGCCATTAATTTGAGTCAATTATCAATTTTGGCACATAAAATTCAAGTTTTAACGGTCAGTTCTTGAGAAAAAATGGTTTTTCCATATCCACGACGCCGATGCGCCTGTTTTGGAAATATTTGCATCGGTCGACATGGATGGTTATGCAAATCACCCTCGGCCGGCACAATCCCATGCCCGGAAATCGTGCCGATCGAGGGCGAAAAAATTTCTCAAATACCTCCCTAAAAATCCAAAAAAATGGCTAAAAACATAAATGAATGGCATGAAAATGGGGCTCAGGGTTTCGGTTGTTACTTGGAATTGATGGCTCATCGATTGACCTCCCGGATCTCCTGCAATCTACTCTGGAAAAACAAGGGCAAAAGTGGGTAAAAAGTCTTCACTGCAAAGGTAAAATGGTAAATGGTAAAAATATACTTACTTTTCCCCTTTTATTCATTTTTTCATGAGAATATCAGGTTTTGTAAATATTTTTGACCTATTTTACCTCAAGGACTCGATAATACACTTTGCCTTACTTGTGCAGCAACAGGTGATGGATGTTCGGCGATGACGATGAGTCACATTTCAGCTCTTTTCTCAACTCGTTAAACTCATATGAAAAGATTGCCGAGTATTTTTCCCCTTTTGACTCGTTAAAGAGAATAAAAATGGGGGGTCTGCTTTCAGCTCTTTTCTGACCCTTTAAAAGCGAAAATATGGTCGAGCCCTTGTCGTTTCGAACTCGTTAATGGATGTGAAATGTCATGCACCCAGTATAAGTTTACCCCTTTTTCGGGCTGGGAGGCACTATTTACGAAAAAGGTACTCCTTGACTGAAATGGTCAAGTAGTTCTCTCGAGTATTGTTTTCTACCCTTTCGGGCTCGAGAGACACAAATGTACGAAAAGGGGCCATGTGGAGTTTTCTTTTACGTGTCTTTTTCAAACTCTCTAAACATGAAAATATACCAAGTTACACCTTTGTTAAACTCGTTAAACTATTAAACGACATCAGATTCGTCACCATGACAAACATGAGCTTCTCCTTCCTAGGGCTTGTTAAACATATTAGGTCAAATTCGTCCTAAGGATGAACTTACAGTGCAAGCATATGTCATCCCATTCAATCTTGCGATTAAAAAATAATTGGGGTACTCCCCAGAAATGGTGGGGGAAATTTGGAAATCTATCAATCGTATCGGCAACTCACTCTTGAACATGACACTCTTTGCTTCGTGTCGGGTTGGGACATCCTCCTTTGCATCGTTGACCTTCCTGGGTTTGGGCCATTCATTTTTGCCTTCCATTTGATCTCTACCACGTCATTATGACCACCGATCCCATGGATCCAAAAGCTGCCAAAATTCCAAGTTGTGTCGCCGATATGTTCAAGAGTTGTCCTTCTGCAGTTACACTTACCTCTGATTCTCTATATCATCCAAAATCATTTTGCATCCTCTCATCTCATGTCGATGATGTGGGATTCATTATGGCCCTCCTTCGACACAATCGCTTTCCATCGACTTCAACCCATTATCCAGGAAGTTGACCGAGAGACTCCCTTTCAATACCTTAGATCTTACATGCCTTAATGGCAAGTTCTTCGCACTCGACAACAAGTTCACATCATTGGATTTCGATCGAGTGATTTCACGGGTGTCAACTTCAGTTCCTATATTCACATTCCGTGAATTGTGTTGAGAGTACCTTGAGGGCCATTTTCATTATTGGTGGTTTCTCTTATGCTTGTTAATAGTTTACATCATTGACTGGTAATCAAGCAACTCTCTAGCATGTTCGACGTCAACACATCTATTCGCATTCTAGAATCTATACTTTGATTGGGTCGTGTTGAAGCACAAGACCCTGGACTCAGATCACATAAGTCCAAGTTGCGAAGTGGTGTGACATGGTTTAGGATGATATACATGTCTCTTTCAGATGGCTGGTTGCGACCAGATCATGAGTTATCATATGTGATCCTTCTCATTATTGGATGGTTGCGACCATACCTTGGTTTCGTTATGATCCTCCTTGATGGATGGTTACGCCCATACTTGGATCTATTTACATAATCATTCTCTGGATGGTTGCGTCCATGCCATGATTCATGTATCATTTGAAAGAGATCTCAATTTATGTATATGTATATGTACTTGCTTGCAAGTTTTCCGACGGCAGACCGGTTCCCCGCACTGATTTATAAAGCATTTCATCCCTCACTCCAGCTCGGCCTTCATGCTTTAGGGGGAATCTGTTATACAGCATTTTGTCATTGTCCCTGCACTCCCCATTATGTGACCCTGGAGGACCTTTACAGTGAACCCCGCATGCTTTGCCTTCATGGAGAAACTCCCATTATGTCCCTCTTCATGAGCAGATCATTCCCTTTTGCACCATTTCCCCTGAAACTTCTGTTTTTCCCAATTTAAAAGACCGATGCTAATGGCCTTTGTCTCCCCCACACTGATGTGCAGAGATTAGCACCACCCCTTGCGTCGACCGGAGCGACTAAGCTATGTTTCAGTCGTGTCAGTCCTGTTATGGAAAGTTTTTTAAATTAGAGTTGAAGCTTCCAGCTCTAGAAGCTCCATAACGGAAGTCTGGTAAATGGTTTGGCCGGATGGGGTCGAGGATGACAATTTGGGCTCCTTTCCCCTATAATGATGGAACTACCTCAAGGGATAAGTCCTTCTCCCATGAGAAGAGGATCCATCTCCCATCCATATTTCCTATATAAACCTCCCTTCTTCCCAAGCACAAGCTAGTTAGAGTGTTGGTTGAGTGTGAGTATACTATTTTGATTAGACAAGCAAGCTATTACTAGTTGTAGCCATCTAGTTGTGTGAGGGAGAAGTGTGTTTGGTTTGGAGTGAAGCCTAAAGGGAAGAGCCTTTAAACTATTGTTGTTTGAAGCCATCATGGAGTGCTAGCAGAAGTGTGTGGGAACCTGGTCTTGTCAGAGGAAGATTGCGACGTCAAGACGAATGGTTGTAATCTCTCTTTGATATTAATATATGCAACTATCAATTGATTTCCTACATGTTTTTTAATATTACATATTCGTGTCTTAATGCTTCTTGACTCATTAAGTAGGTTGAATTGCAATTTGTCTATTATTATGTTTGTGTGTTGCTGTTGTTTACTTGTTTCATGAGCTTGAAGAAGGAAGTGGATATTGTTGGAGCGAGCAAGTGAGGACATCATCAAGCAGGGTAAGCGACCAAGAGGTAGGCCCTCTTGAATGATTCTAACCTAAGGAAATCTTCCATAGAATGTATCTGTTGTGGCTAGACCCATTATCGGTGTTATGAAACCAGCTCACAAAAAGATAGAAAAGAGATATCCACGCCTTAGAATTCAGCCTCTTCGAGGGGGAAACCTCCTTTACATTACATAAATGAACAATTCTTGGATGATTCAAATGAAAAAACCTCCTTTCTATATATAGGAGTCTATGGAGTCACAATATAATCCAACCGACCTAACAATAATAATATAAAGCCACAAAAATAACAATAGAGGGATTCTATGGACACATTAATAACAATATGGGGGTAATGGGGGCACAACAATATAAATAAGGGGTATAACTACAATAGTAATGGGGTAATCACTAGTATTATAGGGACCCAACATGCCCCTCTCCTTCAAAAAAAGTGTTGTCCTCAACGCTTGAGTAGTTTTGGATACTTCTGCATAAAATTCTCATCCTCCCATGTGGAATCTTTAGCGGATAAGTTCTTCCACTTGATAAGGTACTCTGAAATTGATCGATTTCGTAGCTGTCGAGTTCTTGTTTCTATAACTGCTTCCGGTTCCAATATAATTTTTCCTTCCTCGTCAAGTTCTGGAAATATTGTTTGAACTAGGAGCTTGTCGCCTATAACCTTCTTTAAGCATGAAACATGGAAAACTAGGTGCAATCGAGAAGCTGCAGGAAGCTCCAATTTGTATGCCATAGTACCAATCTTTTGCAACACCTTGTATGGACCATAATACTTTGGTGATAATTTATTATCCTTCTTAGCTTGCTTGAGGGACATTTGCTTATATGGTTGTAGCCATAGGAATACCCAATCACCTACATCAAAACTTCTTTCACTGCGATGTTGATCTGCCTGTTGTTTCATTCTATTCTGTGCCAACACGAGGTTATCCTTTAAGAGTTGGAGGACTTGTTGTTGATGTTCGATGTGATGTTCCACTACCTGAACCTTAGAATTTTCTCTTAAATATGATGTGATGGATGGTGGTTGATACCCATAAAGTGCCATAAATGGGGTCATTTTTGTTGTTGTATGAAAAGAAGTGTTATACCACCATTCAGCCAGAGGCAACCATTTGAACCATTGTGTTTGTTTATCAGATACAAAGCAACGAAGATATCCTTCCAAACATTTGTTTACTATCTCAGTTTTCCCATCAGATTGAGGATGATAAGATGAGCTATGAGCTAACTGAGTACCAAGACAAGAAAATAATTGTGTCCAAAAATTTCCAGTGAAAATGGGATCTCTGTCACTTACAATAATCTTTGGGTTTCCATGTAGCTTTTGAATTGTTTCCATAAATGCAGTAGAAACTGTACTGGCTTTAAATGGATGTGATAATGCACAAAAGTGTGCATACTTGGTAAGTCTGTCAACTACCACCATGATGACACTCTTTCCCTCAGACTTGGGTAAACCTGTGATAAAATCCATTGATACCTCCTCCCAACGTTGGCTTGGAATGGATAAAGGTTGTAATAGACCCAGTGTCTTAATTGTTTCAACTTTATTTTGTTGGCAAACCAAACATTCTGCCACAAACTTTTGAATATCTGATTTAAGGCCATCCCAAAAAAATTCCTTCTTAACCCTGTGGTAAGTTTTTAAAAATCCTGAGTGCCCTCCTAAGGGAGAAGTGTGCAATTCCATAAGAATCTTTTGTTTTAGCTAGGAATTCTTACAGAGGTATAAGCGATCTTTGTACCATAACAAATCATTTTTCCAGCTAAATGTATCAGACGTACTAGAATCTTGTTGTAGTTTTCAAATAAGTGCCTACACTTCTTCGTCATTCTTCCATTCCTCCCTTGCTTCATTTATCCAATCTGGTTGGATGATAGAAATAGCGCACAACAATGCTTCCACATCCTCATCCTTCCTTGAGAGTGCATCTGCCACCACATTTTGCTTCCCTTTTTTGTAGATGATTTCAAAGTCATAACCCAACATCTTTGTGACCCACTTTTGTTGCTCTTCAGAGGATAATCTTTGTTCTACAAAGTATTTAAGGCTATCATGATCTGTTTTTACCTTGAAGTGTCTTCCCATTAGGTAGGGTCGCCATTTCTTAAGTGCATGGAGTATTGCCAACATTTCCTTCTCATAAATAGCTTTTCTTAGAAACTTTCCCTTGATTGGACGACTTTCAAAAGCAATGGGTCTTTCATCTTACATTAGAACAACACCAATTCCATTTCCTGAAGCATCACATTCCACAATAAAGGTTTTTGTGAAGTCAGGTGTAGCTAAGACCGGTGCTTGGCACATTGCCTCTTTAAGATGTTCAAAGGACTTTGTTGCTTCCGGAATCCATGAAAATGCATCTTTCTTCAATAATGTCATTAGAGGTGCTGCTATTCTCCCATAATTCTTAACAAACTTGCGATAATGCCCTGTCAACCCAAGAAATCCGCGCAAATGCTTTATGGATGTGGGGATTTTCCATTCCTTAATGGCTTTAATTTTGGTAGGGTCTACCTTAACTCCTTCATGAGATACAATATGACCCAAATATTCCACCTCCTGGACTCCAAAGAAACATTTGGATCTTTTGGCATATAATTGTTTCTCTTCCAATAGTTGTAGCACCCTGTCAACATTTTCAACATGATCCTTCCAAGACTTGCTGTAGATAAGTATATCATCAAAAAATAATAACACAAATTTTCTAAGGAATGGTTTGAAAATTGAATTCATCAAACCTTGAAATGTTGAAGGTGCATTGGTAAGGCCAAAAGGCATGACCAAAAATTCATAATGACCCTCATGAGTTCTAAATTCCGTTTTCGGAATGTCTTCAATCTTCATTCTGATTTGATGATATCCTGAACGAAGATCCAACTTGGTGAAGTAAATTGATCCATGCAATTCATCCAGTAATTCATCAATGACAGGAATGGGGAACTTATCTTTAATAGTGAGCTTGTTCAGCTCCCTATAATCCGGACACATGCGCCATGATCCATCCTTCTTGTGCACCAATACTACTGGAGCAGAGAAAGAACTTTGACTCGGTTGAATTATACCAGCCTCTAGCATTTCTGCAACCATACGTTCAATTTCACTTTTTTGGACATAGGGATATCTGTACAGCCTGATGTTTGGAGGAACACTTCCTGGAATCAGATGAATAGCATGATCATGATCACGCATAGGTGGGAGACCTTTGGGAGTCTCAAATACCTTGGAATGATTGTCCAAGACTTTTTGGAGATCTGGAGAAATAGATGATTCTAATGTGGAAACATCTAGCGAACATAATTGTGCAATTACACCCCTTTGCTCCTTTTTTAGAAGCTTTGTCATACCATTAGAGCTGATTATCTTTCCTGGTTTCCCTGCAATACCCCTTAATTCAACTTCCTTTCCTTCCACAGAAAATTTGATGAAAAGTTCTTGAAAATTAAAAGCTATTGTACCCAAGGATTGTAGCCATTGGACTCCTAGTACAACATCAGCACCTCCCATTGGAATGGAAAGCATTGGGCTAGTCAATACATATTCTCCCATGGATAGCTTGATATTATGGCACTTTCCAGAGCAATTTATTATTCCTCCATTTTCAATCATCACTTGACACTCTGGTGTTGGATATAGGAAGCAATTCAATTCTTTTGCTACCCTACAATGAATAAAATTGTGGGTGCTTCCTGAATCAATCAACACTATCACCTTTTTCTTCTTGATTTGTCCTTCTATCTTGATGGTTTGAGGAGTGGTAATTCCCGCCAATGCATTACAAGATATGGTTGGATTTATTTGTTCTTCATCTAGGATTTGTTCCTGGAGTATATCTTCTTCTTTTGACCTTTCTTGCTCCTTTTCTTCTTCCTCTTCACAATCTATGTAGAATAATTTCTTCTCAGCACACTTATGACCTTTAGTGTATTTGCTATCACAACTATAACAAAGCCCTTTTGCTCTTTTTTATTCCAATTATTGTGGTTTCAACCTTATAGGTTGTGGAAGACTAGGGGCAACTGCACTTCCGTCTTTATAGTTGTGAGTGGTATGCTTCCTGGTTGCCATAATTTTGCTTTCCATTTTTCTTGCTAACCTAAATGCCTTCTCTAATGAATCAGGTTCCCAAAGTCGAACATCATCTTGGATATTATCCTTTAAAGACCCTATGAACACATCAATCCTATGCTTTTCTGGAATATCTTTTACCCTTATGTTCAATTTTTGGAACTCCTCAATGTGCTCCATTATTGAACCCTTTTGTTTGAGACTTATCAATTGGCTAAAAAAGGTGTTGCTTTTTGTATCCTCATAATGTGCTATCAATTCTTCCATAAAAATTGCCCAAGTGATAAATTTTTTACGAGAGCAAAGCCATTGATACCATACAAATTGATTTGGTTCCAAATATAAAGTTGCCATACGTACCTTTTGTGTGTTTTGCACATTATTGAGATCGAAGAACTGCTCCATCTGTAATATTCATGTGGCGGGATCCTTGCCATCAAACTTCCTCATATCGATTTTTGGAATATGGTGGGTCTTCGATCCAACATTAGAATCTATGGAATCATGATTAACATTACTTTTGTTCACATCATGAGTTTCCTTTACAACCTTTTCACCATTAGTAAGTATCTCTTGTAGAAAATTTGTCAAATCTGTCTTCAAATCTGCCATGTCTATCTTCAAATCTGTCTTCAAATTTTCCATGTCTGTCTTCAAATCTATCTTCAAATCGTCCATCTTAGCTTCCATGCCCTTTATCTTAGATTCCACGCCATTTATCTTAGCATCTGTTAGCTTTTGTGAGCGTGACATTTGTTGCACTTGTTCTTGTAATTTTGATATATCATGTAGCATTTCTTCCTCTTCTTCATGAGTCATGCTAGAGCTTTCAGGTTCCTTACTAGGTGTTTGCATTTACTTTCCTCGGGGCATCAGTTACCGATAATAATGCTTTACTAGGCCCTTTGAATTCCTTCAAACCAAGCTTATGCAAAAATAAAAAATAAAAACTACACACCTTTTTTTACTTTGTAGAAGCCTGATATTGAATCTGATGTATCTCTGTAATTTCGAATCATCCAGTTCTAAAATTTTGACTTGTAGTAGCCTTCTGTGTCCTCTTTCCAATGCCACTAGTCTGAACCAAATTGGATTCTCCAAGAAAGAGTTATGCACAATCTCCCGCAGTGACCTGATTATAGACTAGTTCAGTAGAGCGAACTTGTATGAAGTGCCACATGTCACTGTTTCAACCTTTGACTCTGAAAAATATATAAAAGAAAACTACAGTCTGTCCTCTTTCTGTACCTTCTTACGAAATTTCAATCCGATGCTCAGAAAGAAAGTTATGACGATTTTCCCCAGGTCACCTGTTTTGAGTGTAATTCAAGAGTCTACAAAAAGACCAACTTCCTGAGATCATATCTCCGCCAATATCGTGCGAAAAGCTCTGAAATTCGGACCAAAGGTTCAGCGCGATTTCTTATCAAATGGGTTTTTTTTGCGACTTCTGAAACGTCACAGAAAAAAAGTTATAGCGAAAATGCCACGATGACCTGTTTGGAGCAGCGAAACCCTAGAATCCAAAGCTCTGATACCAATTGTTATGAAACCAGCTCACAAAAAGATAGAAAAGAGATATCCACACCTTAGAATTTAGCCTCTTCGAGGGGGCAACCTCCTTTACATTACATAAATGAACAATTCTTGGATGATTCAAATGACAAAACCTCCTTTCTATATATAGGAGTCTATGGAGTCACAATATAATCCAACCGACCTAACAATAATAATATAAAGCCACAAAAATAACAATAGAGGGATTCTATGGGCACATTAATAACAATATGGGGGTAATGGGGGCACAACAATATAAATAAGGGGTATAACTATAATATTAATGGGGTAATCACTAGTATTATAGGGACCCAACAATCGGGCTAAGGAATTTGTATGTGTCCGCACTTATAATTTTACTTCACCACAAATTCCTCTAGCCCGATAATGGGTCTAGCCACAATAGATACATTCTACAGAATATTTCCTGAGGTTACCTCTTGGTCTCTTATCCTGCTTGATGATGTCCTTGCTTGCTCGCTCCAGCAATCTCTCTCTTCCTTCTTCAAGCTCCTGAAACAAGTAAACAACAACAACACACAAACATAATAATAGACAAATTGCAATTCAACCTACTTAATGAGTCAAGAAGCATTAAGAAATGAATATGTAATATTACAAAACATGTAGCAAATCAATTGATAGTTGCATATATTAATATCAAAGAGAGATTACAACCATTCGTCTTGACGTCGCAGTCTTCCTCTGATAATACCGGGTTCCAACACACTTCTGCTAGCACTCCATGATGGCTTCAAACAATAATAGTTTAAAGGATCTTCCCTTTAGGCTTCACTCGAAACCAAAAAAACTTCTCCCTCACACAACTAGGTGGTTACAACTAGTAATAGCTTGCTTGTCTAATCAAAATAGTATACACACACTCAGCCAACACTCTAACTAGCTTGTGCTTGGGAAGAAGGGAGGTTTATATAGGAAATATGGATGGGAGATGGATCCTATTCTCATGGGAGAAGGAATTATCCCTTGAGGTAGTTCCATCATTATAGGGGAAAGGAGCCCAAACTGTCATCCTTGACCCCATCCGGCCAAACCATTTACTAGACTTCTGTTACGGAGCTTCTAGAGCTGGAAGCTTCAACTCTAATTTAAAAAACTTTCCATAACAGGACCGACGCGAGTGGAACACAGCTCAGTCGCACCAATCGGTGCGGGGAATAGTGCTCATCTCTACACATCAATTTGGGGGAGACAAAGGTCATTATCGCCTGCCTTGTAAACTGGGCAAAACAGAAGTTTTATTGGAAATGGTGAAAAAGGGAAATGATCTGCTCATGAAGAGGGACATAATGGGAGTTTCTCCATGAAGGAAAAGCATGTGTGGTTCACTGTAGAGGTCCTCCAGGATCAAGGAACGAGGAGTATAGGGATAATGACAAAATGTTGTGTAACAGATTCCCCCTAAAGCACGAAGGTCGAGCCGGAGTGAGGGATTAAATGCTTTATAAATCAATGCGGGGAACCAGTCTGCCGCCGGAAAACCTGCAAGCAAGTACAAATACACATACATAAACTGAGATCTCTGTCAAATGATACATGAATCATGGCATGGATGCAGCCATCCATAGAATGATCATGTAAATGGATCCAGGTATGGGTGCAGCGATCTGTCAAAGAGGATGATAATGAAACCAAGGTATGGTCGCAACCATCTAATAATGAGGAGGATCGCATATGATAACTCATGGTCTAGTCGCAGCCAGCCATCCGAAAGAGAAATGCATATCATCATAAACCATGTCACACCACTTCTTAACCTGGAGTTGTGTGATCTGAGTCCAAGGTCTTGTGCTCCAACACGACCCAATCAAAGTACAGATTCTAGCATGCGAATAGATGTGTTGACGTCGAACATGCTAGAAAGTCACTTTGTTACTAGTCAATGATGTAAACTGTTAACAAGCACGAGAGAAACCACCAATAATGAAAATGGCCCTTAAGGTACTATTAGTACAATTCACAGAATGTGAATACTGGAACTGAAGTCGAACACCCGTGAAATAACGCGATTGAAAGCCAATGATGTGAACTTGTCGTCGAGTGCGAAGAACTTGCCATTAAGGCATGCAAGCTCTAAGGTACTGGAAGGGAGTCTCTCGGTCAACTTCCCAGATAATGAGTTGAAGTCGACAGAAAGCAACCATGTTGAAGGAGGGCCATAATGAATCCCACATCATCAACATGAGATGAGAGAATGCAAAATGATTTTGGATGATACATAGAATGAGAGGTAAGTGTAACTGCAAAAGAACAACTCTTGAACATATCAGTGACACAACTGGAAGTTTGGCTACTTTTGGATCCATAGGATCGGTGGTCATGATGACGTGGCAGAGATCAAATGGAAGGCAAAAATGAATGGCCCAAACCCAGGAAGGTCAATGATACAAAGGAGGATGTCCCAACCCGACATGAAGCAAAGAGTGTCATGTTCAAGAGTAAGTTGCCAACACGACTGATAGATTTCCAAATTTTCCCCCACCATTTCTGGCAAGTACCCCAATTATTTTTTAATCACAAGATTGAAGGGGATGGCATATGCTTGCACTGTAAGTTCATCCTTAGAATGAATCTGACCTAGTAAGTTTAACAAGCCCTAGGAAGGAGAAGCTACTTGTTGCACTGGTTGATGAAGAAATTCTTGATTCCCGGTTGTGCACCCAACTCAGGTGGAATGGTTATGCAAGAAGAATGATTAACTGAGTTGATTTAAAGAAATTAACATGAAAATTTGATTCATGCATGAGTGCCACTTGTCATCGCATGAGAGGGTTAGTTAAAGAAGTTAAGTGGGTGATAGAGGGAAAAGTTCCCCTAGGGCTTTTTGGGTTGAAACCCTAGCAAACTGAAAGTTATCTATTCAAAGAAACATGCATTCGTACAACCATTATGCTATTATAAGAAAATTTTATGATAAGGGTACGTACCTTTGGTCCTACGTTTGAGAAGGCCTTTAGGGTCCAAACCCTTCTTGGAGTTCCCTTCTTCTCTTTTGTCCTGCAAAACAACCAATTCAAAGAACACAGCAGTATATGGACAAAAACTTATAAAGAAACCATCTTCATGTTATAAAGAAAGGTAGTTAGTTATGAAATCCAAACAACCTTTTACATATGAATTCTAAACATGAATATCATTAACATAAAGAAGATTCATTTCGGGAACCAAGACATGTGTTTCTTTTATTATAGACAAATAAAATACATAAAAAGGAATGTTTTCACCTGAGTCACCTTCAGCAGGCTCCAAGCAAAGCTTCCTTCCAGATCCGTTCCATCCTCAAGCCTCTAACAAACTCCTTCCATGACTCTCTCCATGATGTCAAAAATGGTGGATGAACATCAACACACAAGGAAACAAAGGTTTCCTGTACAAAATGGGGGAAGTGCAGAAGGCACAAGGGACTTCAAACCTAGTCAAGGGAAAAATCTCAGCATAATAACCTTTCTCTCTCCTCTCTCCTCCCTTAGGCCTTCCCTTTGAGGTCTTTTTATACCATCTCCAAAGTAGTTTTTTAGTTAGGAGTTGGTTGGGAACAGTTGGGCCACGGGCATTAACAGGTGATCAGCAGGTAAAACCTGCGATCTCCGCCTGAAAATAAGGAGTCTTATATTTTTTTAAGTTTTTTAATACATACACGCAGGTTGGCTATACACATACCCGCGTATACACGCGTTTAACTCAGGGCGATGTCGCGTATAAGGGATAAAACACTGTTTTTTAAATTTTAGGACCAGGTCTAGAAGGAGGGGTTGCCCTAGGCCATGAGTACAGCATCACAAACCATAAGAGTGAGATTCGGAGCTATAACAGATGCCCCCTAATATATGAGGTCAGAAGGGGTACATGATGGCCGAAATATATTATGCGAGTACATGGAAAGGAAGTCTGGCAAAAACCGAGGAGGACTTCACCAAAATTCAACCTGCCAAGCCACCAAAGGAGATCAGAAAGAAACACTGGCTGAGGCGGGCATACCCATGCTCAGAAAAAGTAAAGCATGTCCGCATATCAAGTACAAGCGGATCCACTAAGTATACAAGTATAAATGACTGAAAGATACATAATGGATCATCTGATCATAATGAACAAGTACATGTCTGAATATCACATATAAGACTGTCAATGATGCTGAAAGATGCAACGGATCACCGATATCAAAGACTGATCCCAAAAGGTACCAACTGAACATGATGGAATAGGATGGTACTACACTACAAACTCAGGTGCCATCATATAGAATGTCGCCATGACTGACTGCAACATATAAAGTGGAGTGGTATCAACTAGCAGCAACAGGAGCAACCGTCAAGTAAACCAATGAATGCTGATACAACCTAAGGTCTTCACCGACCGGCGTGGTACATTTCTACACCATGGGAATAAATGATCTGAAGTTGACCATGTGAGAAATCATTTGATTACCGGTCATTGATGTATACCGTTAACAAATGTGAGACTACTCACTGATAATGATAATGAGCGTCAAGGTACCCAGTACAATCTAACAAGTGTGAATAGGTGAGCTGGAGTCGAAAACCTGTAAGAATCTATCGATCAGGAGACAATGATGGTTTCCCACTGTCGATAGCGAAGGATCTACCACTAATGACTACAAACCCCAAGGTACTGCCAAATGAACTCTAGATCTTTGCCCCAGAGCAATGAGTCGGAGTCGATAGGGAAAGATCCGCTAGAAGGAAGGTATTAAGGCATCCTTCATCAATCTAGCGCAAGTGTAACCCGTAGGCCAATAATGTGGAAGGAATCAGACAAAAAAGATGTAGTAACCCAACCAAAGTACGTTTCCAGCGTACACAAGATGTGGCTAGCGCACGGCAGAAACCCTCTGAACCAACCAATAATGAAAGCTGACACAGAGGCGACGTATCCACCAATAGGGTCAAATGGAAACCAAGGTACTGCACGAATCCCAATGTGTGATAATGTAAGCTGACGTTGAACACAAGGGAAACCGCTCAGTCAAAGACCCATGATACTGATTGATGTTGAGCACAAGGTGACCTATCAATAATGAAAATAGGGCCAGGGTGTGGCTCTAGGCCTGTCCTCAGAGCAAGATGTCGTCATCGATAAGGACAAGACCCGCCAGCAAGAAGTCAATGGGGACCTTCTCAAACTGGCACGAGTAAAGGACCAATATAACTGATGTGATAATAGACATGACACTGACAACCAGGGATGACCGACTGAAAAAATGAGTCAAGAGACACCGTAGAAAGGCCGACTCAGGCTAACTTCCCTTGAACAAAAGCACGACTCAATGTGACTATGTGGCAGCATATGATGACTCTGTATAAGTTCGCCATGCAGGAGGCACGAACGAACCCTCCATATGATTGGAAGAGATAACCAATCGGGGGAGAACTGACTCAATAACAAGGTTATGGCGTACCTAAGTCAAACTAAATCCCACCCATGCGGAGGAGACTTTGTTTTGAGTGCTTTGTTCAAGGGCGACACGACTGACTCTAGCTGCCAACAATAAATGGAAATAATGTCTCGTTCCCGCTCTTTTTGGAATATTTAATTTTTTTGTCTTTTTCTGTTAAGCTGGAAAAAGAATAAAAGAATGCTATGGTACAGAGGAAAGAACGAGTGTCGGTGAAACAGATGATCTAGTTCCTGGGAAAGGAACGTTCCTATGCTCAATGCAGGGAAAACTGGTCAGTGACACTCAAAGGTATGTTCCTTCCACGGGTCAAGGTGTGTCAAGCTGCAGAAGTCAAAGGTATGCAAGGTTGATTTTGCAGACGTCATGGTCAAAAGTTGGCTTAAACACGAGTCCAAGTGAAGCCGGCTCTAGGCCAAAAGGTGCAAGTGGTCAACATGCAATGCAGTAGTACAACTCAACACAAAGGAGCCTCTAGGGTATAAGGCCAGAACAAAGCGGAGAAGCTAAGAGGAATGAGTCTTCAACGCATACGTCATGGCGGGATTATAGAGGACTCCCGAGCCTACTCAAATCGGAGCAGCATGGGCAACAAATGTCAGTGAGGTGCTAACTAGGATGCCCATGTAAAGGATGGCTCTACCATCGTGTCATGATTTAAAGAATTGGTGAGTGAAGATGGCTTACGAACCATAACACGATGGGATCAACCCTATGGCAGATGTATCGGCAAATGGAGGCTAGTATGCATAATGCAACGGAAAAATGATGTCCCTAACCTATATGCCAGTGAGAAGATGATACCTGTCATGACGGGTCAGCAGTCATGGAACCGTCTCGAACTGTCGAAAAACGTCCAAAATGTCCTGAAAAATAAACCAATCTTGACATTCCAAGCTCCCAAGTTAAAAGTCACATGAGGCCAAACGAAATAAAATTTTGAAAAAATTTTGCATTTTCAAAACTTATAAAAAGCATTTTTGACTCACCATTTTTACCATTTGAGTTTGAGAGCAAAGGTTTTGGAGCAAAAGGAGCAAACTTCCCACAGCCAGATTCAACCGTTCAAATTCGTCAAAAACCTCTAGGTAACTCTTATACTTAGCTTGAAATTGATTGTGACAAGTTTTAAGATTTTTTATTGATGTTTCACCATTGAACTTTTGTCAAAAATTTCCTCACGGCGTATACACGGGTTGGTAATATTGAACCCGCGTATACGCGAGCCCTATACGCGACTGTGTGCACAGGGACCCGCGTATACGCCGCGAACCATTAAACAAAAACTAACAGTTTTGAATCATTTTTTTTTCAGGATGCCTATCACGTGGCGTGAAAGAGAGCACGCAGCGCTAGATAATGGAGTTATGAACAGTCCAGAAGCATTAGATGCACTACGGGGATGCGGTTTGCTTAAATTTTTCAAATTTCCAAATATGAAAGCAAACACGCGTCTACTTGAGATGCTCATTGATTATTGGGATGTCGATGAGGAAGCCTTTATGATCGATCAGATGCCGCTCAGGGTAGAAGTGGAGGATATCTATTTTATCACGGGCCTTTTCCGAAGGGGAGAGGTAGTACAGTCCCGGGCAAGACACGGAGTAGCCTCTCGATAGAGGACTATGTACAGATATACTGCCCGGGACATCCCAAGAAGGTTGGGAGCCAGATTTCCATCACACATGTGGCGATTTCATCACTTAGGATAATCCTGTTCACCATGGCTCGAGTGAACGGATCATCCTCCCTGCATCAGGTGTCACGGCAAAACATGAGCATGGCAGTTGACTGTCTCACTACTGTGTTCGACTGGTGTACTCCTCTTCTGGCCAACATGAAGAGCCAGCTCACTTCTATCAGGAGGGGACAGACCAAGAACTTTGGATATGAGAGCATCTTGTGTACTTTCTTTTTCGAGAAGGTTCCCGCACTCTGCCCCAGGGTAGCAGTTTCCATCAGCACCCCACGTGATCCACGCATGGGCCGGTGGGCTGATCTGATGAAACGTCTGGGGTGTGGGGAGGTCCCAAGGACTACTTTCGACAATGACTTCTTCACCTGGTGGGATCAGCAGATCATCGCCGTGGATGACTACCCCTATGCTGGGCTGGATTTCCGAGGAGATCTTGATCTAGCGTTACCACCGAATGCAGCATGGGGCGAGATTGGTAAGATTTTTTGATTTTATAATTTTTTTTAGATTTTTCAAATATAATGATGAATTTTGAAAAATATTTTTTGATGAGATTCAAATGATTGATATGATGATCATGTTCCAGACATCGGGCCAGTACGACCAGATGGATTCCCGCGGCATGGACGATGCGGCCGAGGAGCCGAAGAGGCGGCTGCGGATACAGAACGGACTCTAAACAACATCCAGCGACACTTGGCGAGACTAAGCTGCCGAGTACCGATGGCCGTCATAGAGGACCTTCTTGAGGATATGCAGCGTCATGTGGTTGGCATGCCACGTGACTGGGTTCGCATTTTTTGGCGTGTGGCCAATGCTATAGTTACATGCTTAGACGCTCATCCTATGTCAAGGCATTAGATATGCCGGACATGATTATGGGCATTTGAGTCCCAATTTTGTATATTTTTTGGACACACATATGTACACTCGAGATGCTTTACGATATATATATATATATATATATATATATATATATATATATATATATATATATATATATATATATATATATATATATATATACAGTTTGACTTTTTTATGCTTGATTTTATTATGATGAATGATTGATGTGCCAGTCTAATGCCTAATTAGTGATAGAATCAGCTAACCAATTATGAGATCTTGGAATGTGCAAATAATTAATATAAGTAAATGATCTTTGCAACAACCTCACCCTTAAATACTGGCGATATAAATATGGATCACGTACCCGATAAATGTTATTTAATTGAGACATTATCAATTGAGAATCAAGATACACTACCAACGAGTCGATCCCATGAGAGATTGCCTCGGATAATAAATTAATAACAACAGTATACTCGGCAATATTGTTTGAAGCAGGACCGATGCACACGCCTCTTGATGCCATCAATTGACCAGTTGGATAATAGAGTACCCAAGCTGCGGAAGCAAGATTCCGAGTGTGCCGACTAGCACCATCAGCGAACCCAAAATAGACCAAATCATCCATCAACACCTACCACAGCAGACCAAAAAGTGCTGATATCAGAAAACTCTCGACGATATATGTACAAATATACATAAAGTACAAAGAATCCATTGCCTGGCCAAAACTAAGCAAAGCACTTCTTTAGGTAGAGCCCGTTTCGGGGCTCCGCCAGCTTGTTTCCCTCGAAATCAATTAACTCATACTATCCTTTTTCTAAAACTCGTTTAATAATGAAAGGACCGTACCACATAGGCTTAAATTTGCCTACCCCGAAGGTGTCTTTATCTTGGTCATAGACCAAGACAAGGTCACCTTCAGCAAAGACTCGAGGACGGACAGACTTATCATACTGTGTTTTAACCCTTTTCTTGTGAGCCTCATTCACTGTGGCGGCATCTCGACGCTACTCATCGAGGTGTTCCAAGTGAAGTAGGCGCTCTTCGAGACTCGAAGTCTCAGGAAGGAGCTCAACAGCCAACTTAAGAGAAGGAATTTCACATTCAACCGGAAAGATAGATTCCATCCCATAAACCAACTGAAAAGGAGTAAAACCAGTAGCCGTTTTGACGGAGGTTCGGTATGCCCAAAGAGCCGAATACAACATAATGTGCTAATTGGACTGATTTTTATCAATCGTCCGTTGGAGTATTGTCTTAAGAGTTTTATTGACTACCTCGACCTGTCCATTGGCCTGAGGATAATAAGGGGACGAATGCTCCTGGCGGAAACCTAATTTAAGAGCCAATTCAGACATCAGTTGATTCTGGAAATGACTGCCATGGTCAGTGACAATCTCCCTTGGGATACCGAATCTTGAGATAACCTGATTGAAAATAAACAATGTTGTCGTGTCACTATCGTTCTTATAAGTAGGCATGGCCTCAGCCCACTTCGTAAAGTAGTCCACAACCACGATAATATACTTGTGATTCGCCGCTGAAGGCAGATTACAAGTTGTAAAATCAATACCCCACTTAGTAAAGGGACCGATGGTGACAACGGGAAAAAGAGGAGCTAGATGCGCGCGCATCTTCCAAGTAAAAATTTGACAAGGGTGACAGCGTTTGACCGCTTCCACACAGTCTTTAAAGAGTGAAGGCCAAAAATAGCCGACACGTAAGATGCGCTGGGTTGTAGCAAGCCCTGATAGATGACCGCCACAAGCTCCACTGTGGCAGTCATTGAGCACAGACTCTGCTTCCTCTAAGGTTAAACAATGCCGAAGGATTGAATCAACCCCTCGATGGTATAATGTGTCACCAACGATAACATAGTTTTTAGCCAGGTGACGTAATTTTCGGCGTTCATCCTTGGAGAAAGTAGAGGAAACTTCGAAGTCTGGAGATAAACAATGATATCTCCATAGCAAGGGTTGAGTGAAGAGATGAGGAATAAATGTTCGTTAAGAAAACTTTCCTCATAAACAGTATCCTCTCCACAGGGTAGCTCAGAAATCAGCTCCGCGAAAACCATGGATTTCTTAGACTTGGCAGACAAGAACTCAAGATCGAATTCTTGCAAAATGACTATCCATCTATTATATTTGCCCCCAATCACTCGCCTACTGAGGACAAATTGAAATGGATTGACCGCCGCTAAGACAAAATTTTTGCGTAGCAGGATATAATGACGGAGCCTCTGCACAGCATGGACATCTGCCAAGGCCAACTTCTCAACCAGAGAATAGCGAAGTTCAGGACCTATTAAGCCTCGGCTCAAATAATAAATCACATGCTCGGCGAGAGCATCGTCTTCCTGAACAAAAACCATACCAATGGTTGATTCTGCTGTAGCGAGATATAAAAGGAAGTCTCTACCATAATCCGGTGGACTCAAAAGCGGGGCAGAGACTAATGCCTTTTTCAAAGCATCAAACGACCGCTGCGCAAAGTCGTCCCACACAAATGGAACTCCTTTCCGTAGCAAACGCATGAACCCTTTAGTGATCTCGGCATAGTTTGCTATAAACCGTCTTAAGAAATTAGCCTTCCCTTGAAGACTTTGAAGTTGTCGAATTGAGGACGGGGGAGGCAACTGAACTATTGCCTCAACCTTGAAGGGATCAACCTAAATCCCTTCATTGGACACGATGAACCCTAACAACCAACCGGACGTAACCGCGAAAACGCACTTGTTGGGATTCAAACGGATTTTATAAAAACGACATCGTTCAAAAACCAATCGAAGATGACTAGGATGATCAGTTCTCTTTCGAGAACGAGCAGCGAGATCATCCAAGTATGCCTCGATGACATGTTTGATGTCGTGGAAAGCATATGACATGTCCCGCTGAAAAGTGGCTCCAGCCTTTTTAAGACCAAAAGGCATCTTTCTATATGCAAAGGTACCCCAGGGACATATAAAAGTTGTCTTATGTTGATCTTCAGGATGGATAGAAATTTGATTATAACCCGAAAAACCATCCATGAAGGAAAAAATTTCATTACCCGCACACTCGTCGATAATTTGATCAATGAATGGCGTGGGGTAATTATCTTTCAGACAAGCCTTGTTTAGGTCCCTAAAATCGATGCATACTTGGATTGTTCCTTGCTTTTTATCCACAGGGACTGGATTAGAAACCCAATCAGTAAGAGGAACAGGGTATATAAAACCCGCCCTTAGCAGCTTCTCAACCTTAGCTTTGATAGCTGCTGCTTTCCTTGGGTTAACCAGCCGAAGCCTTTGACGAACCGGTTTCGTGTTTTCATACGTCTTGATCTCATGTTGAACTATAGAAGGATCAATGCCAGGCATTTCTTCATAAGACCAAGCAAATACATCATGAAATTCCTTAAATAGGTCAGTGTAAATTTGAATTTCTTCAGGGGAACACTCAATTTCGATGAAGATATTCTCGATGATGTTAGGGTCCCTAGAGATGTTTATAGGTATCGTTTTTTAAATCACCGACATATTACCTTCGGCACGAATGTGTGCTAGAGCCAAAGGGTTTGACACCGTACAAACATCACTAGTGAGGATCTCGGAGAATCTAGATTCTACTTCCTGCAATGGAGGAAGAAAATATGAACGATGGTGTAAGTCTTCCCAAGGTCGATCTATACCCATCATTACTTCGAGGATTGCTTCTTCAGAAGGTAAAACCGAATCTAAGCAGTCCAAGGCAGAGGTAGAATCGAGGCTCCAAGCCGGGGCCACATGACCATCTAACTCCTCTTTAGAAAAAGGAGTAGAGTGGTTGTCTGCAGAGTCTACGATAGACTGATATCTAAGCTCAGCTGCAGATATAGGGAATGCCATTCCATTTACTTGTCCTTCAACTAATGTGGTCGTAGGTGAAGGCAAGGTCCAAGGGTCTAATAAATAATGAGTTCGGAAGAACTCTTCTCGAGGAGACTCCTTCGATGATGAAATAGCATTGATTTTAGCGAAAGGAGAGGGAAGATCAAATGTACCCATCAATGAGGAATACATCCCTACTCCTAAATTCTCAGTCGGCGGGCGAGGGTTATCCACTAAAGGGACAGTAGAGTCAGAGCTTGCTTTAGGATCGACTGGACAATAGTCCAATTGATCAACCTTAACGATTTTCCCCTCATGAGGAAAGCAAATGACACGAAACAGAGTCGAAACAATGGCATCCATCTCGTATACCCAGTTCCTTCCCAATAGGATATTATAGTCTAGGTTAGCGTCTACGACCTCTACTTCAATATTGACGACCTTTCCCCCAACACATATAGGAAAGGTCGGGATAATCCCATGCGGCTTATGAGAATGACCATCAAATGCAATCAAGACGGTGGGTGAAGGAACAGCCGAAGGTGATCCAATAGCCTTCCAGCATGACATCGACATGACGCATGTGGAAGCTCCTTCATCTATAACGGTGCGAAAAATATTGATTTTTCGGTATGTAGACTTTATTTGGAAAGTCATATGATGAGGGAGTCGCTTTTTGACATTTAACATGTCAAAAGTGAGCACTAAAGAGTTAGCTGGATCGACTGCTCCAATTGCGGAGAGTAAATCACTTCTCTGAGCCGGACACAACTGGAGAACCTCTAAAGCGGACATGGCGCACGGACTCTGAGCCAAATCCTCCACAATGGAGTAATTCTGGGCGGCCCTAGCATTAGGATTAATAGTCACGCGTTTAGCGGAACCTTTCGGTATCTGTGGCATAGTCTCGACAAGGGGTCGCTCAATATGAAGGTTAGTACTGCCGGGAACAGTCTTGTCCTTGGAAGTTTCGGCCTCACCATAATCACGTGATCGAGTAGCCACATGGACTTTAGAACCCATCATGAAAACATTTGACGATTTTTCCCCTTCCTGGTTGCCCCCTACGGAGGTTCCAAGGTTTGAGCTCGCACCAGCAAGAAGTTGTTGCCCTTGGGCAAACGGGTTGGTTAACACAGCTTGAGAACTAGAAGTCCCTTGCTGTCCTAACAAGCGCTGAGCGTCTTCAATCTTAGGGTAGAGATGAGTTAGATGGTCTCCACTGCACAACTTGCATGGAAACTTGACTTTCTTTCTCGACTCATTTCTACCACCACCGACGTTGTTACCGGATTTATTTGCATCAAGCTTCCCATCCTGGTTCTTTTTCTTACCTCATCCTTTCTTTTTCCCATTGGATTTTGATTTCCTTTGGGGTTATCATATTGGACGGAATTAATTGAATAATTTTGGGAAGCGGGGGGATTAGACGATGTGACTTGGTTGTTAGAAGCAGTTTGCAAGGATAACTGCTGCAATTGATTCAACAAGTTCACTGTAGTTGTGTCTACTGACCCAATGATACCATCCGCGTGCGGACCTGGCTTCGACTTAGCTACCTCAACCTTAGATCCAGGAGCATATGGCAAGTACTTTTGTAGGATCCCAGACTGAGAGTAGATCAATTCTAATTGCTGGGCCCTAAAAATGGCTTGCTCCTCAGAATAGACCGCAGACATGGAGACATCCTTGGAGATCTCGGGTTGTAAAGACTTCAAAAACCACTCGAGACGGTACTCTGGAGGGATTTCGGCTTTAATGAGCCTCTTTCTCCGTCTCCATTCCTGAATATGGTCAGAAATGTGGGTTGCCTTATCCTGACGAAAGGTGGCCAGAAGTTCAGTTCTGGCATCATAGCGGACAAGCAACTGGAAATGATTTAAGAAAATATTGGCTAAGTGAGCGAAAGATGTAAAGCTGCCCCCTGGCAACTCTATATACCATTTGGCCACATTACTAGTCAAGGTGCGCTGAAAGAGTCTCAACCTAATCGAGTCATCGATAAGGGAGTTAGATGAGCACCACAAATGGAATGTGGTTACATGGTCGCCTGGGTCTTCACCACTCTTCCCTTCGAATTTTGGAATGTCCGAAGGGAGTTTGGTTGGGACCGAAGGCCAGGCCGGATTGTACTTGATTGGGTCATTTGTTAACTTAGTGAGATCTGGCAAGTTTAACGTTGCCAGAAACGGAAGCCTAGGAGGACCTTGGGGATTCCACCCAGACTGGGCAGAACTCCCAAAGTTCTGAAAAGATTGTCCTGGAATTTGGGAGGCACCAGGCTGCCCGAAGTAACCAGTAGAACTGGCTGAACCAAAAGGCAAGCCTTGTGATCCAACAAAATTCGGAGTTTGACCAACTCCGGCCGTATAACCTCCATAACCAGCAAAGTTTCCTCCTAAAGGATTGTAAGGAGTTGATAACCCTTGATACGGATTCCAAGCCAAAGCAAGGGGAGGAATACTTTGAAACGAACTAACCGTGGAATATGGCCTATTCCCTTGTTGGCCGATAAATGGATTCCCAGTTCTCGCGCTACTAACCCCAGGGTTATTCCAACCTTGGAAAGGATTGTTGCTTTGTCCTACAGAACAAAAAGGCATGGATCCTATCGTTGGGTTGGAATGTGGTATATGACCACTTCCGAAAGGAAAACCCTGGAATGAAGCCGATCCGCCCATCATGGACGTAGCGGCACCAAAATGGAACCGATGGAATACCCTATGAGTGGGTGCCAAATGGGAAGAATCCAGTACCAAAAGCATTGGTTTGGGCATTTCCACTCGTGGACGGAATGGAGGTAGACCCAACTAAAGATGTGCTAGCAAAAGATCCAAACAAGGAAGCAGAGGAGATGGAAATGGTTCCTCCCCCTTGCACTGATGTTGGGGTTTGCATAGTCGTAGCACTTGTAGAAGCCATGCTTCCAGTAGTGGTCATCGATGGTAAGCGCGTAGCATAACCTGGACTTGACGGTCTATGTGTCGGAGTCCCAACGTATTGCAATACGTCTGGATGACTAGATGGTAGTGGAGAATTCGGAGCCGCTAACGACTCTGAGAGTTCTTCTACCTCTATGTTATTCTCCGCTTGAAAGAGAACTCGAGAAAGGACTGGAGTGTCCCTCTCTTGTTCAGAAGTGCCAGGCCTTGCTTGGCCGCTAATTCCCCCGAGAGGAGGATCAATCCCCGATGCGTCAACCGGCGTGGGACGGAACCCACCGGTAGTATTGCCTCTGCGCCTTCTAGGAGAAGGCTCTAAACTTGGTGGCGAAAGACCACGAAGTCTTCGAGACCGTCTAGGAGATCGGTCAGCCACTTTGAATTTTTGTTATGATCTAACTAAAGACTCAAAAAATTGAAAGCTAGGCCAACTAAGAGAACAGAGCACACACTATAAAGTCCCTAAAGATACAGCCAGTCAAACAACTTCCAAGTATTTCCGCTCCGGGTGATTAAGACCGGACACCAAAATACGAGAAAGTGAAATAAGGGGCCTTCCGAAGATAGTCTGGGATGATGAGGACCCAGTCCTATTAGCAAAGGTATCAGAGGAAGTTACGATGACCTCCTAACAATAGCCTGCGCCGGTGCAAGCCCCCAAGCTTCGCAAGGGTGCCCTCGAGTAGTATTGTCGAGAGTGATGCAACTTCAACCTCAGGTGCCACGAGATTCCCCTCCAGATCCACCTGTGTAGTTCCCTAGGAGCAGCAACTATGGATACCAACTCGTCGCAGAAGCCAGGCAGAACAGTCGTGAGGTAAGTTCGGACAAGTAGGAGAGGGGGTATCTCTCTTCCCTGTCTTCACAGACCCTCGTGCTTAACTCCCAGATCCAGAGCTTTCCTGGTCTTCCTAACGCTATTGGATTTTCTCTCGTTATTCAGACTCCTATGTTTGACGTTTATATGGCCTTGGAGAGTTAACTCTCCACTCACCTAATCCAAGGCCCTAAAATCCTAATCTTGTTGGTGTAACTGACTAAAACAAAAAGTTCTAGTGAATTTTAGTTAGTGCTTGATTTTATTAGGCTGTTCTTTAAGTCACAAGGTAACGGAAGTGAAACTAGTGGTGTTTTTTGACGCAAAAGAAATTAATAAAAACTTAACTACATGCACATGCACTTTTTCGTTTTTCGATGAAGAGCAATTTCTATAGGGTTCAGAGGTACTTCTAATAAAACAAATTTTTCTTTTCTTTTCGTTAATTCACACTTCGCACTCACAAAAGATAACAAATCTATGTATGCCTAAAAGGGGATGCAAATCTATCCTAATGCAACAAATATATGTGGATGCAAGATTTAAAACTACTCTAAAAACCAAAAATGAAAGTTTCTTGCTTATCAAACTTTATCTTGCCACTTATGATGCCTAGATGGAATATGAGATGCTACCATTCATTTCATCTAAACACTAAAAACAAGTTCTAAGACAAACATAAAGCACTTTCACTTCACTAAAAGGAAACCAAACGAAAAGCAAGTTCAAGAAAGCAAAACTAAGATTTTCAAAAGATTTTCTTCAAAGCAACAAACAAAAAAGTCTTTTCAAAAAAAAATGCTCTCAACAACACTGAAACTTGTGATTGAAGAATAGGCAACTAAACACTTTTGTGCATCGACACCACACAGCAGATGAAAACTCAACAAAAATAAATGTGTTTGTAATCGCTCTTAACAATCAAAAGCAGCAATGAAAGCTTTGGCAATGAAAACCAAAAAGATCAAAAAGACAAATTCCAAGAAAGTGTCAATCAACAACTTTCATGAAACAATAAAGTGGATGGTCACAAAAAGCGATTTTGTCAAGCAAACAAAAAAGTCACCAAAAGAAAGATTAACACAAAAATTGTGATCAATCTTCCTACCCTGATGAAACAGAGCAGCCAAGATTCCTAGCAAGAAATCTTGTGTGCTTTAGCAAAAAACGATGACGCTTGCAATCAACAAAAAAAAAACAAGACCAATACTCCTTATAATCAGAGAGAATCAGAACAAGATGCTCATTGTAAAACAAATGACTGATACTGGAAAATGACTGTTTCAGACTAGCTCAAACCACCAGACAAACCTTCAAAGACTAAAAAAATTTATAAATATTGAAAATTACAGTATATACGCGACTGTACTAAAGTACAGATTGCATGTATATGCGACTGTATCTGAGGAAACCTGCGTATACGCGGGTTCACTCAAAGAAACAAGCATATATACACCTCTGTATCTAAGAAAAACAACGTATATGAAAAGCTTCAAGAAAAATATAAAAAAAACAAACTGAAGAAACTGGCAAAGCTTAAAGTTCAAGAACAGACCAGACAGTAACAGCAAGCAGACAAGGTAGCTGAGCCCTGATTGGCTTGAAAAACACCCAAACTAGGAACAACAAGAGTGTTGTCCCCACTGGAGTCGCCAATTCTGATAGAGGGAAAAGTTCCCCTAGGGCTTTTTGGGTTGAAACCCTAGCAGACTGAAAGTTATCTATTCAAAGAAACATGCTTTCGTACATCCATTATGCTATTATAAGCAAATTTTATGATAAGGGTACGTACCTTCGGTCCTACGTTTGAGAAGGCCTTTAGGGTCCAAACCCTTCTTGGAGTTCCCTTCTTCTCTTTTGTCCTGCAAAACATCCAATTCAAAGAACACAGCAGTATATGGACAAAAACTTATAAAGAATCCATCTTCATGTTATAAAGAAAGGTAGTTAGTTATGAAATCCAAACAACCTTTTACATATGAATTCTGTTAGCGCTCGAATCTGCCTCAGGCTGAAGAAGGTAAAACTCGAGGCAACATCAAACCAAGCTCAGCCTCGTAGCTAGCCCTACGAGGATAGGAGAGGGCTCTCTCCGAGTCTATCTCGACAGAAAAGTCTTCAAAGGGGGTTGAGATGACCAATAAGGAATACTGATTTTAGGCTAGTAAATTGATAGAAAGGGATTTTTTTTTTTTGATAATTGATTGGTTTTCTGGGCTGCATGGGCAAAAAACAGCTTGAAACAGAGAAATATAATCAAAAACACAGATTATCTCCTGAGGAAAGGTAGGCAAGAAATTTTAACATCAAATTGAGATTAAATGGAACGGCAAGACTGCTGAGGAGTTGACAAGGGCATAGAAGATGAATCCTTGTCAAACAGAAGAAAACATTAAATATGAACAAACTTAAAGGCAGAGCATACTAATTATGAATTCTACCTTAACACTTCATTTGTTCAATTGGAAACGATCATGAAATGAAATGAACACATAACAGGCTACATATGAAACAAAGGATGACACAAATGTTAAATTTCATACCACACGAATCTCAGGGGTCAGAGCTGCATTTTTATTAAAATATCTGTCAAAACTGTACAATAGAAGCTCTGTTTTTTTCCACTAGCGCTCAGAATTCTCCTCTCAGAACTTTCTCCTCTCTAACTCTTTACAAATGATTTTTTAATACATTAAATAAAACTCTGCTAGGGGAAAAACAAATCGACCCCAAAACAGGGGCGTTGTTTCACCTGCGGTTACAAAAATAGAGATAGACTCATTTCTTTTTCCTAAAACAGAAGATCGTTCCCCTTAAAATCCTCTGAGGGCTAACAAACTGGAGCACAGATCCCATCGAATCAGGACTGAAGTCATTAGTAGGAGATCGGTTGCTATATTTGGATCCATTACTTCAGCGACAAGTTGTTCATTGCTTGTATCGATGAAATCAATTGGATGCAAAGCTATGCCATTGAAATTATCACTTATGTAACGACCAATAACTGCAAGGCACTTGGACGGATCCTTTGGATCCCATTCGGCACGAAAGCAGGTCAAGTGACGATTAAAATCATGACTATGGACGATCTCATGGCTTGGATAGCTCAAATCACCAAAGATAGAATCCCATACACGTATCCACTTATCTTGGCAAGTAGTCATGATTTTACTGCCGGGTTTTGGCGAAAACTAAGCGAAGTTCACAACACGTGGGTGTTTCAACTCTCCCAGGAAGGCCCCAGCTTTTAATTGGCGAATATCCCAAAGACGAGCAAAATGATCATTGCCACAGCTGATCAGAAGATCTGAATTTAATGGATTGAAATGAAGTCCCACAACTTTAGAACCCTTTTTGTGGATTAGAATGGGTTCCTCTGTTTTCTTATTTGAGCGAATGTCTATCTGGTAAAGAATCCCAAAGTTATCTGCAACCAGTAAAAGATCTTTCTCTAAATTGATATCCATGCCATATAGCATTCTCCATGTTGCCAGTCCATTCCATCCATCAGGATTGCAGTCCATCAGGAGGATTGGAACTCCCGTCTCAATATCAATGTAGCTAAGTGTTCCATCAGATCCTGATGTGTATATATAATCATCCTTCACGGGATGAAATTTCATACTATTCAGAACGAAGGAATGTACTGTATCATAAACTGTCCTCTCTGTCACTTTCTCATAGACCCAAATACCAATTTGACCTTTCTTATCTCCTAACATGATAATATTGTTCTTAGTAGGGTGAAATTCTAAGCAAGTTATCCGTTTACTGTGTAACTTGATGATAGCAGAGTCAACCTGGTTGGGAATAACATAAGTTGGCTTGATCATATTGATATGATTTCTGATTTGCCATTCAAATACAAAGTCAAAGCCACTCTGGACATATTTGCGGGGGCCAGGGACAACCCCATATTCTGTCGCTATGCGATGTGGGCATGTCATCGTTGTGTGCCCAGGCTGTTTACATAAGAAACATGGCTTTTGAAGGCAATCAACATAGGTAGCTCCTTTGAACCCTGCCTCATGGTCTTTCCGTTTACACACCTCTTGGGCCATATTCATGAGCCATCTATTGCTACCCAAATCATCTTCTTCGCGAGCATACTTTGCATAGTCATTTCTCAGAGTCTGCATCAGGATCATTGAGACTAAACCCGTGAGTAAAATAACCATCATAAATGAATTGAAGATGGAGAACCAACGGATCTGATGTTCAAATAAAGGATATTCTAGGTAGATATCAGAACACCCAGCAAAGGTTATGTTGGTCTCGACCCAATGGACTGAATCCCAGCAATAAGCGGCTTTGGATTCTCCTGAGTGAGGTTGACATGAATTATTTGGTCATTATTGATTTTCACAATAATATTCTTGAACTGTGATGCCAATAGCGCCATACATATTGTAATGGTGATGTCAACGAAAAGAATGCCAATGCTGCTATTCATAGAACTGAACTGAGACACATATTGAACTGAACCATATATATAATACTGCTATCATACATTTGTGATGCTCTGCAATTGATCATGCCATACATACAGTTTATATGACAGAGCCGAGACTTATCTAGTACTGAAACAGGTCGATATAATAGTGACGCTGAGACTATAGGGATGTCAGGAGAGTGCTTGTGCTAACCATATAAGTACCGCTGACCATAGACATTACTCTATATGTATATATGCATATAGTTGCCAGCATATATCTGTAGAAACAATACACCCATCGCAGAACAGCGTTGAGACCTCCATACATATCACTGTGACCATAACGCAGAGACAACATATTGTGTATCAAATTGCAGAGAGTATACGCCCAATTTGAGATACTGCCTATCAACATCAGCCTTCACAAGTGCCATAGCAGCGCCAAACTTGTCAATGACTAGTAACACAAGCTTGCAGGCATCCAAGAATGGCTTTGTCTGTAACCATAGTAATTTCTGGGACATTTTTTATTCCAGCAAAAATCAATTTATTTGAGTAGTCTCCAATGGCACCTTTATCAAAAATAAATTCATAGATGCATCCATCCTTCCCTGTCGAACATATACAGATTTGTTTTCCATTTGATCTTGCAACTGAAATGCTAACCACACTTGAGATACCATGGGCTCCTTTAAATGAGCAAAATGTTTGAAACTTCTCTGGCATAATTGAGTTTTCAAGATCGATCAATCTCACTGGAAATTCAAAAGCAACGATATTGCCCCGCTGATCACCACAAACAAGTAGCTGATCCACAAGTCTCACATCAATACATACAATGTGTGCCAAGAATGCTGATGTGAAATCAGCAACTAAAGATGCCTGATACTCTTTTGATGGATCCCCTCCAACCATTGACTTCTCTAAATGTGTACTCCAACCTCCACAATTTTAATCCTCCTTTTGGATCTGTTGTAAAAACATGCCTATGCCCTAAAGACTTGCACCAGTAAATTCCAAGAAGTTTCCTCTCTCTTTCAGCAGACCAAGTAAAAGAGCATGGGTTTTCATTATTAAGATTACTAGATACAAGTTGCACAACAGTCACTCTTCCTTTGCCATCATCTAAGTAGCAGTGGGTGAAAGCTAATTTTCATTGGCCTGCATATTTGAACTGAGATTTTGACAGTCACCTGCCAATTTGACTCTGACAGAGGACTTTGAGAAGACGGAGTCTAACATCGGCTCCAATGGGGATGACAGATGCCACTTTTTGGAGGTGCCAAGAACCGCAGAACTTTGGGAGAGCAGACAGTGCCTCCGTCCAATGGGCGATGGAGTCATCATTCCAACAAATCGACACAACTCTTGACTCAATTTTCAAACTGAAACTGAACTCAAACTGATTCGATCTCAAGACTGAAAAACTAGCTTAACTAACTTCAAACTAAAGCTGCAATGAAACTAGAATAAGATGCTGCCCTTTGGCTGCTTATTTATTTACAAAATCTACCCTACTTTGCTGCAAAAATAATAGGTCAGGTAATACTGAAATGCCAGATCAACCATTCAAGTAAATCTGAGAATGATGTCGGTTGAGAATGCTTCCACCAGGACACAGATGTAATTGCTGGCAGCCCTTCATGCACGTAATGAGCCTGGTCACGTAGAATACAGCCTGATCTATCAATCAAACTGAAAAACATTTCCATGTATGTTGCCATTGGATCACAAAAGCCAGACTCTGTTAGCTGCCCCAACTCTGCAATACATACCTCCAGCTGCACACTGTCAATGTAAACATCTGTAGGCAAGTCTGTTATTTCTTGTTTCAATGGAGGAAGGATTTCCAAGAACTTTTTAGGGTCTTGGAAATCATATGACTGGATCTTCTCATCTAAACATTGAATCTCCTTCTCCACTCTTTCAACAACTAACTCACAAAATCTAGTTTTAGTTTCAAAAGGGAACTTTGGAGATTTCAACCAATGAAGTAAGGCACTGAAAAATTCTTCATTAATTTCAGAATCTGCTAACTGATTTCTAACCTCTTTTACAGCTTCACAAAGTGCAGGGTTTGCCACATACCCTACCATTGCATGAATGGATCAGCAAGCACTGGAATGTCTGGATCGAGTTGGAGTCGCCAGGTGAATGCTTCAGCCTGCATATGTGTCTGACTGCTGTCCACCATCAGCATCAGATCTGCAATTTGATTTCATGTACTGGAGCAAGACAATCTACAGTCGAATGTCACATCAACAGCAAACCATCATTCCCCAGTATGGTCGCCACTATGTTAGCGCTCGAATCTGCCTCAGGCTGAAGAAGGTAAAACTCGAGGCAACATCAAACCAAGCTCAGCCTCATAGCTAGCCCTACGAGGACAGGAGAGGGCTCTCTCCGGGTCTATCTCAGCAGAAAAGTCTTCAAAGGGGGCTGAGATGACCAATAAGGAATACTGATTTTAGGCTAGTAAATTGATAGAAAGGGATTTTTTTTTTTGATAATTGATTGGTTTTCTGGGCTGCATGGGCAAAAAACAGCTTGAAACAGAGAAATATAATCAAAAACACAGATTATCTCCTGAGGCAAGGTAGGCAAGAAATTTTAACATCAAATTGAGATTAAATGGAACGGCAAGACTGCTGAGGAGTTGACAAGGGCATAGAAGATGAATCCTTGTCAAACAGAAGAAAACATTAAATATGAACAAACTTAAAGGCAGAGCATACTAATTATGAATTCTACCTTAACACTTCATTTGTTCAATTGGAAACGATCATGAAATGAAATGAACACATAACAGGCTACATATGAAACAAAGGATGACACAAATGTTAAATTTCATACCACAGGAATCTCAGGGGTCAGAGCTGCATTTTTATTAAAATCTCTGTCAAAATTGTACAATAGAAGCTCTGTTTTTTTCCACCAGTGCTCAGAATTCTCCTCTCAGAACTTTCTCCTCTCTAACTCTTTACAAATGATTTTTTAATACATTAAATAAAACTCTGCTAGGGGAAAAACAAATCGACCCCAAAACAGGGGCGTTGTTTCACCTGCAGTTACAAAAATAGAGATAGAGTCATTTCTTTTCCTAAAAAAGAAGATCGTTCCCCTTAAAATCCTCTGAGGGCTAACAAACTGGAGCGCAGATCCCATCGAATCAGGATTGAAGTCATTAGTAGGAGATCGGTTGTTATATTTGGATCCATTACTTCAGCGACAAGTTGTTCATTGCTTGTATCAATGAAATCAATTGGATGCAAAGCTATGCCATTGAAATTATCACTTATGTAATGATCAATAACTGCAAGGCACTTGGACGGATCCTTTGGATCCCATTCGGCACGAAAGCAGGTCAAGTGACGATTAAAATCATGACTATGGACGATCTCATGGCTTGGATAGCTCAAATCACCAAAGATAGAATCCCATACACGTATCCGCTTATCTTGGCAGGTAGTCATGATTTTACTGGCAGGTTTTGGCGAAAACTAAGCGAAGTTCACAACACGTGGGTGTTTCAACTCTCCCAGGAAGGCCCCAGCTTTTAATTGGCGAATATCCCAAAGACGAGAAAAATGATCATTGCCACAGCTGATCAGAAGATCTGAATTTAATGGATTGAAATGAAGTCCCACAACTTTAGAACCCTTTTTGTGGATTAGAATGGGTTCATCTGTTTTCTTATTTGAGCGAATGTCTATCTGGTAAAGAATCCCAAAGTTATCCGCAACCAGTAAAAGATCTTTCTCTAAATTGATATCCATGCCATATAGCATTCTCCATGTTGCCAGTCCATTCCATCCATCAGGATTGCAGTCCATCAGGAGGATTGGAACTCCTGTCTCAATATCAAGTGCAGCTAAGTGTTCCATCAGATCCTGATGTGTATATATAATCATCGTTCACGGGATGAAATTTCATACTATTCAGAACGAAGGAATGTACTTTATCATAAACTATCCTCTATGTCACTTTCTCATAGTCCCAAATACCAATTTGACCTTTCTTATCTCCTGACATGATAATATTGTTCTTAGTAGGGTGAAATTCTAAGCAAGTTATCCGTCTACTGTGTAACTTGATGATAGCAGAGTCAACCTGGTTGGGAATAACATAAGTTGGCTTGATCATATTGATATGATTTCTGATTTGCCATTCAAATACAAAGTCAAAGCCACTCTGGACATATTTGCGGGGGCCAGGGACAACCCCATATTTTGTCGCTGTGCGATGTGGGCATGTCATCGTGGTGTGCCCAGGCTGTTTACATAAGAAACATGGCTTTTGAAGGCAATCAACATAGGTAGCTCCTTTGAACCCTACCTCATGGTCTTTCCGTTTACACACCTCTTGGGCCATATTCATGAGCCAGCTATTGCTACCCAAATCATCTTCTTCGCGAGCATACTTTTCATAATAATTTCTCAGAGTTTGCATCAGGATCATTGAGACTAAACCCGTGAGTAAAATAACCATCATAAATGAATTGAAGATGGAGAACCAACGGATCTAATGTTCAAAGAAAGGATATTCTAAGTAGATATCAGAACACCCGGCAAAGGTTATGTTGGTCTCGACCCAATGGACTGAATCCCAGCAATAAGCGGCTTTGGATTCTCCTGAGTGAGGTTGACATGAATTATTTGGTCATTATTGATTTTCACAATAATATTCTTGAACTGTGATGCCAATAGCGCCATACATATATTGTAATGGTGATGTCAACGAAAAGAATGCCAATGCTGCTATTCATAGAACTGAACTGAGACACATATTGAACTGAACCATATATACAATACTGCTATCATACATCTGTGATGCTTTGCAATTGATCATGCCATACATACAGTTTATATGACAGAGCCGAGACGTATCTAGTGCTGAAACAGGTCGATATAATAGTGACTCTGAGACTATAGGGATGTCGGGAGAGTGCTTGTGCTAACCATATAAGTACCGCTGACCATAGACATTACTCTATATGTATATATGCATATAGATGCCAGCATAGATCTGTAGAAACAATACACCCATTGCAGAACAGCGTTGAGACCTCCATACATATCACTGTGACCATAACGCAGAGACAACATATTGTGTATCAAATTACAGAGAGTATACGCCCAATTTGAGAGATTGCCTATCAACATCAGCCTTCACAAGTGACATAGCAGCGCCAAACTTGTCAATGACTAGTAACACAAGCTTGCAGGCATCCAAGAATGGCTTTGTCTGTAACCATAGTAATTTCTGGGACATTTTTTATTCCAGCAAAAATCAATTTATTTGAGTAGTCTCCAATGGCACCTTTATCAAAAATAAAGTCATAGATGCATCCATCCTTCCCTGTCGAACATATACAGATTTGTTTTCCATTTGATCTTGCAACTGAAATGCTAACCACACTTGAGATACCATGGGCTCCTTTAAATGAGTAAAATGTTTTAAACTTCTCTGGCATAATTGAGTTTTCAAGATCGATCAATCTCACTGGAAATTCAAAAGCAACGGTATTGCCTCGCTGGTCACCACAAACAAGTAGCTGATCCACAAGGCTCACATCAATACATACAATGCGTGCCAAGAATGCTGATGTGAAATCAGCAACTAAAGATGCCTGATACTCTTTTGATGGATCCTCTCCAACCATTGACTTCTCTAAATGTGTACTCCAACCTCCACAGTTTTAATCCTCCTTTTGGATCTGTTGTAAAAACATGCCTATGCCCTAAAGACTTGCACCAGTAAATTCCAAGAAGTTGCCTCTCTCTTTCAGCAGACCAAGTAAAAGAGCATGGGTTTTCATGATTAAGATTACTAGATACAAGTTGCACAATAGTCACTATTCCTTTGCCATCATCTAAGTAGCAGTGGGTGAAAGCTAATTGTCATTGGCCTGCATATTTGAACTGAGATTTTGACAGTCACCTGCCAATTTGACTCTGAAAGAGGACTTTGAGAAGACGGATTCTAACAAATTCTAAACATGAATATCATTAACATAAAGAAGATTCATTTCGGGAACCAAGACATGTGTTTCTTTTATTATAGACAAATAAAATACATAAAAAGGAATGTTTTCACCTGAGTCACCTTCAGCAAGCTCCAAGCAAAGCTTCCTTCCGAATCCGTTCCAGCCTCAAACGTCTAACAAACTCCTTCCATGACTCTCTCCATGATGTCATAAATGGTGGATGAACATCAACACACAAGGAAACAAAGGTTTCCTGTACAAAATGGGGGAAGTTCAGAAGGCACAAGGGACTTCGAACCTGGTCAAGGGAAAAATATCAGCATAATAACCTTTCTCTCTCCTCTCTCCTCCCTTAGGCCTTCCCTTTGAGGTCTTTTTATACCATCTCCAAAGCAGTTTTTTAGTTAGGAGTTGGTTGGGAACAATTGGGCCACGGGCATTAACAGGTGATCAGCAGGTAAAACCCGCGATCTCCGCCCGAAAATAAGGAGTCATATTTTTTTAAGTGTTTTAATACATACACGCGGGTTGGCTATACACATACCCGCGTATACACGCGTTTAACTCAGGGAAATGTCGCGTATAAGGGATAAAACACTGTTTTTTAGATTTTAGGACCAGGTCTGGAAGGAGGGGTTTCCCTAGGCCATGAGTACAACATCACAAACCATAAGAGTGAGATTCGGAGCTATAACAGTGGGCTCCTATTTTCTAGGAGTGCACCCACATGCAACAATGTTGGCTCATGCATGCATCTATAAAGGGTGCATGTCTTCGACACAAAGAAGTGCACTCATGGAGGACGCATATATTTAGCATGAAGGAGTGCACTCAGGGAGGGCACACTCCTTCTGAGGGCGCACTCCTTCAGGCCGAAGGAGTGCACTCAAGTTGAGCACATGTCTTCACCAACGTAAAGTGCATTTTTTCTTTTTAAGTGTTTTTCTTGCTTTTGTTTTATTTTTCATGCTTTTGAGTGTTTTTTGAGTGTGTGCATGGTGATAAGGAAATTTTCTAAGTTGAGAAATATCATGAGTCAACCTAACCAAGAACTAACTAACTCAAATGCTTCTAATGGTTAAGTGATTATGCTTAGGAAACATTAACTTAGTTGGATGTGATGCTAGGAGAAAACACATAGATAAAAAATCAAACAACATGATGACTCAAGGGGGCTTGAAATGACAGTTATCGTAGGCTCTAAAATTGATATAGGCAAAAAATCTGGAGGGTTGTTGTCACAGTTAAAACACTTGGCGAAACACTAGGAGAACCCTAGCTTCTCTTAAATGGTTTCATTGTAAGCACAAAGTTTCTTCTAGAAGTATTGATTTAGTTAGTGGGTTACCTTTTCTCCCCATTCTCACCCAGTTAAAGATATAGTCTTCCCAAGTGTCTTTACTTGGAAAAACACAACATATAACAATCCATATAATTTTCTTGTCGATGTAAGTAATGGTAATATAGTATGGTGAAATAAAACAGTTAGAGTTTGAGTTTTACATCTTCGGCATTGCTACATTGCTAGCAGACGTAAACAATACCCCGACGGAGATGCTTCAAGAACGCAAACGTTGCTTTGCTACCAGCGAGCCTAGATAGTACCCTGACAAAGTCACTTGCTTCACCTCCCTGCGCAGGAATCCAATCTCTTCTTTCACCCTTTATTTTCTTTTCTTTTCATAGGACTGTGCATAGGAACTTATTATTTTTCACGGGAAAAAGAGGGATCCCAACTTATTGAGAACAGAGGAGGTTGATTAAATATGAAAGATTAAACATGCAAAACTTACTTGTTTCACTAGTTGATGAAGAGATTCTTGATTCCCAGTTGTGCACCCAACTCATGTGGAATGGTTATGCAAGAAGAATGATTAAATGAGTTGATTTAAAGAAATTAGCATGCAAAATTGATTCATGCATGAGTTCCACTTGTCATCGCATGAGAGGGTTAGTTAAAGAAGTTAAGTGGGCTCCTATTTTCTATGAGTGCACCCACATGCAACAAAGTTAGCTCATGCATGCATCTAGAAAGGGCGTGTGTCTTTGACATGAAGAAGTGGTCTCATGGAGGGCGCATCTATTTAGCATGAAGGAGTGAGCTCAAGGAGGGCGCACTCCTTCGAGCCAAAGGAGTGCACTCAAGCTGAGTGCATGTCTTCACCAACTTAAAGTGCATTTTTTCTTTTTAAGTGTTTTTCTTGCTTCTTTTTTTTCGTGCTTTTGAGTGTTTTTTGAGTGTGTGCATGGTTATAAGGAAATTTTATAAGTCGAGAAAGATCATGAGTTCACCTAACCAAGAACTAAATAAATCTATGCTTATAATGGTTAAGTGATGATGCGTAGGAAACATTAACTTAGGAGGATGCAATGCTAGGAGAAAACACATAGATAAAAAATCAAACAACATGACGACTCAAGGGGGCTTGAAACGATAGTTATCATAGGCTCTAAAATTGATACATGAAAAAAATTTGGAGGGTTGTTGTCATAGTGAAAACACACGGCAACACACTAGGAAAACCTTAGCTTCTCTTAAATGGTTTCATTGTAAGCACAAAGTGTCATCCGAAAGTATTGATTCAATTAGTGGGTTACCTTTTCTCCCCATTCTCACCCAGTTAAAGATATAGTCTTCCCAATTTCCTTTACTCGGAAAACACACAACATATAACAATCCATATCATTTTCCTATCGATGTAAGTAATGGTAATATAGTATGGTGAAATAAAATAATCAGAGTGTGAGTTTTACATCTTTGGCATTACTCCACTGCCAGCAGGCTTAGATAGTACCTCAACGGAGATGCTTCAAGAACCTTCACTGCCAGTGAGCCTAGATAGTACCCTGACGAAGTCACTTGCTTCACCTCCTTGCACAGGAATCATTTCTCTTCTTTCACCCTTCATTTTCTTTTCTTTTCATAGGACTATGCATTGGAACTTAGTATTTTTCACGGGAAGAAGAGGGATCCCAACTTATTGAGAGCAGAGGAGGTTCCTCCTTTAGAAACAGTTTTTAGACCTTTGATGCTTTGATCGCCAAAATTTTCCCCCTTATATTACTCAAGACAGATAGATAACCAAGAACACATCATTCATAACAGGACCGAGCATAGGAATGGGAATCCTAAATAGATGTTGGTGTTGGCATTATGATTCTGATATGACTCTATGTTGTACTTGATGGAAACACTCTCAAGTGGCAATGCTCTGTTCAAGCTCTCCAAATGTTGGAAATTAAGAGGTACGCAGGTGAATGGTTGAAAAGGTGCGGACCCGCAGGTACGCCGGCCAGGAAGTGCGTTCATACCCGCAAGTTACCCGTTCATGAGGTGCGGACCCCTAGTTCACTCACTTCAAGGCAGAGAAGCGCGCTCACGTGGGGTTTCTTATGTTTGGCCCGTGGTATTTAGCCCGTCGTTCTTGATTCTATGGTTTTGGCCCGTGGTATTTAGCCTGCCGTTCTTGATTCTATGGTTTTGGCCCATGGTATAGGATCAAATTTAGCCCTGGTTTGGATCCCTTGTATTGGTTATTGATGGTTTTGTCCCATGGTGTGAATAAGGGCTTGACTATAAATAGGGAAGGAGATCACTTGGCTAAGGCATCTTTTTGCAAATTGAATATCTTAAGATCTGAAATATTGGGTTATCGGTTTAAAAGCTTGATCTATATAAAAGTGAAGTTGCAAGTGAATCTATGAAGTGTGATCTCTCGGGTGCATGATCAAATCTGGGCATCTGACTATCTGTGGCACACTGGTGGACTGCCAATTTGGCCCTAATCAGAGGTTCGTAGGCGATTAACGGTGCAAGTGCGGGGGTACACATCCCAAAATAAGGAGCAGTGCGTGGGTACGCAGCGCGACAGAAGTCCAGGTGCGGTGGTTCACAGAGAAGAGAAAGGAGAAGCGCGGAGGTACGCTGTGCGACAGAAGCCGCAGGTGCGGAGACACAATGAAAGTACGCGGCGCGATAGAAGCAATAACTGCGGAGGCACAGTGAAAGTACGCGGTGCGATAGAAGCAGTGGGTGCGGGGGTATAGTGAAGGTACGCGACGCATTTAAAGGAACAGTGCGTGGATACGCAGTGCAGTTCAAGGGTCTCTGCAGGGATACGTAGAGGTGCAGAAGGTGAAGTGCGTAGCAACGCATGCCAGATAAAGGAAAACTGTGGATCTGTATTAAGGCATTTATTTGACTGACTTTTCTCTGTTGATAAGGTGTTCTGGGTTTAGTTTACTGTTACTATTGATCTGGTTACTGCAATTGACTGGGTGATTTACTTGTACTTGATGATCTCTTGATGTTTATGGATCCAGTTTGAAAATTTATGAAAAGTGGTCCTTGAAAGAAAAGAAGTAGGGGGTTGTAGCTCCCTTCCAGGAGAGACTGGAAAATGAGAGAGTTGTAGCTCTCTGCAGGTTGCAGCCTGCGTACTGGTAAAGGACCGCACCAGTACAAAACCATTGTAAAAGGAGTTTCTAATTTGAAAGAAGATAGAGACATATTGCAGCAGGTGGTTTTCACCCACATTGGGTTTCCACCTTATATCTGGTGTTCTTTGGTGTGACTATCTATTTTTCTTGTTCATGCTCATTATTTTATGGTACTGACATGCAAAAATAATTCAAAGTATGAATAAGGAAGATTTATTAAAAGAACTTGATAATACTGATTCACTCCCCCTCTCAGTATTATTTCCAACAATTGGTATCAGAGCAGGTCCTTCAGAGAAGCTTGATCGCTTGAAGGAAGATCATTCATCATGAGCAACTACGAGAGGGAAGCATCAATCAGGCCACCAATTTTTGATGGGAAAAACTTCAATTATTGGAAGGTAAGAGTTACTGCCTATCTTCAATCTCTTGGTACTGAAGTTTGGGATATCATAGATACAGGCTACACTTTTCCTTCAGCTACTCCTACAGATACGGCCGAAAAGAAGAAATATGAAACAAATGCTAAAGCAGTCAATACTCTGCTGGGATGCTTATCTCAAATAGAATTCGTGAAGGTTATGCAATATAAATCTGCAAAAGAAATATGGGACAAGATTGTCTTGAGCTACGAAGGAGATGAACAGGTAAAGCGTGCTAAACTTCAAACCCTCAGGATTCAGTATGAGAATCTCAGAATGTATAATGATGAAAGTGTGGCTAGCTATTTCCTTCGGGTAGATGAGATTCTTAATTGCATGAAAAACTTAGGTGAAGAAATAAAAGAGGCTATTGTGGTTGAAAAAGTTCTAAGATCATTGTCCCCCAAGTTTGAATCTAAAGTGTCTGCAATAGAAGAAAAGGAAAATCTACGAACTCTTACTATGTCTCAGCTACACGGAATTATAACTGCTTATGAAATGAGAAAGGGAGGTCCACCAGACAAGAGAGAAGCTGCTTTCAAGGCTTCAGGCAAAGGAGACTACTATGAAGCAAGTCACGTGCCAGAAGAAGAAGAAGAATCAAACTTTGTCAGAAATCTTCAACGGGGTACTGGAAGGTTCAGAGGTAAGTTACCTTTTAAATGTTTTGCTTGTGGAAGAGTAGGTCATTATGCTGCGAAATGCCCTCATAAGGATAAGATTGACAAAGGAAAGGAACCTGCTAGATGGAACAAGAAACAGAATGCAAATAAGAAAAGCTACTACACTCATGAAGATAGTGATGGTCTATCAAATAGTGATGAAGATGAACGAGGTAATGACTATAAAATTTTAATGGCATTTGAAGATGATGATTACATGGATGTTATAGATGTGGATAGCTTTTATGAAGAAATTTCTAGACTCAAGACATGTATAGAAGAAAAGAATAGGATCATTGATACCCTACAACTTCAAATTGATGAAAAAGAAAAATATCTTGAAAAGTTAGAAGGTGAAATTGTTGGTCTTAGAAAAGAGATTGAGAAAACAAAGGCTATTAATCTTAAGTTTTTCAAAGGATCTGAAACTCTGGATGAGATCATCAATGTACAGCGTTCTCCTCTAAACAAGACAGGTCTGGGCTATAATGGAGAAACTTCTCAAGCATCCACCTCAAGAAGTTATCTTGATGCAGCCAGAAGGAATGAGAAAAAGCACAATGGAGATCACCAGGTAAAGCAGGGACGAATTGCAAACAAAGACTATCAAGGGCAATCCGTCTTAAGGGTGAACAAAAGCTACAACCAGCCACAGGTAAAATCTTCTCAATTTGGTTCAAGAATGGATGACAATAGAAATTACAATCATTTGGTCGGTAGATTTGATAACCGCAGAAGTTTCTTCAATGGACAATGTTTCTCTTGCCATAAATTTGGTCACAAAGCAGCTCAATGTGTTGCATATAAAACAATCATGACTAGAGAAGCTCAAAAACAAAGAAGTATGACCGGGATTACAAAAAGGACCTATAACAACTTTTTGGCTCTTGAAAATGAAGTTGAATGTTCTATTTGCAATAACTTTGGTCATGAAGATTCTGAATGCAGGAGCAGGTTTTAGCAGACAAAGGAACAAGCCTCAAGCACCAAAACATGGAGAATAAAGGAACCACAAACAGAAAGATGTGGGATAGCATTTTATGCAGAGGGACAGGAAAATCTATGGTACATTGACAGTGGATGTTCGAAGCATATGACAGGTGATAAAGAAAAACTTGAATCATATTCTGCTTTAGAAAAGGGAAAGAAAGTTTCTTTTGGAAATGATACTCCTGCAGCTATAAAAGGAAAAGGCACTGCTCAGTTAAAAGAAAAGGTCAAAGCTGGAAATGTTTTGTATGTTGATGGATTGAAGCATAATCTTCTGAGTGTCAGCCAAATGTGTGATTAAGGAACCGAGGTGATATTTAGATCAAATGGATGTCTTGTTCGTGATCTTGATACAGGTAAAACAGTGATCAAAGGTGAAAGAAATCCAAATAATCTATACATATTTGAAGAAGGACAACAACAATGCTATGTAAGCAAGGATGATGAACACTGGTTATGGCACCGGAGGTTGGGGCATCTAAGCTTTTCACAAATAAGGAAAGCATGCAAATATCAGGCAGTTCGCGGTCTTCCAGATATCAAAATTCCAGACAACACCATATGCAAATCATGTCAGTTTGGAAAGCAAACCAGAACTAACTTTCCGGAGAAGGAAGGATCAGCTAGCATGCCTCTTGAGCTAGTACATACAGATGTATGTGGTCCATTCAGGAAAAGGACACCTCGAGGAGAAGAATACTTGATATTATTCATTGACGATTTCTCCAGGTTTGTCTGGTTAGGACTTATGAAGCACAAAGATGAAGCATTCGAAAAATTCAAATCCTTTAAAGCCTTGGTTGAAAATGAATCAGGATACAAAATTAAGTGCCTCAGATCCGACAGAGGTGGGGAGTTTACCTCAAATGAATTTTTCAATTTCTATGAAGAACATGGGATAAGAAGAGAATTCTCTATAGCTAGAACTCCTCAGCAAAATGGAGTGGTGGAAAGAATGAACAGAACAGTCCAACAAATGGCTCGTGCTATGCTTGATGAGTCTGGAACTCCCACAACTTTCTGGGGTGAAGCAACATATGCTGCGGTTGTTATTCTCAACAAAACAAATGTCCGGGTGAACAGCACTCAAACCCCTCATGAGCTCTGGTATGGTGAGACTCCTTCGGTAAAGCACTTCAAAATCTTTGGGAGCAAATGCTATATTAAGAATACTGATGAGCAACTTGGAAAACTTGAACCTAGAGCAGATGAAGGCATTCTTCTTGGTTATTCTCCACACAGCAAAGCATACAAGTGTTACAATAAAAGACTTGGAAGAATTGTTGACAGCATTGATGTAGTGGTTGACGAGAAGGGATACATTCCTAGGCAAGTAAATCATGAAGATATCGAAGAAGATGAAGACTACCCTCAAAGACAGAATGATGAAGAAGAAGAACATCAAGAAGAACCAGAGGAGCAGATAAGGATAGAAGAGAAGACTCCATCTAGATATGTTCAGAAGAATCATCCAGAATCTCAGATTTTGGGGCAAAAAGAAGCAGGTGTACAAACAAGAAGAACAATTGCAGAAGCTTCAAGCTATTTGGCATTACTCTCTTCCACTGAACCACAAAATGTGAAAGAGGCATGCAAAGATGAATGTTGGGTCAAAGCAATGGATGAAAAACTTGAACAGATCGAAAAGAACAACACTTGGGAGTTAGTTCCTAGACCAAAGGATAAGAATGTTATAGGGACAAAATGGGTCTTCAAAAATAAATTTAATGAAAATGGAGAAGTAATTAGAAACAAGGCCAGACTTGTTTGTAAAGGGTATGCGCAGCAAGAAGGAATACATTTCGAAGAAACTTTTGCTCCTATTGCAAGACTTGAGGCCATCCAAATGTTCCTTGCTCTCTCAAGCTTTCAAAACTTCAAAGTATTTCAAATGGACGTGAAATCGGCCTTTCTGAATGGAGACTTGGAAGAAGAAGTATACTTTGAGCAGCGAGATGGTTTTAGTCTTGGAAATGATCCAAATCTTGTATGCAGATTGAAAAAGGCTCTCTATGGTCTCAAACAAGCTCCAAGGGCTTGGTACTATCGTTTGGACAAATATCTTCATCAACAAGGCTTTTAAAAAGGATCAGCAGATATCAATCTTTATATAAAAGTTGAAAACGACAAATTGCTAATACTTGTTGTGTATGTAGATGAAATTATCTTTGGCAGCAATGAAGAAGCTATGAGTCAAAGCTTTGCCTTGGTAATGCAGAAAGAATTCGAAATGTCCTTGCTGGGGGAACTGACATATTTTCTTGGTTTGCAAATCCAACAAAAAAAGGAGGGATCTTTTTGTCTCAAACCAAGTATCTCAAGCAGATTTTGAAGAAATATGGCATGGAAGATGCAAAACTAGTATGTACACCCATGGTCACAGGATGTAGCCTCAGTGCAAATGATAAATCAGCAGCAGTGCATCAACCAACCTACAGATCTATGATTGGAAGTCTACTTTATTTGACAGGTACCCGACCAGACATAATGCATGCAGTAGGAATAGTTGGAAGATTTCAGTCAAATCCAAAGGAAACTCATCTTCAGGCAGTAAAGAGAATCTTCAAATATCTTCAAGGAACTCAAAACTATGGCTTATGGTATCCTAGAGATACAGATCTCACACTTCATGCTTATACAGATTCAGATTGGGCCGGAAGCGTGGATGACAGGAAGAGCACAAGTGGTGGCGCATTCTTTATGGGTTCCAGATTAGTATCTTGGTTCAGCAAGAAACAGAGTTCGATTGCCTTGTCTACAGCTGAAGCGGAATATGTTGCTGTTGCATCTTGCTGCACTCAACTCCTTTGGATGATGCAGACCTTGCAGGATTTTCAAATCACTTGTACACCACCTATCTCCATCTTATGTGATAATACAAGTGCAATCAGCATTTCAAAGAACCCAGTCATGCATTCAAAGACCAAGCACATACCAATCAAGTATCACTTTCTCCGGGAACAAGTGCTTGAACAAAAGGTCAAGTTGGAGTATGTTCCTTCTAAGGAAAAAGTTGCTGATATACTCACCAACCATTGCCCAGGGAGACTTTTGAATACCTCAGGAAAAAGCTGGGGGTTGTTGGTGCATCATCATGTTGTTGAATCTCTTCTGATTGTTGGTTGTATGCAAGGCTCATCTGGGGTATATGCGTACATGTGCTGGGTTGCGGATTGGTCGAAGATTGAATGGCACAGGTTCAGGGGGAGCATATAATGCATTGTTGGCATTATGGAGGAAGTACAGAAGGAGATCATGGATGCTGGTCTGAATATTGCTGCAATATGCCTCTATCTCTTTCATGGTCATTTATGGTGTTTGGTGGATTATGGTTCTTCTTTGTAGATCTTCTTTATAGTCAGGGGGAGCATGTTCTTAGGGGGAGCATAACCCTTTGCCCTTGATGTCAAAGGGGGAGAATTGTTGAGGATCTTGAGGTTGCCATCAAGTCCAAAGGGGGAGATTGTTGGCATTATGATTCTGGTATGGCTCTATGTTGTACTTGATGGCAACACTCTCAAGTGGCAATGCTCTGTTCAGGCTCTCAAAATGTTGGAAATTAAGAGGTACGCAGGTGAATGGTTGAAAAGGTGCGGACCCGTAGATACGCCGGCCAGGAAGTGCGTTCATACCCGCAGGTTACCCGTTCATGAGGTGCGGACCCCCATTTCACTCACTTCAAGGCAGAGAAGCGCGCTCACGTGGGGTTTCTTATGTTTGGCCCGTGGTATTTAGCCCGCCGTTCTTGATTCTATGGTTTTGGCCCGTGGTATAGGATCAAATTTAGCCCCGGTTTGGATCCCTTGTATTGGTTATTGATGGTTTTGTCCCATGGTGTGAATAAGGGCTTGACTATAAATAGGGAAGGAGATCACTTGGCTAAGGCATCTTTTGCAAATTGAATATCTTAAGATCTGAAATATTGGGTTATCGGTTTAAAAGCTTGATCTATATAAAAGTGAAGTTGAAAGTGAATCTATGAAGTGTGATCTCTCGGGCGCATGATCAGATCTGGGCATCTGACTATCTGTGGCACACTGGTGGACTGCCAATTTGGCCCTAATCAGAGGTTCGCAGGCGATTAACGGTGCAAGTGCGGGGGTACGCATCCCAGAAGAAGGAGCAGTGCGTGGGTACGCAGCGCGACAGAAGTCCAGGTGCGGTGGTTCGCAGTGAAGAGAAAGGAGAAGCGCGGAGGTACGCTGTGCGACAGAAGTTGCAGGTGCGGAGACACAGTGAAAGTACGCGACGCGATAGAAGCAGTAACTGCGGAGGCACAGTGAAAGTACGCGGCGCGATAGAAGCAGTGGGTGCGGGGGTACAGTGAAGGTACACGACGCATTTAAAGGAACAGTGCGTGGATACGCAGTGCAGTTCAAGGGTCTCTGCGGGGATACGCAGAGGTGCAGAAGGTGAAGTGCGTAGCAACGCATGCCAGATAAAGGAAAACTGCGGATCTGTATTAAGGCATTTATTTGACTGACTTTTCTCTGTTGATAAGGTGTTCTGGGTTTAGTTTACTGTTGCTATTGATCTGGTTACTGCAGTTGACTGGGTGATTTACTTGTACTTGATGATCTCTTGATGTTTATGGATCCAGTTTGAAAATTTATGAAAAGTGGTCCTTGAAAGAAAAGAAGTAGGGGGTTGTAGCTCCCTTCCAGGAGAGACTGGAAAACAAGAGAGATTTGTAGCTCTCTGCAGGTTGCAGCCTGCGTACTGGTAAAGGACTGCACCAGTACAAAACCATTGTAAAAGGAGTTTCTAATTTGAAAGAAGATAGGGACATATTGCAGCAGGTGGTTTTCACCCACATTGGGTTCCACCTTATATCTGGTGTTCTTTGGTGTGACTATCTATTTTTCTTGTTCATGCTCATTATTTTATGGTACTGACATGCAAAAATAATTCAAAGTATAAATAAGGAAGATTTATTAAAAGAACTTGATAATACTGATTCACCCCCCCTCTCAGTATTATTTCCAACAGTTGGTTTCATGGTTTACTCACATATTCCCATTTGAAGGATCATATTTTCAATCGAAAAATCATCGACCAAAAGTGGTAAACCAAATCAAGGAAGAGGGTAACCGATAAGCCAAGGGTTGCAAATTACTACAACTTTCCATTCACAAAAGATTAGCTAGTGATCTCAAAGCTCCAAATCGACTTTATTCAAGGAGAAAGAAAACCAAAAGAATAAAATCGAAGTATGAAACATGAAGATACACAACAAACATGCAGTGCATATAGCTAAATGCAACCTATCTACTCTAAATTAAACAATTGGGAGTCAGGTCATGTAAAGTGAAACTTCCAATGCAGCAATAGAAGTTTCTCCCAACCATTAGACCATAGGATATGATCATGAAGAATCAAAACAAAAAGCAGTGCAATGAAAAAAAGAAACTGTACAAACATCTTCACTGACGAATGAAAACAGGAAGTGCAACTAGAATAGTGAATTACACTCAAATTCTCTACCACACAATAGACTACACAACAATAGAAATGACCCATTCCATGACCATACAATATTTTAAGAAGAGACCGCAAGTACAAGTCAGGAGATATGGGTACAGACTAAAAAGAAACTTATAATGAGTCTGCAATAGGATCATGGAAACAACCTTTAGGGAAAGATAAACAAGAAAAAATGAACAAGGACAAATCCATGCCATAAGCAATGTTATCAGGTTGTCCACAATCTGATTTTTCATGTGCATGAGATTCTTGGATGGATTATGAAAAAGATTCATTGAAAATAACAAATTTGCTTGAAATAGGATGCAACGGTGGAAGATCAATAGTCAAATCAAATTTCCTCCCCTGGGGGTTGAAGAATTTTATGTGAAGAAAATATTCATCCCTCAGGAGAAAGTAAACATCCCATGTGATGACCTAAATGATAAAACTATGCAAAATAATTATAAACTAACCGAACTCACAAATATCTTCATGGTGACAGGAACCTGACATAACCATCAGCACATGCTGAAGTGTCCTACTCACCTTACTTATCTTTGAATCTTGACTAGATTGATAATCAATCTGGGAAAATACAATCAGTTTCTTATCAAAACAATATTTGTTATCCAAATCATGAGATTCAAAAGAATATAGATTTTCAAGATTATTGTAAAAATATTCAATCATAAGCATATTATTTTCTTGATCAAATGGAGATATACCTGAAAGAAGGTGGTCGATAATCATATCAAACTCCATTTGAAATTGCTGAAAATCCAAATCTTCATGTAAGAACAAAGAGTCATGCATATTACTTAAACAATCATCACTGTATAATTCAGAGAGAATAAAATCATCAGGGTTATGATCAGCCAAGGGTTCAATTTGATTAATAGTGAAAGGATGTACTGGAAAAATATCAAGATTAGTAGATGATTGATTGATAAGATCGAGTGAATCACCATTAGGGAGAAGATGTGAAAGAAAAATCAGTTCTTCATCAACGGATTGTTAACCTCTCTCATAAAACAATAATAAATCCAAAAATAAATTAATTAATTAAATATTCCAAGTTTGGAATTTGTGCCTAACTCTTGGGTTGTTCCTCTAAGATAGGAGTTAGTTTAGGTAACTCATATATTGGTGTGTGTCTGGTGAGAAATTATCTCAACCAAAGGAGAAATTATCTCAACCAAAAGTGTCTAAGATAGCATGCACTATCTTGAGAACACTATCTCTCATCTATTTATTTGTAACACTATATTCAATTTTTTTAATGAATGAAAATGAGAGAAAATACGTGAAGAAGCCATAAGGCTGAAGCCTTTTCCGCCATTATTTGGTGTCTAATTTATTATGTGTGTTTTATATATTTGTCTGAGTTAATTTCATTTTCAATATGTGGTATCAGAGCAGAAAGATGCATGTTCTGCATTTTGTTTGAATCTGCAAGTATATTGCTCTGGAAACTGTAGGAAGATGAATTCATTTGGAGTCTAAGTTGCTGGCGAAGACAAATTGGGCAACATAGGAGATAATTGCCACTGGGTATTGAAGCAAGGACGGATAGATGGACAGCGTTAAGAGGATTGGCAGCAAGCTTGGTAGCACTAAATATGTGATCTATCCTCTATTGAGTGTAGCGCAGATTTGATGCAATTCTATTTTGTCAACAGAAGGCGGAAAGAAACACGCTATTTTTTCTGGATTGACTTGGGAGAATTATCAGAGCCAGAACCTGAACTTGAACTTGAAGATGATGCAAACGCAGATAAAATTATTGTTGTTGGTATTCATGATATTTGGTAAAGAGACCCCGTCTTATTTGCAGTGTTATTGTATAATTCTAAGTCTGAAAGTGGTCTGCGGTGAGGCCCTGATGGTGTCCAAGCGTGGCTGGAGACATGCACAAGCACGTTGTTTGTCCATTCGGTCACTGTAAATATGGTTTTATTGTTGTGTGATTTTTCTGTATGGATTGTGTGGTATAATGCAAAAGAATTGGCCCTAAACTATGTGTAAGAGTTTCAGCAATCATCCCAGATAAATTCCAAAGAGAGATCGAGAGAGGCAGCGCAACATGATATATCATTGTGCATATATATTGATGCAGACTTGCAGATCTGTGTGCGCCTGAGTCGATTGGTGCTAATATGAATCCATACAAATGTGAAAAATCACTTTTTTTTTGCACGTTTCTATGCAATTTATCAGTTTACTTGAATGCCCAAAGTCATAGCTTGTATAAAATGGTGTAGTTTTATACTGTTATTAATCATCACCATTGCAGAATCCACAATGAAGCTGTTGCAGTATACAAAATACAATTGTCAGGAAAAATAAAGGGAAGCAGTGCAAAGAATCCAATATGTTTGCCTATGAACATAGTTACACGTGGTGGAGTCGAGCTTAAGAAATGACCAACGTGGAGTCCAGTTTCAAGAAATGAACAACGTGGAAGTGTAGCCAACAGTGAATCACCGTGAGGAGAATCAACATTGTACGTGAATTTGTGAAGTGAAATTATAAGAGTCGATACTTGATGGTATGCCTACCCACGAGAGTGACAAGATCTTCATGGCCAATGCGATAGAGAGATAATGTGGTTTCATCAATTTAAGGTATGAAGATATTTCTTTAGTCTGCACACATTTCGAAGAGTTTATGATTTGTGTTTATGATCTCGTTAAGACCAGCAATTTCATCTTCTGAGAGACTGTCCGCTATAACACGAAGAGCCATTTTTTTAAATCTTGTTCATTGTTGAGAATTGCTTCAACCGAGAAAGCACTGCAGAATCAAGTGGTTTGTTTTTCTTCAATTGGTATGAGAATCCAGAGGTCTGCAAATCAACGAGCGCATACAAAGAAGGTCAGTCAGTTCTAGCAAAAAACTGCATCTGTAACACCTGAAATTGCGTAAAAAAAAAAAAAATTTGCACAGAGGAGGAAGTCACCGTATTTGTACATGAAGTTACAGGAGATATGTTCCATTACGTTTTAGCAGAAGGCTGACGAAGTATAAATGGAGAGCCGTAATTTCAATGGCAGGATAAACAAAGCCTTCATAACATCAATTTCCTTTGCGGTGGAAAAGAAATCATCCTTTGAACTTCTGGTCAAATACTCCACCCTCAGATCATCATTTATTTATTGTTTCGTTGGTTCATTAAATTTTCAACGCATTAGTTTACAAATCACAAAAAAGGAGTAAAAATTCTCATGGTTTGTAATGAAGCATGGTAGTTTTTAATATATGATGAGAGATAATAAGTGGAATGTGAGAGAATGAGTGGGGTGAGAATGAAGTTTAACACTTAATGTTTCATGAACTTTAATGGCTTAGAGTAAGTGGAGAATAATATTTGGGACGAAGAGAGAATTAATGGTGAATATGATGAGAGATGAGAAAGGCTGCTTTAATTTTTTGAAATCTTTGAAGTGATAGATTTTTCAAAGGAAAGCTCATTGATGTAGGAGGTTGAGTCAGGTTTTTGAACACATTTTTTTCCAAATTTGTGAGTGTCAAATTATCATTGTTTGAGAAAGCTTCAGTGGAAATGTTGTAAAAGAAGAAAGATTGATGACCTTATTACTTAATAAAGACATATTTTTTGTGGTGATTGTGTCCTAGATCCGCCCGAAATTGAATAAGGGGATCTTAGGTACACGAAGAGTGGGTTGATGATGGTGCATGCTTCATGTTGTTTCATTTTTATTTGTGTTTAGTTTTGACACATAAATGATCTCATTTAACACACATAAAGTTCAATGCAAGCAAGAACAACACCTGTAACGAAATAGCTGCAAGGAAGGATAATTAAGCTCAACACATGCATTTGCATCACTACAACAAATAATCAAAGTTTTCAACATCGGCATTCTATTTCAACAAACAAAATCACTCAATACAATCAAGTTCATGAATCTGCAAACTCCAACATTTCAAAGCAAAGTCTACATCAACATTATTGAACTTGTAATCAAACTCAAATTACATTGAACTGTAAGGGTGCATTCTCGGTTGAAACCGACACCCAAGTCTTGAATTGAGTCAAAGTGAATTCCTTGTTTTATGTGAGTCATTAAAATCATTAAGCATTTTTTGGGTGCATTTTCAACAGTGTTCGACACACTTCCTTTAAACAGAATCATGTGAATGCACGAATTTTAACTCTAAAGCAAACAAGAAACAAGTTCACATCTCTTGCAAGCGAGCGTGAGTATTCATTCAAGCAATTTGCGTCAAAACAGTACAAATTTCAGACCTTCAAGCGAGCCAGAGTGAAGTTCATTGCAGCAACCATCAAAGCAACCAAACAAGTTCAACTCTAACACCAATCAAGCAAGTTGAGATCGACATCAAGTGAGCGTGGCTATTCACTCAAATGAGCATGAAGTCATTCATGCAAACACGATCGTCATCAAGCGAGCGTGAATTCCAGAGTTTAAGCAAGAAAGTTCTACAACTCTAGCAAGTGTTCCTAGCAAGTGCAATAAGCAACAAATCAAGCGAGCATACCATTCAAGTCCCATAGCAAGCGAGCCTGTCATTCAAGTAACAAAATCAATTGAAACAGTTCAAAGCACGACATCTACGACAAGAGAACCTGATTTCAAGTGAGCAAGTTCAGATGGCGCAACATATTCAGTTGTTACACATTCTTCACAGTTTGATCATCTCCAGTGATGAATACATGGTGCACATCAGCAAAGAAACTCTTGCTGATCTTTCACGGCATCTACAACAAACACATGAAACCATTGAGTTTCTTCAACTAGAGTCGCAACTACAAAGAGATGAGCTGCAACAAAAGAGTTCTTCTTCCAAGTCATTCAACCATGCAGATGAAGATAAAGATGTTGATTCCAAATCACTCATCCAAACAACTTCAAGTGTAGAAGTTGTTCATGATCAAATACAAATTTCTTCCAAACCCATCATCAAGCCCTAGGAAGAAATTCAAAATAACAAGAATCGACGAGGGTTAGGATATGTCATTGATGACACCAGCTTACATATCCCAGATTATTCCAAGCCAATTAAGTTTGTCAGTGCAGGATTTCTTGCACAACTCCCCTCAGCATGTTCTGAGAAAGTTGCAGACAAACAGAATTGCATGCAACCTAAAGTTGAAGTCCAACCGAAGTGTTCTCATTGTCAAAGAACTGGGCATATGGAAGATCAGTGTTTTGATCTCCATCCTTGTCGCCATTGTGGCAAGCCCAATCATTCCTCAGAAAAATGTCGCAACCAACAAAAATCATCCAGATTGAAGATACATTATGAATGGATCGATCCTTGGGAATGGTCATCCACAGTCAAAAGATTGTCTCAGTTCTACAACCGACTACAATCACACATAGTGCAACTAGTAGTGAACCGATGATGGTACTCTCATGCAGTTGAACGAGGGAGTACAACAGTGAAACTCTCCTACACCTGAAGGGGGGAGTTCAAATATATTTTGGAGAAGATTGTCTCTCCTTTCAACTGACAAAGGGGGGAAAATGTCAATGAAATTGACAAGTGCTTGTCAGACTGAAAGTCTCGACAACATCAACGAAGCAGCTAGTGGGCATCTTCATTGGCCAGTGGGAATTTGTCGTCAGCAGTGAGCATCAGCAAATTCACCATTGGGCGATCAACAGCCAAAGCAGCAGTGAGCAGCTTTCATCATAGTAAAAGCAACATTGAGTTGTTTTTCGACATCTTCAACCAGTGGGCGATCATCATCAGCAAATACGCCAGTGGGCGTTCATCAAATTGTGTCAGTGGACACCGAATGTTGTTTTCAAGCAAAGGACAGTTGGATCCTTTTGTGGCTTGGCACATGATGGAGTTGTCAAGCATCCTTCCGAGATGAATCAGTCATGCAGTTGACTCAGTCTCTTCATATTGCAGTTTTTTCATCATCCAAATTTGGCGGTTTTTTCAGGCAATGTTTTTGGGGATCAACATGAGAACTTGGAAGATGGTTCCTTATTCTTATTTTGGATTTATCATTGAAGGGGGGAATGTTAACCTCTCTCATAAAACAATAATAAATCCAAAAATAAATTAATTAATTAAATATTCCAAGTTTGGAATTTGTGCCTAACTCTTGGGTTGTCCTCTAAGATAGGAGTTAGTTTAGGTAACTCCTATATTGGTGTGTGTCTGGTGAGAAATTATCTCAACCAAAGGAGAAATTATCTCAACCAAAAGTGTCTAAGATAGCACGCACTATCTTGAGAACACTATCTCTCATCTATTTATTTGTAATACTATATTCAATTTTTTTAATGAATGAAAATGAGAGAAAATACATGAAGAAGCCATAAGGCTAAAGCCTTTTCCGCCATTATTTGGTGTCTAATTTATTATGTGTGTTTTATATATTTGTCTGAGTTAATTTCATTTTCAATACGGATTGATATTTCGATTTAATAATCGATTGAGGTTCAAAACAAGTAACTTCAAAAGGAGGACATGGGACAAAAGGCATGTCTAGTGCTTACTTAGGATGCTGAAATTATTTTGGATTAGGAGAAAATGAGGAATTAGATTCAAAATATTTCCTTGATATCTGGACTAAGACTTAGGATGTTGAAATTATTTTGGATTAGGAGAACATGAGGAATTAGATTCAAAATATTTTTTTGATATCTAGACTAAGAAATAAAATTTCTCATCTAAGAACTACCATTCCACATCCTCGTATGGGAACTCATAGCAAAGATGAAAGAATCGATCGGCGAAATGTTCAAGGGATTCATTTGATTCCATTATGATTTTATCGATTTCATTAAGAACATATTGGTATTTGTACTTGTTAAAGGTGCAACGAAGTTCGTTAACCAAATGCTTGAAAGGTTTAAAAGAAGTAGTGGGTAGAGAGTAGCACCATTGCTTCACACAACTATCCAATGTAAGGGTAAACAACAACGCAATAATTTCTTTAGAATAAATGCCACTTGAAAAAAAAATGAACGAATTCAATCACGTAATCAAGGACGATTGTCATACCCTTGCCATCGAATTTAAGATGTGACAAGTTACGTAAAAAGTCTGCAGGGATTGAAAGATTTAATGCTTTGGTAAAACACCTTATGATCTCGGATGAATCATTAGAGGTAAGAGATTCAAATAGAATTCATAGGCTCAACTTGTCATCTGGCCCTCCTTCTAGCGCAAAAAATGTTGACGGTGTTTGATGTCACCAACATTGTAAGGGGATCTCCTAAATGTAAAGTCCCAATTGTGTAGGAGTTTCATCGGGTCATTCATATGCCTTGGGTGCCAACCAACACAAGAGAACACACGCTCCTTTGGGAGTATAAGAATGTGAGCTTTGTGATACATCCAATATAAGGTATACGAGGGAGACTTCCATGGTTGGTGAGGGAAATGATCCACTAGTTAGAAACATAATAGTATTATCCTAAAGGGGGACTCGAGGATAAAGAAAAAAAATTGTTGAGTACCTACAGATCAATCCACATAATAAACAGCAATCGTTAAAGAAAAACAAAATTCATTCAATAATATTCATAGCTAACCAACAAAGTAGTTCATTAACTCCATATGTAAATAAAGCAACATATACCATAAACATAACCAAAATAGTCCAACTACATCTATGATACATGTATGTAGGAATGTCGTCTCATTGAGTTTTTGATTAAAAGTGTAAGATCTCAAGTACATTGTTACATGAATGAAACATTTTATCCAATAGTGGAACACGAACCCACAAATTGCTTCTCCAAAGAATTATCTGTCTCCTATGTATTACAAGAGAATCCAAGGCAAGACCTCTAGAATCTAAAGCCTTCCAAAAGCCCTTTTGCTTGAGTTATGAGAAGCTATTTATAACAATTGACAATGACCTTTGAGATTTCTCATGAATCTTTGACTTCTATGATTGTTCATATTCTATACATGACTCATTGCATTCCAATGTATGGCTTTTCATATTCCACATGTGTACCTTGGACTTTGTTACATAACATTTATTACATAAGACAATTTACAAATGAGATGGTGGCCTAATAGGACAAAACTGAAAATGGGACAAAGACTCATCAAATGAATAAATCATTTTCTTCCTCATGGAGTTCACAACTCCTTTGCGATCGCTTCGACCCGAATTAGAAAGTCCCCTTTGTAGCACATCTTCACCTCTAGTGCCTTCGTCGGTATGTTCTTGGAGCTTGAATATACATTATTCCAAATTCATGAGAGCTTCATGTGCGCTTTGACTGGTGCAAAGGAATACTGCAGAATAATGTCTTTGATAACCTCCAAGCCTTCATGTTTCATTGCCTGCTTGATTTATTCAATATATTCTCTGATCTCCTAGAAGATGACTTCTCTGCCTCTCATTACTTTAAGAGATTTAATGGTGGGAATCCCATGTTTCTATGCTAGAGACTCAAACCCATTATGCAGTCGGTTATACGCAGCCATAGTATTTTCATGCGAGGAGGATCGATCTCAAATATCAAATGCAAGATTACAACAAAAAAGTGTTCAGGCAATTGTTCATACACGCCTCTGAAGCTTGCTACTGATAACACTTTGTAGTGGAAGTAAACTAGGAACTTCTTCTGAGGGGTCTAGTTCCAGTTCATTCCTGGGAATGCATATTGTGCACAGATTCTGTCTAAGAGAAATGCAGACATGTATAATTTTGGTGCCTAGTTCGCTTATAAAGATGCTTTTGCCTACCCAACCTGATGTTGCAACTTAAATGACAGGATATCTGCCCAATTTAAAGTTCTACCACGGGTCACCATTATATTGAGTGTGTATATATAATTCTCCTCAAATACCTCAGCTTTCTTATGCCCATATAGCTAACAATACATAGTTATCAATTACTGGTATACATCTCTAATAATCTTTGTTGAATAAACTGTGGATGGGTGATTGTGAAAATTGGAAGCCTCTCGACATCATGGTTTGATAACATCGCCTGTGTTGAGGGTATCTCATCTCATGTACAAGTTTTTATTTGCATATTCATTGGGCTTTAGCATCTTATAATATGACTACATATCTTCACCAAAATAGGTGGTGAGCTGACGCCACTCTCACTATGCAACACAAGGTGTGATTCATCCATATGTGTAATGATCCATTCAATCACTTCCACACATGGAATCACCGAGAATCTTCATGCGATCCTTTGCATTCTAGACTTATTGATATTTATGTATATGTGCAAATCTTCCAATTCCTCAGCAAACCTTTCATGCATGAATGTGTTGTAAATCTTTCTCTATGTGACCTCTATGTCCTTATCAATAAAGCATTGTGTATCTGCATATATGGGAATATCTAGCTTTGTAATTTCTATTGGTTCATTAGCGCTTACTTCTGAATGTTCTTTGGAGATCATTTTATGAGGCGACATGGCTCCAAAAAATGACGACAAGGTTGTAATATTTGTAGCATGGACACCCTTTTGGGGCAACACACTCACAGTGACAATATCAACTTAAAATAACCTAATTATGAAACAATAGTTGTAAATCATGTACAAAGAACCATTATGGATAATCAATGAACCAGTGTGTATTCAAAACATCTACTTTGTTATCTTGTTTTGTTATCATCCATTTTTTTCCTAGCAAAATAGAGTGAACAGACCTTGGTATTGATGTTTTTAGAATACTAAGTGCATTAGTGATTTCACATTTGTCAATTGAACTCATATTATCTAATATTAAATGAACCGTGTTTTCAATTTGTGTGAGGAAGAAGTTTTGTGTGGGAATACGAATATGCAGACCATAGTACATATAAATTAATTAAGTAGCATTTTATGACATGAAAAGTTTGGTTTATGTGTGCATCATATGTAATATAATTATACTTGATTGATTGTATTAGATCAATCATGTGCAAAATAAAACAAGGTATACAGGTAAAAGCATAAATCATATCGTCAGAAACTTTTGCAAATACATTATTTCATAGAACTTGACAAAATTGGCAAACAAATTCAGAATTAGAATAGAGTGATCACTATTTGTGCTTGAAAAGTCTTTAACAGTAACGAAAAGCACAAAGCATATCCTCGAAAACTTTTGCAAAAACATTATTTAAGATAACTTCACAAATTTGGTAAAGAAATTCACAATTAGAACATAATGATCATTGTTTGTGCCAGAAAATTCTTTAAAAGTAACAATAACAGTCAGAGTAACAAGATCCATATAATCATAGTTATGACTAAAATAAACATCAAAGATGTAACAGATTTCTGACAGCCAAAATTGTTATTGAATATTCATTTTCATTTCGATCAACAAAAAAACATTAGATACAATATAAAAGATCAAATTTTATTGTCGAAAACTTATGCCAAACATCATCTCGGAATTTTCCACAAAATTGGTGAACCTCAAAATGTGTACAAAGTAATAAGCCTTGAACAGTAACGAATACAATTGCAGTAACATAGTATAAAAGCTCGAAGAAAATTCTCCAAAACTTGTGTTCAATTAATGTATTTGGTCAATGCCAAATAATTAAGACCTATGCAAGATCTTATGAAAAACATTTCTCAAGAACCTTTATAAAATTGTTAAACAGATTCACAATCGGAGCAGAGTAATCAGAAATGCAACTAGAATTTAATACAATATTTTCAACCCCTATTTTACCATGATCACTATTTTTTATTCTTGAGGTTTCATATATCCATAATGAGACTTTTCTGATATCCCATCTCACTAGCTTATTCACTATGACCATTTTGCTTTTCTTCGTCTCTTTAACTTTCCACACCTGCATTTTGAAAAATAGAAACAATTGTTCTATAATGAATTGAATGCATGTAATAAATAATAAGTTAACTTTGAAACAAACCTATCTAGAAAAAGGAAGGCATGTGCAAATGGAAGTCATTATGTAACTGAATTTACATTTTCGATATTAAACCACTTCAAAAGTTTTTTGTGTAGAGAATAATGTTTGATTCCTAAAGCACTTGTCAAAATATTTATATTTAAACACAAAAGTAAATGAATTTGTCTCAAAGAAGACTGAAATTAGGCTTCCGTGAACCGTAATATGAAAAAAGGTATCTACAAAGAAAAGCAAGAAACTGCATCCACAAATGGCTTAGTTCATGATAACATATCTAACAAACTTAGACATTAATCATTAGTAAATAGGAAAACAAATGTTCCGAGATTTAAGAACATTCACAGTATGTATTTAAAGCATAGATCCTTATTGTTTAGCGGCTGGAAGATTACTAGTTGTTGGATCCCTTCCCTCTCCTTCTAGCCCCTGCCCTGCCCCTCCCCCCCCATCTCTCCCTCTTTTCCATTTTTTTCCCTTCTTAGTTATGGTTGTTTCCTTTCTTGTTTTATTCCCTCAGCTAATGTATTGTTTGAATTCCCCTTTGTTCCCCTCTCTTTTGATTTATAATCTATTTTTTTTTAGGTTAGGTTCTTTTTAAATATTTCTTTTTAATTCAAATTATTTTATTAAAATTAATAAGTTTGTTTAAAAACTGGTACATTTAAATTATATAAACCTATTAAAAATATTAACTGTTTAATCCATAATAGTTTTAGTAACTCATCCATTTAAATGAAATCAAAATATAATGAATAAACAAATGATCTACTAAACATTTATATTTTTTCCTAACTTACCCCATAATCCTTCATTTATGTGAATTAAAGGATGTTAACGCATATCAGTTTAAATAAATATACATGGGAAACAAGTTAACCATTATATTAAACTAACTAATTATTTAATCAATAATATTGAATTTTCCCTGAATTTATCCCATAAGAAAAGTTTTCGCATATAATTTATTTAGTTTTCTCATATATTTTTTTAACGGATATATTGAGTTACATATAGAATTAAATCATTAAATCTAACAAATTAACTTATTAATTAATTAACTAACCAATTATTAAACTTTCTCACGCCTTGATAAGAAGATAATGCATATCGATTAATGGGAAACAAGTTAATCAATTAAATTAAACTAACTAATTATTTAATCAATAAACTTTAATTTTACCTTAATTTTTCACATATAATTTACTTAGTTTGAAATTGAAAATAATTTTTAATAACTATTAATGGATATAATGAGTTACATATGAAAATAATTTTTAATAACTATTAATGGATATAATGAGTTACATATGAAATTTAATTAAAATTATTCAATCTAACAAATTAACTAATTAATTATTTAACTAACTAATTAATAAACTTCCACTTCCCTTGATCCAGTGAAATTCAACTATAGTCCAATCAATTTTGGTTGTTTCCTGTGGTCAAAATTAGTTGCTTCTTTCTAGCCGTTTGAAAGAGGGGTCTCTCTATTTATTTTGTTGTTATGATCTGGTTATTCATCTTGTCCTGACGATGAACCACACCTGTTGGTTCGAAACGCGTCGACAAATTAATTTGGATGTGATTGTCGCCGAAAACTTTTCTATTGACTATTAATTGTTTTTCATATTTTCGATTTATTCAAGGAATTTCTTTAGCTTGGCCTAGATGTAATCTTTCAAAGGAGCAACTGTAATTTCTAATTTGACACGTTGATTGAATATCTCCTCCTCAAATTCTCTAGCTTCTTCTTGCAATTATGCAGCTAAAGAAGAGTTATGTTCATTAACATTAACAAAGTTAATTAGTCATTCGCTAGTTTCCTTTGTGCTAAAATCAGTTATACTATCGAATTCTATTGCCTTTAACGGTTCTAGCTTATCCAATTCAGTTGTCAATGTTTGTCCCAAAATTAATCCAAAGTCACATGTGATGTGTGGACTGTTTAGATCCTACATAATCTACATAGCCTTGACATAAGCATTTTCTCTTTGATTTCCTTTGTTTTCACATGCAAAAATAATGTTCTCTAGTCTTTTGATTCTTTAATACCATGCAGCTTTGATTTGCTTCATCTGATTAACATTCGGCAATTCCTCCCTCTTTTTTCTCTAGATCAAAAAGTAAATAAAGTCTGTGGCTAAAAGCATGTAAGTCATTGTTTAAAAAATACTTATCTCCTTTCATATCACGTTCAATGCACTCAACAAATGATTTAGTTATTTGTACCAAATGCTCCAAACCGAAATTTGTTTGCTATGCATGTTCAATAATTTACAATCATTCGCATGTATTACCAATAATATATGTTTTCTGCATTAAGTAGATCGCTAGGTTTATCAATCTATGTGATGTGTTAGGGTAGAAATTATCAACAATGTTGTCCGTATTGCCAATAGAGTCATCAACAGAGGACCCAGATTTAGAGCATCTTCTAGGAATTATATTCTTGTTTTCAGTCTCAGGTTTTTTGCTTCTTGTTGGCTAATAGACTATGCAATTACATCATTGGTAGCTTGATGCAATTTCATGAGTTGTGTGGCTCCAACTACAAAGAGATCAACATACATTTCTATTTGATCAATAACCTTTATGTTACGAACCTTTAATTTTTCGATCTTCAAATTTTTATTGCCTCTGTCATACTTTACATTTTGCAATGTGACAGAACGGTCATCAAAAGTAGTAAATTCTTCAGCAATTTGTTGCATTGTGTTCTGATTTTTTGTTAAATAAGCATTAACCTAATCATGTGGCATAGCATGGTCGACTTCTAAATCTATAGCTCCATCAATGCTTCATGTTTTCACAGGACTTATGGATTTGGCCGATTCAACCATATACGCTCTTTCTGGAGTGAATTTCTGAATAGCCTCTTTGTCATTTCCGCTACATAATAGCCTTGTGTGAACTAGTTTTGTACTTATAGTATCTTTTCTCTTTTTTTTTTTTACTTGAGGATGAAATCACATGAGTGTCCTTTTTGGAATGTATAGGTTGCTCTGCAGAAGTACCAATGCTTGATTCTTCAATAATTTCTTCAACATTTATGACTAACCCTTGATTTTTTATTGATGCATTTTGACTTTGCTCGCTTTGCTCTCTAACTTGTGGATACAAGTTCTCGTACCCAATAGTTTCCAAGTGTGTGCTAAATAGACCCTCCTTATCAATGCTTTAATGGATTCATCTTCCCCTAAGTTAAAAGGATGTAAAGTCTCTGCAAGCTCTACAACATGAGATGCATTCTTCAATGTGATTTCTCCAACGATAAATGGCAAAGATATAAATTGTCTTTTCTTTTTGCTTTCAAATATAACTAGCTAGTCACGGTGTTTCCTATAGACTTCAACAACAAAATACCTATCTATAAAAAAAATTGGCAACAATAATGGCTTACCTTGAAATCCATAAATTTGAATTAGTGTATTACTTTCTCTTTCTTCATGCATACCTTTTCCCCATAGGAAAACCTACGCTTGTGTAGATATTCGATCAGGTTCTTGTGTAATTATCATGTAATTGACTTGATTTACAAATACATCTTGAATTAGACAAAAATTTAAAGAAGCATTATGCTTTCATGGTATAGGATATCAGAACTACATCGGTTCTCGATTCACATTGAATTAAGGATTATATGTCAAGTTCTGAAAGACAAGGCTGGAAATGAAAGTTATTATTAGATATGCCATCATGAAGAACCTATTGGTCTTGGAAAAAAAATTGACTAACTGAAAATCTAATTCATTAGAAATGATATCAGCCTAATTGAATATACAATATTTTTTATATGTGTGGTAAAGCATATAGATGATGCATTTTGGAACATTTGTTGAAGTTTCTTGGCCCATCATGTGTGCATAGAGCTAACAAAAGTCATAAACAATTGTTTAAATAAAGAAATATCTAGAACGGAAAGATTTGAAGGAGCTTGACAATTTTGCGAAATGACATCTGCAATAATGTTAGTCTCGCATGCCTTTGACTTTGCGAAACTATTTTCTTTCGACAATCTTAAGCGCAGTTTCTGGTAGCTTGAATATCCATATGAAGGCCTTCGGATTCAGAGGAATCTTTCTCACTGGTAGCACAATTTTTCTTGTTCTTGAATCAAACTTGTTTGTGCAAAAATGAACAATTTCCCTGAAATCAAAAACTTATGGCACACATGCAACATTCACCATTCTGCTAGTCCAAATCTTAGTGTTGTTCTTCTCTTTTGTTGACAGATTCACATATCGCTCATACGCAATCGAAAAGTGAAAGTTCTAATCGATACAAGCAAGTGACTTAATCATATCAATGTAAATAGCTTATTTTCTTCTTCTATTATCCATGTCCATTTTGAACCTGAGAACACTTTCTCAATCAATAATGTTCTTAATTTCAATTAACTGCACAATTTTCTAGTTCTCTATATAATCACCAATTGTTACTACTACAAGTGCAAAATCAATTTTTACTATTTCAAGTGTGAAATCTGTCATACATGACATTTTAAATAAATAGCAATTGAAGATACCAAAGCTAACATTTACGGAAACTAGTGCAAATAAATCTCAAAATTCTAAAACCATCTCATTCATTTATTATGCACATTGCTTCTACGTTAGTATGAATTATTTTTGATGATGACAAATCAGCTTACAGGTTTTCGATAATAAATCTGATTGTAAAAGATGTGATAAGTTATCTCTACTACAAAGCATTTTGATTGCTTAGTTGGTCCCCACTACTGTGTTGTTGTCGACTTTTATTTACAAATAACCTGACACACGGATTTGAAAAAGTTCAAAGATGCATGTAACTTTGGCTAGCCATTGCAAATTGCTCTACTCTCTTATTTCTTAACAATATCACGTTTTTTTTCACGAACACATAATATATCATCAATTTGGTCAAGGCAAGTCATCCCTAAATAAATCTTAGTTCAATTATTAATCGCATTTAAAAACAGTTCATCAATGTAGAAAAAAAAATGTCACGTCAGATGGAAGTATGCGAAGAAAATGTGAAAAGCGGAAAATATGTACAGGGGAAGGAACATGCAAAAAAGACAGCAGCACTTCCACAAATTCTCACATTTCGCACAACAATTGTGCATATTTTGCAACTTTTACACTTGTGCAACCAAAAAATAGCAAAAGTTATGATAATACCATTAACAAACCTAAGTTATCAAACATTGAAAAAAGTGTATTAAAAAAAACAAATGCTTAAAGATTTAAGAATACTCATACCTCGAAAGTATATATGATTCCTACAATTTATAGCCTTCATCGCCTTGTAACAGTTAAATTAATTACTTATCCATTTTTCACTCTGCGTGAGAATAAACAAACAAATGTATCATTTCAACCTATATGAAATAGCTAAGATTTACAAAAATTGTTATATTACATTTATAATTGCCAGTGAACTTTACTGCTTCAAAACAAATTCCATAGCTTATGCAAGATTAGAATCACACAAAGTGTAGCCAAGCATGAACTGCATCATGATCACTCTAGTATGAATGTGAAATATGAACATGACATTGTTGAATAGGAAAATTTGCCCAAATGTGATCAATAATTGTCTTATTCTCGAAAATAAAATTTCTTATTACTTATTATAATTGTTCAAAGCGCATGTACTCTAATAATTGTTTACTTTGTTTGTTATTTGAATTGATGTCAATATTGAATCTCCAATAACTATAAAAATGTAATCACCAGGCGTGAATTGTGCCTTTGTTATTGCTATCGCTTCAATGATTGTTGAAACACATACAAGTGGTGCAACATATACATTTATTATGCATATTCGGCATTGGAAGTATACTTTTGGCAAAACAAGTTCGATTATGTTATTGATTTATTTTTTATGTGATTTCTATGTTTTCACGTATGAAAGTAAGTACTCCATGAAGATAATTTGATAAGCTTAAATTGAATTTGCAAAATTCAGTATTTGACGACGGAAAATTTAGATGTGTTTTGTGAATACAAAGAATCATAGCATTCATTAGATCTTCATTACGCACAATGTCATTTACATGAGAATGTATACTTCGTGTATTCAAAGTTGCATTTGTTACAGTATTTGCATATGTTACCAACTTGTCTATGTATTCAGATTTCCATGACGCTTCAGTTCTTAAGCATTTTGTTTATTCTAATATTTTCTTATTCACACAAAATTTCCTTTTTGTTAGTTTCTGAAGAAGATACAATGATTCCATGGTTCTAAAATGTGATAATTCTATGTAAACTAGTCCATGTGTCGATATACCACTCGAATCAAATGCAAGTCCATTGAATGTTAAACCCTATGATCAATGAATTGTTCTAGCACAAGCTAGTTGTATCGAAAATTGTTTCTGCACTATAGTTCTAAAGCTCTTGTTATGACATGTCAATGGTTTTGCAACACATAATATTGGAGTCCAATTCAATGAAATATTTTTTTCATATAGTTCATGATACTTGTCTCTTTGCAATTTACAAATTTCTGTATTTACAAAATCCATCCATAACACATCAACATTTTCACTATTTTTTGCATATTCCATCTGCGCCATTAACAAGTCCATCCTCTATATTATATTTTCCTGCATATAACTAAATGATAACAATCATTTGATAAGGATTCTTGATGGTAATCTCAATGTTTTGTCATATGCTACAAAGCTTATTTCCTTATTGTCATATTCGTCAATCGCATCAACAACTATTAGCTCTTCCTTTACATGCAACAACATTTTTTCATTATGATTCTATACATCCTTGTTCCTGTAAAATAGATATGGATACAATGGATCTAGTGGAGTAGGTCTATAGCACTTATCATTTATATATTATATCTCTTCATTAGATTGTTGATTCACTCGCATTCTATTAAGGATTTCATTGAAATTGTTGTCTTTTTTATGCAATTTGGTACGTAATTCATAGCATTTCACTTTTTCCTTCCAGAAATAGTATGTTGTCTTTTCCTTTTCTAAAATTGGTTGCTCAAAAATTAGAGAATCTTTGATCGGTTGTGCTTGGAACAAGTCACCTGAAAATATTACAACAATATTTCCAAAATAAATCAACTAAGTATGCTTTATTTCCTGTAAACATTTGTCAACTTGGTGTAATAATGTTCAACCTATCAAATACTCCTCATTAATAGGCATAACACGAAGTTGTTTGCACTGTTTTGTCAATGTGTCTATTTTTTTACCTTTAAGTGAAATATATTTTGATTTGTTAAATGGTAAATGAAATGTAGAATGAAACGTTATACCACCCGCATTGAACGATGCCTTCCCTATATGTGATATTATGATTCCTTTAAGATTAGTTGGTTCATATTCCAATATTTTGTTGTACAAGCAAATTAGAGATTGGAATAATTCTATAACAGTCAATATTTTCCCAACGCCTGCACCACCTGTTACAATTACATACAATGGCCGATCTCGATTTTTTTTTCTCAGTCACTATTTTTTTCACTATTTTTTCTTGTTTTGGGTTGAGCATTCTCATGATTTTATAGAATTATGTTTCTTCTAGTATATGTGGTTGTTTTACAAGTTGAAAATGTCTCTCAACTATTGATTTTGCATTTCTAGCCTTTTGTAAATATACAAAATCGGGTTCGATATTGTATTCCTTATGACATTTTTCGTTATCTATTTCTTCATATGTAGGTATATCTCTTTCAAACAATTCGCTCTCTATTTTCAATCTCAGCTATTATGTTATCAATATCAGTCCATGTTGTCATTGTTTCGTCCGTAAACTTTTGTTCATTGCATTTCATGATTTCTTTAAAAAATAAATATGCATTTTCTCAAGTGGAATATTGTTCCTTAAAATTGTTCTCGTCAATACTATATGGGACATATAACATTAATTGTTATTTTTAATTCTTATTAGGGTCAATATTTTTATTATATTTGATGTATCTTATAATGCATGGTTCTCAACACCTCCTCTTTTTCCTTCGTTGTAGTGTACAGCAAGATCCAAATTCTACTAAGCATACATGTTCAATGTTTACCAGTCGTTGCATATAGTGGTCAATAATTGATAAGCATGCTATGTATTCTAAATCATCTCGTTCACGCTTCAACTCTTTTGTTTTTTAAGTAAAAATGTTTGATCATATATTGTTGAAGTATTAATAAATATACATTTTCTTGAACTAGTATTCAATGGCAATGACAACACTATATACCCATATTGATGCACAAACATTTGTTTTGAACAAAAAGGGGAAGAACCTGTGATTTGTTTTTTATCCAACATTTCAGACTTACTAGGTGAGTCCATCATCAGGGAAATTGCAGACCACAATTTGATTAAAAAACAAATCACAGGTTCTTCCATATTTTGTTCAAATCAACCAACCTGTATGGATTCACTTTTTTCTTACAAACATTTGTTGTAAGTCAAATAAATCTTTGCCAAGTCTTGAAATTGTTTCTATGATATCACCATCATTTTTTTGGCATTCACTTCATACACATTTAAACATCGATGTCATTATTTTATCTAGCTTTGGGCATATATTAACTACAATAAGTAGTTGTAGCATATGAGTCAAGAACAAATTGGGATCAGTATTTTCACCCCATATTAATGGAATATGTCAAGCAAAGTTATTAATTCATATGTCTATTGGTTGTCTTTTCAATATAATTGTTTTTTTCTTTCAAAGGACATTGAATTGCATCGATGTAATCAGATTTGCGTATACCTAATTTTTCAAGAAAACTATCAAATATATATCTCTCATCATGTTCCATATTTTTTCTAGTGCATCAAATATCGTTCTTGCATTCACTTTTTTTTTTGCATTATCAAATTCCATAGGCGTAACAGCCCTAGGTTAAAATTTCATGTAATAAAGGATAATAAAGGAAAAATAAGACCAAGGTCACGGGACACATATTCGAAGTTGAATGGTGGGAAAAACATCCTGGTGGGTGTCACTTTTGGTTTATTTATGGCTAAGGAAATTGGAAAACGCATTGGCAAAGGAAAAGAGGCAATAATTAGCATTTATTTATGAAAATAAAGGGAAATATGAGAAAAGGGAGATGAAAGGTCACATGTTTTCATGAGAGGGAAATTGAAGGAAAATGAAGAAAATAGAAACCTCAATGATAAAAAGGCTTCTAAGGATCAATTCACAACCTTTTCTCAGTTTTTCTTTGGAATTAGTTTCAGAGAGAGATAGAATAGCACCAAGAGGAGAAGGCAAGAAAATAAAGGAAGGAAAAGGAAGGACAAGGAAAAGCAAAGGACAAGCAAGGAAGGGTGGATCAGGGACATTCAACAGGAATATTTTGCAGATAACAAGTTACATGCATGATTTCCTAGCTGAGGTGTGAATGCATGGTACATGAATTTGTTTATTTTGTTCATTTGTTGTCATTAGCATCAGTTTTACTTGGTTTGACAGTGGTTTCAGCCTTGCCTTTCCATTTCTGAATAACCATGGTGTGATGGGATTAGATTTAGATTGTCAGAAGGTTTTGGAACCAAATGAGGTGGTCTTAGGAAATTCCCAAGGGTTGGGGGTGGAGGTGTTTTAATCTCCATGAATCCCTCAACATGTGGGTGGAGACAGGAAAATTCCTCAAGGTAATGATGAAGAAACTTTGAGGCATCCAAGCTTGTTTGGGCTTTGTGATCTCTTGACCGGTTTTGGCAAGGTCGCAGTAGCCTAAGGGTGGAGGTGGCTTAATCTCCAGGAAACCCTAGTTTTTTATGTCTTGAGATCTCACATTCATGCTTGGAATATGGCATTAGTGCGATTGGCTGAAATAAAGATTTGGTTCAGCCCAATCTATGGTCGGGTGGTACGTGGAAGTCCCTGACTTGGTTGGTCTTTGTATAAGTTAATAAGAGCTATTTTCTTATTATTATCTATGAGCACATGTACTTGTTATTATGGTGATTTGATGGTTGTTTTTTCATGGTTAATAATATTGTTGTATGTTGGTTATAAGCATGGATTTGCAATGTATTCTAGTTATGTCTTATTCAGGATTTGATAAGTATTTGATGGTTAATCAATGCATGGGATAACAAGTGTTATTGAAGCTATTATGAGAGGGAATTAGACCTCCTTGGTGATTCTCATATAAGTCTCAGACTCATATGTTCAGATATGCATTCATGACCTATAGATTACATGTTCACCATATGTTTGACGAAATGACTATCATGGTTAGGCCCGGTTAGGTCAATTACTTGTTTAATTTTTGTATGAATAGCACTATCTTCAAGTCATTTATCGTTCTGGAAAGTATTAGAAAGTTTTGTGGAGTGGTCTGGAGATTGGCTTAGAATTGTGACTCAAATCTTGGGATTGTGCCCTCTGAACTGGAGAATTTGGACTACAACCGCATGGAGGCGATGTTGTGCATGTGGTTGGAGGGTCACAACCGCACTGATGCAGGCTTGTGCATGCAGTTGGGAGTCTAGGTCATTGAAAAATCTATCTAGCTTAGGGTTTGGTCACCTAGGGTGGTTCTTTGGCCCCTGAGTGTCCTATAAGCCCTGTAGGATGCCAGTTGGTGGTCAGTAAGAATCAGTTGTTGGCCCCACTTCCATAACTGAAGCTTGGAGGTCGGGTCATGTCATAATAACTCTTTCTCTCATGTTTACCCTGGAAGACTAGTGAAATTGGGTAAACGTTGGGTGGGGGCATTACAAAATGGTATTAGAGCATGGTTCAAATACTTGGACTGGATGGGCTAGCTACATTTTGTTATGCATGCATTGCCATAGCTATGGTTATGCATGCATAGTAGGTTTGACATGCATCGTGGTGGTCATTATGTAGTTTGTGTCATCATTATGTTGTTGATATGATATGAGGTTGATATGTTGGCTGAGATGGAGTAGGAGATCTGGATTATTAGAGTGAGGTCACAGCACTAGACCTCAGGGTAAGAGCATATCGTCACATAGGTTTGTACACTGGGCATGCGGGTATGATGGTTAATGGTTGTTATATGCATTATGGTTATATACATGTCTGCCATTCTATTATTGTTGTGGTCATATCCATGATAGATGCTAGTTAATCAGTGCGGTCATATGCACATGCTTCAGATAGTCATGCATGGTAGTTAATTTGTTGTTATATGCATTGCAGTCATTTGCATGATGTGTATGGTCATTGCACTTAAGATATTAATGTTATATGTATCGTGCTAATCTAGATCATCTTGTGTAGAGGGTCATGGTTATGTTATTGAGGTATGAGTTGATATATTTATGATATTGCGTCGTACTAAACTGGACTGACTTGTGCAGATGTGATAGCCTCCCCTGAGATACATTGAGGTATGAGGTTGATTATTTCGTCTATTTGGTCTATCTAACATGGTATTTTATAGGTTGTTTGATTTTTTATTAATTGCATGATATGAGTATGTGTTGATAAGATTGCGTGAAGGAATGATATTGTTTTAAGATAGTTGTACTAACACAATAGGTGTTGATACAACTCATATGCACTTGAGTGAAAGTGGATGATAGTTGTAGCATTATGACTAATGATTGTGAGCTGACTATGACATGGTTGTTAGTCTTGGTAAAGGTTAATTTCAAATTAATAAACATGATGTCTTAATCTTTGTAACATGTGATTGGCACGTGTGAATGATTGCAGGGAAACATGTTTGGTATTAGCATGACAAGGTAACAATTAATTTGTTTATATAAATAACATCTGGGTGGTGTGATAGCACATAATAAAACTCAATTGCAGCAAGGAATTGGGTGATAATTCCTTTGGATATGTTTGGAACCACAATTCAAAATGAATGTGTGCTTTGCATGAATACAGGAAATATTCTTAACCTTGATTTTATTTGATATATGTATTATATTCATGAACATGTATTTGACAGGTATAACAGTTGGTTTCTAGTTATGGTTGGATCCATCAAGGAATCAGAGTCCCTTGACAGATGATATATGTACATGTTTAGTTACATGTTAGCATGCTAGGTAAAACAAGGTAAGGTAACTGGTATATTTATATGTTTATTTATGCACTAACAGTTATGTGTTTATGGCAATATGATGCAGGGAATTGCATGGCAAAGAGATTGCCATGAAATATTGAAGAAGGTGTAGGTTGAGCTTTCCCTTGGAAGCATTGGGAACCCATGGGGATTGAGACATGGTGTATGTTGAAAGTTTTGTGCTTTCGGTGCTTTGTGATTTGTTTTCATTTTATTTGCAGTTTTGTTTATGTCTGGTGCATAGCAATGTCACTTTGTTTGTGATGTTGTATTGCTATTAGTTTTTCATGGTTTTCTTCTTGTTTGTTTGTTGTTATTGCCTTTTATTTTTTTAGGGTCTTGGGGATTGGTTGGGGAAGGGGAAAGTTAATGGAGCTCGGGGAGAGCTGAATGGAACCCAACAAGTAATGTAAGACCCGGATGAATTCGATTCATGTACAAGTGTTACACAGTAATTTGTCACCATTGGTCACCGTCCCTGTTACCCCTGTTTCCGTACGTTGGAGGACGCATTCTGGGACCTGTGAACAATGACATAACCTAAAAAAACTTGCATTATGTTCCCCAGTGGAGTCGCCAAATTGTTGGAGAGGTAAATCCCCTCTGCGGACAGAGGCGATCCCACTAGCCCAAAATGGGTCTAGCAACAATCAAATCACGCTACTATGCAAGTTCCTAGTTGCATACTGAAAGTGGATTACGAGAACCAACCTGGAGTCCAACGCTAATGTCGAAAAAGAGTTGATACTCCCGTTCCCTTGCTCCGGCAGGTCACAATCCTTGCGATCCCCGCGTATGGATACCTGCACATGCAAAGAACGAAGCGAATACAAGCATAAAATCCACTAAAATACAACTATATTTCAGTCAGAAAGGAAATAAATCAAACATTATCATGATGAACAATGAGATTGGAACCATAACAGTAGTTGTTCATTAATGAATAATCAACATAGAAAGATACAACCAAGGTTCTGACGTTGAATCTCTCCTCTGGATGGGCGAGCAGCTATGTATGTCTTGCAATAGACCTTCTCTCTCTCAGACTTCCAGCAGCATAACCTCCCTATGCTTCAAGACTCTTACTATCACTCAAGACAAGCATAATCACAACTAGCATTACTCAGAAAACTAGCTTGTCTAATGCATGAGGACAGACTTTTATAGATGGAGAAGGGAGGAAGATACAATGCATCAGGACATCCATTGTGGATTGGCATTATCTCCGAAAAGCCTCTATGGATAGATGATGACTCTTGACCTCTATCAGATAAACTTTATCCTCAAAAGACTTCGTGATCTGAAGGGAAAAAACATATGGGCGCGCGTTTGTCAAAAATCATTACCAAACTTGGTTGGCGCGGGTGTTGTTCTGAGACAGAGCGCCAATGGTCGCACCCTCTTTTGAGGATCTCAGTGATTGGCGCGGGTAAGACATTGTGGACCCGTGCTAATGGGAAAAGGGCACTTTTCAGGGATATTTTGCAGAAGGTGTCTTCAGGGAACATGAAGTACATACTCAGGGGAACATAATGCAAGTGTTTTTAGGTTATGTCACTATTCACAGGTCCCGGAATGCGTCCTCCAACGTACGGAAACAGGGGTAACAGGGACGGTGACCAATGGTGACAAATTACTGTGTAACAATAAGGGCAACTGAAGACAAGAATATGACAATTAGTTGGATTGGTTAGATCCATTGGGGTAAATGGACAGTGGAAGAACGTTCATGAGAAAGGTAATATGGTAAGGTAACATAAATGGATTTGAGGTGTCATATGCCTTGTCTATGTTGGGAGTTGTTGTTCTCAATGTTGTGCACGATAAAGGGAGTTCTCTTAACCTTGACCTTACGATATCTTGTGATTATGTTGTGATCATGATTATGTTGATGTTTATATATGTATACATGTATGTATGTATGTCATTGTCTGAGAGGGTATTTAGGGATCATGATTGTTTTATGCTAGTGTTTATATGTAAATATGTATGCTTGTATGTTGTTGTCTAACAGGATCGTCAAGGATCATGCTTGTAGAGGAATGATTGCTTGTGCAGGTGAATGTTATGAAGAGGTTCCTGGTTTATGAGGATTCAAGTGACCAAAGTAGTCCAGACAGATCTATGAGATCCATATCGTGTGGATATGAATTGGTATTATGTTTCCCTACTATTCCTATGTCTATGTTATGGTAGGTAATGCTAAGGGATACATCAGTGGAAGTGGAATGAAAGCAGTGTGATCTACGACATGTTGGGATAAGCATGGATAATGGAAAGACACTAGAAGCAAGGTTGCTTGGTAAAGACAATGTGGTCTTCGGATGTACAGTATTGTGTTGTGTGCATGTTGCATATGTGGTGTTGTGTACATATGGTGTTGTGCACATATGGTGTTGTGTGCATGTTGTATATGTAGTGTTGTGTACATGTTTTATATGCAGTGTTGTGTACATATGGTGTTGTATTCATGTTGTACAAGTGGTGATGTTTGCATGTGGTGTTGTGTACAGTGGTACATGTGGTGTTGTGTAAACGTTGTGCAGGTGGCGTTGTGTACATGTGGTGCTAAATACATGTTGTGAAGGTGGTGTTGTGTACATGTTGTATTGTGTACATGTTGTATTGTGTACAGTTGTGCATGTGGTGCTGTGTACATGTTGTGCTTTGTATATGTGGTATTGTGTAGTCTTTGTGTCACAACATGTGTGTTTGTTGTATTGTACGGTGTGTACGTATATGTATTGTGTTGTACACCGAGTTTAGATGTATGGGTGGTGTTGTACGCCGAGTGTAGGTGCATGTGTGATCTAGGTGGATGTTGGTGGTCACCTATCTATTCCACTTGGACCCCCACCACTGTCTCTTTCACTTTTTCAGTTTCCTTAATTATAGAACAGTTTACTATTTTTGGCAGTGTTTAGAGTCTTGAACTTCCGGAGCAATTTTGAGGCCCTAAACGACGTTTTTTGGGAAAATCGAGGCCAACAAGGGTTTAAAATAAATGTTGGTCACTTGAAATTTGTAGTCCTCGGATATATCTTTCTAATGAGGTATTATGTGCATCAAACAGAGATCGTATGCCAAAGTTACGATCCCGAGAAGTTGATGTACCAATTTACCTAAACAAGGTCCATAGTTTGGCACTTCATCTCCTAGGGTTAGGTTTTTGGATGTTTAAGGTTTGCCATTATTTATTAATAATAAATGGGCCTTTGAGCCTCATTGTAACATAGTTCAAAGGCATGTAGCCGCGACATCTCTTCTTAGAGATAAGCTACCATCGCCCGAGCAAGTCTTATTTCCATTATGTTTGTAATCATATTTCAGTATTTGATATTAATGAAATGAAGTGTTATTTCTGTTGCATCTTTGTATTTATGATTATATCTGTAATTTGTTGCGTTCCTATTTAAATTCAGATCAACGTGTCGTGTTGTACATTGGGTGTAGGTGTATGTGTTGTGTGTACATTATGTATGTGTATGTGTTGTACAATGTGATGGTACAGATAGGTATGGAACTATCTGGGCCCTTGTTGTTGATATTGAGGGTTGAAGCGGTTTAGTCTCTAGATGCTCTTGTTGTTGATATTGAGGGTTGAAGCAATTTAGTCTCTAAATTCCCTTGTTGTTGATATTGAGGGTTGAGGCAGTTTAGTATCTAGCTGCCCTTGTTGTTGATATTGAGGGTTGACATAAGTTAGTCATTGTATGCCCTTGTTGTTGATATTGAAGGTTGAGGTAGTTTAGTCCCTGGATGCCCTTGTTGTTGATACTGAGGGTTTAGGTGGTTTAGTCTCTAGATTCCCTTATTGTTGATATTAAGGGTTGAGGTAATTTAGTCTCTAGATGCCCTTGTTGATATTGAGGGAGGAGGCAGTTTAGTCTTTGGATTCCCTTGTTGCTTTGAAGAGAAGGCATTGGGTGCTTGTCGGGTTTGGAAAACCAAAGAAGTGTGTATACGTGGTTAAATAGAAGAGAATAGATTGGGTGCTTTCCAGGTTTAGCAAACCAAACCAGTGTGTATATGTGATTAAAGAGAAGAGACAGCATTGGGTTCTTGTCGAGTATGGACATCGATTTATTGTGTGCACAGAAAGGACAAAGAATAACGGCAGAAGAAAGGAACCATTTGAAATATAAGTATTACTATGTTATTTTAATTTTAAGTATGCATCGATTCTGATTTATGATGCATGTATGTAATATATGATTTTGATTTGTGATGGTTGAGTTTTAAGCTAATCGAATGTGATATGTGTTGGAAATATGTTTTCATCGATGGCAAAGGCAATGACAAAGGTGATAATGGAAAAGGCAATGAAAAAGGTAAAGGTAAAGGCAAATGCAAAGGCAAAGGCAATGGCAAAGAAAAAGGAAAAGGCAAAGGTGATAATGGAAAAGGAAATGGAAAAGGCTAAGGAAATGGAAAAGTAACAGCATTGGTAAATATGTTGTCATTGGTGTCCAAGGTAAATATTGATGGAAAAGGAAATAGCAGAGGCGGCAAAGGAAACATCAAAGGAAATGGCAAAGGTGGCATAGGCATAATCAAAGGTAATGGAAAAGGTGGCACAGGAAAAGCAAAGGCAAATGCAAAAGCATTGCAACTAGCAATGGCAATAGCAAAGAGTGGAAAAGGTAGTCGAAATGGTGCAGAGGCTTTGGAGCAAATTCTGGGGCAGCAGATCATCTCAGATGCAGATAAAAACCACTCAGATGGAAAGAGCTCAAAAAAATATTTCCAGTGGTATGTGGAAGTCCAAAAATGACCACTTAGATCGAGAGATAGATCCAGTCAAAGTTGTTGACCCCAAGATCAAGATAACAGAGTTAGAGGAGGTTGGATGAGCTTTTGCGTGCAGCCAAAGTTGGAACAAGTGCCAAACCTAGTGGAGGAGCATCCAAATGATGGACTAGGCTAACGTGGAAGCCACAATAGCAGGGGGAAGCATTTCTATTAAGCAGGCAGAGCCCGCCTGATAACCTGGCCCAATGGAGGAAGCCCGATGGCATTACCCCAGTGCAATCCTTTTGACACATAGGTCTAAGCGACTAGGATGCAAAGAGCGAGTGGAGCCCACCCAGAGGTAGTACCCCAGTGAAGTTAACCCGATGGTATAGTTTTGGTGCACAAAACAAATGTGCCAAGCAATGGTTACTGGAACATGGAAGTAGAGAGTTTACCAATGAGATTTGAGCGGAGGAGCCCACTCCGACAGCTTGGCCCATTGAGGGCTAACCTAGAGGGAAAATAAAGCGGCAGTGTAGCAAGGCATTGGCTCAGTGGAAATCTATTAAAAACAAAGGAAATGGCTAGTAAGCCCTAAAAAAAATTAACTAAGAAATTACTCGCAAAAAAGGTCTCTAGGACCAGTTTCTCTCTCCTCCGACAGAACAGGTGGCAGCATGTGATTAGGCCAAACGATAAAGGAAGGTGAAATCAACACAGCCAATAGTAGGTGGACACATGGCAGTCATTTTTGGCATTTTTGGGCATCGGTATTTGGGTGACATGTGTGACCACTCACAGTTTGACACATGGCAGGAGTGACATCATCCCAGTGGTATAAGCCTAGCGGTATGGTTGATGTTCAAAATCAATGAGTCGGGATGTTGGGGGCTACGAGCTAAGTGCCCACACCAAGCTCTATGGAATAGGTAAGAACCAGGGCACTGAGATATAAAGAGTCACAGAGGCTCTTGGGATATCTGACTTAACACCTAGACCTACCCTGGTTTGTTTCGTGTAGAAACGAAGGGCACAGAACAATAAAAAGAGTTGGGAGCTTGGGAGATATGGCCTTTGGGAATTATGGTTGATCGTTTCATGTATAAACGGGACCAACTGTGCGAAACCGTTAACACAGAGAATTGTCCCGCGTAGGGCTCAAAGTGCTTAGCACTAGGACTTGGCCCTTGATTGTTTCGTGTAGAAACAAAATAAATGTCGCTAAGCCATTTATACAAAGAAATTAGCCTGCAGATGGCTTGACAATGCTAAGTGCCCAATGGCCTAGCCATTGGTCACGAAGAACAAATTATATGGCAGAAAAAAGTAAAGGGGGCAGCGAAAAGGAGCTTAAGCTCATAAAGGCAGAACTATCAATTTGACAACAATTTTGGTAGTTAAACCAAAATCAACAGTAGCTAAAATTAGCAAAAGCACTGCTAAATCTTGTAAAAAGGACAAAATGCAAAAATAGGCAAATAAACTTAGTTTAATTGGCAGAAAAGGATGATCAGGATCAGATACTTGGTGAACACAGTCAGGGGACTAAAATAAATAGGACAAAGGAAAAAAATAATGATGCATGCAGCAATCAAAGAAAATAAAGAGAATCCAAAAAGTATCAAGCCAAATTCTTTATAAGCAGGCTTGAGAAAACGAGTTTGTGTGGTTGCAGAGCAGAGCGTGTGGATTAGAGGTTGTTGGTGCATCGTGATGCATAATGGTGGTATGCATTAGAGGTGTATCAAAGACCAATATTGGTATCTGAAAGGTGTTTCTAAAGATGCAAAGAAGTGCATAGGTGATTGGTGTTGATGTTCTTAGTGCATAAAGTTTGGTGATTTGTTCAGTGATGACAAATAGCTGAAGGTGGTGGTGGTTTATATTAGTAATCAAATATTTTTGAAGTTGATTTTATCAGTAATCAAATATTGTTGAAGGTGTTTGTGGTTAAGGAATACAATTATTTTGAAAGCAGATAAGGCCTATTGATTTGAGTTTGAAAATAGATGAAAGATCAATCAACATGGCCAGCAAGTGGTAGCTTGTAGATGAAGGGTTGAAGTTCCTTCTAGTGGGTGATAGTAAGTGTAAAGGGGTAACAGTCCTTTTTAGCAAAGACTGATAAATGAGCAGAGGTAAGAGTCCCTTCCAGTGAGTACTAGTAAACAAGCAAGGGAAGAAATCCCTTTCATTGGTAGCTAGTAAACGAGCAGAGATTGAAGTTCCTTTCAGTAGTAGTTGATAAACCTACAAGTGGTAGATTGTGGGGCCATGATGTAATCAAGTTGAAAACTTGTAATAAAAAAAATATTGGTGTCTTGTGTATATGTTTCTCACGTTCTTGATGTTTATGATGTTATGAATAATTGTTAAAGTGTAATTTGTGAAGAATTGTGTAATTTGGCCACACTACTGATTCACTCCCCCCCCAATCTCAGTGGTGTCCTAGTTTCCATTGTTTCTAACCATTGGTATCAAAGCCAGTGTCCTTCTGGATCAGTTTACTGGAAGGAAGATTAGGGATCATGGAGAACCAAGACTAGATTACCGCAAATGGAGTTCCATTTTTTAATGGATCAAATTATACAACTTGGAAGGTTAGGATGAGAATCTACTTGCAAGCTCTTGATTTGGATGTATGGCTATCTGCGGAGTATGGGGAAATAAATGATAAGTTTGATAGACAAGCCAGGAAGGAAATAATGAGAGAGTTGTCGAAGTCAAATATTGAAAAAGTAATTTGTTTTAAAACTAAAAAGAAGATATGGGACAAATTGCAGTCCATATATGAAGAAGACATGCAAGTTGCGTGTGATGTCAAGAGGCTTTCCATGGAGGATGAAGTACTCAAATATTCAAAGAGTGTTGAATATCACGAATTAGATGATGATTCTTTTGTATCAATAGGCCAAGTCGATGATCAACACCCAAAGAATATGCAATCTGCAAGTAAGTTTTTTTGTTGTTATTGTAGAATAGACCATTTATCTTCAAACTGCTCAGCTGCAAGTACTGGTGAAAGTAAGAGTTGCTCATCAAGTTGTAATGAAGATAGAGCTACCTTAATAGTGATAGCATATATTTACATTGGTCAAGAAGACTATGCATCCACCTTTGGTGAAGAATAAGAAAAGACATCTCACGTATCAACAAAAGAATCCCTAGAGTCATCAAGGGAACAAACTTTTGAGAGTGAAATAAACACTAGTGATGAATCTAGTGGCTCCTCAATTGAGTTGGAAGATATTGAAGAAAATATATGTTTGAAGAGGCAACTCATATCAACTCTTGAGGAAATTAATAAATTTAGAGCTATAAATACAAATATGGAACAAGAGAATAGAGAATTAAAAGTGTAGTTGTTGAATCTTCATAAGCATGCAGAGAATTCTGAAGCATTTAAAGACAATCAACCCAGTGATTGTTCCTCTCAGGCTAAGATAACAATTGAAGATTATGGTGACTCAACAACAACATTAAATGGGCCCACGAATTTGGATAAAATAAGGTTTGATGGTGCTGCAGTGGCAAAGAAAAGAACGCAGCAAAATAAAGGGACTTCCAGGAGTAAAATAAAGGTATGCAGCCCCTCATATTCTTTTGTTGTAATAACGTGGGAAACTTTGCCTCCAAGTGTCGAGAAAGGAAAATGAAGGTGCAACAGCATAGACGGAATGAGAAATTTCAACCACAACCACGAATTCCTCATAAGATAAATTCTACCAACCAAGCACAGAGGGCCTTTTCTCCTCAAAGGAAATATTTTAAATGCCCCAAGAGTAGCAAGAGAACAAATTATAGTCCAAAAAAATGGACAGGAACAAGATTTGGTAAGAAGTATAATTCTTTTTTACCCTTCATGAATAAAGTTGAATGCTACAGGTGTAAGAATTTTTGGCATAAAGCAACTGCATGCAAATCTAGTAAGATACTATTTTTTCATAATGTTTCAAATAGAGTTGAGATCCAACAAAAAGAACTGCACGGGATCTATTTCAGCACCTAGAAGAAAGGCAGATTGAATGGTCAATGGAGGTAGCGCAGAACAGTGCTTGATGAAGAAGATTCAGAGTCTGAAATTCCAGTGGTTGATCTCTCTTATAGATAGAGATTGCAATCAGTTAAAATACGAAACATCAGTCATGAAATGTCTCCAAAGCATTACAGTGAGAAAGAAGGGCAACAATGGTCTGTATGCTCAGGAAAAAATCCACTCAATCAAGCAAGTCAATGAAAGAAACTAGCTCATGGTGTTGAGAAAATTCATCATATGAAGGTGTGGAAGAAGAAGGAAGATAATCTACTTAGGGGGATTAGATTTGTTTTTCCTATTTATTTAAAATAATGGGTTGGCTTTAGGGAAGCTAGAAAGTTCAGATGCAAGGATCAGAAAAAAAACATGCCAAGGAATGCATCTGAAGGAGAAGAGAATTATTGAATGTCGTTGTCAAATAATATTGATAGATAGATGGTGATGATCTATTTATTGCTAATGCAAGTATTATTTGTAGATTACTAATGTAATGAGGGAGCATGGCCACAAGGGGAGTATACTAAAGTCAATATTTTTTAGTATTAGATTATGCATTGACAATTGGTATCATTAACCGGTATCAGTTGTGTGCTGCGTGACAGAGGCTAATGGTTTTACTGCATGTTATCTTGAGTTGTTGATAAGATGAATGGATTGACTTTTATGATGTTGTTCCAATTGTTAATCGGTATTAGGCATCATATATTTTGGTGAAAGAAGCATGATCAGAGGATGAGATCACTCTGTTATCAAGTGTTGAACAATTGTTATCACCGAAATAAATTGAACAATTGGCATTATTTTAAATTGGTATCATAGGTGCTATCAATTGGTATTTACAGTCATTAGACTCTTTGTGAGAGTATGGTGTTTGTGTTGTCTAATGTTGATAAGAAAATATTGGTTTATATGACTGTTGTTCATGGTGAGTTTGTTGTCATTAGAAGTATGCCAGGTGAAGCACGAGTTGAGTTGTTGGTCTAGGCATGCATTGGTGAGAGTTCCTCTATGTTTGTTAGAGTGTTGTACTTTGTTGACAAGTGATGGATTCGTGCATAGAATGGTTATTCTCATTGCTAGAGGTCTCTAGGACCCCCTTTCTCTCTCCTCTGGTAGGACAGGTGGCAGCATAATATTGGGCCAGCCGGAAGAGGAAGGTGACATTAGCACAACCAATAGGAGGTGGAAATGTGGCAGTCTTTTTTGACCTTTTTGGGAACGCTAATGGCGCATATTTGGGTGACATGTGTCACCACTTATAGGTCAACACATGGCAGGAGTGACATCATCCTGGTGGTATCAGCCCGATGGTATGGTTGGTCTGCAAAATCAATGCGTCGAGATGTTGGGGGCTACATGCTAAGCACTCACACCAGGCTCTATGGAATAGCTAAGAACTAGGGCATGAGGATATAAAGAGTTGTGGAGGCTCTTGGGATATTTTACTTAGCACCTCGACTTGCTCCTGTCATTTTTGTTGAAAATGGCAACAAGAAAATCTTGTTTTAATTTTCCCTTGAATTAAATTAGGAGAAAATTGTAATTCCACATCATAAGACAATAAGAATGAGTTAACTAAGTTAATTTCACTTAGTTGGCTCAGTTAATTCGAGTTGAGGGCCTAACTTGAGTCATGTAGAGTGGTTCCTAAATTTAGGAGCCTAGGGTGAGTTTAATTTGAGTTGTAATAGTTTAATTCAGTTAAATTGAGTTAAAGTCAGTTAAATTAGTTCCAACTATTGGAGGAACTAGTAGGAGGTCTAGCAGTGGGGTGCAACTTTAGTGTTCAACCAGTTAACTGATAAATCAGCCATAATTAACTCATGCATGCATGAAATTTGAGTTACCCAGTTGAGATTGGAGTTCAAGGGAAGTGTACTATCAGTTGTATAATTTTTCCGAGTTGTACAAATGGTGCATGCAATCAAAGAAGGGCCTATAGGGATTGTGCAATTCAGGATGGGAATTTCCCTAATTAATAGGGGGTTGATTACTTAAGAAATAATGCAAGTAAATAGGAGCTTGGCAGACAACATAATTGGCTAAGTATTTTCCAGAGACAACTTGTGAGGCAGTGAGATAGATTATACTTTTGCAGAGATTGTTCAGGCTTGAACAAGAATTGTATTTATTCTCTATTTTATGACTAATGCAATACAGATAGGAAGGGAATTTGAGCAGTTTCTTTCCCCTTAGATAAATCTATGAGCATATGTGATTGAATTTTGTCTCATGTTTATGTTGTGATTTCTCAATCGATTAATTGTTTCCGCTGATGAGTACAGTAGATTCAAGTCTTTTATTTTATTAAATTACATTATCAGTTTTGAATCTACAAGGAATTTATAAATGGTATCAGAGATGGAATCACAATAGAAGAGAAGATAATTTGAAGTTTGTGCAGGAGGTTTGAATAACAAGATTAGTGTTGCAGATTTTCTCCTAGACTGAGAAGATGACTTCCATCAAACTCAGACTTGAGTATGCTCTGGAAGGAACCACAAATTTTGTGGCATGGAATATTTGTATGGAAGCAGTATTAGATGATAACAAACTACTAGATTACATCAAGACAGATGTAGTTAAACCCTTAGTAGTTGATGCCCAGGATCTCGCTCAATGTAAGAAGGATGTAGCTAAAGCGAGGAGGATCATATTGGAGGGAGTTTGAGATCATATTTTCTCGAATATCCATGAGAAATAAACTCCATTTGTGATGTGGAAAACATTGACTAACTTATTTGAGAACAACAGTTACCACAGGAAGGTGGAACTAAAGAATAAGATTCTAGCATCAAAATGTAGAAGGCTCAATCAATTCTACAGTACCTGAGAAAATTAAGACAATGTCATGATGAACTTGGCAAGGTCTGTATTATTGTTCCAGAAGAAGATATGGTAACTCTAGCTTTTTTGGGTCTTCCCAAGAGCTGGCACAATTATCAGGATTCTGTGAAAGGTAGAGACAAACTACCAAGTTGGGAGAAGTTATGGTTTGATCTCATGCATGAAGAGGTCAGGTGAAGTAACAGAGATGGAACTTCATCCAAGGTTGAGGATGAGGAGAACTGTGCCTTGGATGGAAAGGCAAAGAAAGGGAAAGGGAAGAAATCCCAATCCAAATGAGATTCTGGTCAGGCTGGCAAGAAGAAATACTTGTCGAAGATTAAATGTTTTCAATGTCATGATTTGGGACATTATGCCACGAAGTGTCCGCATAAAAAGGCTGGCAAGAAGTCCTTAGGAGGAGTGGTAGGTGAAGCTCTAGCTTCATAATTTGAGTTGGCTTTCACACTCATTACATGCATGGTGACATCGGTGATGGGTAATGTGTGGTATTTGGATAGTGGAGCCTCATTCCATATGACGGGTAACAAATAATTTTTTAGTGACTTGGAGGAGAAGGTGTTATGAAACCAGCTCAAGAAAAGATAGATCAACGCCTTAGAATTTAGCCCCTTCGAGGGGGAAACCTCCTTTACATTACATAAATGAACAATTATTCAATGATTCAAATGACAAAACCTCCTTTCTATATATAGGAGTCTAAGGAGTCACAATATAACCCAACCGACCTAACAATAATAATATAAAGCCACAAAAATAAAAATAGATGGATTCTATGGGGCATAGTAATAACAATATGGGGGTAATAGGGGCACAACAATATTAATAAGGGATGCAACTACAATAGTAATGGGGTAATTACTAGCATTATAGGGACCCAACATGCCCCTCTCCTTCAAAAAAAAGTGTTGTCCTCAACACTTGAGTAGTTCTGGATGCTTCTATATAAAATTCTCATCCTCCCATGTGGAATCTTCAGTGGATAAGTTCTTCCACTTGATAAGATACTCTGAAATTGATCGATTTCGTAGCTGTCGAGTTCTTGTTTCTGTGACTGCTTCTGGTTCCAATATAATTTTTCCTTCCTCGTCAAGTTCTGGCAATATTGTTTGAACTGGGAGCTTGTCGCCTATAACCTTCTTTAAACATGAAACATGGAAAATTGGGTGCAATCGAGAAGCTGCAGGAGGCTCCAATTTGTATGCCATAGTACCAATCTTTTGCAACACCTTGTACGGAACATAATAGTTTGGTGATAATTTATTATCCTTCTTAGCTTGCTTGAGGGACATTTGCTTATATGGTTGTAGCCGTAGGAATACCCAATCACCTACATCAAAACTTCTTTCGCTACGATGTTGATCTACCTGTTGTTTCATTCTATTCTGTGCCAACACGAGGTTATCCTTTAAGAGTTGGAGGACTTGTTGTTGATGTTCGATGTGATGTTCCACTGCTTGAACCTTAGAATTTTCTCTTAAATATGATGTGATGGATGGTGGTTGATATCCATAAAGTGCCATAAATGGGGTCATTTTTGTTGTTGTATGGAAGGAAGTGTTATACCACCATTCAACCAGAGGCAACCATTTGACCCATTGTGTATGTTTATCAGATACAAAGCAATGAAGATATCCTTCCAAACATTTGTTTACTATCTCAGTTTGCCCATCAGATTGAGGATGATAAGATGAGCTATGAGCTAACTGAGTACCAAGACAAGAAAATAATTTTGTCCAAAAATTTCCAGTGAAAATGGGATCTCTGTCACTTACAATAATCTTTGGGTTTCCATGTAGCTTTTGAATTGTTTCCATAAATGCAGTAGAAACTGTACTGGCTTTAAATGGATGTGATAATGCACAAAAGTGTGCATACTTGGTAAGTATGTCAACTACCACCATTATGACACTCTTTCCCTCAGACTTGGGTAAACCTGTGATAAAATCCATTGAAACCTCCTCCCAACATTGGCTTGGAATGGATAAAGGTTGTAATAGACCCAGTGTCTTAATTGTTTCAACTTTATTTTGTTGGCAAACCAAACATTCTGCCACAAATTTTTGAATATCCTATTTAAGGCCATCCCAAAAAAATTCCTTCTTAACCCTATGGTAAGTTTTTAAAAATCCTGAATGCCCTCCTAAGGGAGAAGTGTGCAACTCCATAAGAATCTTTTGTTTTAGTTGGGAATTCTTACATAGGTATAAGCGATCTTTGTACCATAAAGAATCATTTTGCCAGCTAAATGTATCAGACGTACTAGAATCTTGTTGTAACTTTCGAATAAGTGCCCATAATTCTTCGTCATTCTTCCATTCCTCCCTTGCTTCGTCTATCCAATCTTGTTGGATAATAGAAATGGCGCACAACAATGCTTCCACACCCTCATCCTTCCTTAAGAGTGCATCTGCCACCACATTTTGCTTCCCTTTTTTGTAGATGATTTCAAAGTCATAACCCAACATCTTTGTGACCCACTTTTGTTGCTCTTCAGAGGAAAATCTTTGTTCTAAAAAGTATTCAAGGCTATCATGATCCGTTTTTACCTTGAAGTGTCTTCCCATTAGGTAGGGTCGCCATTTCTTAAGTGCATGGAGTATTGCCAACATTTCCTTCTCATAAATAACTTTGTGTAAAAACTTTCCCTTGATTGCACGACTTTCAAAAGCAATGGTTCTTTCATCTTGCATTAAAACAGCACCAATTCCATTTCCTGAAGCATCGCATTCCACAATAAAGGTTTTTGTGAAGTCCAGTGTAGCTAAGACCGGTGCTTGGCACATTGCCTCTTTAAGATGTTTGAAGGCCTTTGTTGCTTCTGGAGACCATGAAAATGCATCTTTCTTCAATAATTTTGTTAGAGGTGCTGCTATTCTCCCATAATTCTTAACAAACTTGCGATAATACCCTGTCAACCCAAGAAATCCTTGCAGATGCTTTATGGATCTGGGGATTTTCCATTCCTTAATGGCTTTAATTTTGCTAGGGTCTACCTTAACTCCTTCATGAGATACAATATGACCCAGATATTCCACCTCTTGTACTCCAAAGAAACATTTGGATCTTTTTGCATATAATTGTTTCTCCTCCAATAGTTGTTGCACCCTGTCAACATGTTCAACATGATCCTTCCAAGACTTGTTGTAGATTAGTATATCATCAAAAAATACTAACACAAATTTTCTAAGGAATGGTTTGAAAATGGAATTCATCAATCCTTGAAATGTTGAAGGTGCATTGGTAAGGCCAAAAGGCATGACCAAAAATTCATAATGACCCTCATGAGTTCTAAATGTTGTTTTCAGAATGTATTCAGTCTTCATTTTGATTTGATGATATCCTGAACGAAGATCCAACTTTGTGAAGTAAATTGATCCATGCAATTCATCCAGTAATTCATCAATGACGGGAATGGGAAACTTATCTTTAATAGTGAGCTTGTTGAGCTCCCTATAATCCGGACATATGCGCCATGATCCATCCTTCTTGTGCACTAATACTACTGGAGCAGAGAAAGAACTTTGACTCGGTTGAATTATACCAGCCTCTAGCATTTCTGCAACCATACGTTCAATTTCACTCTTTTGGGCATAGGGATATCTGTACGGCCTGATGTTTGGAGGAACACTTCCCGGAATCAAATGAATAGCATGATCATGATCACGAATAGGTGGGAGAACTTTGGGAGTCTCAAATACCTTGGAATGATTGTCCAAGACTTTTTGGAGATCTGGAGAAATAGATGATTGCAATGTGGAAACATCTAGTGAACATAATTGTGCAATTACACCCCTTTGTTCCTTTTTTAGAAGCTTTGTCATACCATTAGAGCTAATTATCTTTCCCGGTTTCCCTGCAATACCCCTTAATTCAACTTCCTTTCCTTCCATGGAAAATTTCATGAAAAGTTCTTGAAAATTGAAAGCTATTGTACCCAAGGATTGTAGCCATTGTACTCCTAGTACAACATCAGCACCTCCCATTGGAATGGAAAGCATTGGGCTAGTCAATACATATTCTCCCATCGATAGCTTGATATTATGGCACTTTCCAGAGCAATTTATTGTTCCTCCATTTGCAACCATCACTTGACACTCTGGTGCTGGGTATAAGAAGCAATTCAATTCTTTTGTTGCCTTACAATGAATAAAATTGTGGCTACTTCCTGAATCAATCAACACTAATACCTTTTTCTTCTTGACTTGTCCTTCTATCTTGATGGTTTGAGGAGTGGTAATTCCCGCCAATGCATTACAAGGTATGGTCGAATTCATTTCTTCTTTATCTAGGCTTTGTTCCTGGAGTATATCCTCTTCTTTTGACCTTTCTTGCTCCTTTTCTTCTTCCTCTTCACAATCTATGTAGAATAATTTCTTCTCAGCACACTTATGACCTTTAGTGTATTTGCTATCACAACTGTAACAAAGCCCTTTTGCTCTTTTTTCTTCCAATTGTTGTGGTGTCAACCTTATAGGTTGTGGAAGACTAGGAGCAACCACACTTCCATCTTTATAGTTGTGAGTGGTATGCTTCCTGGTTGCCATAATTTTGCTTTCCATTTTTCTTGCTAACCTAAATGCCTTCTCTAATGAATCAGGTTCCCAAAGGCGAACATCATGTTGGATATTATCCTTTAAAGACCCTATGAACACATCAATCCTATGCTCCTCTGGAATATCTTTTACCCTTATGTTCAATTTTTGGAACTCCTCAATGTGCTCCATTATTGAACCCTTTTGTTTGAGACTTATCAATTGGCTAAAAAAAGTGTTGCTTTTTGTATCCTCATAATGTGCTATCAATTCTTCCATAAAAATTGCCCAAGTGATAATATGTTTACGATAGAAAAGCCATTGATACCATACAAACTGATTTGGTTCCAAATATAAAGTTGCAATACGTACCTTTTGTGTGTTTTGCACATTATTGAGATCGAAAAATTGCTCCATTTGTAATATCCATGTTGCAGGATCCTTGCCATCAAACTTCCTCATATCGATTTTTGGAATATGGTGGGTTTTCGATCCCACATTAGAGTCTAAGAAATCATGATTAACATTCTTTTGTTCACATCATGAGTTTCCTTTACTACCTTTTCACCATTGGTAAGTATTTCTTGTAGAAAATTTCTCAAATCTGTCTTCAAATCTACCATGCCTGTCTTCAAATTTGTGTTCAAATCTATCTTCAAGTTGTCCATCTTAGCTTCCATGCCATTCATCTTAGCTTCCACACCATTTATCTTAGCTTCTGTTAGCTTTTGTGACAGTGACATTTGTTGCACTTGTTCTTGTAATTTTGATATATCATGTAGCATTTCTTCCTCTTCTTCATGAGTCATGCTAGAGCTTTCAGGTTCCTTACTAGGTGTTTGCATTTTCTTTCCTTGGGGCATCAGTTACCGATAATAATGCTCTACTATGCCCTTTTAATTCCTTCAAAATAAATTTTCAAACCAAGCTTAAGCAAAAATTTAAGAAAATCTACACACCTTTTTTCACTTTGTAGGAGCTCGATATTGCCTCTGATGTATCTCTATCCTTTCTGATCATCTAGTTCTTAATTTGTGACCTGTAGTAGCCCTCTGTGTCCTCTTTCCAATGCCACAATTCTGGCCCAAATTGGATTCTCCAAGGAAGAGTTATGCGAAATCTCCCACAGTGACTTGATTATAGACTAGTTTAGTAGAGCGAACTTGTATGATGTCCCACGAGTCATTGTTTTGACCTTTGGATCTGAAAAATGCATACAAGAAATCAAATTCCGCCTTCTTTTTGTAACTTCTCATGAAATTTCAATCCGATCCCCAGAGAGAAAGTTATGACGATTTTCCCTAGGTCACCTGTTTGGAATGTAATTCAGGAGTCTGCAAAAAGACCAACTTCCTCAGACCATATCTCTGCAAATATAGCGTGAAAAGCTTTGAAATTCGGACCCGAGGTTCAGCGTGATTTCTTCTCAAATGGGTTTTCTTTGTAACTTCTAAAACATCACAGAAAAAAATTTATAGTGAAAATTCCACGATGACCTGTTTGGAGCAGCGAAACCCTAGAATCCAAAGCTCTGATATCAAATGTTATGAAACCAGCTCAAGAAAAGATAGAAAAGATAGATCAACGCCTTAGAATTTAGCCTCTTCGAGGGGGAAACCTCCTTTACATTACATAAATGAACAATTCTTCGATGATTCAAATGACAAAACCTCTTTTCTATATATAGGAGTCTAAGGAGTCACAATATAACCCAGCCGACCTAACAGTAATAATATAAAGCCACAAAAATAAAAATAGAGGGATCCTATGGGGCACAGTAATAAAAATATGGGGGTAATAGGGGCACAACAATATTAATAAGGGATGCAACTACAATAGTAATGGGGTAATTACTAGCATTATAGGGACCCAACAGAAGGACCTTCAGATGCACATTGAGATGGGAGATGATGGAAGGTATAGCGTGACGGGTATCGGTATAGTTACTTTTCAGAGGGAGTCTGGTTCTCCCCTCACATTAAAAGATGTCATGTATGTTTCGAGTTTGAAGAAGAATTTAGTTTTAGCTGTTATGTTGGAGGACAGTGGCTATGTTGTGATATTTAGTAAAGGAAAGGTTTTCCTTAGACAAATCGCCACGGGACAAGGGAAGTGGATCGGGGTTCGGGTGAAGAACCTATACAAATTGGATGTAGAAGATTGTGTTTTGTTGAGCATGAAAGCAAAGAAGGTGCAAATACGCGACTTCTGTGAATTATGGCATAGGAGACTTGGCCATTTGCACCATGGAGCCTTGAAGATCATGCAACATATTTCTACCGGACTTCCCAAGGGCGCATTAGAGTAGCATGATACATGAAAAGGGTGTACACTGGGGAAGTATACCAAATCTACCTTTCATGGTAAGGACAGTAGAGTGCAAGCAGCCCTTGAAAGAGTTCACTCAGATGTGTGTGGTCCTTTCTTGACAGCCTCCAAGGCCAAGCACAGGTATTATGTTATATTTGTAGATGTTTTCTCACATAAGTGTTGGATTTTCTTCATGCAAAATAAAGACCAGACATTCTCCATTTTTTGTGAATTTAAAGCACTTGTTGAGAAAGACACTGGTAGGAAAGTGAAGGCTCTCAATAGTGATAATGATGGAGAATATGTGTCGAATGAGTTCAAGAACTTCTGTGCAAAATAAGTCATTCATCTGGATTTAATAACACCCCATAACCCAAAACGAAATGGGGTGGCTGATGTTATCACAAAATCACTACTGAGGGCTGCAACCAAGCAAGATTTCATGTAACTTTTTCAACCTAACTTTAGATCAAAGCTTAGCCTCTTTGATCAGAGAGGGCTCTCTCACAAACTCTTGATAAAAATCATTCACTACAACAGATGGCTAACTCTTTACTCGGTCATGAAAGCAAAAGCTGGTTGGAAACATATCAAATTGGTTCTCATTGGGCTATGGAGTCTCATACACTAAGTAAACAAGAAAAACATAGTCATCTCATGGAAATCAAGGCTCTTTGCATTACATGTCAAACATACTCCATCAAAACCACAGCTTGCCAAACACACAAGAAGTCAGAGCATAAGATTATGAATTCTGAGTGATTGTGTTACAACAAGGCTGTAAAAGAACATAAAATATAGAACACCATCATTATATTTGAACACAATAATCCATCGAGAATCTTGAGAAGAGATCAACACTGTTTTACTATTACTGTCAAAAGTCTTACAATGGCCCAAAACAACTCTGTTTTTGTATAAAATGTCCAACCCCCTCTACATCTCCTATTGATCCATATATAGGCAAACAAGCTTAACCACCTCGAGCTTCCTCCTCCAGCATGAGGGGAGCCTCGAAGGTGGCTATTAACTACTCCTACATGCTATTTAACTAATGCATTAATTACAAAGTGCTGAGCTGTAATTGCATACAATCCTAAACACTAATTCCATTCTCCTCGTATGCTTGGTTCTACTTGGATGCTGGATAGCTGTATGATTTCTGTTATGGCTAAGACATGTTGAGGGAACATTCACCGAGCAAGCTGGTCTTGGATGCTAGCTGTATAGACAGCTTATTAATTGATAAAGATGATCACCCTATATCCACGGTCCCATGTCTTCCATTCCTCTTCATCATTTAAAAACCACGCTCCAAGCTCTTTAAACCTTTAATGATAACACATAATCACCATATGCCATATGATCTGGATGCTTCGTGGACCAAACAGGTGTACCAACCGAAAATTCTGGTAACCCTACCAATACCCTAGTAGCTCGGTCATAAAGTGCCTTAAAGATTCGAATCCAAAGAAGTGTGCTTTTATCCTTTAATTATCAGGTTTCCACGTCCATGATGTGCTAGCCATTATTCCACGTGCCTGTGTGATGGCAAAATATTTCAAAAAAGATTGGCCGCTTGGTTAATCCTAATTGACCAACTGAACTGTAACATGCAGCTACAGCAGTTTCGTAGCGCGCTACGAAACTGCTGTGTAATCACAAAAACATAGTCTTCTAATGACCACCTGATTAGATAAACCTATCTCTGTTGTCTTCAAGATATTTTTTCTGCTTTCTTTCTGTTAGTTATGACATTCTTTGAGGTGAGGAATACCAGAACAGCTGGAGCCATCTTTTAAAACCTCATCTAGAAACCTTAATCATACAGAAAGTTCACAGACTTCATCTTCCATGAGTCGGTAATGTTTATCAAGCCAACTTCGAATTAGCTCCATATAAATACCAACTCATGAATTTTCCTGTCTTTCCAATGGCTGCTAATTCACCGGTAACTGACAGTATCTGCAATGCCTTCCATGAATAGTTTTGGTATCAATAATATCCTTTGCTGATTCCAGATCACCTCAAAAAAAACATAAAAACCATTTTGTTTCCAACCATCATTAACCTCCGCGGCAAGTCTTAGAATAATCGTTGCCTTTTAGGTTTCCTGTTCTCAGTTTCTTTTGGTCACTACACCTATAGAATTGCGCATACCTCTGAACATCCAAAACTTTTTGCATCATAAGACTATTTTTCATCCCAATGAGAAAGCAAGATCCTAGCTTGCTTCACTGATAAGTTCATGGATTCCTGAACCTTCCAAAACATAGGAAAGAGCATGTGGAGCTGCCCAGTATTCTGCTTCTTTTTTTTTAAATGAGCTGGTCTTCCATAAAACTTCATGCTCCCAATAGCAACAGCGCAGCAATAAAGTATAGTACCACCAGGCCCCGCCTCTTTTGATGTGTTGTAAATTGGAAGAGTAAGGTCTGCAATCTGCGTATAATACTGTAGCTCACTCTTCAAAAGACCCGGTGTTGAGAGGCTCAATAACTCACAACTCGCATAGACTAGTTCCTCCTCCGATGCACATTTTCTATCTGGACTGCTGCATCTTCGTATATGAGTATTCGACATAGACGCCACTATAGCTTCAGTATTCCAATCTATGCTTGGAATACTATTACCCTGGTTATCTACTAGTTTCTTTCCCATTAGAAGCGTTTAATTGAGGATGAAGCTCTCTCTATCATGCCGCCTCCTAAAGCAACTTAAATAACACGAACACCTTTCCGGCAACCATAAGTAAATTTTGACCATGTGTCTCTGTCTTTCATCGGTGGCAGAGCTAATGAACGAACAGCTAATATCTTCGTTTGCCACATCTCTATCCCGGTGTCATTAATCATGGCGACCCTGTGGCAATCAAAACCTTTATAAAAACCACTTGACATTTGGCATTTAATCACTGCATTGCATAAGAGAAAATTCGAATGCTGATATTGTCAAACAGTTAATGCGCATTCTCCATGCTAGTTCACGGACATGGCAATATATAGCATCCATACGCGCCTTATGATCAAATGCGCAGCCCTCAACCTTTGCTCTTTTTCTCATAAAATGTGCCAGGTCACTATTAATATCAAGAAGCATTGTAACCGGACTCTGTAAGTGCGGGAAATCTTTTCTGCACTATGGCTAGTTTGGTTTTACAATCATCATCAGCTGACTGAAATGACTGAATCATTCTCTGGATCTTTTCTCCTATTTCCCATCAAGGCTCCTCATGACAATGCCATCAACAACGGGAGACCTTCTGGCCTCTGCATTAGCATTGTCAGGCCCGAGTTTAAATACCTTAACATCTGTTTTGCAAAATCCATAGATCAGAGCATTGTATGCAACAACACCAGAGTTATATCCTTTAGTCAGCATTAGACCTTTAAGCACATCAACCTCATCCACAGCAGTTGTAGCCAGTGTACAATAGGCATGCTAGGATTTGGACCTTCACTGAAAACTCGAACCCATTCCCAATTTCGTAGCACGCTACGAAACCAGCTAAACAGGTAGCGCTGCGAAACTGCTAAAAGAATTCTGGCGCTGCGAAAACACCCTGTCTTTAAGCTAGGCTAAAAAAATTTGGCAACAGCATTTTCAGTGATAACAGTTGAGATGAAGAATAGAAGTATTGTGGGAGCTGCATGGGCGATATTGCATGATCAGGGCCTACCGTTGCACTTGTGGGATGAATCATGCAACACAATTTTATATGTGAAGAACATGAGTCCTCGTCGGATTCTAAGGATGATTACACTAGAAAAAAAAAATTCAGGGAAGAAACCAAATGTGTCACACTTCAGGATCTTTGGTTCATCAGTTTACTATCATGTTTCCAAGGATGCAAGGAAAAAGCTAGAGCCGACAGCTGAGTTGGGCATATTTGTGGGGTACACTAATACACCTCACAACTATCGAGTGTACCAGTTGGTCGTAGAGATGTGAATTTTGATGAGAGAAGGCCATGAGATGTTCCCTTAAGAGGGATATTTTGTTGCATGCAGATGAGGAGCTTTTGGCTCCAAAGGAAGAACCTCAGGATGTTGTAGAGCAACCATAAGCAAAGGAGTAGAGAGTGGAAGCACCCACTCATGCAGAGGCATCCAGAGATGGATGGAAGTGCACTAGTGAAGCTGACATATTAATGCATGATGCTAGAAAGAATGTGGGAGCTCCCACATCACAACGCAAGCATAGGAGGTCACCAGATCGATACACTGGCTACATGGCTCTGATGAGTGAGGTAGTTGAGACATAACCATCCTCATTCGAGGAAGCAGTGTAGAAGCCAGTATGGGTTAATTCCATGGTAGAGGAATATAATTCCATAGTCATAGTCATGGACGATTATATCAATGTAAATAGAGTCTATCAAACCCTAATTCAGTTGCTACATGCCCTAGACATGCCACTTCATTGAGTGTTTTCATCCATGAAAGTTTCCTAGTTTGAAACCATGTTGAAATGCCTCCTTGGGACACCAACACACCCTTGGTTAGGGGCAACTTCTTTGCATAGCAGGTAGGCCCATTCAGACCTGTGTTGCATAGCACTTAGGCCCACTTAAGCCTACGCTGGGCGAGGATGAGCGAAATTGGCATAGGATTCTGGGAATATTCCTTGATTCTAGAGCATTCTAGAAGGAACCCAGCTCTTATCCTATCAAGATGAGCTCGACTTAGGATAGCCTTGGATCATCTAATCCTCTATCCTCTCATCCCTTTGAACATGGAAACTAATCATCCAATTATGGAAAACCATTCAATGCCATATTAATGACAAAACCACTTGCATTCATCTATAAATTGGCCTCCCATCATAGAGCCAAAAGAGTGCTTGGATATTATAGAGAAATATTGTTGGTTTAGAGACTTGAAATCATTGTCAAGTAATGTTATGCTATTGGATTGATGTTGCTATTAGTGTGATGAGGATTTGGACTAAGCTGGATGAGTGACACGAGATCGAACCACATTGGGTGTAACTTCTCCTTCTATCAATCAATAAAGTTGTTTGCTCCTTTTCCAATACTTTTGTCTATATCTATGATGAATGTATGTTCGAATGTTGCTGATTCCATTTGTTTACAATAAATAGATCAGATGCTTTGATTATTGTTGTCTTCTATTTATGTTGGTAGGTACCAATTGAGCGAATTCAGTTTGAGCGGGAGTGACGGGAGAAACTCAAAGGAGATTGAAGGAAGCGAAGGATCACAAGTAGGTTCCTTTATCTTATCTATTTATTGTAGGAAAAGGTTATACATATTTACTTCAGTTGTTCTAAGTGTAACTACCCACTTAGGGAAGATATACTTATCCGTAGGTATAAATTCCATATAACAAATTGGCGACCATACTGGGGAACGACCATCGTTCCTAGTAGTTATCCCTTGTCTTAGCAGCACCAGTAGACTTTGCTTGAGTTCATTTACCCGTATTTAGGCATTTTTAAGCTTGTTTGGTCAAAATGTGTCCTTATTTGTGCTGATAGTGCTCTCTGGCATCAACGCATTGTTGTTCTTGACACAATGCTCTGCATAGCAGTCTTAGCCTAGAGACAGTGCTCTACAATGCACTGTCTCCCACTCAGGGCTGCGTTGGTCCCTGTCAAGCCAAAAATCCATATTCTTGCTTGATTTTTTCCAAATTGTTTCACATATTGTTTGTTGAACGGTCAATGTTTCTTTGTCTCTAAAGTCCAAATTAGCGTCTCTCTTCCATTCCCACTTTGGTTTTGTTTGTTCAATTTTTCTTTATCTTTTCTTTATCATTGTCAAATCAATCCCAAAGTTACCTTACATTGATTAGTCTTTACTTTTCTGAAAAAGAATTGTCGTAAAGTCTTCATTTAAGAAACTATCGTAAAGTCTTCGTTTCTTGTGAAAAGCATTGATTGATTGTTTGTGCATTTAGTTTATTTATGTTCACTTAAACACTAAAGGAATGAAAAGAAAAACATGCATAATGCATTTAGAAGTTTGTGTGTGCTTGTAGGAATGGTATAGGGAAAGTTGCATTAGATGTGCTCTATTCTCTTTGTTTAGAGATTCTGATTGCTCTATCCCTTTTAGTTATAGTTTTCATTGTTTAAATCAAATGAAAAGAATGTTTTTCATCTTAGTTTCATTCTAGGAGTTTCAGAAACATCACATGGTGAACCTAAAAGATAAAATTTTAAACAAGATCAACTAAAATTTATCTCAATTAACCTAATGGAGCATTGTAACTTAACGCATAACATTTAGAGTTCTAGGCTAGAGACGTGTTTCAGCATCGTTAAACATAGTAGCTGTCACTAACGGTCTGTGATACATTCCGAGTGTGATACCTCATTCCACGTACGTAATTATATCGTAGCTCGTCCACGTACTTTCGGGTACATCGGGTGGTGTTATAGTACGAAAATTATAAGGGAATGCTCTCACTGTGCGGTTTCGCATTAGACAGCGCTAACACATATTGGGCCTCCACATACTTTCGGGTATATTTGGGAGGACTACATTAGGTTGATATCCATCCATAGGTAAACGAGTCAGCCACCTTGTACACTGTGATACACCGAAAACAACATTCGGGGAGATTACCTGCACGTATGTTAAGTCCTTGGCTTCTCCGTAGTGGTATATTGCAGTTCACAATTACTTGGTAATCCTTTTGCCTAGATTATCCCTCTTTTGTTTTGTTATGTTATGTTGATTAAAATAAAATTAATTGACCATGGACAACATCCTCCACGTCACTCCTTAGTTGATCTTAGGTTGAGACATATGGCAACAACTCTAGAGTCCACCAATCAAGGAATTCCTTTTGATGGGAATCCTAGTCCTTTTCCTCCTTTCGGAAATAATAGTGCTCCTTATATGGCTACATTGTCTCTTCCAGGACTTACCATCGGCTTGCCAGTATGGTTGTTCTCAACCTCCTTGGTCCCACAACTAAATATTCCTACAACCAGACAAAATCAACCTCCAGTTGATCCTAAAGCTGACCCTTTACCTTCTTCGTCGGTTGTTTCTTCCTCCCCTTCTTCCTCTTCACCTAGTGAAAGTATTGACACTAGTAACCAGGTGGATAAGAAGAAGAAGAAAATTCAACATGGGAGAAACCAAGCAACCATTTCTTTGCAACTTCTGATGAGAAACCGTTTGATAAGCCTCACAAACTTCGATATCCTTGCAAACTTTGTACGGGAGACCATCTTCTTTGAAATTGTTCTGGTATTCCTCATATCTTAGAAGAATGGTCTTCTCATTCACATCATCACGTGTCATCAACTTATGGAGATCATGTTGGTGACACACCATCAACTAGTGGTAGTAAAGTTCATGGAAAGAAGGGTAAAGTTAAGTTTCCATGTAGGTTATGCAAAGGGAATCACCCCATTCACCTTTGTCCCTATCTGGATGAAGCCAAAAAAGTGTTGGATAACTGTCCTGCTTCTCCGCAGTGACTTCCATTTGGTTACAGGGGACTCTCCCTTAATTCTTCACTAGTTGATGAAGTGACTGACCCAAATCATTCGTCGGTCAAATCCACTCTCTCTGAATGTGAATCCCATGAGTCTATACCTAACCAATCCCAAGTCAAGGAAATAGTTGACCTGATTTCACCTTCAGTTAATTATACCTTTTTCATAGAGAGTAAGTATGATACCACTCAGCTTCTTTTCATTTCTTCAGATTCCAATGAGCTTGGAGGCAACCATCTTGTTCCATCAAGACAGGAGGAAAATCCTCACGTTCTCATAACTCAAGGGGGTAATTCTCCCGTTCTTACGATACCCCCTCCAAGTAGTCTGGTCACTTCCTTTGATCGGGATCGACTGGCAGGATGTTGTCTTCCTTCTTATGTGCCTTTCCAGATCATAGTACAAGTTTATAATATGATTGTATCTGGCACTATTATAGATGAATGTGCATCTCCGAGTATCCTTTCCTCCACTGCTTGGCAGGCACTCAGTTCACTGCCACTTGCGCCTATTACCTAGAATCGGTTGGCTTTTAACAGAGGAACTAGTCAACCATTAGGGACCCTTCCTCAGTTGCCTATTAATTTGGGAGGAAAAATTGTTTATCTCAATGTGATGGTAGTCCCAGGCCCTTTAGATTACAATTTACTTCTTGGGCGTGACAATGTTTATGACATGGGAGCTATTGTTTCAACACTCTTTTGAGTGATGTGTTTCCCGCATGAAGGAAGAATTGTCACCATTTACCAGCTTTCATTTCCCAGCCCAAATATGGCTTCCAGTTAACCATATTTCCTAAATGGTCCTTTTGTCCCAATGGTATCTTCCCCGCCACGGTTCAATTATGTGGCAACCCGTTCCATGCCTACATCAACTAACGATCAATTCTGTGATGTTGTACATTATGTACTGGGGGTATTGGAACCAGATCTCTCTAATGGATTCCTTGCTACATATCCCTTCCAGAGCATTGTTCTCCCATCTTATGAGAATCTCTTGGAATTCATGACCTCATATGGGTCGTGATCAAGGAATCATGAGCATAGTTCCTTGTCTTGTGTCAAACTCGTTAAAAAATTAAACAAGGAATATGAGGATAGTTCTTTTACTGTGTCAACCTCATTAAAAAATGAAACAGGTCCTAGAGCATAGTTCCTTATCTTTTTTCAAACTCGTTAAAAAAAGAAACAAGGAATCTTAAAAGAGTTCCTTGTCTTGTGTCAAGCTCATTAAAAAATGAAACAAGGTCCCCTGGAGAAAAGTTCCAATTCGAGTCTTTGATTAGATCTTGTAAAATCTCAATCGAGTCTTTCACTTCATCTCATAAATGAACCTTCATTCTATCCACCTGATAGCCACGAGTAGTCTACTTAGGTGAACGTAATGAAGCTTGGGGGTCATGCAACTAGAATCAAGTCATCATGCTGGGGGCATGTAAACCAATCTCAAGCATAGTTTTTTCATGGTTCAAGCTTGTGTAAAAATTAACCCAGCTTGTGTAAAAAATGAAACTAAATCCAAGCATAGTTTTTAGTTTCAAACTTGTGTAAACATGAAACTGAATCCAAGCATAGTTCCCTATGGTTCAAACTTATGTAAAAATGAACCCAACTCCATTTTAACCTTCGTGATTTCCATTCTATCAACCTCTTCCATCAGATGAGCCTTGGCTTTTCTCCTTCCATCATCACTATTTGCTTGGCCGATCATACGCTTTCACTTGGTTGTTTTACCCTTTCCTGAGGGACCACAGCGATGAGTGGTTTTATTAGCCAGCCTCTTGACCATTACATGTTCTGAACAGTTCCAACATCACTGGAACCAGTTGTTATCCTAGACACCACTCATTCCTCTAAGTGGAGTCCTCTTTAAGCTCTTTTCCGACTCTTTAAACATGAAAAGATTGTCAGGCGCTTGTCCTTTTCAGCTCGTAAATGGATTGGAAATGACATCTACTCAGTATAAGTTTAACCATATTCCGGACTAAGATAGATGACTTACGGAAAAGGAATACGTTGATCAAACATGGTCAATAGGTTCTCTCTTGTATTATTTTACGCTTTTTTGGATTTGAAAGACAAATTTACGAAAAAGAACTTGTGGAGTTTTCTTTTTGTCCCTTTTCAAACTCTCTAAACATGAAAAGGACTGAGTTCTCATTGTCGTTAAACTCGTTAAAGCATCAAATAGAGACAAACTTGTCCATCATGACAAGACCGAGTTTCACCTTCACTAGACTCGTTAAAACATCATATAACGATGATTCACCCGAAGGGTGGAATTATACTTCAAGCGTATGTTATCCTCCTCAAGCTTGTTAAAAAAAATAAAGAGGTACTGGTCAGCAATGACTGGGGAAAATGGGAAAAGGGATAAATCACTTTATGGTAGCAAGTCGCTCTTGAACATGACACTTTCACTTCATCTCTATGACTATTTGGGTTGGGTTATCTGCTTGATGGTTATCATATCTATGGTCTATCACACCATCCATCACTTTGGTTTTAGGTCAATGCTGCCAATTCATTCAATGTCGCCGACATGTTCAAGAGAAGTCACTTAGTAAACTTCATCCTTTTCAATACTCATAAACCTTCATTTTCATGACCGCCATTCCTGAACATTGTGTCGTCAATCACATTATGTCTTCAAAATCATTACACTTGTTTCGTGTCATTGATGGGGGATACATCAAGGCCCTCCTGCGACGAGTCACTTCTTGTCGACATCAGCACATTATCCAGGAAGTTGACTTAGAATCACCCTTCCAGTACCTTGAGGCTTGCATACATCAATGGCAAGTTTCTCGCTTCCAGAGACAAGTTGACATCACAGGCCTTTGACCGAAAGACTTTGTATGGTGTTTGACATCAAAACATTTATTCACACCATGCAGATTATACTGTAGTACCTTGAGAATCATTATCATTATTAGTGATTTCTCTCGCGTCTATTAACAGCTTACATCATTAGCTGGTAATCAGACGGTGTCTTCCCATGTTCAACTTTAGATCACATTTCACATCGTTAGACTCATACTTAAGCAAATGGTTGGACGAGATAGAAGACCCCAAATCTAGTTTCATCCATCTGGGCTATGATTTCAGGGAGAGTGCTAAATCATCTGTGCGATGGCTTTACACAGATATTCATGGATCTATATATGTAGACGACTATTTGATTTATGTACATGTAATGAAAATTTTATATGTTGAGCATGGGTATGCCTTCCCTCATCAATTCATGAAAAATTCAAAGATATCATGATATTATGTATTGTAATTGATGCAGGTCACCGTCCGCTTCAAATCCTCCTTATCACATCAGAAAGCATATCACTCAACATTATCATTTTTGAACTCATGCTTTAGGGGCAGCTGTGACAGTTCTATTTGGGCACATCATTCCCGACAATCAGATCAGTGTAAATAGGGTCTATCAAACCCTAATTCAGTTGCTACATTCCCTAGACATGCCACTTCATTGAGTGTTTTCATCCATGAAAGTTTCCTAGTTTGAAACCCTGCTGAAATGCCTCCTTGGGACACCAACGCACCCTTGATCAAGGGAAAATGCTCTGCATAGCAGGTAGGCCCATTCAGACCTGTGTTGCATAGAACTTAGGCCCACTTAAGCCTGTGTTGGGCGAGGATGAGCGAAATTGGCATAGGATTCTAGGAATATTCCTTGACTCTAGAGCATTCTAAAAGGAACCCAGCTCCTATCCTATCAAGATGAGATAAACTTAGGATAGCCTTAGATCATCTAATCCTCTATCCTCTCATCCCTTTGAACATGGAAACTAATCATCCAATTATGGAAAACCATTCAATGCCATATTAATGACAAAACCACTTGCAATCATCTATAAATTGGCCTCCCATCATAGAGCCAAAAGAGAGCTTGGATATTATAGAGAAATATTGTTGGTTTAGAGACTTGAAATCATTGTCAAGTAATGTTATGTTGCTAGATTGATGCTGCTATTAGTATAATGTGGTTTTGGACTAAGCTGGATGAGTGACACAAGATCGAACCACATTGGGTGTAACTTCTCCTTCTATTAATCAATAAAGTTGTTTGTTCCTTTTCCAATACTTTTGTCTATATCTATGATGAATGTATGTTCGAATGTTGTCAATTCCATTTGTTCACAATAAATAGATCAAATGCTTTGATTGTTGTTGTCTTTTGTTTATGTTGGCAAGCACCAATTGAACGAATTCAGTTTGAGCAGGAGCGACAGGAGCAACTCAAAAGAGATCAAAGGAAGCGAAGGATCACAAGTAGGTTTCTTTATCTTATCTGTTTATTGTAGGAAAAGGTTAAACATCTTTACTTCAATTGTTCTAAGTGTAACTACCCACTTAGGGAAGATATACTTACCCGTAGGTATAAATTCTGTATAACAATTTATGGCCAAGGGGTTCTCTCAGGTGGAGGAAATTGATTACAAAGGTACCTTTTCTCCATTAGTAGAGTACTCTTCAATCAGATCAATTCTAGCACTTTCAGCACAGAGGGGATGGAAGATACATCAGATGGATGTTAAGACAACATTCCTCAATGGAGTGATTAAGGAGGAGGTGTACATTGATTAGGGAGAAGGATTTGAGACCTGCGACAGAGAGTCACATGTGTGCAAACTCAAGCAAGCATTGTATGGATTCAAACAAGCACTTCGTGCTTGGTACACCAGGATCAACAGTTATCTCACCGGCTTGGGCTTCACCAAAAGTGAAGCAGATGCAAACCTTTACCATATTATTGTTGAAGGTAAATTAATGATTATAGTATTATATTTTGATGATTTAATTTTAATTGGGGATGAGAAGTTGATCAAGTCTTGCAAAGAGGATTTTTCAAGAGAATTTGAGATGAAGGACCTATGGATCATGCATTATTTCCTCAATATGGAAGTATGGCAAGGAGATGGGGATCTGTTTTTCTCTCTGGGGAAGTATGCCAACAAGATACTGAAGAAGCTCCACATGGAAGGCAACAAACCCATGGAGACTCCTCTAGTAGGGAATTGGATGAAGGAAGATGCTACTTCAGGTGAAGTAGTGGAGGCTACCATCTACAGGCAGCTTGTGGGCTCACTTATGTATTTGGTGAACACACGACCAAACATGTGTTATGAATTTAACCAGCTTAGTCAAGCTATTTTTAACCTAACCAAATTGTATTGGAAGGCAACAAAGCATGTGTTGAGATACCTCAGAGGCACCACTCAGTTTGGTCTTTAGTACAGGCGGACAGAGGGAGTGAAGCTACAAGGTTTCATAAATGCAGATTGGGCGGGTAGTCCATCAGACAGGAAGAGCACATCAGGAGGAATATTTAGTATTGGGTTAGTAGCAGTTTCTTGGTACAACAGGAAGCGGAGATAAGTTGCACTTAGTTCAGTATAAGAAGAGTACATGGTTGCTAGTCAAGTAGCTTGTGAAGCTATCTGGATGAGGAAGGTTCTTGTTGGGTTATCTAGTCAGATGATGGATCCCACCATGAGTTACGGTGACAATCAGAGTTGTATCAAACTCTTTGAAAATCTAGTTTTTCATGATCGATCCAATCATATCGACATCTGGTATCACCATTTACGAGATTGTGTGCAGCAACAAATCATGTTGTTGGAATATATTCCTACAGAGGAACATGATGTAGATATTTTGACAAAGGCATTATGAAGAGGAAAATTCCAGTTCCATAGAGACGGGATTGGGATATCTAATAATCCCTTTCTTGTTGAGAGGGAGTGTTAAAAATGCCAACAAGAAAATCCTGAATTAATTTTCCCTTGAATTAAATTAGGAGAAAATTGTAATTCCATGTCACAAGGCAACAAGAATGAGTTAACTAAGTTAATTTCACTTACTTGGATCAGTTAATTCGAGTTAAGGGCCTAACTTGAGTCATGTAGAGTGATTCCTAAATTTTAGGAGCCTAGGGTGAGTTTAATTTGAGTTGTAATAGTTTAATTTTGTAAAATTGAGTTAAAGTCAGTTAAACTAGTTCCAACTGTTGGAGGAACTAGTAGGAGGTCTAATAGTGGGATGAATCTTTACTTTTCAACTAGTTAACTAATTAAACAACCATAATTAAATCATGCATGCATGAAATTCGAGTTACCCAGTTGAGATTGGAGTTCAAGGGCAGTGGATTATCAATTGTATAATTTTTCGAGTTGTACAAGTGGTGCATGTAGTCAGAGAAGGGCCTATAGGGATTGCACAATTCAAGATGGGGATTTCCCTAATTAATAGGGGGTTAGTTCCTTAAGAAATAGCGCAAGGAAATAGGATCTTGGAAAGCAATAGAATTGGCTAAGTATTGGCTAGAGTTAGATTGTGAGGCTGTGAGATAGATTATACTTGTGCAGAGATTATTCAGGCTTGAACAAGCATTGTATTTCTTCTCTATTTTCTAATTAATGCAATATAGATAGGAAAGGGTTTTGAGAAGTTTCTTTCCCCATAGATAAATATGCAAGCATATGTGATTTAATCTTATCTCATCTCTATGTTGTGATTTCTCGATCGATTAATTGTTTCCACTGATGAGTAGAGTAGATTCAAGTCTTTTGTTTTAGTAAATTACATTAGCAGTTTTGATTCTACAAGAAATTTCTATATGTTTTGTGTAGAAACAAAGGGGGAGGCGAAATAAAAAGAGTTAAGAGCTTGGGAGCTCTGGCCTTTGGGCATTATGGTTGGTTGTTTTACATAGAAACGGGACCAACAACACGAGTCATTAACACAGGGAATTGGCCTGCGTAGGGCTCAAAGGGCTTAGCGTCAGTACTTGGCCCCTGATTATTTTGCATAGAAACAAAATAAATGGCGTTGAGCCATTTATACAAAGAAATCATCCCGCAGAGCGCTTGACAGGGCTAAGTGCCCAATGGCCTAGCCAGTGGTCGTGGAGACCTGGTTATATGGCGGAAAATAGGTAAAGGGTCCAGTGAAAAGGAGCTTAAGCTCAGAAAGGTGGAATTGTCAGTTTGACAATAGTTTTGGTAGCTAAGCCAAAATTAACTGCAACTAAAATTAGCAAAAGAACTAGTAAATCCTGTAAAAAGGCCAAAATGCTAAAATAGGTAAATACACTAAGTTTAACTGGAAGAAAAGGATGATCAGGATCAGATTACTTGGTGAACACATTTAGAGGACTTAAATAAATAGGACAAAGGCAAAAAATAAGGATGTATGCCGCAATCAAAGAAAATAAAGTTAAGCCAAAAAATATCAAGCCAAATTCTTTATAAGCAACCTTGAGAGAACATGTTTGTGTGGTTGCAGAGCAGAGTGTGTGGATTAGAGGTTGTTGGTACAACGTGATGCATAATGGTGGTATGCATTAGGAGTGTATTAGAGACCAATATTGGCATATGAAATGTGTTTCTAAAGATGCAAAGAAATGCGTAGGTGATTGGTGTTGATGTTATAGGTGCATAAATTTTGGTGAATTGTTTAGTGATGACAGATTTTTGAAGGTGATCGTGGTTTATATCAGTAATCAAATATTATTGAAGTTGATTTTATGAGTAATCAAAGATTGTTGAAGGTGTTTGTGATTAAGGAATACAATTATTTTGAAATAAGAGAAGGCTTATTGATTTGAGTTTGAAAATAGATGAAAGATCGATCAACATGACCAGCAAATGGTAGCTTGTAGATAAAGGGTTGAAGCTCCTTCTAATGGGTGCTAGTAAATGTACAAGGGAAACAGTCCTTTTTAGCAAAGACTGATAAATGAGTAGAGGTAAGAGTCCCTTCTAGTGAGTACTAGCAAACGAGCAAGGGAAGAAATCCCTTTCATTAGTAGTTGATAAACGAGCAGAGATTGAAGTTCCTTTCAATAGCAATTGATAAACCTAAAAGTGGTAGCTTGTGGGGCCATGATGTAATAAAGTTGAAGACTTGTAATAAAAATAAGATTGTGTCTTGTGTATATGTTTCTCATGTTCTTGGTGTTTATGATGTTATGAATAACTGTTAAAGTGATTGAAAAGTGTAATTTGTGAAGAATTGTATAATTTGGTCACATGATGGTTTGATTGAAGAACTAGTTTAACTTGTTGCGACAGAAACAAAATTTTAAATGTACCTTATTGATGGGCTACCAATGAGGTATGATTTGAATTTATTTCAAATCCTTTTTAATCTAATGGAAATTATGTGTTTGGTACGGAAAAGTAGGGAAATGCTCAGTTTGGGTGGTTGAAACTGATTGCAAGAATTAGCAGCAATGGTTAAACGAATTGGAACAGGTAGCAGTATGTTGGTAAAGCATTCAAGAGTAGGGCCATTATGGGACACTAATACCCAGTAGTGTCCATTGATTTCTATGAGCATGCTATGACCGTTATGATGGTTTTGAGGCAGGGATATGCCTTGGTTTTTGGAACTTCTGATGCGAGGAAACCTTGCCAAGGGATGGATTGCCCAGGAAAGGGGATGTCGGGGAACTTGGAAGGTGAGTGATTGCATGGAAGGGAGTGACTAGATTTACAAAGGGACTGTGTAGCAAAGAAGGGAAGGTTGGGGAATACATTGGTTTTGGTCATTAGGATTGTCAGATGGAATCAGAAGCAGATTGGGAGTGTGCCTTGGAACAATGAGTTGGTAATTGTTCACTAAGAGAACAAGTAGTGCAAGGATCGTGGCACTAGACATTGGATGTAGGTTTGAGTTTGGCAGTGGATTTTGGACTTCCTAGGAAGGAGGTGAATCTTGCATTACTTTTGAGGGTGGAGTTGTTAGACTCTGGATTCCCTTGTTACGGATGCAAGCATTGTATCCTTTAATTTGTTGGTTAGAGCAATTGTACATATGTATATATGTATTTATTATTGTAAATAATGTATCGAGTTGTGGTTGTAAATATCCATGAATAGTATGTTTATTTGTTGGTTGAAGAAAATGCACCTAAGTTTATGTGGTAGTGATTGTAAATATATCATCATGAGTTGTGTTATAAAGCTCCAGTAAATGGTATTATTGTCATGTTTTTAGCAGGTTGTTCATTGTAAATATCGCATCGGGCTAAGTTATAAAGCTCCATGGGCAGTATGTTTTGGTTTATAGCGGTTTTGCTAGTCATAGGTATCATAGAACACCAAGGACGTGTTTCCCCAAGGGGGAGGAGTTTGTAATAGTCTCAAGTTAAAAATTCATGTAATAAAGGATAATAAAGGCAAAATAAGACCAAAATCACAGAACACTTATTCAAAAATGAATGGTGGGAAAAACATCCTAGTCTGTGTCACTTCTGGTTTATTTATGGTTAAGGAAATTGGCAAAGGCATTGGCAAAGGAAAAGAGGAAATAATTGGAATTTATTTATGAAAATAAAGTAAAATAGGAGAAAAGGGAGAGGTTTACATGAGAGGGAAATTGAAGGAAAAATGAAGAAAATAGAGGCCTGAATGATAAAAAGGTTTTTGAGGATCAGTTCATAGCCTTTTGTCAGTTTTTCTTTGGAATTAGTTTTAGAGAGAAAGAATATCACCAAGAGGAGAAATCAAGTAAACAAAGGAAGGAAAAGGAAGGACAAGGAAAATCAAAGGACAAGAAAGGTTGGATTAAGCAGCTTCAGCAGGAGGATTTTGCAGATAACAGGTTGCATATACGATTTCCTAACTAAGGTGTGAATGCATGGTACATGCATTTTTTTTATTTGGTTCATTTGTTGTCATTGACATGGGTTTTTCTTGGTTTGATAGTGGTTTTAGCATGTCTTTCCATTTCTGGATAACCATGGTGTGATGGGATTCTTTTCTGGTTGATATTTGGATTACCATAAGTTTTTGGAACCAGATGAAATGGTCTCAAGAAAATTCCCAAGGGATGGGGGTGGAGGTGGTTTAATCTTAGGAAAGCCTTCAATATGTGGATGTAGACAAGAAAATTTCTCAAGGTAATGGTGAAGAAACTCTGAGGCATCCAAGCTTGTTTTGGGCTTTGTGATCTCTTGACCGGTTTTGGTGAGATCGGGGTAGCCTAAGGGTGGAGGTGGTTTAATTTCCGGGAATACTTGGTTGTTTATGTCTTGATATCCCACATTCATGCTTGGAATATGGCACAGGGGTGATTGGCTGAAAGAAAGATTTGGTTGAACCCAATCTATGGTCAGGTGGTACATGGAATTCCTAGACTTGGTTGGCTTTTGCATAAGTTAATAAGAGTTATTTTCTTACTGTAATCTATGAGAACTTGTACTTGTTATTATGGTTATTTGATGTTTTTTTTATCATGGTTAATAATCTCAGTGTATGTTGGTTATAAGCATGGATTTGCAATGTATTCTAGCTATGTATTGTTCAGGATTTGATAAGTATTTGATGGTTAATGAATGCATGGGCTAACAAGTGTTATTACAACTATTATGAGAGGGAATTAGACCTTTTTGGTGATTCTTAGATAAGTTTCAGACTCCTATGTTCAGATACACATTCATGACATGTATATTACATGTTCACCATATGTTTGACGAAATGAATGTCATGGTTAGGCCTGGTTAGGTCAAGTCCTTGTTCAAGTTTTGTATGAATAACATTTTCTTCAAGTCATTTATCATTCTCGAAAGTATCAGGAAGTTCTGGGCAGTGATTTGGAGGTTGGCTTAGAATTGTGGCCCAGATCTTGGGACTGCGCCCTCTAAACTGGATAATTTGGGTTGCAACCACATGGAGGCAGTGTTGTGCATGCATTTGGAGGGTCACAACTACACTCATGCAACCTTGTGCATGAGGTTGGGAATCTAGGTCACTGAAAAAGCTATCTAGCATAAGGTTTGGTCACTTGGGGTGGTTCTTTGGCCCCTGAGTGTCCTGTGAGCCTTGTAGGATGTCAATTGGTGATCAGTAAGTCTCAGTTGTTGGACCCACTTCCATAACTGAAGCTTGGAGGCTGGTTCATGTCATAGTAACTCGTAATCTCATGTTTACCCTGACAAACCAGTGAAATTGGGTAAATGTGGGATGGGGGTGTTACAATAGGATTAAATATTTGTGTTTTTCACATTGGCGGAATTGGAAATTGAACCTGCAATGAATCTATTTTCCTTTCCTACAAGTGTTTGCATATGATGATGTTGAATAATTTCATATTTGCAGGTAGTTTACTTGAATCACAGCACAAGTGCTTGTCAACGAAACTTTCAATCTCAATGTTTGCATTTGTTCCATAGATAGGATCATTTTTTATCGATAGCAAACCTTGTTCATATTGGATTCCTCGATTTTGGAGTTTTGTTACAAATAAATAGTCAACAACATCACCAAAGTACTTGTACTCATGTAAAATTAATTGGCATATAACATTCATTCTACTTCTATAATATCGTACACAAGTAATGGGGTCATTTCAAATCAAGGTATCAATATCATCTTCCTCTACTACATTTTCAGTCGACGATTTTTCTCTGTATGTATTTGTCGTGAAACCTTTACTAAAGGCTCCCAGATATGTTCAACACTAATAAACAAAACAAATAAAGTTGGTGGACCCAACTATCGAATCATTTCATATAAGTTCTTACGCAAATGCAAAAAATAGTTTGATGATGTTTGTATTCGTCTAAGATCCATATACCCAATGTTCGATGCTAGAATGTGTTTCAAATTTGCCTTTGTTTTAACATCTCTAAATGTTAGTTTTTTTTTCCTTTTAACTATCCTTTTCTTATACGAATCCAAATACAACTAAATACTTGATTGAGGATAATTTGCATTGTTTTGTAAAACAAATTCATTATATGATACACAAAATCATGATCTTGATGCAAAACTTCCCATCGAGCAATATTGTGATATGTAAAGTTTCTCGTAACATTGTCTGATCACTTTTTCCCGTAAAACAATGTTGGAAATTTTTTAGAATCTAAATATGAATATTCCACAATTTTCATCTTTGCTTTGTCGACGTTTCAAGTCTAGACCAAGACTCATCATCAGGACAATGTCTAGACTCGAAACGTCGACAAAGAAAAGATGAAAACTGTGGAATATCTGAATTTAGATTCTAAAAAACCACACCACAAAAACCTACAATCCATTATAATGTTGGAAATCCCATCACTTTCGAATACCTATCTCTGAATATGCCCAAAGTCCTATAGCCTTCACCCAGAGTAATGTTTATTTGACTATTACAAAGATCATAAGTACTATATGAATCGCTAAATCCATGTAATAATTTCTTTTTTACTATCTCTTCATCATAGTGATCATTATCATCATTCCTTTTTGTATATGTCTCACATGCATATGCATCCTTGTTTTGATCAAACACTTGTTTCCAACCTTCGTTTATTCTGACATTCTCTAGTCTATGAAGTGGATTTTTACACAATCGTTTCAATTCCTTCATTACTTTATGAACATGTATTTTCCCAACAACAAATATGCTTTTAAACACTAAACATCTTTTGATTTCCACAACCATTGTACTAGAATCATTTATGTTAGGAGGAAGTGCAATTTGAATTTGTGATGTGTCGACAGGTAAAATGATTAGTCCGCCAGTTAAGGCTAATTGTGGTTTTCTAAAACGTTGTCCAAGTTCTTGTATTTGCAAAAAGTTAATCTTAGAGATATTAGTCTTTCTTCCAATTCATAAATTTCTTTCACTATGGAAAATTGTCTATCATGCCTAATCCGCTTTGGAACTGTAAATTTGATCATTTTGTCATTGTCTAATGCTCTTTTACATTTTTTGCACAAACACTTACCTTTGGACACATTGCTCAATTGTTTTTCTATGACATCTCTTTTTGAACCAAGTTTGATTGCATATTGCACAAACATAAACAACAACATCTTGTATTTTCTTAAAATATTGTTATTCAACCACTATTTCAAATATATAATCAAATATTTGTAATGATTCCTTGTGTTTATTTGAAAAAATTGTATTATGTGTTTATTTTCCTTGTTTTGATCATTTCCTAATTAGACTTGTTTCAATAACATTATTGTTTCTTATGTATTTTTTTAGTTGATGCAACAATGAACATCGCCTCTTATTTACATTGATTGGATTTTTCTTAAATTCCATAGTATATTTATCTATGTTAATGTTTTTAAAGCTAGAATTTAATCACTTACTTGGTTTTCTAACTATAATTGTTTTGAAACTGTCCTTGTTTCTTATATGTGTTTTGATTTTATGCAATGATAGTCATGAACTCATGTTTGTATTGATAATTATTGTGTTAACTTCTATGGTATCTTTATCTATGTTCATGTTTTCAAACCCATTTGAATTATCCTCACTATGTTTTTATATGATTCTTCTATATATTTATCTTCATTAACTACTTCAATACGACATGAAATGTTTTTCTCTTATACTATTTCTTTCAAAGGTTCATAATGCAAATGACCTACACTCGTTCCAAATTGCATAACATGGAATATCATTGCGTCTTTCTCGAATGCACGAAATTTAGCTACAACAGCCAAGTACATATCAACAAACCATATGCATATAGTTATATTCAAGATATACCGTATCCAATCATAAACAAAAAGGCCACCCTCTATCTTCCCTTTTTCATATGGCATTGCTAATTGTATAATGTATCCCTGCCAATCTACTATTCCAGGGAATTGCATAATTGCATCTTCGTTCATGTATTTTTCTATGCAGTTTAATGCAAACGAATCATTATGCATGATTGCATTGCAAAATTTATGTGTAATTATGCATCATAAATAGGAAACATCATATTCATTCTCTGTCAAATTGACATATTGTTTTAAAATGCCTTTCACGATAAACACTCTTGAAACTAAAAAATATCTCAAATTTATGTCTACTCGTGTTTTCGTCTATTTGCATCCATCTATGTTATGTTTTTTTGTATGTTGTTATATTCATTATATGTTCACGATCAGTTCTTATTAAACATTTTTTCTTGCACATAAGTGGTTCAAAATGTCCGACAATTGGATTTTCGTCATGGAACAATATGTCGTAACTTTCTTTGCATAAATTTGAATTAAAATGCAAATAGCTTTTCATTGTTGTATTTGACCAAAGTATTATCATAATTTTTAACCAATTCAATAACTATTGTACACAAAATATGTCCCCCCAAAGTCCTTGTTCTTTCACAATCATAGAAGTTGAAGTTGATTTTGTCATACTTTCCAAGTAAACATTTGGGTTATTTATACCATGCATCTGTATCAATGCATCTATGTTCAATTCATGTTCATAAGATAATATCAATTCAACATTCCATTCATCTAAATAATTTATGAAATTTTCAATCATTCCTTCATGTAACTCTGTTGATGTGTATCTAAAATGCAATAGATTTCACATAGCATCGAATAGGTAATCTCCTACAACATATGTAAAATTGTTTAAACGAAATAGATTATGCTGCCTTAGAATTGCATCCATGTGATCTCTTTTTATAGCAAACAAATGCTTCTCCATTGATGCTTTATTAATAACGCTTCAAACATGTTCTAAATTCGTTGTGAGCTATTGCTCAATGACAAGCACATCATAAACAACATTTTGGGGAATGAACAACATGGTATATCTATACAAAATAGAGCCATAAGACAACAGAAAATACACACATTAACACCATATGAATGTATCCACCTCGATTCCTGTAAAATTCTTTTGTAAGAATGATATTTATGATCACAAAACAAAGGAACCACAATGTACCTGATAAAGATATTGTAAATGTGTCCCTATTTTTGAAAACATATTCTATGCATAATTCTTACGCGAATAAGAAAAACACATAGCACTTAGAATAACACTCTTCACTATTGATTATGACAACTAGCAAGATGACAACTTAGCAGAGCATGTACAAAAGCACTTTGGAAAAATCATTCGTAACAAGCACCCTCGAGAACTAATCGAGTATGCATTGGCATTGTGCATGTCAAAAAATGAATCATGAATACCTAGCTAATCCAACCACGGACAAGTTACTTATTAAAAATACGTTACAAAAGCCTCATAAAACTTAGATTTTTTAACTTGTGATTTGTGTCGGAGAACAAGTGTGTGTAATAACAAACACAATATTTCTGCTACAAAGTTCTGCACTTTCACATGCATTCTCCCTTCGCACAATTCTCCCTCACACCTTCCTTCCACACAATATTATCTTTTAAATGATCGAAGCCACTTAATATTAATCATTCCACATAATGTATCAATGAATTGTTATCATACAGAGTGCGAAGAAGTGGAGAAAGATGTGCGGAGTATGCATGTGTGGAAAAAGCATCCTAGAGCATCCAATTCAATGTTCTTGAAATTAATCTAGAGTCACATGTCATGTGTGGACCGTTTAGATCTTGCATAATATGTACAACCTTTAGGCATCAACTCTCTGATTCCCTATGTTTTCAGACTCAGAAATGATGTTCTCCAGTATTTTGATTCTCTGAGACCATGCAATTTTGATTTTCTTCATCTAATTAGCATTCACCAGTTCTTTCCTTTTTTTCTCTAAATTAGAAATTAAATCAAGCCTCTAGCTAGAAGTACGTAAGTCATTGTTTATGAAATACATGTCTCTTTTGAGATCACGTTCAATGCACTCTACAAATGACATGGTTCTTTGTACTAAATGTTGCAAACCAAAAGTTTCTTTCCATGCATGTTCAATAATTTTCAATGTTTTGCATATATTACTGATAATATATGTTTTCACTGCATTAAGGATAAACATTTTAAATGTGCATAGCGCAAGGGAGCAGTGAACGTTTTCATTGTGCAGAGTGCGGATGTGGAATCAAAACTTTTAGTTTCTGAAACGATTCTCTTCCTTCCCTTATCTCCAGGAATAGCTCTTGTTTGCACATCCTCACTTCATACATGTGGCCACCCAAAAATGTGTCTAAGAATTATAATAGAATATCAAAAAAACTTAATACATTGCACGAAATGTGGAGGTGTGGATTCATACATTGTACTGAACATATTAACAGTTACACATTAAAAGGAGACTTCATGCTCTGTTTCAAGCTTGTGTGTAAATAAAACAAATTTATCTCAAGCACATTTTTCCCTCTGATTCAAGCTTGTATAAAAATGAAACATATTTCGAGTCCATTTTGGTTATTATTTTCAAGACTCGTTAAACTCATGAAAATATCAAGCTTCTTTTGTTGTTTTTCATGCTCGTAAAACACACATGAAAATACCAAATTATTTCCATCTTTTCCTGCTCATTAGTTAAATTGAAAGTCGCCAACGTGTGTATACTTTTCTCACTTTTTCAGACTCTTTAAAATTTACGAAAAAAGTGACCCTTTGGATTCACCTTTAAGCTCTTTTTGGACTCTCAAAACATGAAAAGATTATCGAGTACACATTTTTTTTAACTCGTTAAAGTATATGGAAAAACGTCTACCTGGTATAAGTTTACCCCTTTTACATACCAAGTAGACTAGTTACGAAAAAGGTATACTTTAGTTTACCATGGTTAAAATATTTCTCTCCTGCATTATTTTACCCTTTTTTTAGGCTTGAGAGACTAAATTTATGAAAAAGGACATTTTGGAGTTTACTTAAATTTTTCTCCTATCTCCCTAAACATGAAAAACACCAAGCTTCACTTTCTTTGGGCTTGTTAAAACTTTACATTGAAAGAATTGCATGAGTTTTCTTTTTTGTCTCTTTTTAAACTCTTAAAATATGAAAAGGAGTCGAGTTGCCCCTATATTGGACTCATACAATTAAACAATATAAGACTCATCAATCATGATGAGATCGAATCACTCCTTCCTAGGGTTCATTAAAAATACTCCAAAGGACTCATCCGAAGGATGAGATTACATGACAAGCATATGTTATCCTCCCCAATATTGAATAAAAATAAAGAGGGACTTGCCAGTAATGGTGGGGGGGAATGGGAAAGAAACATTTATTTTTGAATTGTGAAAAGGCAGTATCATGCTCTTGAACATGACACTCTATCACTTTTGTGTCTGGGTTGGGAAATACATTTTCCTCTCAACTAATCATACCTCATTGAAAGTCTTTAGAATGGTCCTTGATCTTATTTTTTGAGCCAAATGCTACCAAGTAAAAATGTCGTGTCACCAATATGTTCAAGAGAAGCCCAACCTCAGTCAAAATTAACTTGCAAATTATAGCCTTCAATCGCGTTGGTCATCCTTGAGTCAGTCCTAAATCACCCAAATTTGTTCTTCAAAACTTGACATGAGTTTCCTATTGTAGGCCCTCTTGCAATGGATCACTTCCTATCGACTTAATCTCATTATCTAGGAAGTTGATCTATAAACCTCCTTTAGTAACTTGGAGCTTGCATGCCACAATGGTAGGTTTCTTGCTTTCAACGACAGGTTTTCATTATTGACCTTTGATTGAATGATTCTATGGGTGTTCAAACTCAGGACATTTATTCACACCTCATAGATTGTACTAGAGTACCTTGAGAACCATTGTAATTATTGGTGGTTTCTATTGCACCTGTTAATGGTTCACATCATTGGCCAGTAATTAGGTGGTTTCTACCATGTTTGACTTCAAGACATTCACTCGCATGGTTAGATTCATACTATGGATCAATAGAGATGAATATCAAGACCCTGGATCTAGTTTCATCCATACAGGATGCGTGGAGTTTTGAAATATTCATGATTATAAATATAGATCCATATTTTATGGTTGTGTCCATACTAAGTCTATTATTGACATGGATCTTTGTACATTTCCATACTTGTTCTTTGAGATACTTGTACTCTGAGTATGGGAATGCCTACCTCAGTGATGATTATATGAAGATATTGTATTGTAATCCTTGATTGTTTATTTTAGGTCTCCAACCAGTTGGTCTCTGATCCAAATTTTTGCACAATAAAGCGCTTCAGTCCTCAAACACTTTTTATGGCTTTGCACTTAGGGTACAATCTTCTACATGTCATTTTGTCACCATTAGGAAAATCACGCAAATTTGTATCTCTCACTATCTGATGAACTCTTGCAAGGAATCCCCTACAATGTTGGAAGCAAAACCATTTTGAAAACAACAAGAATCCTAGATTACATTACTGAAAATAAAAAAATTAAAAAAATATATAAATAAATAAAATAAAATAAATAAGAAAAAATAAATAAAAATAAATAGCAAAATAACCAAATAAAATAAAATAAAATAAATAAATTATATATATATATAGCTCAACTGGAACTATAGCATTGAGAAAAGGATTAATGGGGGGTGGAAAGCTTATTTTGGTCTTGAAAATAATTGTAAAACGGCAAACCTCGTAATGTGGGATAAAAAGAAGTTCCTCTTTGAAACTTTAGTCACTCCTGTTATCTTATATGGTTGTGAGGTCTGGGGTTGCAGCATCTCTAGAGAATCCTGGAGAAAGATTGAGCAAATCCAAAATCGTTTTATAACGTATAACTTGAAAATTAAAAGCAATACACCCTATCCTATTCTCCTTATAGAAGTAGGTCTTTCCCCTATTGAGAGCCTAGCTATGACTAGGCTTCTGGTGTACAAGCACAAACTCAATAACATAGGAGACCATAGACTTCCTAAGCTAACTTTAAATTTCAGCCAAAACCACCTAAGGCTCAAGCGGGGGTGGTATAAAGACACGAGGGCCTAGTTAAACCAATGGGAGATCAATGAGAATGATGCATTGCAAAACATTAATAACATTAAAAATATTGTTACTTGTAAGTTCAAAGAAAAAATGTGGTGTGAGAAAGATTTAGCAACTAAAAGAAAATTAAGTTATTATAAGAAGGTCATCAACCCCACCCTAGAAGATCAAAAGTATCTCTCTGTTTTAACTAGCTCAAAGAAGAAACTTAATATAGCGAAGATTAGAACGAACTCTCATGAGCTCCATTGTGAAACAGGTCGTTGGGTAGTTCCGAAAACACCATGGATGGAAAGGATCTACCATCTCTATTAGAATCGGAACATCGAGGATGAAAACCACTTCCTCTTAGAGTGCCCCACGTACAACCACATTAGATCTCAATTTCATAATCTCTGTCACAATACTGACCTTCCTATCCTTTTACGATGTCAAACTTACAGTGAGCTCGAGAGGCTTCTCTCCAAGCTTTTTGAGCATAGGAATAAAATCTTAAATCAAACTAAATAATTTGTTTCTTTAGGTCCGATAGACCAGAGTTTGGTCTCAGGTCTCAGTGGACGTTAACCATCATCATCATCATAAATAAATAAATAAAATTAAAAATAAATAAATAAATTATATATATATATATATATATAAATAAATAAAAATAAAATATAAAATATAAATAAATAAATATATATATATATATATATAGAGAGAGAGAGAGAGAGAGAGATATGTCGCACTTTTCTTAGGTGAACAAAGACCCAAAAAATCATAACAAGAAAAATTTTCCAGACCCAAATGGAAAAAACCTTATTTTTCAAATTTTCTAAGTGTGTCACATGTAATCTATTAATACCAGTGCAATGTCACTCTGTTTCTATTAGTAAACTGCACAATTGTTGCTCTGATGTTAAAGAGCAGAGTGTGACACCTGAGAAAAGCAAAGAAAAAATAAAAATGTAGCCACAAATCCAAAATTTAACTTTTCAAGTATCTAAATACATTTAATCAAGGTAGTGGAAGACAATCAAAGAACACAAAAAGGCATATAGAAGAAAAAAAATGATCCCTAGTGGAGTCACTAATTTGTTAGGCGGACAAATCTCGTCTTGCATACAAGACAAGATATCCCTAGACTCAATGATTGAGTCTAGTAACAAGAAAAAAACCCATTAAATCTTTCTCTAGGTTCATCTTTATAGAATTTGTTTGGGCAAATTATAGACTTATAATTTGACAGACATAAATCATCAACCAGGGGTGGGTAACCTTATGAGATGTTGCGCAAAATATATGCAGGCTACTACTTTAAGTGTTTTTCTAAACAAAACCACACACACATAGCTTCAACATCTCTTTTCCTCATCAACACTTATCAACAAAGGCTATGGAGCGAATTTAATCATCCCTCTACAACACCTAAAATTGCTAATGTTGATCAGAAAAATATAATGGATCAATCAAACAACAATTCAACCAAGTCAACATTTCGCAAAGTAAATTAAAGCTTGATCAAATAACTCAAAACATATTCATCAAATAAGCTTCACCAATTAACCATCATACATGTGTTGCTACAAATTATAAAATAGGAAAGAAAGTTGTGTAATAATTCTATCAATTCATAAAAATAATTAAAGAAAACACAAATCTGCAACTACTGGAGTTGTGAGTAAAGGGAGACCTCCCTTAATCACAACCACTTCAACTACTAAAGGATATTAATCTAGACAAATATTACAGTGATACAGAAGTCTAGTATATCGGCCCCCTTTGCAATTGAAACATAAAAGTATTTATACAAGTGCAAAGGCATAAACTTGCTTGAATTAGGAAAACTAACATATTTCAACATTTTTCTAACAATAACTGGAAAATGTAATAAAAATAGACATGTTGAGTTTTATCCATGACTGAAAGCATGGATCAAACTGATCTCGTTGAGTTTCTAGAGCTATTTCCCAATACGACCATCTATGAGAGGATTGAAGGTCTGGGCAGTTTCAGTGGCAGTTTTGAGGTAGCCAATAGGACAACATCCATGTAAGAAGATTTCTTAACATAACCCATGTTTCCGTTCTCCTCGAAGGTGACCGGAACATACTCAACCATCGAGATCGTTGCAGGAAATCAAAGCAGTTGCAGGAAATCAACGTATCTACAGGAAATCACTGGATGTCTACAGGAAATCGCAGAATGTCTGCAGGAAATCGTGAAACCATTTCGGAAGATAGTTGTTCTGCATAAGATTCGATCAACACCCTTGAAATTGTAGATAATTCGATTAAGTAACATTTAATTTCAAAAATATTCAAGAATAAAATGAAATGATACTTTTTAAAATGATTTGCATACCATAAAGTTCACAGCACACTTTTGGTAAAAACACATATAGTATGGCAAAAAGAGAGTTATTAAGGGTCAAAAAGAGTTCTAAAGGGAGAATAAAGGCCTTAGAAATGTTATTAAAAATGGAAAAAAATGGGGCTCAACATCTCCCCCACACCTAGCTCCTTGCATGTCCCCTATGCATGCAAAAACATTGCAACTCCGAAGGAAAATTCATTCTTTGCCCTGAGCTGCAGCTACTGCAGCTAGGTGATCCAATTGCGCCCTACTAGACTCAGCTTTCTAAACCTTACTTCGATATTCTTCATTCTCCTTCTGTAGGTGCTTGATCTGAACCTGGTTTTTCTTCATGACTCAACATTCCTTCTGATGCTTCACTTTCCACTCATCCATTTCTTTCTGTAGGTGTAGGTTGTTTTCCTTTAGAGTTTTGTTTTCCTTCCGAAGAACCCGTTCAGAAATAGTGAGCTCGGTGAGAGCTTCCGCCATCTCCTTTAGGGACTTCTTTTTCTTAGAAGTCCCCTCATCCCCATCCTACCCTTGAGAGGACTAAGGCAGACTTGGTTTCTCCCGCTCTCAAAAATCTTCGACTACTTTATCCCCACTTTCCTGTAGTTGTGGGTCTTGGAAATACACAACCTCCCACTCTTCTTTGTCAAGAGGAACGTATTTGAATCAATCTTCACTTACTTCCCCTTAGACAAGTATCGGGGCTTCTTATCCTTCTTATCAGTTTTAATTTGTTGTACCCCTCCTCTGTGGTTTGCATTACTAGCTTTGTCGCATAGCTTCTCGTAAAACACCTAGTAGGAGCAGAGGTACCCTTTTATATCTTAGGCTTCTTCCCTATAGTTTCCTCGACTACCATCATTTCCTCATCTTTCTTAACCTCCTCTATCAACTGACCACGGGTCTAGGGTTTCTTTCTTGGCTTCTCCATTGGTTCTACCACTTTGGTTTCTAGTAAAACAGGCTCCTTCTTGTCATCCACAAAGTAATTCTCTCCCAAAAACCCTTTCCATGTTTTGTTTTGTTTCCTCAAAACCTCCATCATGATAATTTTGACAAGACCATGATGATAGATGTTCTCCTCTATATGTGATGCCCTCTCCTTGGCAGAAGTATCCATCTTCAACAAAGACATTCTAAGATAATATGGTAAATTCAAGGGTTTATCTCAGAAATGGTCAAGGAGATGAATATGAAACAAGAAAGCTAACCCAAAATGACCTTCACAGGTGATATACTTCTGCAAGAGAAACAAGAGACAACAGTGCTTGCTTATAAGGTAATCCTGCGGTATCACCTTGCTCCATTCTGGGTTTGCATGATTTTTTCTGAGGAAGGCTGCATAAATGTCCTTGTTGAATCATTGGTTTTTAAACCAACGCTCTCCTTCCTATGGAATTCCACAAGCTTGAGCTACAAGCTCCTCCGTCAATCTGAACTTAACATTACCCACCTGTGTCCTATCGCCATTTAAGTTTAGAGAAAAATACTTCGTCACCTCTAAGTTATGCCCGCTAAACTTTAGGAACAGAGGCAGCCCCCTGCCTTCTCCAACCTTATCTTACTCTGTGGGTAAGAATCTAGTAATGCGGGACCTTGAGGTTCGAACCTAACAGTGGACCGCATTTTCAAGAGTAGCTAGGAGTGGGAGAGAGCAGAGTTAGATCTAGTTCGTTGATATGCTTCTAGGACCAAGCGAGATAATTCAAAACCTGATAAGAACAAGAATGGTTTAATTTAAGAAAGGCGTAGGGTAATGAGGCAACTTCGAATGATGCGGAACATGATCATGATTACTGTGGAGTACTAAAGAAGGTATGTTTTTGATTATTATTGCAGTATCTTTTCATTAGAACTTACAAATCTTTTGCATCATGAACTAGGAAAATGATAAAGAATTATAATAGACCATGTGAGATTAATATGCAAGACGAAAATGCTGAATTTTGTCATTTCCTTATGCAGGAAGGAGGAAAAACGAGAAGTTGCCATTCCAAAGGAAAGGACAAGGACGGGTTAACCGTTGTCCCTTTGACAGGAGACCGAATGCAAATAAGGCAAAGCAAATCAAAGCAAATCATCCTGGGAAAGGAGGTGGAGATATCAGCTCAGCGCAGGAGAGAAAAGAAATGACTGAGAACTAACGGTTTGGTGAATCCCTCAGGATCCTTGATCCTGAGGGATCGTTGTTTTATCTATTTTTGCACTTAGATATCTCCGTCGTCACCCTTATAAAAGGGGTAGCACTGTTAGCTCGAGACGGAGTTAGAGACGGTTATGCTTTTATGTAATTTCTTTTAAGATCAAAACTTTGATCATCGAGTCTCGTTAAGAACTGGTTTATTGAATATCTGCTCTATGCATTAATACAAACTTGGTTATTGTTTCATCTCTAAGTCTGGAATAACTTCAAGCGGTGTACCCTTGGAGGCTAAGGGCCTGGCCCTGGAGGACACTTGCTCCTGTATTATTACGTTTGGTTTATGCGTGGTTTGCTTATCGACATCATTTGGTAATCTGATGTGTTTTATAAGTTTACATCACATGCTCTGTTATGTTTAATTTATTAAGGTTTCTATAGATAGAACGATTGTATTGACTCTGCATCATATTGTTGTTCTTTTAGGAGTTGATATAATATTGCTAGTCTTTACAGAATACTGTTACTGTTCCACTACAGAGCCTTTGTGTTGTGCACTTGTTCCTTAACGTTACGGAATTCATCTTGGAAGTTATGTTCTTTGCAATTGTTGGATTTATGAACAATGTTGTTCTATTTTGAATTACAGTCGTATCCTTTCTAACTGAGATCAATACTTGGATCAAATTACTATTTAAGTGTGTTGTGTGTGTATATGGTTTTCAAGCGTTGTTCCATAATTTATCAGTAATCAGTGTTGTTCCATTGGTGTGCGTTATTCAGTCTTCCCTTAAGAGTGAAAGATTGTCATTTGATTAATGCATTGGATCTGATAGACTAAGATTGTTACTGCTTGTGAGACTTAGTCGTTGTTCTATTTCTTAGCTGCTGTTCCATTTCGGATTTGTTGTTCCATTTCAGACTTGTTGTTCGATTTCTTAATTGTTGTTCCATTTCTTATATGTCGTTCCATTTCTTGGTGTTGGCATGAAGAACGATCTCAAGCTGTAGTTAGCATTGACATCTACTGTCTCGCTCCCAGATCCATGATCTGTTCTCCGATTTCCTTGTCCATCAGTTTCCAAAGGGATGGGTTATTGCTACCGAACCCTTGACTGATAAGTTGCTTAGTTTTATGAATGTGTGATTTAATCTTTTGAAGTGGTTAAGCTGTAAACAATCATCCATTTACTCTTGTATTTCTGAACACTGTACTACTAGCATTACTCTGACAAATGATAGCCTCAGACTGAGACACTCTTTGAAATAACAAAACGTTCCCGGATTGACATATTAATGTGAGGTAATTAGAGGTGAAAGAGACCCTTTTTATATCTCTACATTTTGGCGTCGTTGCCGGGGAAAGAGTGTAGCCATTTGTTCTTTTTTTTTAGAGTAGTGTACGAACCTGCTAGGGAAGAATTGGGTTTTAAAAACGAAAGGTAAGAACCTACATGTGGAGCATGTAAAAGCCCTGCTCCTCTACCCGCTTTCCTACAGATTTGCTGCTGTTTTGTTTGAGTAGAATTTAGTAGTTAATTTGAGTGCATGACTAAGCAGAAAAAGCAAGAAAAAAATTCCAAACCTCTACCCAAGCCAGAAAAAGCTAAGGGGCCAGTGACCCTTGGCCGACCAACCTTCATAGACGAAATTTACAAGAAAGTAGAATCTCAGCCCTCAGTAGGACCCAGGAAAGTCATTTCTAAACAACCAACTAGTTCCCTTCAAGCCACAAGATCACCATCTGTAGCCTTTGCTGAGGTGCATAGTCAAACTGAAGAGCAGGACTTTCAAGAAATTGAAAATTCTACTCCAGAACTATTGCAAGAAGGGAATTTCAGCAATCTTTGTGAAGGAGAAGGAGAAATAGGGGAAACTGAGGAACCAAGGTCTCCTATTGGAACAACTCAACCATTAAACAGCCCAGATAAGGGAAGTGCTGCAAAAATCATTGTTGAAGAAACTCAATCTCCTCAGACATCAGGCACTCTCATTATCCCAGATAGAGGAAGTGTTATTAAAACTATCCCTGTTAAAGCCATTCCCTCTCAACCTAGGAATACCCTCCTAGATATCCCAGAAGGTTATTGGCATATATTCGACCCAATGGCTCAAAACCAGCCAAACACTCAAACTTCTACATTACAATACCCCATAGTGGATTCTGCAGCAAATGCGCCTATGAAAGAAATCCCTCTTCAACATATCCCTACATTCCACTGTCTTACATCAGAAGATCCAGATGCATTTTTATTTGAATTTGATGTACTGTGCAGGGGATATGATTACACCACCAACCCCCAGAAACTGAAACTATTTCCCTCTACATTAAAAGGGGCTGCTTTAAGATGGTTTATGGGATTAGGTGGCGGGGTTATAAATAACTCGGATCAAATGAAAGAATCTTTTCTGAAAAAATATCAGGACTATTGCAGGTCTAGAGAATTGAAGGACGAAATATTCCAGATGACAACTAGACCAAATGAAACATTAGAGGAGTATGTGGAACGTTTTCAGTATAATCTTCAAAGATCTCCTTATGCATCACTACCTTTACCTGATAATGTGTTAAAAATAGCATTAATAAGGGGCATGAAGGAACAATGGGTTGAAACATTAAACATTATGGGAAAAGGAGATATTTATCAAGAAAGTTTTGCTGACATTGTTGATTTATGTATCAAGAGCTCGAGAGGCAGCACAAGAGTAAAACTGGCAGAACATGATCGGTTTGTAAGAGATAATAAAATTTCGACAGAAGGAGTAACGCATGTAGAAATTGGAAATTTATTGGAAAATTTTAAAACTGATATACTAGGGACACTAACTACACAACTTGATATTATGCAGGCCAAACAGAAGCAAATGGAGGCAGAACAGAATTTGGAAATCTTCTGTCCCCGATGCAGGAAAAAGCATAGCCATAAGGAGTGTCCACTGGATGCAGTCCAAACATGCGCCATCTGTACAAAATATCACCTGACGGAGAGCTGTCCCTCACTCCCTGGATTGAAAGCAGTATATAAGGAAGCAGAAGAAGAGCCAGAATCAGTGTATTTGCTCAACCAGCGCCGTCAGTGGCAGCCGAGACAATCTGGTATGTTTCCAGACCCAACTTCTTCTTTTCACCCTCTGCAGTATAATGCTCAACAATATAATATGTGGCAAAGTCAATCCCAATCCCCATTTCCAAACTGGTCACCGCAGTCGTTTCCTTCTTCAAACCCATGGCTGAATCAGGCAAGCCAATCTGGTTGGCCGAATCTTCCTTATACTCCACCATATTGGCAAAGTAACTCATACCCACCACAATGGACTCCCCCTACTTCACAAAGTTTAGCCTGGCAGGCAAACTGGCAGAGACCGATGCATCAGCTAGTAGGAACCATTCCACTCCCTCAACCTACACTGCCAGCCTTACAACAAAATCCCCAGTCTAATCTGAGACCGCAACTCCCAGCCCAACCCAACCCCAATCCAAATAACAGACCGGTCCAATCTGTCCAAATCATAGAAACACCAGAAATAGGAGCCGATCTGAGGGAGTGTAATGATCTTCAGTTAAGATCTGGGCGTATTATTAAAACCGAGGGAGATAAGATAGTTCAGGTTGAAAATCAGTTACCCAGAGAACATCTGTCACAAGAAGAGGGTGTGAATAAACAACAAAATCATAATCAAGCAACCACATCCTCTCCCCCGTTCCCAGAACAATTAGTCATACCTCGACCTATACAATATCCTGATTTTGACATTCTGGGAGAATTACAAAATTTGTACATAAAAATTCCATTCCTCCAAGTCATTCAAGACATCCCGATATACGCAAAAACTATCAAAGAATTGTGCATAAAGAAACCAAGGAGGAATATAACAAATAATCCAAGAGTCCAAGTATTCGGCACTCTATCTGACTTACTATCAAGAAAAGAAACACCCATTAAATGCGAAGACCCAGGAAATCCAATTGTAACTGTCCAAATTTATGGTCAGACCCTGTCCAATGCCTTAGTTGATATAGGAGCTGCAATTAATATCTTAACAACCACTACTTTCCAAAAGCTAGGAATTACATCTGTAGAACCCACCTCTACCTTGCTAGAATTGGTTGACCGATCTGTGGTTAGGCCAGAGGGTACACTACATGATGTCATGGTCTCTGTTGATTCCTGGGAATATCCAACCGATTTTCTGATAATAAATCCCAAGACCTAACTTGATGGACATCCATTGATTTTAGGTAGACCTTGGCTTGCCACTACCGATGCTTATATTGGCTGCCGGCAAGGAAATATGACCATAACCAGAGGACCAAATATCAAGAACTTAGTTCTATATCCTCCAGCGCAGCCAAGTGTCACAATAATCAAAACTAATAAGCACCTTGTATCGTACCTCACTGATAACATTAGATCTCCATTAACTATACAAGAGGCACTTGAGTTCAAAGACCAAACAGAAGACAATGCCATTAATAATTTCATTAGTCAAACTGAATCCAGATCCTGCATACAGTGTCATATGAAAAAAGCAGCATTTGATAATGAAATAGAAGAAGATCCTCTGAAAGATACACATGATCAAACAATACCTGTTACTTCTGTTGCAAATAGTAAAATTGTGGAAATTGAACTAGGTAAAACCTTAAATATTAATGCCAACCTCACACCCGAGCAAGAAATGAAGCTCATCCATTTGTTAAGGAAATATAAAGAAGCATTTGCATGGGACTACCCTGATATGAAAGGAATCGACCCCCAATTATGTACACACCATATTTATATAGAAAAAGATGCGAGACTTGTTCGTCAACCTCAGAGGAGACTAAATCCTCATCTAAAAGATGTGGTAAAAGCTGAACTTCAAAAACTTTTAGATGTCAATTTTATCTACCCTATCTCTGATAGTAAATGGGTCTCTCCGCTTGTGGTGGTACCAAAAAATAATGGGAAATGGAGAATCTGTGTGGACTACAGAGAGCTAAATAAAGCAACACAAAAATACCACTTCCTTCTCCCATTCATCGACCAAGTATTAGACACTTTGGCAGGAAAGAAATTATTTTCTTTCCTGGATGGCTTCAGTGGATACAATCAGATTCAGATTTCCCCTGAAGACCAAGACAAAACTACTTTTACTTGTCCTTGAGGAACATTTGCCTACCGAGTTCTACCTTTTGGCTTATGCAATGCTCCTGCCACATTCCAAAGGGCTATCCTTAGCATTTTTGCAGATTTAATAAATGAAGGACTTGAAGTATACATGGATGACTTTACACCATACGGAGATGACTTCGATCCAGCATTGGATACCCTAGAAAAAGTCCTACAACGCTGCATTGCTACCAGGCTTTGTTTAAGCCACGAAAAATGCTATATGATGATGACTGAAGGACTTATCCTAGGACATTATATTTTAGCAACTAGCATTCAGGTAGACCCAGCCAAAATCCAAATAATTTTGCTTATTCCCACTCCTACCACTCAAACGGAGGTACACAGTTTTCTTGGATTTTTTGGTTATTATAGGAGATTTATAGAACATTATTCGCACATTGCTGCACCTCTGTATGCACTAACTGGTAACGTTGATTTTCTTTGGACAGAAAAATGTGAACGTGCTTTCAAGGACCTGAAGAAGCTTGTGTCCACAGCCCTAGTCCTTCGAGGACCAAATTGGGATTTGCCATTTCAGATATCATCTGATGCCTCAGATACATCCATTGGAGCAGTCCTTGGGCAGGAAGAGAATAAAAAACCATATGCAATTTACTACATCAGCAAAAATTTATCCCCTGCTGAATTAAACTAAACTGTTACTGAAAAAGAATTTTTAGTTGTAATACATGCTGTCAATAAGTTTAGACATTACATTACTGGATATCATGTTATCTTGTACATAGATCATTCTGCCATAAAATATCTAGCAAACAAGCCTATCACAAATGGCAGAATAACTAGATGGTTGATTTTAATGCAGGAATTTGATATTACAATCAAGGATTGACCTGGCAAAGAAAATCCTGTAGCCGATTTTCTCTCAAGAATGCCAAAGCCAATCGATGCAGCAGCAATTGAAGACCAATTTCCGGACGAGCATCTGTTTGTTGTGGCTATTCAAACACCCTGGTATGCTGATGTTGCCAATTATCTAACAGTGGGTAAATTACCGAAGCATCTAACCCCTAATGAGCGGAAATAGATTGTTCAGTGGAGTGTTCGATTTTCTTGGATTGGGGGCTATTTATTCCATACAAGGGTAGACATGCATATTAGGAGATGCGTTCAAGAAGATGAAATCTTTGACATTTTAAAAGCCTGCCATGACGGGCCATGTGGTGGACATTTTGCCAATCGCAGAACTGGACATAAAGTGCTGTAGACAGGGTATTATTGGCTCACGGTTTTCAAAGATGCAAAGAAATTTTTCCAAGCCTGTGATAGTTGCCAGAGAGTAGGACATCGTGGTCAGTCTGATGAGATGCCTCTGAAACCACAGCTAATCACCGAACCATTCGAGCGATGGTCTCTTGATTTCGTTGGACCAATTAACCCATCATCAAACCAGAAAACATATATTCTGGTGGCAACAGAATATGTCACCAAGTGGGTTGAAGCAGAGGCATTGCCAAGAGCTACAGAGGACTCTGTCATACAGTTCATGTTCCATCTATTTGTACGTTATGGCCTTCCAAGAGAAATAATTACAGACGGTGGACCACAGTTTGCTGGGAACAGAATAGCTGCAACACTCAACAACTATCATGTCCAACATAAAATCACTACTCCATACCACCCATAGGCAAATGGGCAGGTAGAAAGCAGCAATAAAATAATAGAAGCAATCCTAACGAAAACCATTGCGTCACATAGACGTGATTGGGCTTCCAGACTACCTGAAGCACTGTGGGCTTACATAACAACATGGAGAAGCACCACTCGTTACTCACCTTATCAATTAGTGTTTGGAAAACAACCCATTTTCCCCATAGAATTCGAAATCCAAACATTGCGAACAACACAGGAAGTTAGCTTAGATTTAACCGAGGCACAGATTAATCGATTACAGCATATCAATGAGCTGGACGAAATTAGGCTCTCTACACTTCAAAACACTGCCCTGATCCAACAGCAGCGAGCTAAATGGCATGATGCTCTCATTAAAAATAAAGTCTTCCACGAAGGAGACTGGGCTCTTTTGTACGACTCTAGGTTTCAGGACTTCCCTGGGAAACTCCTGACTCACTGGTTGGGACCATACGAAATCCAGAAGGTACATGACAATGGGACCCTTACTCTAATCACTATTGACGGTTCTGGATATGCCTTTAAGGAAAATGGCCACCGAGTTCGTCTCTATCATAAACCACTCACTCGGGAGTCCTTCTGCCAGCAGCTACGCCGAGACTCTGAAATGGAAATTTTGGGGGAGGAAGAGAAGCCTTCCTCACCTGTAATTCATTAAGGAATTTATTTCTTTTTACAGTTTGTACATAATTTCTTTTCTTAAAATCATTTTTGTACATATTTTCGAATCAAAGTTGTGTTGTTATTATTTTTGTTGTTCCTTTTTTTCAAAAGAACAGCGTTTTCTTCTGGCTATTCCTTTTTCAAAAGAGCAACCCCCTTTGGATCAGTTGTTATTTTGTTGTAATTTGGTTATTTTTCTTTATTTGTGCGTTCTGTTGTTCCTTTCCCAAAGGAACAACATTTTTTATTTCTGTCGTTCCTTTTCCAAAGGAATGGCATTTGTGTGTTTTTGTTGTTCCTTTTCCGAAGGAACAACATTTTTTTGGATTTCTGTCGTTCCTTTTCCAAAGGAATGGCATCTGTGTGTTTTGTTGTCCCTTTTCCAAAGGAACAACATTTTCGATTTCTGTTGTTCCTTTTCCAAAGGAACGACATTTGCCTGTTTTGTTCTTCCTTTTCCAAAGGAACAGCGCTTTTGATTTCTGTTGTTCCTTTTACAAAGGAACGATATTTCTGTGTGTTTTGCTGTTCCTTTTCCAAAGGAACAACATTTTTTATTTCTAATGCTCCTTTTCCAAAGGAACGGAATTTCTGTGTGTTTGCCGTTCCTTTTCCAAAGGAACAACATTTTTTATTTCTGTTGTTCCTTTTCCAAAGGAACGACATTTCTGTGTGTTTGTTGTTCCTTTTCCAAAGGAACAACATTTTTGATTTCTGTTGTTCCTTTTTCAAAGGAACGACATTGGTATGTTCTGTTGTTCCTTTTCTAAAAGAATAGCATTTTTTATTTCTGATGTTCATTTTCCAAAGGAACAGCATCTGTGTGTTCTGATGTTCCTTTTCCAAAGGAATAGCGTTTTCCATCTTTTGCTATTCCTTTTTCAAAGGAACGGCATTTGCGTTTTCTGTTGTTCCTTTTCCAAAGGAACAACATTTGTGGTCTTTTGTTGTCCCTTGTTCCAAAAGGAACACCACTTGCATACTTTTGCTTTCCTTGTGAAACAGCTTGTTCCTTTTCCTATTCTAAATTGAGGATGCTTATTGCTCCTGTTCTTTCAAGTCTTTTAGAATACAGCTATGCACTTATGCAATGGATACAAAATCACAACATACTGAAACCAACCAATCATAACTCGCTATCTTTATATGAAATTACTCTGAATTGGTAAGAGGACGGAAGGAAGGACACGCTTATTTATCATCTTTTGATGTCATTGTTCTACTAATTCTGCTCTGATTGGTCATCTTTATCATGTTGACCCCTTTTAACCCTCTTTGATTATTATTTAGAAATAAGAGCAAAGGGTTTATATCTTCCTATTGAGATGTTAAGACTTCTTCCACCATTCCTACTCTTAAGGAGTGTTGAACCACCCTTTGTGTATAAATAAGGGAAAGTACTTTATGAAAAACAAAGAAAAAAAGAACAAACATGACTTATAAGTTGTCAAATGCAGGATAGGGGGTCTCAACAAGAGCTAGCCTACCATGATCATGAGGAAGAAAATGAAGTGCCATTCCCACTATGGCCACCACACCAGGGATATGGTCCAAAAGGTATATCAAATAAACAACCCTTGGAACAGGAGGTCTCATCACGAGCCGACCTGCCCACTTTTCGCTCCTTCCTCGTGAATGGCATTATGGCTAACTGGTCACCAAGCCAGCATAATGGCCTACATTTTGACATCACACAACATTTCCTAAGCATACACAAAGGATCATGGTTCCAGGGGTGAAATAAACAACTCTGCCAAGGTTATGGACACTTGTCGGCAGCAGAGCACTTGTTATAGACATTTTTGTGCCTTACAGCATGAAGCATGAAATGTCGATAATCTAAGGGATCCAAAGTCCCTAAACATGTTGTTCCTACCCCTAGAGGAACAAGGTCAGCAAACCACAGCACTGAAAATCAGTTCTCCACCTGAAAACACTCAAAAACAAGCTAATTCTGGATCATGTCAGCTGCTCCACTGAGCATCTGCGCTGAATGTCAACTGCTCCACTCTGTACCTGCGCTGAATGTCAAATCTAATGAAGGCTACCTGCGCTGGGCGAGATTGGCCAAGTGGCACAGTCATTCTGCAAGGTGTCAAATGCCCAGGAAGCTTCCAAAATGACACTTGGATCAGGGAATTCGCCTTGTGATGAGTAAGAGGATCTAGATCTCCAAGTGGAAGCAAGAAACTCCAAGTGGACTCAAGAACTGAAGTATAACTGAAGTGGGAGAGGACACTAGTCAGCTTCATGCCAGCCTCAAGCTGACTCATCCTTTCTCCAAATCTCCTATATATAGAGCTCTCTCAAGAGGTCTAAGGAGGCGGGAATCTTGTGACTGTAAGGAAGTGCTGTTGGTTTGAGTATAGAACTATTGGGTGATTTGCTTGAAGGAGGTGAAGAGGAGATTTCTTTCTGGTGGGAGGTGTTGCTGGATTGGGCCTCTTATGGTTGTAACACTCTCAGAACTTTACTTCTTCCATTAATAAAGCATTTGAGGTTCTTCTATATGCATATGTCTCTGTGGCGTATTGATGCTTGTATATTTGATTTATTCTAATCCTTGAATCAATTATGGATGTATGCTTCTTGTAGTTTCCTTTTCTTGTGCTTTTGCAGGATCTTTGTGTAGCTGGGCCAGTGAAAGAGCAAGGAGCTGGGAGCAAGCAGTAAAGAGGGAAGATTGGATCAATCATTAGCGGAAGATAACGGTTAGTGGATCTCTTTCTCCTCTCTCTTACATCTCATAAAGAAGTAATCTTGAATAGATTTGCATTCGGTTGTTGCTGAGGTACTATCACCCTTAGAGTGGGATAGGGTCATTCCGTATTGAATACTTTTCCCAACAACAGCACTGTTAATGGTATTGAAGTCACATTATTTACACCAATAGGTAAGTTATTAGCACCCTTTTGTTTCTTATACCTTAGTAATCAATCATATATTATTTCCCGAACCATATAATGCATGGATATCTATTATTACCAATCATGACAGAACAGTTGACAATGACCGCATGAGATTCTGTTCCACGACAGATGTCCTATCCCCCAGCCTCGCATCATATCACAGCAGTTTCTTATGTATTAAGCGATCCAACTCTATGCCTCGATTTCGGTAATTTGCTACTTTTGTAAACTTGGCATACTGCCATTCGCTGTTCCTTTATGGCTCTGCTTCAGAGCGGGCGCTGCTCCTTCATTTGACAGCTGGGACAGCTTATCACATTGCGGGGAGGAGGTTAACCTCATCATTCCCTGGATTACGTGTCAGCCCACTATTCGGGAAGTTGTGTACTAGGGTATAGCACGACTCAACGACATACTATTTTTTTATTTTTTCTGCATAAATTGCTATTCATAAGCCATTTCTATCATATACTCTGCAGCATTAGATTTTGAACAAGTCTTGCGTCTGTCAGCCTCTCTGTGTTTCAACAGCACGAACAACTGTCGTTCCATTGAGAGTTTGCAGCGAAACCATGGGAGGAAGATCGATTCAGAGAGAACCGCAGGTGTTAACAGTCTCTGCTGCTGCCCGGGAAATCCTGGCAAGAGCAGGGTGGCTGACTTATCTCAACCACTTGCAGGAGTCTAACGAGATTGTGGCAATTGAATTCTTGCAGAACTTGCAAGAGGATTACTCCACAGTGAGGGGGAGACACATAGCAGTCACTGATGACATAATCACAGAAGTCTCAGGACTACTAGCCACTGGACCTGTATGGATGTTAAAAAAGGAAAGATTGCAGAAGATTATAGAAATCTTCCAGGACGAAGGCCAAAGCCTGGCAATTAGAGGAAAGGGAGTTCTGCTAGCAGCACTAGGAGAGTCGTGGGAAGAATTGGCAAAGACCATTCAAAGCTACATCACTTGTGAAGGCAGAAAAGACGTGGTAAGACCACGACATCTTAAACTCTTAGCTGTATTAAAGCAAAAATGCTCTGTAAATTTACCTACATTTTTGAATTCGTTACTTCATGACGTTGCATGGAGCATAAAAAAGGCACAACATGTAGAGTCAGTTGTTAGTAATCATGGGTTGATTCGGTTAATAGTCAGCCATAGCCTCACCCAGTAGTAGAGCAGCTGGGAAGAGCTAATTGCCATGATAAATGGGGGATTGACCACACCATCCCCAAAACGTAAACATGCCACCAGTACACCCGAGCGTCCAGAAAAACGCAGGGAATCGGCAAAGCGTAAACATGCCACCGGTACACCCGAGCAGCCAGAAAAGCACAGGAAATCGGTCTGGCTAGCACGACTACAAGGGAGGCTGGAGAAGCCCCAAGAAAACACCAGCCAGCCGGTAGAAATAGAAGATGAGCAACCCCCACGGCCAGAAGGGGAGGACGATGAGAAAGGAGTGCAAGAAGAAGAGGCCAAGCAATCTGAAGAGGAAGAAGAAAACGAAGAAAGAACCGAGCAATCTGAAGAAACTAAAACCGAAGAAGATAAAGAAGAAGAAGCCGAGCAATCCAAGCAGGAGGAGGAAACGGAACAGCAGGAAGGTAGCCCATTGCAGGACCCAGTGGGAGAAGATGAATTGGCTGAAGTTTTGGCCAATATGGGCGAATATGGCCAACCTTCCAGTCCATCAGACCTCCATGCCGAAAAGAAACCCCAGGAGGAAAATGCACCTGAAGAATCACATGCAAAGGAGGCAAAAGAAGAAAATATGCTTGTTCATGATGAAAAGATGACAAGAGATGCTGAACAGGAACAATCTGTTCCTAACCAGAAGAAACTCCGGAGGAAATAGGGGCAGAAAGAGATGTCGCCCAAGAAATAACAGAACCATTTAGGGTTCTTTCCCCGGAACAGCTAGAGCAGAACAGTGAAGAAACACCCCAGAGAGAAAATCCGGGAATTAGTCACAGTCCAGGCCGCAGTGAACAACCTGCTATTCCTTCTAAGGAAATTTTGGAAATTAAAGAATTGTGAAAGGAACAGCAGAGATTACTGAATATAATAGTCCAGCTCCACCAACAGATTAGGATTCTAAAAGCAAGGCAAAGGGTAAAAAGGACTTCGGGAAGGAAAAATGTGACCACTCCAGCAAAACCCCTCAAGGCAAAGGGGCGAAGGACCAGAATCCATCCTGTTGTTCAAAATGCTGTCGAAAACCAGGTTGCTGTTCCAAATGATGCTGAGAAATAGACTGTTGTTCCAATTGAAAAGGAACAGCGATGGACTGATATCCACGTTAAGATAGAAATATATGATATGATGACCCGTGATAAGGAAATTCAAACGGAGGCACCACTTTCGGGAGTGATAAGGGTTATGAACTCAAGGCAACACAATAGGAAAGTTCAGGTAAAACTCCCGACCTCCACTGCCGCATGGAGAAGAGATCTAAAGACAGTAACCCTATGAAAGGGTTTGAAGCAAGCTCAGCAAGAAGCAGAAAAGCTTAGAGAGCAAACGGTCCCTCACGAAAAGTATGAAGAGCTACAACAGCAGCTTAGGAATGTCAATCTATCCAAAAGCCAGGCCTTTGAAGGGTGGTGAAGGGAACAAGAGAAAGTCATGAAGGTAACTCGTAAGTTAGATATAGTTATCAAGCAGATGGATACCTTGTGTTCTTTATACAATGACGTCTTAGCATGTAGAGCCCCTGCTAAGAATTATGCCTTGTTTTTACTGGAACAGTATTTGCAATTAAAAATAAAGGCTGTTAAAGCAGGTGATCCCATACAAATTAACACTATCAATGATTTTATAGACTGTTGTAAGCATTACGGGGTAAAAGTCCAGAGACTATTGTGTGAGTTCTATTTACATAACCTTGTATTAGACCAGGAGACCGAGCTGAACCCTGGCCCTTTTGTTGGGGATATCCAATTGCAGGCATTTATTTCATTTGGGGTTAATCAAATTAAATGGCTTAAAGCCTATAATACTTTCCAGAGGCAAGAAAACTGATTAGATTTGTGGGTAAGGGCTGAGCCTAGGGACCCAGTACAGTTGTGGAGAGCACATAGAAACCTCATGAAGACTCCAGGTGTAATTGAAGCATTAGGACCTGTTAGAGTCGGTCTTGAGCCCTCCATCAGCGATCAAAACTCTTTGCATTTGCATACTTTTATAAAGTGTCAAATAGAAACATTAGAAAGTGGGTTTGAGCATGAAATTTATTCAAATGAAACCTATAAAGACCCAATCTCCCTCCTTTTACTCTCATTGTGCATCCAAGACACTTGCAAGAGAGTTTGGGCGAGTGATTGAGTGAAAGGAGTGAAAGTTGAGCGAATTCAGGCGATTGACAGGTGCGCGACCCGTCAGGCTAGGCGCGCGACCCGTCAGAGGGGTTCCCGCAGTTCAGTTTTTCAACGGGCGCGACCCGTTGGGTGAGGCGCGCGACCCGTCAGCGACCTCCCTTCCAAACTCTTTCCAAATTCGTTCAAGCACCCTCCAAATCATCAAATTGCTTGAGGTAGGTTCTCCAAACTTGGAAATGATTGCTGGTTATGTTTGAAGGACATCATGATTGTGTTTTTAATGATCAAATTGTGCAAGAGAGAACGCTCCATATGGCTGTATGTTAAATTTGTAAAAATTTGCTAGGGTTTGTTGTTGTTTCAATGGTTTTTTCCCTTGTAATCATTTTTCCTCATTCCCATTTCATTTTCCCTGTATGTCCATATAAATTTCCCTTTTAAATTTGTAAAGAAAATAAACCCTACCCCTTTTCCCTAAAAAATAAAAAATCAAGCCCTAACCCTACCCCTTATAATACCCATGTAAACACATGTATTTAATGATGCATATGCAGTAATATTTGCAGTGTTTTTCCCTAAATTCCCTGTTGTATACTTGTATTCCCATTTTCCTTGTAAAAATGTCCCTCCCCTAACATTTCCCTCATGTTCCTTGTCCCCTTGAAACAGCATATAAATCAGCTTTTTACAGGCAGAAACAGCAGCACAGTTTGTCCACTTTGCTCTTTAAACAATGTCAGAAACCGAAACCTATGAGCAAAGTGATGACCAGTCATCAGCTTCAGAGATTGAGGTACAGAGAAGGCCTCATAAGGGTGGTAAGGGTGGACATCATAAGCGAGAGGAGCCCACCTCTTTAGCAAAGTTACAGGCTTGTCCTATGGCAGTCACATGTTTCCAGTATATGTCTTGCTATGAGTTTTGTGAGAGGATCTCTCGGATTCAGCACCACAGAGAGTTGGCTCACCTATTTGTTTTACACTTGCATGATGGACATGTCAACCTTGCAGGGGTGAACTTTACATTGACACCCGAGGTGATCTCACATGCCACAGGGATACCTAATGTTGGGGAGGTGTGGAATAAGCGCAAGGTGCTGGATAATGTTCACTTTGAGCCTTTTGTCCGGCCACCATTCATGAGACATTTGGCAGGTGTGTTTCCATTCAGGTTTCTCGGGAGCCAGTATGCTCCCATGATGAGGCTCATCATGCACTATTTTACCTGTGAGGGCAGATTTTCACATGTATATTCATACCATATTCGCCTCTTGATGCACTTCACCCGAGTGAGGATGATGAACATCCCTGTTTTCTTTTATCAGAACATTCAGAGGATGGTGCCCATGTTGCAGAGGAAGAGCCCAGCACAGCAATATAGGAGCCTGTACCATTATGGTTTGATTCAGCTTGTAGTATTGCATCAGTTGGTCAGCAGGGCATCTCATGGGAGGAGTTCATCTCTCGTGAGTTTTTCACAGCACCACCCTCGCCACATCCTGAGATTGTTCACGAGGAGGGAGGACCATCCCAGTAGCATGACATCCCTGTCACTAGACATGTCAGCTCCTCACCTCTGGTTACCTATCAGAAAGGCCCGAGGGCCTTATTTGCAGCAGCTCGGCGAGTACTTTCTCCACAACATGTGGAAGGTGTCTCGCCTTCATCATCAGCTCAGCGAGTGTTATCTCCACATCATGTGGAAGGGGCCTCGCTTTCTTCACCAGCACAGGTACCAGGGAAGGGCAAATAGCCCATGATTGATGAGGGGCCATCAGGAGTTCCAGATATTGAGCTTGTCGATCTTGAGGCCAGTTCTCCTAGCCGAGAGGCAAAGGAGATCATTCAACACCTTAGAGCTGAAAATGATGCCTTGCAGAGGAGATTAGAGGGTGCACAATGGACCATCACATACCTGGAGCAGCGCAACAAACAGTTGGAAGATGAGCAGGCATTTGATGAGTTGTGGAGGATTCGTAGTGACCGAATCTTGAACCGAAGAAGACCCGGTGATCCATTGCCCGCTGACCGAGAGTCCATGCTCATCCGGGTAAATGCACACTTGGAGAGGCTGTTGGCTAAGGCCAACCAAGAGAAGAAATTGCTGAGGAACATGAAGAACCATTACTGGGCAAGAATGCATGTGTGCAAGGCAAAGATGAAGATGTTTCAAAGGCGGTTGACTGAGGCACTAAAACGGAGAAAGAGGCCCAATCCCCTCCGTATCTTGGATGAGGCTTCACTCAAGGATCAAGGCACTAAATAGCCTAGCCACAGCACAAATCCCAAAAAATTTTGAGAATTTTGGGTGAATTTTGGCATTTTCAGGCAATTTGCAGGTTTTTCCCATTAACGGGTCACACCCCCCGCGCGACCCTTCATCATGGCAACTCCATTTGAAAAAAACTCAGCATTTCCAAATTTTTCATTCAAAGTTACATATGCTCATGGATGGACTTGAGATTTGGTGAAGTTTTGGGCCTCCAGAAAGTCAAAAAACTAGTAAAAATTGACTTTCTGCCACTTTTTTGAATTGCAGAAAGCAGTCTTGGGATATTTGATTTTTGATAGGGAAAATGAACTCCAAATTCAAAAATTCCAGTTGGGTTGGAAAGTAGACTCACAGACCTTTCCAACAAGCCTACTTTTTCTCAATTTGGCCACCTGCAAGTGCCCCAAAAGTGGCTCCAAAGGCGCGCGACCCGTCAGGCAGATTTTTCCAAAAATGCACTGTACAGCTCAGAAAAGCGCAGTTTGACCCAGTTTGACTTTTTGGGGTGAATTATGATCCTCTTTGATGTAATTATTGTACTTTTTAGACACTTTTACTCTTATGTAACATTTCTAGAAGATTCATTCATAAAAAGGGTAAATATTAAATGAATGAATTGGTTTCCTAGCTTATAGAGGCAAGTTGTTTTGACTGCCTAGTTTGTAGTGCTTAGTTTAGAAGTGGTTGAAACAGCTCCTAGGATAGTGAGCTCGACCCATGGAGGCAGGGAAAGAGGTTAGATCATCTATATTATGTACTTTCTTGCTCATTTTCATGGTTGGACTCTTGAGGGAGAAGCTATCATTGTATTATTTCACTGTATCTCTGCAATTTTTGGCTAAGGAAGACCAGGGTTTTGCAGTCCTCTTTGGGATTATTGTGGACTCATGTGTTGATGGTGTGTTTCTCAATGTACTTGTAAGCTTTTTATGTGACTCATTTCCTTTCTTTTACTTCTGCACATTAAACAAATGAAGTGTTAAAGTAAGAATTCATGCTTGCCATGCTCTGCTTTTAAGTTTGTTTAATTTCAATGTTTTCTACTGTCTAAAGAGAATTCAAAGTTATTGTTTGCTCTCTTTAGCTCTTCACCTTTCATTCCTGACCATCCACCTCAATCAAAGGCATCAACATTGTCTCCTACCTCGCCCCAAGGAACCCCCTGCAGAAACTGTGTCCAATCCCCGTACCCAAAATTGCCCTCTCCTCAATTTTCCACCAAAAACCCTAAAAATCCCAAATCAACCCTTTTGATCAGTTTACTAGCCTAAAATCAGTGTTACCCTATTAGTTATCTCGCCCATTGAAGATTTTGACCGAGATAGACTGGAGAGAGCCTTCTCCTGCCCCGTAGGGCTAGCTACGAGGCTAAATGGTTTGATGTTGCCTTGAGGTTTACCTTTCTCAGCCTGAGGTGAAATTTCAAGCGCTAACAGGACCGATGCATGAGGCACTCATTCGATAGGGATTAGAATACTTTTTCTCTATCAAAGACCCTACCATTGATGCAGCTAAATTTCGGTATCAAATCTCTTATCCGAACATCCAGCTCAGGGAACCGTTTAAGTATGAGAATTTTAAATTAGCTGCCAACCACTTGCACCTCTATGGTGAAATTTTTTTGAGGGCAGGGCCATCCTGGTTAGGATATAGGTTCCAGATTCCAACTATTTGGCACCTTGCCCCTGGATACCAAGCCCTGTATGAGATTCCTGAGGGTCAGACAGGCCATTTCTTTGAATACCTGGTTACGCATCATGGCTGTAGGCCTCCTCATGAGATTCCATCTCCAGCCTATTCTCTCACTGCCTTACATGTCAACTACAATGTTTTCATGAGGGCATAAAACAGGGTAAGCAAGGGGGTGTGTGGAGTACTAAAGAAGGTATGTTTTTGATGATTATTTCAGTATCTTTTCATTAGAACTTACAAACATTTTGCATCATGAATTAAGAAAATGATAAAGAATTATAATAGACCATGTGAGATTAATATGCAAGATGAAAACGCTGACAATTGTCATTTCCTTATGCAAGAAGGAGGAAAAAAGAGAAGTTGTCGTTCCAAAGGAAAGGACAAGGATGGTTAACCGTTGTCCCTTTGACGGGAGACCGAATGCAAACAAGGCAAAGAAAATCAAAGCGAATCAGCCTGGGAAAGGAGGTGGAGATATCAGCTCGGCGCAGGAGAGAAAAGAAATGACTGAGGACTAACGATTTGGCGAATCCCTCAGGATCCTTGATCCTGAGGGATCACTGTTTTATCTATTTCTGCACTTAGATATCTCCGCCATCACCCTTATAAAAGGGGCAGCACTGTTAGCTCTAGAGGGAGTTAGAGACGGTTATGCTTTTATGTAATTTCTTTTAAGATCAAAACTTTGATCATCGAGTCTCGTTAAGAATTGGTTTATTGTAATTCTACACTATGCATTAATACAAACTTGGTTACTATTTCATCTCTGAGTCTGGAATAACTTCAAGCGGTGTACCCTTGGAGGCTAAGGGCTCAGCCCTGGAGGACACTTGCTCCTGTATTATTACGTTTGGTTTATGCATGGTTTGCTTATCGACGTCATTTGGTAATCTGATGTGTTTTATAAGTTTACATCACATGCTCTGTTATGTTTAATTTATTAAGGTTTCTATAGACAGAATGATTGTATTGACTCTGCATCATATTGTTGTTCTTTTAGGAGTTGATATAATACTGCTAGTCTTTACAAAATACTGTTACTGTTCCACTACAGAGCCTTTATGTTGTGCACTTGTTCATTAACGTTACGGAATTCATCTTGGAAGTTATGTTCTTTGCGATTGTTGGATTTATGAACAATGTTGTTCTATTTTGAATTACAGTCGTATTCTTTCTAACTGAGATCGATACTTGGATCATATTACTATTTAAGTATGTTGTGTGTGTATATGGTTTTCAAGCGTTGTTCCATAATTTATCAGTAATTAGTGTTGTTCCATTGGTGTGTGTTATTCAATCTGCGCTTAAGAGTGAAAGATTGTCGTTTGATTCCTGTAGATTACGATTAATGCATTGGATCTGATACACTAAGATTGTTACTACTTGTGAGACTTAGTTGTTGTTTTATTTCTTAGCTGCTATTCCATTTCAGATTTGCTGTTCCATTTCAGACTTGCTGTTCGATTTCTTAATTGTTGTTCCATTTCTTATCTGTCGTTCCATTTCTTGGTGTTGGCGTGAAGAACGATCTCAGGCTGTAGTGAGCATTGACATCTACTGTCCGGCTCCCAGATCCACGATCTGTTCTCTGATTTCCTTTTCCATCAGTTTCCAAAGGGATGGGTTATTGCTACCGAACCTTAGACTGATAAGTTTCTTAGTTTTCTGAATGTGTGATTTAATCTTTTGAAGTGGTTAAGCTGTAGACAATCATCCATTTACTCTTGTATTTCTGAACACTGTACTACTAGAATTACTCTGACAAATGATAGCCTCAGATTGAGACACTCTTTGAAATAACAAAACATTCTCGGATTGACATATTAATGTGAGGTAATTAGAGGTGAAAGAGACCCTTTTTATAGCTCTACAATTGCCATCATGATCCGTTCTGTGGGATAAGTGTTGGGAAGGTAACCGATGTACACATCATAATAATAATCGGGAATGGGAACTCGTGTTATGACACAAATGGCTCATAGCCACCTTATTCCACGAGGGTGGCCATGACTCGTACTCATGCAAATTCAAAATTTTCATACCATTTCTTTTTTTACCTTAAGTATTCTAACACCAAACGTACCTGCCTGTTGTGGCCAGCAACAAACCCCCCCCTTTTTCATTTAGTATCAAATGATGATACCGAATGAATGGGGACCCTTAGATAAAATGTTTAAGAAAAGCTAGACTTTCTTTTTGAAGTTACAAATCATAATTTAGAAAAGGCATCTTAGATATTTTTCTATGGAAGACGATAGGTCTTTTAAAGTCGCGTATGCAAAAAGATAGGAAACATCTCCGTTACTCTTCTAAAATCAAAATACGCGCCACCCTCATGATTAATAACGACATCGCATCGCACCATACTAATGTCCATAACGAAAAGCCAAGAAATTTGCCGATCTGTGATATTGCGATCGCTAGATCGCATATCACAGAAACAAGCCAGACGAGATTTGGCAAGCACTAGGTTTTAAAATCTGCGATATTGTGATCGTGCGACATGCGAGGGTACGTCAGCAAATCATAAAATCACCTTAGTACGAATCCTTCGGGCGCGCCTTTCAAAGGAAAAGCCACTTACCATTACCTGACCTGAAATCATGCGCTTTTAATGTTAGTAAGTAAATTGGTTGTCAGTCATTAAGAGGATTAAAGACGCGTGCCTTGTTGGATATTTGCCTCACGTAAGGTGGCGTAATTGATTTATCTCTTGCATTTAAAACTCTCCCATCACCTTTCTGATCGGACATTCCATTTCACTTGTAATCTGCAGGAACAAAGTGCAAAGACGACTCAAAAAGAAACACAAAGTAAAAATGGGAAAGAAGAACAAAGCTCAGAGCTCCGAAGCAAGAGAGAAGACCAAGGAGATGGCGCCCCTATACACAGATACAGCCTGCAACCGAGATGCAGGAATCTCCACATGGGAAGGCATGTACAGGCTATTAGAAGAGGAGAAGCCGAGAATAATGAAAGTGACTGCCGTTGCAGGTGCACCACACTCCTCTGAAGCAACCCTAGAAGACCTAGCATGTTCATTCCTTCACAGAATAGCGGCAAGGCCTAAGATTCTACCATACACAGATATGGTCAAGTGGATTCTGGATGATGCAGAATTAAACAACAGACAATTCAAGATTTAGGGACATGGGCTCGTGGGATCTTTCGCTGCCCAAGATCTGAAGCTAATGTACCATCTGCCCGAACCGCAAGCGACCTATAATGCAGAATTTCTTAGGAAGTTCGCAATGGAAAACCCAGATCTATCGGACACCACTAAAGAATGGTCTAGAAGAGATGAGCCATTAAAGAAGGATAAGAACGGTATGTACAGCACTGGTTCCCTTACTTCTCCATATTGTTTTGCTGCAGCCATGCTGTGTAGGTTGTTTGGTATGCCCGATATCAACAAGTTTTCATCTAAGTGGCTGCCATTAATTGACGCTACCACAAATGCCGATTTAGTAGATTGGGCTAAAATTCTTTCCGATACTCTATATACGGCTGTGGTTAGTTACAGGTCCAAAAGATCCTTTTCTCAAAGGGTCTATCCTCCTTTCTATTTGGCTGCCTATGTTATGGATTCTGTTTTCCTTGTATCTAATTTCCCCATTATGGGATGGAAATGGACTACCCAAGACCCGTTGCCTATTCACGTCTATCACAAAGTCTTGTGGGATTCCCAGTTTTCCCCTCATTTTTACCAGATTTGCCATGGGCTTATATTGCCCATGTATAGAATGATATATGGTAAGGACCCCCCAAGGTGCTCTCCCGAAGCCGAGACCGAAATCATCTCCATCGCAAGATGGTTTGGGGAAGAATGGTTTACTTACATTCGAGTTTATGGAAGCATTGTACCTCCACATGTCCTACCCTTGTATGTCCCAGATAAGCTTTTGGCTCGAGAAATCGCTTATCAAACCTGCTCTGAAGGCGGCTTAACCAAAGAATTAAAAGATAAGAAAAAGGCCATTTGGCCTCAATTTCCCGTCAATTGTGGGGCCTTCTCTTTATTCGATGTAGGACACGCTTTTGGTGAGGTGGAAAACGTGACGTGCCTTCAATTATATAAGTTCCCGATGAGGCCATTCGACCCAAATAAAGTTGCCCAAGAGTTTACTACGAACGTCAAGATAAGAGTGTTCTTCGGACACAAAGATTTGTTCGACGATCTCTTTCAGGGTAAGAGCTCACTCAAAGAGATTTTGCGAGAAGCTCAGTCAAGGTTATCTCCAGGTGAACTCCAGAAATTCACATCATATAGAGATAGAAGGCTGGCCAGCATTCCACTAGAAAGGCTATGAATACCTACTAGAGAGCCAACTCCGAGCATCAGCCTCAGCGAGAACTCCAGCACTTCCAGATCTAAGTCCAACGCCGCGCGAGAAGGTTCTGAACATCCTGAAGAGTCTGTGCATGACAAAAGAATTAACGAAGAAGCAGTCAAAGATACAGCTCAGTCAAGTATAATGTTTCAGCAACAAGTTATCACCTCGCCACCAAGAGATGTTCCCCCTCCGGTTATCGAAGCTCCTCTTGTCACAGCAGAGCTGGATAAAGAGTGGGAGTCCTTCAACGAATTAATCAACCTCGAAGGGCAAGTCCCAAAGACGCCTGTGAACGATACACAGGAGGTGCAAGAAGTTGCTCCAACCGTAGTCAGCGTTACCACAGAAGCAGAAGATCTCTCCATCACTCCATCCTCTCTACTTAACGTAGAAGAAATTCCCCCACTAGATGTGTTCTACAGTCCCCAGCACAAAGCAGTTGTGAGAAGACAAAGAAAGAAAAGAAAGCTCGAAAATGCACTGTCTCAAGACGCTGAACATTTAGACGTCTTGTGGAAAGACCCAAGTAATAATCCAACAGAAAATCTTACGAAGCTGTCTCAAATTGCAGGAGCGTATGCTTCTGCAACTATTGACAAGGCCTCTGAAGTTCAGCAGCTCTTAAAGGAATGAGAAAATCACATACAACTGCTACAACAACAGTTACAGCAAGCCAACGCAAACAATGAAGCTTCCAGACAGCTCGAAAAGCTCCAAGAAGACTTCCAACAGATGCAAATAGGCTACCAAAAGAGTCTTGAAGAAAAAGAAAAACAACTGCAGGCGGAGCAAGAAATGCACAGAGATGAACCTAAGCTTGCAGAGTTTATTTCAGAGTCCATCGGCTTGAACGAGCAACTACTGTAGCAACAAGAAGAATTGGGGCGTAAAATATCACAGTGGAGGCACTTCTATGAGCTAAGCGACAAAATCACCAGTCAGGTGGTGGAATTGCGAAGCGAATATGATCAGAACGACAAGAGAGTGACAGAGTATCTGACTTGGCAAGACGATGAGAAGGGAAAAAGAGCAGGAGCACCTATAATTAATGAAAATCATAAAGAAATGCTCTTTAATAAATGGGACGAGCAGATCACGCAGGAAGAGCAAGCAGCAGAGGCAGCAGCGACACAGGCAAGCATTCTTATCGACTGTGTAAATGAAAATTTACACAGGGCCAATTTGATTTCAGAGACCACCCCGGGATACCTACCAAACAAGTTGCAACTGGAGACAGAATGGAGGCAAAAGGCACAGGCAAAAGGGAAAGCTATCCAAGCACTGGCTAGACTGAATTGGGAAAGTTACTGGATGTACCTGGTTAAACCACATAGCCAATGGATGACGGTAAAATGTATCATGAACGTAGCCGAGAAGGTAGCGCCAGCTCTTATAGATGCCGTTTTCGCAGCCCAGCTCAGAACGGAAATTAACCAGCCGACTCTTCTCAAGCCTATGTTAGAAACATGCAACTTCAAAGACCAAGTCCACAAGTAGTTTTATTTAGAATGTTGTTTCTTTTTGTTTTTAGTTTTATTAGAAAAAGGACGGTCGTTTGAAAACCGAATCCTTAATTTTGTAATAATACTATTATTAGGATTAGGACATAGTATTTTAACCCTTCTCATTGCATTGGAGAAGGGTCCAGAAATTTGTCAAAAACTTGTCCTCAGAACATGCATTTCTGCACCTCAGAGGAGGTTTTGATGAATGGAAGGATCGGATTTATTTGTATTTGCATCTTAATGTCTGCTACTGATGTTGCATTTCTGTACTCTTAGTAGGTGTTAGAAGTAAGTAGAAGTAAATCATTATTGCTTGAAGTTTGTGAGTAAAAATCAGTCATAAATGGTACTTTTATCTCTTGATGAATTTCTACTTATTTGCTTAGAGTGATATACAGCTGATGTTATTTATATGTTAATGTATAAATGTGTGGTTACCATTTGGCACTTTTGTACGATGGAGTCATTTGTTCATGCTTGACATATGAATGATTTATCATGCGATATGTAGTCCACAACTGTCCTGTTTAACTTCTTATGCAGAATGGTTTATCTTAAATGGTTTATATTCTTATAGTAGCTGAATAATCTTCATTACCAGTTATTATATGAAATCTTTTTAGATCACATGATGGAAAAGATATACCCCGGGTTAGCGTAGATTGCACATGTTGTTTTCATTAGATTTCAGCAGCTTATAGTCAAATCATGAGTTAGATTTAAATTAGCTCTCAAAAGTTCTTAAAGAAACAGCATAATCAAACCCTACACACACACACACCCCTTAGATCGGGAAGCTGGTCCCGTTATCCCCAGTCGGACCCGCTACACCAAACGGGCAAGGAGCCGCCAACCAGGTTCCCGACCGGGTGGGTATCCCCCTTGTTGTTGACCAGATTTCAGGGCCCTCAACACTGCCCAATCTTACCTTACAACGGTTGAGTACCTTGGGTGACGACTGCACTTGCTTTGGAATAATAAACCACTTCGAAACCATATCATATGCAAGATCGTGTAGTTACATGGCATCATCTAATGATGAAGATGATCAGTACTTTCCAGATTCTTTAGGATAATGTTCTAGTTGAAATTCGTTCTTTAGGAAATAAGTGATTTGCTACAGGAAATGCAACTGTTGAACTTCTCTGCAGGAACCCGTGTTCTCCCCTTTTTCTCTTGTACAATTTACTGCACATGAATATAGGTGATGAGGTCAAATGTGCAGTAATCTCATTGGATTACCATCCATTAAGGTTAGTTGTTAACCAACGCAAGGTCCATCACCAATAATGAAAGCGAGGACCAAGGTACGTCCGATGCATCCTATCAAGTGTGAATGTATGAGTTGTTGTTGAAACCCCTGTATGATCCAACAGTCAAGGAGCTATGATGAATCTCCATGGCTGCTGACAAGATAGCCTGTCATTAAAGTATACAAGCTTCAAGGAATCAAAAGTCTCTAACCTTGAACCCAGATAATTTGGTGTTGTTGATAGGCCAAGATTGTTGGAAGGAGGGCCTTAAGAGATCCCACATCAGTCCAACATGAGCAAACCAAAAATTAACTGAAAGATATATTTTATTTTGAGGATCCCAAAGGATCTACTTTCCTATGATTTTAACAAGCTCAGGGCAGTTCATGCTCACCAGATTTCAATTTTAGAGAGTTTGAAATACTAAAAAAGGAGACTCCAAGGGGGCTCCTTTTCCGTTTAGTCCATTGGGGCCGGAAAAATGAATAAACCTATACCCAATAGAAATTCCTCCAATGGTTTACTTAGCACAAGAAGGAACAAAGTAAGCTCAGTTTATTAGCTTGAGTATGTTCCCATTCACCAAGAAGGTAACATTTCCATCATCAATTGTTTTAACCCGAACAAATCCATTATCAAAAACTTTCTCAATTTCATAGGGGCCAAGCCAATGTGTGTTAAATTCCCCCTTAAAATTCTTAAATTTTGAATCAAACAACAATGCCTAGTCTCCCTCTTTGAATTGCTTTTTCTTAATGTATTTGTCATGCCATTTAGCCCATTGTTGTTGGATTAGATCAGTATGTTGAAAAGCATCCTGCCTAATCTCGTCCAACTCATTAAGCTGCAAGATTCTCTGCTATTGTGCTTCATTAAGGTCTATGCCCAAATCTACTGTCATCTTAAAAGTTATGATATGAAATTAAATTGGCAGTAAAACTTGTTTTCCATACACCAATTCATACGGGGAGAAGCTAGTGGTGTTTCTCCATGTGATCATGTAGGCCCAAAATGCCTTGAGAAGTTGATCAAACCAATCCTTCTTATGTAATTGCACCGTCTTAGTTAGGATTGTCTCCAACACCTTATTTGTTGATCCACCTGCCCATTAGCCTGTGGATGGTAAGGGGTGGACTTTCGATGAGTAATCTGATATTTTTGTACAATTCCCTGCACAATGTTTGACACAAACTGAGTACCCTGATTAGTAACAATTTCCCTTGGTAGCCCAAATCTTACAAAAATATAAAAAAATAAATAAAAAATAAAAAATTCTACCACTACTTTCTCCATTTCTCTGGGTAGTGCTCTCGCTTCCACTGACTTCGTAACATAATCAGTACAAACTAAAATACACTTCTGACCTTTGGACATATGATTGATGGGACCTACAAAATCAAGATCCCACTTCTAGAATGGTTCTATGAGAAATAGTGGTTGCAAAGGCATTTCATCCACTTTAACAAGTCACCCTATTCTCTAGCAATTATCACATTTACAAACATACTCCTTTGCATCTTTGAAAAGACTTGGCCGATAGTAACATGAGCGGAGGATCTTATAGGTTGTCTTCTTATCTGTGAAATGTCCACATGGTTCATCGTGACAAGCTCTCAAGATATCATATATCTCATCCTCTCTAACACACCTGTGAATACTCAAATCAAGTCCAGTGAAAAAGAGGTCTCCTTTTATCCAAGAGTAATCAACAATTTTTCTAATAATTCTCTTTTTCTGACTAGATGAGAAGTAGGGTGGTAACTTTCCTGTAGCAAGGTAATTGGCCATATCTGCAAACCAAGGTGTTTTGACAGAAATAGAAAACAAATTCTCATTGGGAAAGCTATCATTAACAGGAACATCCTCACCTGCATGGTTGAGCCTAGATAGGAGATCAGCTACTTGATTTTCTTTTCCCGGCCTGTCCAATACTGTGATGTCAAATTCATGCAGTAGCAAAATCCACCTAGTAATCCTGCCATTAGTGACTGGTTTGTTCATGAGATATCGAATAGCATAATGATCAGTATGTACAAAAACTTTGTAACCAGTGATGTAATGTCTAAACTTATTAATAGCATAAATTATAGCAAGGAACTCTTTCTCAGTTACAGTGTAATTCAATTCTGTGGGAGTTAAATTTTTACTAACAAAATAGATAGCAAGGGTTACAATATTTTCCTTTTGGCCCAATATTGTTCCTATAGCTGAATCAAAGGCATCAGTGGAAATATGAAAGGGAAATTTATGGACCTCTCAAGACAGGTGCTTGTTATAGACATTTTTGTGCCTTACAGCATGGAGCATGAAATGTCAATAAACTGAGGGATCCAAAGTCCCTAAACATGTTGTTCTTACCCTTAGAGGAACAAGGTCAGCAAACCACAGCACTGCAAATCAGTTCTCCACTGAAAAACACTCAAAAACAGGTCAATTTTGGATCAAAGCAGCTGCTCCAAAGGCTACCTGCACTGCATAGCAAGTGCAACAAAGGCTACCTGCGCTGCATCGCAAGTGCAACAAAGGCTACCTGCGCTGGGCGTACTTTGACATGTGGAGGAATCTTTCTCTCAATGTGCCAGTGCCCAGGAAGCTTCCAAAAAGACACTTGATCATAAGATTCGCCTAATGATGAGTTAAGAGCTTCTAAAACTCCAAGTGGAAGGTAGAAACTCCGAGTGAAGAACTGAAGAACAACTGGAGTTGAAGAGGACAACAAGTCACACATCAAGCTGACTTATCTTCACTCCAAAACTCTATATAAGGATCTCATCCCATGGGATCAGGGAGGGCGGAATTTTGTGCAAAGAATTGCTGTTGGTTTACAGTTGTGAGCATTGGGTGATTGCTTGAGGGAGGTGAAGAAGAGATTTCTCTCCGTCGGGAAGGTGATGCTGGATTGGACCTCTCATGGTTGTATCGCCGCCTGAACCTTACTTCCATATATTAATAAAGCATTTGAGGTTCTTCTATTCGCATGTGTTTCAATGGTGTATTGTCTTACTTGCGTCTTTGATTTATGCTAATCCTTGAATCGATTATGAATGCATGCCTCTTGTAGTTTCCTTTTCTTGTCTTATTTGCAGGATCTCGTGTAGCTGGGCCCGTGAAAAGACTTGGATCTGGGAGCAAGCGGCAAACGAAGGAGATTGGATCGACCATTTGCGCAAGACATCGGTAAGTGGATCTCTTCCTTCTATCTCTTGCATGTCATAAAGAAGAAACTTTAGATAGCTTTGCTTTCAGCTGTTGCTAAGGAACTGTCACCCTTAGAGTGGGTTAGGGTCATTCCGAGTTGGATACTTTCCCCCACAACAGACTGGCGACTCCGCTGGGGATCGTGTCTTGTTGGTAGCTTGTGTTTCTTGCTATTCTTTTCTTAAACAAAAGGGTACCGAATCGAAAACTGCATTCGAGTTCTCGAATGCAAAGTAGAGGGAAGCTACTCTAGCCCAGTGCTGGGCATGTTTATGATTTGAAGAGCTGATCCACAAGGACTCTTTTTAGCTCTTTGTGATAGTGTTCATCTTCCTTTAATCATCCTCTAGAGTATACTTGACTGATAGCAACTGATTTGGCCAAAAACCGCTCATTTTTTAGCAAACTGTGAGCCGGAATCTGAGAGAGACGAGAGTTGTCTCGTTCAGTGCAGCTGCAACAAAGGCTACCTGCACTGCAACGCAGGTCCCGAAGGGGCTACCTGCGCTGCATCTCAGATTGACAGTGCAGCACCTGCGCTGATCCAGTCTTGCCTTGTGCAGCTGGGATTCTCCACTGTCTGTTGCCCAGTTTTCAGTACTGTTTTTGCAGCCTGTTGTCAACCTGTATACCCAGCTGAAACCACTTCTCTTTGCCTTCATTCCGCCTCAGTTGTGTGAAGAAACCGTGATTGTTCTTATTGTATTTCTTGTTGTCATTCACAGTTTCCCATAGCGAAAGTGAACTAGTCTTGCTATGACCTCTTGAATCTAGACCTGTGAGAAAGTGTCGTTGTGATTCTAAGAGTTAGTTTATTGCTGTTCATAGCTGCTTGAGCATTTGCTTTCGTTATATGGTTCGAATCTCAGTATTTCTTGTGATTGAAACGAGTAAATCTTAAGGTGTTCTTTTGATTATTGGACAATACTTGTTTGTTTTCGCTTGAAATTGAATTCGAAATCGTACAACAGCTTTCTTTTTGTCATACACCAAACATTAAGAAAGAAGAAAAGAAATACTTGCATTGTGCATGTGCATTTTGACAGTTTGCATGTCGATTTAGGAAAAGTGCATCAGTGTGTGCTCTATGATCTGTTTGAAAAGATGATGTCTTTCTTTTCCTTCAGTAGTTAAGGTTTTCATAAGTTGAAAGAATTGAAAAAGCTTGCTTATCATTCTTAGACTGCATTTACGAGTTGTCTCATACATCACGTGGTGATCCATAAAGGCAAACTGCTAAGCAAGATCAACCTAAAAAGAACTGAATTTATCTAACAACGCTTTGAAACATAACGAAACACAGTAGAGGTCTAGGTAGAGACGCGAACCGGCGTCGTTAAACATAGTGACTGTTGATCTCTACGAAGGTGGGTGATTCCTCCTGAGGGACGATAGCACTAATACGGACTTGTGCCCCCGCGTACCGTCGTGTATATTGGGGGACCCCTATAGGAACAAAGCCTTTATCCATAGGAAGCCGTGTCGGCCGCCCTACTGATCGCGATGCAGTGAACACAGCATTCACGAAGATCGACCACTCGTACCGTAAAACGTATTCTGTGGTTTCGCGAAAGGTTTGGCACACCCTTGCCTAGAACTCCAGAGTAGTTTCTTTTGGCCTTTTTCAAACTCTATAACTGAAAAAGTCCATCCGAGCATTTGTCACTTCGGGCTCGTTAATACATCGAAGGAGACTAGAGTCATCTTTAGCTTTTTCTCGACTCTTAAAAAGTGAAAAAGCAAGTTGTGTCTAAAGCGTCGTCATAATAAAATTCATTTTAAACGGAACATAATCACCTCCTATTCCTGCGTTGATCTTCGAAGTTAGTCTTTTGGCATCGTAAGTTCTTGTAGAATCGCTAAAATCTTTTGGATAGACTCAAAATGTCTGAACAACCGTCAACATCTAGGACTGTGTCATCCGACACAGCAACAGCAGAGCCTCCTGCTGCCACTCCAACGATGTTTGCTGGTATACCATCTGTCCCGGCAAATTGCCAACAACAAGCCGGAGTCCCATCAGGGACAACAATATGGTTAGTTCCTATTTCTTCATCCGGATTATCATCTGGTACTTCTTATGTTGAAACTCAACAAATTGATCCAATGTGTCTTCAAAGGCCAATTTACCCTTTAAGTACTGGATTTCCACCATGTGGAGGGCAGTATGCTCTTTCATTGTTCCCTCCCGGAGAACAACCATGTGGGAGTTTACAACAAAGTTCAGGTCAAACTGGAATCACATCTAGCGGTTGGGTACCAATACTGCCTCAACAATCAGGAGTGGCATATTCAATGCAACCAGTACACCCTGTGTCGAATATTCCCACCACACCTGCTACGGCGAATGCGTCGCAAGTACAAGCGCTACCTGTTGTAATACAACAACCTCTTGTCTCGGCGGCTCAATCACAATCTCAGGGTAGTGCCTCCTTATCTAGAGCGACTCAGGCTCAAACAAGTACTGTGACTCCTCATCTTGGTCAATCATCCAGTATTGGTCAACAGCAAATAGTCCAACAACCAGAGCTGGCTCAATCTCAACAACCGCCATTCCAGCAATCATATCAAGGACCTGAGCAACAAGTCTTTGTAAGTAATGGGCAACCATGCTATAATGGTTATACCCATCAACCTTGTCAGAGTTGTCAGCATTATGCTGGTCTGCAAAGACCCATTGCTCAGGCAATACCATCTTATCCTGGATATGCTTCGCCTAACCTGAACCAACAGTTGCCCTTTGTAGCAGCTCTAGAATTACCAGATCTAAACCGGCTGACGAATGATCCAATTGCTTATGCCCCTTGGTGGCCAGCAATTCCGCATAAACTTCCATCGGACATTCCTAAATTCAATGGAAATCCGGGTGAAGACCCGTCGAATCACGTCATGACTTTTCATCTGTGGTGTTCATCGAACACTCTAAACGATGATTCGATAAGACTTCGCCTCTTCCAGAGGACATTGACAGGTCCAGCGGCTAAATGGTACATTGAATTGCCAAGAGCCTCTTTCGACAATTTCAGCATCTTAGCCACGACTTTCTTAACCCATTTTCAATTACCAATCAGGTATGAAACAGGAACCGAAATACTGACCAACTTCAAACAAACGACAGCTACTCACATATCTGATCATATACATGAGTGGCAACGTTGTCGTAGGATGGTGAAAACTTACGTTCCCGATCAGCTGTTAGCTGAATGGTTTATAAAGTTGTTACTTCCGGCTATAACGGAAGATGTGGCCAAGGGGGGAGTCGTAACAGAGGAGCAGGTCATTGCTCGTGCTCAATATCTGGACTTAGTATATACTCAGTCTGGCACGCTCTATGACAAAATACCTGACGCCCCCAGACCTGAATTTTCAATTCCTCCCCCTCCTAAATCGAATACTAACTCTCACGCCAGTAATGGCGTGACTGGAAAAAGCAAAATCTCTAGTCAAAATGCAAATGAGGAACTTCTTGCCTCAGAAGTAAATGCCATGTCGACCAACAAGAGCAAACAACTGAAGCAACCAGGGGGCAAGAAGAAAAAGAAAAGGAAAGGGAAACCCCCGACAGGGTGTCATATATGCGATGAGGATCATTGGACGAAAGATTGTCCACATATAGCTGAAGTTAAGAAACTCTTCAAGAGTTCAAAAACCCCAGCAGTATTGACTGATCCGTTTCCTAATCCAAGACAAAATCTGGTTGCTAATCAAAATGCTTCCCGATCCCAAGTGCTTATGTTGTCTACCTCAAAGCAGCAGAATAATGCTTTGACAAGGAATAAAGATCACAGGAATCCAAAGCAATTGAACAACAAGGCAAATAAACAACCTAGTAGTTCAACAACAACTTTGACCAAAGTTGTGCCACCCATCGTTCCTAAACCAATGATAAAGTCGCCAAAGGGAGTAGTACACAAATCGACATTTAATCCTCGTGAAAAAATAACACAGGATTACAATATAATAGAGGACCTGACCCAATCGTCGTCCGCTATGTCGACACTTGAGGTAGCGCAAAAATGCACCTCCCAAGAGCAAGCTTTATTATCAGCCATAGGTGGGATTGGCCCAATGGATTCCAATCTTGTGGCCTTTGATCATAAAGGATATGACCCTCAGATACCAGCTCAACTAGCTTTCCTTATTCAAGTGAAAGCCCTCAACAAAACTGTTCATCGAACAATTATTGATGAGGGGGCATCTACATGTCTTATGTCGATGAGTTGCTGGAAAAATTTAGGCTCACCACCCTTGTCAAAATCGTCAACGACATTAAAAGCATTTGATGGACGATCATACACTCCATACGGGATTTTAAGTAACTTGCAAGTTGAACTGGGGGGCAAAACAGTAGAAGTTGATGTGGAAGTAATCGACGGAAACCTCGATTACAACATCCTACTGGGAAGGCCTTGGATATATGCCATGGTTGCAGTTGTGTCGACCTACTTCAGGAGGATTGTATTTTCTTTTCAAGGAAAAATTACAATCGTCGACCAACAAACATTTCTCCCCAACAGTTCTCAAGTTACGGGAAGCAGCACAATGATCCATGAAAGTAATCAATCGCTCCAAAATATTGGAGTAGGTCTCCTAAAAGACCCTGCCTTAATGGGTACTTTTGCCCTACCGCCGGCGAGTAATCTGGCGGAAGTAGCCACAGTGGAAACCTACAATATGAAATCTTCTATATCCAACGGATTCAGAAGATTCCTAAATATTTTGTCAGCATGGATCATCGCCCTAATGGAAATACTGTAAATACAGTGGGCTCCGAGGACGGTTCTTATCTCATGTCAACCTCGTTAAAAAATGAAACAAGGAGTCACGAGGATAGTTCTTTTACTATGTCAACCTCATTAAAAAATGAAACAAATCCCCTTTTCAAAATTCAAAGGTAAACCTTCATTCCAACCACCAAGTTGAATGCAATGAAGCTTGGGGGGCACCCTCCTTTGACATGCGTTATTATGATGCTGGGGGCATGCAAAAGAACGAGCAGTTTTGGCAAAGTTCATGCTCGTTAAAAAATAAACGCAAGAACCGAGCAGTTTTAATGCGGAAATTCATGCTCATTAAAAAATAAACATAAGCTTGTGAGCAGGCTTTCCCCCAGATTTCAAGCTCATTCAGAAAAAATGAACCGGTAAATAACCATTTGAGACCGTAAATTCATCAGCCATAAAAGCCTTGGTCGTGTTTGTGCACCGTCACCTCCACTTTTCATTTGGCCGATCATTCACATCCACTTGATTGTTTACCTATTTTGAGGAACAGCTGCGAAGAGTGATCCCACCTAGCCATCCTTGTAATACTGCCGTTATTGGAAAATTCCAACCTGTACCTGGAATCTGCTGCTATCCCTGTTTATCACTCGTTCCTCAAAAGACGAGTCTCCTTTGAGCTCTTTTCACTGACTCGTAAAAAATGAAAAGTTTGCCGAGTTTTGGCCTTCCAGCTCGTTAAAAGGACCGGAAGAGCTATCCCTCCTCTAGATTTTAATCTTTTTGGACCTGAGGGATTATTGCACAAAAAGATCGAGCGCTTGTCTAGTTCGGCTCGATAAAGCTATCGAACATTCATCCCTTCTGTATTGTTTTATACTTTTTCGGACTTAAGGGATTAGATGACGAAAAAGGACCCCTGGAGTCTACTTTATGTACACTTTTCAGACTCTCTAAAAATGAAAAGGACCGAGTTGTCTTTGTCGCTGAGCTCGTTAAAAATATTAGATAACGACAAACTTGTCTTTGGACGAGAACGAGTTTCCCTATCGCTAGGCTCACTAAAAACATAGCGATGGGCTTGCCCGAAGGGCAGGTTATAGATCAAGCATATGTTATCCTCCTCAAGCTTGACAAAAATAAAGAGGTACTGGTCAGAAATGACTGGGGAAAAATTGGGAAGAACCTCAAAGCTTAATGGTAGCAAGTCGCTCTTGAACATGACACTTTGGCCTCCGTAAATATCGGGTTGGGTTATTATCATTCACCGGTCCCTTCACCATGGTCTTGCCATACCATCCATACATGGGGTAATGCTACCGATCCATCACTTCAGTGTCGTTATATGTTCAAGAGATGTCGTTCAGAAAGTGTCAACCGGGTCCCATCCACTACCATACATCATCTTTCGTCCTTCCATGACCGCCACCCTGAATCATATTTCACAGATCGTTTTCACCATCATCACTAGCTCCGTTCCGTGTCACTGATGTGGGATTCATTAAGGCCCTCCTTTGACGGATCACTTCTTGTCGACATCAGCTCACTATCCAAGAAGTTGATCTAGGAACACCCCCTCAGTACTTTGAAGCTTGCATGCCTCAATGGCAAGTTTCTCACTCCCGGCGATAGGTATACATTAATGACCTTCGACCAGGAGACTTTGCGTGGTGTTCGACGTCAGATCCTATATCCACACCACGTGAATTGTGCTGCAGTACCTTGAGGGTCATCATCATTATCGGTGATTCCTCTCGCGCTTGTTAACAGTTTACGTTATTGACTGGTAATCAAGCGATGTCTTTCCATGTTCGACTTCAAGAAATTCTCACATGGATCGACTTGTACTAGAGTGAAGATCGGACAAGTTTGAAGATCCCGGATCTAGTTTCATCCATCCGGGCTGCGATATATATTCAGGAGATAAAAACATAGACATGTGCAGCAGATGATCATCCTACTAAAAGGATGATAATTAAAAGCAGAGAATTATCAGTCGATCGTCTGTTTATGTACAACAAATGTATTTATAAGGCTGAGCATGGGAAATGCCCGCCTCAGCTAGATCATGAAAAGAAAGTATGAAAAGATAATGTATTGTATTGTATTTTGTTACAGGTCACCTCCCGACGATTTGAATGAACTTCGGATCCTCCTAATAAAGCATTTCAACCGATAAACGACCTCATACTTTAGGGGGCAACTGTTATAGACATTTTTGTGCCTTACAGCATGGAGCATGAAATGTCAATAAACTGAGGGATCCAAAGTCCCTAAACATGTTGTTCTTACCCTTAGAGGAACAAGGTCAGCAAACCACAGCACTGCAAATCAGTTCTCCACTGAAAAACACTCAAAAACAGGTCAATTTTGGATCAAAGCAGCTGCTCCAAAGGCTACCTGCACTGCATAGCAAGTGCAACAAAGGCTACCTGTGTTGCATCGCAAGTGCAACAAAGGCTACCTGCGCTGGGCGTACTTTGACATGTGGAGGAATCTTTCTCTCAATGTGCCAGTGCCCAGGAAGCTTCCAAAAAGACACTTGATCCTAAGATTCGCCTAATGATGAGTTAAGAGCTTCTAAAACTCCAAGTGGAAGGTAGAAACTCCGAGTGAAGAACTGAAGAACAACTGGAGTTGAAGAGGACAACAAGTCACACATCAAGTTGACTTATCTTCACTCCAAAACTCTATATAAGGATCTCATCCCATGGGATCAGGGAGGGCGGAATTTTGTGCAAAGAATTGATGTTGGTTTAGAGTTGTGAGCATTGGGTGATTGCTTGAGGGAGGTGAAGAAGAGATTTCTCTCCGTCGGGAAGGTGATGCTGGATTGGACCTCTCATGGTTGTATCGCCGCCTGAACCTTACTTCCATATATTAATAAAGCATTTGAGGTTCTTCTATTCGCATGTGTTTCAATGGTGTATTGTCTTACTTGCGTCTTTGATTTATGCTAATCCTTGAATCGATTATGAATGCATGCCTCTTGTAGTTTCCTTTTCTTGTCTTATTTGCAGGATCTCGTGTAGCTGGGCCCGTGAAAAGACTTGGATCTGGGAGCAAGCGGCAAACGAAGAAGATTGGATCGACCATTTGCGCAAGACATCGGTAAGTGGATCTCTTCCTTCTATCTCTTGCATGTCATAAAGAAGAAAATTTAGATAGCTTTGCTTTCAGCTGTTGCTAAGGAACTGTCACCCTTAGAGTGGGTTAGGGTCATTCCGAGTTGGATACTTTCCCCCACAACAGTGCTGAAGAAAGCTTTTCCTTTAGTGTATCAAATGTAGCTTGACACTCATCATTCCAATGAAATTCAGATTCTTTAGTCAATAATTTAAACAATGGCAAGGCTACCTTTGTAAAATTCTCAACAAACCTTCTATAATAGCCTGCATGTCCAAGGAAACTTTGAACTCCCTTTTGACTAGTTGGTGGGGGCAACTTTACAATACTTCGATATTAACTGGATCAACTTTAATTCCTGCAGTAGAAACATGATGACCCAAAACAATACCCTCAGTCATAATCATAAAACATTTTTTAATACTTAATGAAAGATTAGTCTCTCTACATCTCTGCAAAACCCTCCTAAGATTATGTAAAACTTCTTCAAAAGTATCACCCATTACTGTAAAATCGTCCATGTAAACCTCTACGCAATTGTGCAAAAGATCAGAGAAAATACCAAGTATTGCCCTTTGAAAAGTGGCTGGTGCGTTACATAAACCAAATGGTAGTACCTTATATGCATAGGTACCCCAGGGACATGTGAATGTCGTCTTCTCCTGGTCCTCTGGAGAAATCTTAATTTGATTGTATCCATTGAACCCATCTAGGAAAGAACAATACTTCTTCCCTACTAAAGTGTCCAACACTTGGTCTATAAAAGGCAAGGGAAAGTGATCTTTTAATGTAGCTTTTTATAGGTCCCTATAATATAATCACACTCGCCATTTACCATTCTTTTTAGGGACGATAACCAGTGGGGATACCCACTGGCTATCTGAAATAGGATAAATGAACCCTATATTTAACAATTTCTACAGTTCATTTTTTACAATTTCTCTTAAAGCGGGGTTCATTCTTCTTCGTGGTTGTCTCACAAGGTTGGCATCTCCCTCTATGTAGATATGATGAATGCATGTGTTCGGGTGAATACCACTCATGTTTATATATTCCCAAGAAAATGTATCCGAAAAATCTTTCAATGTCTGAATTAATTGTTTTTCCTATTCAAGAATCAAGGCAAAATTGATATTTAGAGTTTTTCTAGGAAAAATTTCAATTACCTTACCTCCACATTCAGTCGTTGAATACACAGGGAATGCAGATAAGAGGGCTGAATGTAATTCAGTTGTTGTACTATATATATAGGAGTTCTGCATGTCAGTAATGATATCTATATTAGGACTAGACTGCCCTTCTAACTGTTGTGAAAAATCAGGATTAGAAATATAAAAATTTATTAGATTTTCCTCTGTACTTTACCCAAGGCTCATGGCTTGGGCTATAATCAACACTAGGTGAATAATTTCTAAATTATGTTCTCCATCATCCCAATAAGTATTTTCTGATTTTAAGAGGGGTTTGGCAAGGGGGTATAGGTTGATGTGTTTAATTTCAGCCCCATGATTGATGGTCATGTTCCCAGACCTACACCCTATGTAGGCATTTTCCGTAGCTAACCAAGGCCTCCCCAAGATCAAAGGATGCCCTCCCCAGTTGGTCTTAGGTTGAATAACATAAAAATATGCAAGGTACTCCAAGGAATCCAATGAAATGACAATGTCTTCTAATACACCCTCTGGCTTTACCTTAGACCTGTTTGTTAATTCTAACATGGTAGGAGTAGGAAGTAAGTCAAAGGATCCTATGTGAGATAATGTCTCCATTGTCATCACATTGATGGTTGCACCTAAATCAATTAGAGTGTTTATTATCGGATACCCATTGATAAAGGTGGTAACCACAGGGATTCCAAGGTCTGCATATTTCTCAGTAGAAAATTTGGTGGACATAAGAGTTGCAAGTTTCCCACCTATTTGAATTGTGGAGGTTTCCTTCTTCTGTCTCTCTGGTTTCTTAGTACATAGCTCCCTCACTGTTTTGGCATAAATCGAGATATCCTTAATTGCTTGCAGTAATGGGATATTAATGCATACATTTCTTAATTCATACACAAGATCGAACTTGGGCTGTTTTATTTTCATCTCCAACCTATCTGGAAAAGGAGGCTGGACAATAAGGGACGAGGAAGGTTCTTGTGACTTTGGAATGGTTTGTTCTGTTGGTTTTGGCGTGTTTTCTACTTCAGGTGTGTCCAGAGTGTCTTCCTCTATAATCTCTTCAATTTTTCCAGGCTAAGTCACCACTTTTCCTGATCTGAGTTTAATTTCCTGCAGTGATACAGGAAATTCCTGCAGCACAGGAACAGAAATTTCCTACGGAGGTTGTGGTGCAATACAATAGGTACGAAAAGTGGGATAAGTGGCCACTCCAATATTTTGAGTAGATTTGATGAATTTATTGTTGGGATTGGACATTGGCTGAGCAGGAAGTTGTGTGAGACATGGTTGATTTGGTGGGGCAGGAAACTGAAGTTGTTGTCGTTGTCGTTGAACCATTTGTTGTGGTATGGGTTGCGGTGAATAAAATTTTTGAGGGGGATAATTAGGTACAACAGGGTAAGGAAAATTTCCCTGCCAATTTTATTGTGGAGGACAGGGCTTCCAGGGCACTGGAATGTTCCACATCTGATTCTAGGCATAAGGAAATTGAAAATGTTGTTGTGACGTACCTGTAGGACGTGTTGCCATGGTTTTTAGGTGCCATTACATAGAGTGCACTGAAAGCTTCCTGCTCTGCTAGATATGTTGCTTTAATCTCTGGAAGAGAAGGACACTGATCAATAGAATGATCAGCCTCACAAATTTGGCATACCTTTATACTGTCTACAAGACATTCCCTCAAAGGATTTTTTTTCTACGCCTGGAGCAGAACACAACCAGGGCTTTCTCCATTTCCTCCTGCTTCTATTTAGCTTGGAAAAAATCTAACTGTGAAGACAAAGTGCTAAGAATTTCAGTTTTAAAATTTTCAAATAAATTTCCCATTTCAGCTCTGGTTACCCTAGCCCCTGCAATTGATTTAGTGAATTTGGAAGAAGTATCTCTTGATACTCTCCCAAATTTAGAATTTCCCCTTGAATATTGTCAATACAACTCACACACATTCTCATAACTCAATTTTGATACATCACCTGCTCCCATAGAGATTCCAATATTATGGCCCTTAGAAAAATTGTTCTCAGGGTTTCCTTATTCAGCTGGTTCATCTTGGATCTTTGAAAATTATACTAGAATATTTCCAGAATGTCTTCCAGGCTTTCCTCCTCCTTCTGGGTCATGCCAAAGATTTCTTCTTTGATGTCCATGGTTTTACAATAACCCTGATACTTTTTCAGGAACACCTTCTTCGTGTCATCCCATGTCAAAATGGAATTTGCATTCAGTCCCATGAACCATCTTAGAGTTGCATCTTTTAATGTGGCAGGAAACAACTTCAACTTTTGAGCATGGAATAATAGTCATAGCTCCTGCACAAAAAATTGAACTCGAATAAGAAGGCATTGGGATCTTCACTAGAGGTACCACAAAAATTAGGCAAAGCAGAGGGAGGAATGTTTTTCATCTTACTGGCCCCAACAAAATTTTTGATAGGAAATTCGAATGTAAATGGTTCCTCTTCCTTCTCATGATAGCCCCCATTTGTAATACCAGTACCCTCTAAATAAGCCATATGGAACCAAAGGGGAGTGGGACCCTGGTAAGCTACAGATCTTTCAAATTCAGCTATATGGAACTTTGGATCTTAAATAGTATTGAAGAGGAATTCCTCTTCAGGCTGACCACTAAGAAAATATGATGTCCCCCTAGTAAGAGGAGATTCTTGATGAGAAACAACATAGGATTCTCCGTCAGAAGGATTCCACTCTGCTGTGGGGGTATTAATTTGCTTAGGATCAGTTGTCGATCCCTATTCAGAACTGTCAGTCCTCGGTGTAGATTCCCCCAACTCCTTTGCCTTGTTCTTTACAAACTTATTTTTCCATGCCAGTTTATTAGCGAATGAAGTGGTTCTCACACCAACACTAAAAATATTTTAAAATTTATATTGGCCCCTATTTAAAAAAACATCAAAACTTCTACTTACCAAACAATTAGGACATGGATTTGGTGAATTTTGATCTTTGCAGGTGCATAGGCCTTACCCTACGTCTTACCACTTCACCTCCCCCTGTCTTGAAAAAACTCAGGCAAAAAGAAATCAAACCAAAACACTTTCAGTATCATCCCTTAGCACCTCCCCGACAACAACGCCAAAATGTTTGGGCAAATTATAGACTTATAATTTGACAGACATGAACCATCAACCAGGGGTAGGTAACCTTATGAGATGTTGCGAAAAATATATGCAGGCTAATACTTTAAGTGTTTTTCTAAACAAAACCACACACACACAACTTCAACATCTCTTTTCCTCATCAACACTTAGCAACAAAGGCTATGGAGCGGATTTAATCATCCCTCTAGAACACCTAAAATTGTTGATGCTGATCAGAAAAATAAAATGGATCAATCAAACAACAATTCAACATTTCGCAATGTAAATTAAAGCTTGATCAAATAACTCCAAACATATTCATCAAATAAGCTTCACCATATAACCATCATACACGTGCTGCTACAAATGAGAAAAGAGGAACGAAAGTTGTGTAATAATTCTATCAATTCAAAAAAATAATTAAAGGAAACACAAATCTACAGCTACTGGAGTTGTCAGTAAACGGGGCCCTCCCTTACTCACAACCCCTTCAACTACTAAAGGATTTTACACAGTGAGATCAGTAGAACATGGAACTTTATTTTAATCTGGACAAATATTACAATGATACAGAAGTCCGATATATCCGCCCCTTTTGCAATTGAAACATAAAAATATTTATACAAGTGCAGAGGCATAAACTTGCCCGAATTAGAAAAACTAACATATTGCCACTATTTGCTAACAATAACTGGAAAAGATAATAAAAATAGACATGTTGAGTTTTATCCACGACTGAAAGCATGGATCAAACTGATCTCGTTGAGTTGTTGGAACTATTTCCCAATACGGCCATCTATGAGAGGATTGAAGGTCTGGGCGGTTTCGGTGGCAGTTTTGAGGTAGCCAATAGGACAACATCCATGTAAGCGGATTTCTTAACATAACCCATGTTTTCGTTCTCCTCGAGGCAGACCAGAATATACTCAACCATCGAGATCGTTGCAGGAAATCAATGTATCTACAGGAAATCACAAGATGTCTGCAGGAAAGCGCGGAAACATTTTGGAAGATAGTTGTTCTGCATAAGATTCAATGAGTACCCTTGAAATTGTAGATAATTTGATTAGGTAACATTTAACTTCAAAAATACTCAAGAATAAAGTGAAATGATACTTTTTAAAATGATTTGCATACCTTAAAGTTCACAACACCCTTTTGGTCAAAACACATATAGTATGGAAAAAAGAGAATTATTAAGGGTAAAAAAGAGTTCTAAATGGGGAAGCAAGACCTTAGAAACATTATCAAAACGAACAAAATCGGGGCTTAACAGAATCATAAACAAGAGTAATGGAGTATATAATCCATACCTATTAATCAAAATGCCCGTTGAATATCCCTGCTATGGTTTGTGACAACATTTCAATGCTCGGAATCTAGACCTAAAAACACACTAAAAAGAAAAGGATCAAAGGCTTATGATATATAAATGATACAAAACAACCTATACTAGTGATCAAGGAGACTAGTACCTAATATCATAGCCAATGGACAATAAAAGCAAGCATACAATATATCAAATCCAATGGACAATATAGTGAGAAAGAAATACTCTTTTGTATTATAATTGAATGAAAAGGAGAGGTACATCCTATCCTTTATGTTGCAAAATATCCTTCCAATAGTCTCCAATCCTCCCTTAAGTGACAAGCTTCTAGCCTTAAATTGACATCATAAGTTTACATCAAAAGTAAACCCCTTCCCTTTTGGTCTGTAGTGAATTTATAAGACAAGAGGATAGGGTTAGAGATCCTATTTCTAAAGGTCATATCCAAAAAGATGTGGCTTAGAGTTCCATAATGAGAGGGAATAGATTCATGAACCATGGGATGAGACCCAAATAGGTAGGGGATCGAGCCCTTCTTGTTGGTATAATATTCCCCAACAAGGCTTCGAGAAATTATTTTTTATTTTTACCCACGTTAAAAGGTTTTTGCAATTTTTAATGGAAAACAAAGTGATAGATTTTGCAGGCCATAATCAGTAAAACTGCATTTACGCCAATAGTTGCTAGGAAAATTGTGACACTGCTTGAAAATAGGTTTTTTAGAAATGTAATCCAAGATTCTTGTTGTTTTCAAAATGGTTTTGCTTCCAACCTTGTAGGGGATTTCTTGCAAGATTTCATCAGATAGTGAAAGATCCAGATTTGTGGTCATTTTCCTAATGGTGACAAAATGACGTGTAACGATAATTATTTTAAATAGAGGCAAATGCAGTTACCAAAGACATGCCATGCTAATATTCCTCCACGCAATAGCTACAGGTACCCATCATAGTCTATTGACGACAGAGATGAATCGGTGATCCGAGGGGGCTTCCCTAAATTTATAACTAGTACCATTTTAGTCTTTATCCATTCTGCACACACGCACTCTCTTCCAGAGCTCTCGCCCTCCTTCATCGGTCACTTCAAAGCACCATGCCAGGGAAACTAAATTCCCCGACGAGGAGAGGAACTAGTAAACCCCCAAAATTATTGAAGAGAAAAATCCTTTCAAAAATCATCTGTATCCCACTAAAAACCCTCAAGGATGTTTTTGGAACTTCATCACTTGCATATGGAGTATTACATGGGGGTGGCCACGCCGACCCCTATCTTTAATGCATATTATTCATATTGTTTCAAGGGTGGTGAGGAAAAAGGCCTAGGCCACTCACTTCACCCGTTCACACCCCCATCAGGGAACATGGGATCCCAGTATTATTCTTAGGATGCACATAAATACAAATCTTGATAGCCCTTGGGTTCATATTCCAAGATGTCTCTTGGACTTCTCATAATTTTTTGTGTTCACTTGAGACTTTTCACCTTCCTCTCAAGTGAATGATATAATTTCACATAATCCCCTAAGGATTACATTTCCTCCCCCTCCTGTTAATATAAAGGGGTCTATGTGAGTCCATGAAGAGAGCTTAAATATAGAGGTGGATAGTAGCCAATGGCTAGATGTGCTTTATGAGTCCGGTGGTTCAAGGAAGACCACAAATGAAATGAGGTAGTAGAAGTTGAATTGTTCTACTAGTCATGATTTAAGGAAGACCACAAACCAAGAGGGTAGCAAAAGTCGATGTTTTCTACCCATGGTGGATTAAGGTTGACCACAACTCTAGAATTTGGCTCGATGTGGTTCTTATAACAATTCTAAATCTGGAAAGAAGGTGAAGTCTTCTATGAAATGGAAGTGCTCCCTGATGATGGTTTAAGGATAAGTACAAACTGTCATCTAGTAGAAGTTGTAAGTCTTATACTGAGTGCTAGTTTAAGGAGGACCACAAACCAACTGTTGCTCATGGAATATGAATCTATCTCTAACTACAACTATGACTTTGGTTGTTGCTAACTCTAGATCCAGGCTATGGTTGTTGGCTCTAGTTTTAGTTGTGGCTCAAGCTTGCTTGATATGACTTCAAATCTAGTAATTTACCATGAATCCCCCCCCTACTAGATACAAGGTGAGAAGATGAAAATCTCTCTATTACATGATGTGTCAATACTCGAGAGTGAATTCTTCGATATGATCAATATATCTTCTTGGTTGTTGAAGACCATTGCCAAGAAGTGATCCATCCAAGGTGAACCTTTGTTCTTGCGAGATTTTTGAGTTTGAAACATCTATTTGAATGATGAGTATTTTTTCCAAAATGCTAACAAGTGTGAAGATCAAATCATTGATCTTTTCATGTTGCCAACTCGATGATAATGTTTTCATCTAAGAATATAATGAGAAAGTGAATCAGGTAAAGATGAGTTATCCTGAAGAAGCCCAACACTTTGAAATTGGATTGGTTCAAAGTAGTTTGGAATGTGAAAGGTCACCTCATTTTCATATCCAAGACTAGTTTTGTGCTTGTTGTTGATGACTTATTCCAAAGGTTTGATGATGAGATTTGGAAGTTGAAGAAAACTTCTTCATCTTCATTTGAATATGCTACTAAAGTGGTGTCACCAATTTAATCATGTCTTGGTTGTTGTTGGGAATCAATCTTAAATAGAGAATTGTTATGTACAAGAACCAATTTATAATGTTGATTCCTTTGATGTAAATCATCTTGTTGGAGTTGTGACTCAAGCTAAAGAAAGTCAATCTTGTCATGTGAACCTTGTAAATAGATTCAAACAAATGGCTTTGTCAACTGTGACCATATTGTCGATAATAGAGTGTATTAGAGTATTCAATAACTCTAATAACTCATCAATTATGGTCATTTTGTCAACAATGCTCACTAAACAAATGACAATGTCTTCTTATATCGAAAATTCACTCATTTACAATGTAATTTAACTAGTAAACTTATCAAAATAAACATTTGCAAGTTAACAATGTTCTTGATTTTGAATGTTAGTTGATATCAACATTCATTGTTGCCTGATATTGTATGCAAAACTCATAAACAACAAGGTACAATACCGACATGTGCTAGAAATCAGGAAATGTGTATGAAATGATGGTTTTCACATGGGAATAACAAATTTCATTCCTAAAGAAACTACGGTGCAACTCCCAATGAGCTCATTCAAGGCATGTTTTCAAAAATGTATAAAAAATAACCTTTCACATTGAAGTAAAGCCTCAAAATAGGGACAGTAAGAACAACATAAATGTCAACCTTGTAACATGCAAAGAAACTTCACATCAATTTAACTGGGAAACAAAAACCAATAACTTTAGTGATGATACAAAGTTGTAGAGTGGGTTTAAAGGTTATCAATACGTTCCCAAGTTTTTCATTCATTGTAATTGATTCCTCATACAAAATTCCAAGTTGTTCGGATGAGTATGGGTGCTCAAGATACTTGATATCCCACACATAATCATAGATTTCAAAGCCATCAAATCATTAGAGTTGTATCCTTGAGCTGAAACAAACTCTCTCGTTCCTATTTTGCATGTCCTATAGGGTCGACATGGAGTAATTGAAGTCATGATGTTTCTAAATGTCAATTCAATTCCTATCGTCCTACTTTTTCTTCATGAATATATGAGGGCCCTAAAAAAAGTCCACCTATACCCTCATTGTCATTATAAGGTTTGTGTTCAAACACCACAAATCTCGATGCATGACTCTGAGGACAAAAGGTGTCAAGTGGGTTTCTCTTGTGAGGTGTCTACTTTAAAGTTTTGATTTTGAGGAGCCAAGTTTGAAGGTGGTGACCTCGTCGATGCCCTATTACTATTGTCAAGGGAACATAAAGATGTTGAAACAAGAATCACAAGAAACAGACACCCATTGTCAAAGGTTGGGACTAACATGACCCCATTAAGTTGGCTACACAGAGTAACATGAATGGGCACACATATAAGAGTTTAGCATGGGCTAATTCTGTGAGACAATACTAACATGTAGAGAAATAATGGGCATGGACTGAGAAAACAAACGAGTGTTTAAATGGTGGAGAGATGTCATACCAGATAAGAACAAAGTAATGCCAAAAATGTAAAAGTGGATAGGTTTGAGCGCGAAGGGGTGTTTATACTCGCTCTAATACCACAATGGATACCCACAACAAGGAGGGTTGACCAGGGGGAGCTCACAACAATTTTGTAGGCAAGATTATACTAACAAGCTTAGAATGGAAAAATCACTTTTCCACATGACATGCGCTCTAATACCATGTCAAACTCACATGGAATAGAGACTAAGATAAGACATGAGATCCCATTCTCATTCATATGATACACATAAATACAAATCTTGATGACCATTGGTTTCATATTCTAAGAAGCCTCTTGGACATCTCATGATTATTCATGTTCACCTGAGGCTTTTTGCCTTTCTCTCAAGTGAACGATACCATGTCACACAATCCCTAAAGGATTATGTTTCCAACAATTTCAAAAACTAACTTTTCATGATTTTTAGAAATCTAGGATTTCTTTTGCAATTTCTATATGTCAAATGGTTTATAAATTTGCTAATCTAAAAAAATATAATGATAAATTTCTTTTATTTCTAAAGTGTGGTGATTTTTGGCCTTCCTCTTTCTAAACTATAAGCAATTAGTTTTGTTATTATAGAACATCGCTAATATATTCATAATGCCTCTATTGTTTCTATGATATAAATACTTTTCCACTTCTCTATCTCACAACTTGAAAGATATAAATTTATTTGAATAAAAATCCTTAATTAATGCCATGTGTTTAGTCTTGGTTGAGTTTTTACTACTTAGCTAACATATAATTAATAGGAGGCATTGATGGATTACACACTCCTATTTCATAAGAAGTCTTTACCAGTGTATTCACTAATAATTTTTTTTGAAGAGATGGTAATGCTATATCTCCATCCTAAGATGGCATGCTTATCTTGATTTAAGTTTTGAATATGTTCCCACTAGATTGTTATTGATTTAAATGCTCATGTCATTGTGGTTTTATGGGACATGATAAAGCATGCATGGAGTTTTATGCAATGCTTCATGTCTTTCTTTTCTCTTTTAATAAGAATAGTTAATGTTTGTATTAGAAGGTGGCTACAACCTCACTAGAGAACATAATCATACTAAAGGAGATGGGTTTCCCACAATCTAAAATTCACGAATTAGCCAAAAACTAGAAAATTAATTGGGAAAATGAGAATTTTGTTCTTTGTAGAGGATGATTGAAATTTTTTGCTAATATAAAGGCTAAAGGTCGCCTTAAATTAGTGCAACTTTATAAAATAAGAAAGAAACTAAATTTATTTAGAGGCATTATTGTTGTATTATTCCTCTTGTCCTATAGGGGAACATTTGGGGGGTTCGATTCATGTCATTCATGTTCAAATATCTAGGCATTTTGTGAATGAACTCCTCATTATGTTCTTCAACATTTGAGCCAATAAACATTTTGAAGTTGGAGGTAGTTGACTAAGGACCCCTAGCCAAATTTGAAATATAATGGTGCAATACATTGCACTTAGCATCTAAGTTCTCATTATATCTCTTTTGTTGCAATAGAGTTTCCTTTGTAACCACTAAGCCATTTCTATGGTTTTCATCTTTAGCATGAATTCTTCATATGGAAGTAAAAATGGAAGTCCTATTATGTGCAATAAGAGCTCCTTCAAGTTTTAAGTGCATGATGAGTGTCGATAATATGACAAAGAGGGAATTTCCATGGATGGTTATGATTCACCATGCATTTAAAGCTCCAAAGAGAACTTCCAAGAAACCATCAATTCCAAGCCCTCTGTTTAAAATTCTTTGTCAACATTGAGAACCACACTTCCACCACTAATTTGATACTTGATAACATGGGGAAACATATTAAAATTGTGTAAGTAACAACACTATTCATCTCATCTACTAGCAAGGCTCTAAAACAACTCCAAGTATTCACTAACATGAGCTAAAAAGAGACACTCCTTAGTTAGACACCCCAAGGATACATCGAAACCAAGTTAAGGATAGTCATTAAGCTGATGAAATCCTCTCAAAATATAGCTACCCAAACATAGAATAGGCATGATTATCCTATCTACGCCTAGGGTCCCAATATATACAAGTTGAAAGAGTCAATCCTCCATAAAATTTCAAGTGTGTGATGGTAAAATGAATGTAATAACCTCTAGTTTTTGTCCTCCCTTCTAAAATTCCAAGTTCCACTTGGCTAGGTTAGATAGTAGAATGCGTAACTTTGGATTAATCATAATAATATAATTAAGGAGTTGATAAGAAGGGTAACCCCTCCCCCCTCCTTTTGACCTCAAGGTTCGACTTTCCAGGCATGAGGCGTTTTTGGCCAAATGATTAACTTGTCAATTTCATTCTCTTAGAACATGAAAAAATTATATAGATTCAAAACCATCATCCTCTTTTTGGATTCAATGAATAAGCCTCGTTAGATTGCTATTAGACAAAGAAGAGAAACACATGAGTCTAATAATTATTGTATCTCCAATGACAATTAACTATCTTAATCCCATTGAGTTAAGAATATTGAGCCCTTGATATAGAGCTAGCTCTTCAATGTAAGATACCCCCCTTGGAATATCACAAAATTCCCACTAAAATTTCTAAGTTTGTTTGTCACTGAGGTATTTCATCAAACAGTTTGCATGCATATGGTTGTAGGAGTATTCTTTTGAATTTTATTTAAAAGAAGTATACATAGTGGAAAATATATGCTATGAAGTACTTCAATTCAAAAACATTTAATTGGTATTAAACTCAGATAATATACATATCACTTATGAGAGCTAGCAACAGTAATATTAGAGGGGCAAATGTTGATAAATGAAAACATAATTTTCACAAACACTTAGGTTGTAGGTGGCATATACATAGGAAATTCTTCCACTGTTAGAAGACTAATAATACACTCCAAAATTCCAGGTTTCCTTCAACAAATGAATCCCATACATAAAATATGTAATGTGTTGCCCAGTAACAGTGTAACGTGGCTCGTACGGTTGTATGTAACTATTGTAATAACTATCATAATTTGGCAATGGAATCTTAGCTCGAATCTCCCTTGGTAATTGCCCGGAACACACCCAAAACGTAAATAACAACTCAACACTATACATAGGCTTTAATCATTAAAATTAAGTGAAATCTGCCACCAAAACTCAGTTCATCTTCTCCAGGGAATAGCTACACAGAATAGAAGGGAACTCAACCTGTATAGAGAATAAGGAATACTAGGGGACAACTTATAAAATCAACTCATAACACTTTAAGAATTGCTCCATTTCCGCAAGTGCCTTCTTATTTGTTAATAATGAAGTGCAATGTCAGAAATTTAGTTATTCTAATCCAATACCAACTAGGGTGTATAGTTTCAACACCCAAACCAGTAACCAAAATAAGGGTTTCCCAAAACCCTAGACTCTCTTCTTAAGGGCTCCTCCAAAAAATTATTTCTCAAGTGATCAACACAAGAATGAGGAGAGACTCCTTATTTCCCTTTTTTTGTAACTCACTTGATCCTTTTGTCACCCTTTTACCTCTTATTTTAACAAAGTCACTTTAGTAGGTTTTCTCACTTTATAATTTAAAAGTGACTTTTTGTTAACCTAGGACCCATGTCCCCCATTTTCTCCACTTATCTTTTATAGCGTTTTCTCTTAATCGAGTTGTGTTCCCTTGATTAAATTTCCCTGTCCTAGCCTATGGGAACTTAATTATGCTAGTGGAATCTTCCTCTTATGTCTGTTAAGTAGATGGGGACATTACAATCCTCCCCTCCCAAGATTGCTTGTCCTCAAGTAAATTCAATCCAAGATGTTGGAGCACTTGTTCTCCTTCCCAAGTGGCACCTTCGATAAGTAAAAATCTCCATTTAACTAAGTACTCTTTGTTCCTTGGATTTTGCTCCCTTACCTCCAAAATTTCTTTGAGGACCATAATCAACTGCCCTTCTTCATCCAATGGTGGAAGATTAGTAGAAGTGATGACGTGTTGACCTAGGTCCTTCTTGAGGCATGAAACATGGAAGAAATTATGTATTTTTCACCCCTTTGGAAGCTCTATCTCATATGCCACCTCTTTTATACGCCTCAAAATCCTATAGGGTCCATAGAATCTGGGTTTCAATTTATCTACCCCTTTCAGTTTAAGTGATGATTGTTGGTAGGTCTGTAGATGAAAATATACCAAGTCCCCTACCTCAAAGCTATGCTCCACCCGATGCCTTTCTGCATAAACCTTTTATTGATTTTGAGCCATCTACAAATTATCTTTGAGGCTTTACAATATGTCCTGGCTCTCTTGAATCCATCCTTAGCTTTAGAAGCCCTAACGTCTGAACACCTAATCTACAAACGTTGGTGTATCATACCCATACAAGGATCTAAAGGGTGTCATCCCAACTGACATGTGATAAGTGATGTTATAATAATGCTCTCCTAAGTGTAACCACACTATCTAGGCTTTCGTTGGCCTGACACATAGTTTCTCAGATAAACCCCCAACCATTTGTTGACTATCTAGGTATAACCATCTATCTGTAGGTGGTAACTAGTACTCAATGTTAATTCTGTCCTAACCAACCTTAATAACTCTTGCCAAAGTTTGCCCATGAATTTGTAGTCCTTGTCGCTAATGATGGTCATTGGCAGTTCATGCAATCAGTATAACTCTCTAAAGAATAACTCATCTAACTATGTTGTCGAATATTAGGAAGGTATGACGAAGAAGTGTGCAAAATTTGTGAGCTTGTCAAGCACCAAATAAATGCAGTCCTTCCCCCACTCCTGAGGTAACCCTATTATGAAATCCATTGAAATGTTTTCCCATTTTTTCTCTAGAATGGGAAGTGATTAAAGTAACCTTGTTGGATGAGTATGCTCTACTTTATTATCTTGGCATATGTTTCACTCCCTCATGAATCTCAACACATTTGTCTTAAGGCCCTTCCATGTGAGTATTTCCCTGATTTTCCTGTAAGTTTTCAAATACCCAGGATGCCCTTCCAGTGGTGATATATGCACTACATGCATGATCTTTTCCTTAAGTTGATATTTTGGTACTAGGTAGATAATGTCTTTGTAATAAATTATGTCATCAATAACACGATACCTATCATCCTGGATCAATCCATCAATGATCTCACAAGCAAACTTGTCCTTGGAGTACTCAACTAGCAGGAGAGATTTCTAGCCAGCTGAAATATCTGTGAGAGAGAGAGAGAGTGGGTGGTACTCTGGAAAGGGCATTAACTACCACATTGTTCTTTCCCTTAACATATTCGATCTCAAAATCATATGATTAAAGTTTATTGATCCACTTTTGTTGCCACTCACTCAACTCTTTCTACCCCACGAGGAACCTTAAGTTGTTATGATATGTCTTCACCTTAAATCTTTTCCCCACCAAGTATTGTCTAAATTTTTCCAATGCATGAATGATGGCCAACATCTCCTTATCGTATATTGAGTAATGTTGTTCATATTCCTTGGATTTGTGACTCTCAAAATTAATGGGATGGTTATTTTTCATCAACACAACTCTTATCCATATCCCTAAATAATCATACTCAAGCACGAATGGTTAAGTGAAGTCTAGTAAAGCTAGCACATGACATGAACTCATCAGATGTTTCACCCCCTCAAAGGTCACTTGTACCTCATATGTCCAACTAAAATCTCCCTTCTTAGTGAGGTCTGTAAGAGGTGTTGTTAGTCATAAGAACCCCTTAACAAACTTCCTGTAATACGTGCAAAGGCCTAGGAAGATTTTTGGTTCCATCATATTCTTGGGGGTAGGCCACTCGATGATTGCCCTGATTTTACCTTGGTGTACTTGGACCCCGTCTCCCTCGATTGCATGCCCAAAATAAAGCATCTTAGTCATATCAAACTCACAATTGGACATTTTTGCACAAAGTTGTTGTTCTTCCAAAATTCCCAACACCTTGTCCAAGTGCCTGAGATGATCTTCCCAAGTCTTGCTATAAATGAGTATATCATCAAAGAAAACAAACAAAAACTTTCATAATTGTTTATTAGACACATGGTTCATACATGATTGAAATGTAGTGGGGATGTTGGTTAGACCAAATGGCATAACCAAAAACTCATAGTGTCCAAAATGGCATCAGAAATTAGTCTTTGGGATGCCTTATTCTTGAATTATGACCTGGTAGTAGCCTGAGTGAAGATCTATCTTTGAAAAACATATTTCTCACTTCAACTCATCCATAAACTCATTAATCCTCAAAATCAGATACTTTTTCTTGATTGTTTTCTTATTAAATGCCTGGTAATCAATACACATCCTCAAGGTGCCATCTTTCTTCTTAGCTAATAGTATTGAAGAGGCAAAGGGATTATAAGTAGGACGAATGTGGGCTAACCTTAACAACTCCTTGATAGTTTTTTCAATCTCGTCCTTGTATACTTTGGGATGATGGTAAGGGTTGATTATAACTACCTAAACCCCCTCCTCTAACTCTATAACATGCTCAAACCGTCTATTTGGGCATCTACTTGGAGTAATATCACCAATATATTTTGATGTTTAAGGAGTGATACCAAGATATCATCTAGATGTTGTTGATGATGATCTGGTGGCTTGCTGTAAAAAATATACCACTCAACTACCCACTCTTTGTCCCCATGCCACAACACTACCTCCATGCTATGAGATGAAACTATATTAGGCAGATACTGATGCATGACTTGCAAGACTACCTTTTTTCCATCATGGTCCATGAAATCCATCTCCATCTTCCTTTGATCATCAATGTATCTCCCATTTTAATAAAGCCAATGAACTCTAAGTACCACATTTGTATTTGGTACATCCACCACAAAGAAGTCATTTGTCAATGTGTAATTCCCCATGGTTATTTCCAGTTTAGGGATCCATCTAGTGCACTCCATATGATAACCACTCAGTATGATCACTGTGAAACCATCAAACTCCTCTATCAGAATCTCCCGGCGAATCCACCATAGTTGCACTTATAAATTTATGTGAGGTCCCACCACCAATCAATATTATCACCTTATGTCCCAACATAACCCCCCTGACTCTAAATTTGTGGTATCTAGGAAGTCCTAACATGGATGTAGTAATAGGGCCTTTAGCCCCAATCTGTGATATATCCTCACTTGTTTCCTAGTGTCCCTGTTCCTGTGCCTACTCCTAATCCTCCTCAACATTGTCACTATTTGAATAAACCTCAATGTGATGGACCTAGCTTGCCTTGTCCTTCCTTGAACGCATGTGCCCTAGTACCTAAGGCTCCTGATAGATGAAACTAGATTTTTCTTCCTTAGTTATTTTTGGGTCTCCTCATCCAACTTTGGTTTTTTGGTCCACTCCTTTTGAAATGGTTTAACCTCTTTGTTCTTTTGGGTGAAGGATGGTTTAGGAGGAAACTTGCTCCTAGGAACAACATCATGCATGTCTCTAGCTTTATTGATTGCATCATGTAAAGTGGCAAGCTTATAAGCCTTAAACCAACTTCGTAAAGGTTCAAATAGCCCTCAACAAACAACATTACCAACCGTGCATTAGATATATCAATGACCATCACTACCAACCTATGAAAGTTTGAAATATATGACTCTGGATTGCTAGTCTGTTTGAGCTGTGTCAACTCTAAAAAATGAATCTTTGGGTCCTTCTTGTCAAAGTGTTTAATGTAAACTCGTAGTATGAGGTTATGTTGGCATGACCCAAAGTCAGTAACCCATGTTACCACCACTCATGGGCCTCAACATCCAAATGTAAACTAACCAACTTGATGGCATTTGTCTCCATCGTCTGATAGAGTTGGTATGTGTCCAACTTTTGAACCCATGATCTAGCTGAACATTTTGAGGACCCATCAACTTTTAGAATGGTCACTTTTTGCAGTGTCTTTGTAAATCTTGGTTTGGTATCCTAGTCTTCTTGGCTCCCTTAGGCTTGTTTCTGCATTGGAGCTTGTAGAAATCTGTCAAAGTCATGGAAATGTGAAAGTCATCCCCAACCTCCTATACTTCTCCAAGTAGGCCCCAAAAGGTACATCCTAGTCCTCCTGCACCATTTAACTTGCTGCTATCTAATCTAAAAATTGTGGCATAGTGGACCTAGGTATTTTACTATATAGTTGTGGGTGGCTTTGCATAGCTTTGAGTGCATGGTTACCTACCTCATTAGAGCCTTTTCCATTATGGTTTGACTTGGGTTTATTGGTGACCAAGTTTCCTGATATTTGACCCAAAAATTCCATCATCGCTTTTTGTCCCTTGACCAGGTCATTTAGAATGGGAAATATATTGTTGTTTTTTGCATTCCCTTTGTCCTCCATGACCACCTTACCATTTTTAGATTGTACTTCTTCCTCTTCTTCTCCTCCAGGAATTTATTTTTCCTCTGAAATTGGTGTGGGTTCTTTAACCTTATAGAGTCTCTTATAGGCAGTCTTCAAGATTCATCAACTGCTTTTATAAACTACTCTTCAAACCATTTAATTGTCTAAGACCACACTCTAATACCATTATAAGATACCCCTTTGGAATATCTCAAAATTCCAACTAAAATTTATGAGTTTGTTTATGTTTTGTCACTAAGGTATTTTGTCAAACAATTTGCATGCATATAGTTGTAGGTGTATTCTTTTGTGTTTTATTTAAAACAAGTATACATAGTGGCAAATAGATGTTATGGAGTACTTCAAATCAACAACATTTAATTGGTATTAAACTAAGAAAATATTCATACCATTGATAAGAGCTAGCATCGACAATCTTAGAGAGAAATATGTTGAGAAATGACAACAAAATTTTCACAAACACTTAGGTTGTAGGTGTCTTATACACAAGAAATTCTTCCACTGTTAGAATACTAACAATACACTCCAAAAGTCTAGGTTTTATTCAGCAAATGAATCCTCCACATAAAAAATGTAATGTGCTACCCAATAAATAGTGTAATGTGGCTCTTATGGCTGTAGGTAACTCCTGTAATAACTATCACAATTTCGCAATGGAATGGCACATAAATCTTAGCTCGAATCTCCCTTGGTTACTGCCTAAAACACACCCAAAATGCAACAAACAACTCAATATTATACACAAGATTTGATCGTACTCGGTTCATCTCCTCCCAAGAATGGCCACACAAAATAGGAGGGAACTTAGCATGTATAGAGAATAAATAATATCTAGGGACAACTTATAAAAGCAACTGATAACACTTCAAGAATTGCTCCATTTCTGCAAGTGTCTTCTTCTTTGTGAAAAATGAAGTGCAATGCTAAAATTTTAGTGATTCTGCTCCAATACTAGCTAGGGTGTATAGATTCAACACGTAAACCAACAACCAAAATGTGGATTTCCCAAAACCCTATACTCTAGTCTCAAGAATTCCTGTAAAACTTATTTCTCAAGTGATTAACACAAGAATGAGGATAGACTACTCATTTTCATTTTTTTATTACTCACTTGACTTTTTTGTCACCCTTTTACTTTTTATTTAATAAAATACTTTAGTAGGTTTTCTCGCTTTATAATATAAAAGTGACTTTTCATTAGTCTAGGACCCATGTCCCCTTTTTTCTCCACTCAAATTTTATAAGATTTTCTCTTAGGAAAATTGTGTTCCCTTAATTAAATTTCTTCATCCTAACCTACGGAAACTTAATTAGATTAGCAAAATCTTCCCCTTATGTATCCTAAGTAGATGAAGACATTACATTCAACTTGATTATTGGTAGCTCCACTTAGCCCCATTTAGAATAAACATCTTAATTTCATTTAAGATCAAGAATGATCCACCCAACACTTATCGCCCAAGCAATGTTTGAAACTTGCATTAATAATGCTCGTTGTAATATGATGCATTGTTGCACACCTTGAAAAAAACCATTTAGATGAGCAAGGATGGTCAACATAGTAAATGAGAATAAAAATGATAAAATCGATACTAACTCAGTGCAAAGGCATACATATGCTTCATATTCTCACCTCCTTTGCATTGAAATATACTTTTCTCACTATCGATATAATAAATTATTGCAGTAATAAAACCAAATCTAAATGAGTACGAGATACATTGTTTCCATTTGTTGTCTCACTTTAATTAGAAATAGAATTATTGTTTCTTACATTTATTTTCATAAGAATAAAGAACTAAAGAACTCCGTGACTTCGAGAGGCATTGTTCCCATGTGTTATTTTCACTTTTATTAGAAATAAAACTATTGTTTCTTACAATTATTTTCATAGGAGTAGAGAAGTGAAGAACTCCATGCTTCATTTGGGAGTGACAATGACCATCCATTATTAAAAAGAATGGTTTTGAAAAAATAAATAAATGTAAACATTGCCATGCTTCGTGATCTTTCCTTTATAACTACAACATAATAGGGCATATTTGTTGGTAAAGGTATTTGGTTTAATGAAAGTTGGGTTTTCATTAATGTTATGGTAGTTTAACATCTATACATATAATATGATTGGTAACATTTTGGGTAACTATTATTTTGGGTTCAAAAATAATGAAGAAGAATACCTCTAATGTTTTCAAATTTGTGGATCTTAGAAAATATTTTTAAGAAAAATTATGTTGAAATGCGAAGGATATTATTGGATACAATTTCTAGATTATAAACATATAATTTTTCATTGGAAGTTTTGCTTTGTGTATAAGTTGTTAAATACATACAAAACTAATAGACATATATGAGATATAAACATTCATTGCATTTATTATTCACAGTAATGTACATTTATACATTTCCTTATGACCCTTGGTCTTCACATACCAAGTGGTCTCTTGGACTCTGGTGATTGTTCACATTCCACACCAACCCTTAGCAGATTAAGTGTCCAACATTCGCCCCTTTAATCCGAAGGGGTATATATGAGTCCAAGAAGAGAGCTATAATACAAAAATACAATAATGCATGATAGCAATAGGTTGAATGTGCTCTCTAAGAAGATGACATAAGGCGGGAGAACTCAAGGTCTCAATCGACATTGGTTTTAAAGATGACCACCAAAACTGGAACGCTAAGTGCAGTTCTCGGAACTCTTCCAATTATGGCAAAAAGCTGAAGTCTTCTGCTAGAGGAAGTGCTCCTCAATGCTTTGAAGAGGGAGACCTTCAACCTATAAAAAATGAGGTCTTCAACCTGCGGTGGTTTAAGGAAGGCCACCAACCAAAGGAACACTTTTCTCGGAACTCTTCCAAATTTGGCAAGAAGCTCAAGTCTTTTGCTAGAGGAAGTGACCCTGATGCTTTGGAGAGGGATACCTTCAACCTAGAAAAGGGAGGTATACAACCTGTGGCGGTTTAAGGAAGGCCACCAACCATAGGCATGTTCAGGGGCTTCCGTGTCTCTAACTACAACTTTGAATCTGGGTATGACTGTCTTTGGCTATAGGCTTAGGCAGCAAGTTCAGGTTGTGGCTTAGGCTCGCTTGATGTGGCTTTGAAGCTTGTATATGACCATCAATTCCCCCTTGTCAAATACAAGGTGAGAAGATGAAGGAAACTCGATTATAAGAATTTTCATTATTCTAGAAGAAATTATGACATATGACTGAAATGTCTTCTTGGATGTTGAAGCCCATTGCCAAGAAGCGATCCATCCAAGGTGAATCTTTGTTCTTGTAGGAGGCTTGTTTTTTAAGCATTTGTTTGAATGATGAGTGTTCTGACCGCAATGCTCACATGGATGAAGATAAAAACAATGACCTTTCGCATGGCCAACTTGGTCACGATGTTGGCATTTCACAATATGTATCTACTTTGGAAGAGGAGCAAAATCTGAAATAGGTGAAGATGAAATTCCATAAAGAAACCCAACACTTTGAAATTTGATGGGCTTTGAGTAGTCTGGAGTATGAAAGTATGCCTCCTTATCATATCCAAGACTTGTTCTCTGCTTGTTACTGACAAGCTCTTCCCAAGGTCTAATGATGGGCTTGTGAAGTGTAGACTGAATTTCTGCTCTCGAACTGGGCACTGAATCAATCTCAACTTCATATTATTGTTGTTGATGGGAGCCAGTCTTAATATTGAACAAAGGATTGTTATGAACAAAAAATAGTTCAAAATGACTACTCTTTGCTGAAGCTCATATCGCTAATGACTCAAGTTGCAAAAAATCAATTTTGTCTTATAAATTTTGCAGACATATCTGAATGTTTGTGAGAGAAACTTTGCTAACTTTTCATGCATCATGAGTAGTAGACAATAACAAAATGTTTAAGAACTCTAATACTTCATTAATTCTGGCCATTTTCATTGAACAAATAATGTGAATCTCACAAATACTACTCCAAAGAATGAAGAAATTATAGTAAACAATGCCTTTAACAAAAATGGACCGCCAAGGGTGAAATGTTGGAATTGTTATACTTATATTTAGAGACTGTTAGTATTACCAATGTTTGACTATAGGGCCTACCAGGATCTTAACCTCAAGTTATATATAAATAAACCAAATGCTACCAATACTTATACCAACACATATAAAAATAAACCAATTGGTACTAGTAGAAAGGATATGACTCAGCATAGACCAACTTGCATATATAAATAAATCAATTCACGAGTAATGGATTCCCCACACGAATGGTATAACTTACACATAGTTCTCACCCATGAGTAGCATACGACCTGTAAACAACACAACTCTATAAACAATGGCAACAAAACTCTATAAACAATCACACCATGTGTTAATTTCAACATACGACCTCATTTAATTTCCACTCATCGCAAGAATTAGTGCAAGACTTTAATCAAGATTTGAAAAACTTTGACTAAGATTTTAAAGGAAGGTGTGAATTCAAGCAGTATTCCAACAACAAATATAGTCAAATATACCCACAACTGTCATCATGAGAGAAAAAATACGACCAGGCGAAGGAGCACATCGTGTTCGTCTACTTCCAGCTCCAACTACAACGTTATTCCTTACACTTGTCCCCCAACTCCAACAATATGTGGCACTGCACTCTACCTTCGACTCTATTTACAAAGTTATACCTTCAATATGCTAATATTTCAAGGCACAATGCACCACAAACAGATTAAATAAGATGTAGATGAATCCAATCCAACAAGGTTACGAATGGTACGAACGGGTTGGAGAGCTTGTTGATGGGGAATTTGATTGCTATTCCCACTCTAGTGGAGATTGCATGCTTTCCCAATGGGGATTGGTAAGACTTAGTCTCGGCCTTGAGGAAGTGGTGGAGATTACATAGGTGTGTTGAAGGGGATTTATAATAGGGAGCGTGGCAGGTTGCAACTCTACATACAATACAATTCTGCAATGTGATACAATACACATAGTTTGCAAACCCCACACCATAACTCTATGAAATCATATCCTCCAAGCAATATGTTGTTAAAACTTCATAACGCTGGAGCAACAATGGTTAGTCAAAAGAAAATGTTGAGACAAATAAATGTGACTATGCACAACCTCACCGATTGGTGGTAAATAATTTGTTTGAGCTCTCAACTAGAACCATCCTTCATCAGACCTCCTTCATTTCTCATAGAAACATTGTTGTCAATAGTTGTTCACACAACACACTTTCTCTCGGTCTTCATGTCTTCTTAGCACACAATATAACTTGACTATACTCTCTTGTCCAAGTGCTCAACAAACCAAGGCTCAATTTTCCTCGTTTCTGGAGATGCTTTTCAAAGTTGTAATATGGCTAGCAATGCCCTTTGCCCACGTGGATAACTTTTGATGTCCAGGTTACAAACACAATGCATACAACCCCAACATATAATGTATGACACATTCATAATTTAAATGTCCAATGCAAAATGCTTTTCGAGGGAATCTTCCTGTTACGTGAGAACAACAGATAGGGGAAGTGTCTTTGTCATGGTCTATTTCTTATATCTAGGCAACAAAGGCCGTGCACACAACCACAAGGTGGCTTCAATACATTAGAGGCTTTGTTGATGCATACAAGACGTGGAAATAACAATCATACAACCCCAATATGCAACAAAATTATAAGTATGCTTGATGCAAAATAGTCCAATAACACCAACAAAGGAATGCCGAGCGAGACAGACAGACAGACTGGCATAAGAACGATGGCAGGTCAGGAAAATTCTAAGAAATGTTCCGACGCTTGACGTTGTAGTGAGGAATGACAAGAATGGCAGGGAACGAGAGCTGCGACATTGGCAGGGGAAAAACAAAATTCATGGGCAGAGAGACAAATTTAGGTCATGCGCTCTGACCGGTGTAAATTTGGAAGAGTTTGGACACCGCCGAGGTCTACCTATAGACACATAGAGAAAGGCCACAAGAAAACAGTGGCTCAAATTGGAGCACGACAAGATTACGCCTGCTGCTTTGATACCATGTTAAACACATACAAAACTAATAGACATATATGAAAGATAAACGTTCATTGCATTTATTATTCATAATAATGTACATTTATACATTTCCTTGTGACCTTTGGTCTTCACCTACCAAATGGTCTCTTGGACTCTGGTGACTGTTCACATTCCACAACAACCCTTAGCAGATTAAGTGTCCAACATAAGCACATTGCAACAAGATGCCCAAAGTAAATGTCTTTTAGATTAAAATTGGATCACATAGTTAATCCTCATGGTTGGGAGGACTAAGCATTGAGCCACCATTATGAAACTCCATCTTTAGATCAAGAGGGATTTTCCCTGATGACACAACAATTACCTGGCCTAACCCATTGAAGTGGATGATATAATGTTGACTAATTAGTCAAATGTGTCAATATGATTGTCTTCCTCAATTGTTCTAAAGCAATATAAAAATGGAAGTAAGAGAATTCAAAGCAAGAAAGGGAAACAATCCCTTCTTCGAACCAAATATTACACTGCAATTAATGTTATAAAAAAATCTAATAACTTGTTATCAACAAATTTGTTGCATCAATTTAAAAAAAAATTGAAAAAAATCAATATGTACAAATTATCCTTAATGAAAAGATTCAATAACAAAATGCCACTTTTATGTAAATTAATTTTAAAAAATATAGTTACTTTACCTAGAGTAGTATTCTTCCATTAAATCTTTGCCAAATTAAAAATAGAAATCAATTACAAAAATTATAGAATATCTGGACTAAACCAAATTTAACACAATCATAATAACATCATTTTATTATTTGAATTATCAATTTTCCAACTTTACAGTTTTCCAAAATTAAACATTACTTAATTTGCAATGAACCACACTAGTTGGTTCGAAACGCGTCGACAAATGATATTCCATGTGATTTTCGCCGAAAAATCTCTCACAAACTTGAAAACATATTATAAAGCAAACGAGTTTGGAATTAAACATTACTTAATTTGAAAAAATATTGTAAAGCAAACGAGTTTGGAAATCACCTCCATTTTTACATTTTAAAAACTAAAAATGAGCAAGGTGGGGGATTTGGATAAGTTGGTCGTTGCGGATGGCCCCAAGAAAATTGTCATCAAAGTTTCCGGCAATGCTTTGATGTGACAAGGCAGGCAGGGTGCAAACCATGAAATTCATTTAACATGGTTTCGATGAACATCCGGAAATTACCATCTCTGCCTGCAAACTTTCTTAGAAACTCGTGAGGCGATGAGGTGGGAAGTGGAAACCATAACATCTAGAAAAATCCCAAAACTCCAATGGCTTGAATGTGCAAACTTGAGGCGATGAGGTGGGAAGTGGAAACCATAACATTTTGAAAAATCCCAAAACTCCAATTGCTGGAAGGTGCGGTAGCAGAAACCGTGCACGCTGGATAACTTTGGCGACCAATGCCCTGCCAGTGAGAAAATGATGCAACGCAAACCAACAAAACAAAATTGGACGCTGCCTGACCGCGGGGTCGGGGAACATTCTTTTCCATTCCACCAGTGTAATCTCTCATTCCAACTAGCGTATAACAACGACACGTGGCACGCTGTTAACCCATCTTACTGCCGCCGAGAGTGGAACACAATCAAAAACGTCGATGAAGAATTCGTCCGACATTTTATCCAACAATAATGAGATAAGTGCAAAGGCTATAAGCTTAGCTCACGTCTTCAATGGTGTCGGGATTCACAGAGGATCGGATATCGTGCAGATTATTACTCTTTATCGATGCCGACATTTAGTCGAAATAAGGTTTGAAGATTTTGATTTCAAATGGAGAAGGGGCGGCTGGCCATGATTCTATCTCATCTTTCCCCTGCGAATTCCGACTGGCGGGCGTCCAAAGACAAGCGCGTTCTCACGGTGACCGGGGTAGTATCCCCTCAGAACATCTGCAGTGCTAAAGCCAAAATTGGAGTTGTCAACGGAGGAGGTGTTTGTTTTTGTGAAGATACAAAGACAGGCAGTTCGAACTCTAATTCTGCGTTTTTAGTAGCCAAAGCGGATAGGGAGGAGTGTGATAATGGGGAGAATGAGTCTAATACTATGGGGAGTTGTGATGCAAGGAGCAATGGATCTGTGCTTTCCCAGTTGGCGAGGAGCCCTGAAATTGTTAACGAGGATCAAAATGGTTGCATATTCTGTGAAATTATAAAGGGTCGAGCCCCTGCGTTCAAGGTATGACGATAAACTTGCATTTACACTCCAATTTAGCTTAAATTACCTCAGAGAATCTGTGTTTACCGCTTTCAGATTGTTATTATAAGATGTTTTCTCACTGCTTTTAATCTTATGTAACAACCCTCGGACTACTATTCTATAACCTTACTTTAAAGCAGTTCAGCTAGCAATGAATTCATTGGTGTTGGTAATAACCCTAATCGGGTAGGGGCTAATGGGCCAAATGTATATGTAATGGAAGGCTACTGTTCAATAAACGTTGTCGTAAACCAATTTGGCTAGCAATGAATTGATTTCTGTGTATACTGTATGTAATGATCCTAATGGGTATGGGATAAGGGGCCAAATGTATACATAAATGGAAGGCAGGCTTGGTAGTGGCCCTGCATGGGCAATACGTGAGAACTGGCATATATGTAAGCGACAATGAGTGAGAACTGGCATGCATATAAGCGGTCAATTGAGTCATAATTGCACACATTTGGCTTATGATTATTTTATTGGGATGTATTTGATATATTGGAGTTCTCCTAATATCCTAGCAGTTATTGTCATAATAATAATTCTTCCTAGGAGCTATTGATATAGTAATAATTCTGAGAGTTATGCTTCACGTGAATATTTAGTGTACATTGGATGAATGCAGGTTATCATCATATTTTGTTCATTACAAATGGTATTAGAGGAGGTGATTCTCGGTTGAGCATCTTGGAGTACATCTCATGTTAAAGCTATAAAATTTTCTAGGGGCCTCTGAATAAGTGAGACTTGAAGTGTTGGAAAGAAGACATTCTTGGATATCTCCAATCGAAAATTGCAGTGGCGTTGGGATATCGGAGATATAGGTTGTACAAATTAGGGTTTCTACTCAATCATGAAGCCTTGCTAAAACTAGCAGGGTTCACTAAAACACACATATCTGAGTAATGCAAGGTCCAAATTGAGAAATAACAATAGAATCTGAAAGAAGACATTGGAAGTTGTCAAAAGTAAAAAATTCAAGGTTGTTAGGATGAAATTCATAGAAACGCCATTTGTACAACCACACCTTCTTGAGAAGGGCTAAAAGCAACAGGATTTCATAAATTGGCCATAACCTCCTCTTGGAATATCCAAATTGAGTGATACCAATGGAATTAAGAAGACATTTCAGCCTTGTTACAGGTCAAAATTTCAATGAACTTGGAGCAGAAATCTGGGAGATATAATATGTACAAGGTTGATGTGCAGAGCAATCCTTATAGAAGGGCTTAAAAGAGCAAGTCAAGTTAAAATGGATAAAACTTTTGATTGAAATGTTTGATTTAGGTGATGGGGTAAATGCGAGATAAAATATAGAAGAATACATATGCAAATATGTTGGGACAATTAGGATAGCTCTTGGTAAGACATTGAAGTTGCATCTCAGGACTTAGATAAGATTCCTAGTTCTTGGTCTAGTTCCCAGTTAAATCATAGTTGTCAGACTCGAGCAATCAGATCAGCGACCAACAATTTCTACCTGACCCACCGCCCAAATTGGATCACTTAAGCTCAAAACTGCTTGGAATCAACCTTTTTTTTTTGGTGCTTTCGTGGAATCAGAAACCAGGCTGGGCTTTTACTTGCATGACATGGGGTCGATTTTGATTGCTACCACTATAACCTCCAGGCATACCAATGTGGCATACAGGGCTAATCAGGGGTTTAAACCAGTGACGTTGCAAGGAGTGCCTTAACAGTTCCCGGACTCAACCTTGACCAGTGAAACCCAGGTTAAACTGGTTTGATATGGTTGACCTAGTTGACTCAGCCAAAACCAGGGTTACTCGCTGGTTTTACTTGTTTGACTTGCCTGGGCGTTTGTAAATTATGTTTTGGTTGTTTGGAACTTGTTTTTCACAGTTTATCCTTGGTAGTTCTGAGGAGGGTTTTGCATGAGCAACTAGGGTTTTTCAATAACACTAGGATAGAGACCTAGTGCATGATTTTCACTCTATTGAAATTCTCTTTGGTGCCTTTCTACTGGATTACAAAGTTAGAGCACACATTCAACTATTTTTCAATTTCAATGGTAAGTGGTTCTGGGTTCTAGGGCTTATTCCAGTGCTTATTTTTGTTGTTTTAAGTTTCAAATTTTGAGGGTACTTTTTTTTTGCCTTTTTTTTGAGCTGTTTTTTCATAGTTAGGGTGGTATTTATGCCAGTGTTTTTGTCATAGCGAGGGGACTATTTCCAGAAATAGATTTAGGACCCAACGCAATCAACTTTCACGTGTAACAACTACTTTTCAGTACAGGTGGGTGTGTAATGTCCCCATTTTTATTTTTCTCCATAGTACAACCAACGTGGATTTCCAAGGCAGGGGATGGCCAGGTCAGTGGAGCAGGTTTATTTCATCAGGGGTTTCGATGGAGTTTTGAGGAGTTTTCATGGGGTCCAATGGCATTCGCTTGGCATATTCATCATCATGAGCAGTTCTGCACATCTTGTTTTTAGTTCCATGACTTTCTGATAATTACCGTAAAACGGGTTATTATTGGCATAACTTAATTAATTATGCTTGAGGTGGCATTTCGGGGAGATTAATGGATGGAAAACCTTAGTGTAATAGCTTGTTAGAATCAGAACGAGAAGATCTACAGGATGGGATGCCGAGAAGTGACTTCCAGTGGCCGAAGAGAGTATGGTGGCGATTTACCATTTTCCTTAGTTAAAAATGACTTTAATTAGTCATTTAATTAAGGAAAATTAATTAGAGGAAATGGGCCAAAAGTGACTCAAGTAAAATAAAATAAAATAAGAGGGGTCACTTAAGATAAAGTCAATGGAGGAGCTTCTAGAATAATAATAAAATAATAAAATAAGATGCCTCTAGAGGCTTGGAGCTCTATCCATTAGATCTATAAAAAGAGGAGGAGAAGATCATGTGGGACATCTTGGGTTTGACATTGTTTCTTGTATGTGAGGTTGAGAAGCCAGTTCTGTACTCCAGCAATAGCCCCAGGACGAAAACCCTTGGGTGATTCAGTGAGAGTGGGTGAGCACCCATCTCTTCCCTTGGTGAATTCATTTAGGGTTCACAGGTTGTAGTGTATTGTTTTTCAGTTGTTTGGAGGCCGATTTGTGGCATTGTTGTAGATCTGTTTGAGGCCAGATTATCTCAGCTATATGGGTTGTATGTGCATGTAAAACCCCAGTTATCTAATATAATATAGCTGAGAGTTTTCTTATATATTGTGTTGTGAGATTGCAGTGCTCTATTTGTTTATTTTTTCATGGCAACCTTCTGTTTATGAATCAAATTTGTATCTGGAGTTTTCCTGTGTTAAAAATTCGAGCTTCTTCCAAATTTTTATCATGTGGGACATTACAGTGGTATCAGAGCATTGATCTCGGCTTAGCCTGCGGGTTTTCAGTTTTTAGTTGCAGCTATTATGATTTGAGGGTTTTTTAGTGAGCCGTCAAATCTATTAGAGGAAATCTTTTATTATTTGTGCAAATTATTGAAAGGGAGATTGCATTGTGCAGAGTTGGGTGGAGTAGGAAACTTGCACTAAATTGGGGCTTTCTGTATCTTCTGGAATCTACCCAAAACTTTTCTGGGTTTTATGAGAGGAGTTCGTGGTTAAAATTTCAGAATTTTCTGGGTAGTATGAGGGCTGTAAATCAGTATTCCTTCATCGGTTCATTTTATTAGTGAATTGGGTAATTCACACCACTTGGTGATCTTGATCTTAGCTTGGATTTAAGCCAAACCATTTCCAGGCTTTTATGGGTTTGGTGTGAGGAGCCTCGGGTTAAATTTTCAGAATTTTTGGAGTAGTATTGAGGGAAAAAACACTAGTTCATCTTTAGCAGCAACCACATAATTTTTGCGCAGTGTGAATTAATTATTTGGGTTATTTTGTTGGGCCTTTACAACAACAGTAAGGGGAGCTTGAAATTTTAAAATTTATTGGCTCATGGATGAGTCACTGAGGCAGCTCACAACCCTTAGTGTTGACCCTCTTATTAGAAGAAATTTGACAAGGAAAATTTTTGGAGGGTTCAGATCTGGAAAAGATGAGGACCCACAGAAAGAGCAGTCTCCAGAAACCCCCAAAGAAGAGCAGAAATCAAATGAGAAGAGAGAAGATCTGTTTTACATGTCAAGGAGCATGGGCACTTGATCACAAATGTAAAATTAGAGGGAACAGAGATGCAGGCGAGACTGCTAAATTTGAAGTAGAGCTGGCAAGGAACTCAAGTCAACTGATTATAAAGAAGACTAAAGGGTCCTTAATTGGACAAGAGTCTACTATAGATGAGCCCATTGGTTCTCATGAACCATCATATGAAGTTGTTGACAACAGGCCAGATTTATATTTGAGTGTGTATGGTGAGTAGTCAGTGGACCCTATGGGAGACATTCGGGATGATGGTTCACTAGTGATGATTTAGTAGGAGCAGCATATGGTGGAGCATGAGTTAGGTCAGGAGGATGATATGCACAATATGCATGATGAGCCTTTTGGGGAGAGGCAATTGGAGGTTCATGTTGAACCCATGATGGAGGAGGATGAGTAACCATCCTTGGGGCCAACCATTGATGAGGAGCAGATAGATGTGCAGACAACTAACAAGGTGGCAGTTTTTGCAGGCACATGTCTTCAAGAGGTGCTGGAGTATGACAGGACAATTTTGCAAGAGATTGGTGGATTGGGGGAGCGTGGAGTTTCCCATCAGAAGAGGGAGGCGGTAATGCATCCATCTTTGGGTCTACCCATTGATGAGGTGCAAATAGATGTAGTGGCAGCCAACAAAACTGCAACATTTTCAGGCAGCAACCCTCTCCAGGAGTACATAGACAGGTCTTGTAGCACAGTTTGCCTTCCCATTAGAGGGAGAGAGGTAGGATTTCTTGGACATGTTTTGATTATCCAGGTAGAGCATTGGGAGTTGAGCATGGACCAATTTAAGCATAACAAACATATCCCTCGAATAGGTGTCCATGCATTGGATTGGCGAGAGATCACAAGCTGGTATCCTTTTGATGGAGTATCATTTTTAGTCAGGAGCATTGTATTGCAGGAGCCCTCAGAGGTGAGGGATATCACATGCTTCAATTGGCATCAGGATGTGGGCTGGCCACTCATCAGTATTTCATCACGACATCTGCATGATGGGATTGACCTTGGTCTATGCCAAAGGTTGGATTGGAGAGAGGTAATGAGCTGTACACGGTGGATGGAGCAACATTCACAGTCAGAGTTATAGCATAATAGGAGCCATGGAGTATTGATGCTTTTTCTTGGTGGCATTGGGATCTAGGAGGATTTGTTGATGGCATGTTCTGTTGGAGATTGGTCTGGGATCTGGGCATTGAGGGGTCCGTTCATGGTGGGTTGACACAGGAGTAGGGCATCATCCAGTGGTTCGTATGGGATCCGGGCATTGGGTCTTAGTTGTGTTGGGCCACCAGATTGGTCCACATATTTGGATTGCTTGAGGGAAAGCAATCTTGGTGTAGGAGGACTGTAATGTCCCCATTTTTATTTTTCTCCATAGTATAGTGAGCGTGGATTTTCATGGCAGGGGATGGCCAGGTCAGTGAAGCAGGTTTATGTCATCGGGGTTCTGATTGAGTTTTGAGGAGTTTTCATGGGGTCCGATGGCATTCGCTTGGCATATTCATCATCATGAGTAGTTCCACACATCTTGTTTTTGGTTCCATGACTTTCTGATAATTCCCGTAAAACAGGGTTATTATTGGCATAACTTAATTAATTATGCTCGAGGTGGCATTCTGGGGAGATTAATGGATGGAACACCTTAGCGTAATAGCTCGTTAGAAACAAAACGATAAGGTCTACAGGATGGGATGCTGAGAAGTGACTTCCAGTGGTCGAAGAGAGTACGGTGGGCGATTTACCATTTTCCTTAGTTAAAATTGACTTTAATTAGTCATTTAATTAAGGAAAAATAATTAATTAGAGAAAATGGGCCAAAAGTGACTTAAGTAAAATAAAATAAAATAAAAGGGGTCACTTAAGATAAAGTCAATGGAGGAGCTTCTAGAATAATAATAAAATAATAAAATAAGATGCTTCTAGAGGCTTGGAGATTTATCCATCAGATCTATAAAAGGAGGAGGAGAAGATCATTTGGGACATCTTGGTTTTGACATTGTTTCTTGTATGTGAGGTTGAGAACCTAGTTCTATACTCTAGTAGTAGCCCCAGGACGGAAACCTCGAGTGATTAAGTGAGAGTGGGTGAGCACCCATCTCTTCCCTTGGTGAATTGGTTCACAGGTTGCAGTGTATTGTTTTTCAGTTGTTTGGAGGCCGATTTGTGGCATTGTTGTAGACCTGTTTGAGGCCAGATTATCTCAGCTGTATGGGTTGTATGTGCATGTAAAACCCTAAATATCTAATATAATGAAGCTGAGAGTTTTCTTATTGATTTTGTTGTGAGATTGCAGTGCTCTATTTGTTTCTTTTTACATGGCAATCTTCTGTTTATGAATCGAATTTGTATCTGGAGTTTTTTTGTGTTAAAAATTCGAGCTTGTTCCAAATTTTTCTCATGTGGGACATTATAGGGTGATAGTGATTTTGAGGCTGTAACATTCGTTTTCTAACCCTGAAAGTTATTTTTCAGCCTGCAACTGCCATTTTCAGGCCTATAAACGTGCTGTAACAATTATTATTAGTCTGTAACCGGTACTTTCCTGTAACAGTCATTTTCAGACCTTTTCATCCTTTTATACGAACACAATGCCCAGGAAAAGGGATTTTTCCTAAAGTTGCTGCATACTAATTAAACGAGGCACAATCAAATGAAATTTTTGGTAAAGAATGCAGTGGGGGGCTAAAGAGGCTCAAATATTATCTTGGATATCTCTCCTAAGGTGAAATAACAGTCATTCTAAAAGTTAAACAAGATGTTAAACATCGAGCAGTCCTAGCCCTAGAAGCTATCAAGTTGGGAAAAATAAGAAGGCCATAACAAGTAATTTGGGCTTCTTATCCACTACTCTATCATAAGGGAGTTGCTTGCCAAAATTCAAAGCAGTTTGGCTGCTGGCATCACCTGTAGCAGATTTGGAAAAGTTTGAGCAAGCTATGGCACTTATCATGAATACATATGGATACATTTCTTGTATATTCCCTTATGCCAACTGATTTATCTACATTTTCTTTTGGTGGTCCTTCTCTTCCTTAGTTTTTGGTGGATACAAGCAAAAGAGGATATTCCCAATGTAGGTGACAGTAAAACTACTCAGCAAATGTCACTGATGGATTCCAATTGGGACAAATTTTTGGCTCTGCTGTAATGCCCCAAATGAAATAAATTTGGAACAACTTGAATTTTTAGCCCAGAAAAACTCCAGATAAAAATTTCATTCACAGATAGAAGATTGCCATGTAAAATTTAACAACATAGAACATGCAAATAACGATGATGAGCGGAAGGAAATCTCAGCTTTATTATATTAATCAGAAATATGAGTACATAGCAATATGAAATAGCTGAGAAACTCAAACAACTACTACAAGCTAGATCTAGCCTCAAAATGTGTCTGCTATAGCATTGGATCTGGCCTCTCAAAATAAAACTACAAACAATAAGAACTCCTTTGAATTTTGAATGAATTCACCAAGGGGAGATCGGTGCTCGTCCTATCTCTCTAAATCACCCGAGGGTTTCCGTCCTAGGGCTACTGTTGGAGTAGAGAGCCGGGTTCTCAACCTCTCATACAAGAATTTAAGAAATAATATCAAATCCAAGATCCAATATGTCTCCAAATGTCCTCCTCCTCCTCTTTTATAGATTTGCTGGATAGATCTCCAAGCCTCTAGAAGCATCTTATTTTATTATTTTATTATCATATCTAGAAGCTCCTCCATTGACTTTATCAAGGGACCTTTTAATTTTATTTCATTTCACTTAAGTCACTTTTGGCCCCTTTTCCCCAATTATTTATTTTTCCTTAATTAAATGACTAATTTAAGTCATTTTTAATTTAAAAAAATGGAAATTCACCCACCATACTCTCTTCGGCCACTGGAAGTCACTTCTTAGCATCCCATCCTGTAGATCTTCTCGTTCCGGTTCCAACGAGCTATTACACTGAGGTGTTCCATCAATTAATCTCCCTGGAATGCCACCTCGAGCATAATTAATTAAGTTAGGCTCCATAATAATGCTAATTTTGAAAGTTGTCAGAATGCGACGAAACAAAAGGCAAACTGTGCGGATGATGAAATATGCCAAGCGAATGCCATTGGATCCCATGAAAACTCCTCAAAACTCCATTGTGACCCTTGATGACATAAACTTGCTCCACTGACCTGGCCATCATCAGCCCTGAAAATCCACTTTGGTTGTATCGTGGAGGAAAATACAAGTGGGGACATTACAATCCTCCTGCCCCAAGATTGCTTGCCCTCAAGCAATCCAAATTTGTGGACCAATCTAGTGGCCCCACGCAACTAAGACCCAATGCCAGGATCCCATACGAACCACTGGGTGATACTCTGCTCCTGTGTCAACCCATCATGAACGAACCCCTCAATGCCCGGATCCCAGACCAATCTCTGACTGAACCTGTCATCAACAAATCCTCCTGGATCCCATTGCCACCAAGAAGGGGCATCAATGCTCCACGGCTCATGTGCTATAGCTCCGACTGTGAATGCTGCTCCATCCACTACGTACCAACTCGTCACCTCTCTCTAATCTAACCCTTGGCATAAACCAAGGTCAATCTCATCATACTGATGCTGCGATGGAATACTAATATGTAGCTAGCCTACATCTTGCTGCCAACTAAAGCATGTAATATCCCTCACCTCTAAGGGCTCCTATAGTACACTGCTCTTGACTAAAAATGATACTCCATCAATAGGATACCAACTCATGATCTCCCGCCAATCCATCCCGTGGGAAGGATCGGATGCACGTGCACCTATACAAGGTATGAGTCCACTGAGCTGCACCATGCTCAATTCATGCAACTTTGCCCAACCAATCAACCGAATATGTCTAGGAATGCATGCCTCCCTCCCTATAAGTGGGTAACCCATGCTACACGCTCTGTAAATGTACTCCTGGAGAGGGTTGCTGCCTGGAAATACTACAACTTTGCCAGCTGCCACTGCATCGACCTGCACCTCGTCAGTGGGTAGACCCAAGGATGGATGCATGACTGCCTCTAAAAGAGCCTCGCTCATCTGACTGGAAACTCCCTGCCCCACCAGTCCACTCGTCATCTGCAAAACTGTCCTGTCAAGTGCCAATGCCTCCTGATGAACAATATCTCCAAATACTACCTCCCTGGTAGCTGCCTGCACATCTGCCTGCTCCTCTCCAATGGTTGGCCCCAAGGGTGTCTGCTCATCCTCCATCCTGGGCTCAACATGAGCCACTAGCTGACTCTCCAAAAATGGCTCATCCCGCACACTGTGCATATCGTCCTCCTCATGTCCTTGCACCACTGAGTGATCTTCATGCTGGGCCACCACCAATGGCTCATTTCTCAAATCCTCCTGAGTGTCTTCTCCTGGGCTTTCTTTATGCATGGAATCAAATTGTTGCTCACCATCTGCAATCATCAAACATAGAGGCATAGGTAGGTTTCTATCACACAATTGTTCATGCTCCTCAAAGGTGTTTTCATGCAAGTTAAAACATTCTACATGCAGCTCCTGCTCAAACATGGGCCCTTCATTTCTTTGTTGACTTGAGTTTTTTGTCATTCCTCTCTCTTCTTTAGTTTTTGCTTCTCTATCAGTTTTACATGCGTGATTTGGTGTCCAAGCTCCTTGACATGTGAAGCAGATATGCTCTCTCCTCATTTGATTTCGGCCCTTCTTTGGGACCTCTTGAGACTGCTTCTGCTTTGGTTCCTCATCCTTCCCAAATCTGAACCCTCCCAAAAATATTCACATAAAATTTCTCCTAGTGATAGGGTCAGCACTAAGGGCCATGAGCTGCCTCAGTGACCCATCCATGAGGCAATAAATTTTAAAATTTCAACCTCCCCTTACTGCTGTTGCAAAGGCCCAACAAAATAACCCAAATAATTAATTCAGACTGCCTAGAAATTATGTTGTTGTTGCTGAAGATGAACTGGTGTTTTTGCACTCAATACTACAAAAATTCTAAAAAATTAACCAAAGGCTCCTCACACCAAACCCATAAAAACCTAGAAATGCTTTGGCTTAAATCCAAGCCAAGATCAAGCTCACCAAGTGGTGTGAATCAGTGTTGATAATATCGACGATATTCGAAAATATCGCGATATTTTCGGCAACATGATATATCGCCAAGTAAATATTGCAATATTTTCCGTTTTGAAAATATCATGATATTTTCAAAATATCGGCAAAATATTGCCATATTTTTGAAAATATCTACTATGTTTAAAAATCTGAAAAAATTGATTTTTTATGCTTACCGATATTTTTCCAATATTTTCGCCGATATTGCCGATAAGATGTTTTCTGGACCCTTGCCGATATTTTGCCAATACCGATATTATCAACACTGATGTGAATTACCAAGTTCACTGATAAAACGAAATGATGAAGGAACACTGATTTACAACCTGCATACTACCCGAAATTTTTTGAAATTTTAACCACAAACTCCTCTCGTAAAACCCAAAAAAACCCAGTTTTTTTTGGGGTAGATTCCAAAAGATACAGAAAGCCCCAATTTAGTGCAAGTTTCCTACTCCGCCCAACTTGGCACACTGCTCCAAATAAGATAAATTAATATCACAATGGTCCACCTCTTTAGTCCACCAAATTCACTGAAAAATATCTCGCAACAATAATCTTGGCACAAAAAAAAAATCTGCAAGAAAGGATGACTTTGGCACTTCCAAAATAAACCCTTGAATACTTAAAAGTTTAAAACTGAAAACTCGAACCCGTAGGCTGAGCCAAGTTCGATGCTCTGATACCACTGTAATGTCCCAAATGAAATAAATTTGGAACAACTTGAATTTTTAGCCCAGAAAAACTCCAGATAAAATTTTCATTCACAGACAGAAGATTGCCATGTAAAATTTAACAACATAGAACATGCAAATAACGATGATGAGCAGAAGGAAATCTCAGTTGTATTATATTAACCAGAAATATGAGTACATAGCAATATGAAATAGCTGGAAATCGCTGAGAAACTCAAACAACTACTGCAAGCTAGATCTGGCCTCAAAATGTGTCTGCTATAGCACTAGATCTAGCCTTTCAAAATAAAACTGCAAACAATAAGAACTCCTGTGAATTCTGAATGAATTCACCAAGGGGAGATGGGTGCTCGCCCAGTTTCTCTAAATCACCCGAGGGTTTCCGTCTTGGAGTTACTGCTGGAGTATAGAACCAGGTTCTCAACCTCTCATACAAGAAATAATATCAAATCCAAGATGTCTCCAAATGTCCTCCTCCTCCTCTTTTATAAATCTGCTGGATAGATCTCCAAGCCTCTAGAAGCATCTTATTTTATTATTATTCTAAAAGCTCCTCCATTGACTTTATCAAGTGACCTTTTAATTTTATTTCATTTCACTTAAGTCACTTTTGTCCTCATTTCCCCAATTATTTTATTTTCCTTAATTAAATGACTAATTTAAGTAATTTTTAATTAAAGAAAATGGAAAATCACCCACCATACTCTTCGGCCACTGGAAGTCACTTCTCAGCATCCCATCCTGTAGATCTTCTCGTTCTGGTTCCAACAAGCTATTACACCGAGGTGTTCCATCAATTAATCTCCTTGGAATGCCACCTCGAGCATAATTAATTAAGTTAGGCTCCATAATAATGCTAATTTTTGAAAGTTGTTGGAATGTGATGGAACAAAATGCAAACTATGCGGATGATGAAATATGCTAAGCGAATTCCATCTGATCCCATGAAAACTCCTTGAAGCTCCGTCGGGACCCCTGATGACATAAGCTTGCTCCACTGACCTGGCCATCGCCGACTCTGGAAATCCACTCTGGTTGTATCGTGGTGGAAAATTCAAGTGGGGACATTACATCTGCCCACTGCTCAAGTTCATCACTCAAAGAAAGAAGCACTTGTGCCTTATCAACAAAAACTTTCTGAAAGAAATGCAATGAGTCAAATGAGGACCATCTCTAAATAATTTTATCTTTATTTGCCTCTAGTCGAGGTGGGCATTTTGTTGATCTGGAAACTAGGGTTGGTATGTTTTCTTTCGAAGTAGGAGTTGACATCTCCCCTCAGAAATCTTGTGTGCTGAACAACACTTCGTAGACTTGGCTCAGCAGCTCAAGCGTACAAGAGAGTTTGTTTGTCAAAGGATCAAAAGCCCCCAAATGATGCCTTCTCCTCCTGTTTATCATTGAGCTCTCTCTCTCTCTCTCAAAGTGGGCCCCATAGATTGACCCCTTCTTCTCTCTCTCTCCACAAGTGCATTTTTCTCCAAGGGGTGCGTATTCCTCTTGGGGTGGCCCCCACCTTCCACTAGGAATTTGATTTGCCTCGTTTTTCTTTATGTTGGAGCCTCTTTAAGCCAAAAATGCCAAGTGGGATCCTCCTAACCCACTTTTCCTAAGTCTAACTGTAATATTCCTAATTAGCCATGACTAATTGGAATATTCGATTTTGCTCAATTTTTTCCTTCTATAGTTATTTATAAATAAAAAGGTGAGGAGGGGGGACATAACTCAATTTTAGAATAAAAGTCACTTCGTAGTAGCACAACGTTGTGACTTAAAGGGGAGCCAAGGGGGCCAAAAGGGGACGCAAAGATGGAGCCCACGTAGACACTTGGAGGGACTGCGTAGAAGGGAAGAAACATGTGGCAAGAGAGGAATTACGTTGGAGGAGGTGAGCCTAGGGATTGAGAGAGGCAAAGGCTATAAAGGAGAGAGAAGCCCCCTCATTTTGAGCATTCAGTTATGAGCATTTGTGATAGTCATTTCGACTTGGAGCACGCTAGCTGTTTAGCTAGTTTGCAGCACTGTTTAGATGAGTGTCTCCGTTTGGAGATCTCACCCTTAGCCGTGGGGGACTTCGAGTGCCTGCTCGGGCAAGGTATTTCCATTGGCATCTCAGCAGTAGTTTCATTAGCATTTCAGCAGCAGTTTCATCAGCGCTTTGGAGGACTGCGCAGCACTGAGAGGGGTGATGCAGTTCTTTCTGGCAGGAGCTCTGGGTTGAGGGTTTGCAGTAGGATTTGTGCTGAGAGATAGAGCAGGGGATCAACCCTTGCATATTGGAGAGTTTTGGCAGAGGTTTCAGGCAGATTTCTGGAGGGTTTCATTTAGTGGCAGCGTAGAGCATTGAGGGACTGCGCAGAACCCCAAGGGGGTGATTTTCGGGGGTCGGCCATTTCAAAAAAGCTTTCTGGGTTTTTCTGGGTTTCTTGAGTAGAGTCCGATTCCAGAGTTTCAGCCTTTTCTGAGGAGGGGAGCAGCCCCAAATCCTCATTTGATTTCTAGCAGCAACAGCAGCACGACAGTTCTCCAGTAGCTTGGACGCAGTTCAGAGAGGGGCCATTCCTTTGCTATTCTGAGTGTATTTCTTCACTTTGCTTGTGCAAGTCGAGGTGCCATCTTTTTGATCACCTCCTGTACTCATTCTATTACTCAGTATAATAAAATGGCTTAGCATTTCTCTTTGCATTTCTTGAGTATCTGTTATGGTTATATTGTTATATGTTGCACCATTGTTATTTCTATCTCTTGAGATTCTCGGCTATTATACCACTTGTGTGTTTTCTCCTATACTCTTAGACAGAGTCTGGAAAGGGCCAGGTAGCCTTCGGATCTCGTCCTCTTTTTAGAGGTGACATATCTGGTAAATGCCCTCCCAGTCCATCTCTGGTTGGAGTTTGCTTGTGTTTGAGGAATATTCCTGATAAGGGATACTACAGTGGTATCAGAGCATAGATCTGGCTCAGCCTATGAAGCTAGCAATCTATGACACCAGGAGAAAAACCTTACATTTGTTACAGAGGTAGGAGATACAGAGACACTGGGCGTAGGTTGGAGAACACCTACGGAGAGGGAGACTGTGTTCCGGTGGTGGACGCAGAATAGGAGGAGCCTGGTGGATGCAGAGCAGGGGGATCCGATGGCAAATGAGGACGGGAAGAGATTTGCGAATATGCTTCTCAAATCAGTGTAGGATCTGTCGAGGCAGATTGAGGTGATGGGGCAGAGATTCACGGTAGTAGAGGCCAGACAACGTGAGAGCCCACGGGTTTTCCAGGTTGGTGAGGGATCGGGCGCATCCCACCATTTTCCAGAGCAGTGTGATACTGCGCAACAGGTGGCCTCACATGCCCCTACACGCTCTACCATGCCCTCTTTCTTAGGAGCAGACACAGGAGCCGTAGCCCAGCAGGAGGCAGAGCCCGGACATATGGGCGATTATTTTGTAGAGTACCAGGCCTATGGGCAGGAGTTCAAGGAAGCCCTCTCATTCAGAGATTTTGTTCAGCTTCAACGGGATAGTAGATACCGGCATTACCATGACGGTGACACCCACCATGCAACGAGTAGATTCCACTTGCCTATGTTTGATGGTTCATCAAACAGTTCGGCAAAGTCTTGGGTGGAGAAGTTGGACATTTATTTCCAGCTTAACCAGATGTCGGAGACAGAGGCCATCAAGGTGGCAACATTGCATTTGGATGGTGAGGCCCAGGATTGGTGGTTTCATGGGATGGTTACACTCGGGCACTCCACAGTGACGACATATGCCGAGTTTACCAGGAGATTGATGGAGCGATTTGATCGAAGGGATCCAGAGCAACATTTTGTTGAGCCGACGAGGCTCAAATAGACAGGGAGCCCAGAGACCTACATTGCAGATTTCTTGAGGGTTTCTGTGATGGTGCCAGACCTATCCACGGCGTAGACGGTCTATATGTATGTTGAGGGGTTAGCAGAGCCACTTTGGGGTTTAGTCCGATCCACTAGACCAGCCACACCCTAGGACGCTATCAGTGGGACCCATGACTTACAGGATGTCTTACCCAGGACCCGGACACCTTACCCCCAGAGACAGACTTTTCAGTCTAAGGGGAAGGATGTGAGGATTCCACCTCCAAAGGGGAATCCAAGACGAGTACAGATTGATGACGATGCCAGGAGGGAGCTAAAGAAGAAGCGGTTGTGCTTCACCTGTCAGGAGCCGTGGGCACCAGGGCATAGATGTGCTGTTGGCAAAGCACATTTTATTGAGGTCTTCTTCGAGAGAAGTGGAGAAGAGGATGATGAGGATGATGTGGAGGCAGGAGATAGCTATGCCGTACAGGGACCTTTGCCACCTCCACCGCCAGCAGCAGGTGGTGCATCTTTTGCACCCACCGGAGGGGCCCTTGTAGCATTGTGAGGAGTTCCCAAGTATCTGACGCTACGCGTACGGGGGACGGTACGTGGCCAGCGAGTATCAGTCTTGGTTGACAGTGGGGCAACCCACAACTTCATCGATGCACAGATGGTTGAGCGGAGAGGTATACAGACAGAGAGCTTCGATGGGTTTTTAGTCTTGGTCCCAGGAGATCAGACCATGATGCGTGCTCGTTATGTTCCAGAGCTTTCAGTGACAATGGGAACCTACACATTGACTGACCACTTTTTCGTGGTCGATATTCCGGACACCAATACTGGGTGTTCAGTGGCTGATCACTCTAGGGAAGGTCACGATGGATTGGAAGACCCTAGAGATGGAGTGGGATGATGAGAAGACAGGGAGGCATGAGAAGATACGGGGGCAACACACATATCCGCCTCAGATTGTTTTGGCTCATCAGATGGAGGCAGTCTTCCGGAAGGGAGACATAGAGTGGGCAGTGGAGCTGTGTGCATCAGAGGCAGGGACTACAGGGCAGACGGTACATCCAGAGATACAGTCCATCCTTGATCGGTATGCCATAGTGTTTGGGGAGATTCCACCAGGACAACCATCGGATCGGGGGTTTGAGCACACCATCGAGCTTGAGCAGGGCATACAGGCAGTGATTACCACCCCCTATAGGCACCCCAAGGCCTATCGGGATGAGATTGAGCGGGCTATCCAGGAGTTGCTAGCTCTTGGGCACATTCGACCGAGCATGAGTCCTTTTGCTTCTTCCGTGGTGTTGGTGAAGAAGAAGGATGATACATTGAGGATGTGCATTGATTACAGGGCCCTGAACAAGAAGACCCTGAAGAACGGGTACCCCATACCCAGGATCAATGAGTTGATGGACAAGTTGAGAGGAGCACGGTTCTTCTCAAAGATTGATTTGAGATCTCGGTACCATCAGATTCGCGTGAGGGAGCAGGACATTCCCAAGACCGCCTTCAGGTGTCACTATGGGCACTTTGAGTTCTTGGTGATGCCCTTCGGGCTAACCAACGCCCTCGCTACATTTAAGTCCTGCATGAATCACATCTTCTGTAGTCACTTGAGGAAGTTTGTGTTGGTATTCTTTGATGATATTCTCATTTACAGTGGTACTTGGCAGGAGCATCTCTAGCACATTGAGATAGTATTGGGTATCTTACAGGAGCAGCAGTTCTATGCCAAACTCTCCAAGTGTGAGTTTGGGTTGACGGAGATGTTGTATCTGGGACACATCATAGGGGTGGACGGAGTGAGAGTCCACGAGGAGAAGATCAGGGCCATCAGAGAATGGCTGGAGCCGAGAAACGTGACAGAACTCCGGGGATTCATTGGCATTTGTACTTACTACCGGAAGTTCGTCAAGAGTTTCTCCCAGCTTGCTGCACCCCTGACAGATTTGACGAGGAAGGGGGCTTTCAGTTGGTCAGATACAGCGCAGCGAGCCTTTGACAGGCTCAAGGAGGTTATGAGCAGCTGCCCAGTGCTTGCATTGCCAGATTTCACGCAGCCATTCGTTTTGGAGTGTGACGCGTCGGGAGAGGGGATCGACGTAGTATTGATGCAGGGAGGTCACCCTATAGCCTATGAGAGCCGGAAGCTCCTTCCGCATGAGAGGTTGTATTCTATATACGACAAGGAGATGCTGGCCATCATGCATGCATTGGCCAAGTTCCGGCAGTATTTGGTAGGTAACAGGTTCAGGGTGAGGACTGATCACAACAGCCTCAGGTTCTTTTTGGAGCAGAAGCAGCTACAAGAGAGGCAGCAGAAGTGGATCAGTAAGATCCAAGCATATGACTTTGACATTGAGTATGTCAAGGGTAAGAACAACGTGGTAGCAGATGCCCTTTCACGTAGACCAGCCACGTTGTCTCTTATGAGCTTGGATACAGACTGGAGGGCTCGACTCTTAATAGAGTACTCCAAGGACAGGTTTGCATGTGAGGTTCTGGATGGGCAGGTGGCAGATGACAGGTACAGGGTGGTCGATGAGATCATCTATTACAGGGATCGGATCTTCTTGACTGAGGGGTCTCAGCTCAAGAAGAAGATACTCCAAGCATCACATGATTCACCATTGGCAGGCCATCAAGGATTTACCAAAACGTACAGGGCCATTAGAGTGAGGTTCTCATGGAAGGGCCTCAAGGAGGACGTACTCCAACATATCCGGGAGTGCGATGTTTGCCAGAGGAACAAGGGAGAGATGAGCCATCCCGCGGGATTATTGCAGCCTCTTCCCATTCTGGAGGGGAAGTGGGAGAGTATTTCGATGGACTTCATCACAGGGTTGCCCATGGTACAGGGCAAGGATTGTATCTTTGTCGTCGTTGATCGACTGACAAAGTACGCCCATTTTTTTGCCATATCCGCACACTATATAGCAGCACAGGTGGGTGAGCTGTTCTTCAGAGAGATCTTCAGGCTACATGGTCTTCCTAAGACCATCGTCAGTGATAGGGACAACCGTTTCATGGGCGGGTTTTGGCAGGAGCTTTTCTGGTTGGTGGGGACGCAGTTGACACCGAGTACCAGTTATCACCCACAGACGGACGCGCAGACAGAGATAGTTAACAAGTGGCTGGAGGGCTACTTGTGTAACTATGTCAATGGGCAACTGCAAGTATGGCTGAAGTGGCGGCATCTGGGGGAGTACTGCTACAACACTTCACATCACATGTCCATTGGTATGTCACCATTCTATGCCTTATATGGGTATCATCCTTTATCTTTTGCTGACATGAAGTTTGGTGATAGCAAGGCTCCTAGAGCCAAGCTTTGGATCCAAGAGAGTCAGGATATCCTCCGAGCTCTCAAGGATAATATGGCTACAGCGCAGAACCAACAGAAGCTGTATGCCGACAGGGGTCGGGTGGAGAGACAGTTTGAGGTAGGGGACATGGTTTACCTACGATTACAACCATACCGACAGTCGCCACTGAAGCAGAAGGGGGCTGATAAGCTCAAGCCCCGCTTTTATGGGCCATACAGGGTGATACGCAGGATTGAACAGGTTGCATATGAGTTGGAGCTGCCCCAAGGCAGCAAGATTCATAACGTTTTTCATGTATCATGCCTGAAGAAGGCATTGGGGCAGCAGGTGATAGTGATAGATGAGCTACCACCCATGGATGATGAGGGGCATTTGGTGTTGCAGCCGGAGGCTATCATTGATACCAGGGAGAGGCAGCTACGGAGCAGGACGGTCCGGGAATTCTTGGTGAGGTGGAAGAATTTGCCGGATGAGGATGCCACTTGGGAGAGTGAGAAAATCTTGCAGCATCCATCACTTCAGTTGCTTGAGGACAAGCAACATTTTGCCGGGGGAGACTGTAATATTCCTAATTAGCCATGGCTAATTGGAATATTCGATTTTGCTCAATTTTTGCCTTCTATAGTTATTTATAAATAAAAAGGTGAGGAAGGGGGACATAACTCACTTTTAGAATAAAAGTCACTTTCCAGTAGCACAACGTTGTGACTTAAAGGGGACGCAGAGATGGAGCCCATGCAGACACTTGGAGGGACTACGCAGAAGGGAAGAAACACGTGGCAAGAGAGGAATTACGTTGGAGGAGGTGAGCCTAGGTATTGAGAGAGGCAAAGGCTATAAAGGAGAGAGAAGCTCCCTCATTTTGAGCATTCAGTTATGAGCATTTGTGATAGTCATTTCGACTTGGAGCACGCTAGCTGTTTAGCTAGTCTGTAGCACTTTTTAGTGCATTGAGTGTCTTCGTTTGGAGATCTCACCCTTAGCCTTGGGGGACTTCGAGTGCCTGCTTGGGCAAGGTATTTCCATTGGCATCTCAGCAGTAGTTTCATAAGCATTTCAGCAGCAGTTTCATCAGCGCTTTGGAGAACTGCGCAACATTGAGAGGGGTGACGCAGTTCTTTCTGGCAGGAGCTCTGGGTTGAGGGTTTGCAGTAAGATTTGTGTTGAGAGATAGAGCAGGGGATCAGCCCTTGCATATTGGAGAGTTTTGGCAGAGGTTTCAGGCAGATTTCTGGAGGGTTTCATTTAGTGGCAGCGCAGAGCATTGAGGGACTGCGCAAAACCCCAAGGGGGTGATTTTCGGGGGTCGGCCATTTTAGAAAAGCTTTCTGGGTTTTTTCTGGGTTTCTTGAGTAGAGTCCGATTCCAGAGTTTTAGCCTTTTCTGAGGAGGGGAGTAGCCCCAAATCCTCATTTGATTTCTAGTAGCAGCAGCAACACGACAGTTCTCCAGCAGCTTGGACACAGTTCAGAGAGGGGCCATTCCTTTGCTATTCTGAGTGTATTTCTTCACTTGCCTTGTGCAAGTTGAGGTGCCATCTTTCTGATCACCTCCTGTACTCATTGTATTACTCAGTATAATAAAATGGCTTAGCATTTCTCTCTGCATTTCTTGAGTATCTGTTATGGTTATATTGTTATATGTTGCACCATTGTTATTTCTATCTCTTGAGCTTCTCGGCTATTATACCACTTGTGTGTTTTCTCCTATACTCTTAGACAGAGTCTGGAAAGGGCCAGATAGCCTCTGGATCTCGTCCTCTTTTTAGAGGTGACATATCTGGTAAATGCCCTCCCAGTCCATCTCTGGTTGGAGTTTGCTTGTGTTTGAGGAATATTCCTGATAAAGGATACTACACTAACATGACAAAACTTCAAAATTGGCAAAATGGTAATTTACTTAGCAAAATTGCTAAGTTGGAATATCACATAAAACTTAATGGAGTGACTTCTTCAGACAATGGGAACTATAGGTAATGCTCGCATTCCATAAAGCACTTATGAAGATAGATGTAACACAAAAGTCCTGCAACATGGAGGTGGCATATTCTAGAGGGTTCTAATGCTGTTTTTAAAGTAAAACTTAATGTAGCGGCTTCTTCAAACAGTAGGACTATAGATAATGGTTGCATTCCATTAAGTGTTTATGAAGATGGATGTAACACAAAATTCTTGCAGTATTCAGACTGCATATTCTACAGTTGTCCAGGGACCAGATATTTATCACCTAGTGCATATGTAAGTGTTATTTTGGACGATAATTCCAGATTAGATATTCTCTAGAGAGATATATTTCTCCATTGCAATTACACTTCAATTAGAGTCCCCCAGTTCAGTGCTGAGTGGTGATTTAATCTGTATCCAATCACAGTGCTTTTATCATGGAATCTAGCTAGAAGGGTCAAATTTTGACAGTGACTTGACAAAGCGAATTGACGCCTATACTTCTGAAAATTCTGGTAAAAATAAAAGGGTGACAATGCTATTATCATGGAGGATTTAAGCCAAACCTTGTTTGCCAATTATTTTACCATCAAAAAGGCAATGTTGCCATTAGGATAGATAGCCAAAGCTACCATGATCCTCTCGAAGGTGGTGCATATGTAGAATATCTTGATCAGAAGGAGCTGGTCTCATCTTAAATTTGTATATATGGGTCTTGAATGTTTGAAGTACTTCACTGTCGAGAACTGGTGGCCTTCTTCAAGAATTTAGTGTCTTTGTTTCAGAGTATATGCTGTAGCAAGCAAAGAAGCTATCCCAGTGAAATATAGCGCACACAATAGTCAAGGCACACATATATAAAACGATAAGGATGTTGGGGTATAAATATGAACAAGTGAAATTTAAATAAGACTACACTGGCTTGAACTGTAGTCCAAAATTGGCTTTGTGCTGACTTTAAAATGCATATAATGGCCAGGGCCGACTTCTTCTTGGACTATTTTGGTTTGTTTAGTTGGTGTACCTTGGAGGTCCACATGCCCACACGTGGAGGAGGTTTTTGGAGGTGTTATCTGAATAATTGATGGAAGAAACAAGTTCTATTGGAAGGGTTATCCCTTGTTCAGGGGTTCATTCTACTCATTCATTGTGGGGATGATTTGCATTGGAAGATTAGTGTGCCCACTTTGAAAAGAATAGTGAAGGTTTGATTGGACAAACATACATGGTTGAAGGGCCTTTGAAGGCTGGACACTGTGCATTGGAGCCCCTCTGTTACCCCATTTGTGGAGGTTTCCCTCTCCTTGGGGTTTTTTGATGTAAACTTTGTACACGTGGAAAAAAATGTAATGTCCTCTTCTAACCTATCCAACCCCGTAGGCTATATAGTCAATTAGGAAGGGGGAGACCCTTTATTCAAAATTTTTGGCTTAACATTGGGTAAATTGGGCTAATTGGAGGAAAACTTGTGAAAACGGGCAAATTTGGGGCAAAGTGGAGGGAAAATTGTTAGCCCCTCAAATAAAAATTAGGAGAAGAAACCCCCAAAGGGAATCTATAAGTAAGAGAGAAGAGAATCATTTTCTCATCATGGTTTGTGGATATTTCTGTTTGTGAGCTGAGGCTCTTGAGGGTTTTAAGACCCCTTTTTTCTGATTGGTTTCAGTGGTGAAAGATTCCACCCTAACCAATCACTCTCTCTATTTTGTTTGGCATAATTTTCCCTAGGCATCTTTCATCTAATTTTGGCAAGCAAGGAAGGATATCTATGGAATGATTGGTTTGAGGAGCACTACTGAAGCACTGAGGTTTGTCTGAGACTGTTTTAGGGTTGCAAAGACCTTATTCTAGGCCAGAGGCAACTCTTTTGTTGTAGCGCAAGCCTATTAAGGTCAATACAGGGTAACAAGAGTCTTCCAACACTAAATTAAGCCCTAATTCAAGGCACAGGGTTCCGGGGGAGTGCCCCCCCATCACGATCCCGCTCCCAATTCGTGCTTCGGTCGGGAGAGCGCTCCTAACAAAAAAATTCCGCTCCCTGGTTTTTTCGAGAGCAAAGTCTCTGGAGCGATTTTTCCAATCGGGGAGCAGTCAGGGAGCGATTGCTCCCGACCACTCCCCGGGTTGGAAAAATCGCTCCCGGCCGACGGAAAGCGATGCTCGTGCGGCCAAGAGGGAGGGCGTCGACGACTTAGAGAGAGGGGGAAAGGGAGGGAAAAGGGGAGATGAGAGAGGGAAGTGGAGGGGGGGGGACTAAATAGACCCTCTCCCCTCCCATTATTCACTTCATCCCATTGAGATAACAAGAGAGTTTTGAGAGAGTTTGAAGCAACGAGAGAAGCTTGGTGAGAGAGGAGCTTGGAGGAGTTTGAGGAGCTTGCAAGGAGAGATTGGAGCTTGGGATTGGAGGTCAAAGAGGTAGGATCTACACTCTAATCTAGCATTTTTTTTATGTTCATTGCTAAATAAATAATTTTTGTTTTCTCTATTTCCCTTTCCCATTCCCATTCCATTTTTTTGCAGATTCAAAACTTCAAATTTCAAACATCATGGCTATATGGCTTGGCATTTTCTTCTTCTTGGTTCCTTTTTTGGTTATTATGGTGTTGGAGAGTAGAAAAAGGAGGGTTGAACATGAAGAAGAGGATGAAGAAGTGGGTTATATTGGATTTGATGAAAACCTTAGAGAGGAGTACCTTGGTGAGGAGGAGAGTGACATGATTTAGCCCAAAAAACTAAACAAGACCAAACCCCATTGTGGAAATATGTTATTCGGCTTGAAGCAGGGAAAGGGGGTGGAAACACTAAATTTCACTACCCCCATTGCAACAGGTTCATACACCCGTGCCAGAAGGCACCTTTGTGGAAAAAGGCCATGGGATGGAGATAAACAAATAGGAATCAAAACTTGTGCAAGTGTGTCAACAACAGATAGAGCGAAATACATAAGGGAAGAGGAGGAAGCCCAATACAAATCTAAAAAATCAAAGGGTTTCTTTGAACCAAGATCACAATCACATGCACAAAGAACTCCTTCAACATCCTCCCATTGCAGTGGATATGGAGGCACAGGGTCACCAAACATCTTTTTAAGGCATAGAACCATATCATATTTCCTTGATGAAGGGCATAAGAATGATGTGGATTCAAAAGTTTACCAGTTTCTCTATGCATATGGGATACCATTTAATGTTCTTCGCTCACCTTATTGGCATGAAATGGTTTCTGCCATAAATGATGCCCCTAAAGGATACAAGAGCCCTGGGTATGACAAGGCTAGAACCGTTGGAATTGATCATGAAAAAGAAAAAATATCACATTCTTTGAGTAGAATGACAAATTCTTGGACTGACCATGGAGTGTCCATTGTATCTGATGGATGGACAAATGTTAAAGGCAAGCCATTGATAAGTGTTCTTGCTGTGTCTGTTAGTGGTGTCATCTTTCTTTTAGCATATGATTACTCAAACAAGTTCAAGACCGACATCAACATTGCAGAACCATTACTTGAAGCAATTGAATGTATTGGGCCATACAATGTCATCCAAGTCATCACTGATAATGTTGCTAGTTGTAAGGCGGTGGGAGCAATTATTGAGGATAAATAGCCCAACATATTTTGGTCTGGGTGTTTGGTTCACACAATGAACCTTTCGATGCATGATATTATTAAGAACAAAAACTAACAATACAAATGGATTGGTGATTTGTACAAGAGAGGCAAACAAATGATAAAAATTATTACAAATCATAGCAATACCCATGGGATTTTCCCCAGTCACTCAAGATTGGAGTGTTGAAGATTGCGAAGACTAGATTTGCTAGCTATTACCTCACCTTCAGGCGCCTTTGGAAGGTAAGAGAGTCATTGGCTAGCATGCTATCAAGTCCACACTCGCAGGTATTAAAGGAAAGGGCTACAAATGCAACTAACAAGCAAGGTTTTGAACAGGTGGAGGAGACTGCTCTTGATGGTCAGTTTTGGGCACATGTGAGGCAAGTATTGGAATTCAGCAAGCCCATTTATCACATGATTCGTTTTGCAGATACATATAAACCAGTGATTGGGGAGGTGTATGAGCAGATGGATACCATGTTGGGGCAAATAAATGATATTGTTCAGAAAGATGATCCCAACTTGTATACATTGATTCACAATTGTGTGTGTACACGTTGGAATAAACTTAATGTTCCACTACCTGCCTTGGCGTATATCCTTATGCCAAAATACTACTCTCCAACTTGGTTGGGCCAACCTGCACCTGGGGGTGGGGTTAGTGTCAAACCCCACACAGATCCAGAGGTATCTATAGGATATATGGAAGCATTAGACAAGTTGGTACTTGACAGGGAGGAGAGTGCTAATCTGCGTCTTGAATTAGGCAGATACTTCAGTTGCATTGGTTTGCATGGTTCTTTGCATGCAATGGAAATAGAGACAGATTTGATGCTCTCACATGGTGGGAAGTATATGGCGGCATGGGACTTTTGCCAAATTGGCGAAAAAAGTTCTCTCACAGGTTGTAAATACTTCTTCTGTAGAGAGGTGTTGGAGCACCTACAACTTCATACATAATGTGAGAAGAAACAGACTCAATGAAAACCGGGCAGAAAGCTTGGTTTATGTGCACTACAACTTGAGGTTGTTGAGCCATTAGTGTGATCAGGCTTATGAGGATCCAACATATAAAATTTGGGACGACCACCAAAAGGACTATAATTTGGAGGATGGCACTATACATATTGAAGAAATGGAAGCAAAACTTATGAGAGAGGAAGAGGAAGCAACAACCATGCCACCCCCACCATCTAGAAGCAGTGCTCGAGGTCCAAGTCTTGTTCCTTTGCTGTCACCGCCTCCATGTACATCCACACGTGGAGGGCATTTTCCTTTTGGTTTTGGTCGTGGGACTGTGCGAGAGGAGACTCCTAGAAGACCACCACGACCTGCTCAGAAATTAGACATTATTTGTGGTAGCAAGAGGAAGATATAGATGATATATTTACTTGTCTTTTCTAGTTTCTAGTAGTTTTAACTTTTTATAACTGTTGACTCTTTCATATTTATTATGATATTTTTTGTAAACAATAAATGACAATTTAAGTTTGAAGTTTGAAGTTGGAAATTATAACTCATTGGTAATGAATTATGAATATGATGCTTCGTGAAAGTTGCAAGTTTTTTCATTTCATTTCATTTTATAACTTTTCATTTGATGACATTTCATTTCATGTTAGATATTATTTGTTGTAATGGTTACACTTAGCTTACAAGTACAACTTTGGTGATCAATGATGATAAATGTTATATATTGAATTTTGAAAGCTTGAAACTTTAAGATTGATGAATCACGAGACTTGATATGTTGTATGTTACTAACTTGTGGACGTGGTTGATGAAGATTATAACTTCTAGATGATTGTTGTTATATAGTTCAATCTATGTTTTGTATATCTAATTCATCATTCTACATGATTTTGTTGACATATATGCATCAAAATATAAAAAATTTCAAAAAATATATATTATATAAAAAACGCTCCCTGGAATTGCTCCCAATCCAGGAGCTTCTGAAAATGTCACTCCCGCTCCCCGTTTTCGCTCCTGCTCCCAAGTAACCTTGTCAAGGCATGCAGAGGAGGTTCCCTGAACAGTGAGGGTAATCAAGGGTTGAAATTTAGGTCTGTGACAACGACCCATTGGAAAGTGAATTCTCTATGGCAAACGAAGTCATCTGGGGAGACAAATTTTACTATCTAAGGCAATGTGGGTCTATGAGGTTGTATCTCTGTAGTAGCAAGGTCTTCCTCATTGCGCTGGCAGTGAGGGCTCATCTTGTGGATACATATCATATCCAAAGTTTTTTTGGGCAGCGCCATATCCTGGAAGCCTTCAATTGAGGCAACGTAGGGTTGGAACCCTCTTTTCTGTGATAGCGAGGGTCTTGAGGCAGCGAAGGTCCTCTTTGATGGAAAACAAAGTGTTGTAGTTGTTTCTTAAGACATAAGGGGTCTTTTCTGAAGGGAAACAAAGGATTGTAAGTATGTTGAAGGTAGCATAGGTTTGCATTATTAGATCAACAAGGCATAAGGTTGCAATTGTGAGCTGAATAACCTTGTGGTATTGATTGATGAACTTGTAAATCATTTATTTGTGTGGGATAAATTCTGACTTGTGGTGTGCTAGTGGAATTAAATGTTGTTGAAGTTCTTATGTATTTCCCTTGTACATTCAATAAATACATTGCTTACTGTATGTGCTTTGGTTTTTCAAGAACGTGAAGTTTGAATGGAGTATGTTGGTATTATGTATGGAGTATATGAATGGTGAGTGGTGTATATATGAGTGCTTTTAAAAAGAAGCCATGGTGTATAATAGATAAGAAGCATAAATATTTTCAAGACCATTGGCATGAATAGTTGGTATGTCACATGAGAGTAGGTTGAAATATGTTGAGTTCCTTGGTATGAAAGTATGATGCTATGTATGGTATGCCATATGAATTATAATATGATGGAGATATATTAATGTATTTATGAATACATCAACCTTTTGTTGCAACTTGCAACTATTCAAATTATTTTGAGGTCCAATCAAATCATATGATGCATTCACTCATATCCATTGTGGGAGTAGTTCTCACTGGCAAGGAGAACTATCCTTAGTGGTTCTAGAAGATAAAACACACCCTCATTTTTAATGAGTTGTGGAAAGGGGTTTGTGAAGGAGAAGGAGACAATGCACCTGAAAATCCAACTTCAGATAAGGAGCTCACCACTAGGAAAACAAGAACAAAAAGGCTTGTGCTTTGATTGTAGCGTTAGTAAATGAAGAGGTGAGTCGACATATTTTTCCATTTTCAAATGCCTTTGAAGCTTTAAAGAAGTTGAAGGAATTGTTAGACTCACACTCTAAACTTGGAAGTTGTTCAATTGATGATTAAGTTGTTCGGAGTTGAGTTGAAAAATGATGAGCCTCTTGCCTTAGCATCAGAAGTAAAATCCATTATGCATGACATAAAAGCCACTGGTGTTGAAATAGATATTCCTCTCATAGCTTATGTCAAGGCACTGTATCCCACCTATTCACATTGTCTTCAGTCATTGCAAGCAAGTGACAACCTTAAGGAGATTACCTTTGACTCCCTTGAAGAGAAATTTGCTGAAAGAGAGAAGGCCTTTGGGAAGAAGACAACTCCTTAGCTTTTTGAAGAAGTTGTGTGCCTTGCACAAAAGGAGAAGAATCATGCACAAGATTCTTCCAGAGGAAGGAGGAATTTTAGATGCGGGGGGGGGCAGAAAATTCTAATTTTCATTGCATACGATGCATTAGAGATGGACATGATGCTTCCACTTGTAAGTTGCCTTGGGACAAAATTGAGCAGGAAAGAAATGAAGGAAATGACAAAACTCATGACAAAGGGAAAGGTAAAGCACCTGAATCCGCTCATTATGTTGTGGCACATTGCAACATTGGAGTAATTGAAGACATTCAATGCTTGACTTGCTTCATGGAAGGATGATTGGTTGCTTGGTTCAGGAGCAACTTGCCACATGACTTTTAGGAGAGATTTATTTGAAGAATTCGCTGACAATGTTGATGGAATAGTATACTTTGCAGACTAAGTCGGGGGGGGGGGGGGGCAGAAAATTCTAATTTTCATTGCATACGATGCATTAGAGATGGACATGATGCTTCCACTTGTAAGTTGCCTTGGGACAAAATTGAGCAGGAAAGAAATGAAGGAAATGACAAAACTCATGACAAAGGGAAAGGTAAAACACCTGAATCCGCTCATTATGTTGTGGCACATTGCAACATTGGAGTAATTGAAGACATTCAATGCTTCACTTGCTTCATGGAAGGATGATTGGTTGCTTGGTTCAAGAGCAACTTGCCACATGACTTTCAAGAGAGATTTAGTTGAAGAATTCACTGACAATGTTGATGGAATAGTATACTTTGCAGACTAAGTCCAAACTCAAGCCATCAAGGCTTGGCACCATCAGGCTCAAACTGCCTAGTCTTGTAGACTTTTTTCTACATGATGTTCTATACCTCCCAGAGCTGAGGAGAAACTTGTTGTCTTTGGTCCACATCCACCAACAAGGACACTCCATTCATATATTTGATGGCAAGGTCGAGGTCAGAAAAAGCATCGAATCACTCACTTGTCATGATGGGGATAGAAGAAGAAAGACTTCTGAAGCTGTAAGGAACAACCTCAGTTTGTGCACAAAACTTTTCGTATAGTTCTCACTATGATGAAGGTACATTTCCATAAAGTCTTTTATGACATGCTAGATTTGGACACTTGAACTATGACAACCTTTGTTTGTTGAAGAAAAATGGTGTTACTTGTTTGCCTACAATTCCTAGGAAAATTAAGGAATGTGATGCTTGTATTCTAGGAAAGCACAACAAATAGTCTTTTGATGATTCTCATTCCAAAGCACATAGAAAACTTGAACTCATTCATTCTGATTTATGTGGACCGATGCCTGTTCCTTGTGCAAATGGTAATAAATATATGATGACATTTATTGATGATTACACCAGAATGTGTTGGGTTTATTTATTGAAGAACAAATCTAAAGATTTTGAAACATTCAAGAACTTTCATTCATGTATTGAAAATGATGCACAATCTCATATTCGCTCTATTCTCACTGATAATAGAAAATTCAAAAGAATACACTTCAAATGAATTTGAAAACTATATTCGCCAGCATGGGATCAAACATCAAACAACTGTGCCCTATAATCCCCAATACATCGGAGTAGCTGAAAGAATGAACAAGACAATCGTAAATATGGCACGTTCCATGATGTTTTTTAAGAATGTTAAATTGATGTTTTGGGCTGATGCAGTTTTGTGTGCTATGTACGTAAAGAATAGGTATCCATATAATGCTATAAAAAACAAAACTTCCTATGAAATGTAGTATGGCCACATTCCTTCGGTGAGGCATCTCAGGGTTTTTGGTTCCACTTGTTATGCCTTGATACCTAAGGAACAGAGAAACAAACTCGGTGCAAGGAGTCACAAGTGTATCTTCTTGGGGTACTCAAATACCTCCAAAGCATACTGTCTCTATGATGAAGTGAACAAGAAGTTTATAATATCTAGAGATGTGATCTTTCTTGAATCTTCCAAGACTAACAATGTTGTTGAGTGACAGCTTGATTGCTTGGATAGATTCAGACATGCAAAGTCTTTTCAAGAGTTTGATAATGAGATTCCACATCTTGAAGGGGGGATTCCTATACTGGATCAATCTGTGGAATCTTCTTCTAAAGCACTCTCTCCCCCGCATGAAGCTCTAGCCACTGATGACACTTTGAGTGATGTGATTGACAGAATTGGGAGACTAAATCTTGATTCAGCCCCATCTCAGTCAACTGAGCAGCCTGGGCCATCTCAGAAAGGTCCTCCAAAATGGTTGACAAAGACACTTGAAAGTGTTCGTCTTGATGAGGTTGGAAAGACAGGAACAAGAAGCTCAACCAGACATAATGGAGGTGATGTAGACAATCCTGATTCACCTGTTGATATGGATGTTTCTTATGATTGTGAATTGAATTTGTCTACAAATTTCAAACCAACTTCCTTCAAAGAAACCGGTTCTCATGATGAATAGAAAGAAGCGATGCAGAAAGAATATGATGCTTTGATAAAGAATGGCACCTGGAAGCTGGTTGATCCTCCATTAGGAACCAAACCAATTGGCTGCAAGTGGGTCTTCAAGAACAAGTATAAAGCAAATGGCTCACTTGACAAGCATAAAGCCAAGCTTGTGGCAAAAGGTTTTGCATAGAAGGAAGGGGTCGACTATGAGGAGACTTTTGCCCCCACAACAAAATGGGCTACCATCCGGACACTGTTTGCTTTGGCAATTCAAAACGATTGGAAAGTCCATCAAATGGATGTCAAAACTGCTTTCTTGAATGGAGATCTGAAAGAGAATGTTTTTTTGTCCCAACTAGAAGGATTTGTTGTGAAAGGTCAGGAACACAAAGTATGCAAGCTTGTAAAATCCTTGTATGGCCTCAAGCAAGCACCGCGAACATCTTATGAAACTCAATTTCAAACATTATGATCTTGATGATGCAACTTTGTTTGTCAAGAAAGTTGGCAAAACAGTTGTATATCTTGTGGTGTATGTAGATGATCTTCTAATGACAGGGAACAATGAGAGCTACATTGCATCCATAAAGAAAGAACTGAGGAAAGGTTTTGAAATGACAGATTTGGGCTATGTTCACTACTATCTTGGTATTGAAGTAACTCAACATCTGAAGTTTATATTCCTCTCTTAGAAGAAGTACATTGGAGATCTGTTGAACAGGTTTGGCATGGTTGAGTGCAATCCTTTGACTACTCCAATGGAACAGAACTTAAAGCTCACATCCACTGAAGGAAAAGAATTTGAGGATGCAACAAAGTATAGACAACTCGTAGGAAGTCTCAACTACCTGACTACTACCAGACCAGACATTTCATTTGCTATTGGAATCCTCTCTAGGTTTATGCAAAAGCCTTGTGAGGGTCATTGGTCTGCTGCAAAAAGAGTTCTAAAGTACTTGAAAGGAATTCGAGACTTTGGACTTAAGTATACACAGGTGGGCAACTTTAGCTTGATTGGATACTTTGATTCAGACTTCGATGGAGACAAAGAAACTGGGGTATCTACTTCAGGTTATGTAATGAGTCTTGGATCAGGAGCTATCTCCTGGAGGTCATGCAAACAATTAGTTCCAACGGATTTCACAATTGAGGCAAAATATGTGGTAGTTGCTGAAGCAAAAAAGGAAATTGTGTGGCTTAGGAAAATTCTGGAAGAATTGTAGGAGAAACAAGTGCATTCAACTCCTCTTTTGATTGATAACGCTTCTGCAATAAAGTTGGCCAAGAACCCAAATTTCCATGATCGAACGAAACACATCAATACAAAATACCATTTGATTTGACATCATGTTGAGGCCAAGACAATCCACCTACGCCATTGTTCCACAAATGAGCAGATTGCAGACATCTTCACCAAAGCACTTGGAAGAGAAAAGTTTGAAAGATTCAGAATGATGCTTGGACTCACCAACATCCCTTCAGATTAAGGGAGGGAATGTTGACACCTAATCTTTGGGATTAGGTAAATTGATGTAAATATTGTAAATAGTAAAAATAAAAGGGAGTTGGAAGACAAAGAAACATTGGGAGATGAAACCCAATAGTCTCCCTCTCCATATATATATTCATGTTCTATCTTAATGAAATCCAATTCAATTCATGGAGTTACCCTCTGGCCTGACATGAAATACAAGTCAATCATATGTTATTGGAAACTATAGCTCAAAAAAAAGAATTGCACCCTAAGGGTAAAATTTTCCTAGGGACGTTACAGTGGTATCATCGTTATGTAGCTTACTAGCCTGTGAGCATATGAATTTGTATGTTTCTAGAAGATAGAGAAAACATTATAATTAGGAGGAAGAGGGTTACCCACAACTCAGCTATGGGAGACAGGGAAGAACAAGAGAACCCTTTTGGCATCTTAAATGAGCTATCAAGGAGGCAACAATAGATAATCCAAGGGCAACAACAAATAGCCCAACTGTTAGCACAAGGGCAACAACAGGTGGCCTAAGGACAACGACAAATGGCCTAGTTTTTTGCCCAAGTCATGGGAAATCTAAACTTCATAGGTAACAATGTTGCTAATGGTGTTAATATGATTTTTGTAGAGAGGAGAAACAACTATAATCCTGGCTCCCTCAACATATTTGGACAAACAAACACAAGGGCAACCAATAAAAGGAATCATGGGCCTCTACTACCCCAATTTCTAGATTGCAAGGAGGAACAACTCAAGGAGCAACAAACCAAATGGAGACTTTACAAAATATTTTTGGGAGTATGCATCATTAGGAGAAGATGTACAAACAACCATGACTTTCCATGAGTTTAGTAGCATCAAGTACAGAAATAGGCCCAAGGGACAACATAATCATGTTCTAATGTGCAAGATGGGAAACTATCCATTCCCTCTTTCAATGGGTCTTCCAAGTGCTCAACAAGGGCTTGGGTACAAAAGCTGGACACCTACTTCTAGCTTATCCCAATGATGGAAGCAATTGCTAAAAAATTTGCTACATTGCATTTGGAAGGGGAAGTGCATGAATGGTGGTACCATAGATTGGTCACTTTGGGACATTCTAGCATCACTTCTTATGAAGACTTCATCTAAAGATTGATAGATTGGTTCGACCGAAGGGATCCATATATACACTTCACAGATCTAGCACAACTCAAGCAAGACTAGGACACCAAAGTCCTACATTTCAGAATTCCTGCAGATAGTGGTCACGGTGACAGATATTTCTGAGTAGAGATTGGTCATGCTTTGCATGGAAGGTTTAGCCGAGCCATTGTATGGGTGGGTCAAGGCTTTCAAACCTACCACCTTACATGATGCCATCACTAAGACATGAGATATGGGAGATGTAGTACCTAAAGGTAAGTTCCTATCCAGATTCCAAACCACTCATCTCTTAGAAGAACAAAGAGAAGAAGCCATTTCAAAAAGATTGGACCAGAAAGGAGTGGTTGGATGATGAAACTCAAAATTAACTAAGGAGGAAGAAACTTTGTTTCAGTTGCAAGGAACCATGGGAACTAGGTCATCGTTGTTTGGGCAAGGGGAAAGTCCACTATATTGAAGTAGTGTTCGACAACGACGATAAGGAAGGTTCAACACTAGCACCATGCAATGAGCCTAGTAGCTACGAGGAAGAGTAGCCCCTTGAGGAGGCTAAAGAAGGTGAGAAGTTTTGTATAAAAATTAGGGGTGGTACTATCACCACTCTTTTTGGAGTCCCTAGATATTACACCTTCAGGATCAGAGGAGTCATACAGGGGCAACAAATTACAGCTTTGGTCGATGGAGGAGCCACACACAATTTCATTGTTGCAACATTGGTGGCAAGAAGAGGTATTTCCACAAAGGAGTTTGAAGGCTTCAATGTTGTGGTAGCGGATGGGTACAACATGGCATGCACACAACTGATCCCATGTTTGAGCATGACACTAGGTAACTACACATTCACCAATGATTATTATGTAGGTGACCTTGCAAACATCAATGTTTTATTGGGGGTTCAGTGGTTATACTTGTCGGGAAGGATCTTAATGGACTACCATTCAATGGAGATGGAATTCAAGACATCGAATGGCAACAAGGTAGTATTGAGAGGCATATCTAATGGTGGTCCTTGAGCTGCTTCAGCTATGAGAATGGAAGCTATATTTAGGCATGGGGATGTAGCTTACGTAGCAAAATGTTTGATTACAAACCAGAAGTCATCAGAGAACAACCAACTATATCAGACTGATATTCAACCATTGTTGAATAAGCATGACCAGGTGTTTGGCGAGATTCGCCCAGGTAGACCTCTTGACAGAGGCTTTGAGCACACCATAGAGCTATAATAGGGGGCCAAGCTTGTGATTACCACACCGTATAGGCACCTGAAGAAATTCAAGGATGAGAAAGAGAAGGCCATCAAAGAACTACTAGCTATGGGCCACATCAGACCCAGTTTGAACCCATTTGCTTCAGTGGCAGCTTTGGTGAAGAAGAAGGATGGCACGTGGAGGATGTGCATTGATTACTGGGCATTGAACAAAAATACCATAAAAAACGGGTCCCTTGTCCCCAGGATCGACAAACTATTAGATGAATTGCATGGAGTAGTATATTTCTCAAAGATAGATCTGCGGTTATGATATCATTAGCTTTGGGTCCGGGAGCAAGATGTGCATAAAACGACTTTTAGGTTCCACTATTGGAATTTTGAATTCTTGGTTATGCCATTTGGGCTTGTTGTCGCACAAAGTGTCTAGGCACCACAACGACACTCAGAGTAAGCGCTGTCACTCTTAAATCCTTACTCACTCCATTTAGACTCTCTCCTAGACAAGTCAAGGGGGGTAGTCCCTAGGTAAATGGATGAGGATGGCTTGTGGATCACAGGATCTAGGAGATTTTAGAGTGATAGCCTTTACTTTGAGCATTGTCGTGGTGGCTAGACACTTTGTGCAACAACATTTTTGGTGCCGTTGCCGGAATATCATGGAGAAGATCAGTAAAATGACATGGGGTAAACGAATCATCCATGATGACTTGCTTGAAGGAATAATGAAAGACCAAATGGATGATAGCCCAAAACTTTAACACGCAAGAGATTCCTGATTTTAAATGGTTTTCATTAACTGCCCAAGATCTAGAATTAATTAATTTTCTCCAATAAGCCTGATTTAAAACGTTTGTCGCACTTGACCATAGAAAAGCATGCATTTAATAACACTAAGGAACTTCAAATTTAAACCTTAATTATCCTTAGTCAATAACTAAAGAAGGAAAACAAATCAACGGGTTAAAAAATTGAAATATTTAAAGGGCCATAGGCCACATTAAAATTTTTAATATTTAAGCAAAAACCCCTTAATTTATTTCATTTTTAATTCTCAAGTCACAAATTTAAAATTTTTAGAAATTTTTTAATGTTTAAGACTTTTAGGTTTTTAAAATTTTTAGGATTTTAGAATTAAAAAAAAATATATAATCAAAATAAAAAATGAAATCAAAATGATAAAAAAAAAAGAAAAACCAAAATCAAAATTTTTTAAACTTTTAATTTTTTAATGAATCACACTAAAAAAATCGAAAGCTTTTGGATTTTTTTTTTTAATGTTTATGTTCTTTAAGATTTTTTAAATTTTTAAATTTTTTAATGCTTAGAACTTTTTTAATTTTTTAGTGCTTGTTAGATTTCTATATATATATATTTTAGATTTTTAGAATTTTATAAATTGCAAATCGTAATACAACCATAAATAAAAAAATAAAAATAACAATAAGAAAATCAAAATTAAATTTAAAAAAAAGTTAAAAAAATTGAAATAAAATCAATTGAAAAATAAGATCAAATGAAATTTAAAAATAAAAACTAAAAATGCATATGCTAACTATATACAAACTAGATAAAAGGATAAAAATGAAATTCGATAAAAATAACTCGAAATATATGTTAACCCAACTTAAAAATACAATACAAAACTAAACTAAACTAACGCATATATACAAAATAAGAAAAGGATCGAATGTCTCTTATGTTTTTTGCAGCTGTTGTGTGTCCGCAAGTTTGAAGCTCGACGGATGGAGGAGGGAATGTGCAGGGCTTGTAAGAGGCAACACTTAAGTTTGAGGACCTGGGTAGTCTGTGAGGGTCTTTTGCAAATGGGTTTTCCCCTTGAGATGTAAAGA